>CM030011.1:3947500-5341666 GCA_017639485.1 Pluvialis apricaria | reverse complement strand
AGTGTACGCAAGTCCAGGCACAGTGCACGGCAGGACTTGCTGTCCTTCTCTTTACACCGCAGAGGTAAAAATATCAGACATCAAATGGTGGATGCACACAACATTCGGGCAATTATTGCCGACTGTCAACAGCTCATTTACACATTTTTTCTGTAAATGCAGATTTGTGAACTGGCAATTTCCATAAAGGTATTCATTCTCCTTGGAATCTTTCAGGTATTTGCAACAAAAGCTGATGCCTCCTAAATTAAAGTGTTTCCACTCAGCCATCCTCCCTTAGTGCCTCTGGGGGGGTTTAATTGGATTACTTCACGGAGATTATATTCCAGTACAGTCTAGACCTAAATATATTGGGATGTACCTTCTCTCATCACGCTGATGGGGGACTCCAGCGCTCTGCGGGAGGCCAGTCCTGGCACGCAGAATGAAATGGAGGTGATGTGGACATCCTGGTGGTGCTCAGGAAGCATCACCAAGGCACCTAAGAAAATTTTGGGGGAGCAAAATTAAAAAGTTTGCAGGTTTTAGCATTTAGCACTGCTTTTTTCTTCTTCTTCTTTTTTGAGCTAAAGCAGCCCATTATTTCCCCTCTCTTTTTCATCATGTGGTGTTGAACTGACTCTGGTCTACCTTTCCAATTTTGCAAATCCAGCAGAAATTCTCTATCCTGTATTCTCACATCCATTCATCATACGAATTAATGCAGAAGTTTCAAGTGCCAAACTAATACAGCTTTAGAGTGCAATTAAAAATGCATTTAATTCCACTAATATTTCACAAAGAACATTTTCACAAATAGCAACTTCCTTCCAAGAAAATCACACAGTAAACGCCACAAGTGCCTTAAATAAAGGGAATCGCTATTGATCTCTGGATATCCTAGATTCAGTAAAATACTGTGGCAAAATTGTTTTCTAATGAAACAGTAATTTCAATGTCATTAATTTCATATTTGCCATTCCTTTTTTACTACACTGATCCCTAAATTAAGGACCTTAATGTCTCCTATGTCATTTAGGGATTTAATGGTTTTGATCCAGATTTAAAGGTTTAGAAGTGTTTTGTTTGGAGCTTCTCATATACTCTCCTAGGAGCCATCAAACCTCTGCCAGAACCAAGGTGCATTTACAGTAGTTTCCAAATAAATCTGTATTTTAAACTGGGGACGAAACCTCAACATTGTCCATTTCTAACCAACCAACTCCCATTTCCCCTCATGGCAGAGCAGCGCAGCCGAGGAGCCTTCTCATGGGATGATTTCTGACCCCAAACACATTTCAATATGGTATTGTTATTACTTTCTAAAACCAGCCACAAAAAATAGAGCGCATTAAATCACAAAAGCCTGGCTGCCGCAAACAAGATGTTAAAGCTGCCTTGTTATGACCACTGTGATCCTTATTAATTTCTTGGACTCCAGCCCTTTTGCAGAACGTGGGCTGCTACTCTTGCGACACTGTCGGGCTGCAACAGGTGAACACCTGGAAGGCAGGTTGGTGACCCCAGCCTTTCCCACTTTACCAGTTCAAACCATAACACAGAAAATACCGCAGTATTTCTTACAGACAATGCATAGAAAATGTGCGAGCCCCCTGGGTAAACCCTCACGTACTTCAGCTGCATGGGACAAGCACAAACCCATCGGAGGTTCATGACTGTCCTACAAGAAGAGTATTAACCTCAGTTAGTGGCACGTGAGGGGACACAGCTTGCAAACCATGGGAGATATGATATCCAAAGGAAGGCAGGAGTGAACCCAAAAATGCATTTTCTAGGTGTAACTGGATGGCGTTCGAATGGAATGGTGCACTTCTCTGTGACCTGCACAGTTTGTGTCATAACTTTAATGTACTAAAATTATTGTTGTTTCCCCACATGCAAGGATCCCCCCTTAACTGTCCACGTAGAGAATTTAAATGGTTCAACATGGAGTTGAATTCTTCATTTAAGTGGTTTGTGTCTTTATTGGATAATCTCCTACATGTGCTTTATTATATCAATAACAGTAGGAAATTATTGATTTTTCTAAAGCCATTAAGTTCAATTAGCTTTACAATTCAAATGGAAAAATGGCAAATTACCTTCATTTGATGATAAAAACAGTAAGAGGAAAAAGAAGGATAATACCCTAATTTGTGAAGTATGTGAGCAAAGCGGTAAAGGTAAAACAAACAAATGAATATTAGCATAACAGCTCTAATCAGCACCTTTCGGCATTTAAAACCGGCATCATTATGCTTACTGGACTGTGTAGCAATAAGTAGTTGTGATGTTGTTTACCCACTTAATCTTGTGAATAAATTAAAGCAGAATAAATAATAAACAATAGGAAAAAGGGTGGAAAATCATTTGGAACAAATTAAGCTCCTGCTCATCCTCGGCCTAAGGCACACACGGCATACCCCAAAAGTTGTTGAATATTGAAATGAGGGGAAGTTGGAAACACAGACCCGAACCTCCTTGGTTCTTGGTCTTGGAAGACAAACCTGGGCAGGCCCCAGCCCAACACCAGCCCCACCACCCGGAAAGGGCAGAGGAGGACCCCAGGACGTTGCTGCGGATGATGCGCAGCACACGCCACGGACAGTGCTGGCTCTCGTCAGTGCAATCCACATGCTATTAGGGTGCGTTTGTCCTCCCCGTGAAAGCGTTTTAAGTATTTTTCCCTTTTTGTTATAATCTACCTCCTCAGAAAACCACTGTTTTATTTTTAAATCGGTTTCCTATATTCCAATTCACTCAATCCATTTGCTACAAGCTTTTGGATCAGTGGGAACTTCAATGGTATGCACAGCAGTTTTAATGCAGTACACAAGTATCACGCAGGATTCTGTAGAAATCAAACTCAATTACCCGGCCGAGCTCCTGGGTGAACCCTGCCTATAAAACTCAGGGGTATGCAGATCCATGAATTACGAACTGAAAGCCTCATTTAAAAATCCATTACAGCATATCCTTGCGATCAACTAATATATGATAAGCCACCTGATCTAGAGTGGATTTTACTTATTAATTTTGCAGGAACATCACATTTTTGCTGCTGTTCACAAATACCACATAAAAATCCAAGTAGAGATAAGACCTGTGAAATAGTAAAATAAAACCAAGCATGTGGTGAATGGAATAGCCTTTTTGTGAAATGTATATCTAAATTTGTGTTTTAAAAGTTTACTGGAAAACCATAGCAAAATTTTATCATTTAATTTCAGCTACTGCTCTCAGAAGACCAGATTCAAAGCTTTTAGCTCCCCCCCCCCCCAATAGAAATCATAATTGGTTCTTTCTCTGTTTACTACAGCACCAAAAAGAACTTTTCAGCAAGCTTTGGGTTGCTGTGCCTAATGCAGAATTCTCCAAGGAGCACTTCTCTCCACCCAGCTGGACTTGCACACACTTTGTAAGAAGTCCAGGGAGGAATTCCAGTGCCATGACGAAGCAGACGCTATCTGACACAAAAATACAGAAAGAAAGAGTTTGCCTGACTGATTGACCAAGCAAGACTGAGAGCTTTAAGTCTTCTCTGTTCAGTCCCTGCTGGAAGATCCTGTGCACCTGGGAGGATTGCTACCAGGATTTGTAAAGCCTCCAAGAAAGCTCTTGCGTGATGCTGCCTTTCTGCCTAATACTGTTTCGGTTCCCAGCCATGCCCAGACTATTGATTTCTGCAGTGACTGCAGTCAGTCATAATGAGGAAACAAGAAAGAAATCATCCATCCAGACATAAACCCACAATCAGATATTATCTGGGGCTCGGTGCTGATTTAATTTCTACTGACCCAGTCGTTTGGGTTGGCTAGAGGTTTTGTGCAGGACTAAGAGTTCGCTTTGTGCCCAACAGTAATCTTAGCATTATTACTGCGTTCATCATCTTCAAGGCATTCTACAAATAGCAAGAAAACTTTTTTTTTTTTTTACTTATTTCCCATATTCTCATTTGTTGAAGTTTGTTTTTCTTATTTTACCTTTACAGGTTGATTTTATTAATAATAGGAAAGTGTGTAGTCATTTCCTTACCAAATATCATGCTAACTAACCATTTTTTGTGCTGCATAATTCACCTTTAGTGGTTTTTTTTCTTCCCATGAATTCCTCCTCTCCACTTCATATCCAGCTGCAATGAACTTTACCACTTAATACTATAAACCCCAGATACATTCATTTTCCAGATGAGGAGCATAGACTTTGAAACTACATATCCCCAAGGCTTTCCACCACTGGCAGCCTTCTGAAGAACTGAAGAGGATGTGCTTAGCTCCTCCTCCCCTTTTCTCTTCTTTCCGTCCTCTGCCCTTCCCCCATTTTTGTGCCCAGATACCCCTCCAGTTGTTCCATTTTAGCCCCACAACACTTTAAACCATTTGTGAAGCTGTCTCCTTTGACCTGGCTTTGTAGCATAGAAAGGTCTATACTTCAACAGTGGTATAAAAAAAAATAATAATCAATTTTATAGATGGAGAAACAGAGGTACAGAATTGCGTAGCTGGATCCAGACCAAGCTCTGGAGAGCATACCACCGCGGAGAAATAGGTTTCATTCAAACATCCCCACCTGCCATGGTCAATGTGTCCAACGGCTGCTCCTGACGCAAGATGTGGTCCTTGGTCTTTTGCAGCCATAGGGTCTCATGTTGCCATCTGTGGGAAAGGCTTTCCTCCAGCTCTGTTTTTTTTAGGATACTAATGTGAAATGATGACCAGAACCAAGATATTAATGGTTTTGTCTTTTTTTGACAGCTTTGTCCCCGTCGGTCACAGAAGTCCATGATCTTGGCCCAGGGTATTAAAAAGACTACCCTAAAGTCTAAGACGAAGACAAAATGCTAGGCTGGTGTCTGCCTACCAAAATTCATCTGCGACTCATATCTTATTTAAAAAGTCTTTCTGTGAGCTGCACAGAATGACTCTGCAGACTGCATGTGCCCACGGGCCATCCTTTGGGAACTCTTTCTGCACGATGAGTTAAAGCTTAGCCAGGCAGAAGGCAGATGTTCTTGAAGGCAAGCATAAGGCTGTGGAATCAACTGCAAAGCTTAGGAGAAAATTCACACCCATCCACCCCAAATGCAGCATACAAACCCTGATTCTCCCTGCTTTAACTTCAGTACACAGCAACTGATGCATTAAAAACCAAAAAGAAGCTCCTGCCTCAGAAAAGACTTCCACAATAACAAAACCAACCCCAAAAAATTGCTATTAAAATAAAACACCCCATTGCTCACACTTCTCTTCCTGGGGAGAGATGACAGAATAAACACCACATGATAGATGCTAGTCCCACTGCTTAATGCACTACAGGACGGCACTCTCACGCGACGGGCATGAAAACAGTCTCAGACCGACAGAAAACAAACTAGGGCAGAAAGCAAGAAGCACCCCAGGCTGAAGTTTCTGGCCCAGGGCTACCTCTCATTAAAACTATGCAAAAATCGTCACTTCAACATAAAGCTAAATGCAATTCAGCACTATTGACTCAATCTGCGGGGTTTGGGGTTTTATTTTCTATGCCTGACACTGGAGGGAAACCTTCGAGTGCTCCTGTAGATAAGCTGAACTAGATCTGCAGAAAGCCCTTAGCTGGGGAGTTTTGCAGAGCTGTCAGGCAAATACTTGATTTGCTCTTTACTATAAGATGCTCGTCTTGTGCAAAGGATCTTTGCAGGTCTCATACTATGAAGTCTTTTTGCCAATCGTTCAATCATTTTATTCCACTTCCCCAGTATAGTCACGCTATCGATTTCTTTCTTGACTAACGCAATCATTAGTAATGGGAGGATAATAAAGCATCTATCCCAGATTTCAAACCTGCAATCAGATCTCTTCTAGACTTCACCATTGATTTAATTTCTAGTAAACATTTCCAATCTTAATCGCTGAAAGTGTGGCTTTTGTAGATGTCGGGAAAATATTTTCCATTTAACATTTTGAAAGAGGCTGTGCGCAAGAATTGATTTCCAGGTGTGAAGTTGTAATGTTGAAACCAAATGTACCTCTCCACCAAGCCCAATGTGAAATTCTAACACCCAGTGCCAAAAACCAGCCCAACACTAAATATATCTGCACTATCACTTCACTTAATTCTCGTTCAACTGATACATGCATTTCTGATTAGTTCCTGGCTGTGCTCTGTTCATCTTTGATACCTTCAACCACATTTTCAAGAATACAGCCTTCTTCGTTAAGAACCAACATTCACATGCAGCCTGTCGTTTGTCATATGAGTATTATAATTGTACGGATGGACACCCGAAATTGTGGTTAAAAATAATGAATCAGGACTTAATGTCTTTAGGGACCTTTTCCCCACACAAAGCACTTATCCTCTTGGAGCATCACCTTTATATTTGTAAACTGGGATTTTATTAGACCTATATACGCCACCTTTCCCTCATTACACATATATACATTTGTGTACAGACATACAAGACACGAAGGTGTTTCACTGAAGTCTGCCTTCCAAATAGCAGCATTCCACCTTTGTATTGCATACGGTGTACTGCAGCACTGGGGCTCAGCCTTTCTCCTGCAGAAATTGCTGTGCCCTTTCCTACTAAATTTCTAAATCAGCACGGTCTCCACCTCCAAAGTTTGATGTTACCACTGTTATATTGTTGAGTGAATAGCAATCGCTTTTTCTTGGGAGTTTTTATGATTTTTGACTAGAAAACAAAAATGTTTAAAAAAGAAGTCACCCTTCTGCTGAAGAACTGAAACAGCCTAAAGAAGAAATACCTATTCTTTAACCATTATTAATTAACTACCTAAAATACAGTACAAGTGTTCATCTACTTTGTATGTATGCACAAGGGGCCTGAACTTTTAAGAACACGGTTATGCAAAAGTGGAGGGTGATCGGAACAGAAACATCAAGAACAGAGAAGTATTGCACAAACAGGCGTATTCAACGGTTCCTGAGGGAGCTGGAAGAGAAATAACAAATAGATGTATTAAAACGTGATCAAGTTCTTAGGCAGTTGTGATGAAATATCAACAAGCAATGATTGGTCTCTGCACAGGGACCAAAGTTCACGTGCTCTGAATCACGCTGATATAGGTCCCTTCCAATACAGCATTTCCCGATCAGGTGTCACACTAGGGTTCACATTTGGGAGAAAAAGCAGGGTTTCTCCCTTATATTTATTTCTGACAAGCAGGGCTGGCTGGATTCGCCATCATTTCACAGAAGCCTGAATGTATTTCTGAAAGAAGCGCTCCGGTTCCAGCACAAAGCATCGAGCCTGATGAAAGGGTTGTGAGTGACGTCCTTTGGCCCGGGCTACGCAGGAGGCAGCACTCGATGATCATGATATAACCTCATCTGGCTTTTACCATCTGTGAAGCTGCGAAGCGTAGCCTGAAAGAACCAGAGTTTCTGAACATTCGTAAGGTCTAATTGTATCTGTATCCAACCTAGCATGACAGCTGCACGTGCTAGAAGAATAGCCAAATCTAAAATAAAATGTGTTTCTCGCGACACTCTCCCAAAGGCCATTATTTGAAGGGCAGTCCCACCGCAGATACATCAGAGGCAGCGGCTTGGTTGCAGCATCAGTATATACCAGCCTGTTTTATGCCTGGTTTATATAAACAGAGAGGCCAGTAGATCCTAAGGTGGCTCTTCCATTGAATCAACCACAATCACAGTCAGCCAAATACCATTTAACATTATAGACGATGTAATTCCACCGGGATGCAGTTAAAACGAGTCCCAACTCACTTTCCCTAGAGGAATGCAATTTATCTGGGCTTACAGCTGTTGCATTCACAGGATAAGCTTATAAAATAATCCTTTCAGGAGCATTAGGAGATACGGGTGGCCGAAGCAAGAGTGTCGCACTGATGTCCTGGGAAACGCTCTAACTGGGAACCTGATTTGGGGAAATGAGTATGTGTCCTGCAGGACCTCTGCGAATTTCAATGTGCCCGCTTGAAAGGCTCGGCTTCTCCAAATGCTGGGAATTGGGAAGGGAGCCCACTGCATGACCAAGCATCTTCCTGAGAATTAATAGTAAAATGAGCAGAGGAAGAATTTAATGGGAACACGAACTCAGTGGGACAGAATTACATTCCCACGATGCTCCTCCGTAAATATAACAGTTTCACAGAGTTGGTGCAAACCCTTACACCTACACAGTCTGTGAACACATTGACGATTCCCAGCAGGTATGGATTTACTGCCTATTATTCATTCCTCCTTAGTAATAATATCAATTTAGCTGTTAGTTTTTGTTTTGACTCAGTGCTTAGGAATCAGCGGGGCGATAAAGCTATTTAAATGGAAATACTATTCAAATGCACAATCACCTGATTGGAACACGAACAGCTCCTGCTCCTGAACATTTCTCATATAATAGCTGCTTTTTCCCTCATTAAATGCAAAAATCTGATTAACATTTAGATCACACGTGCTTTACTTACAGCAATTAGGACCAGATACTAGAGTTTTGTTAAACTATGTAGGATTTTTATGCTTTATCATGAAGGGAAGAACAAAGAAGCTCCATAACACTACATCTGGTCCTTTCTACTGCTTCTGTTACACACGCACTGTCAAGGACAAACGTTAACTTTAAAGAGAAGTCTGCAGGGACAAACTTACTGAGAAAAAAATTGCACACTTGGATGAACTCAGCTTTATAATGTAGTACAATGATTGGTAACACTATAATTCTGTATATTTGCTGGCAACACCCAATTAAACAGTCTAAGGGGTTACAACAGCTACAGATTAGGAAATAGCTGCTAGAAAAACACGTATGTGGCCTGAAAATGAAAACCTTTTTTGTTCTGATCAAAAAATAATAGTAATCTGCAATTCATAAGGTTCAATTCAAGTTAGAAAGGATCAAATCTCAATTGTTCTAAAAGCTTCAGAAATATAACTGAAGAGGTAATTTACGTCCACCGCGTTTTCTCAAGCCACGTTGTCACATCCTTCACAAGTTGTGATGCTGTTCAGCGAATGCTGAGCATACAGCTCAGCCCTTGAAATTAAGAAGTACAACCCAAATTAAACAGCAAAACAAAACAAATGAAACTGTATCCTAAGAATCCCCAGGTACATTAACATTTCCTGCCACACTTTGCTCCTACTGGTCCCAAAAGAGACTCAAATAATTTTAATGAAGCATTCTCCAAAATTAAATTCCACCCTAACAAGCAGGATGGAAATGTGTTTCCCAGACAGACGGTGGGTCCCAGCACTGCTGGTTTCCCGCAGCCCGTGGTTTCAGTGCCTTGCGCCATCAGGGGCTCAGCAGAGCAGATGCCTTTCTATCGAGCGCACCACCCTCAACATCACCGCAAAACCAACGGCTTTCAGAGAGGCCCCCATTTCCACAGGTGAAGGATGCGCAGACCCCACAGCTTCACCAACTCAGAGAGCAGATTACTATTTTTAGCAGTGATCGGCTTCTTCAGGTAGTGACCTCTTAGGTTTCTCGAGGTCTCGCAGCCCGGAGACCACAGCCAGTGGTAGAGCAGGTGCAAGGCTGAGGTGCAATGAGTGTCCCACATCCCAGGTCAGAGTCTTTGCCCGTTCAGCATAAAGCTGATCTGCACCACGCAGCAGATCCGACCCCAGCCCCACAGGCCCGACGTGCTGCTCACGTGATGACCAGGTGCACACAGGCAGTGCATCTGATCCGAGATGTGCAGGACCTCTAGCACAGACAACCCAGCGCTGGATGGGCTTTGATGCATGTGCCAACAGCAGAAAGTCAATAATTGCATTGCCAAAGGTCTCTAATGGTTTACTTCCCTCGGAGCAGTTCTCCAGAAACGCAGTTTGTGTCACACTTGCTTCTTGCCAGTGTGATGCACAAACCAGGCAGAAAGTTGCTCTCGTCTGCCTTCTTTTGATGTGCCACCCTAAACCCCCCCCGCATCATCTGGAAACACAAAATGCTGTTTTCCACGTATTTATGAGGGAGTGAGCAGGCATGCATGTGTGGTGGAAAAGTTCTTCTTTCCCCAACATACAAAACCAGGTTTAAAACCAATGCAAATCCATTTTCTCTCTTTACAGGTCACCTTTAATCTTTTATACAAGCGCTTTCTCAGGTCAAGGTTGAACCGATTTAAGAAAAGGACTCAGAGTCCTTTGAAAGGGACTGCGAGTACAATCTTGTGTTTGCATTTAATTAATCAGCTGAAGCTTTCAAATCTGTACTATTATCTCTTTAATAGACCGGCACCCTGAAGGCTTTTGCAGAGCGCGTCGCAGCCCATGGGGCACGCTCATGCAAACCACCGCCAGTCGCAATTCCCAGATTTGTGGAAACTCTGCATGACATGAGGCGTGTGAACAAAAGAGCTCCAAATTTGGGAGACTAAATATTAATTGATGGTAAACAGAGTAAGATTTAGTGGCAGTGATTAGCTTCCCCAGTTGCTTTACGGGTAATGTTGTTGATGGTTAATGAACTGTGTCTTTATTTTTTTTTTTTTCTAATCCTGCAGATGTCCGGCATGGAAGAGCTGTTCCTCAGACGGCTCCCAGATGAACAGCCTGGTGAATGTCTAACTTCCCACGCAGTCTGTATTCCTCAGAAACTAATTAGTGATATTTCGGGAGCTGTGAATGATAGAAGAGTCTTTTTTTTGTTTTGTTTGAGAGATGTTAATAATCTCAATCAGGCCTGCTCTCACAATCGCTTTCCTCACCACTAACCTGATGGCCACCGAAACGCCTCGAGGGCCTGAAGGGGAGGCAGAAGATGCCTTGCGGTGGCCTCCTGCCCAGGGGCGAGCTGCAGCCTCACTTTCTTAACGAGACCATGAAGAAAACCAGGCAACATTCAGAAACACACAGGTAAGATGCAACCTTGTTGATTTGTGCACTTTATTACCTGCAGCCTGAAGGCAGCAGCAGCTTCTGGCTCTGGTGAGAAGCATCAGTGAGCCATTGCGCTTTCTACCATGATGGGTACAGATTTATAAGGGGACCAGTAGCATTCCCAATAGCACCTCTCCTGGCATATGGACATCTTACATGATCCAGCTGAGAGAGCATAACAACAGGAGAAATTATCTTTGCAGAGATTTTTATTTTTTTTTAATAACCAACCCCATTAGCTCTAGGAAAAATTGTAGGTTTGGATGACAAAATATTTCCTCTGTCACATTTGCAGTTTTGTAGGCAATAAAACCTGAAGGAACTGGAACATCTCACCTGATCTGCACCAAACAGGACACAGGCCATGAAAATAGTCACTGATGGAGAGTGTCACACCCTATTTTCACCTTGTGGCGATTATTTCAACTATCCTCCCTATTTAAAATGTTTGTCTTGTTTCTAGTTTGCAAGAGGCTCATGTTTTCTTGGCACCATTGGCAGGATCAAGCTTTATAGCCCACGGATGAGCGTACACCCTTAGGAGCAGACCAGCCCTGACGAAAGGACAAGGGCTTCTGCTCCCACTCCTGCCTTTTCTGCCACTCTTTTTGGCTCCCCGAGCTCCAGCAAGGCAGCAGTCACAGTTACTTTGCTGCTCCTGGTAATCCTTTGCCCAAGGCAATCACTGGCCTTGCTTATGCTCACAGCCAGCTCTGACTCCACATCAGTCCCACCCGCAGACAGTGTGCATCTTCTTGTGGACAGAAGCAGAATAAAACATTACCAATTTATGTAGCAAAGAGGAAGGAGCAAGACAACAAGTGTCTTAGCTCAGTTAAATTAGTTAGCTATCAGGCACTTTTCTAGCAAAGCACGTATAATAGTCTATCAACATGTTTATTTCAGAAAATGCCGCTTGTAGTTTACTGCTGCCACATGAAGCATCCTCTTGCCTTGACAGACTACTGTCAGCAGTCAGTCAAAATCACTCCTGCACCCAAGGCACTGGGCAGCCCTGCAAGAGGATTTTTTTCCCCCCACTCACCCAATCTCAAATCCCTTCCCCCCACACCCCAATAACCAAGCTACTTAACGCAAGAAAAAGGCTAAAGGAGATTTTCTCCAGTGCTGCATTTCCCCATCCATCGCTATACTGGTTGGTATGCTACAAACGCCTGCAAAATATGTTTTTCTAAGCCTGTTTCAGTTTACGTTGCCCAGTAAAGATCCCCTCCTTCCCTCCAAGAAATAATGAATGAGATGGTTAGCAAATTGCTAAACACAGGGGGAAAAAATACCCAAGAACAGCCTCTGAGAACTCATCCCCCAACTATTATTTATGAACCAAGATCGGAACAAGTATCAAGCAGCTGGCTGAATTTGGCATCCGGCTTCCCTGAAGCGCCACATCACATCAGTGGGGTACCACGCACCCTCCGTCTCCGCTGCCGTCCCCAGAAGCAGAGCAGAACCCAGGCTCTTCCAGATAAGCCCTTGCATACAACTGTGTGAAATCAATAGGCACTTAGAGTAATTTTCTGTAACAATAGCACATCACATGATAAACGAATCAGTTCAGAGGAAGAGATGACTTTTTTATTGCTACATCCAATTTATCATTTAGTGTTTCCACAGAATGGATTCAAAACAAAACCATGTGCATTTATGAGAAAGCTTCTAAGAGAAGCAGCATCAGCTAAGAGACGGAAAAAAAATCCCGATGTTGGGGGTTTCTCACCCTGCTGCCCCCCTCTTCCATTTTTCCTGCTAGAAACCACATGGTTTGACTATGGCTTTATCATCCTCAAAGAGAAGAGAAAGAAGGGTTAAAAAAAAAAAGAAAAAAGGGAAAAAGTGCACCTTCCTTGCCTGAATGAAATCCAAACTTAAGGTCAATTATTAGCAAAGACAAATCCTTCTGTCATTTCCACGAGTTAGACAAATCAAAGCAACTTTGATACCTGACTTGTCTCCATGGCCATCTAACTCCTGGGAAAGCTATCAACTAACCTGTCTGTTCTCTGTAGGGTTTTTATCCCCTCATTAGCACTGCAGGTTAAGGGCATAACCAGCACTCCTTCAGTAGAAAAGCCTGCAGCCTTCACCATGTGCCCACCACTTGAAAATACTTCAGTTCCCTGCTTTTCCCATGAGGACTCACGTCATCGTTCCCGCCTCAAGCACAGCAGCCCCTGCTGCGGCTCCTCTTGCTGCAGCTCCACCTCTTCCAGCCATACTTTAGCAGGAAAAAAGAGCAAAACTGGCTCCACCTTTCAAAAAATAAATGTAAAGATGGAGCTCAGGAGAGGGGTCAGGGCTGTGAACACTGCAGGATGGGACACAGAACCTGCCTCAGGACGTGTTTCTGGATATAACATTCATCTCAACATTTGTAAGGCATCAGCTCTCCCTATAGTAACACCTCAACACCTAATTTTGGGCCTTAAATTCCTCTCCGACTTCTAAGAGGAGGAATTCTTTCTAGCTTTGACTCCACGGATCATCCTTGTTTGCTCTTTTTCTCCTTTAAAAGCAAAAGCTTTCAGCAAAACATAGCTTCCATGAATCGCGGCATTATAGAGAAAGGTCAGAGGTCTCACTTTCAAAGCGTGTCTTTTACATTGAAAACACTGGGAAGCGTGCTCTGTTCCAGCGAGGAGGGAAAATAAGGTTGGCTGGAGGACCACTCATGCTAGATTTGTTTTTCCCTACAAAGGCTCTCACAGGGATGAGGCAATAATATTTGCAGCCCCATAAATCCATAAATGTTGACAAAGATATTATTTGGGATCACCAGACTTTGTTCTTTCACCTGAGAGCAGATTTCCTTCCGCTTCTGAACCAAACAGCCCCTTCAGCTACCATCAGGACACAAACCTGCCTGATAAGTTTGTGCACCAAACCGCGTCGTCCACAACAGAGCTCCTGTAGAAATGACTCCACGCAGAAGAGAGAGAAGGAACAATCAGCCACCATGCTGAACTCAGGATCCCAGGCACACACTCGCTCTCTTTGGCAGTTTCACATGCTCATGAGGAAGCGGCATATGTGTAACCTGCCTTAAGGACATACAGACGCAGACTCCAGGCTCATTATGTGACGACGCAACTGGAACTTCCCATTTCTGCAGGAAGAGAAAACGAGGTCTGTGCATTGCACTGCACAGAGCCCCGGACCCAAGGATGACCAGAAAACCATATAGATCCTCATGGACACGACGCTCTCAATCTCTAATGTTCAGTAGTTTTACTGTAGTCATCCACATTTGAGAAATGGCTCACTGTTTATTCAATAGATCCTTATAAAACTTACTAACGCTACAAAAATCAATCACTTCCTCTTGCACCACCAACGAACATACTTTCCAACGGGAAAAAAATAAAAATAAGTAAGTTAAAAAAATAAATAAATCAAACCTAAAGTAAGTCACTCAACGCATCAGTCCTTCACATAGCGAGGAAAGAGACCCTGCTGTGCTATCCTCTCCTCCAGGTGACAGCAAGCTGAGCAAGCATTGACAACAGCGGAGATATTGTCCAGACTCGCAGCCAAATGAGACATGGGAGGAGGAATCCCTTGTCTTTGGGTGGAAGAGCAGTAACAAAGATTTGCCAGTGCTTTTATGGGAAGTTCTGTGCTTTCCCTTGGGAAAGGCCTAGTCATTTGATTGCCAAAAAATATTTAAGGATTGCTACCCAAAATATCTTTTTTCTGCTACTGTACCATATGTTTGTGGCTCTAACCAGGCTAAAAAAAATAAATAAAAATCACATCCTCATTACTGTAAGTACGGCCAGTCACAACTGAAATATTAAGCTGTCAGACACTATTCCCACTGCAGCCACTGCCTCGAAAGCCCCCATCAGAGATGGTGCATCTCATCACAGCCTGTACATTGTGCGAGGACCGCATTTTGCCCTAGTGAATTATGGTGCACTGAAATAGGTCACACATGAGTGTCAGATTTATGTTTTCACAGGAAATTTGATTTAAGTTTAGCCATACATATACTCCTTTTGTTTTAGTTCCCCAATGGGAAAGCTGATTAAATGTACAGAATACGTAAGACTGGTCCTAAGAGTCAGTTCTTCAGTGCTGTGAAAATCCCCATAGCAGCTGCTCCTCGCTGTAGGGCCAGTGGGTGCAAACACATTCTGCACACCCCGAACCCGACAGCCAAAAACGCAGGCACCAGCAATGACCGTAGGACTGCATTCAATTACTGGAAAAGAAAACAAAACCTCTGCCCGCTGTCTTTATTCTATACTAAAAACATGCAGTCGTGACTGCACTGAAGGGAATGAGCACAGTTATTTATATATTTTATTAACAATTTAGTGGTTTGCTTTTTAAACTTCAGCACACCTTAAAAACTTATGAAAACTGCAGTCAGTAGCTCCAGACTGAACCTCAGCTGAATGGCTGAAGAGTTGCGTCAACCCTGATAGACCTGGATATTTTGGCTTTGTCTCTTTCTTAGCTTTTCATGGGCTAATGCAAAAGCAAAAGCTTTGTTGCCATGCCCATTTGTGCTGGGTGCTGCAGTAACACCGGACAAAGTCCTTGCTCCTGAAAGTGCAGCTTCAGGAGAGACATAAGGAGCAAGCACATAGAAACAGTGGGGTGAGATTCCACAATAGGCGCGAGCACAAAGGAAAACCAATATTTCTTGAGGTTTTCTTACACACAAAGGTTAGTTTTCAGAAGAGAAAGAAAATCTCCTCCCCGTAACAGTCTTTATGAGGTGCCATAAAATATCTACTTAAAAAAATGTATTGGCATTATGTTTGAGTCTGAAGAGTATTCATCACAGTAGGTTGCGAATTTATGACTAGGTTTCCTAAACCCTAAAGTAAAGGGTGGTGCTACAAGATGATTTCCATCATTGAGGTGATGGGATTTTTCCCCAAAAAGCACCACACGTGTGTAGATACATGTAATTTTTCCCTCCCCCAGACAGGGTTGGGTTTTCTTTTCTTTTTTCCTTAAGAAAGCAGCCAGAAACGGTGATGTTATCTTTAGATAGAGAAACACAAAACTTGCATTCTATTTCCAGCTGGATAATCTTCCAGGACATCAATACTCACTAAAACGTTTAGAACAATTTATATACTCTTTATACGCTCTAAAAAGGAAACAGCCTTTAAAAGCTGAGTTACACACTATAATTACTCTAATTCTCTGCATCTGGCATTCAAAAGAACCCAAATTAAACACCACAGAGCACCTCAAGTGCATCCACGGAGCAATGAAGGTGGAATTAACTCCAAATTAAATGGGACGTCTTCAGAGACTATCGAACCACTAGTCAAAGTGCATAGATTAAAACCTTCTTACATTATTGTGCAGATTATTCCTCTTAGGGCAAGGTAAGTATTTTTAGAGTTTGCTTCAACACTTCATAACCCTTCTTGGACTCGAGAAATGCTTTAATTGGAAAATCCTGGAGCTAAACACCATAAATATTGGAGAAGTTCTAGGCTGGATCAGCTCCAAACTCTGCAGCTTGGAATTAATCATTGATCTTCTGGTGAATAAAGACCTTTCTCCCTTACCGTTACAGCAGAGGCAAACACAAGTACAGCACACACAGCCACTACTGCTCTAACCTGCTGAACATCTACAGTGCGGTGAGATTAGGAACTGTCAATAAATTTAAAGTACGTGACTAAGGGAAGCTACAGAGAAAATTCTTCTGGGGTTATTCTGGATGTGCTACATCACATGTATAAAGGATTTAGGAAGGAGCTGCCACGTTCTCCATCCTCAGCGCAATACAGCCGATGACCCAAACGTCCCACGACCAGCAGATTTAGATTTGAAAGGAGCATGTCCAACATGGGTCACGTCAGATACACGCACTGTCTCTGCTCAACTGATTTGTGTGGATGCAGCAGCCTTTTCCCACTAATCCAGTGTCAGACATCCAAAAACGTGGAGGATTGCTGCCTACAGAAGATTTACAGGTCTAATAATTCAGTCAATGTACTTAAAATTGAACGAGGATGATTTTAGTTCAAAGATGTGAACCCTGCTCCTTTTGCAACTATATCATAACGCCTAGAAAAGCACAACTGCACAGAAGGAAGCAGAAGGACAGACTCTTTGAAGGATGCACTCAAGAGCAACCTATGTCTTTGAGCTGGCAAGAAAGAGAGGCAGGATGCAGAGAAGATTGCAGCTGCTTCCCATCACTGATCTACAAAAGGAATCAGGTCTTCAGGGTCTGAGGCACATGGCAAGTAAGCCACAAACCACACAGATGACTAGCAAAGGGCAATCCACCTACCACCTTCACAGCATGCCCAGGACTCTGCCTCCTTGTCATCCATCAGAAGAAGTGGACAGAGATGAGATGACCGAGGAAAGGAATTCACCCTGTCCTAGCTTGGGGTTGTGCCATAATTTGCAGCTGCTTCACCAGGAAGACAAGAAGAAAGAATACATCATTGAGGGGACCGGCAAAAAAAAAAAAAAAAAAGAAAGTCACATTTTTCCACCTGGGAACAGATTGCGAGTCAGGTGAATTGTATACTTATGCCACAGAGCAGCTCAGTCACAGCAACCTGCAGCACATCCTAGTTCATCAGATTTGCAAATGTTATTGATTTATCTACATGGCTCTTTATAAACAGTCATCCTACTACCCGCACAGAAATAGCAACAGCTAATAGATTCTCAGAGGATAAATAGCTGAAAGAAACTATCTGGGGGATGAACTTAGATTGAGCAAGTACAGAAATCTCATTCTAGAAGTCTTGAGTGTAATTATAGCATTTCTTCTCAATACTCTCCTTTGGCAATTGTCTGCATGTAACCAGAAGCCATTACAACAAGTTGGTTAATTTTAATGAACGTGCTCAATACAATGTCTAACAATACAGTATATGTAAAAGTGCGGACAGTGCATATAAATGGCTCAGGAGTTCAGAAGAAAAATGTGGCTGCCCTCTGCTGTATGTTGTCTGGGCCTATAGCCAAGAACGACGCAAGTAAAGCTATATACATGTGACTGCAGAGGTAGTCCCCGGTCCTTTGTTTGGTGTCAGATTATTTCATCTGATTTAAATGTCATTCTGCTACTTGTACTTTAATATATTGTTTGCTGTAATGCACTGATGATAACATTTGTGATGAAGGCAACATCATCCAACTACCTTTCTCATCTGTTCCTTTTCCATCTTGTCAGTGTACAGCCATGGAGGTTATTTTGCTGCATCTTTTTATATTTCATGCTTTGTCTGTCCATAAGGCTTATCTCGCTTTGCCATAAATTGTGCAGCCTGCTTATCTGTCAATGCTCTTAATCTATGTGATGCATTCAGAAGTATTATAGGTTGCTTACCTCCTCTGCTCTAACTCTTTATTTCCCCATTCTGTATCGCTGTGTATTTTTTTCTTATCCTGCCACAAATTCCTCTCTCCAGGTTATTGACATACGAGGCATTTACAATTCCTTCTGTTGTTTCTATGCCAATAACTCAAAATTGCTTCAAGTTGTCCGAGTGAAATCCTACCCTCTGAAGTAGAGGCTAAAGACACCTGCCCTTCCCAGCGACCAGAGGGAGATGAGCCTTTGAACGCTACGAGGTCTAAAGACCGCTTTACCAAACTCCTAACCTATTTTGCCTTTTTAAGCTACTGACATTGGTTCCTAAAAAGAATTAATTAGATACTGCATGTGATTACATAATTCCAAATTAATACTAATTATCCTGATTTAAAAGAGTTTTCCATATTATACCTTATTTTGGCTTTTACAGAATTTCTTTGACCCTCCCATTCCAGAATCAGGTTTAAAAGCGGATCCAGATCCTGTTTATGAATGTACTCCCCCCCAAGGGTGTTTGAAAATTTATCAATGCCTTCCCCACACCTAAAACAATGCAATTCGAGAGTTTTCTCAATCCCAAGTCTTTTATGTTAATTTTAAGTTTTGCAATATAGATTTCAATGCTTAAGCATTGTAATTTTTTTGTGCAATTTTTTTCTCCCCTCTCTCTTCATTCCTGCTTTCTTTTAAAAGCTCAGAAATTTACATCAATTTCTTATGGCATTTATCTCCCATTTCCCTGGCAACAAAGAGACAAAGAATTATTATTTTTTATTTAGGCACTAAGTAATGAAACCAGTCCTATTCAGCAAAGCTTACATGCACATGTCTGTGTTTCATCAATGTACTTAAACAGTGTTTCACTCTGGCCTTAGTTAGTAAATAACCTTTACACGTTCTTGAAGCCCTGACATTTTACATTCAAGGATTTGACAAATGCCTTATTATTTACATTTATCTTTTATACACCTTCCCTTCAGTCTCCACATCTGCTTTCCACACCATATTTATTCCTTCTCTTTGCTTCATAATCTTCCTTATCGCTCTTTTATTCTTCACACATGCTTTATCTATGCTTTGATTATTTTTATTGTCCCCTCCTGATTTGTATAGAGGGTATTTTAAATGGCTCTAAGCTACCTGACTGAGTAGACAAAACAGTTCAACATAGGATGCTTTATGTCCAGTAGCTTTTAGCTTCTCTGTTATATTCATCACATCTCACTCCTATTCATCTACTGCTCTTTACCATGTTCTTCCAAACTCTGGTCTATGGAATTTACACACCCTTATTTCTTTTCCCTTTGGCTGTACCCTATATTCATCCATCCAAAGCATTTACAGACACTCATCACCGCACATCTAAATGCCAATTGATTAAATTACAGCCAGTATTCTTTGGATACCCTCTCACCTCTTCATCCAATTGTGTCTAGGCACTACCGAAAATGAAAGGTCAGACGCTGCCCCTAATCTGTTTGCACAACTCCCTGTGGAGCCCGGGGTGACCCATCCTACACAAGGTCCTACAGCCTGTCACCCTGTTACGAGAGTGTTTTACAGCAGATGAAGTGAGCCCAACAAAGAACCGAGTCGGGCCCCGCAGCACAAGGCAGCGTCCATGCGTGCATTAAACAGACACTCACGGCCCACCACACACACCGACAGCCCTCAGTCCCGCAACCATTTTGACGTGGGGGTCCCTGGACTTACGCAGGACACGCTGATGCCAAGCAGGGTGTGTTACAGTCACACACCTCCACCATACTGAGGACAGGGAGCCTGCCAGCACGGAGCTGTCTGCCTGTGCCAAACCTCTTCCAGAGGGAGGGCAGAAACTGCAGGCAGTAAAAACTAGACAAACTTGTGATGGAAATAGAAGATACGCGAGGATAAAGGGTCCAAACATGCATCTCAGCATGCTGAATGCTAGTTACAATCATAGAATTGTTTTAGTTGAAAGAGACCTTTAAGATCGTTTAGTCCAACCATCAACCTAACACTGCCAAAACCACCACTAACCCACGTCCCTCAGCACCACGTCTACACATCTTTTAAATACCTCCAGGGATGGCGACCCCACCACTTCCCTGGGCAGCCTGTTCCAACACTTCATAACCCTTTAGGTGAAGAACTTTTTCCTAATATCCAATCTAAGCCTCCCCTGGCACAACTTGAGGCCATTTCCTCTTGCCCCATCGCCTGTTACTTGGCAGAAGAGACCGATCCCCACCTTGCTACACCCTCCTTTCAGGCAGTTGTAGAGAGCGGTAAGGTCTCCCTTCAGCCTCCTTTTCTCCAGGCTGAACCACCCCAGCTCCCCGGGGTCAACTGAGCTAGTTATAGCTCACCAGCTAGGAAGAAAGATGGCACAACCATGCTGAACACGTGAGGACCAAGGACTGACAACATTCCCCCCACAAAGGGCTTGCATCAGTTTAACTTTACATTGAGCTCACACCCTACAAACACACGTGTGAGCTCCAGTCTGAGAGAGCACAGCTCGCCAAACACCAGCACTTGTATTCTCTCTGTGAGGGTGTCCTGGTTTGAGGAAGATGCTGCAAGCTCAGGGCATCCCCGTTCACTGCAGCTTGCAGTGTGCAAGCCACGCACCCATCAGCAGCTTTGTTTTAAAGATGCTTTTAACCAAAGCTGGGGGCCACCAGCCTGTAAATGCCACAAGGCTGATCAAAGGCCATGGGTAGCAGCACCTTTGGCACATAAATAGGAACTTTTTTAAAAAAACAGAGCTATTGTAGAGGGGAACAAAAATCACCACCATCATTTTCCAGTTAACAGTAGCAGTGCCATCCAGGCCACAGCCCCGTAACACAACAGTGTCAATGTATTTGCTGTCTCAATAGGTGCTGCCACAGCCTGTCCACATGGTCTTGGGCACATAAATTACCTAATCAGGCTTTAGAGGAGGTTTTTTATCACCATCTACCCAAACGAAACACATTCACTGGAAGACAGCCCTGCAAGGAAGCATCCAAGGGGAGCATCGCTGCTGCTGGATCCAGCCCAGCTAATATGGATTATACTCACCAGCCACCCAAGCTAAATTCACGGATGCTTGTACATCTAAGGATCTTGAAAATAGGGTACTAAGCGGACTACAACATTTTATCGAAGCCGTGACTAATTTTCCAACTCGTAAAGCCCAGTGGGTCTTAGTAGCCCATGCAGGCAGGGCTGTCAAAATGTTTTCATACTGCCTGAAAAAATGTAATTGCCAATTGCTCTTTCTGGGGTTGAAATTCAGTATTAAAACCACGTATTACCCAAATACAGTTTCCAAAGGAACTGGGGATTCTAATAGTCTAATGACTGTCTCCTAGAGTTCATTTTTCACTTTTCAATAATTGGTTTTTCAGTTGCATTTGCATAGAGTACATGTAAAATTCCATAGCCCATTAAGTTAATCACAACATGAAGCTAATAAGCATGGACACGCAAAGACATACCTAAGCCCAGATCAATTTTTGAAGTGGTGATTTGAAGTTGCAGCAGAATAACTGCTCCTCAAGCCTGCCAATTTGATAGGTAAGAATGCGTTTTAAAGAACTGAAATTTTACACTGCTGAGAATAGCCCGTAGTTATTCAACATACTCATCTTCTAAAGAAATACGGGGGGGGGGGGGGGAACAACAAAAAGAAAATCCAGCACACTTTGAGAAGAAGATTTTAGGGATCGTTCAAGCAATTTAACAAGCAGTTGCCCTTTGTGTTTGCTTTTCCCCTCTCCATCCTCCACCCAATAGCATCTCTCCTGCAACAGGCCAAGTGCGTTAAGGAATGATGCTCTACAGCATCCAGCTCCGCACGGCCTCACACAAGTACCAGTCTTCGAGTGCTCTTACCCACCACACTTTCTATTACACCTCCACCCAACAGAACTCTGAGGAACGCCGAGATATCAGCAGGCTCCTTCAGTTCTCACAAACTGGCTTGGATTCGCATTTTTCCAGCCCCTATAGCCTCTAAGCGGCCACACACATACGTTGTCACTCTCTACGCTTCGCTCCAGCTGGCCCAACAGACAGGTTCTCCAGCCCTGCCCAGGAGGCTAGAGCCACCTCCTAACCATCTCCTGGGTATGTGCCTCTCCTGCCCTCAGAAAAACAGGAGATTTTCATGGCAAAGTTTCCACTTTGCAGAACAGTTCTGTGCCGCCGGCTTCCCATATGCGTGCCTGGAAGGCTTCGCTCCAGCCAATTCTTTGAAAACAAGGTTTTTGTTCCGGAAAGCCGTGCCTGGGAAAGACTGCCTTTTCCTTCTCTCTCTTTTTTTCTTTAAAAATACTGTTTCATCCTGATGCAGAATGGGATTTTTTTTTTAAAAAAACACACCCTTTCTCCCATGTGAAAAACGGATTTCCATTTTCTGGCAAGGTCTATACGCAAGGACTCAAACAGAATAGATGATGTCAGAGCTTAAGAGCTTTCGGGATGATAGTTTTGTGGTGGCAGAGCTGCTCTCTTTTGAAGCTTAAGGATTTGAACGAAATTATGGGAACGTAGCCAGAGGCGGTTTGTTCAGTGTTGGCTTTAGGGGGGTGGGGGCTTGACAAAAAAAAAGAGAAATCATTGCTTTTTTCCAACAATAGTATTAAATACATTCGAAGGCATTTTCTCTTTGTTTAGACTTCTTGATGTTTTTCCTGTTGATTTGCAGAGTGATACACTATTTAAAAGATATAATATAAATGAAGAATCGAGGTGGTGTTTGGTAGAAGGTGCATTTCCTCTGACGGGAGAACCACCAAACCACTGACTCAAGAGCTCCGGCTTTTCTTAGGAGGTTCAATGAGATTTGGCACAAGTTTCCCTTTAATGCCATGGCTACTCTTTATTTCTCTGCAATTGTTCAGATATGAAGCCTTAATTTTGTTGTTGTTGTTTTTGTTAATCATGACATCATGGGTGGAAACAGGGCAAAGCAAGCAGCCCCAGAGGGAAATAAAAATCAATCCAAGCTGCTCATTAAAAGGTAAACCGTCAATAATCTTTGTCAGGCCTTTTTATCTTGGGTTTTAGCACAGTGTGATCCCTAAGGCAGCATGTGGTATTGAGATTTAAAATGGCTCCTACTTTTCACATCTCCATCAGGAAGATTAACTCCTTCAACACAGGCTGAAGTTACCCCGATTCTAATCAGCACATAAAAATGGTACAGGATTAAAGAGATCATTTTGTAACAGCTTTTCTGTATCTGTGCTGACAGAGAAGGAAAAGATCAGCTTCTGAACTTGATTGAAACGGTGCAAGTCAGAAATATCTCCATAGATAGAGCCTCCACAATGAAAACACAGATTAAAATCTGACCATTTCATACGTCAAGCATTTATATATATATAAAAAAGATTTAATTGAACACATGTGGGTTTTTCTTAACATTTCAATTCTTTTACAAAAGCAACTGGCTATTTAATTTAGGCAAACACCATAAAAGTTTCTTTGGAAAGCTAATTTATTTAAATACTTGACAGCAAGACTAAAGATTCTTCTATCAATTTTCTGGGAACTGAGCCTCTATAACACAACTTTATGTCTTTGAAATTAGGGTGAAGTCCTGTCATATCATTAACGCCAGGCTAATTACAGAAGTGATAACAGCTCGTTTCAGTAGGAATAGTATTGTTCCACCCATGTACCACATATCGTGAAAAATGAGCTTCCCAAAGAAACATTTGTTCTGTTCTTCACCACAATGCTTTAAGCAGACTGCCAGCTACCTTTGCCTATGTGTCCTCCTCCATGGATTTACTGCACTGGATAGAGCTGCATTCAAAATCACGGTGGGTTTTTGTTTTCCTCTTATACGCAAGCTTGAGAATTTAAGGGGTAGGTTACGCAAAGGCATGGTTAGTGCATACACAGATCAGGTCTAACTGTTACCTTGTGCTACAAGTAGGGGTTTCCATATAAAAATGGAGCAACAACTAAATCTGGATTCCACCTCCTCAGGCCTTCTTGGAATAAGGATCTCCGTGCACGGGAAGCAAACACCTACTGACCGAATATTTTGACCGTTCAGACAAGTTATAGATCCAATTACATCCCTGACAATCTGTTTCCTGATGGGATGACCCCAGGACATTGGTTATTTATGATGAAGCTATCTGAGACCCCAGTGACGTGGTATGGCACAGCACAGCCACCTTCGCAGCTCCTGAGGGTGCTGTACGGCAGAAGAATGCACTCGTGTTTGTCATGCAAGTACAGAAGTGACCAAAGACCCCAACATGAAGCCATCTCCCCTTTCACACGCATCCCACTAGGCAGAGTCAGCCTGTTAAATACAGACAGGTTATTCAGGTGTGATAATACTGAATTTTCTAGAAACCATAGGATCTTTAACAGGGGGAGCAACAGAGGAAAATTAGAACAAAAACTTCTTTCTCAATTATTAAATACTTTAAGAAGTCGACACTTATGCTTTATCATCGTCTTACAGCCAGGTTTTCTTTATGTGACGCTTGAACTCCAGCAGTAAGGTAGGATTAAAAATAAAACCCATCATGAGTGTACAAGCTTGTGATAGAAAAAAAAACCCAACTAGTTTTGCAATGCAGGTTTAAAGTGATCATGCTAAAAAGACAGTAAAACAGCAAAGGAATGCAGCTCATGAGAAGGCTTACAAGAACAGTTGTATATTTATCAGAGACCTCCCTTATTCAGAAAAAGCCGAACTAAACAAAACAGCAATACCCATCTATACTGAGGTATGCACTTAGCTTAATCAACACTTTTTATTTCAGCTCATCAGTTTGAATAGAGACCTAAGAGTGTGCTGAATTATTTAGCTTGTTACTGCTGGATAACATATTAGGATAATAATCTGCTGTATTTACAATACTGAATAGGTTCTGATTTTCCTCCCTACTTATCTTGGCATGCGAACATTGAAAAAGAAATGCAAAGTTTGATAATGTTCAGTTTGGGCCTGGAAGGGCCTAATTTAGAAATACCAGTAACCCAGTTGGTCCAGGGCTAGGTCCACAGGGCACGACAGTGTCCAGATGGGTGCCCCAACCTGGAGCTGGGCACCATCATTTCCCCGGTGGTACAAAAAGAGAGAGGAGCTTAAAAACAAGAGTCTCCACAACATTGTGGTGCCAAGCTAGGCAAGGGGGGAGACGCTCGAAACCCCATCTCCCTTTTGAGCCCCCAAAACTTATGTTAAAATAAAATGGTGATGTGAAACTGAGTTTCACCATGGTACCTAAAGACGGGTACTGAAAGCATCTTTGGATGAAGCAAGTAGCTCGACCCTTTCTTTTCAAACTGGTAGAGAAAGGGATGGGTTGGGAAAAGGAAGATGACAGCCTTTCTGCAAGAGAGAATGCTTTTCTGTACTGAAATAAGACGACTCACCCTTTTGCAACACATCCCTTTGTAAAGGCAGTGCTCTCGGTCACTCCACACAAGCTACAGTGACAAGTTACCCAGCAAAAAGGACAAAGGTGGCTCTCTACTTTCCCCTAAGAAACGACCTTTAAACCTCAAAACCCTTGAAGCTAAAGTTAATTTTTGCCTCATGCTATGTATTTATCTGAAAATATTTAACGGGAATCAACCATAGGCTGATCAAACACAGTCAGCCAGAAAAGGCTGTCGGAGGCATGACCTTGGGCCAGATCCAGGTGTATTATGAGAAAAGCAGTCAAAGGCATCACGTAAAAATCACGTGAATAAGCCAGCCACCAGAACATACATATGTTGTTGCTCAGTTTGGCATCTGGGCATTGCAGCTGCCAAGAGAGCAGGAGCACCTGGGAGCTCCGGAGCAACAGAGAAGGTGCCAACAAGAGTTTCCAAACTATAACCATGTTTTCCCTTCTGATTTGCAAGTAGCAAAGCCTGAGCCCCACCGTTCGGCTGCCTCTCTGTGCCCACAGGGCTGGACAGCTGGAGCGGGAAGCTGGTTTGGTTACAACTTGGAAGGCACAACATGGTTTTACTGTGATTAACTCCAAAATGAACTGGGTGCTTGTTTCTCACCCAGGTCCACTACCTGATCCTACCAAAAGCAGGTATCTAGCTCCAAAGCAGAACAGAAAGGAGAAGGAAGAGAAACCTCAGGTTGTGTTTCCATTGATGTACGCGCATCCAGGAAGAAAGACTGGAGCAGAGAAAAGAGTGCTTGGACAAAGTTAAATTACATGGTTTCAGCTCAGTGGGACAGAAGTTAACTAGAGGGAAAGAAAAATCCCTATTAAGCTCACATGGAAGTTGTGTTGTCTTTCCCAACTCTCCTCCTACAGGCACTTTTTGAGCCTCTCCATCCTCCAGGTGCAGCTCCCTGGTTCCGCAGCCAGGCAGCCTGCGGCCAGCTCTCGGCACAGGCACAAACTCCCCGCAGGCTAACCAACACACCCCGTGTGACCATCCGCCCTCCCCAGTCTCACCACCACAACTTCATCTGCAGTATGGAGATGAGCCGTGTAAAGGACCTGTACACAGAAGCGCCACGTGAAAGAAAATGGTGAATCATTCTAGCACACATTGATCTGCATCACATTTTGGGGTATTAAACAATGTATTCAGGCAAAGCCTGAATCCGGATCCTCACCTAAGATTAGCAGATATAAATAAATACGTCCTGCTAGGCAATTGAAATCAAACTCTTTTTGCTACAGTGACTTACATCAGGTGAATCCTGGCCCCATGTACCAGGGTGTTTATGAAAAAGATCTTGGAGGAAATATGAAAATACAAAATTGCTGTGCTACACTCATTTGCTATAGGCTATGAAAAACTGAAATTGTATGAAAAATGATTCCCAGAACACTTGACACAGTTCAGAAGTACAAGGAAGAATTAGACAGTTCCCTTAGTGATGGCAGGCACTGAATACATTTGATAAAACAGAAGCGCTGTACAGTGTGAAGTGGGAAATTGTAATCTCAGAGAGACAGACAATTCCACTGTTGCTAGCTACGGACGCTGTGGAATTCATTTGTTAATAAGATATAGCAATTTTTCTTGTAATGCAGACCCCTGAAAGTGTTTGCATTTCAAGCAAACAGCTAATAAAGGCAGAGATTTATATCTGTTAATTTAACCCACAATCTATCTCTGTCTGTGCTTTCGTTATGAAATGCAACAATATGAGCGAGCAAATGAATATCTTAACTTTGGCATTTCAGATGAATGTTATGTTGAAAATTGTGCATCTTTGCCTGCGAGATTTCTGGAACACTTGAAGTACTCCCAGCAACTTATTCCATAAACTATCTACCAGACCATATGTTTGCTGCCTACAAGTCTGGGCAGGAAATGTCCAGTAGGAGCCACATCTGAAAGGAGGAAGAAGCAGCAGCCAACAGCGTTCCCATAACTAATCTGCATTTGCAAATGCCATGTTGGAGTTGGCAAATGAAGCATTTCAAGTGCAAATAGCTGTGAAGACATTTGTATGTAGCACTAAAACGGATGGGTAGAGATGTTGGGATTGTTTCTGTTTAATTTTAGTGAAGTCACCTAGGTGCTGGTAGAACAAAGCCACTTTCCTCGGCTTTTTTTATTTTTTTAAAAAAAGATTACTCTTACATTGAAAAAGCCTGTTTCTCTTCTAAATGCTCATTTTGATGCATAGCTACTTACAATAATTGTGCTCAAAAATCACAGCAATTATAAACACTTATCCTGTGAACAACTACAAGCATACTTCTCTAGGCAATATGGTCCTGGAAGTTTAAGGCACACACATTAAACATGGTTATAAAGTTTATAAAAACATATGTACATGTTGCACATATAAGCATATATACAATATGGTTCCTTTATGAAGCAATTTTATCTTGAAACTGATTTTAGAATCCACTTATATACATTTTCAGAAAGTCTTCATCTTTTATATATTTATACATTATACGCAGTATAATGTCTGTATTGTATGTGTGCAATTAGTAGATCACATGCAAGATGATATGCTTTCCAGTAGCAAATCGATATAAATAGTCTAACACTGGGATAAATCAACACAAAGATGAAATATTATGATCTAGGCTTGCATTTACAGGATATAATTCCCATCTGATGAAACAGAGTTTCTGAAATGCATCTCTGCCACTTATCATTAACACTGACCAGACATAACCCCAAGATTATGCTAATAAAAGACAACATTCAATTAGCATACAGACTGCTCTCTAATCAAAAGCCCACACAGTATTAGTAAAGTTTGAGGATTATTCTCCCCCGCCCCCGTTCGGCACTTCTACTCTACAAAGAAAGAGTTGCACTTCCACAAAATTTCCTTTTCAAAACCAATGAGTATCCTTTAGTTGATCAGCAGTCAATGACGTATTGCCGGAGGAAACCACCAGACCATATTGGTGCAGTAAGTTTCTCTCTTCACCGACATCTTCACCTTCATCCTACCCAGCAGGATCAACCACCTAATTAACCTGCAGAAGTATTTTAAAATTGAAATGCATGCGGGCTACGCGAGGTTTTCTGTGTTGAACCAAACCATTTTGTTAGTAACACTCGATTCCAAAGGCCTCACGGATGGATACAGAACGGCCTCTTTTGCCTCATCACCTGAAAGGTTTCTGAGGTGGGAACTCCGGGATGGAGCAGACGACCGAGGTCCGGGGCTCCCGCTCCAGGAGGGAGGCAGGAGCTGACAGCGCAAGTTAAGAAAAAAAAAACCAAAACAAGAAACAAACAAAATCAGTACAACCCAAATGAGGAGTTATCTCCGGAGGGATGTTTTTTTACAAATTGTCACTTCCAAAACCACTTCAGTTATCAAAATAACCCACCCACTTTCCCAGAGGACTCTGCTTCCTGCAGCTGTGGCTCGCCCCAGGAAGGAGTGGAAGTTTTTCAGCTATTTGGGGAAAAAAAATTTAACTATTCAGACAAGCGCTTGCCAGAGGTTCTTGAACTGGTCTTAAACAACCCCAAAAACCTCTGAAGCCACCTTGCAAGTGCAGCCAGGCAGTTTTACAAACCTTCTTAAGCAAGATTTTCCCCATTTTAACAACATACAGCTCATATCAGTCTTGAAAATATCTAATGTATATAGAATCATAGAATTGTCTAGGTTGAAAGGGACCCTTTAAGATCATTGAGTCCAACCATCAACCTAACACTGCCAAAAACCACCACTAAACCATGGCCCTCAGCACCACAGCTACACATCTTGTAAATACCTCCAGGGGTGGTGATTCAACCACTTCCCCGGGCAGCCTGTTCCAGTGCTTGACAACCCTTTCAGTGAAGAAGTTTCTCCTAATATCCAATCTAAACCTCCCCTGGGGCAACTTGAGGCCGTTTTCTCTTACCCTATCACTTGTTACTCAGGAGAAGAGACCGACCCCCACTTCTCTACAACCTCCTTTCAGGGAGCTGTAGAGAGTGATAAGGTCTCCCCTCAGCCTCCTTTTCTCCAGGCTGAACAATCCCAGCTCCCTCAGCCACTCCTCATAAGACTTGTGCTCCAGACCCCTCACCAGCTTCGTCATCATTCTCTAGACACGCTCCAGCACCTCAGTGTCTTTTTTGTGGTGAGGGGTCCAAAACTGAACACAGTACTCAAGGTGTAGCCTCACCAGTGCCGAGTACAGGGGGACCATCACTGCCCTAGTCCTGCTGGCCACACTACTTCCAATACAAGCCAGGATGCTATTGGCCACCTTGGCACGCTGCTGGCTGATATTCAGCTGGCTGTTGACCAACACCCCCAGGTCCTTTTCTGCCACGCAGCTTTCCAGCCACTCTGCCCCAGGGCTGTAGCGCTGCACGGAGTTGTTGTGACCCAAGTGCAGGACCGGGCACTTGGCCTTGTTGAACCTCATATCACTGGCCTTGGCCCATCAATTCGGCCTGTCCAGATCCCTCTGTAGAGCCTTCCTACCCTCAAGGAGATCAACACTCCTGCCCAACTTGGTGTTATCTGCAAACTTACTGAGGGTGCACTCAATCCTCTCGTCCCGGTTGTTGATAAAGATATTAAAGAGAACCGGCCCAATACCGAGCCCTGGGGAACACCACTTGTGACCGGCCACCAACTGGATATAACTCCATTCACCACCACTCTCTGGGCCTTGCCTTCAGGTCTATTTGGGCCCAAATATGTGGGTAAGCCAGCTATGATTTCACTCAAATGCAACATCAATTTGTCCTGTTGTTTCACAGTGCAGATTTGAAGAGAGCAATCAGGAGGACTAACACACAACGGATTTAAGTGCTTAGGATTTTAAAGTTCACTAAACACAAAAGTAATTAAAAACTACTCTGTTTCCAGTACCTGATCCAACACGTTACCAAGCTGCAGCACAAAACTTGCCTTTTTATCTATGCTTCAAAGTAAACACTTGTGACTGATCCCTGTTTTATCCTCGCCTCCCACATTGCCATATGGCTACGGATGTTTCAAACAGACATTATTCCAATAGCTCATTACTTACCATCTTGTGCTGAAGAAGAAAAGCTACAGACAGTTTTGACAAAAACAGCAATTGCCTAAAAATGTTAAGTATCACAGTCTTGCGTCGTCTTAGACGTTTTTAGTCTGGTAACAAGGATCGGCGTTAATGCCACGCGTAGAGAGGAGTGAATCAGCACGTCTGCACCGACTTCACCATGTCCCCAACAGTTTGCACTAGCAGAGGCTCTAATCCCACCTGATTTCATACAGAACAGACATTTCTAATGTGAATTCAGCACACGTCCAGCCTAATTAAAGCAATATCCTCTCACTTCAGTATATTTTCATATTTCCTAAGTATCACACAAAATGTAAGACTTCAGTTCACACATTGACTGGGTTGAATCTCCTACATGACATGGTCCAGAGGGAAGAAAACCTGCTGGTCGTTCACCCATAGTTCAGCCATCCTAGGAATCTGCTGACTGCCAAGGGGTACTTTCACACTTGTGCCAGGGGAAGTTTAGATTGGATATAAGGAAAGATTTCTTCACCAAAAGGGTTACCAAACGTTGGAACAGGCTGCCCAGGGAAGTGGTTGAGTCTCCATCCCTGGAGGCATTAAAAGCCCTTCAGCTTACAGTTAAGTGGTCCTGATTGTATGCTTTAGAGGTGAAAGTACATACCAAGCCATGTGTCCACCCATCATTTTTAGAAGTGTCAAATAAGGCACTTCATTATCTATGAAGCTTGCTAATGAACATCAGGCCAGCTCTCTGCTACTCAACACCAGCTCAGACCACCTTCTACCTCTGGCCTATCCTGCTCTGACACGACCCTGAGAACACCGGTCCTTTTGCTCTGAGGACGCACACGCGTACTGGAGGCCCTACTTTCAATGCACGTGAAGATCTGCCAAAAGCCAGCAACATGATTTCTAGTCCTTTGGCAGGCTTTATTGAAGAGCTCCTCTAGCAACATCTGGCTCACTAGACAGGCATCTGGCATGCCATGTTATTGATGAGGAATGCCTGGATTTTAAACACAATGCTTGATACTTGAAGTATGCCGCTATAACATAATATATGACATTATATATACATATTATATATAACATTTTTACCATATATATGTGCATACATACAAACACGCATAAAAACGTAACAATAAAAATCAGTGCTTGTGCCTTTGCAGCGTAGAAGGCAAGGCACACAAGGAAATCCAAGTGCACTAATACAGAGCCAGAGCAACCTCAGCATACAGGGATGGCAACTCAGGCAACCGGAGCGGATATGCTCTTCCCTGCCAGATCAGAATTGGGGTTACTGGACAAAAGACAACAAAGAATAAATACGAGTCCTTATTTTTAAAGTACTACAGGAGGTATCCCAAATAATGCCTTCAAAAATCATCCAGAAAGGACTTAAAACAAATCAAAATATATCTGCTTTTGCACCAGAGGTATTGTCCTTGGTAATACCTAGGACTCAAAAATGTGTTTTGATCATGATAGGACCAGCCAGGCATTTGACTTCAAAGTACGCTAAGCTAGAGCCTGCCCTCAGGTTAGATGCTCAGTGAAATTAAATACAGTACTTAATCAAAAGTTAATGTCTGTGACTCCTCAAAAGGTCAGCCTTTTTGCGTGCGCAAGTTTTCCAAGTCAATGGCTTCAGAAGGAAAGACTGCATCCTTCTTGCAATCGTCTCTGGCATGACTTTCCATCTGAATTATGAGCTGTTAATGTTTGTTGCAGACTGCGTGTCAGCCCTGCTTAAGAATAAAAACAATTAGGAGAAATTCCACTCCTCCACTGTCTCCCCTCACAGGAGATTTCACCTTCTTTGGAGAAGAAGGTCTGGTTTTGTTGTAACAATTAATCCAGGACAAAGAACAGGCTTCCTATATTTTATCCATTGAAGCAGTTTAAAGTTTTGTTGCTTTCCGATTTTCAGGATAGACATGACATTCTTCTCTGTGATCTAGGGTAGTGACACCGCCCAGCCTGTGGGACCTCTGAGTTCAGGTGGTTCTTCAGTGAGGATGTATGAAAGGAGGCATCTCCAGCAGACTTGAAAGCATGCCAAGAGACGAAGAAAGGCAAGACACTTTTGCTGCTAACAGGACTAGGGAAACCTTCACAACTATACTTTGTTATAATTTCCTGTAGAAAGAAAAGCAAAACAATCACGATCATCACTCTCTACAACTACCTGAAAGGAGGCTGTAGAGAGGTGGGAATCAGTCTCTTCTCCTAAGTAACATGCAATAGGACAAAAGGAAATGGCCTCAAGTCGCACCTTGTGGGAAGCTTTAGATTGGATATTAGGAAAAAAGTGTTATCCAACATTGGAACCGGCTGCCCAGGGAAGTGGTGGAATCGCCATCCCTGGAGGTATTTAAAAGATGGGTAGACATGGTGCTGAGGGACATGGTTTAGTGGTGGTTTTAGCAGTATTAGGTTAGCAGCTGAACTTGATCTTAAAAGTCCCTTCCAACCTAGACGATTCTATGACCTTCAGAAAAAGCTCCTGATCGTGTCAAACTGCATCGGGATTTAGGAGGGAGTGGAGTTTTTCCATAAGCAGCTCCATGCTCACTTCCCCTAGACAGCGGCAGAACAATGCCATTTCAAGCTCTCAGGCTCAGTCTTAGTCACACCTACTTCATTTTCTGAAATATCAAGTGACATTACCTATGTTTCTCTACTAGGACATTACAAAGATGCAAAGAAAATCTGTCTAAAATACTGGCAAAATCCCATTGTTAGCGTGTTAGGGAGTTAGAGACAGAACTTCGTAAGTTGATGATATTAAATACATAGGTTAACAAGAAACAACTTAGCGTAACTGTTGTTGTTGGACTAGAAACTAGGAGAAAACAGCTTTGCCGTGTACCAGATATATTATCACTACTTATCTTTTTAACTTCACAAAAGCTCAACACTAATGCATTTGTGCAATTTTGCAACAACGCCTGGTTAACAAAGCCAGTGGTCACAGGAATGCAAGAGGCAGATCTACAGGTTGTAGGAACGTGATTTTGTTTAACAAAAGCACGGAATAAATTTGAGAATTCCTGTCCCTATCAGAAAGCTTTTCTGAATTTAAAGAAGTTCAAAAGTTCACATGAACTGTGTTTCCTGGAGCTATATTGTGGTTACAATTCTGACAATTTTTCTATTTGGGAATTTGGTTTTTTTTAAATCAGAAATATATAAATACATATTGTATTAAATTCCTTTCAGTACATTACTAGCCTAGAAAGAAATGGACAAATATATTGAGGGCTTACTTCTTTTTTTAATAACTAAAAAAAAAAATATAATCCAGACAGCAGCCAGCTAATAATCTTATAATAACTTCAGCTCTGCATTTTCCAGCTCTTCTTTTTCCTCAGTCACACACCAAGCACTTTTATATGGCACTTTTTGTACTATGAATTTTAATAAAACCAGCAAAAGAATTGGGAAAGAAGCTAATTTTTCTACATGCCTCTGGCAAACAGGAAGAATTCAAGAATACGTTAAAAGATATCTTTCTACTACCGAAAATTCATTTTCCATAACAAGACACTGTCATCTTCCTGAGGAGCCTGTAATTCCAAGATAAAGATGAAAAGATGTTGTTTTATCATAATGACAAGTATCTGCATCCATATTTATTTTGTGCTCCGACATCACCGTACAGTTTGTATTGTCATGGTACATTGAAAAGTAGGAAAACATTTAGCTATTTCAATAACAAGAGAATAAAGGATAAAGTACCAAAGGGAAATAGCATGGCACAATCATTTCCGAGTATCCCTAGGAAAATATTTGACCCACATAGAGGGAATAGAGAATGTAGTTTGTTTCCTTGCAACCGCTTTTTCCATTTTTCAGTGGCCAGCCCATACATTTTAATCACCGAGTACTACAGCTTTCCCTGTCATGCGGCCACTTTGCTCCGGCTACATGAATAAAACCAGGACCGAAGCCAGCAAGCATGGAGGGGGACGACCCCAGGAACTGGGCAACTAGTTTAGGGTGCCCCAGGTGCCCAGCTCTCGCCCCGCTTGGTGGGTTTAGTGCTACCTGGCCACTGGTTCTGCAGCACGTGGGCAAACACAGGGCAGCATTTTCGGCTATGGCGATCCCAGAGGCGGGTCTGGAATTTTGTCAAAAACACAAACAATAGCAGGTAACTCCTCCCGGTAAACGGCTTAATCACTTTTCTGATAAAATTCAGAGTGGCTGCCTTAGAAATGTCTTACTTGCCTGTTACACCGTTATATACACGTCAGATAGCATTATGTTAGTGGCTTAACTTCCCCCTTGTTTATAAGCTGTGCTGAGGTTATCTTTTCACCTTCTTGTTTAAATAAATTCCGAATGTGTCAGTATCAGTGCCTCTACCACAGATTAATAGAATCAGCCAAAAGGATAGCTGACATTTTTGTTGCCATAGAAACTGGTCATGATGTTACACAGCTTGTCTAGTTCCCATTTGCCATATATCTAGCCAGCTTCTGAACACGGTCCCCTTTTGTTTCACGAGGAATTACATTAAAATATTAAAATATAATTCCATCTTAGTTCAGTCCCCATTCTGTAGCAAAGAGGATTATAGAATATTAAGATACTTCCTAAGGAAAGTGCAAAGTGATGATAATATTGCTGTGTGGCTTATGTGCATTCCAGATTAAAAGAAAAAGAAAATACAAGTGGAGTAATTTATCCCAGAGCCCTATATCCCAGTTATCCTCCATTCAAGTATCTCCATCAGCTTCAAATAAACAGGCTTCTCCTCACTGAACCTCAAAGTGGATGTACTTCAAATATGATTGTACAAGACAAAAACAAAAATAAAGACATTAGTGAAGAAATTTTTAATATACCATCAACATTTTTCTGCATAATTCGTAACCTTCTCAGTGCTGCTATCGGGCTCCCTCTCCACAGAGGCATCGCCGCCTCAAGAGAAAACCACTCACATAGAATTAAGATGTGAAGTTTCAGCACTTAGCGATGCAGTGTGGATGTACATTGTGCCAGAGGGCACTGTACACTTTGAGAAAATGCAAAGCAACTCAAGCAAGAACAATATCTAAGGACTCCAAATTGTCATGGCCCTCTTCTACCTCTCTGAGACGTACTAATTCTCATTATTTTAGAAGAGCCCATTTGCTGATACTGGGATTAAGGTGAGAAACAGATTTCAGGCAGTTCATTTTCCCCTCTTGATATACATGAAAAATCAGAGGGACAGCCGAAGGAGCTGAACTCCATCGCACCGGGTGCTACACAAACAGACAGCAGCTCCTGCTCCGAAGGGACTTCTTCCAGCCAGAAGAGCAGCACCTGGATATCACTCTCGTCACCCAGAGACATCCAAGCCCATATTTTGGTTGCTTTAATTTGCAGGTAAGCAACTACGTCACTGCCACCATTACCAAAAAATTCTATCCCAATCACGGCAATAATCCCAAGACTGAGTTGGATCCTTATTTAGGCCACAAAGCACAATTTTGTTTTGATTTTCACTGTTCAGGGAAGCACACGCCACTCGTTACTGCAGCCAGGGGCATTCCTGAGCTGCTCTCAGATGCTACAGGTAATGACCACAAGTAGACAGGTAAAATTGCACAGAAAATCCTCCCTGTTTTTCACACTTCCAAGTGTGGTCATCAAGAGCGGTTTCTCAGGGCTTCCCATTGCTGCAACCATGCCAGAAACTCCTGCAGGATTTCTATTTTACTTCACCCAGGAACACGCAAGGAGCCACTGACAGATGTCAGATATTAAGCAAAGATTTTGCCCCGAGCAAAGCACTGGATGCTCAAGCTTACGTGTGGCATGCCACAGCCTTTGACTCTGAAGATATTCATGCCCAGCGTCAGTCTTTTATTCTCCCTGCAGGTTGTAATTATGCTCCACTTGGGGCACAGCAAGACCGAGCACGTGCTGCTGGAGGCTTTCAGGGGCGACTGCAGAGGGTCCCACAGAGCAGCCCTGCATCTGCTGAGCAATGTTCCTCTTCCCTTCTCTGGGATGGAAGCAGATGAGATGACCCGAGTGCCCTACAGGACTGCAGAGGAGCTGCAGCAATGTCCCTCTCCATGTCACTCCAAGAAGAAGTTAGCCACAAAGCCCAGATGACAGCCGGTGCTTACAGAGCTGTGCGATGTGGAAATGGAGAAAGGCAAATTCATACGAGGTTTGTTGGACTCACAACCTCTCTGCAGCACTAGAATAGTCCTAAGAGCTGGTAAGTGGGATACAAGGAGATGTTGGAATTATAACCTCTTAACATTGCTTTAAAAAAAAAAAAAAATAGGCACAGCCCCTACAAGAAGCACCTTAAGCCACTCTCCTTCCCAAGCTAACCCAAAAGCCAAAGAGGTGCCCATCCTTTTGGGCAGCCCCTGACAGATACTGCATCAGTTCAACCCCAATCCAGCCTGGAGTTATTCACATTTTCTAACTGTAATGCAATCATATCTTTCAAAATACTCCATTCTTGTCATTTGTAAAGAAGAGGAGTAAGAGGGAAGACGGGGAATAACGAGGCTTGTTGAACAATGCAAGCGGCAGAGGAAGGCGCTTGTTGTCTTGAATTTCCTGGGTTTGACGATCAGGTTAATTTTGCATGCCTGGTTGCATCAGCATGTTGAGTTATGCAATGTAGCAAGCTGTCGCACTGTACAAAGCATGACGTATCATCTCATTGATGCATGAAATTAAAAAGATGTGGTTTGCTGGGTCACCCACAGATAAACCAAACTTGATTTTCAGTCAATCTCCTTTTAATTATATTTAAACCTTGCAAGATGGGGAAAAAAGAAAAAAAGTAAAGATCCTTCACTACCTGCTGATCCGCTAACGGTACATAATTCCAGCCCGTCAACACTAAAAGTGGGTGCAGCTGCATGGGTATTTTCTTGCTGGTTTTGATGCACTGATGAAGTAGTCATGATGCTTGTTTGTCCCATCCCAGCAAGGCAGGCAGGGAGCAGAGCAGCCTTTATAGGACACCCGGGGATGGCAGGAGGCTGCTCCAGCTATGAGTATTTACCCCAAGCCAACTCACAAATGGAGCTGGAGCGTTGGCACCTGCCCTAAGGCATGGCTTGGGTCTATCTCCTCACATTGCTGAGGTTGGCAGAGATGTCTGGAGATCCCCTCTGCTTAGGGCTGGGTCCGGCTGGGGTTTGAGTATATCCCCAAGGCCTGAGACTCCACAGCCTGCCTGGGCACCCAGCCGCCGGCAGAAGCAGCAGTACAAAAGAGTTGCCAGGAATACAACACTCCTCCTTTTAGGCAGAAAGCATCTCCGTTAGCAAACCCTGGTTGTGAAGATCTAGAGGGAGAACCACATGCACCCCAGTGCTGGTCAGAAGAGTTCACATTACTGGATTTACAGTTGCTACCATAGGTGCTTCCTCATCACATATACCATTTAGCTATCCCTCCCTTTGTCCAAGAAAACAAGTGTTTTAGCATAGTCAGAAGAATATAAGCGTGGTCTTCTAAATCCAAACATACATTTTGTAGGAACAGAGGTGGCAGCGGGTCAGCACTCAGCAGTGCAAGACTCAGAGCTGTGGTATGGGTACTCTGCAGCAGCAGTCCATATATTCATAAGAAGCAACCCACTCTCAGTCACAGCATAAACCATGGTTGCTGTCAGACAGAGTATGACCTGGAAATTCAGCAGTAAAGACAGGAGCAACTACAAGAGGTTAAGAAAGTTACTGGAGCCTTAGGAATAAGCCTACTCACCTCCCCTCTGGCTTTGAGGAGACTCCCCATGCAACAAGGACAACCGTCCAACAAGGCTGGAGAGTATCAAAGTTGCACTCAGCAAACAGAAAAGATGTTACACACACCTGGTCCAAGCGCATTGCAAAGACAAGAGTTTGACTTTGCAAACTACTACTGGCTTCACGCGTAGTAGAAACAGGCTGCAGATTTAAAAAAATAATTTAGCAAGTGTGCAATTGAAGGAAGTGTTGAGGGTGGGTTTGGTTTTGGTGGAGTTTTTCTTACCCTCCAAAAGAAAGCAGGAGGCACAGAGTAGGCAAAGGGGTCAAAAAGAGCAAAAATGAAGCTTTTCCAACTCTTTTTATAGGGAATGTTGGACTTTGCCCAATACACACAACGGCTGGCAAAAGGTACAGTAGATTCATGCATTACCTTCCTGGAATATGAATTATTCCCCCCAGGAAAGGAGACAAGAAGTAAAACTTATCTTTAAAAATTTATTACTGTAATCATTTTTAAAGAGTTTCAGAACCTACTGGGTTTCACTTCGGGATGAGGGTGGGATGCGAATGGTACCCAACACTGATGTTGCCATGGCAACAACTTGTTGCTGGACATAAAAATAAAAATGCTTTCTGTCACTCCGGGAATATAAATCAATAATTGCCAGGCTAAAATGAGAGTTCACTCTGCCACATCGTATTCACGCGATTTGTTAATTAAACCCACACCACTAAGGTCTGTGCTCACAGTGAAAGCGTGTTGTTCCCCACGGGTGACATGGACCCCTTGGAGCTGGGACAGCACGAGATCTGTGCATCACTTAGTTCCACAGAACAGGTTGAAAAGGGATTTAAGTGGCCTGCAGTCCATACATTTGCTTCTGCACAGCAGAAACTGCCTTTGCCATCCACTTTTATGTGTAAGAACGAAGGGTCTTTTGATTTAATCATTAATGTCCTGTTTTGATAGTAACTAAAGCCATTGAGGAGGAAAAGAAAACATATACAAATAATATTATTAGGTGGCCTTGTCAAAAATACAGTACACAATATATACTGTATATAATAGATATTTTCCCATTCTTACACAAACCACTGTTCTGACCAGTGCAGGCAGTGATCCCCAGCTAAACCAGTTCTTGGGACTAACAGTAGGCTGCAATACGTACAAAGTAGGTAGTTTTGTGCACATATGTACCACACACATCCCTGTGAAAATTGAAGTTTGCCCTGAAATTAATTAGAAACCAAGTAACTTAAACATCTAGCTTATATGACTTACAGCAAACAGAAGAATTGGTTGAAACATATATCTATGTGTATTTATTTATTTTCCTTCATCAAATAAATCAGTTGAAACTAAGGAAAATATGAGAACAGAAAGCATGAAGCACTATGTAGAGCCAACACTGCACCACATGAGGTGGCCCTAGAGCCGAAAGTCTCTCCAGTCTGAAGCTACAGCAGGGTCTGCTCCACCCCAAACTGGTCCATGACAGAGAGGACACAAGAACAGCTTGAAGCCACTGCCACTTGCTCCCACAATTTGTTAGTTTGGCTTTAATCCCCTCTCCCCGCAATAGAGGTGGCAAACACCCTTTCTCACTGTGTCCTCCTAGCAGGTCCTCTGCTAATCATCATACATTTCCATATCTCAAGTGGAGAACTGGGAGGTTAATGAATATACACAAGTCACGTCTGCAGCCTAAACATACAGGAATCATTTCAGTGAGTCATGTATTTATAGCAAGAAATTTCTATTATTAGAAATATAATTAGGGCCCGAGATTCATACGCACAACTCTAATCTACTTGAATGAAAGAACATGCAAGTACCCCAAAGCAGAATTTATCCTCCTGGATTCAGATAAAAATATGCCGGGTCATTGGCTGGATACAGTTTTCAGCAGGAAAAAGGAAGAACAAACCAATCAGGTTTAGTGAGTCCAACAGGTAGCTACAGAAATTAGTTCTGGAAGTGCTGAACTTGGTTGGCAGCAATGAGATCCAGAGAAAAATTACAACATTTTTTTGCCATAACTGATAATCAAGAAAAATAGATTAATGGCTTTTAGAATAATACAAAGCGATAAAATATGCAGAAACTCATTAATATATGTATTATGTAAGAGGTTGTGAATCATAAGCTTTTGTATTGTTGGAAAAGAAACACTAAGCAAGAGGCCTGGATTTCAATAAAACATACAAGTAGCATTTAATACGATGCAAGCACTATAATATGATAAAGTGTATCCCTGTCTTTCAAGAAATTCCTTTATAATGGAACATTTCTCATTTCAATAACTTTATCCGAGATAAAAAAAATAATCTATCACATTGAGTATCCACTTTAGGGAAACTTAATAAAATGTTATTTCAAACAATGTTCATTTAGCTGCCTGCTAATGCAAAAGGTATCACTCACTGCATGTTACAGCTCTCGTTTTCCTTCTTTTTTAACTCAGAATGACATTAGCTTTTGCTAATTTTGAATACGGACCTCAAAAGTGGTCACTTCACTTCTGCCGTTTCCACACTAATAAATGCATTATGAGAGTTTAGAATGAATTACTCGGCAGAGCTTGACTTCTGACTAGGAATCTTATTAAAGCACAGCTTCAGGGAAAGGTTTTTAATGCAGCATAAATTGCCATGGCAGTTTTTACAGATGGTGTGGCAGTTTCCCCCCTTTCATTTTTTTTCCTGTCCAGTTCCAGATTAAACACCGGGTATCAAGCAGTTTATGCAAAGTGAAGGAACCCAAACCCTTCCCCTGCTATCCTCCACCTCCGTTAACATGCACCTCGGTGTTTCCATCTTCATTTTTAATTACTGTTCCAATGTTGAACTTCGTCACGCAATCACATTATTTCACACCTTTATGTATATATAAAAATGTATTTGTTTTCACCACAACACTGCGCTACCTCATTGCCAGAGACCACAGGCGTCGGAAGCAAGACAGCCGTGTAGGAAACAGCTTCTCGAGACCACAAGAGCCTACCAAGAAGTTCACTTGAGCTGTCTTAAAAATCTCCACACGTGTTTGGATAGGAAAGCATTTGGGAGAAGGAGTCACAGGTTCATCTTTAAACCTTGTACTTTCCATGGCCAAGTCTTGTCTAAGTTGATAACTACAGCAGCTTTCATGCTAATTGGTGAGATTTCCTTCAGGACATCACCATTGGTTGTACATTAGTGTCAGTGCATGTAAACCGGCTTGTTTTTATTCTTGTGCCGTCTGTCAGCAATAACGAAGGTGGGAATTGCCAGGGCTGTCACTGGATTTGCTTTTGTTTGCTCTACAAGTGGTTATTAAACCCATCTTTTCCGTGACACTCCCACCACCTTTGTCTGTGAATTTGTTAAGGTATCATTAAAACAACTGTGGCAAAATTAAACGGCACAGCTGAGGAGCAGAGGAATGGTTTGGTGACATCTGTATCCACTTTCTTAACAACACCAAACCACCACAGGGAGGTAACACTAAGCAAAAGCGGCAGAAAAAAAACCCAGTAGTCTGGAGAGAAACTCCCCACAGTGATATCCAAAGCCAATGACACAATGAACACGCGTTCTCCCTAGAAAATGCACGATGCCAGACCTAGCATATACAAAACAGAGAACAATCTGGGACTCCGAAGAAGGCAGAGCTGTACAGACTACCAAAAGACAAAGCACCTTTAATTCTTACTTTCAGGACTTTGATCTTCAGCTCTCAGCTCTCCCCACCACTGCAGCAAAGCGCATCTCTGCACCTCAACATTACAGCACAAAGAAGTTACCCCGACCCACCACCGGTCCCGGCCATAACCACAGGGGCAAGGAAGTTATTCCATATTTCAGTGATTTAACTCCTAAAAATCCAGAAAGTAGCTGAACTGCCACTGATGCAAACACCTTTGTCACAAAGCTGATTCAGGCAAATCTGCATGCCAATACTTCCACAATTCCCCCAGATCAACAGAACTACACGCTCACCCTTGTTTTACAGGATGTTTCAATTTCTATATAATTATACTCCAAGAAAGTACATCACTTAAAAAAAAATAAGTACCTTTCACATTGCAGAGTTGCTCCTACTATCAACATCCAAACTGTTAACTAATTTAGTCAGAAAGGATAAAAAAAGTCTAATATCATTCCAAATACCTCATAAAAGCAGCAGGTCAGTTCCTCTTCTGCCTCACACACCCCAAAGCAAGCTGCTCACAGCCAGCATTTTCAGGGGAGCTGGGAAAGCCCTTCCTCTTCACATGAGGTCCTGGCTCCCAACTGAGCTCCCCAGAAGGCCCAGGGGCTACCCAGGTGTGACTGAGGGCTTGTACCAGCCACAAACCCCAGAGCCCAAAGCTGATTTTCAGGGCCCACAACAAGTCAGCAGGTGGTGGTTATTACATGTACATGGCTGAGTGGCTTTGCTTGCAAACGATGTGTGATTGACATCACCTGTATCCTCATCCAAACCTGGTACCACTTCAAGCAACAATGAGCTGCGATCCCCTTGGTGGTCAGGGAAACAGGTTTGTTCCTTCTTTGTATCTCAGTGTGGTTTTTTTAAGGAAACATCTGAGACCTCCTGAATGTTTTTTACTTGCTGGGATCCCAGAGAAACCTCACTTTTTAGTTGGCTGCACAGCCTGAGCAACATTTGTTTCTTGGAGAACAAGACTAGTCCCTGGTCCTGATCCTGTGCAGAGCCCAAAGGAGATGCACGCCCACGGACCAGCCCCATCCCAACTCAGCCCCTGCCATGACTGAACATTATGACCGAGGGCAGCTCAGAAACACACCTCCCCAACTGCATTTACAGCATTTTTACACACGTGTTGGCTGCAGGGCACTTCTCTGCCAGGAGATGAGCGGAAGGAACGGCACCTACACTCGACACTGATGAGGGGGGAAGACTGAAAATTGCTATATCTCTGCAGGGAATCACTCCTCAGCCCCAAACCAGCACTCAGGAAAGCCCAGCCTCTGCCCAGCACAGCTTCCCCCTCCCCGGAGACCTGCTCCTCCAGCTGGTCCGGAGAGCCTGGCTGAGGCAGGGCCACCAAAACCTGAGCTGATACCTTCACACCATGCCCTTCCCACAAGTTGCAGTAAAAGGATGTTTTTGTGGAAAGACTGAAAATGTTAACAAAGATTCAATCGACAGTTTAGCTTGATGTAGGAGACCGCAGAAGGGCTCAGAAGATCACTGGATATAAAGTATGCAAGGCGACTTAAGACAACAGCCTGGTAACATCTTCCATAATTTAAACAGGGCTGAATAATTTCAGTGATAATAATTTATTCAATGGCTTCAGCCCCTTAACTGTCCATGAATTGTCTTTTAATGAGATACAATGTTCATAGATTTATTGTTTCTTTTTTTTAATTTGCTTTTTTTTGGTCTGAAAATTCTTCACAAGTAATTCAGTGTAGTCATGCTACGCTAACGAGCTTTGTAGCCCAACAAGTCACCTGTTCCTGTTTTGGTTCTCTGAAGGCTAAACTGTAACACCAAATAAAAAGAAATCGTGTTTCTCCTGTGGTCACTGAAAAATCAACTTTCTGCAACTCTGAATCTGGGTTGCTGGCTGCCAGCCTCAGCGGCTCCATCTGGCTCCCTTCCTCTCTCCGACGAGGAGCGGGATGACCCAGCAGCTCCGCACTGCGCAGTCCTGCTGTCGCTCATGTAATATAGATACACGGGGGCCACACTGGAAACATCCTCCAGTTGGAAGACAGATTTCCACCATCATCTCATATAATCTCCTGCATTCAGTTGTGCCGAAAGCTCATCCAGTAGCATCTGCATCGAGCCTGACTTCTGACTGCGTGTTTTCCAGAAGGTTGTCCAACCTCAGTAGTGACATTTAAAAGAGATGGGGTTTCCAACAAACCTGTACGGAAGCTGTTCAACTGGTAACTGCCTTTTTAGCTACAAAGGCATATGTAACTCAACCTGGTAATGCCAGGGAAGTAAGAAAATAAAATCAACATAGAATCTACAGGAAGCGGAATAAAAATTATCATTTCCAACCATGTCTTGCCTGGAAAATGTGGGGTTTTTTTCCCCTGAAGGTTTTCTAACATGGACATTTAAGGTAAGGACTTAAAATTTATATGCAAGTGTCTAAGTAACTATTCCATTTTACCAGGGAGCCCAACACCCACAGCTCACGACACCAAAAGCCGGTTGGTGCTCTCATTGCAGGTTGATCTGTCCTCTTTGGCTGCTGACCTGGGAGAAGCTGCACTTGGGGCTGCACAGGAGGAGCCACTGCTGACTCAGGGACCTGCCAAGACATTTGGACATGAATTCCTGGAGGGCACAAACCATGTGATGTGCTGCTTGTCCCTTAGGCTATTACACTGGTATCTCTACATAAACTTGGTATTGCAAGGTCCTTGAGGGACAGAAGTCATTAATGGAAACCTGAAGGCTCCTAAGAGCAAATTAATAGACATATATATTTTATGTATTCATCAAGAAAGGGAAATATGCCTGTGCAGCCATGTATACAGCTTCTGCTGGAAGCAAGAGACAAGTATTACCGGTGGAGACTCAGACCCAGGTGTGCCTCCACATTTTTCATCCTGTCAAGACACACAGCCCTGTAACACCTTCAACTGTGCAAGTCCCACAGAGAATCCGGCAGGGATTTCAGGTGCGACCGACCCAGCACAGCATTCAGTGACAAACAGCCGCAGCAGAGTTTGCTCTGTCTCCTTTTAACACCATCCAGAATTGCGGTGAGACCCTCTGCACCAAAGCCACGCATCCAGCAGCAATTGCTGTGACCACATGGAAATGGCCATTTAGCAAGCGGCTGGGTTTTCCCAAACAGCTTATTTTGGGCCAGCAAACTAATTTCATGCACAACACTGAACTGCAATCAATAGTATTGGCCACTATCTGTTATCAGGCTGTGGATGGGCAGATGGCACAGACACAGAGATGATGGCTTTTGGCTTAGAAGTGGCCTGAGAAAGGCTCTTGCCCTTGAACACGCGGATGCTCGTGATGGGTTATCCTCAGCACCTCCGTAACTTTTTGGTTCACAGATCTTAAAGACGCTTCCTGAGCTATGAAACTCAAATTACATTTCAATACTGAAGGGTAGGTTCAGACCAAGTTTATTTCATCAATAGGCTGTGTGAAACATTGATTATATTTCCATTATTGCAGGTAGTGCGCGAGTCGGCTGTCTCAGGTCCAGGAACTTCAGCAGGCTCTCTGCTGGGACAGCCTCTCTCATAGCTTCTGCACCTACACCTCTGTGTGCACTTCTGTCTGCACAGAGACAGAACTGCACTCGATTCAGACAGAAGTATACTACGCTTGATTCAGTAACCGTGATACACGTTTATACCCGGAATTTGGCTGTCTATAAAGCGATTTCCTACAGTGCCTTGTAGCCTGCAATCTTGCCCCAGGAGGCAGGAAGGAGGCAGTGAGTCTACATGGTATAAACCCTGGTAAGCTCCAATCAGACACACTTTGGTAAGAAAAAAACAAAATACCTCATCGCTGAGGTTTTCAGGAACCTCCTCCTCTTATCATCTATTCAGATGATGTCTACCAGACCTGCTCTATTAAAAAAGCCATTCCAGAAGAGAGGAAACCTTGATCATGATGCTGGGCTTTGGAGGGCGAGAACAACAAGAACTGTAATTCCTAGAGAAGGGAAGGTTACAGGGATAGAAGAATATCATTCTTCAAAAATGGGAAAAGGAGACCACCAGCACTCCAGTAGTTATTGTGGGTGGGAGATGATTTCGTTCTGCCCGAGACACAAAATGCCCCAACATGGGACACCACACCTCGGCACTGGGAAGAACAGATACTTCTCCTCTCATGCAACAGCTTTATCCCTGGCAAAGCAATCCTGAGTAATCACCACAACTTTTTCCTACAGGGATATTTTGTTTTCCCTTATGGGTTTTTTTGTGGGTTTTGTGTTTTTTTGAAGGAGCCTACCGTCCTTCTCCGTCACTTGTTGCCTCTGGCACATATAGAGACTTTATGCCATGGTTTTAATTTGCATTCCCCAATGAATATATGATTAGCAACTGCATTTATAATTAGTAGTTTTGTCATTTAAAGTTCACCAGTTTTGCAGCCAATTATTGAATAAAAAGCTGTTTATTATTTTCAATATATTATTACTTTATTATGGCTCATTGCTTTAAAATACTTAGTTTAATCCTTCGCAGGTCCTTAAACACAAATATGGCAGCTATTAGCAACCTCTTCAGTCAGGCATAAAATTGTACCCACAGGCCTCATAAACAACGGAGTGCTTTGGAGAGATTAAATCAGTGTATACAGCTGCGAGGGAGGCCATTAGGAAATACATTCTCATTCTGCCTCGGTGTTATTTTGTTTTGCCACTGTGCTCTTGTCAAATCTATCAACTACCTGTGTTCTCCTCTCCATAAATAAGAGATGTCGTCTCACCAGGTCCATCCATCAGAAACATTTCAGTCAACATACAATTACATCCTGCAGTCTCCTGCTAATATACTAATTTCTATCATTTGTATTTCAAACAGGACAAGCCGAATGGCGCCGAGCGGAGCTGTGCAAAGGCCAGAATGATCAATCTCCTCTCCAACCAGGACGAGCGCTGCAGCTTTTAGCAAAGTTTGCGTTTATGCAGTATAAACATGGAACAGTTGCCCTTCCTGCAGCATATTCTCAGGTCTGAACTCGGAAAAAAGGTCTGGAGAAGTCTGTGATGCTGCCCTAAGCCTGGCAATCCCCCTTAAAACACAGAGCAAGATGGGCTTGTGATATAAGAACTGCTTGCAGCCTGCTGAGCACAGAGAAGACACCTGGGTTTGCACGTGCATCTTCACTGCACGTGCACCAAGTGCATCCCAAACATCCCTCCGGCCGCTTTCCCTCTCACCCTATGCAGCACTGCGGAAAAAAAAAAAAAAATGTGCTGAAAGCTGGGCAAGCCATTGACGACAGAGTTCAATATTTGTTCTGCTCCAGTGAAATTCTCCTCCCTTTCCCATCCACCAGATTATTTTCCCTAAATCTATAATCCCCTTGAAATCATCAGGTGAGCCATTTTTCCATTATATTCCTTACTCAAGATTGCCAAGAGCTCCCCGCAGAGCCAAAGGTAAGTGTGCTATTTGCTAGAGGACAGAACAATCTCCAACGAGGAGGAACTTGTATGGGAAGTAAAAAATATGACACAATTATCATGTAAATTATAGTGGCTGTTTTAAATCCCCTGCCAGCGAGACATGAGGTTATTCCACATGTTTCTGAGGCAAAGGGAGAATTGCTTTCTTGCCTGGAGACAAGAGAGTAATATTAGAAGAACAACTGAAAAAGGAAAAAAAAAACCAAAGCAAATCCGTATCTTTGGTGTCATAAATATTGGCACTACTTGACTGTTGTCCCATGTAGTGCTTTCTATATTTATATGCAGAGTTGCAGATCCTGCGGTGCAACATTTTTGTGAAAAATTAAGGTAGCAAAAGCAGCAAAGGCAAAGAAAAACTTAAGTGAAATACAAAAAAAAAAAAAGGCATTTTCTGCTTATTCCGTTTCAAGCCTGATTAGGCCACCTTATTTAGTTTCTCTTCTCCTGCCTTCTCTGAAACAGTGCTGTAAATGAGAGAGTATTTCAATAAATAATAATATCAAAAGTCCTTTGAAATGAAAATTACTCCTATTATTATTGTTGTTGTTATCTTTCCCATATCTGATGCACAGAAAGTGACACTTGGCAGACATTTTTCTCCCAAATTCCATGCCTGGTCCCTGGTGGGACATGCAGCTCAGTACCACATTATCACATTCATCTTGAAGGACTCGCTGGGATTATCTCCTAGGATGTAAGTGAGGAACACAAAGGCTTTCAAACCTCTTATCTCATCTCATGCCCTGTTTTCCTTCCTTAACCTTTTCCTGATTTACTCTGGTAAACACCGCACTTAGCCACCCTTGCTCTAATCAGTTGACATTAGATCTAACACCCATCTTTCTTTAATGTAATTTTCTCTTCACAAGCCCACCACATGGCATCAGCCAGGTCTAGTTGGCCGTAACCAGCTCCTCTTTTTAATTACGCACCTTGTCAGCTGCAGCGGGAATTCAAACAGACATGGTTTAAATATGCGTTATACATAATCCATACTTACAGCTAAAACTAAATTCCCCGTATTAAAATATCATCAACTACTGCATCAGTTGTGTATCGCATGATACATTTCCTGTCTCCTCCCATTCAGAAGAGCTTGAAGAAAATTAGACTTGTGGCTCAGGATCAAATGCCAACCAATTCCCAAAGCTCAACATCTATTCTTAGGTAGTCAAGGAGCTAGAGGGAAAACCCTCATTCAAATGTCTTAAATTTAAAGCCACTCTTAAAGTTTGGGGTCTGCCTGTGCAGGACACAGAACCTACAAAATACTGTTTTCAAGATCCTTTGATCTGGAACTTTCTCAGCTACATACTAATTTGGGTACATAATATAATTTTAAGCTTTTTTTTTTTTTGGTAAGACACAAAACTGTAGTATCCAGCAAAAAAGACTGCTGTAACTTCAGTGAGTCCCAGTTCAATTTTGCTCTTTTCACACAAACTTAAATCTTTTCTAGCTTTTTCGTCGTTGTTCTCTCACCTTCATCCTATGTACTCGCTTAAATCAAACATAGTTATGCTCCATCTTGTCAGTCTAACAATCTCTAAGGAGAAATACGAACCCGGGTTACTGTCACCCAGAGATATCTTCCATGAGATGTCATCAGGTGGTGAAAACAAGTCAACAAGTATTCAACAGTACTCAACAAGGATTCAAGTCAACAATATTTTGCAGTATTCCCATACTCTTGTTCCTACATTTGCAGACAGTATTACTGTGGGTTGCCTCTGAACAACGAAGTGGCAAGAAGGCAGGGATGGAACAGTCACAAAACTGAGTTTTCTAGGTGAAAGATAATAAGAAGGAGTAAGTCTTCAGAGCTTATGCAGATATACTACTGTTAAGTTTCCAGCAGAGATGCTGAGTCAGAAGATACTGCCTGTTCTTATGGGTGCTATGGTCTTACGGATAAAATATGGGAATCATATTCAGACCAGCCTTCCACCTCTCCCAAAATAACCTCTTCCACTTCTTATGATGCCACCACTCTGCTTAAAAAGTGTATCTGCAGGAACTGAAAATCTATTAATCAGTATCATCAAATGAGGGCATTGCGCTGCAGTAAGGGAAGAATGAAATCCCATTCCACAACAATGAGTCAATTAACTGTATGCAATTTAAATGAACTTGGCATCGATAATGTTTGGGCAGAGCCAGCCATACTCCCACCACAAACAACCAGGGCTGTTTGCTAAGAAACACAGCACCCAAGCGAGGCACTCCCCAGAAAACAGCATGATCTGGAAGTGAAAGACTTTGAGCTATGGTTTTTTGAAACAGCAACAACTCAGCTTCTCTGGAAGAAATGCAAAATTTCAAATAAAAGGGAATTCAAATAAAAGGGAATGTATTCTGGTAGTGGTTCTGCTTATATGAACTCAGATGTTCATACTGCATGCTGCACGTACCTTCTGTAATACCCCATTTCCTACTTATGCACAAGCAGGTCACTATCTCCTTTTTCTTTTTTTTTCTTTATTATTTTTTCCACAAACTATTAATGATTTATGTATTTATTTTAGAAAGGTCGGGCAATAGGTCTTCCCTTGCACCTAAGAAATAAAATCAGTATTTCTAAATCTACACGCTGGGCAGGTCTCATATGGTCATGATATACACGTTGGGCTGCAGGACGGAAGGGAGAATGAAGGAAAAACACTTACCCAGAACAGACACACACAAAAAACTACTGATTTATGAATGCAACACTTGGAAAGTGTCGAGCATGCAAATCAAAGCTGCCTTGGAGCAAGTTCATTTTATAGCACCCACATTTGTATGGCAGGTTAATCACACTGATGCTGACACAGCAACATTGGGGTAACTTTAATAAAGGTTTTGGGCTTTTTTTTTTTCTTTAAAGGTATAGTTCCAACTCATTTGGGTCCAAAACTTAGATTCGCTAGTGTGAGTTTTAAAAGGTAAAGGAATGGTCAGAAATAAGTGGTCCAAATGAGAAAAGAAATTCTACATGTAATATTTCTCTGCATTGTTGGATTACCAAATCACTGCAGCAGAGCATTAATAGATGACAAATGGGATGTGAAATCAGTGAATTAAGTAATCGGACTTTAAGACAAACAGAAAACAGCACGAGTGATAAAAAATAAAACCATCTTGTAAAATGCTTTTGGCATTAGTAAAGCAAGATGGTGCACAAAGAGCTAAGGATGTTTTCTGTGTTGGTGCTTCACATCTTTTTATGTATCTTACAGTATTTTTGTAACATGACAGGTTTTGGTTAGGGTCTGCTCAGTGTCTCCTGGGTAGAATGTAATGACAAGTCTACACCAGTCACACACATTTTCTCTGCTTTACTCTCTATCTACCACACCATTGTGTTGACCACTGGCATTGCATTAACAAGCTGTTTCTATCAAACCCTTATCAGTCACCTATAAGATATTGTAACTGCACAGAATTATTAACAAAAAACATGGTTCATAATGTATATGAGCATGCATACACATAGCAGTCGGGACTACAATCCTGGCCCTGAACATCTGTCCAAAAGCAGAAATGTCACACAGCTGAGCTAAAGGAGCTGCCACAAGAACTGCAACAACCAGTTGGTCTTCCAACCATTACTGGAAGGCATTACCACTTAAACACGTATGGACAAGCTAGTATAACCCCTGAGGAATGAAAATTACTAGTTTGAGATATATTTTGGAAAGATGTAGTAAATAGAAGAAAATCTGAGAGGTTAAGACAGACCTCTTTCTTCTAAGGCAGTGAGTGTTACCATCTGATACAGCATCAGAACAGCAACCGGCGCAAAGAGTTGGAGTTCATGGGAAACCTCAGACTGAGATTTTACAATCACTGAAATCTCATCAAATATACGCCTACCTCAGTTAGGTCAGGTTAAGATTCCCAGCTGCTGCATTTTCTTCGTCTCTGCTAATTTAGTTCCTCAACACATCTACAACCTCATTTTCTTTAAAATATTGTTGAAACCAAACCTTGACAGAAGACAATTGCCATTGACATTCTACAGGCAAGAAAAAGACTTGAGGACGTGAAGGCAGTAGCTGGTGGTGCTGAGGAGGTGGTGAAGCAAGTCTCATCCTTTACATTTGCTAACACACTGATCTTGACTTCTACAGTAACATATAATGAACGCATGATTTTGTCCATTTTTGGCCGTATGGTATCTTTGGTAAGACTTCAAGAAAGGAAATGACATACACAGCACAGCACGTGATGAGCACATGGTTCATCACTTCAGTCCAATATACAACAGTAGACATGCTGGGAAACTTCAGGTGACAATGGTTTAGTTACTACATCCAGAGCCACCAATTACAAACAGTTTCTTCATTGTAGTCTCACTGCTGTATGTACATTAGCAAGTTATTTCACATGGCAGAATTAAATCATTAGAGTCAATCCGGTACTGAGGCTTCGACAACTACACTGTGTGTAGTTCAGACATTCACTGGGGACCAGATTTAATCTGCACCCCTCAACCAACCATGCCCACCATGCACGTGGTTCAAAACTCATCACTGTTTCAGACCTTTATCTCCATTAGAGGTTGGGACACATTGCCTGGGGCAGTTTGTGCACAGCAAAAACAGAGCTGTGAATTGAATCAGCACACAATCAGTGAGGAGAATGAGAGGACTGCCTTCACGGCCAAACTACCGCCCTGAATCAAAACCGAACCCTAGATGTAGTTGCATTACCTACACTTCAACTAGCAAATCCATGGGGAATAAATTTACTGGCTTTCACTGACTCACTGAGATAGATGTTACGTTTCATCAATGCAGCTACCGCAACCATCCATTCATGGTGAAGATACACAAACTGTATAAATTAAAAGTGAAGACCCTGAAAACTGCTAGAAACATGCCCTATGGATGGTGTTACATAACTTCATATTGTACACAGAGCTTATGCTTTAAATGAGGGGAGAATTAAACTATTCAAGACATTCCTTGCTATTTGCTGTAAAGCCACAGGTTAGCCGAACACAGCACGATCTCAGTTGTAGAAGCTATTTTCGTTCTAGTTGCTTTGTATCACACATAAGAGGTTTTTCTTTTGTGTCAGATGTAGAGATTCTATAGAACAATCTTATTATATAGGCTACAGGCCTTGCTAGGATCTCTTTTTAATAAAATCTATCTCTTTCAATTAACTTGATTGGATGTGTTAATGTTTTGGGTCTTGATTAATAATCCTGGGAGATAATTGTGCAAAGGTCCAGAGGCACTAAAATGTCCATGCAAATAGGGAATGATGGAGGAATCATAAATGCAATCTATAACACTCAGCACAGTGGCAAGCCCAGAGCTGTCGCTCTGCTCAGCTGCAAAAAACAAACAACCCATATGCCGTAAGTGTAAACTATCGGGTAAGCTCAATCTATCATTTCTCTCATGCAACTAAACAAGTAACAGAATTAGTAGAGTAACACCTTACTGAATGAGTGCTTTCATCTTTTGGCTTTAATTAGAGATTTATCAGAAGTAAAGCTCCAAGTACAAGCATACTGAAATCCAGGTTCATAGTCCTTTGCTTTTATCCTGCTCTCCAAATAACGTTGTTATTACCCAGCAGAGAATTTGCACCCCAAGTAAGCAATGATTCTTCTCTTGTGCCGTAGGAAAGAGCAGGCACTTGATCGAAACAACCTGCAGCGTGGATGCCTTGTGTGAGCCCAGGTCTGGAGGACAATTTCTGCATCTGCTCCTTGTCTCATCTTCCGAGCAGGAAAATTTTCAGAAAAATTACTTTCAGAGAGCTATTTCTTAATCACTGTTCACTTGGATCTGCTCCTGACAACACACACAGAATAAAGAGCCGACAGACCAGGCGAGGGCTGTAAGGCTGGCTGCCATCTACTCGTCCTCAGGCTTCAATACAGTTGGCCAAAGCCATTGCAACCCCAGTGATTCCTCCTTTCTGCATTTCGCAAACCAAGGCATCTTTCCTTACCTGAGGACCTAAGACTTAGAAAAGGCAGAGAGAGACAGGGAAAAGCTATGCTATGACCAGTGCTGGGTCTTCCCGGAGAGAATCTTCTTCCCTTAACTGGTAAACTGTTACAACCTTCCCTTCATTTCCCAGGTTTAGGGGTTTGGTGAATATAAATCAACCCAGTGGCCAGAGAGGCTCAACAGCGCTACCGCTGCATTTCAGTGCCCGAACACCCTCAGCAGACAGCCACATTTTCATCTTCAGTCACATCTCCAACTCCCATTGCGTATCATGGTCATAATCTCACAGATAAAGTGATAAAATATTTACAACTAGAAGGCTGCTAAATTTACTCCCCAGTGCCCACATACATCTTTTGCACAGCAAGTCCTTTCTGGCTTAAATTCTGCACGCTAAACCTTAATTACTGCTGTCTGACAAAGTGAGAAATTGGACAGGAAATACAATTTTGAAAAGCATCAAAGTGACAGAGGTGACTAACAACCATTTTCAAAAGCAACTTTAGGCAATATCTCAAATAAAACAGTTCATAAATTGTTTTTCTTGAGCCAGAGCTCATGCTGCCAGTTGAACTACAAGGTGCAGAAACCTACAAGTGACCAGGACCAGGACATGCTGTGACAGGAGGATGTCACTCACGTCTATCGTGTGACAAGAAGCATAGACCATGCCGGGCAATGCTATCAGAACTCCTGGCAACCCATAACCTGTCTTGACAAACGCATCTCAGATTATTTGCTAATCTGATGCACAAACTCCTCACCAAGCCGGTAACTCCCTTGAACAGCCCAGTGACGCTGCAGAAAGAGGAGGTGCAAATGAATTCTTGTTACATCTATGCTCCAGTTCAGAAAGTTCTTAATTCTGTACCTGGACTGCAGCAAAACTGTACAGCTGCTGGGAAAGTTACCTTGGAAGAGTTATCAACCCGTCTAGTGCCTAACCCAGAACATACATATGAGCCTCCCGCGAGCAGGAGGCAGCAAGGCATGGGCACGGGGCTGAGGAACAGCAGCCCCCAGGCTACTCACCGTGCCACGTCTGCCACCAGCAAACTGGCTTTCACCATTTCCTTGCTCGCCTGTGTTCCCACCTCGTGGGTCCCTGGAGCAGTCTGGAAGAGAGAAGGGACCTACACCCATCCATGACACGGAAACGGCCTCCAAATGCCCTCTTCTGCCCGCTCCTCTTACACTCCCTGGCTGGATAAAGGGCGCCGAAGCCCCCCGGAGCCAGGCACTAAAGGTGGTGGCAGCTGGACCCCACCTGCAGAACGGAGCTGCCCTTCCATCAAGCAGACATAAGGGACTTCACACTAAACTTTATTTTCTTTCCCCATTCCAGTTTGCATTTCCTGGCATTTAATATCCTGTGGGGATATTAAATAAATTGCTCAGGGAATAATTTTTAGTATTCAGGGAAGTCTGTTTTCCTCCCACAAAAAATGTAGCTGAAATGCTGCGGGTTTTTTTTATTTATTTCAATGTACTGTAGGCAGACAGCACATGTGGAAAACTGTAACCTAATGAAGACCTCAAGGGACAGAATGGAAACCAAGAGATAAAGGCTGGGTTACAACTTTTCTTATTTCCCTCCCTCAAGTCTTCCACATCAACTGCCTAAACCTTCATCTTGTACCTCAAAATCCCGAACACAAAGTAATGCAATCCTTGCTTCCCCCCAAAAAGCCACCTACACAAGCAGAACAAAATCGAGGGGGGGTTATTTCTTAGCCAGCACAGCTGGGGTTATTTCCCATCCCTGTCCTTTGGAGAAAGCTACAGGGCAACTCATCACCTGGATGCTGAAAGACAGAATTTACCTACCATAATTGCAAAAGACCGTATCTTCACCGATGACGATACGTGGTATATAATACTCCGGTGAAGTGAGATGAATTGAACTCTCCCTTGGTAACAGGCCCTTAACTAGGGTCATTAATCACGTAGGTGTCCCAAGCACATCCACTGCCAAGAGCGGACTTTCTGACAGAAAAAAATCCAACTCTTACTGCCAACGGGTTAAAGGGATGGAGGAAAAAAACCCTTTATTAAAAAGAGGGCCTTCCCCTTAGGAAGTCAGCAGGAGCCACAGCCTCAGAAACAGACCTTATAATTGAATGTTTGCACTCCGATTTAGAAGAGTGCTTCATCTCCCTATACTTACAAGCTCGGTTTAGATTGCACACGCGGCCAACAACTATTGGTCAACTCGTCTTTCCCTCCTAACAGAAGGTGGACCCAGAAAAATACATGGCAAAAACCCCAGGATAAAAAGAAACCTTGGGAAATTCAGAATGAATTTTTTTGAAATTAGAAAAGAAGAGGTTTGTTAAAACATTGTTTTTGAAGGAAAAATAATTTTCAATTAATTTATCAACCGGTTTTGGAAGTAATAATAATCACTTAATACTGACTTTTAAAATATCATTATCTCTGTTTTCAATTTACTTACCATTCAGACATACATAGAAATTATTGTTAAAATAGCTTCAAAGAAAATCTTTCACTCAGTTGACTTCTTTCCATCTAAAATTTTATTTTCCATTTCAGTTAATGAAAATATGCCGGGCTTCAGCTTTTTGATCACCCGCTAACATTTTCAAAACTCCTACTTTTTCCTGTGGTTGGGAAAAAAAATTTCCAATCTCACTAAGATCTTGCAGTTTTCTAATTTTACAACTTTAAAATGCAGATTTCACTATAGTGAAAAGCAACATACTGTGCTTCACTTAAGGTAGGTCTAGGCACTCTCACCATGTATAAGCATACCACTACTTTAAAACATCCCATCATTTTAGCAAAAATGATCTCACGGGTGGAAAGCAGGGAAACAGCGGGAATCACAGGCGCTTACAGCAAGGCAGAGGCTGTGGTCACAGGTATAAGTTTACAACCACATTGATGCCAAGTTTTTTGTAACGGTACACCTGAGCTTAGTCAACTCGGACAGTAATTTGGGAGTTGTTCTGAATTAGATACTTCTAGATTCTAAGACAGAGGTAAAGGTCTACAGCCTCACAGGTGATGACTTGACTTCAGTCAGACCTACTTTCAACTCTCCTCTCAGGACTGTGGCAATACAACCTGCCCACAAAAGATGCCATCAGCCCCAAGCGAGCTGGAGGAGAGCACAGCAGCAGATCTGCTGGGCACACAACATGCAGGAAGACCTCAGCCGTCGGCTCTGCCACACATCCCACGAGACACTGAATCCCATCCAAGGTCTCCCTCTCAGCTTCAGAGCACTCAACGGCCAAAGCTCAGTTCAACACCTCCTAGATACAAACTCAACAATTTGATGGAAAACGTATCTGTCAGAAGGATGTCACCAACGCACACAGACTTTCAAAGGGTCGGTCAGGGAGGGAAGACCGTGTCTGCGTGCACAACTGGCATGACTTCTTGTTCTTCTGGAAACCCCCAACACCACAGCACAAAGTACAACCCTGTGATGAACAGCACAGAATAAAGCACGTTCTCCATGGGTTTGGTCATCAGAAAATGATGGCACGTACTCACGGAAAGTACTAACAGAAACGTGTGCTTGTTTATGAAATTAAGAGTTAGGTTGTTATAGAAATATTTAAATTTCAGCCCAGGCCCAGCTAAATGGCTTTAGATAATATATCATGTTTTAATCTAAGAAAGGCTTCATCGATTATCCTGAAATTCAGAATTAGCTAGATGCGTTTCATCTGACTCACTTGTCCTGTATTGTAAAATAATGATGTAATTTGTAATAAATTACTAACACGGAGTTTCAGCAGTGACAAATTGTTTACTTAATTCAATAAAATAGTGTCACTTCTGTAAAGTGCATACTCTTAGAGAACTCAGATGGTTGTGAACTGCAGGTTATGAAGAAAAACATTCATGTCAGTCCAACGTACAGAAGAAATAAGATCTGAAGCAAACTAACTGCATTCCCTCAGATTACTCTTTTGCACTTCAGTGTCACTCTCAATTTAAGTTTTTTCATGAAATCAGCCAGCCTGGAATAGGCAGGATCATTCTCGCTCACTGAGTCTAATATGACATGACTAACAAAAGCAGACACGATATGTCATAGCAATGAATGACTCATCAGACTGGGAAATTCAAAAAAATACCATTTTCCAAGATACAATTTTTGACCTTTACACTCTCCCCCAACTTATTGTACACAGACCTTTTAGAAATATCTGTGAGAGCAAAAGGCAATAACGCTTGCCAAAGGAAGGAAAAGGATGGGGGAAAGGGATGGTATTTACCCACCTTTGGCAATTTTTTGTACGAGAGACAGTCATCAAGAAAAGCAAAATCTCAGCCTTCCTGCATGCTTGGCCCAAAACTCCTCCATTACAAATCCTTCCCCTGCTGTCTGGGGCCCAGGACAAGTGATTTATCCTTGTTACCTTACGTTCTCCATCTCTGTAATGAGGACAAAGAAACTGGTCTATGTTATATGGTTTCTGTGACAATTCATTAGTTAATGTCCGCGAAGTGCTTTGAAGATGTGAAGCATTATTACCCATATGTTTTGCACTAATTTTTATGTACCCAGTCATCCTGCTGCCTGCATACCACTGCGGGCTGTAGAAGACCCCTGGCTGTGCTAAAACGAAAGAGTTACCGCAGCTTGTGCTGGTGTAGCCAACTTAGGCAAAGATTAAGACGAAGGGAGACAATTAATTGATTCTTACTTTTTCGGACTGATTTTGATTCTAGTGGTGATTAAAGCAGAAGTCTTACTACACGTGTCTTTCCACAGGAAGCCATTCTGAAATCAATGAGGTTCTTGATCTGTTTACCCAAATATTATAGGATGGAAAAATAGAATCGAAGTAATTTTCCAGAGTCCTTGTTGTAATAATTTACACTTTATTTTTTCCTCTACAACATTTATCTATGAAATCTGCTTTAAAAATAACGTTGAGAAAAAAATGGTAAGAATAAGAGATAGCAAATTGAATTAGAATATTAGAATAATAGGCAGTAAATAGCCTACACATGATATATTTTAATTTATATTCATATAATAGAATTGCATTTTTCAGACAATCAAAGTACATCTTTGACTATGTGTATTTTCAAGCCATGAAACCAATTTTCATTTAAACCAGCATTTGAAAATCAAAAAATGAAGCAACCCCTATTGTACGTAAATCTGCTCTGCTTTCCCCCACTGGACCTGCTGCGCAGTACCCATTACTTTTCCTTGTACAATGGAGCAGTTACGAGAAGAAGCCGCCAGACAGCTTGGAAGTCATATCTGAAGAGATGAGAGAAGACTGTTAAAAGATAGAAAGGAAATGAGGAAAGATCTGAATGCCAGAACGAATACAGGATCTGTGCGTGTCAGTGAAAACAAAGATGAACAGAAGATCAGGGGAAGCAGTGTTGAGCCCATCAAGAAAAGCAAGGAAGGAAAACCAAAGCCTGAAAATAATAAGATGAAAAAGGAGCAATGACAGATCTGTGCTGTTTTAAGTACAAGATGGGAAGGAAAGAGTAATAGTGCGAAGATGATTAGGAAACCTGAAGAAATCGATGATGAATTTTCTTCCATCATTTGGCTCTCAAACCTGTCTGAAATGTCCAAGAAATGAGATTTGCCCATCACAGAAAAAAGAAACACTGGAAAGAAGGAACATGCATAGCAGGAGTATGCACTGCAGTTACTGCTGGAACAGGGCCGTGCTTGGACACCTTCTTCAGACCAGGGAAGCACCACTGGGAAGAGCAGGGAAGAGCACAGCTGGACTGTGGCTTTGGGAGAAGGGGCAGCCCTCGTTCTCAAGGCTGCCACGTAACCTACTGTCCACGGCCCACCTCACCTGAAGCGTTTATTTTGGACAGTGAAAGAGGATGCCACCCATGAAGTTCTGTTCTGGGTCCTCCCCTGCTTTTGAGCTCCCTGTGAAGTTCCCCATTAGAAGCACGTCTAATGGCCAGCTTGCGTGCACACCAAGGGCCCCAGCTGACCAGGCAAAAACACAACACAATTCCCTCTTCTGTCCTGAATTCTTCTAAACCCCAACCTTCTAGAGACAGCTTAAACACCAATGCCATGCAAGGTGGAGAACGCTTTGCAAGCCTGGCTTCTGAGAGCTTCTGAAACCTCCCCCTCCCTTGCCTACATCATCTACAGACGCACTGAAGCTTCAAGACTTGAGGAAGACCCAAGCAAAAAGCAGCGCCAGCCCCGCTAGCTGCCTCTTCACAGTGCTGGCACACTTCCCTCCCGGTACCGGCAAAACAGCAGCTCCACAAGAAGCAAGGTTGTTACTGCACAGGAGACGTAGTCCCAAAGAAATGGAAACTCAGTGACAGAGCTACTGCTGCCATAACCCAACATTAATGTGAAAGCAAATAGTGCTCAGCTTAACTTTTACTCAAATGCCCGGTACCACTCAAGGTAGGGAGCTTTGGGGGAGAAGATAAAGCGTGAAAGGAGACACACTGTTCACACCTTTACGCTACCTGCAAAAAATTCTGCTTTTTTCTCCCCTTTCCTGTGTGAACTGAGAAAAATATTTGAACCATTAGTATTAGTGCAACTGATGGAACTTGAGTGTATTAGGTCCGTTCCCACATATGAGTTCATATGCAGATAATTTCTAGGCTTATCTGGTTTAAGCTAGTAAAAAACGCAAGAAGAAATTCTAATTCCATCCATATATATTAAATCAGATTCTAATCTTTCCCTCAGCAATTTGATTTTTAGGAAATGATAAGGAAAGCATTTACAGTAAGAGTGCTTTTCAATAAATCATCATTAATTATACATGCACACTAAGTGCATCAAACAAGTTTGGGCACACAATTAGGTAACTAATTACACTGACTCTGCAATTCCATACTTAAATGGACTTACCTGCCCCCAGATCCACCTGATCATTTCTGGGGGTTTATTTAGTTGCACAATGGTTTCTTTGCTATTAAGCACCAACTGTTGAAAATTTTTAAGCAACTGCACTTCCATGCCTAATTAATCATGTAATTGCCATCATTATTTGGACACCTTTTTGATAACTTAGCCTTTGCAATGCTTCAGTTGTAAGAAAGGCACATGGGAGAATTGAGGAGTAAGTGTTGCAGCCATGCATAATCGGTAGGTGCTCATCCTATACGGCGCGTGAGAGCCTCGGCTCTGACAGTAGCCATAAGGAATTAAATTGTTCAGCAGCTCTCAGGGGATGCCGAACACCTCTCAGGATCTGCCCCCTTACAACTCACCGAACATTGAAAATCCCTATGGTTTCGTAAAAGGGACATCAAAGTACAAGCTATTGCTCAATATTAGTGCACACAACCCACCATTTACACCAGTATGATTATAGTTCCTCCTGGAGATTTGGAACAACCTGGTATGGCCCTGACACCAGCTTTTCCTTGGTTAGATCTTGCCTGTGCCTTTCCAAACATCTTAAGCTGAAGAGAACAAAGCCCATCTCGTTCTGGCACGAGTGTGTTTGGGCAGGGATCAGTGTATATGATAACGGCCATTCAGATCCATATGTGATTTCAGCATGGTTATCCTCTGGACAGATAATCAATGGTTGTGTATAACCAGCATTTTATTTGTGATGTATCTTACCATGCGTTACACAGTTCCAACCATATACAGAACATAGTGTGTGTACAGAGGGAATATATACAAGGAAAAGTAAACTCACCCAAACTTTCTCCCTACTCAAACCTGTTTCAGAGATTAAAAGGAGCCATTAACTTTTATTTCTTCCCCACAATTTCTCTTTTGTTCAAATCTCCAGCAAAGCTAAAAGCTGAAGTGCAGAATTAAGGGAAAAGCAACATCTGTCTTGGTGGCACTTCCAATTTAGCTTTGCAGACTCAAGAATTTCAAATTAGGTACGTGAAACCATCACCACTCTTTGTTGGTTTGTGATTACTCAGATGCAATGCAAAAATTCAGATAAAGTTTTTCCACCTCTGGGTTGAAATCCCATAGAAACTTTCCAACATTCAGCTGAAAAGATGGCTACTCCAGAAAAGTATTTAATAAAATTACAAACTTTTGCATTATGCTTGTGTTGGACAAAGGCTGCTACAAATACCCGAGACCACTTCTGACGGCGCACAATATCAGAAGCCGTGTGTCAAAATTAATGTCTCGTAGTGACAAAGTCAACAATGGGATTTCTTCAGAAATGAGGTATTTACCAGCAGAGAAAAGGGCACGCTACCCTTTTTATTGCCTATTTAGAGGAACTGATTAATGTTTTCACCAGCCTCCATGTGCAAATTCCACCAAGTACAGTGCGATTTGCATAGGTGTGTATGCGAGAGGAAATATTTGCAAAAGACTCAAAGAGCAGCATCTCAGTCTAATATTGAGAGGGTTTTTTTCTAGCTGACTAGCATTTGGGGCTCATCTCTGCCTTACTTTGCAACAACTAAAACTATTTCCTACTGAGACAGTGGTTTAACAGTTTATTCTCCCTGATGCATGCGATAAATACAGCAGCTTCAAACCTTTTAAAAATATTAAAGGTTTTACAGCTCGACGTGTGACAGCCCTGATTAATCCTGTGCAGACAGCAAGAGTCAACGTGTGCAGGTATCTGCATCCAGGACCTTCAAAGTTCTAAGAGTTTTCTTTGATAAAGGTGAAGAAGATTTGTAAAATATGGCTTGTGACATGCAGCACTGGCAGAGAATTTTAATGCTGCAGTAGACGCTGTAATTCGCTACAAATTCAAAAAAAGGGCTTGTATGATTGAGAACTTTTGGTCTGGAAAAAGAAACTAGGAGATGAGGAAGGATGAGCCAAAACGGAATTGGTGGGTCTACCCAAGCACAGCTTAATGGGTATCTACATAAATTTTCACCTAAAGTTTAATGATTCTTCAATGCAAAAAATAATTCTAAAATAAAATCAGTCTCTAGGGCTCTCAGGAGTCTATTAGATGGTTATCAGATAAACGACACATTAAGTGAAAGCGATAACATGTAAAATCTTGCTCTTTGCACCATAAAAATAACTCCTCAGTGTACACAAGCGGTACAAGTGGGTGATGATGTATTACTGTGGTGTGCCTGATACATGGACCCAAAGCGGTACAGCCAGCTGGAAAACGTGTAAAGGCAGTCAAACATCCATACAGACGCCGCCGAAGCAATGACTCTTCAAAAGCACGGGAAGGCTGGTGCTCTCACAGCAGGCGACGCGACGCTGCAAAAAGAACTGCTGGAACGGCACTAAGGCAGGTGGGATGGTTTAAACTAAGGTTACAAATCAGGCCAGCTTCCTACATCAACGTTAGCAGTTGTCTTCAGAGCAATTTTAAGAAAACAGACTTAGTTAACGGAGTTAAATGCATACCTGCCCCATCCCGGTCTTGGCAGAGGAAAGCAGGAACATTGGCTTTTGGAGCACAGCAGGGACCGACCTCCTCGGTCTGATACAAGCCCTGAAGGTGGGAGGATGCTTGGGATCTATTTCACACCTAGTTACCTCAAAGGCATCTCACTCTTATTTTGGTACCTGTGCTGTGTGGCTTTATGCTGGGTAGCAAAAATAACAACAAACTATTCCATGGTCTTAAATGCAGAAAATAAAAAAGAAAAAAATAGAGTGGGAGATACCTCCCTCGGAAAGACCATGGGGCAGGTTGTTACATTGCAGGTCCAGCTTGATTATGATGACAAATGGCAGAGGAAACCTTCTTGTTCACCCAAACAAAGATCAGCTACTATCATTTTCAAGTTTCCATAGCAATGTGATAGTCCGGCATAAGCAGAGCTCGGGGGAGTATGGAGAAACAATACAATTCAATTATCTCCATCATTTCAAATGGCTGATTGGGGTAGGGGGGAGCCTTAGGAAGCCATCCCACTTTCAAGAGAAGAAAAATAATCTCGTTATCTTTGGTTTTTTTAATTCTGTCAAAGATGGCCTAAATTAGGGAGTGACAACTTGCAAAGCAGGAACATATTCTCTTCTTAAATCAGGTCTGGAAATGCCGTGAGATGAACTCTGATAATGCAGCCTGCAAGCCCTGGGAGCCAAAGCTGTGCAAAATTGTTTAATATGGTCAAATCCTTTAATCCTCATATCTGCTGATGCAGAAAACAGAATATTTCTGCCATTTATTACCAGAAACATTATTTTCAAACTCCATAAATGTTGCCTGAAGATCTTATGCAGCGGAGACAGCAGAGGCCTGCATTTCCTTCCTGGACAATTTTGATTCTAATTTATTTAGGCACAAAGCAATACACATAAATGAACAACCGTTGATTTTTCTTCATCTTCTTCAACGATTTATTTCAAGAACAACTCGACGCCTTTTCATCTTATTCTTTACTATCTGTAAAGTTCAGGAACTTGAATGCCCTGAAAAAACTTAGGAATTGATCAGACTTGTAATGAAAACGGATCTCTCTCTCTCTCCCATAATACAGGAAAATAAAATATCGTTAACTCTGCAGGGCAGTATACTGAAGATTGATCAATCCCTCTCTTTTCATACCATCCCATAACACAAGAGCAAAGGGGTCAGTCGATAATTGCCAGTAAATTTGGAACGAATAAAAGGAAATACTTGTTCACACAGCCAGCCTGAAGAATTTCCTATCACGGAGGGCCATCAAGTCAAACGCTCCGGCCGGATTTTAAAGAGACAAGAGGATTTTTGTGAGCAATGATTTCTACGCCGAGGGATGGGATGGAGGGCACAGCACCCAAGGGAGATAAGAGAGCAATAAGGTAATGATGATTACATTTCATGCTTCAAAGCACAAAACAACAGGAGTCAGGAAGGATGCCCACACCCCACGCTGCGCTCGTTGGCGAGATGAGTTAGCTGTAGCTGCGGGTATGTCCCGCTCAGACACGAGCACTGCCCTTCACAAGGAGAATTTAGTTTGCGCCCAGAAATCAACATTTTCAAGAACGCCCCACTATCAGCGGAGGATCCTCACAGCAACACCCCATTTTCCCAACACAGAAAACAGTCAGATGCTTTGGGGCTCACGGCGCTGTAAGGGGGTTTGGGGAGGGGGGAGGGATGCAGAAATTCTGCTTCAAACTCCCACCCCAAGCCAACCAAGCCGTGTCATCCCCGTGGTCTGCTCCATGGGGACGCATCCTGCACTCTTGCCGTACGCTGCTGCTTTTGAACCCTCCTCCAGCACAGCCTACAGGTCATAAAAGATACCGATAAAACAAGCCAGTCGCTACGGGCAGCTTGTCATCAGCCGTGCTTCAGATTCTTTGGAGCAAGAAGTATCCGAGAGGCAGGAGGGTTCGCAATGCCCCTTGCGGGGGGACGTGGCTCCCAGACTGGCCCACGGGGCAACCTGCCACACTGACAGGCACGTCGTTGTGCTTTCCACCGTGATAAAGCTGCTGGTGATTAACACGGCATTTAATCCATCCTTAAATACAAACGGTGCCTTGAAAACTTCTCTCTCTGCCATCACTACTGGAAGGCAACGAGTCCCTTCGTCACAGATGTTTGGGGTGATTCTTGCAGGTGATCAAACAAAATCCTGCAAAAGAACTGTTTATTTGCTGTCAGCCAGCTCCATATCAGAGGCAGCCTGGCCCGTTAACAAGCCAGTCAGCGGCATTTGCTTCAGAGACCAGAGCCGAGATATCGGCGCGCAGGAAGAAGTACATAATTTGTCCAGATGCAGCAAGGAACCGAATGACTAATTCATGAAAGTGCGATTGATTTTGATGAATCAATGCATTACAGGATCCAGGGGAGGAGGGGGAGGCACCGGGCATTTTACAGGCTCAACTACAGGATCACACTTTGATCTGAGAAACAAAGACAACCTTCTTCTATATCAGAAGGCAAGCCCTGATTTTTTTTTCAGCCAAAAAAGTGGCTTCACTCTTTTAACAGACAAACATCCCCTGTCCATACATTTCGCAAGGTCCAGATGCTGTAAATTCAACTCCCGTGGGTAACCTCACTCACATCAGTTAAAACACCCAATTTTTAAGAATTTTGCCAGTGACTGATTTCGAATCTGTCCCCAATTGGCACCTAAACCACTTTTGATGGGGAAAAAAAAACCACCTATGAATCAGAAAAAATAATGTAAGCTGTTAACGTGTTCCATGCCTGAATTGCTAGGTTTTAAAACAACCTGTTTCAGAAGGAAGCATCTGAAAAGGAAAAATATACATTTATATTTTAATGGGAAGAAAGCCAATTTTCTAGAGCAAGAAAAGATAAATGAGAAATGCCCCCATTTAAGTAAAAAGGAACAAGAAAATCTTTGCTTTCCCCATACTTCTATTACAGATAAGTGGGAAAGCAAATACATTACTAGCTTCACATTTCAATCACTCATTGTCTATCAAATTTCATAATGTGCACTTCCTAGCTGTTCTCTGCCTTTTTGCAGATCATGAGCAAAACTGAGACACTGCCTGGTTAAAGCTAATTCAAAATCCGTCCTCTACTGGGATACGAATACATTTCTGTGTATATTAGGATAGGGAAAGTTTATGGCGGGTGACTACTCCAAGGCTGATTTAACATTTGCCATCAGGCAGAAATGCACATTCACAAATACACTAGGACTAGCAAATTGCTGCCTGATTTCTATTCCCCAGGCAGCAGCCTGCAAGGAAAACTGTTTATGTTTTTCCCTCATATTGATATACAAAGTAGTGGCAAACAAACTATTTCTCTGCACTGTATTTTCCATTGTGCCAACCACACAGGAAGTCATTAGCTTTGACCTTTTGGAGGAAAGAACAGAAGGAAAGGTGGATTTATCAAAAAGGATATTTTACTCCAAGCTCCTACTTTTACTTAGCTCTTTAGGCCTCTGAATAGATTTTCGTGACCCAACAAGGCCTTCGAGTACCTGTGGCACTTAAAAAATGCTCACCTCTACTGAAGGTGAGAGCAAGAGTTTACGCAGGCTTGGCGAGCATCTTCTCCGCTTGCGAAAGACAATGCGGTCAAGGGAGAAAATCAATCTCTGCTCTAAAGCATAATCATGATTTCAACTAAGACAGACGGCTGAGCAATTGAGTGCATGTATTTCAAAACCTGCCCTTTGATATCTCCTGATTATTTAACCTGGAGAATTGAAGGAAAGAAGTCAGAGAACACCTGCATGCAATAAGAAAAAATAATTATTTTTCTTATTCCTAAGGACAGCAAACCCTCGCAGACGACTAAGGGACACGCACGGGTCAGAAACCAAATAGGTAAATTCTTGTTTCTGAAGAAGAGTGCTCCAGGAGAGGCTCAGAAATGAACACCTTGTGTGCAACTCCAGCCCTTTCAGGGTCACCTCTTATTTCTTTTTTAATAAAATAAACATTACCAAGATTAAAAATGTTCCTCAGGCTCCAAAATACGTTGGTCACCCCGTGGAAGTGGTCTGAATCGCTCTGAAAATGAAACTGAAAATTAAATGCCTAGATCATTCCTCTGCTAGCAGTGCTCGTCAGCCTGACGATTTCAGTGGTGGCTCTTTTCCTCCCCACCTCTAGCAGCGAAGCCCACGAGGACTCCCCAGAACGACCATCAGAGGCACAGCCTTGCTGGGCGAGCGGCAGGGGTGCACGGCAGCAGTGATGTTCTCCAACAGGTACTGCTCGAGCCCTGGTTTGCCCCACCGAGCTGTCGTGTGTCCTTCCCGTCGGCGTGCCAGCAGCACGTAAGCTTTGAGGACATGCTGAAGGCTGGTAGCTCTCTGATGATGCAGGTTCCTACTTGACCTTTACAATTATCACACATACTGCGAGCTGACAGGCAACTGTTGGCTGCAGTCACTGATTTGCAAAGCAAGATGTCCAAAGGATTGAAGCATATTTTTCTCTAATTAAAAAAGGCTAAAATCCATGCGTAAACCACCTGAAATCAGAGCTGACAAAGAAGAGAGTACACTACTAAACTCTGACATGACGGGCAGAAGTCACCGTAATAAAGTACTGAAGGCTAGACTCAAATTCAGTCCATCTGCCTGTACAGGGGACAGGGATGGCTCTTCCAGCCCTGTCCAAGCTTCCCAGGTCTGGGATAAGTGAAGGCCACGTGTGTTTGTATGGCTCCTCAGCATCATCAGAGAGCAGATGGAGCAAGGGTCCACCCTGCCTGGCAGCCAACGCACCTGAACCCAGAGGGGAAACGAAGAGAGTGTCAAAGGAGGTAATTTTAATTCTCCCCCATGATAGGATGGAGGGTCTCAGGGAATAACCACATCAGCATGAACGCCCAGCACCACAGCAGGAATAGTGGTGGGAGAAAACAGAAGGATGCTGAAAAAAGAAAAGGTGTCCAGGAAGAGCCACTGGGAAGAAGTGAACTGAACCATCTTTCTAGAAAGTGAAGAACACAACCACCAGAATGAGCATCATCAACAGCCTCAGCCTTGGTGGGAGCTGTGCCGTGGAAGCGGTGTGACCCACCAGAGCTACCGGGTGGAAACCACTCACTACCGGTGTGTTGTGTGGCCTCCCAGAGATGGTCGGTTCGTATCAACAATCTTCCATCCCCACATGCATTTAATAATCCAGATAAATCCAGCTCCCACCTCTGCCCAGGACCAACTTTCTCTGCTTTCCCTCCCGTCCCTCTCTCCTGCGCTCCCTGCCCTGGCTCCCCTGCACCATCGTCCCAGGCAAGTAAAAGAAAGAAGTCGGCACCCCTCCGCACGGGAAGAGCAGGAACAGGCACCGAGTGACAGACAAGATGCACAAACATAACTCACTGCTTTGAAAGCAATTAATGGCACTCCCGAAACATTTTTCTCAGTAAAAGACATTCAAATTCAGCCAATCTGTCACAATCCTCCGTTTGTCATTGTCATTTTTACCATTGTCACATTATTTGATGCTATTAAGCAGACAAGAGCGAGTTGTATGAAAAACTGAAATAAGCATAAGTTGATAAAATAAATTAGCTCAGAAATTTGCACACAGAGATATTAAGCAAAAAGCAAAATGATGTCAAGGTTGAAAGAATTAGGAATTGAATTTTAACCAGCCCACATGCTTATGGCTGATTTCCTGATGAATATTTTATTTTTAATAACCTTCCTATCACATTCACTAAAAGGTCTCACCAAGGATGGATCAGTAAACAAATCTGAGGGGGAAAAAAGGCTGCTCTGAAACATGAAACACTTTCAAAGCTCAAACTCCCTTGGGAGTAAGAGTCAAAAGGAACAAAGACAACTCTTAGCATGAAAAGGGAAGACGCGGTATGACTAAATAAAAGGGCGATATTTGATAGGTACAAATTGGATGTGTTTCCTGCTTCATTCCCGCTGCTTAAAAATGTCAAGTCCATATGCAGATTTGCCAGAATAAACATCTCTTACTGAATGGGCAGGGGCTGAGACGTGGGCCTAACTCCGAAATCAAAACCTTTCCGCCGGTTCTTCACGGCTGACACGTGCCGGAGGGCTGGAGACACACCGTGGAGAGCATCACCGCTGACGCTGAACACCGTTCATACCGCCATGGGGGGCGATGCTCTGGTAGTCGGGAAGTCTCCCCACATACATTTATTTCATCAAAAGATAATCTCCATTTTCACCTTCAAAAAGGGTAGGTAATTATAAATGCATTCTTTTTACTCAAATATTTTAAGCAAGTAATTGTTGCCCATGGGAGAGAGTTTAATTATTTCTGATGAACAGCCAAGACACAGAATCAGGAGAACATGACAGGAAGACTGTGGAAAATGTGTTCCAGTGCTTAATTGTGTGGCTATCTTGCCTTTTCATCCTGAAAAACCAGGCATTGATTTTTTTTCCCCTCCCAATTGATTTCACACAATCTTCAGTTTAGTAATACAAAGCGTATCCAACTGCAAAAGGATCGCAGCTCCCTGGGACAGGGCATCTCTCATTTCCCACCACCAATAGGCAAATCACATGTAGGTCTCCGGGCAGATCAGCAGCGGGACTGGGCTTGCTCCTGTGGCACTGGTTTGAACAGAGGAGTCACTTCTTGTCCCCGTCCCCCCCCCCCCCCAAATGCGCTCAGCTGAAAGGCAGATACAACAGACCGTGCAAAACAAAATACCAACACTTTAGGACCTTTACTAAATAGAAATGCAAGTGCATAGTGAGGCAACCACACCTGCGGGAGACGGGAGTCGCCTTGCCACAAAGGGATGGAAGCCCATCCATAAGCGGACAGGATCGGACACTCTGGGGGATGCACAAAATCCCTGACTTTTATGGAATATCATGTGCATAAAAGACTGATTCTTCTGATTTGGTGTAAACTGAGGCTTGCCATGTGACCCGGAGCACATGGGTTTACACTGCTTTTCCAAAAAATTAACTATTACTCTCACTCATAAATATTTCCTTTGGTTTTCTGCTCAGCAGCATGCATGTACAAAATGGAATATTATTTATGGAAAAGGGCACTGTTTCATTCCTGTTCTTTAACAGAAAAAATATTTTGCATCAGTTGATCAGGTCGGTGATTCATGTGCAACAAAGAGTTCTCTAACACATCTCTTGGATACAGCAGGTTTATCACACACTGTACACTTGAACCTGATCACGATGCATCATATAAGGGCTGATTCTGCATTCATACATTAATGATGCCTATACAGAGGGCTGCAGGTATATAAACGGCAGGACAAAACCAGCATATGTGAACAGGTACATGATACTACATTATGATAAGTAAAGGCAGTAGCAGCTTGGACTTGAAAACAAAAAAGATCAAACACGAGATAGAGAAAATGCAGCTCAGCACTCTCCCTTACCAATCAGTTACAGCCGTACACTGGAAAACAGCACGTTTTGCAAATTTCCCCATAGCAGCCATAAAAATAATGCAGAGAAAGCAAGTATCATATATCCCCCCATGGCTTCACATTGCCCTCTTCCAAAGAGGTATTCCAAAACCTTATCTTTCACTAGTGCCACCACAGTTTCCTTCCACCACACTTTGAAAGGACTTCTGCCCTGTAAGAAAACAGTGAAAATAGGAGAACCATGATGGTAGATAGCTGATGCAGAAGGTCCTACCAGAATGCACCCTGTTATTGATGCCATTTGTTTTGGGACAGCCCATGGTGTAGGTCACGGAGGAGCACAGCGGAGGCGCGAGTCTGAAGATGCAGCAGTGCTGTGGTCGTCGTCTCCCAGGAAAAAGTGGCCGCAGCAGAATGGAGACAGGAGTTATTGCAAGGGGAGCATGGGACCAGCAAGGGGAGCGTGGGACCAGTCCTAACCACCATCAGCTCTACCTTCCACCAGCATAAACTTTTCCTATAACTACGGCATGAGTTCAGCGCTTTCCTTTTTACGGGAAAAAGCCCAGGACATGGTGGAAACTAGCACAGACGAACAGCAAATAAAACCTGCAAAGTACACTTGTGACAAGCCTGGGTCAGTGAGAAATGCCTCAAATTGCTTCGAAATTACTGCATGCTACACGTCCTACCTCCAAAAAGCCACTCAAACTCAGGAAAACTCCAGCCCTCCAAGGAGGGAACAGGAGCAATGCCAGGAGTCTTAAGGAGCTATTTGCACATCATAAATTAAGAAGAGGGAACAATTCACCAGCACTTACAGACCAAAGCAGACCTACCTTGTTTGCCAAATTCATGGAAATAATAAATGTATTCTCAAAGGCAGGTCTAAGCTGCATGCGTTGGACTAAAAACAGTAAGGATAGTTTATATATGAATTTGAGTAACTTATCCTTAAGGAAAATATAGGTAACCATAAATTACAGCAACTCTCTAAGATCAATTATATATCTTCCCAGAGAAAACCCAGGTTAGATTTGTTAGTCTTCATCCCTGTGGTCAAAAAACCTACAGTGGGATTCATTTTTGTTGGTTTGTCCGTGTTCTTATCAAAGATTATACCTGAATCACAAGCCCTCTCGCTGTTCGACAGATCATTCCACTTAACGAAGGATCTGGATAAATACTCGCAACCTGCTGGTGAAAAGAGCTGTGGAAGCACAAAGCACGGCGAGCGTGAGCTGTTGTTTCTCCGTCCTGCGAAACCGGTGTGTTCATTAGCACCCGGTCCCCCGGCAAAGAATAAGAGGAGCTCGCTCAGTTCTCTCTCTCAAGCCATCTGCAACTAAAAATAACATTTTCAGGCTTTGATGGTCACTCTGAACTAACAATTGCCCAGAACCGTTATTTCAATTTGTCCCTACCCCTTCCAAAAAAAATTTGTTCTCAAGCCTTCCCTAACATAAGCCTAATTTAATGAGGCACCTGTTCCACAGAAAATCCTGCACCCTTTAGCAATCACACAAAGAGGTTTTGCAGCCTGATTGAAATAACCCCTAAATAGTATTGTTAGCCTGCATTTGATCTCTATCTTTCTTCAATTTAAGTGTTTTCTTCCCCTGTTGTGGTTTTTTTTTTTTCCTTCCATATTCCCAAATCCTTCAGATGTCACATCACAGTGCTCATCAGCTGGGAAGCACCGCAGAAAGTGCAGATCACGAATGAATAAACTCTCTGCGAGGAGAAAAGCTCAGTCCCAAGAGCTGGAAACTGCATGTGCTAGGCGTCAGGCTTCGCACCTCTTCCTCTTCCTTTTCATCCCTTTTGTCATCTGTGTGATTTATTTCCTGGTTTGCATTTTGTGTAGCTTTATGTCATAACAAATCCAGGCCAAAACTATTTGTTTTATTTGTTGTTCTCAACTTTCGAGAAATACAGAGTATAGGTAAAAGACCGGTATATCATTTTGACCATCCACCTGCCAATATAAGATTATTTTTCACAGTGTATATTTTAATATTTCCTCCCATCTGACTATGCAATGTCCTAAGAGATGTGATTCATACCGTCACATCCTCTGCACTATGATGAAACGCTGCCAAATACACTTTAAATTTGTATTTATTTTTCATATCGGCACACTTCATTGCAAACTTATGTCTAATTTGTTTCCTTCTATTGCCCTCTCGCTCTATTATTTCAGCGCCAGCTGTGCGTTTCCAACTAGCTCTCCTATGGTATATATACACCTGCATTCATATTTTCAAGGTGAAGGCATTTTGTTATCTTTTTGCCCACATTTCTTATTTCTCTGTGCTTTTTTATCCGCAAATCTTCTCAAACTGAGATCATTAATTTGCACGCTCGCTCCTTCTCCCAGCTCATTAATGAAGAGGTTAAATAAAACCGGACCTAACACCTTTCCCAGAAAACCCCATTAGGAACCTCTCCTGACTGCAATACTTGGCTATCCATCATTCAGCTTCTGTTGCGCAGAATTCTGTTGTTCTCTTGGCCGTGCTGCACATTGCAAGCCTCACTAAACTGATTTGTCAAATAGATTTCTTGAAATGCGACATCAAATGCTTTGGAAAAATCCAAATTTATGACATTAATGGCATTATCTGCTGCCAAAGGAGGCGTGATTCTGTTTTAAAGCACAGTCCGCTTTCTTAGTGGGATTTACTCTTTATAAACTTGTATTCTTTACTGCACTTAGTTTCATTACCCTTCTAACACCAGTGATTTTAGCTCCATTTATTTTACTGATGATAGAAGATATTTTTCAAATGGAACTGCCAGAATCACTTTACATACTGTTTTCGAACTGATAGTCTATTAGCTTTTCACCAGGTAACCCATTCCTCCAATTTTATCAGCTCCACTTTACTATAATTTGCCCGTTTTGTTTACGCGGTGACTGCTAATTAAATCCCTGCAGGTGAAGTTCATTCCTCTGCAGAAGACCAACAGAAGTGTGTCTATCTTTGAAGTCTCATTTCAAATGGGAGAAAAGGATTTCTTTTTACATTAAAGAAAAGAAGGAACAAGGGGAAAAAGAGCAAGCGCAGCCAGTGGAGGGTGTAGGGCTGCCGTAGGCTGTCCTGCCAGCCCGAGTCCCCAACCCAAGGGTGTTGTCTGACATCCTTCAGTTGAAAATCCCACTTAATGCCAATTTAGACATATTGTCACACTTTTAGCACCCCCCTAGACTCCCTCGCTTACTTTAGACCACACAGACATCCCGTTGGCTTGCCCTGGCTACTGCTTCAGAAGGTGCTAATTAGATCAAGGCTTGTAACATTGCACCTCTAAATGTTAGACAAGCCCATCAGCTCCTCCACTGCCGCTCCACTACCCAGTCGCCAGTTTAACTCCTTGGGCCCTGCAACTCCACAGCATCTGCCCTTCCTGAGCCACAGCGGTTCAAGGGCTCTCACCGCGCTCCTCCGCGCCCTTCATCACTCACACCCACGATTATCGCCTCTCGCCTTCCTAGTATGTTCTTGGATGCCAGAGATAGATAACATACATTACATCCCTTCACAACTATAGGGCCAAATATTGCCCCATCAAAAAGAAATGGCTATTGATACCAATACCCTGGAGCCAGAAACTAATCTTTCTCCTCAGCTACAGAAATGTTTAAAAATTATTTTCGCACCTTAGCCATTTGAATTACTATTTAAATAGACTCTACTCTTCATTTATTACAGGCCTGCTCTCCTTCTAGAACTTCCTTCTCCTTTATAGATTATTTCTAAGGGAGCTTCTTTTTCTTCTTTTTGCTGACTCTGACTCCAGCTTATCTTTGTCCTTTCGCATTTAACTCGGCTCTGTGTTCCTCTTTCACTACTTTGGCCGTTTCAACACACACTTTTTGCATCAGTCTCTGAGAAGTCCCTCTTTAAGGCACAGCAATCGCTGATTGTTCCATATATCCCTTCCAGCCATCCCACTTTACCTCCTAAAACTTTCTTAATTGTTCAAAATATGGGTTCCTGAAGCCTTTGTATTGCAGCTTTCTGTGAAGCTAATGTATTGCTTCTTTTATCTCTGGTTTTCATTTTCGTGCCTATTGTGCGAGCGTGTTTGTGGTTGAGCAAACCCATCTTGTACAATTTCCCAGCTGTATCTACAAAGGCGCTGAACTTGATAGAGACACAGCACTGTCCACGGTCATTATTAACCCATTAGCTTATAACCGATCCACCTTCTCCTTCCCCTGAGTCTTGCCTGCCTGGTCCACCCACTTTTAGATGGATAAATGGGACGCAGCGTACGGCACACCGAGCTCTTTTCCATGCAGTGTGGAAAACCCCAGCAAATTAGTTAGGAGCCTATAATTAGAATTAAATGTAAACATATTTAATATAGATTAAAAAGAACACAGCGAGAATGTAAAGATATGGGTAAAGAAAGAGTCCAAAGGCCAGAATTACAGAACTACCTGACCAAGGCATGAAGAATTTGTACTAACGGTTTTCCTAAGCAGCATATAAAATGATAGGTTTTCTTTTATTTTTAGTAGCATTTTTTGTTTGGATTAAAACAGCGTGTAGTTTTACATCTTCTCTAATGTACAACGAAGAAAATGAACGAACGAGAGACCTCAAAATGAAAGGACGGTTATGTATATCGTAACAGCGAATGACGAGCACATACTTTGGGGATATGGAAGTTGTGAAGAGACTACATTATTTCTGAGGATAATACATGATGGTCATTTAAAGACACGTATATTCTCTGGCTGGTTACAGTCCTGTTAGCTGTCATTCTGACAGTAGAGAAATAATTCCCGTATTCTTTTGGTGAGCAGCTTAGATTTCCATTTGTGGACCCTCCCGCAAATACTGGCATTAGTTTGAATAAACTCACAGCCCCTCTTCTGCCAGTTTGCATCCCTCAGTAGGGCTTGTTCTCCGTCTCCTCCCCTCCTTGCTCAAAGGACGCAATCGCAGCTTCTCGACGTTGTTTTAATATCTAGAATATCTGCTTGAGCGGGGTCGCCCGTCTCTGTGATGACGGCTAACGGAGACTATTAACTTCACACAAACTTGCAGACACTGTTTTTGATTCCACAAACGCTCCGACACAGGCAGTTTAACCAATATAGATTTATTGCTTAGAAAGGGCAAGCTACACCCCTTCGAGTCGAACGGGCACCATCTTCCCCTCTAGCAATCGCTGATGCTAATTAGCATTTGCGCCCTCTGAGATACTGAGGATGCAATCAATGGAGCATTCCTCCAGCCAGCGCCTCTGCTGAGCAAACTTGTGCTTTATCGCAGGGGTTACTCTTGACTGCAGCTGGGAACAGCTCAGCCCAGCTCAGCAGGCGAGAATTGAGGTCCTAAATGGACCTCTCCCCAAGCCGTAACCTGGTTCAGGACCCCCAGGTATTTCGGCAGAAGCTAACGCTCTGATGGGTACTGCTGGACTGACCACATCTACCTATCTCACAGGTAAATGGAAGGGCTGAGCTGTGAAAAAAAGTCATACCCATGCTCAATTTTGGGTGCAGACACTGCGTGCAGATGAATTCCTTCCAGGGACCAAGAGCTCGAGCTGTTTCGCAGCCCAGGGGAAGCAGAGGCTACCTGACAGTTTGGATTTAAGCTATCGCTTCCACAGCGTGTGCAGACAGGCTGGCGTGATTTCAACTCTCCTTACATTTACTCTTTGGACAACAGAGAAATAACCTGAGCAGTTCACAAAACTCTATATTCTTACCAGTGAGTTGTTCTCCTCCCGGTCTGTAAACCCTTACATCAACACACGCGCGCCGAGGAGGCAGGGAAGAGGTGGGACCCCTCAAACCTCATGCACTGGATTCACGGTGGTTTCTCAGGTTGGGCTACTTCGTAGCCAAAAACTGAACTACTGACAATATCCAAAAGAAAGAGGATTTAGCCCAAACACAAATAACCTTTTACCCCTAATTTGTTCTTCAATTTTACACTCCTTCTGCGCTCATCTGTAAGTCCCTCAATAAATAATAAAGTCACAGTGCCACAACGGATCTGCATGTTCCTCCCTCACCAATGACATCAAGTACTCTGAAGAATCTCATCTTTTCCATCAATCACTCTGAACAGTGATTTTATCCTTCTCTTCTCTCCAAACCTCTCCCAACACAACCAGAATGGAAGCAGTTTCCGCCCTTTTAATTTGACATTGTTTAATAACGTTGCTTATTGTGAAAATCTGTTGACATTATACAGAGCTAAGAAATGAGGTTTCATTGTTCATCGGCCATTTCTGTTTGGTTTTAGAGCTTTCTAGCCTTATCTTAAGAATCCGTGACAGAAAAATATAAAGCACAACTATGTTTTTTTCAGCAAATTCCTTTTCAGGCACTGTTAAAAATAATGGGAACATCCAAGAATCATTAATTCTTTCAATTCACCATCTGTACCATGGAAGGTATCTCACTCATACTGTTTTGCTTGTTCCTTTTACAACAGGAGGCTGATAGTATCTCCAAAAGGAGCCTTTAATACCTCTAAATATGTAAAACATATTGTTTTAAGAGTCTGGCTCCTTCTGAAGGACAGAAGAGAAATATCGTATCTGTGATGCCTCACTGATTTACATAGTTTTGTGGAGTGTTCAGATGATGTAGTGATAAGTTCATTCAGATGTGCATATTAAACCAAATTAATAGAAGATTTGTACTTAATTATCGTAGGAATAAGTACTTATATTTATACCTTCTCTCCTTTATTTTTATTTTGTGATTGCTCAAACACATTTGTAAAAAGAAGATGCTGTCTAACAAGGCACCAAAACCAAGAGGTTAAAAGCTGATTAAGAAAAGCAGGGGGAGAAATTGCTATTTCTTGTAGTAGTTGTCTACTGGGTAATAAATGCTGCAGAATTTATGCTATTTTGGAGAAAATACTGCAGAAAACAAAATATTGCAGGTTTAAGTACCTTAATTATGGAAATTTCATATTCAATGAACTCTTGCCAAAATAAACTGTGCACATTATCTAAAAAGCAAATGTTAATTAAAACTGCATCTTGATAGCCTTCCTGGCTCACAAGGCGTCCTGAACGTGTGAGATTAAACAAGGTACTTGCTGCAATCAGTCCTCCAGCAACGGGTTTCACTTCATTTTTTTGATGTATGTAGGACCAAAAGAAGTCAACACGCATTGACGGCCCTTAGCAGCACCTCATCTTTTTGTCGCTACCATTTTAAATCTGCAGTACATATTTCATGAACTCCATTACAGCTGAGAATAGTTTCTTGCAAAACTCTACAATAAACAAAAGACTAAGTTCCAAACATTAATTAGCTGCTTAACACAGAGATATCCATTTATCATCGTACCCAGTGCACACAATAATTAAAGCCATAAAGAAAAGAGGACACATTAATATTTCTGTACTCTGTAGGCTCTGAGGAGGGATGGCTACGGGTTACTGAACAGGCCAGCAAGTTCTTATCCAGCTTCAGATGGGAACCAGGTAAGTCACTTATCTTCTCTGCATCCATTTCTATGAATTAAAGAAGAAAAATAATATAAAACATGTGAGTAAGGAGAGGGACGGTCCACTGCCCAGGTTCTCACCCAAGAACTTGGGGGAGAGGTTCAGTACTTTGTTCTGCACACATCTCTGTAGGTTCGTCTCTTCACGCAGATACTTCAAAAGCAGATGTGATGGGTGATGCACAAAAGCACAAGTGAAGCGTTGCTGTAACAACAGAATCCTGCAGCAATAAAAATGCAGGTACACGGGCTTATTAAGGTACATAAAAATGCATCCAGGGATGCTGGAAATGGTCTTTATGGTCTGCGGTAAAGCCTGATGTACCACGCCATTACTGCTAGAGCCACCCCAGCTAAGTCAGTTAAGGGAGCACAGGTGGGGCTCCTGATGCAAAGTCAAGGAACAATCGTTCCCCCCACATCTGTGGCCCGGGTTCATGCCTCCTCACCTAATGCACTTGAACGAGGCCTGAAAGGTGGGAGCTCAGTTGTCCTCGCTCAAAGCAGAAAGAGCAGTGATCCATCCATCAAATCCCTGGGGGGTCTATTCCTCTTCATAAAGCGTAGGTGAAATTTGGCCAACCGTACTCCTACCTTAAGTGTCTTGGGAAGGTGTGGCGTTCAGTTATGGGTTGAATCCACCTCCTTCCTCCCCAAGAAGAGAGCTGTACTGTATTCCTCCAAATATTTTTGGAGAAGGAGGACAAGCAAGACTTTGAGGAACTCAGGTATAAAGGAAGGCAAGATCATTGTCTGGAGTCAATAACCAGCAAGGTATTAAGGCTCTTTATCAAAACCCAGTTACCAAGATAAGATTCTCTTACACCCGCTTAAAAAAGCTGAATGCAAACATAATGCACCAAAATGTTAACATATTCATGCTGGTAAAAGATGAATACATTTTCTCAGCATAAGGTAGTACATATATTAGTAGTAGTATCATGATAAAGCTGTGGCCAAATCATCCACATCCATAAGGCTCAGAGCATCCTTGACACCATCTCAGTTCTGTCTGATTCGCAAAAAGCTTCCTGTTAAATACATACATACAAACATACATAATCTCAAACGCTTCACAGCCAACTTCTCGATGAGTTGATTTCGGAAAGAAGATGCTGAAGTTCACATGCGATTACAGACTTTTGGAGTTCAGCTACGGAGGTGATGACACACATCGGCTGCAGCCCTTCACACCTGGCCAGGTTCTTTGCTCTGGGGTACACCATTTCGCTTCTAACACAAATTAAAGCAGTCCGTGCACAACAAACGGAATATTTCAGTATCAGGGTTATTCAAAGGTCAGGCCAGAGATTTTGCATGTCCAATTTCCTGCAGTCTGTGGCAAGTTTGTCAGTATTTAGATTTCTAAGCAGGTATCTTCAGAGCAATTTTTCCACATGGATTTGCATAAAGAATACCAATAAAATGCAGTAGGGGTCTAACGGTGTTTTACAGCTATTTCCCAAATGTTACATTTCCCATAGCAGATGAAGAGTCTTTAAAGCTACCTCTAAAAAGCATGTCATGAAGTGAAAATCTCTCCAGGTTCATTTATCTGGGTGTATCAGTCAATACTGGCTGAGCAGCTTATGAAACACTCAGCGAAGCCAACAAGTTAGGCACCTGGGGACCCTCAGTGATTTTCCAAACTGCTTAACTGAATCTTCAGGCATCTAAACACCTTTTAAACTCTGGTCTAGGGTGTCTTTAATGCTCCAAATACCTTACTGAGACACAAAAGTGCTTTTATTTCTGGTTTACAGAAGTACCTTAGTCAAAATCTCAGAGAAAGCTGGTGTTTAACGGGTTCAAACCGAGGTGTCCCATGTCCTAGGAAGTTTTATAACTGCTGGCCTCCCCGTGCAGCTGGTCCGGAGCCTTTCTCAAGGATTGTGTTTAAAATATTAGCCCTGCAGCTCTCTGTGGGAATGTCAGCTTGTAAGAGAAATACTGAGCTCAGAGCCTGAACTCCTGACTCCCATACGCCAATGAATCGCACAGCCACTACATCACAAAGCTGACCCTATTTTATTTGATCTTAAGATGTTCCTAAATCTTGCCTCCTTCCGTGGTCAAGGGATAGAATTTAGTCGCTAGTAAGCTATTCAGATTTCGTACTTTAGGACATCAAAGTATGAATGATGTTTTTCAATTTTCTCCACTTAAGCTTATTAAAAGAAATATTTTAAAGAGCATTATTCCCTGAAGTTACTGGATACAAAAATCTGCACAAACCTTTCTCACTTTTGGCTTTGGGTCAACACTGAACACAGACACAATCTGTTTCTTTAAGGACATGTCACAGAATTATACATCCATCACTTGAAGTCAGAATGGCTAAAATACCGCCGGAGACAAAGGGAACCTCACAGCCCATTTGGTTAAGGGATGCTTTAGGGAAAATGCATCCTAATGCAGCAGGATTTACATTCCACTGAATTTATAATATTTTTTTCCACATGCTATCCTTTCCCACACTTGTAAATGATTGTAAACTGCAAAAGCATTGATGATACCCTGCCTCCACAATGAGTTTTAGGTTACTTCCACTGACAGTCCGGCCCCAGTGCTCTGGCCTGCCGCGCTGCTCCCGTTGAAGGACCCACTCCAAGTCCCCAGGTCAGCACCATCCTCGTTATGCTGAATGTCTATTTCCAAATCCCACAGCACTGCTAGTTGCTCCCGAAGGCAGCTGAAAACCAGCCGTATCATTCCCATTAGACTAAAAAGCACCAATATCTTGTGAAGTTGCAGCAATATTGTTGGTGGATTTAAACAACCAACATAAAAGCTTGCAGCGTGAGAAGAGCTGACATGGCTGTGTGTATCACTCTTTATTATGCTGCTGATAGTAATTTATATCTGCGCGTGGCACGCAAGCCTCACACGCTCATAGCAGCAACACAACATGGGAGAGCACGAGACAGTGTGAATATTTAGAGAGGAGACAGACGTGAAGCTTGGGTTTGTTCCTGGGAAAAGCATGTGGTCCAGGGACAGTGCATGGGGACGAGACTGAAAAGACCAGGATCTCACTGCTGTCAGCGTGCTTCAGCTGGTATAAGATCATTTCCTTCTCTCTTCTTTCTCCCCCTTGTCTCACCTTTGTTCATCTCACCCGCTCCGACCGACAGCTCTGGGGACAGGCTGGTGGATTCACGATCTGCTGCAGTGGCTGTAATCAGCACGGTGAGGGTCCCATTTTCAGATGGACCTCGCAGGCACTTCCATAATGAGCACCGACATTTGCAATTACATCATTAATTCACACAAAACGCTAGCATGGGTTGCTGCTGTGGCCACCAGCACAGCCACTTGGACCCCTAACTGGCTACCTCAGTGTATGAAGTTGGAATTTGTGTGTTTTATATGTTTGCCTTTGCACGCATGGCTCACCAAGACAAGTACTTGTTATTACAGGTTTGAAACAAAGTCCCGCAGGTGCCTAAGGCTCCGCAGTAAAGAAAGGAAAGGAAAAGAGAAGCAAGAAGATCAAGATCCACCTTGGTTTGGTTGGAAAAACCATTCTCATTCTCCCCACACAATCTGCCGTGGTCTGACAGCGTCGGGCTGGCTGTCAGGCAGTGAGCAGAGAGGTGAGTTTTTCTGATCATTGTGCCATTACAATGGAGCTACCTTTGCTTCTGGAAGACGTGGACCAGCTCTGCAGTACGTAACAGCAATGCGTGGAAAGCTAACGCAACAGTCCACGTCCCAAAAGGCATCCCAGAAGGTTAAGCTCATCCAGAAGCCCCTCGGGATGGTACCTCCACAGTGCTCCTCTCAGGACCATACTCCATCACATCCTAACGAACATCCTGCTTGAAGACAGCAGATGAGACTAGTACTCATTTGTTGAAAAAGCAAGTCCTCTTCCCAAATGACACATACACACACACACACAACACCAAAATCTCCTTTGTCCCAGCACGTCCCCCCACCCACACAAGAAGCTGCGCACCCACAGCTGGCGGCTGAAGGAACAGCCCGGACGGCTTCGGGAGGCAGACGAGGTTTTGGAATGCGGCTTTCTATATTCCCTCCGCAGCGTTTATCCAAGGCAGCGCTCGCAAGGCTCAGGTTATCCACACGGCGCTGAGCAAACAGCACACAGCTCATTTATCCGGAGGGGCTTTGTTCAGCCAGGTTTCACGCTCCCAGCTCCAACACAATGTTTAACTCCTGGAAGATACGCTACCATACATTTAGATACCAATCACACAGGCCATCATTTTAGATGCCGAAGAAAGTAAAATTAAATACCACAGGGATTGTATCAGAAACCAGGTTTAGCTAGTATTTCAGCTCTGGGTCGTTATTTCATATGTATATATCAAAGGAATGTGAATATGCAATAGGCTGAGAAGCAGACTCGCAGATGCAAATGCCAAAATACTAGAAGACTAATAGATTATTTTTAAGGGGAGGGAACAGACTGAAAATATAGGAGAAAGTTGCTGAAATAAATCAAAGGTGAGCAGATGCACTTGGCCAAATGGCTTTTTCCTTCGTAGTACAGTGATTTGTTTTATCCTTATGTTTCCTGAATCCAGTCAATAAGACCGCATTAAAAATGCATGGGCCAATTTGATGTATACAACACTGGGTTTTTCAGAAAAGCTGGGGCATTCGGAAGGGCGCAAGCACTACATTTATGTACAGAAAAGAAGAACAGAGGTTGGGAGAGGGAAATACTTGTCAGACGACAGGTTCCCTATGTAGCAAAAATAAAAAATTCCTCTTCTTTTGGGAGAAACGGCGTTCTTTATCAATAGAAGCTGCCACACTCACATGAGGCACCCACAGGAGGGCAGGAAGAGTAATAGCACCTACAAGAAGAGAGCAGCCTACATTTTTACCACTTCTCTTTGCCACTAGCTGTATTTTAGGACTCCCATTGATGCAAGCTGGGCTAGGCATTACCAATGGCTTTCAGGAGAGCTGACAGACAATGAATTTTCATCAGAAAACAAAGCTGACATTTTCCAATTTTCTGTCTGGACAAAGAGAAGAAAACACTTCATTTGGAGGGAGTGCCAGCTGGGTTGGGGTATTTCATCCGTCGGTCTCAGCTGACGCGGTTCAGCCGTTAGCTTCATTTGGCGGTGGCACTTCGTACCGAGAGCCCTTTGGGAGCATCCTCCCCCTGTGCCCCTCTGCGGGACGTGCTCTTTCACGTGCAGTGATCCACCAAGCCTGCCTCCTGCAGCCTCTCCAAATCCTGCACGACCCCTCCCACAGCCAAGTGGCGGCTCTGAGCCTTCCTGGGGACAAGCCGAGGCCACCAAGCCCTCTGCAGGGTTGCTAACCCCTTTCCAGGTAGTGCCGGTGTTACGGGGTCTCAGCAGGTTGGCAGCGGGTTACGGAGGCACCCCCTGCTCTGCAGGGCTCGTCAGCACGCCTGAGTTACCCCAAACTAGTTTCCAAGGGGTTGGATCTGTCGGAGAAGGGCTGATCAGTGCATTAAATGAAGCTTCTCGGCAATGCCTGGATTCCCCAGGATTCAGCTCCCTGTCCTGACCGCAGGCAGGACCCAGCGCAGGCACCAGTCTCCTGCTGCACCAATCCTGCTGGTTTGCCAAAGTCCTTTGGTTGGATATTTCAGGTTTTATAAACTTGACCACGCGGGCTTTGAGGCTCAAGGTTAAATCAAGGGAAAGGATGTCCGTTTGCAAAGAAATTGCATTGTCCAAGGAGAGGGGAAGGAGAGAGAGGGGGGTGGAGGGAGCGAGACTTGCGCGCTCTTCATAAAATCTGTCAGAAGATACAGGGCTGATTTGCAGCTCCGCTTTCGCCCTGGGATGCCTGCAGCCCGCCAGCGCTGCACAGGAAGGTCTTCCCCGGCAGGAAGGCAGAGAACACATTCTGTGACACAGTAAAACATTGAAATTAAATTTAACAACAGAGGAAAACAACTTCTGAGCGCTTCTCCAGCAGCAGCAAGAGGTTTGTGCTGCTATAGGAACATCTGAATTTGCATGAAGTGTAAACACGCAGGCACACACATACACGCCCCGCTCCTGTTTGCACCCAGAGTGTTCAGAAAATAGCACATGTTCTCTCCCTCGCTCCCACCTCGCTGCAGCGCCAAAGCCCTGCACATGGCTGGAAGGAAGCAGGGCTGTCATCCAGGCGCTCCGCAATCACGATCCACTGGGACGAGATTGTTCCAAACTGTTGTTGGGGACCATTCAAGCGGCAAAACATTAAATGTTTCTATTATTTAGTGCATGCAGCTGGTTAAACGGAACAGCCTAGCAGGCTAATGGGAACACAGGAATAACCAGGTCAGCCAAAGAAGGTGTGAGCGTCTGTACGTGTGTATATATGAGGATATATATTGCTTGCTGCTTCTTATATCAAGTGTAGATTTAGGAACAAATAGCCTATGTTGTAGCTCTTTCTACTACTGAGAGCAGTACAAGGCACTGATTAACTTTTTAAAACCTACTGGGGAATGGAAGGATCTCTAGGAAGGTCGTACAGGGGAAAAGCTGCCCTTAAAGGAATATAAAATAGAAGAGCCTTCATGTAGCTTTAGGTAGAGCGGGCCAGCCGTGCAAACGCCTCCTGGATTTGAGGGCTCAAATGCTTCACCGAAGGAATATAGAAAGAACAGCTGAGGATGGAAATATATTCCTCATGCATTGTGGAGTTACTGCCGGAGCGTTGGTCTGCATCAGAAATCATTCCCTGGAAAAGGCCAACGTTTCCATCTTATTTTTCAACTCATTGGAAGCTATTTCCACCATCTGGAATTATACCATCCATCGCAGATCCGCTCCTAAGCATCTTCTCTCTAGCGGAATCATGAGGTGCTTCATAGCAATTAAAAAATTATCAACTTAGAGTCTCTCATACTGTTTTGCAAAGCAGCCTGTAAACTATCCTAATATTTAGGGTGACATGTAGGAAAAACGAAAGCAAGCAAGCAGAGGCATTTCAATAATGCCAGGACTAATTGCTCAGTTACGAAGCCATTTGGTTTAAGAAACCCTCTAAAAAAAACCCAAGTGGAAGTCTTCAAACTTCAGGCGTTTAAAGAGTGGGTGGACAAAGCTCAGGGTATGAGAGCAGACAGAATGAGCAAGCAGCGCAGCAGATGATTTCCTACGTTACTTCTCTATCTGATTTCCTTGGGTTTATGGCACCTTCAGCTCAAGCGCAGAGGCACCGTTCTGCACGGCATACCAACTCCGCTACTCCTTGGTTCATTCAGAACACCCCGGCAGAGCAAATGTGCTGCCTCTCACCTACCCGCGCCTCTGACCTACAGTGAAATAAATCATACCTTCTAAGTATTTTTACTCTATTAAAATTCTACCTGGTTGTTTAACAACACAGTGAGGTGTGTTTGCCATACACTTTTTTATTTTTACATTACAAACTGAGTGCTGCAAAAGAGCCATGTTCTAATGCACCCACAAATTTTAAAATGTTGACATTCAGCTTCACGCCAGTTAAGAGTGAACCTGCCCAATTTTGAAATTTTCAATGCAGGAAAATTCTGCAGAAAAGAGTTTTTCATTCAATCAGCGAAACGCTCCACAGTTGAGTTGTCCACTTTCATAAAATTACAAAACTATTCCAACTGAAAGTATGACTGAAAATTAAAAATCAAGACATTCTGTTCCAAAAACTTAGAAGTGAGATATTTAGACATCATAACATCCTTCCCTAGATTTCTCTTAAATTAAATATTGGCAAATCCAAACAATTTCACAAAATATTTCCATTTTAACACAACTGCAGGTCTCAACGGTGTATGTTTTGTCAAAGTTTCTGCAATTAAATTTACTTGAAAATGATTTAATATGGCCTACGCGATTTGGGGTAGTACACCAACACAAGTTTCCCAGTTTTCCAGTTCCAAAGAACTGGGCTCCCCAGTTCAAGAAGGACAGGGAACTGCTGGAGAGGGTCCAGCAAAGGGCTACAGAGATGATGAGGGGATTGGAGCATCTTTCTTAAAAGGAAAGGCTGAGGAACTTGGGGCTTTTTAGCCTAGAGAAAAGAAGACTGAGGGGGGGATCTTATCAACGCTTATAAATACTTAAAGGGAGGGTGCCAGGGGGATGGGAACAGTCTTTTTTCAGTGGTGCCCAGTGACAGGACAAGAGGGAACGGGCACAAACTCGAACACAGGAAGTTCCATCTTAACATGAGGAGGGACTTCTTTCCTTTGAGGGTGGCAGAGCAGTGGCACAGCTGCCCAGAGAGGGGGGGAGTCTCCCACTCTGGAGCCATCCCAAACCCGCCTGGACGCCGTCCTGTGCCACTGCTGGAGGTGACCCTGCTGTGGCAGGGGGTTGGGCTGGGGGAGCTCCAGAGGGCCCTTCCAACTCTGACCATTCTGTGATTCTGTGATTAAACTTAGCCAGTATACCAGTATACAAGCTCAGAAAAGGGAGGCTTTTTCACTCCCGTTCTAACTATTCACTCCTCTCAATGGCGTATTGTTTTCCAGCTCATTATTTTTGCAGTCCGCTGTGTATTTTTGGCTCATATGTGTCTGCTAAGGTAAGCAAACAAAACTTGAAAGACCTATTTCTGCTAAATCAAACTTATGCTACAGATTCTTTTCATCTTCCTCCCCCCCCTCCCCTTTTAAGGTTCAGCTGCTTACTAGGTTGGATTTCATAGCCTTGAAATCTGCTTTAGAAAGAAATGCAACATGGACCCCTGTTGATAATTAGCCTCAAATTTGAAAGTGCTGGAGAAGGAGGAGGTTAACATTCCCCATCAGCAAACTACAAAGAAAGGCGGGCAGTCTCACGCTGCCTCGCTCTCCGTCTGACGGCGGAAAACCTGTAGCTCTGCCGTGCAACAAACATAATTAGAAACTGGTTCCTGCATTTTTTAAACGGAGTAAGAGTTCCAAAGTAATCTCAATATGACTCCAATTTTTGTATGTTATCCTAATTGGATAGCCAGATCCCTCCCCCAGGTGCTCAGAGCAGTACTAACATGTACTAAAACCCCTTTCAGGTTTCGCCGGGGGAAATTCCCTAGACTGAGGGTGGCAGCGCCCGATGGAGAAGGTACATCCATAGGCAAACAATTCCCACCCAAAGGTGGGAGCTACCTCCTGACCTCCCTGATTGATAGTGAGGGAAAAAGAGCAGGAGAGAAACATTTCTGGAAGGCCTAATCCATAGACGTAATCCATAGGTAACGCAATGGGAACAGAACGGAGTAACTAATTACATTTGGAGTGTGTGTGCAGTGCACATTATTGACTAGACCTCTTAAATTGGTATTTATGTTATTGCTGTCTGGAAGCCGGAGGCCTTCTTTGAGTGATATTAGTAGATGAGATAAATAGAAATTATTTTACAGTTACTGATCTGGTTACTGACATATATGTTTCTTGTTTGTAAATGTCAATTTATTAGCATATGAAGGATAAACTCCTATGATTACTTAAATAACTATATTTTCTGATAAAACCATTGAAAAGAACGAAGTAAAAAATCACACAAGAACATGTTTTCACAACCTCTGAATCTGTTGCGAGGCCGCTTTAGAAGATACATAAACCAAAGCTGACACTGTACTTGATCTCAGCCAAAAAGCCCAACAGCAATATTATAACCCGTAACATTCTGCATCTGACAGCGTAAAACTCCTGTTTGTGCAACTATCACTTATTCATCACCTGAGTAAAAATTACGACCCACTCAACCACACCCCACGCCAAGCATTCACGTTGCGGGGGGAAAATTGCCACCTGGGATGGCAAAACCAGAAACCATTCAGCCTATGGGCTCATTTCAAAGTCAGAGGAGGTTTTCTTTACCTTGACGGATTTGCAGTCAGGCTGCTACGCCAGACTTTGAGAAATCTTGAAGGTGAGCACAGCCCTAGTAAGAGAGGGTTGGAGAGTCAACCAAAGAAGCCGTCTATTGTCCCCTGTCTCAGGAGCTTTAGCACTGCTCAAGGTTACCCGATCTTTCCTATGTGCCACATTTTATAAACCATATTTTTATCTGAGAGGGTGGATAATCCCTGTACATAAGAGCTATTGGCAAGTATAAGAGTTATTCAAATCTCTAAATCACAGACATCTGCTGCAGCTCTTGCATACTTTAGCATTCATAGGTGGCTTTTTCCATGCAGGGTGGACAGCCCAACGTTGTCCCCTGCAGTTATCAGGTTTTTCTGGTGTAAAACACTCTTATTCATTCCAGCCTTCATTGAGCTATTGGAAAGTTGCCGCTTTCTGTACCATTCTCTGTGTCCTGACCTAACAAGTATATAGTATTGTGTACGCTAGGAATGTGAAACATGGGCAGAATTAAGTTCTCAGGACCCTTGAAATGCTCTGAAAATGGGCATGCACCAGCCTTTGCACACTAGGAAAACATGAGGAATGGCACAGCCCTCGCTCAGCAGATGATGCAAAATACGGAGGACAGGAAGACGGCGGCACTGCATAAGGATATCAGCAAAGCTGCGTAAACGGGCCCCACATCGGCAAGTGAAATCAGTGGGTCCAAAGAGCAAGACTAGTGACAAAAACACACACCATTTCCCCTATAGTTAGGTTATATAGATGAAAAATAAGACTCATCCTGCTTGCAGAAAATTTTCCCCTGGATATTGCAGAAATTATGACACTTTTTCACAACCTCTGGATGTTGCTGACAGAGGAGCGGCACATGGGAAGGGTGTCTGCATCTCAGATCCTCCTCTCCCCATGATGTCTTCATAAGTAAAAAATAAAACAGCAGCTGTGGAATAAAGCTGTAACCCATGCAGAAAGACATTTTAAAATAAATATCTGGTGCCTTTTTCTTTTACCAGAATAGATCTGAAAATATTTTCTGAAGGTGAAAGAATAATGAATTATCAATAGGCAACGTGGGTGGAACCACTTGCATCCCATCTGCCTTCTAGCTGCCTGAACAAGCAACCACCACAGTCCCACAAACGCTCTGTAGCTACAGTTCGTGAACGGAGAGACCCTGTGCATCTCCTACTGATTTACAGATTAAAACCCTGCTTGGAAGAAGTTACCTACCAAGACGTGTTCAAGTTTTTACAGTCCTGATTCAGCTGCTGCTGAAACCAGTGGGAGTCCTGCCACTGATCCTAACAGCACTCGCATCACATTTCCCACAGAGAGTTACTCAGGACTTGTAACGCAGACATTTTGTCAGGAAAAAGAACACAACTGCAGAATATGTACCAAAAAAGAAGGAATTTGATATTGGCAGGAAGATAGATAAAATACCCTAATAGGATTTTTTTCCTTCTCTGATTTCTATTATTCATGGAACTCTAATGATCCCTTTCTGCATGCAAGACAAAAGTAAACCACAGCCTCCTGACAGCAAGCGTGGCACTCCGTCATTAATGTAACGTGGATATGTTAATGCAATAGTAATTGCCTATCCTACTGCAGTCAAATCACCTTGCACTGGAAGTGTATCACTGTTATAGTTTCATTTTCATTAAGATGACAAAAAGGGCCCTGAGATGATTGTCTGTTTTTGTATTGTATTAATGAAAGTGAATATTAACAGACTTGGGAGGGAAATTAGGAGGAAATGCAGAAAGTAGCTAAGACAATGCCCTATCACTGTAAATAAATTGCTGTGGCGACCTAGTACTTCTCCCTCAGGACCGGCCAGAAAGCAGACGACGGCAGGTGACTCCATAGGCATGCCACACATCCAGGCAGTGGTGCCTCATAATAAAACTTTCAAAACATGCAAGCTGCAGTCAAATTTAATCAAGTGAATTTCACATTAATGGCAGCCTCTAAAAACAATTAAAAAATCAGGAAGAATCACAATTTCAAGGCAATGTCGACAGCCAAAGAAAGCATAATCCGTATTTGCATTGGGTCCTCACGCATCTTGTCACGTATCTGCACTGAAATCTTCTCCCCCGTTTGGCACAAAACTTTCTTACTTTTCAAACAACTACTGAATGAAGTCCGTAACTAACTTATCAAAACAGCTCTCAGACATAGTGCTCAACTCTGTGGGCCACAATAATGAATTACTGACTTTGGAAAGAAAAGTTTGAGACAGATATGATTAACTTTCCATGCTGAAAGTGTGGCTGCCCTGAAAGGGCAAGGAGCGTTGGGAACTGCAGATGGCATCCCGGAGCTCAGTGATGAATCAGGAGCATCTTATGTTCCCTGGGGGGATGTTCGCACTGTGTCTGCATCTAGACCTGGAAGATGCCATGGGAATGGCAGGACCCATCATCTGTTTGTGATTCGTACGTGATATAACTCAGTAACTGGATGGGCTGCAAGAAGGGGATACAGAAGCCTTAAATAACACGTAAAAAGTAACAATTAAAGAACCAATGTGGAGGCTTTATATCTCCAAAGAACCTGTTCGGTTTTGCCGAGGTTATCTGAAAGGATACTCCTTGCCAGCGAGGATGCAGCCAGCCAGAGTTGAAACACCTTTTTTTTACACTTTCAGGTTACAAGGGAATAGTGCAGGCGAGGAGGGATGTTGCTGAAATCCAACTCGGTAATGGAAACCTGGATGAAACGGTTGCTGCATCCTTATCACCTCTCTGCAATTCAACACAAACGCTAGCAGACTAACCACGTGCATAAAACAGTCGAAGGAGTTTATGTTAGTTTAGCCATGTGTTGCCATTCTGATAAAGGACAAACTGACTCACCATTAGAAGCCAACAACAGCCTTAGAAAATGTACTGTTAAGCATGTTTTTCGGTTTAAAAAAAAAATAAATACATTTGATGCATTTTGAAATGATGAATAATAAAAAAAGTCTGAATATTCAACCGTGTTTTGAATTGCAGAGTGCACACTCAACCTGAAAAATAATCTACGCTCTGCTGAAGTCACTCATGTCCAGACTTAAATTATTTTTATTCTTTGTCAGTGGTAAAATGATGCTTAATATTTTATCTCTTTTGTTCACAGCAAGATTTTTTTCTTGTTTTGGGAAACAAACATCTTTCCCTAGGGAGGATGGCATCAAACAGTTTCTGAAGCAAAGAATATTTTTTGCAGCTGTTCTGAACAGGTTTCATCTGTACTTTGCCTCAGAAGCGACTTGTGCATCACTAGGGTCAGAGATCATACGAATGGAGAGAATGTCACGTAAGAAAGTACCAACAAGGACAAAAGAAGAAATATGGGAACAGTTCCCCATGTGCCAAGAATGAACTAATGCTAAAGAAAGGGTAATTACACTCCTCAAGTAAAGCTCCTTCTAAATCAAAGTGGCACAATACAGTATATTGTTACCAGACTCACGGAACAAGCACAAAGAGCAATACAATAAATAAAAACAAAATTCCGTACCCCATCTGCTCTGTTCTCCAAATTGAAGCATCTCAAATATTACAGCAACATTTTCTGTATTTCATTACAGAGTCTACGTTTGCCACTTACACATTTAAGCACGGAGAACTTAAGTGACTGTAGTAAGTCATTACGAGAGAACATGGTTCAGTAATGGGGTGCATCCAAAACCTCAACACAGATACATCAAAGCGTTGCTAATCAAAAGGTGAAAGAAAACTCTGGAAGAGAAATCTGAGCCAAATAAAACCTGATGATTCTTAGACACCTATGTCGCTTGTGAAAGTGGAATGCTGGAGAAAATAAAAAATAGTGAAATATTATCACCTTTTAGAGCGCCTTAAGGAAGCAAACAGCCAGATCAAAGCACAGCTGATTTATGAGCAAATCCCACCTATTCTTTTAAGAGCTTTCCAAAATTACCAGTGTACACTGCGGCTTTAAAAACAATGGATGAAAAAGTAGAGGTGCAAGGGATTTCATTCTGCACATAAAATAATCTCTGTGCGGAGCATATTAATGTTCCTTTGAGGGGCTCTATAAAAGCCCCTACGTTAGAGAGATAAGGAAATATATTGAAATTGGCCAAACTAATCCATGGAGCTAAAAGACACAACAAAATGTTTGAATACTTGCTCTGCAAGTTCTTCTGGGCTCCATCATAAAACCTAGCTTATTTATACTCAGACATAAAGAATAATGAGGAGGGGGCGCATTAGTCCTTTTGCAATGTCCCTTCATGCCCTTATAATTCACTTATTTGTAAGGAGCACGTCCTGCTCTGCTCAGACAAACAAGATGCAAGATCCCATGTCTCAAGAGACAGAAAGAGGAGAAAATCCACAGAAACAACAAACACGTCCACTCTTACATCCAGTGCTGTCATAATTAATGACAGCAAGAAACCATGAAGGGATATAAAACCCTGTGCCTCGGGGGTTAGGTCAGTCTCTAAGTATTATAGATCCAAAGGAGACCATGCAGGGAATCCCATTATTCTGTATCTCCCTCCTGCGCAGCTCTTGCACTTTCCCTCCCAAAAGACTGTAATGAATATTGTCAGAGACAAGATACTGGAATAGACGGACCTTAGGTCTCACTCAATTCCTGTGCCTATATTATTATTAGAAGAGAAGCTGTCACAGGTATCTAAATGATGATGGAGCCCCTAAAAATGAAAGGGCAGGAAAAAAGGGATGATGCAGCAGGCAGTTCAGCCAGCATCTGCTCCTCTTCCCCTTTTCAAGCACAGAGGTAACACTACGCGTGGCTTCATAGTTCTTAAGCCTAGGACTCCAGCCCCACTCCCAGGAAAAAGAAACAGGTTTGTCTACAGCGTATTTCATTTCTGATAACTTTTTTTCCCTAGAAGTTTAATAGATAGCTCTGAAAAAATAACTAATGCTGCCTTCCAAATGCCTTGTTCATCTCAGCCACCTTCCAGGAGAAGGCCACCTGGCCCACCATGTGGAAACCAGAAAAGAAATGCACAGTCAACCCCCCTGGCCGGTAACAAAAGATATTTATTACACTTGTCCACGGTCTTCAAGGAATTGGTGTGTTTGTGCATAATTTAGTAGGTAGTTGCAGGAGTTCATTGTTATAGGCTGAACAGCTACTTTAATGGTTACAGATACAGTCTGAGTTTTCAATCTGCTTCTCCGTTTCCGAAGGGGAAAACAATGTAAATAGCTAGAGGAAAACCAGGATATAAATGATGGGGCACAGAGTGGGATTGGGATTTCGTTTGCACCGAAAGCTCTGCAGGCCTCTTTGAAGGGTCCTTCCACCCCCGGTCAGCGCACTGTGCCCTGTCCCACTCCTGCCTCCAGCGGAGGAAGCAGATGTGCCGCCTGCGATGACCAATGCCGGGCTCCAGCTGCATCTGCCCGGGGAGACCAGCTGCAGACACAGCCCCGGGCGAAGCCCACAGAACCCCTCTTCTGTCTCTTCAACGCTGACAAAAGAAGCATCAAGAGGTGAATGTTCCACTGCAATAGGGTCGAAGTATGATCTTCCCTCCTCCTGTCTCGCCCACGCCTCCCCTCCCAAAACCAAACCCCGAGCCTGAAAAGGTATTGCTTGATGTTATGATGATGAAGGACGCGGCTGGAAGGTGCCAAGAGTTGAAGGATAGGAACAAGAGGAATTAAACCACCGAGGGATGCTAAAGTGAGGAATACACTGCTGGCAGTTTGGTTAATGTGTACGATGTTTCTAGTAACAGTTTCATAAAAGCGTAAGTTTAATAACACCTAAGCCCCTTCCAGAAAGTGCTCATTAACTCACTGTTGCTATTTGGTACATCCTCAAATTGCTACCTTTAAAAACCTGAAGAAAACTTCAAAGACTGTGAGGCTGAAGAGCAAATATTCGCTGGTGTCTTAAAATGAAATCTAAGGTAGGGCAATGAGCAGAGGAACAGTTGGTGAACAGTTGGTGAATGGATATTTTTATGCAAGGAATGCCTGAAGGAAAGAGAACGAAAAAAACTGTGTAGGAAGAAGGAGCAATTAATATGCTCCTTTTTTTTCCCCTTACGCTTATTTTGATTTAAAAGTCTATTCTTTCAGTATCACAGATTAAGGTCGCTATACAATTTACCATGGAAAAAAAAAGCAGTCATAGTGGTTGAATCAAGAAATGAAAGGGCCTACGACAGAGTTTTTAATTATTCAAAAATGATCACAAAGATATTCTGAATTGATTTTCACATTTTTGCATTTGTACATTTCAAATGACTGTGTGCATAGACATCATTCGCCTCACTAGGAAATGGCACACATCCTTAAGACCAGTTCCCTCGTTAATGTCATTCTTGATTGGGAAGACCACCAACTGTAACAACGTCTTGCTGAAAACATTAAACACTTCAACGTTTCACGTGAGCTACTCTCACCAAGAAGCCCTGACTCCCCCTGAAACATATGCAACAGCAAGCCTTAGATGCCAAAAAACAATTTAAATAAATAAAAATAAAACATATTTTGAAAAAATACACTGGATCCAAATTCCCTCTTGCATCTTACTAATTACGGGGTAAGGACCGTTAGGTGTGCATCTCTCGTTAGCTTAATGGGAGCTGGGAGGCCAACGCTTACTACAGCAGAGCTGAAACTACATCCCACTTGTTCCCCCCTCGCTGTTGTTCTACAGCTGCAAAGAAAAGATTAACTACAATTACGCAATTGTTCATTTCCTATTTTTTGCCACTCAACATAATACTGCAGGTAAAATCTCAGTAGAGATAACGAAGCAAAACATGAGAGCACAGAAGCGAAAGCGGGCAAGGCTGTTCCTCGCTGATGGTAGCCACCTTTGTGCTCCTTTTTTCAGCGCCGTCTGTTTACGGGGTTTATTCTAGCAGCAAAAAGCAGCCAAGCACCAGCCCAGCGGCTACAGCTTCCAGGCAGTTTGGTGCATGCTACGAGCGTGGCAATGAAGATTGCCGTTATTGAAGTTAATGGGTTACAGCAGTGTAAAACAGCAGTAACAGCAGCCAGACTCTGCGGCTTCCCTGGGCTGAACGTTATGCCTGAAAATTAGATTTATAAAAATTATTTTCAAGTAAAAGTCTTAGGCAGTTCTTAATTGCTTACTACAGATATCCCTACTGTATTACTTTGGGGGATTGTACGCCGCTGTTCAAAGAGCCCGGGGAATCCTTTAAGGGCTGCAGGGTCTTGCTTTATGTAGGCACGAGCAGAAATAGAGGTTACACACGAAGCAGCGGACACCAAGGGAACACGCACATGAGCTGGACCGGACCCTCCCAGCTGAATTTATCATGGGGGTGATATGTGGGCTCCCAGCAGGGATGAGGAGAGAAATCTTCAGTCCCTCCATGTTTTTATAAACAAGGAATCAAATACAACCCCAAGGAACATGTTGATGTGTGCGAAACGTGGACGGTTTTGGGGGTAATTAGCTGAAACTTGGCTCTACTGAGAAGGATTATTAGCAGCATATAAATAAGGTTGTGGAGGGCAGATGCAGAGAGTTTAATAGCTTTTTATTAAAAACATGCTCCTAGGAACAGCCTACAGATTCTTAATTTATTTTTTTTTTTAAACTATCATCGGTTTTAAGACAGGTTCCACTCTGGAGACATACATTTTCACAACTGGAACAGAAATGAGCCGTCCAATAGATGGGGAGAAGAAAGGAGAAAAGAATAGTCAAGTAAAGATCACAGAGGAGAAGCTCTTTAAGAGTCTCTGCAAGAGCAGGACAAATATTGGCATCAAATATTTATGGGCAGCCATTCAATCAAGGCCCATGAGCTTCCTTTCAAGTATTCATTCTCCTTTTTATTCACTTCTTGCAAAAATTCACTGCATGAACAAGGTTGAGCATGACTAGATCTTCGTGTAAAATATGTATACTGGTTGCAAGCAGTAAGTTTTCGTATTTGAGGCGAATCTGACATTTGTGAAGTCCACGAGAATTTTGCTGTGTTTTTCAAAAACAGAGATTTTACCCCCGATGTCTTCTAGCTGATTTCAAAGCGAGAACGATCAATTCTGCTGGCAATAGGAATAGCAAATCATTCATAATCTTTCTTAGAATGAGACGGCTTTTGAAAAAAAACTCCATTTCCCAAGTTACAATGAATAACACAGGGACTTAAAATCAACTCCAGTTTGAGGATAAATTCTATACAGTGGCTACTTGCTTGGACAAAGTTAATGGCATACTGCAAAAAAGCAGGGAAGGCTCTTCCCATACCTATTGCACACCCACACACATATGTGTGTGCACACACACAAATATACTGATTTTTTTGGTTCGGCTGCTTCCTTGTTCTGACTTGTGATTTAGGACATTACTCTCCATGTCTGAACTTAAAATTACAGTAAATTGCAGAGCAGTAATTTCAGGGAGCTGCCTATGTCTTCTCTCCAAGGAGACCGGTCAGGGATTTTCAATTCGCACATCTTTTGCAGAACCAAATCCACATACGCTCTTAACTCTCTGAAATGTTGCAGATGTGTGTCCAATATTCGCAACTTAATTTCTCATGGTATAGTCTTTTAAATACACATATATCTTCCAATCCTACCCATATCGCTGCACACATGCAGTGAACATTGGGTACATTTTCCTCGTACTCTGTCATTAAGAGCTGTATTGACAGCAAACAAGTTACGTATCTTTTTTTTAACAACATATAATTTTGCTGTTGTTTGCACGTTTTCTCCAAGACATATTGGATACCATTTGCTTTTCATTACAAAAAATGTGCTGACAACAAAATCACATATTCCTGACACACAAAAGAAAGAAGAAATAGCTACCATTTTTTGGGGCAGGGGAGTTGTTACACAGGAAACTTGAGACATGATTACCCGGGTACGCGGAGCTCGCTGGGCGCGCACACACGACAGCACATAGCACATGCATCCATCAAGACACAATAGAGGTGTTTGAGGCTTCCCAAACCCCTGTCCTTTTTATTCATATTGCAGTGTACTGATATATTATTTTTAATTATCTGAAGATAATTAAATCTGGATATCCAAGGGTAGCCAGATGCAAACACGTCTGAAGATTTATGCAGTTAGGCTGCTACATTTATAAGTGTATTTATACCTATAAAGCCTATAAGACAGCGTTGCAGAGGGGCCTGCGCCCAACGCTACGTTAATTCATCACACAAATGCCCAGCAGCAGTGGCAACGTAACATCCAACTTAATGACAGAGCTAATTTCTCCTTCTTTATATTCAAGACAGACCTAAATCAAAGATCTGCAGATAGACCTAAATCCAAGAAGTGTGTAAGAGCCTTTGGAGAAGCCAGAGCCACTATTAAACGGTATAGATCTTCAGCTGAGGTGAGATATATAGCTCCACTGGAGGCAAGGGGTAATTTTACACCAGCTGGTCTCCCTCTCACTGAGATTCACACTGTACACACACAATCGATACCCACGCACTGCTCTGCTAGAATACATTGGTGGCCTCCCAGCTGGATTAGGATCCGGTGGCAGTTGCCTATCAGAGAAAAAGCGAGAAGCTGAGTAGAGAAGCCAAGAAAAGTCCGTTTCTATGTATCTGTAAAGTGGTGTCTGAGAGGATACCCCTGGTATCTCCTTATAAACTTCCCAGCACATACTGGAAGGCAGACCCAGAACACTGGCTCCAGGAGTCTATAACTTTACATACATTTTTGGGTGAATATTTGAATTCTACATCCCATACATCTGCTTCACGCTTAGGCTTTAGGCTTACAACGCTCCATGCAAGAAGAGCAAATCCCACTAGCTCAGGACACGCCTCTCAGACCAAACCCTTATCTGGATGCCCCACACTGGAAACATCAGGACTATTTTGTCCAGCCCTCTTCCTTCCATAGTTTTCCAGGCAGGAAGATTTTTAAAACTCATCTGGGACTACAGAAAGAAAATACGTTGACATTGGTCAAAAAGCTGGAACAGCAGAAGAATTTCGCAAAAGAGAAGCAGGTCCCTGGGTTGCGGCGTTCCCAGTATCCAACAGCTCAGGGTACCCCAGAGCTGTACTGGGCCTATTACACTCATGAGCACGCAGCAGCTTCTCCGACTGCCAAGCAGATTGAGAGAGAGCAAGAGAGTAGAAGAAAAGTAGGAAGAGGACAATTTTCTTCCTCTGCCCATTTTTAATAGTCATTTCTATAGAAAGTCCTCCAAAAGAGTAAGATCATTAAAACCAAATGGAGCCACTGGAATTTATCAATGAAGGGAAAGTCAAACCCAGTCTCTGTTTTGTCCATGAGCTGTGTTTAGTTATTATTACCAAAAAAAGCCACACTGATCTCTCTGGAGCCGTACTGTCAAAAAGAATGTACTTGGGTCTAAAATACCATGTTTTTTCCAGTGTGATCTCTCTCCGTTTCTCAGTTCCCTTCCCCTGTCCTTTGCCAGCTGGTTGGTAGCTAGTGCAGCTGGCAGCGATGCCAAGTGCTTCGCTACAGTGGAGCCCTGGGCATTAGCGAGGATAATAATCAGTGGTCAGGGAAGCATGTATTGAATATGCCAGCGACACTGAGCAATAGGTCCACTGCTCTTTGTATCGTGCACTCCGACTTGCAGGATGCAAAACAAACTGCGTATCAGAAAGAAGAACGAGTGGTTAAGCACTAGAAAAATGTTAACAGCAGCGGTGACCTACCATCTGTAGCAAGCCTTTCAGCGTAAATCAGCGTACCACCAAAGACAACTCTGAAGAAGGCAACTGTGTGTGACTGCTGGGAATCACACGCTGTGCACAGCCACGAAGGTCACTTGGTGCGGTCCTGCTGCAGCCTCCTGGAGACCAACACTGTGCGGGCAGCACACCACCGCTCAAGCCCACCAAGTCCACCGGGATTCAGAAATTACCCACTTAACCAGCACAAGCACAGTGCCAGGAGCAGAAGCTCACCACTCCTCTCCACCACCGCGCAGCTCCAGCTGTTTATGTAAAAATTTGTTGCAAAACCTGGTGGGTTTGATAACAGAGAGGAAAAATTGGGGGGAGAGTCAAATTAAGCATGTAACGTCCCACTTTCTAGTCTACTGGGAGGTGGCCCTGCCCAGGGCAGGGGGGTTGGAACTAGATGATCTTTAAGGTCCCTTCCAACTCAAACCATTCTATGATTCTATGATTCTCTGAATGCATTCAGCGACAGAACGCTGCTGATCTGCCCTGGCTCAATCTGCAGCTAAAACAATGCCACAGCCTCCTGTAACCAATAAGCAAAGCAGCAACTTGTCTGACCTGGGTGCTTGATGGGGGAACCACGTGCGGTCCTTCCTTTGTGCAGCCCACACTTCTCTTCGTCCAACAGCCACACTCGTTTTACACTCTGGCCTGGCCCACAGAACGTGGTGGAGCAGCAGGTTTGGGCACTACGTTCTTCTCGTTTACACTTCTGTTCAGGAGAATCGCAGTAATTACGGCTGGCATTTCAATAGAGTTGAGTTTGCTACGTTTCTAGTAACTTAAACACCTACTCTCCCGGACAAAGGTAAAGTTTATACTGACAGTGGATTCCAGGTGAATGTTTATTGCAGCACAAACCAGTCATCCTGCCCAAATGGATGAGCAGCAAACTGGCATCCCTAAAGAAGTAGCAAGGAACGGAGTGATTCATTTATTTAAAAGGCTGGCCAAGAATTCAGCCATTTTTTGAGAATCCTGATATGATTTTTTTACTTTCTGCAAAATTAAAAGTCATTAAACTGATTTTCTTTTTATGTCTCTTGACTCACAATTTTGCTAAAATGGATATTTCCCTTCTGTGCATGTACGTAGCCTCTCAAAACCACCCCCACACCCACCACCTCAGAGCAGGTCTGAGGGTTCAGGGGCTATACAAAGTCTCTGGGACTGTGATTTTAGCACTGCTGGTCAGGGTAGGAATCACACGAACTATCAGCAGCAGGTTTGTAGAGCTCGAGGCAACCGATGAGTACAGCTGCAATTTGACGGGACGATTTCCAAAAAGGAGAAGCCAAAAAACAAACCAGCAGAAATAAAATAACTTTCCGCCACTGAACTAGCGTAGCAATCAGTGGCCAAGAAGCAGAAGCCCGATACCCGCTCCAAGGCTCCCTACACAAAGCTGGTTAACTACAAAGAAGGCACAATTACCAAAAAGCCAGGAGGCAGCAGAAAAAGGCTTACGATTCTGCAGAAGACAGCAATCTTACTGGCCTGGGATAAAACGTAGTCCTTATTCAGGTAAAGCTCTCATTAAAATCTTGGAGAGTATTGAGTAAGTAAAAATAAGGACCTCGGGGTCCGGCCTATCCCATCTTACTAATGAACCCTTAGATACAGAGAACAACATTTTGCCCAGGGAGCAGCTTCCCTGCTTTACTCCGTGATTCCCGTGGGCTTACAGGAAAGTCGAGACAGTTCATGATGTTTAAATCAAGGCGCAAGTTGATTTATTCTAGCAGAACAACATGATGTGTATGTCTGCTTCAGGATTCTTTCTTTCTTTCTTCACTTATTTTTTTACATCTCTTCAGAGCACAGGAAACATATGACATAATCTGAATATTTATGGCACGCTGTGTAAAAGCAGAAGCCCCTCTTCTGTACCCATCTCATTACAGGAGTTTACATTTTTGGAAAGGCTTTCTGTTCAGGACCAACCTGAATTTCGTATTTCTGCTCCACTGTTAGCCCAGACTAATACAATGGTGCAGATATCGTAGAGGATTTCAAATCTTTCAGCAGCCTTTTCAAAACTGGAGCCCACGTAAAAGAGTTCAGCTAGCCACTCTCCTTCATCTGAGGGGAAAGCTTGCCTTAGGCACAAACAAAGCTTCAAATTGATTTAATTTAAAATTTCAAACTTCTGTATGCTGTTCAGCTTCCGACTGCCATCTGCTTTTTCAGCTTGCCGTGACAGAGAGCACAGTTTTTATTATGTTTGTTCAAGCAGGTCCATCAGTACAATATTAATTTTCCGAGTTTGGGAGTTCTGTATGCTTTAAAAAGCCACTAGTTATAAATCTGATCAGAAATCATCAACAAAAATACTGTAGCTCATTTAGCCAGCTTTCAAAATTGCACCTTCTCAGCCTGAAGCTCCCAGACTCTGTTACCTCCTCGAACTGCCCCTCATATTTGTTTCATGCTGCACCAAACACAAAGGTCCCTCGTGATCTCAAATCGGGACCTTTTGTATCAGCCACAGCGTATGAGTCTTCAAAAAGTAGTAACCAAATGTATTTCGATCATAGCAGAGGAAGACAGCCCTGCTCAGGTATTCCCACGAGAACCGTGGCAGCACGGGAGCAGAGCAGCGAAGCAGCCTTTACAGCAGGAATCCTGTTTCTCTCCAATCAGACCCCGGGCCCTACCACCTCTTGTCCCGACATCCCACTCCAGGCATTCCTGGGCCTTTCCGCCCCTCCTTTTTTTTTCTTTCTTTCTTTCTTTTAAAGCTTCCCATATAAAATTAATTTTCCAAAGAAAGAGAAAAAAGGGTGTCACTTGGGACCTCTCCACTAAGTTAATCTACTTTTCCAAACTGCTTAACTAATGTGTTGCATTGTGCCAACACAAGAACAAGCAGAGCTCTTCTTCCACTTGCAAATGCACTAAAATTAAGTTCTTCACTAGGCTTTACGCTTAAAATATGGATTTTTCGCATCCTTCCAGAACACCCTCCTTCCAACAAACACATTCCTAGAGACAGGCATATGTTACAAACATCCTGATAAAATGAACTTTGGAGGAAACTGCAGCTTGTGCCTGTCCCTGCTGAGAAGCCACGAACATGCCAAGACGTGGCTCAAACTGGAAGACTACATTAATAGACGTGATGTGAAACAGCCCAGATGCGAGTGGCTGTGATTATCTCGCAAGTGTACCCCCAAATCCGCCCCACGCCACGTCAAGCCCTCCTTTCTGTCAAAACCAGATGGCCGCTCATCCCTGCCTTCTAGACTGGGCTTACAGTCCCAGTTTGCTTTGCATAAGGAACCACGCTGCCATTAATAACTCCTTCAGCTGAAAAATAAAACCGGGATTCTGTTCCCACTGGTCATGTATGAGTCCAGTGCTCTTCTACAGATGCTTCAGGCCTGCTCTCTTACTTCTGTTCCAGTTTAGGCAGTTGTATCTTCCACCTAAACCCTCCTCACAACCTCTGGCAGCCAACCACCGACGGGGCGTTTGCTCCCCTATCCCCCTCCGACTCATTGTATTCCTATTCAGCAGCGAACTACCAATCCTAGATTCATATTGACACTTGACACAGCGCTTCGAGGTCTCCCTGAGAGGCACTCCATAAATGTAAATTCCATAATTATTTGAAAGCGGAGTCTCTTCCAACCTGAGTGAGATCTGATAGCATCTCTGCCTTATAAATAATGTAACGTGCTGGCAGGGTTTTGCTTCTCTGTACGAGGCACAGAAGGCCCAGCTGGAGCACAAACAAGCGTACAAGAAAAACAACGGTTGACAAAAAATGTACCGGGAGACCCAAAAAGATGTTCTCTATAGAACTCGGCATAGATGGACAACAGGGCTTTCTTCTGATTTAGGGCAACATCTGTGATCAGTGCAAACTGTGACTATTTGGGAAAGATGAGAAAGCAGAGCTGAGCCGCGCTAGAGATGTGAGAGTTGCAAATATCCCAAATATTTCAGTCAAGTCGCTTTTGTAGTCCTACCTTCAAAGTCACGGATCGTAAAATAATAAAACGCTGTCGCCAAGATCCTCAAAACAAACAGTCAAGGGCAAAAAAGAAGAAAATAATAATAAATTCAGAGGTGCCTTACCAACAGATCCCCACCGGCAGCTCTTCCCTGGGCTCGCGGGGAGGTGACACGGATGTCATCGGCTGTGTGGGACGGTAACACCACCCAGAACACCGGCGTGGGCCAGAGCTCAACGGACGTCGGACTTTCCCATCGGATTTACGGCACCAGAATCAGCCAAAGTGGCTTTTTCGCTTGCAGGTTGGTAAAAGGACTCCGACGCCCACGGAGCGCACAGAAAGCCCCTTCGCCTTTTCCCGACTGACTGTATTTTCTGAGATAAAAGGCTGGGGGGGAAGGACCCGGTTTACTGTAAATAAACAGCAAACTACTGGACCATCTGGAGCTTTTCTGTAATTTGTGCTTGCTCCGCAATTTTAAGGAGACTTGTTTCCAAATGATGACACAGTTTGGGGATTTAAACCGTAATCTTTAAAACACATATTTAAAAGGTATTAGCTAATTATTTAGGCTATAACTACTGCAAAACCAGCAAATAAACCAGAGTTCTTTGAACTGGCGTTTTTGAAGTTAGCAAGCGTTTGAAGTGAATTATAGGTAAGAGCATTTGATTGACTTCTGCGGAGACGGACTGTAAATGAGAAGGGGAAAAGGTGGCCGGTCTTTGCGCAGGGAAAAAAATCGATACGGACCCAGCGGAGGAGAGCTCAGCCGGGAGGCAACAGCCCAAACGGAGCTGGGAGCTGGAGAAGCTGAGTTTCCCCCATTATGGCAGGAGCTGCTGCGCGGCTTATAAACCACCTACAACACATCTAAACTTTTCCATGGGCTGAATAGAACACGTTTTTACCAGAGAAACTATGACTTATCACGCATTTAATGTTTAACTAATATACTACAAAAATTTTCACTTCCTTCTATGCCAGCACCTTCATTCTTTTTATTTATCTCCTATGGGACTGTCAGTGATGCCTGCTAATTTTCATTTTATTAGCACACCCAGTTTTTCCCTGATACCTGTTTCCCAAACATCCATTTTAAAGACAATTAAAAAAAAAAAAAAGGATCTAAAGCTGAGTATTATTAATTTGGGGTCACTGCAACATGGGAGAACCAAATCAGTATCAAATTAGTGATATCCTGAATGGGACAGCCCTGAGCATGCTTATAAGGGTGATGCTTTTGTGAGCGCTGGGTTCAGGGCACCCTAAGTGAGGCAGGGTGAGAAATCTGCCTTCCAGAAGATGTTCAGATACCGCACAGATTGACAGTGGAAAAAAAACTGATAGGCAGCCATTTGTTACTATTAATGTTTAATTAAGAGCAGACGTTATTAGCTTTGCGTCAGAAAACCAACAAGTCTTCTATGCATGGATGGAAATTCTGAGTTTGTTGATGAATAAACAATTCATAAATGAACGCAGAGAGTTTCTAAAAGGGAACGCTGGCTGGGAATCACGCCGTTCACAATGTTTGAAGAAAACATGAGTCTGATTTCCATTCCTTCTTCATCATTTTCTAGTGTTCATGCTGGGATAGAAAGATGGCTGGATCTGTTTTGGGGTTTTTACAGAAACCTCTGAATGATTATACACTGAAAAATACAACCCCACTCTTTTCTTTCATAGGAAGTCATCAGAGTTAGCAGCATTTACCTGGGTCTCCTGACTGCTCATAAATATAAAACTTGAGACCAAATCTTCACTTCCTTTTTTTCATTATTCCATTATTTATTTTCTTTAAGATAACACTAACCTGTTCTGTCTAAGTCCTTATTTTCAGTATTCAATTTATTTTGGTCAAATAGGCACTCGGATGAACTTTGTACCGAACTCATGTACTTCAGAAAGGAGATCTCATGCACCAGCAAACCCATCATGTCTCTATTGTATTTTGGAACAGGGTTAGAATTGGGTAAAGCTCTTGTGAGATGGATGAAAATATTCCTGAATGCATATAAAGGACTTTCAAAAAGCCAATAAATACAGTAATATTGCGGCCCCCTACAACAAAATGACATGGCTGGAAAATGATCTCAAGAAACAATTTTCATGCCAGTGTAAGACTTATTAATGAAGAGGAGCGCACCGTTAAAGCGAACGAAGGGAAAGGAATGCATTGGCATTACATTTCAGTAACCGGGGACCCTCTGGAACTGGAACTTCAAAATAGGATTTCTTAAAAGCTTTTTCTTTCCGAAATTCCCTTTGCAGAAGCCTGCTTATTCTTTCATAATCACTTCAAAGCAATCCCCAGCCTTGCAATAAAGTAAATTCAAAGCAATTAGAGAGTAGATCTACACAGCAAGACCAAACAGTGCTTATAGAGGTTTTCTGTAAAGTGGTTCTGCATACATTTTCCTTGGAATGACATTATTTGTGTAAAGAAGTAGGGGTATATTTTAGGAAGGAAAGAAAATACAAAATAAATTTATGATAGCAAATAGAAACACTGCATCTCTGGAGTGTGATATTATATTGCAGTTTGCAAGCACAGCCAATATAGCATTGCCCTGCTACATTCATACATTTTAGTGAACAATAAGAGAGCGGGGAAAAAAGAAAAGAAAGGAGTTTTCCGCAGCGTGCTACAACAAAAGCCGCCACGTACTACAATAACAAGCTACATATGTTGAAGAATAAACAGACCAACTTTGCATTTTCCTGCCCCGTCTCCCCAGCGGCTTTGCTTTGCTACCTTGCCAAGTGACGTTTTCATGAAGGCAGCCCTGTGAAATGGAAAACTGCTTCTTCCCTTATGCTGGTGAGGCTGTTGCTGTAAGGGGAGCTGAGCCACGCTGAACCGAGATGCACTTATTTCATTGTGATGCAAATAAATGTAACAATTAAGAATATAATTTTGGAAGATGTCAGTGGAGTAATTACTCATATGGCTTCCAGCCAATTAAGCAGTAGGTGAATTAGCCCATTTAATTGGGTTTGGAATTTCAGCGCAAGGTGTTTTATGCTTTGTACTCTGTCAACATTTTGCTGAACTATACGTTAATAATTCTGATTGCTCTCAAAGTAACATCTGGGCAAATTTGGTCTGGAGTACAAGAAACCACTGCTCCAAAGGTTGCATACACCTGTGATCCCAGTTGTGCAAGCAGATTGACTCCAACAAAAGCTCCATTCAAGGAAGATGGAAGTCTTGATTTGCTCGTAAGCCCATTAAACACACTGAATGGCCATGAAGATGAAACAAGGAAGAGCTTTAGGACTCTGCAGTTAGAATCTTGGAGCAGAAATGGCAATAATAAAAGAACAACACAAAGTGATTATTCCCAGTATAAAAAGACAAGCTTATAACAACAACTGAAGAGGAAAAAGGGAAAAAAAAAAAAGTGTCATATCTCTTGCTTGGGAGACTGCTGTGATTCAGCTAATCTCCTCTATTAGCAGATGATCACAATACACAATAGTCCTCAGTAAGATGCGAAAACAGAGGCACTCATGGGTTAGCGGAGAAGTACTTCACAGCTACCCTAAGGAAGCACAAAATAGACACACTATCATGAAGACTGAAGATTACACTGTTAATGACAATAACAGCATACAAATGAACCCTCCTTCACAGGAAAAGATTAGTTTGAGAACTAAAAATCCTCATTTAAAAAGGGTCTGATGAAACTGAGAGGCAAACTAATACGGCAGCGAACGTCTATTAGCCACAAGAAACGAGACAGAGTGCAAGCCCTAGATGAGATGCTCTTTTTATGGCGGGAGCTGGTTCCTTTTATTTCACTTTCAAATTGTCATTCCCTAAAACTAAGAGGGTCCTTGGGTGTGATTAGCATCTCTGATTGAAATTCAGTCAGTGTTGGCTCAGCCCCGACTGAGTCACTTTATTCCGCAGACTTCATTTTTGAGAATTCTAGGAATAAGTAACAGGCATTGAGTTAGGAAACCTCTCCTTGAGAGATCAGCCTAGCATCACACCACGCTGAAATCAAAGCAGTAGGAAGGAGGAGCAACGCTGAATGTTTTTATTTCTACATGCACAGCAAGACTGGAGTCCCAGGGATGCTTTCAGGGGAATTACTGCATTGGAACTGGATTGCTTTGTCCATTTTATACAGCTTCAGACTCCTTACAAGGATTCCTCGCACTTCCAAACATTAGAGAAGAGAAATCTGAGGCATAGGTACACATCTTCTCAGTTCATTGGTAATACTCTGCACAATGAGACACTCCTATGTAACTCAAGAATAAGTCAGAGGTTGGGCTCTGCTGCCCAGTGTTTGTAGAGCCAGGGAACAGTCTGCAGGAGTTCAACCTGTGAAATGCAGCTCTGAGATCTGGATTGCAGCCTGGGACTCCTCTACTCCTGTATTTAACGCCTCACTCGAACAAGTTGTTGCATCCCTCCACGCCTCATTCTTCCCATTTAGAGTATCAGAATAAATCAATGATTCATATTTCAAAAGGATTTTGAGATCTTTGCATGTAGCATGCTCCGTAGCATTATTGTTATTTATAATTAACAGCAGGGTTACTCCACTATTAATAACACTTAGCAGTAGTGCTTTTCATCTTCAAACCACTTTCTCAGCATTAATTAACTTCAGGCTTCTGTTATTCAGAAAATCTTTCTTTTTCTCATTCTGCTTCCCTCAATTCCCTGCCTTACAGGGGTAATGGGGAAAACCATGCGAGCTTCGAGCCACTTGATCCTTAATATTTAACTTTAGAGGGTCACCTCATAATTTTCGCAGTGACAAATTTTCTCCGACGTGTCTTTGTAAGACACCAGAGTGGATCCACACTGCCCTTTTTAATCGGGACTGTGCAGACCGAGCAGCGTACAAACAGCTTCTCTGGGAGTTTCTCGCCTGCCTGACCACTGCCCCTCTCCCCTTGCTGCGACCTGGAATTATCAGAGACTGCTGAGGGGCGCTCGGGAGCTCTCGAAACATCTCAGCGGTTAGCGCAATGGGAGAAGAGATGAAAAACACGTTTTCTCAGGCTGTACTTTATCTCATCCAGAATTTCATTCCAGCAGCAACATCTCAGGGCAGTTGGTTCCATTTTTTTTCTTGATTAGCCATTTCTCAGCTACAAAATATAGCACAGAGTGCATTTTTAGTGACGGACTTCTTACTCAGTAATGTATTTTATATCTTGGCATCTGCAAGATACGGCAACACACAATACCCCTCTCGTCTTCACGACGCGCTGGTCAGCAGCGAGCAACAGGACCCTACTTTAGCTCCTCTCCTGCCAGTTGGCTCAGACCAGCCTGCCCATTTTACCAGCCTGGGATGTAATCAGCATTGCATCTGGGACACTTCTTGATTTATACAAGTCATCACTCAAGGTATGCTTTACTGGCATGATATGCTTGTCTGTAATTGTCTTCATGACTGTTCATGAACATAAATGTGTTCGTAGCGATGTATTGTTTTGTTGACTATACTGTTCTGGAGTTCAGAGTCTTTAGATAAAATTTTTTTAAATGTATCGAAGGCCCTTAGCCTCCTGTGTGTTTTAATGGCAGTCTTTTATCTAAAGTGTAGCATGCCGTTAATGGAAAATTGTTTAGCTATTCCAGGGGACTCCTAGACACCTGGGTTTTCAACAGGTTGACTTATCCAGGGCTCTTCCTCACTTCCAACCATCAATAATATGCACTTGGAGTGAAAGAAATCATTCACACCGGTGTCCTTTTTGGTAGTTGCTCTGTCTTGGACCATTATATTGGCTTCTAGTGTCCTCAGAGCAAAGGTTACTCTCACCTTTGGAAGAGAAACTGAGAAGAAAGGGGCAGTGGGGGAAAATGAATCTATATAAATGCAATGGGAGAAAAAACCCCAATCTGCTCTCTGCTGTTCTGCGTCTCCTAATGAAAAAGAGTCTGTTACACTACCGGCTCAACAGGCTTCCCTAGGCAACCTTGCTGCTATAAAGAAGGAATGAACAATATCAAAGAAATGTAGATCCCTTACTGAACCCCTTTGGCTTGCTGTCCTTTGGCTCAGACAATGTGGGGTTTGGACCAGTTATTTATTGAAGGGACGCTGATTCATTTTCATTTCCTTGCTAAATTGGTCAGCATCAAATGTAAATCAATACAAACCCTATTTATTAGGTCCAACTTTGCAAATTGCCAACTCCCTACAAGTTCCTTTGCATCCCTGTACTCTACCAAGAGACTGAGAGAAGCAATGGACTCAACCACCAGATGCAATTAGAAATTCAACTCCACATGTATCTGTGTACCCTGGAGTATGCCTTTCCAGCACTGCTTCATCATGAAGTGGGGTTTTTGCATCGGCAAGATTGTATGTATGGGTAAAGGGAATGCATTAGCTTGCAATGAAGTACGATTGCAGTTCATGTAATTTTATCTCATTCATCATACTAAAACCAGTTATTTATTCTAGGGCTTCCATTTTTTTTAATATGAAATCTGTAACAGCAAAAATCCCCAATCAGTGAAACTATCCACACTTTTGCATGATCATAAGAAAAGAAGACATTACAAGTGGTACAGTAATTATGCCTTCTCAGCATATATTTGGCCCTGGAGGTAAAGATAACATAAATTCTTTATTGTGTTCTATTTTAACGTCCGAAGATTAGCATATTCCACCAATTCTATAAACTATAGAGTTTCCAGCACACTCTGCATTTAAAATCCAAAAGCGGAATGTATAGATCGTTGATTTTAAGCAAGAAAACAGTTTTCAAACTGACAGAAGTATCTCACCCAGTACATTGTATTAACGTCCAGTGAAACAAATCACGTAACCAGCTGCTGGAGTAACAGCCAAACAGCCTGGACTACTGCACCATATAATTCAATTGATTGCCTTGAGAAACAATAATATAGTTATAATACTTCTACTAGCTTGATCCCCAGGGGAGCAAATTTACTCTGGTCTCCCTAACTGGTTGATAACATATTTAAATGCCAGTCAGTCACTAATCCGTTGCTGCTTCATCCTCTGAGAGCTGCTTTATTGAACACTGTAATTGCCTGGATGTTGTTTTTCATTTCTGTAGCTGTTGCTGTTAATTAAATATTTCGTAGAAAGCTCTCTCTGACATTTCTTACTGCATTCTTGAATATCTGATAAGATATACAGCCTGAATATTTGTACCTGCTGCTCTCTGCTGATACTCTTGTCCTAGATTCAAACCCCCAAAACACTGAAGAAATGACATACTTTTAGCGAAATTAGGACTCACACTGTTCAAGGGCTGAGGGGATCTGAATGAAATAGAGGCATATGCCGTGTCTGTTAGATCGCAGATGTCAGCTAAAGCAGAATGTACATCTGGACTACAAGACTTACCCTCCTTCTCCCCGCATACACACCGCGGACCTGGGCACTCCACTTCAGCAGCAGCAGAGTTGATTTTCTGGAGTCAAACCTTGGTAGCAAATCCCACTCTGGGCTTTTTTAACGCAAAAAAAATCTTGAAGGCCAATAAGGTTCAGAATTAGTTGATGTTATGTATGCCACGATACAAGAGAAAGGTGGCATGAAGAGGCATTCTAGCAGCTCATGGGGATGGCAGGTGGGGCTCCCTCTTAACACCGTCTTTAAAGGAGGAGCGAAGGGATAGATCCAGCTGTGGACACTCAATGCCCAGTGGCACAGGAGTATCGACAGGTTAAGACTGAACTGGGGATCTGAAAACATCAAGAACTTCTCTAACCCTTGAGATACAATACTGTTGTTTTCACACTGTACTCTAATGACTACTGCCTCCCAAATTAACAACACTGTTAATGAAAAGAAACTACTGTTAATGCTCTGAATTAAGTTGTCCAATGGTGTCTGACAAATAAGTCTGGAGCGGTAACAAAGGATCTATTGTAGGCAGATGTGGATACACACAATATACACGTCGTGTAACCATACGGATTTACAGACAGAGTGTGCACCCACAGGAACACAGTGTGTGTATGTACGCACATACACCTGCTGATCCTACATACCTGGACTAATTAAGCATTTAACTGACATAATTTCAAACCACAATTCACATGTTTTAAATGTTTAAATAATAAGGATGAAATCCCAGCACTACTAAAGTATTTGACAAAGCCTCTACTAAATTCAGAGGAATGCAATATTTTATTGCTTTTTCTACTATTAATTGGTTTAATGCCACCAGTATGATTAGTGACCCATCACACTTTGAAACTATGACACTGCATGTACAATCTAAGGAACGGTCCCATGGGAGCTGTTTATTACCAGCTCCTATATGTCCTCTCAGCAGAGAAAACATCGGTGTACTCCAAAAGTCCCGGAGCCAAGGATGCTGGGATGCCAACAGCTCAATGCAGCCAATACAGAAGAGAGTATGCTGTAGAAAACTCATGTAAGGAATAAAAAAAAGTTATTTCTGGGGCATTACTTTGGAAAGCCCTGTATGTAAGTACTCCAACAGCACATCTGCTGAATCCTTACTTTGTACATCAGACTTGTTTTGAGTCGGGTATTTCGATTTATTGTCCCAGGGTGTTCCCACAGTCTACTTGGAACCTGTAGATGATCAAGTCACCAAGAAGTTCAGCCTCACCGCAGCCATCAGGCTGTTCCACAGCATTCCTCTTTCTTTAACGCGGTCTGGTTCAAAATTATCTCCCTTTTAAAACAAAACCGTACAACCCTCTTCATCCCATTGTCCTGGACTGTGAGATTTTAAAAGCTGTTAGTTAATTCTTCATTGAAAATGAATAAGAACGGCATCACCTGCGCACACAGAGACGAGCCCATGCACTGAGATACCGAGAAGCACACTGAATTTTTTTCACTGCAAATCGAAATTAAGCTGAATTATTTTGGCTTTGTTGCAGGCTAAAAGTTTGCACAAAAACACTTCTGCTCAGCTGACAAGCGGTAACTTGATCATTAGCAGGAGCTCAAGCTACAGGACTAAACGTCTCTCTTAACATCCCGGGAAACTCTCAGCTGTCTCTTTCTCTACCTTTGTCAGCTCCCCATCAACAAAGAGACAAGGGAAACAGATGATGTTTCTCACCACTTTTCTACACACAGGATAAAGTTTCCTTCTAGGTTCTGCCATACAGTCAAACGACCTTTTATCTTTTTGGCTTAGCAATACCATCTTTTATGAAAACTAATACGAAAACATGGGTTTTCTCATTGTCCCTACCTTGCAAGCTCTTCTTCTTTCAACTATTTATGGTTTAAATTTATGCATCACTCATGTCTGTACTCTGCTGTAATCTAGACCACATACTTTCTGCTGTGTAATTCTACAGTGTAGTTGGAGATGATACCCAAAAATGAAATATCCTGTACAAAATAAAGTTGCATTGCATGGCCTGAAGAGCTCTTGTTTCACATGCTCTAAGCAGGCAGGTACCTGCTCCCCTGGACAGACCACAGTATCGAAATTCGGCCATATCCCTTAAAGTCTTCCTTCACTTGCAAGTAAAAACCCACTCCTCCTGAAAATACACAGGGAAATTCCCCACGGGACACAGCTTGTTTCCCTAAGAGGATCCATGGGGACAAACATTAGAGCAACAATTAGAGATCTGGCTTCCTTCCTCCACACATGGGAAATAGCCAGAGGAAGGGAATATGGTTGGGAAATGCTTTCCGTGCTTCATGTGAGCTTTCTCTCGAATCAAGAGTGCGTTTAGGAGGGAGTGTTGCTTCAGATCAAGAGAGGGTGACAGGAAAGGGAAGACTGTGCAGACGCTGCTGTTTCCACCTTCGCATGCAGCATCTCTACAGCTCTCCAGGGAGATGAGTAGCAAACGACCACATATACTCTATTGCTTCTGTTTGGTTTATTTGTCACTCTTTGTAGGTTTATAGTTAGCTCCTGCTGGTAGCCCCTTATTTCTGCCTAGTTAAGGAAGAATATGGTGGTGTATTCTTTCAAAAAAGAAATGTTTTCCTTTACTGCACCGCAGGTGACAATCCCCTGGTGTCTAGCAATGCTGGCAGTAGATGACTTGGAGATTTTTCAAGTCAGAAATCCTTCTGGAGAGACCCTCTTTAGTTTTCCTTTCCGAGTTTAACCTGCCATGTTTCTAATATGATTACGACTCTCCGTTCCCTGCCAGAGTGACAGCATGAGACAAGTGGGATTTGGCAATGATGTAGGAGGACGAACGGTGGCGAAATCAGGGAGTGTACGACCAAAGTATCAGGGTCCTTTGCATTCAAAGGAGCAGCATTTACATTTCCCAGTGACCACTGCATGAGCATACTGACAGCTACGAACTGCCAGATAACAACAGATTTGTTACAGACCTTTGGGCCAATAATTAAGGGGAGATCATATTCTGTTCCTTCTATTTGAAGAGTAAGTGAACAGGCAAGCAAGCAAGTAGAAAATCTAGTGGAAAGAATACATCCTCTCACGTACCAAGAAACAAAGCATTTACAAGTTGACAAGAGCAATATACAAAGATTCTTAAACTATAGATTTCCCATTTTCCTTTTTGTAAAATAAAATTAACTGAAGACAAAGATTTTAACCCTATTTCGAAGCTGGCAAGTATTCCTAAGCCGTATGAAAGCTTTCTAGGCTGGATCTATAAGCTTAAATTATGTGGTGATTTTAAAGCAGATGAATTATCTCATGTGATCTTTTCCCCGCTTGAAATCATAAATGCGTACTGAGATGGACTAGAATATTCCCAAATTGGTATTGAACACATGAAACTGTTTCAACCCACCAAACAGCTCATGTTCCAAAAAGTAAAAACTCTTATATTAATATTCCAAATTTTTAAACGTGATATTGATTTTATTTTCAAGGTTCCTTTAAGTAAATACTAAAAATCCTTCCTCCAGCATTTTCATTTTGGTGAGAAATGAGAAAATATTTCCTTTTGGATCAAACAAAGAAGTTCTAGGCCAGAGTCTTGATCCTGGATGAGCAAATTTGATACCTCCTGGGCTAAAAGCATCAATTCCTCCAACAGCTCGGACACTTCAGGAAGGTAACAGCTCGAAGGCGCCTTCCACGCACTCCCTTCCCTATCCCAACCAGCCACCTGAACGCAGGGCTCCAGACGAGGCCGACTGGCACGTATTTGTACATTAACCTCAGTGGCTCAAGTGGCCGGTTTTCTACAAATATTCAAATCTGGCAATTATCATCATAACAACTCTGTATTGTCCTTGATTTGTGTTTTAATCTCTGTAATTAAAGTGTCTAGCTGCTACAGCAACAGACGCTGTAGAAGCATGTCTGCGGTATAATCATAATATTAATTAAAACCACAAAGTAGCTACACAATACGGAAAGGACTAGATGGTACAGGAGACCAGCAGCTTTAAAAAATAATTTAGAGAATGTTTCACATCAGTGTGTGTCATTCAGTGTAGCCCAGGCAAGGAGCGGGTGCTTGTCCTGCTAACGGCTGCGCGGCCATACCGTAGGTATGCCCAGAGTTTGGAGGGTCTCCTTCCAGCTCCCCGCGGAGAAGTGTTTGCATCCCCAAGTAATCAGTAGACTGGCCCCTTGTGGACACTTTCAGCAAAGTAACTAAAACCCAAACAATACAGAAAATTAATGAATTCTCTCACCCTGAGAGAAGGAGCCTTTTCAGAGAATAGGGCATTTCTGTTGCCCCTGCTAAATGTTACCTGCCAAGCAGAGGAAGGTTGAAGCAGGCACCTCCACTAGGACAAAGCGCCTTCCTCAAAGATCCTACAGAGCTGTAATTAGTCTGATTTTTCCCAAAGCAAATTTAAAGAGCATATTCACTCATCTGTCCCCAAGGGTGCCATGCTCACTCTAGCTTTTCACCACGCAGCAGCAGCATCTACTTCTTTCAGGACCTCCGGGTCTATAGTTAACAGCACACTGAAGGATGGAGATATGTCCTACAAGAACTATCAAACTAAGGGGAAATTTTCTTGTCCAACTCAACTGATTGGGTGCACAGATGTGGGTGTTAGAGTGTGCGCACACAAAATTGGGTTGCTGGGCTGTAATCCTAGAGAGCACTGAAAGGATGTCTCTTCCCCCCGTTGTTTTTGGGGGTGAAGTAACCGAAACTGTGGAAGAGACCCCCTCCAAAACAAACTATGAGAAATAAAGGCTGTAGGAGCGGGTAAGCAGGTAAGTAGAGGGGGAAAGTTCAATAAGGCCCCTTTTTATTTCTAATCAACAGTGACTACAGCAGAGAAACCAGCTGTGAACTTGTCAGATCTGCTGATGATACACAACGATGGGGGACACTCAATAGACAGCCAAGCAGCCAGGGAACTTCAAAGGTAAACCACATTCGCCGTGTAATTGGAGCGAAACATAGCAAAGAAAAGGGAATAGAGAAGGATACCTGCTGGTGAAACCTGGGGCTTTGGGGAGGGGAGGTTGTTTTGTTTTGTTTCAAGTAGTAAAAGGAAAGGTAATGGCAGGAAGCAACACTTGTAAAAATAGAGAGTGGCGCCTGGATAACGGTGAGAGAGCATGAAACGGCGGAGCAAAGGTTAGCCCTAGCTTTGGACAAAATAACTGATCTGCAGAGAGACCCTTAAACAACACCTGCAGGCAAACTCCTCTCAATCGCACACGGATGATGGGGATGGGAAGCAGATGTAGAGGAGAGAAAGGTAAAGGAAGATTAAAAACCAGTTTTACTAATTAATATATTCTGCATTAGGTGGGCTCAGGCAGTACTTGAAAAAAGTTTGTACGAAAAAGATAGTTATCTCTTAAACTGGTTTTTCAGCTTTGAGATCTTGGTCGTATTCCAGCTACCAGGAGACCACGTGGCAGCTGGCAATCCTGTTTTAAGCTACTGTTTGCTAGTGACACTGAAAAACTCCAGGCTTTTCTTTTATCAGGAAAAAGAACTGATACAGTTTCAAATTCTTACATGGGTATCTATTAGCTGCAACAACTGGAGTAAGTCATTAAATTATTATGCAATAATTAGCCCTTACAGTCAGTAAAGACTTCAAAGCTCTTTACAGAGGTTACTCCTCACAGCCAGGAAAGCAGGGACAGCAAGAAACCAAGTTGCATCCAACAACCCTGCAAATAAATGGCATCACCAGGGCCAGAGCTTGCATCTCCTGACCACCCAGCAGCCCTGCACACCCCGCACTGTCTCACCTCTCTGGCCCACACACTTTGCTCTCCCGTCTTGCCGCAGCCACAAGGAGGTCATCTCTGGCCACCGAGTTTGTTCAACACAAGCTCCTGCTTGCAGGGAAGAAGGCCCTGTCGATAACCCACTTCTTACTTTCTGGGCACGATATTTAACGGTCCCATCTGGGGTGCCCCATGTCCCCAGCGGCCAGTTCAGTCTAAACCAGACAATACTCGGGAGCTTGGGGCTGATTTTAAGCTGTTTGAATATATTCAATAAAGCGGCCACTGCTGTAACTATCAAGTTAATATCAAGTCTTGTCTTATTAATTCCTGGCTCGATCTGATCTGGTGTGCAACACCATCTTTAACCTAGTTGTTTTCCTCACCATGGCAAAATTTACTGCAAAGATTCAGCTTGAACATATGTAATGTACGTAACGGTCATCTCTGATATGAACTGTAGTTTGTACCACAGCTGAACACTTGTGTTGACTTTCCTTTTCCACAATCCTCAGAAATAACGGTTAATGATAGTAAAACTTTGTACCTGCTCCTCACAGCTTGCAAAGCACTGGGCAAATAGAAGGGAAGTGTGGGAGTGACAACAGTTCTTACCAAAGTGACAGCCAGCCAGAGTGAGATGGAGTTTAATATTAAGTTTAACATGTAAATAAAGCCGATACTGTCCAAAGATAGACACTGCACTTCTGTTATAGATACCTACACTGCTGGAAGAATGGGAGCTGGCAGCATTGCTGGGGGTCTGTTTTCGAAGGCTGGAAAAGCACAGACAGAAGACCTGAGCCAGGGCCCAGGAACTCGAGATGGATCCGTGGCGCTACGATAAAGCACGCTGATGGAAATATCTCAGTCCTCGCAGAATGAGAAATGAGGTGCTGCTGGGACAAATTAGTTAACATGTGAGGAGCTTGCACTTGTCATTGACTACTGCCAAAGAGTAATGTTATCCCTTTTGAATCAAATCATCTCAGACTAATTCCAGCAAGAAAGATGACCTCATGAGGAACTCTGAAGTCCCTCTAACACATCCTATTTATTTACAAGCCCTATTTCTATGGGCATAAAAACAGAAGACACTACTTTATTGCTCTTCAGCCAGCCAATGTGTAACTCAAATATTTACTCTAGGCTTTTCTCTCACCCCTTGGTTTGTAGGGTCACTGTTTCATCTCATTGTCACCCAAAACACAGTCCCACTCAGTCCCAGATCATCAGCGATGTAATTGGTGTATTTGGTACATCAGTCCCATGGAAAACCTCACTTTGCACAGAGTGCTTCTGCTATCGCAGTGCTGCACACCACTGTTTTAGGGAAAGAGCTTTCCGTTATCTTGATAAACAAAATGGCAATCAAGGTGGCTGGCACTTCGTCTTACGAGCGTAGGAGGGTTCAGTATAACCCATAACCCTTCCCAGAGATGAGCAATACTCCATAGCTCAGGGGAGTGTGAGAAGCTGAGCAGCAGGAGGGCTGGCACACATCTGACCAAGACAAACACCAGAAATAGTATTTGTTCACAAGAAGGAACCAAAATAGATCCTGAACTGGATCCAGACCCACCTACTACAACTCAATCAGAAAAACCCGAAGAAGGTTTTAAATGAAATTTGCAGTTATTTTAATAATTTTCCCCTCCCCACACAATTGTTTTCCACATTTACTACTCTCTACTATATATGTGCACAAAAAACAACGCCAAGAGCCCTCCTTTCTCTTTCCTTTCCTTTGCTCTTTCCTCTGCATCCCCTGGCTCCTCTTCTCAGCTTTTCCAGCTGAGAAGAGGATGTAAGCAGCACACAGCACTTGCTAAAAGTGGTTTTCCTTTCTCAGCAGATGAAAAAACATCGCTTTTTCTGATGGCTGCTTGGAGTAGTCTGTTACCCTTCAAGTGACTTGGGCTTCTCACAGGCAGCAGAAGACCTAACTGACCAGCAGGGAGAGGAGACAAGGAAGTCTCTTGGCAGTAGCTAAACAGAAAAGATTAAGGGTCCTAAAGGGAAACTGGATTTGACACTGAAAACCATGAACAAGACCGACGCGGCCCAGAAGAAAGGGCATGCTCTCTGCACCCTGGAAGTGCAGTAGCCCCTTGGTCTTGAGACGGAAGACTGTGGGGACAGAGAGGAAGTCATCATTATGGTTGCTGTCATCTCCTAAAAGCCAGAAAAAATAGGAAGGCTGCATTCAGCACTGCGCATCGCAGATGCTCCTGGCAAGCTGGATTGTCTCCAGTCCCATTTTCCAGCTGGATTCAGACTGGTGACTATTCAGAGAAAAACAGGGAAACACAGACCCTGCCCAAACCCTTCAGCGAGAGCCTGCACTGCACAGCAGCACGTCCTCCTCCCAGCTCAGGCAAAGGCTCTGTCCTTCTCCTAAGACACATGACAGTTTTGAGAGGTTTCTATCAGTAGGTGGCTCAAAGCTTGAGTACAGATTCAAGAAGAGCAAGCTACTCTGTGAAAGTAACTGTACTACAGCAGTGGGAACATGCAATTAATGGCATGAATTTAATCTGGAGTAGAAATTAAACATGCTGTTTTGATTGAGTGTAGATTGCTAGTGCTGCTCTCTTTGCCATCTAAGTTTCACATGCAGTTTTTTCAACAAACCACGCACTCATCTCTGGTGTTACCCCTCCCATGCACTGAGGCTACAGAACAGATTTAAGTATTCCTGCCATCGGGCCACTTCCTTGCACCTACAGCTGCAATCATGTGTATTTGCACTAACAATTCAATCACATCGCACTGATTTGTCATAAGCAATCACTTACTGTTACTAATAATGTTCTCATTGATTGGTTTGAATGGAACAATTGACAGTGATTGAAGGTCAGGCTGACATGGCCAAGCTGAAACATCAGTAAAATTATACAGGTTTTCTTTCCATACATGTACTATAAATTATTTTGAAGGTGATTCATATGAGCTTACAATGAAGTCTAAGAGTATAATTGTCTTTCATTACTATGCAAATTATGCAAAAAAAATTCTAAGATCTCGTCCTATTGATGATATACTGCTTTATCTTCTTTTTCCTCTGACAATTCACATCTGCAGCATACAGAAGTTAGATTATTATCTATACCATTATTACCTCAATTTACTTTTCAAGGTGGTAGTTGTGTTTTTTCTTAAAGCAGCTATTTTGACATACTGCACTTAGAAGCTGTGGAATTCAAAGCCAAAAGACAACAATGACTTCAACTTTCTCCACACACTTTCAAGGCAGTGTTTAAAACTTTAAAAGTCTGATGGGTGACTAAGATAATTATACTAAACTTGGAAAGAAAACAGATGGCATAAACCAGGCAAATGAGATATATACCAGAAATAGTTCACAACTGAAAGAATAATGCATCAACGTTTTTTTTTTAAAGATGCTTTCTGAAATAGATTCACCATCATATATTATTTTCCACTTATGGGCTTCAGCCTGAGCATGTTCAGCATCTACTGAATTACCCAAGAACAGATCTTGTGTTTTACAGCTGTAGTCTCAACTACAGTCATGATTATTTTCTTTAAGAAACATCCAGACATTTCAAGTATCAATGTTGCAGATTACTTACCAAGCAGCAAATCACAGCTTACCCTGTGCGTAAGTCACTTCTGAAAATAAAGTTGTCACAACTATCCATTAGAACAGATAATGCTTTATGTTAATCTTTCATGGGGTAACACGCTTTGACCACAACTAGTGCAACTGCAGAACTCAAACAATGTGATTTACTGAAGACCATACTCAAAAAAGGCTCTAAGAAGTAGGCCAAAAATCAAAAGGAGGAACAAAACCAAACCCCCTTTATCCAAAATGCTTTTGCTTCTCTTAAAACAAATAAAGACGGGATCTAAAAGTTGCAAATTTAAGTAAAAAGGAATTTAAATCTCATATGGATATATACATGAATGTTCAGAAAAAACTTCATTGGTCCAAGCACAGTTCTCTTCTGCAGGAACAGTCTCTCCCAGCATATACCATATTTCAACAACACAGATTTTGAAGTGTGGCTTGTATTAACTAAGATCAATTGTGAGAAACATCGCTGTGATAATGAACTTCTATTTAATTCATCCATGTTATCATCCTATCTGTGTCTGCATTTTGAGAGTGCAGCTGAGATTTTGTCAACAGGGAATTTTTCACCTAAGTCCTTACTTTGCCATGTTAAAACATGTAATTCATATGGTTTCCAAAGACTCACCCCCAACTTATAGCTCCCTACTTTCATCCCTTAAGCCTTGGTGAACAAACAGTATTGTGGGACTAGAGAACTACTGACCCTCTACAAACACCGAGTGAACAGTGAAATGCCTAAAGAGAAAATCCCATATGTGAAACTCAACGGTGAGTAACAGCCCACGGACAGGAGGATAAAGGTCCTGAGCGGTGACTCACCCTAAATCCACCCTAGCACAAGGCAAGGGCACAGCTGGTGATGCTGGCTACAGGAGATTGATCAGTTATGGCCAATACATTTCATATGGCAATCACAACAGCAAAAAATAAAATCAGCCTCTTGACAGACGTTACCCAAATAGGAAAGAGGCTCCATTCATCAGATAATTTATTGATCATGAACAATTATAGGAGATCACCCATACTGCTTACTGAATTCTGCGTAGCTACTGCCCCAGTGAATGGAAAAACATAAATACTATTGCACGAGGAACCTGCTTTCTGTAAGCAAGGGCAGTCTACAAAAACCAGCACAACGTTTGTGCCTTCTGCTCATCTTCAAAACACACTAAACATTTGAAGGAAGAGACACATCCGAGTGCTACGTAAGCTCTTGTGATTTTGCCCTTGCTGGAAATACATTTGTTTGTTTATTAAAGGAATAGTTACTAGTATTTTAACTGGTTGTTTTTTTTAAATAAAGCTTGTTTCCTATCAAGTGTCCTAGGTTTTATTTCAGAGTCGAGTCTGACCTGCTCAAGCAAAAAAAACTGACTTCAATTAAGAGCTTTGCCTCAGCAAGGACCACGGCTTTCAGTCCTGAATTATTTAAAGCTGAGAAACTGCAGCTCAGGAGCATTTTACAAAGCTTTTGAAATTATAAAGGAGGTAGAAGAAACACCTCACCCAAAACACAGCTCTTAAAGATGCTTACTTACCCCAAAACCACCAGTTCAAGGGAACCATTGTGCTATCAGCCTAGGAAGGCAACCTTTTCCTCTAAAATATCACCCAGCACCCACAAATTCTCATTTAGTTAACAGTGTTTTCCATGGTATTTTAATGTGCTCATGCATGGCTGTCGATGGTCTCAGCCTTGCTGAGATTGCTTCAGGGGGAGCTACTGACATCTGATACCAAGGACAATTTCTGGAGCAAGGAAGATTGTTTTTTTTCCCCGAGGATCCACATTACTTCCAGGAACGAGTTGGGTTTGGAGGCTTAAAAAGCAGCATGCCAATTCTGCTGATACGGGACAGCACACGAAGGTAACTTGTTCGTACTCTCACTTCCCCAGGGACAGTTCCCCGCTCGGGAACTAACATACATGTGATTTGCCCTTGTTCAGTGACTCCTCTGACTCCAGGAGACTGTTGTAATATTATTTATGCTTCTTAGTCATCAAAGCTTTTTTTAATCCAGCTTAGGTGTGACATCTTGGGGCCAGGTGAATAGTGGGGTGGAAAAAAAACATGTATGCACTCTGCAGCAGGTCTTATCTTCTGCAACTCAGGCTTGATTTGAGTGTGCAGTCGGATGGAATGAGCTCATTCAATATCTCAAAGATCAAGGACTTGGTAAATCCCAAATGCGAACATGTGACCACTTTGAATAAGGATGGCTGCCTCCCTGTGCACTAAGCACAACTACATCTTCATTTCAACTCTGCTCACATACTAAACTCCATCCAGATTTAGTTTCAATTTTCCTTTTTGCCACAGGTAGCAAGTTGGCTCTCCCACACATTGCTGAGGAAGTCACAGACATTAAAAAAAGGGACCTGATTTCAACTATGTCCATTATGCAAATGCAATTAAGGTACATTATCTCCATTTTGTTTAAAACCTTTAAAACACCTTGAGCAACAAGCCTAATTATACTTTCTTCGCCATGTCTTGAGTTTCAAACACTCCTTGCTTTAGTGTAAAAAAAAAAAAAAAGACTACAAACAAGCAGAAAACCTTGCCATCAATATGTCTCAGATAAACAGTAATAATCTTTTACGCTTATTTTGCCCATTCATCCCAAGGAAATGCTTTACAAAGTGTGAAGCCAAGATCATTTTACCTACCTCTGGGATGGAATGTCGCAACAGTTTAATCACACAGCAACACCACACAACATTTTAGGATCAGGCACAAAGAACAATACTAACTCTAATTGAAATTACTGGGGGAATTAAGGCATGCAGAATATAATTACCCATACTGGACTTTGGCCAGTGCAAACTGGAGTACAAGCCAGGACATGAAGTCCAGCCACCTAGCTCCTGCCAGAAGTGCCATGAGATCTTTAATGAATACAAGTGGCAAGATCCCAGAGTGTTGCATCCTATATAACATGGCTTTTTAAAGACAAAATAGCCACTGAACAAGCTCCAATTTTAACAAAGCTGTAGTGCTGAATAAAAAAAAAATATCTTGCATCATCTACTAAATACAAACAACATTCTCATAAAAATACAAGCTAAGTACTGATTTGGCAAACTTCGGCGTATTTAAAGAACTACGCACAAAGCATTATACCAAATTCTAGACAAAATCTAACAAACCTCTTTAATGAAACTTCCCTGGGCCTGAAGAACGTCAACATGATTCTTCACTGTGGAAATAAATCTGTTCTAGTGAGTTCAAACTTCTCTTCAGCCTTGTAGACAGAAGTGCATTCGGGAAAGCAGAGCAAAACCCCAGTATCTCATATGATTGCTATGCAGTCAGACGCCCCTAGAAATACAAGTTGTTTAGAAGTAGAGCTGTTATTTCCCTTCTCTCTCCTTGTCTGGACAGATACCACAATCTCTATCGCAAGTCCCTGCTGCATGTAAATGGATGCACTCCAAATAGCTCCTTTCCCATCGTGTTTTCTGACGGAGCGCAGCACTCCCTTACTCAAGCAGCCCGGTGCCTTCAGGGCAGATCCCCCCATCAGCGGCATGGGGAGAAGCTACTGGAGTCGAGGGAAGGCACTGGAGTTGTACAGCTGGGAGCCAGGGCAGGGTCCCATCTTTAGCACTTCCAGCACAGTTTATTGTAACCAAAAGCATCACCCAATAATTAATCAGATCACTCCATTTTTAAGTGGTCAGCTCTAAAGTAGGAGATGCGATTTTATAATGGAGATCATGTTTGTCTGGTTTTGTAGATGTCCTTGGGATCTAAATCTAGAAAGAGTGCTAAGCATTATTGTTATTAAAGCAACAAAACACGTCCTAGTAGCAGATACAAAGGAGTGATTCTCAAAGCACTGAAAAGCATTAAAATAAGGTCACATTCCTTAGAGTCCCATGGGATCTGAAATACAGATGCTGTGGGTAGCTAGCAACTAATTAGTTGCAAGCAACTAATACGTCGCGCAGTGCTAACAGATACAGATACACAAACATATCCTCGTGTATACAGACAGAGTTTGATTGTGTTTTTAAATATTTCATGTTGCAGGCCAATTATCATAAGGGAACTGATACGTAAAATTGCCGAATTCTTAATTATGCTGTGTTTTCTTCAACTCATTTCCATTTTGACCATGCAACTCTGTGCAGCCTTAAAACAATTCATCAGTTACAGTAAAATGAAATTCAACGATGGCGGGGGGTTTAGTGCAAGAATAAAATCCCTAGCTGAATTCTTTGCTATGAAGGATTAAAAAAATATATATACAAAAAGTGGTTTTTAATAAAATAACAGACTAGCAGACATTTTTTGCCAATTTATATATATCTTGTCAAACTTGTATTTTGTCTTCTTCCCCATTCCACCTTCCTCCATGTGCAAATATTACCCCAGTGTAGGTGGAAGTAAGCCCAGCAGAGCCGGCAGAGTGCCAGTCCTGCACAGCCCTGGCTGACACAGCTGCCACCCCCAGGGTCCTGCGGTCCAGGGATGCCCCGACCCAGAGTGTGCCGTGTCCCAACCTGTGCAACCCAAGAGCCCTTCCCAGAAGGACTCACTAGGCTGGCGTTCATTTGCAATGGAAACCATGCCGTACGGTTAACTGGTGGACAAGACAGCTTTGGGAACTGCAGATACCAGCCACCTTAAAATCTCGCAGCTTAAAATGATGTGAAATACAACCGTGTGAGCAGAACGGCCGAGCTTATTCCTGAGACCCCGCTGCCAGCAAAGGGCAGCCAGGCTTCTCCTCCCCAGCCAGCATTCCCAAGTGCATGATGGCTCTTACTTTGCCCCTAAGCCCTCTCATTTCTTCTCCCCCTCCTCTGCGCCTACCCTTCTCACACCTCCTTTTTCATGCCTCTTTACCCGCCACTCTGCTACGCCTGAGACAATTTCCATTGCCTTGTGTCCTTCCCCAGTGGCCTTGTTATCTCCTTCCCATCCTCCCCCTCAAGACTCCCTGTGTTCAGCCAGCCTTCCACTGAGAATCTGCACTTTGCACCCAGAAAAAGTGGATAACATTTACAAAAGGATATAAATAACTCCTGTGCTAAAGCTTTATTGACTTTCAATGGGATTTCAGATCCTTGTGGTTTTGTCTCCTTTTTTTTGTTTTTTTTTGGTCTCCCCTTTTTCTTTTCCTCTCTACATCACCATTTTTTAATGGTACTGTGTAGTTACAGTGGAATAACATTCCTAGTACAGGATCAGCTATACGTATGCTTATACTGACACAGTGGATTTCCCCATAGGACAAGATACAAGCCGTGAGTATAAATCCCATATATGCCAAGTTATATACCTGATCTGCAGTGGAAGTTGCCATAGCACAGAGGGTGAAAGGGATCTGACCCATAAAGGACCAGTCTATCGTTACAAAATCCACATTTACAGGGAACCACATCACTGAAGTACTACATGCTACCACTAGATATAGAAGAAAATGGGTTTTTTTCCTCCCAAAACAGTGTAAAACATAATAACCAATACTACTTCATCAGTGTTGGGAATGGATATATTATCTACTGTTAGCTGAATAAGTTCATGGAAAACATTGCTTATATTTTTCATTAAATACTGTATGTGCCAATAACGATTGTCTATCTTCATATTATTCTATGTCAAAAGACAATATTAAATCCTTCAGTAAAGCTACTGACAAAAAGGTCAAGTGCATTTCTTTAAAAACACCCAAAAAATCTATACTTGTAACATATGCAGAATTCCTGCTTTCTCCTCCCCTTAAACACTTCTTCAAAGTTATAACCGGTCCTCAGTCCTCGACAAAGGGGGGGGGGGTCACATTTAGAAACCTTTCGTGATGTTTGTTTATCCTTCCTCTGCTCTTCATCCTCACTTGCCCAAGAAACCTTCACCATCACCGGCGTCTGAGACAAACCCCACACACTGCACGAACGAGAAACGATGCGAGTACTGTACAGCTTCGCCCAAAATTGAAACCTGCCTCTGCATTTTACAGCCTTCAAAGCTTGTAGCACTAATAACACAGCAGCTAACCCGGGTGGAACGAACACGAGAAAGAGAAGAATTCTTTTTGCAATTTGGAAAATTATAGGATCTTTTTTCTTATTTATGTGCGGGTTTTGTTAAAATAACTGAAATTGTTCAAGCGTAATGGAAAGCGACCTCTGTCAGGTGAATAATTTTCCGAAAACCCTTTAAAACAATAGGCTTTTCTCTTCTTCACAAAAGGTAGTTATCCCATAATTGGCATGCAGGCATGGAATCGGTATTTGCCAGCCGTAGAAGTTTTGTCAAATAAATTTGGTATGTCAGGTGCAACCATGAATCTGTCGGATGATTATTATTTATTTGTTTAGTGCTGACAGTGCTGTGCCCAGTATCTGCACAGAAACAGCCTTATAAAGGAAAAATGCTCATTTACGGAAGGGCCAAAACTGGGAAGCAAAATATCCAACATCCCCTCCTAACGCTGCCTTAGATATTTATTCTCGTCTTTAAATATGCAACTCTCTGCTTCAGTCTCTTATTTATTTATAATAAGACAGTGGTAATATTTAACACACACGTAAGAGTAGAGATGCTTGAAATGTAATGCGTTCACTGTGACCTTCATCTGGAAGGAACTATAGAAAAACAACAAATTAATATTCTTTGCTCTACTCTCATGCTTTCTGCTCATGAGCAGTCTGTGCTCGTGTGCTTTATACAGAATTTAAGTTTGTTCACACAAAAGAGCCAATAATGGAGAAAATCAAAGCTTCACTTAATAAAACTTACTTTGATGTCACTACATTTTCCTTCCATTAACCTTTCAACTGCCATGGACGTTCTGCCTATATGCATTCATTTGTCCGGCAAAGTGGAAAATTGCTGGCAGGGTAAGATCTAAAAAGAAACCATCAGACGAGATAAAGAGAGAAGATTTATGAAAATCTGCTTCATAGCTCCATGCACTAGAGCACCATAAACCGAAAACTTTGCAAATTAGAGTGTTATTTATGGCCTTCCACGTCAGCAAAAGCCACCATACCTGTAGAGTTAAAATTCTTGGAAACAAAAGTTCATGCCCAGCCTCAGAGATGACCACGTGAGGCACAGCACTCTTGAAATACAGGTGACAATGTGCTGCTTTTCTTTTAATCTGCTGGCTGTTACGAGATTCATGTGTGGTAAAAAATAAAAATCGTGGAGACACAAAGAGAACAGACTATAATGCTCTTCAGGAGATTTATAGTTGGATGCACCTTTGCCCAGTGGCATTTCCTTTGTTCTTCAGGTACTTCTCAACCTCTGTAGCCTTCATTCCTGGGTGTCGGAGTGCTCTGCCCCATCGGACATCTCTCCTGCAATGTAATGACTCCAATCTCAGCTCCACATTAGCCGATGGGAATATTACTGTCAGCTCAACTGATCGGGTTCCAAGCACACATTCATGCACAGCCGAAAGTTGGGGAGCTGGCATTTTGGTTCAAGCCACCACCAAAGACAGTTGTTTACTAACACAACCCAATAAATCAACGTTACACCTGCACCCCCAACTCTGCCTCTCTGAATCAGTGTGATGCAATCGTAAACACTGTCTGCCGCTTCATTTTTTTCCTTGGGGAGATGGTGCACTCGTCAATGTGCTTGGCTTTTTAAGCTTGTTGCCTTCTCTGCTCAGCAGGCTGCCCTTTAACATGCTCCATCTGGCAGATCGGTGGTGACACCCTTCCCCCCCCCTACATGCTGGTAGGCTTGTGACGGCAGGCTTTGGGACGCCCTGCCTCCCATCGCTTGCCTCGAGCCAGCAGAAGAGCAGCCTGCTACTCCCTATTAATTTTCCAATGGGGAAAAAACGTCTTGGGGCTCCCTTCTGAGCGCATTCTGCTGCTCATAAGCTGGCTTCTGCCTCACACAAAAATTAACTTTGCCTCCGTAGAGTTTTTAAACAAGCTTCAACCCACGTTTTTCTCTAGATGCCTCAGATCTGCTCACCTTCCAATCTACCTTCCTGATTCCTTCCAGGCAATCTACCGGAGTGAGGATGGAGCCATACAATTAGCCCCTTTCATCTGCTACACCTGCACCCCTAACACCCCATCCTTCTGTTCGGAAAGGATTTTTTTCTTTTCCAACTGTTCTGCAGATCAAAATGGGTTTATGTCCTAAATCAGCCACATCCATCTCCTCTTTCTCCTTTTTAGTGTATTTCCAGGGTCTTCATGTTAGAGTTCGTTGGCTCCATTTACTTGTTTCCCTTTAAGCAAGCAATGCTGCATCATTCGCCATTTGAGCATTCAGATTCTTTATGATCCTTCTCTAATAGTGAAGTATTTTCCTTTCTGTTTCAGTGAAGAGACATCAAATCATACAAAGTTTTAAGGAACAAAAGTGCAATGACAAACTGAACCAGGAGTTCACGTCTTGTAGTGCAAACCCTCCCTAGCATACCCAGCCTCATCCCATTCACAAGAACTGCCTGAACACAGTGAAGACGGGTATGGGAAAACATCTAAATAGGTAACAGAAAGTCAACAGAAATCTTTGGGACACGTAATGGAGTGAAGGGCAACCCCAGCGTGAGTTTCATATTTTTCACCTGCGGCTGACAGCTAGCACTTTCTCAAGATTACAAGGGGGAATAATTGGAAGTTTGCTCCAATTCTTTCTTCAGCCATAATAAACAACTTTGGAAAACGGTCAAGAGCTGCGACAGGGTAGAAATAAGAGATGCTGTAAGGCCAATCTTCAGCTTAAGAGCGTATGAAAGTGCAGGCAGCCCCGCAAAATCTCTCTGTTCACTACAGTGAAGAAGCCATGGGTAATTCATAAGGGCGACGCGTTTGCTACTGAAAGCACAGAAGTTTCGAAGAACTGGCTGTTCAATATTTGGATTCAGAAAGTTGTTTCTGCTATGGACTGCCCTAGTGGTAACTAATGAAAACAAAATAAAACCTTAGACTTCAGCCTGTCAAAGAGACAGCCGTGACCTTAATTTGCCACAGACATCTTTGATGAGTATGAAAGTATTTCCCTCAAATATCTTAGAAGGACAGCACACTGCCTAATGAGCTAGAGGTCTCAAACCCACAGGCACCATGGTAATTACAAAGGGGTATTTAATTATCTAACCCTGGCATCTAAAGAATTAACAAACCTTGATAATGAAAGGAAACCAGAGAGGGAAGAAGAATTCATCATCTAAGCCACAAAATGCTGGGAAAATCACTATAGAGACAGATTTCAATAGATTCATATCTGGTATTTCTAAAAGCTTAGTGTGTACTAAAATGCCAGATGTTCACACATTATGGTTGTTATTACTGTTAACAGCATTAATTGGGAGAGAGAGAAAGTTAATCCAATTTAATTCAGGAAACTAAGTAGAGAAATATATAAGAAAACAAATGGCAGTCTGTAACAAAGACAGATACCCAATATTTTGGCAATCTGCACATTTCATACACTATTGGCACAGCCTTTCCAGAAGTGGCCGAAGACAAACGTCCCTCTCTAGGAACTCTCTAATTTACGTTTGTTCACCACAAGGAACCGCAAAATAAATAAAATAAACCAACTCTTGATGTTCAGGGCCCTGTGTGGCCTCTTCTCGCAGCTCTGGCAAGGACGGAGCTTCATGCATACCTCCGCATTGCTTCACTGGCGTTATTTATTTCCTTTCCAGAGAAACTTCTGCCTTCGCAATGGCAGAAAACCCCTGGTTCCTTGAATTTCAGCGCACCATCAAAAATAAAAGGCACTATTACATGTAGACTCCGTCTCCTTGCAAATGTATGCAAATGCATGTGTATAACAAAGCAATTTACATCTGCCCAAAGCCTCAAAGTGAGTGTATTTGCTTTGATCAAAGCTTAAAATGGGATTTATCTGTAGGGCATAAAAACAATGTTTGCCTTAAAGAAAACAGCAGTGGCTTTAGATCGCTGCAATGAGGCTGTTCTGTTCATTGTGGCATTGCTGTTTGTAATGCTGCTAAGGTTGCGTGAGCATTTCCCGTATAATCCTCTGTATCCAGCAGCTTACAGCTTGCCAGTGAAATGTCTCTCCAACTCACCCTTAGCGTGTAAGACATTAATCTATCAGCTAGCCTTTTATTTCCTCACCAAATTATTTAAAAAAAACCCCACATGTATCCCTTTATAAATTATATTTTATTATTAACATCTGCTGCAATTTTTGCAAGAAGCAAGCTGAGTTATCATAGAATGGTTTAGGTTAGAAGGGACCTTGAAGATCATCAAGTTCCACCCCCCCTGCCCTGGGCAGGGACACCTCCCACCAGCCCAGGTTGCTCAAAGCCCCATCCAGCCTGGCCTTGGACACCTCCAGGGATGGGGCAGCCACAACTTCCCTGGGTAATTTGTTCCAGTACCTCAGCACCCTCAGAGTAAAAAATTTTTTCCTAACACCTATTCCAAATCTCCCCTCTTCCACTTTGAAGCCATTCCCCCTTGTCCTGTCACTACATGCCCTTGTAAAAAGTCCCTCTCTCAATTACAGTATCACAGTATCGTCAGGGTTGGAAGGGACCTCTGGAGATCATCTAACTAGACACCTACAGCACATTGCACGGGACGGCGTCCAGGCGGGTTTTGAACGTCTCCAGAGTGGGAGACTCCACAATCTCTCTGGGCAGCTGTGCCACTGCTCTGCCACCCGCAAAGGAAAGAAGTTCCTCCTCATGTTGAGATGGAACTTCCTGTGTTCCAGTTTGTGCCCGTAATCTCTTGTCCTATCACTGGGCACCACTGAAAAAAGACTGTTCCCATCTCCCTGGCACCCTCCCCTTAAGTATTTATAACTATTGATAAGATTCCTCCTGAGTCTTCTTTTCTCTAGGCTAAAAAGCCCCAAGGCCCTCAGCCTTTCCTCATAAGAAAGATGCTCCAATCCCCTCATCATCTCTGTAGCCCTTTGCTGGACCCTCTCCAGCAGTTCCCTGTCCTTCTTGAACTGGGGAGCCCAGAACTGGACACAGTACTCCAGATGCGGCCTCCCCAGGGCAGAGTAGAGGGGGAGGATGACCTCCCTCGACCTGCTGGCCACACTCTTCTTGATGCACCCAAGGGTGCCATTGGCCTTCTTGGCCACCAGGGCACATTGCCGGCTCATGGTCATCCTGTTGTCCACCAGGACTCCCAGGTCCCTTTCCACACAGCTGCTCTCCAGGAGGTCAGCCCCCAACCTGTACTGGTGCATGGGGTTATTCCTCCCCAGATGCAGTACCCTACACTTGCCTTTGTTGAACTTCATCAGGTTTTTTTCTGCCCAGCTCTCCAGCCTGTCCAGGTCACGCTGTATGGTGGCACAGCCTTCCGGTGTGTCAGCCACCCCTCCCAGTTTTGTGTCATCAGCAAACTCGCTGATGGTACACTCTATCCCTTCATCCAGGTCATTGATGAATATATTGAACAGGACTGGACCCAGTACTGACCCCTGAGGGACACCGCTTGTTACTGGCCTCCAACTGGACTCTGCACCACTGACCACAACCCTCTGAGCTCCATCTGTCAGCCACTGTTCAATCCACCCCACTGTCCATTCATCCAGCCCACACTTCCTAAGCTTGCCTGTGAGGATGATGTGGGAGACAGTGTCGAAGGCCTTGCTGAAGTCAAGGTAGACAACATCCACTGCCCTTCCCTCATCCACCCATCCAGTCACGCCATCATAGAAGGCTATCAGATTAGTCAGACATGACTTCCCCTTGGTGAATCCATGTTGACTACTTCTGATAACCTTCTTTTCCTCCAGATGCTTGGAGATGACGCCCAGAACAAGCTGTTCCATCATCTTTCCAGGGATGGAGGTGAGGCTGACCGGCCTGTAGTTTCCCGGGTCATCCTTCTTGCCCTTTTTGAAGACTGGAGTGACATTGGCTTTCCTCCAGTCCTCAGGCACCTCCCCTGTTCTCCAGGACCTTTCAAAGATGATGGAGAGCGGCCCAGCAATGACTTCTGCCAGCTCCCTCAGCACTCGCGGGTGCATTCCATCAGGCCCCATGGACTTGTGGGTATCCAGTTTACTTAATTGCTCTTTAACTTGTTCCTCTTCAACCAAGGGAAAGTTTTGCTTCCTCCAGACTTTCTCTGTTCCTTGCAAAGTCTGGAACTCCCAAGAGCTGGCCCGAGCAGTGAAGACAGAAGCAAAGAAGGCATTCAGCAACTCTGCCTTCTCTGCATCATCTGTCACCACAGCACCCATCTCGTTCAAGAGCGGGCCCACATTTTCCCTGGTTCTCCTTTTGTCTCCTATATACTTAAAGAAACCCTTCCTATTGGTCTTTACATCCCTTGCCAGGTTCAATTCCAAGGCTGCCTTGGCTTTTCTCGTTTCTTCCCTGCATACCCTGACAGCATTCTTACACTCATCCCAAGTCATCAGCCCCCTTTTCCACATCTTGTAAACTCCCTTCTTCCACCTGAGTTTTTTCTGAAGATCCCTGCTCAGCCATGCAGGTCTCCTTCCCTTGCCCGATTTCTTGCTTTTCGGGATGCACCTAACCTGAGCTTGGAGGAGCTGATGCTTGAATATCAGCCAGCTCTTTTGAGCCCCCTTACCCTCTAGAGCCCTCTCCCATTTGATTTCTCCCATCAATTTCTTGAAGAGATCAAAGTTAGCCCTCCTGAAGGCTAACATTTCAACCCTACTTGTCATTTTGTTCATACTGCGCTTAATCCTGAACTCTGTCTTCTCATGATCACTACAGCCAAGTCTGCCCCCAACCTTAACAGCCTCCACCAGTCCCTCTTTGTTTGTCAGTACTAGGTCCAGTAGTACACCTCTTCTTGTGGGCTCTTGCACCACCTGAGTCAAGAAGTTATCATCAATGCACTGGGGGAACCTCCTGGACTGTGCATTCCTAGCTGTGCAGCCTTCCCAACAGGTATCAGGGAAGTTGAAGTCCCCCATGAGAACCAAGGCCTGTGATTGTGAGGCGATTCTCACCTGTCTGTAGAAGGCCTCATCAACTTCCCCATCCAGATCAGGTGGCCTGTAATAAACACCCACGACAGTATCTCTCATGTTACCCTGCCCCTTAATCCTTACCCACAAGCTCTCAACTTGCTCATCATCAGCCCCCGGGGACAGCTCGATACATTCCAGTTGCTTTTTCACATAAAAAGCAACTCCCCCACCTCACCTCACTGGCCTATCTTTCCTAAAGAGAACGTAGCCCTCCATGACAGTGTTCCAGTCATGCGAGCTATCCCACCATGTCTCAGTAATTGCAATGAGATCATGGCCCTGTGACCGCACGCAGATCTCTAACTCCTCTTGCTTGTTCCCCATGCTGCGTGCATTGGTGTATAGGCATTTCAGAGAGGCCAATGAGTGTGTAGCCCTAGAGAGGTGGTGGGCCTTCCGATTCTTAACAGTTCCAACATCCTGCCCCACAAGTGCCGAGCTACTACACTCAGGTGCCTCTCTGGTGAGCCCAGTTACATCCCCATCCCCCTTCCAATCTAGTTTAAAGCTTTCTCAATAAGCCCCGCTAACTCTAGTCCTAGAACCCTCTTCCCCCTGCGAGATAGGCTTTTCCCATCTGCTACCAGCAGCCCTGGTGTTCTATAAATCAGGCCATGATCAAAGAACCCAAAGCCTTGCTGGTAGCACCAGGTTCAGAGCCAGTCATTGACCTGCTGGCCTTTCCTGCTTACCCCCTCATCATTCCCTGCAACTGGAGGGATAGAGGAGAACACAACTTGTGCTCCCGATCCCTTAACCAGGCGTCCCAAGGCCCTGAAATCTTTCTTCATTGCCCTCAGCGTTCTTCTCACTACGTCATCACTTCCTACCTGAAAAACTAAAAGGGGGTAATAGTCAGATTGTCATACTAGGGAAGGAAGCTTCCTCTTAACATCATCAACCCGGGCCCCAGGGAGGCAGCAAACCTCCCTATATAGCGGGTCTGGTCTACAAATTGGGCCCTCCGTGCCCTTCAGAACCGAGCCACCTATTACAATGGCCCGTCTTTTGGTTTTTGCTGAGGCAGTTTTAAGTCAAGGCGTGGTCCGACGAGGCCTCAATGGCGCCTCCATACTGGGAGGATTATCATCCTCACTGTTGTTCGGTTCCTCTTGCACAGCACTATATCTGTTCTGCAATGGGACCTCAGAAGGTATAGTAGTTCGCAGGCTGATGTGCCTGTGGCATCGGGCAGGAACACCTCACCATTGTCCCCTTTCCTCTAAGTTCAGCCGGTTGGGGAGAGGAGTAGGATTTCTCTACAGCAGTAGCTCTGGCTGCCTGTTGGGTTTCTGTAACGGTTGACAGGGTACGACTCCACGCATCAATCTCCCTCTCGCATTCCCTGATGTCCCTTAACCTACTTACCTCCTCCTTGAGTTCCATCACTAAGCATAGGAGCTCCTCAACCTGGGCACACCTGCCACAGGGATGCTTACCACTACCTTCTGACACCGGTGTGAGAGCAGGGCACACCCTGCAGCCCGATGCCTGGGTGGCAGCGTGCTCACACGACAGCTCTGTCTGCGAAGCAGCGTCAGAGCTGGTGCGTGCACGGTTCTTTGGGGCCACGGTCTTCTGCGGGGTGGTTACCATGATTCCCTGACCACGTTGGCAGGGCAGCAGCACCTTTCCATGGGACGTGTCGCGCCCCGTTAGCCCGGTTACTGTGCCCACTCAGGTGGGTCCGCCCTCCTGCGGTGCTCCCGGGTGCCGCCCTGGTGTGCCGCCCATCGGCTGCCCACGCGCTCGGTGCCAAGCGACTCTCACTGCGCTCCCTCACAGCTCTTTTTGAGCTGCCGCGCGCGCTGCGGGTCCCGCCCCCGCCGCCTCAGCAGCCCGCCCTCACGCTGCCGCTTCCGGCAGGAGGACGAGGACGAGCTGGGCGCTTTCTCCGGCTTCGAAAGCCCCCACAGAGAGCCCCTTGCCGGCCCTTTCTGCCTCCGATCCCTTTTTTTCCGCCTCCAATCCCTTTCCCCAGCGCGGACCCACCCGCACTGGAGCTGCTCTCCTCAGCGAGAGGATGACATCTCAAGATGTGGCCAAACAAAGCTAAGTTTTATCTGGAAAACATTTGTCTAAAAATAAAGGTCAGCAAATGTATAAAGTACAAAAAAGAAGGTGCCTGTGGTGCATTGTTTGGTTCACTAAACAGCTGCTGTCCTTAAAAAGAACCCAACAGTTGCAAATATTAAGTAGCCCTCGGAATTTCTCCTCCAAATTCTGTCAATAGAAAGAGATACAGCTAATGGTAAGTGAATAATTTGAAAAAAATCCAGAAATCAGTGATGATGTGATAACTGGCATGGAGATTCCCAAAGAGATTTTCTCATCTGCCACCGTCGGGAATCCTTCTGCCATGTCCAAGAAACATCACTGAATTTGTCCTACTGATGAAAGCCCAGCCACGCTTCTCGGAAGATGTGTTTCAGCTGACAGATACTTTGGAAAACATGGGCTGTTCTACAGGTCAGCTGGGAGGAGAGTTAAGTTTTAACAAGAAGTCACGCAAGTAAGTCCGTTAAAGAATTTTTCATGCTGTAACCAAAAGTAAACTAAAGGATGTTTCCAGGTGTACATGTTGAAGTTGCTGAGAGCTGCTCTAAAGCCACGTGGAAAAAAACCCTACATTTAATAATTTTATACTGCATATTATCCAGATGCAAACGGGAACAGAAGACTCTTGCGATAAGAGATATTCAGTGTCAGCTGTTTTTTTTGTCTTTGGCACGGGAAGTTTATTTCATTCACCGTAAGCATCACAACACAAGGGGTGACGCTTAGCACCGGGATGGCACCCAGGTAAACCTCCGGCCTGCCAGCAGTTATAACCCAAGGGCAGAATTTTGTCCCATAAATATGAATCCATTCATTAGCATTTCTAGCATCATCTGCATTTTGCATGTTAAGGATGTCATTATAAACAGGGAGTTTCAGCTCGTGCTTAGTTAACTCTATGCAACTGTTTCCCATGCATACAGGAGAAGACTGCTCACAGGCAGGAAACAGTAATTGCATATTCATAAGTACCTCAACACACAATTAATTGCTGAGTGGTGAAAAAGCAGTAACGAATAGAAGAGATTTCTACTTTAACACTGAACAAAATACATATTAAGCACACACTTTGCGCACATTACATCACCAGTATACTTGGCTTCACACCTGCCGCAAACTCATCATCGCATCAGAAAACCAAAAGCTTTAGTTGCTTAATAAAAAAGAGATTTAGTGTGTCCTTCTTCATTTACTGCTACTCCAATCCCATTAGATCTTGAACTAACTCATAATAAGCAGAGATAAGTGTTGGATTTTCTCTTTTTGATGTTTTCTTGAAGTACTGGCAAAGTGCACAGTAATAGGCTGCAACATTATCATATTGCTTCCCACTTAGGCATTCAAATAACTCAGCTAGAACCTAGTAAAGACAAGTCTTCTGATGGCTTTGACACTTCCATTTTCACTTTCTCAGTTTTGATGCTTCTCATCATTAAATTAACTGTACTCTGTAATTGTTGTTAAATGACTACCAGCAATAGAGCCAAGGAAAATGACTCAATTTTTGTATTGACCTTATAAATCCATGTAATTGGCTTGCGTTTGTCAGGCCAGATGAGTTTCTGTTGGATCAAAAACTTCATCCAAATACGTGAAACCATAGTATCTTCCCTTCCAATCACATTTGGCCCGTGTATCAGCTTTCTCAGGTTTTCACAGTTAGATTTCCTGCGAAGTTTAACAATCTGCGTGAATGCACTGTCCAGCATCAATATCTTGATGTTAGTTTCCGAATGTCCAAATCCTTCGTTATGTTTAGGATCTGGTTTTAACCATATAGCTAGAAAATATATTTGTATTGAATTTATATTGCTCCTAAATTAATGCATACAAGGAAAGATGTTAGCATCGAGATTTAGTACTTTTTAACCTTGAAGGTATGCCATATAATAGGTATTGATTTTATCTTTTTTATTACTCAGAAAAAATAATAAAATATGTCTGCTGGTGAACTGTTATACGACAGAATAAATGGTTAGCAGTGTATGTTATAAAATAGCACGGTGACACCACGTATGTTTGCTTTAAAAGCTTATTATAAAAATCAATGATGATATACATCTTGGTTAGGCTCATTTTTTCTAATTAAAGAGACAGTGTCAAAAAGAGGTTTTCAGTAGTTCAAGCTGTAATTCTTATTTCTCTTAATCATCTGTAATATTTTATCTTACTGAGGAGGCCTTGCAAATAATATTACTCTATAAAATTTTGTTCATTTCCACTCAGAAACAATTCTGTATGTGGCACTGAGGTTAATGTTGTTCTTTTATGTATGCTCATCATAACGTGCAATGCTTCAGATTAAATCCTCTGGTTTTCCTAAGCAGACTCTAAGGGTGAAATTCTGATCGCCTTGAAGTCAAAGAAAAATTTCCATTCACCCCAACAGAGCCAGATTTTACACCCTGAAGGTATGAAAGCTGCTTCTCTCTCCTTCACGAATGCAAGGAGAAACCAAGGGGAATAACTCAGTGGAAAGCAACATAAAAGAAAGCTGGCAGGTTCTCCTCTCTAAAGGGATCCCTCCCAGCAAAAGAGAAAAGAGAAATACCTTGGGAGAAACGCGGTGCTCTTTCCATCTCTTCTGAAAGCATACGGAGGCAGAGTCATAGGACAGATTTAATTGCTACCTTAAGTGATTAAGGTGATCTTTAAGGCATTAGAAGCTTGCGCTGGCACTCAGATAGGGTTCATCTCAAACTCACAAAATACCCCTGTGGTGCAGCCGTATCTGTTGCTACTTTCCTCAGCATACTGCAGGAGTTCCAGGATCCAGCTTTTAGAGACAGGGTTCATTTATATCCCTGTTGGTAGTTAACAGGTACATAACTTTTATAAAAAGCCCTTTCTGTACCTTAAATATCCTTGAAACATTTTTGTTGGTAGTTGCCCCTTTTAAGCTGATTGGTCTTCAATCAAAATGAAATATATCAAAACTATTTTGTTATTCGCCCAGAAAATTCACTTTCAGACACAATCATCTTTCTTTCCTGAATTCCACCTAATTTGTTAACCTCTTCTATTATCGAACTACCTGTAGATGAATGCTATATTCCAAGGCAGAAAAAGGGTCTTTGCAGAGAGGGAATATTACCTCTCTGGCTCCCAGACAAAACTTCATTGGCATTTCTTGAATCTGTTTTAAATTGCAAGCTTGGACATTCATAATGCCCCACTCATTAAAGATCTCTTCATAAAACTGATTATCGGACACGTGTCCTCAGCCAACGTGTGGATGGTACCAAATTAAGGGGAGGGGTCAACAAAAACAGCAGAGCTTCAATCCAGAGGGGCTTTGATAAACTTGAAGATGGAGCAAACAGAAACCTGATGACCCTCAAAGAAGAGAAATTCAAAGTCTAGCAGTTGCCACGGACTAATCCCGTGCATGAGCACAGGCTGGGAATCACCCAGGTGAACAGCAGCTTTGCCAAAAAAGACCTGGAGGTTTCGGTGGGCAGCAAATTCAATAGAAACCAACAGTGGACATCCACCACAAGTAAGGGACCACAACGTGGGCTACATTAGGAGTCTGGGGAGTTACTACTCCCCTCTTGGCGTACCAGTGAGGCCACACCTGGAATATCGTGTTCACTTTTGGACCTCCCCATTCAGGAGTGATGCTTGGAAGCTGGCAAAGAACAATGAAACTGCTATCAAGATGGGTCAGTGAGCTACAAAACAGATCTGCACGGACAGCTCAAGGGAGCTGAAATTGTTCATCTGGAAACTAAGAATGGACATAGTGGTAGTTACAACTACTGTAAAATCTAACACAAAGATAATACCCAAATTCTCAGTGGTTTTGGCAGACAATACAACAGGAGCAACAGCCACAAAGCCAGGCAGAAAGTTCAGACTGGTCATTTGAGAAAGCAGCAAGGGCACACATTACAGAAGAGGCTGTCAAATCTCTGTCCTCAGAGGATTTCAAGACTTGGCTTGACCAAGTCATGGCTGACCTGGCTAGTGTTTGTGATCATTCCACTTCAAGCAGGTCAGACTTAAAACCTCCAGACTTCCTTCCCAACCACCACTTCAATGATCTGAATATCACTTTTGTACGGTGTCCTCTGTAACTCCTCCATTTTCATACTGTTTTCCACATATCCCTTCTTTTGAGTTTTGAGGTGGTGCAACGCAAAACTATTCTAGAGAAACAAAGGCAAAGCCATGTCAAAGTCTTCTGCCCACACTTTTAACCTGTCCCCATCTGCTTGTTCAATTTTTTTTCTTCCTCATTGAGAAAGGCATTTTTAAATTTACTTCTTTTTTAACTCTCTTCCTTTTCCTTTTCAATTCGTTGCTATGCATGCCATAAAACGCAAAGAAATGCCTGCAACAGAAAAGGACCTTCTCTTACAAGTCAATTCATTTCTGTATTAAGCCACAGCCTTCCTCCTTTCAAGAAACAGCACCAACAGAGCCAGTATGTGGTCAGACCCCTCACTGTCTTTTTAGTGTCTTTAGTTTCCTCTCAGTTTCTGAAAAGGAAAGCAGATCCTGATCAAGGGAACTAGAGAGAAAAGCCAAATGCAGTCCTCTATCGCCTCAGACTACCTTAGCCCTCCTGAGACCTCGGTATCAGGCAAGAAAGGTGGGAGCTTAAGAAGCTTTCTTTTTTCATCTAGTTTCCACTTTCCTGTCTCCCCATATTCTTCAGATATCAGTCTGACAACACAGATAAGTCAAGTGACCTAGACAGACCTCTCAGATATATCTGGATCTCTGGAGAGATCCAAATGGGAAAAAAAGAAAGTGCTATCCCGATTGTCTTAAAGATACCTCCTATGAAAACTTAAACCACAGACGACGCTTCATTTTGTGTTCCTACCATTTCATACTACTCTCAGGCTACCATACAGGTTGTACTCAGGAAGTTCTTACAATAAAGTCTTGCTAAATCATATTATACACACAAATTAATACTCCTTTGAGAGTGTAACGATGAAGAGTATAAAGGCAGTAAGTTAACAGACATAATTTTAAAATACCAGGTCTTACATATAGCAGTATTTCACCTTTTTTTGAACAAAAGCATACCTGGTGGGGTGGGATACATGGAATCATCTTGCAAAAAGCATAAAGATATTTGCTTTAGAATTAAAGATACGGGGAATCTCTCTTTTTATCCTTGACTGAGCCTCAACTACTTGATTTAACCTCAGCTAGCACCACAGTGTCAGCTCATAACCCATCTCCCCTTACTCCATCTCCTAAATCTGAACATTCTTGAGGCAAAATTCGCAAGTGTCGAGGGTTTGGAGAGTCTCAGGAACGGGCAGTGCTGTCATTAGGACTACAAGCCATGTTTCAGTGTGTACTTTGTACGTTCTGAGAGCTTTCCTCCTCCTCCCGCTCTTAAATCTTGGTTGAGAAAAGATTGCGACTAGGAATGATGAAGTGTGTGAACTAAGGGGATTGTAGTGTCCTTAAAAGAAGAAAGAGAAAAAAATGGCACGGCATTCTTTGCAATTGTTATCATCAACAGCCATCCTTTGTGCTTGAGCACTCGCTAAAGCATAAAGTAACTGCAATACATCCCATCTCTATTGATTCAGAAAAGAAAGGTAATTGATTCACCCTCAGGATTTCCTTTAAAAGACACTGGGTAAGAATTATCTCTCCTATATCATATCACAAAACACACTAAACAAAGCTACTTGAGATTTGTATACTGTCATCCATCACTGGAATCCCCGAGCTCTTTTCAAGTGTAATTGAGAGCAGACAACTATATTTTTGGGGTCGTTACAGGGTCTCTCTCCTTCTTTTGGGGTAAAACCCTCTACTTGGGAGTACTTGGGAAAGGGTTGGCTTGGAGTGAAGGAGGGATTTTGCTGATTGACTTGAGTTCCAGGCTTAAAAAGATACAGCAAAATAAACACTGAAGACTAAATAACATCAGGTAAGCCCCTTTCCCTCAGTCCCTCCATCATAGCTTCTATTTGCACGCTTAATTTCAGTGCATTAAAACTTGTGCAAAAGGAGATTATGCCAAAGTTCCGAGGCATATGCTGTGTGCGTTGAGCCCCAGGTTACACAGAGACTCTCATTCAGCAAATGCAGATCCAACGCTACCATGATAACGTATACAAAGGACTTGATTTTCAAACCTCCTGAATTCTCCTTTTCTATGGATTTGCATATTTTTAATGCATCTTGGCATATAATCCATAAATGCTGACCTATTTCTGAAATGCTGTCAATTCTCCTGCTATATATTACAAAACATCAATCACACGATAGGGATGCCCTCCTTGTAGCCACTGGCACTTGTAGCTACTTACAAAACCTATCAGACACGAGGACACAAAACTCTCTGATAACATTTGAAAATTTGACCTGATGGAGTGAAACTTCATCCAATGTGGACAACGAATAAAGAGGAACTGTGGTTCTAGTCTATAGCCTCCAAAAATTCTTTGTTAAGAGATTTTACTGAGTAGTTGTAGCAGTAACATACCACGAGAACCAAAGTCTCCAGACGCTCCAGACTTAAGCGTCTTCCTACAGTAAAAATAGAAATCTCAAAGTTATTCTGTGCAGGACAGCAGCTGATAGCCAAGAAACTGCCTTCCATAATTAACGTGCTGTTTTTCTAGATGAGCCTCTTCACTACAATATTTTTACTTTGAATTTCTGACAAGTTAAAAAAAGAAGAAGGGCTGAGCGCGCAGACTGGCAGATTGCCTGAACGTACTTAGAATCATTAGCTGATCTCATGTTGTCACCTGCTGCCACCTTCCCACAGGGGAGCAGATGTCCCGAAACAAACGGTGCTACTAGAGGGGGAATGTGAAAGTCAGGTGAGACGCGAAGGGCAGCTCAGAGCTACCATTTCTCAGGGGACGAAAGCCCGATCACGCACCACTTTTGGAAGATACAGTGGTACCCTATCCAACAAGGGAGAGGAACCGTAAAGGTGTGTATGTAACCATTAGACCTTGTGGACGTGAAAATAAAGGGAAATGCTATCCCAGACTTGCCTCCAGGTGTAGCTAGAGCTGAGGGATGGGTGAGGAATATCTAATGTACATCCGCCGCTTTTCTTTCTGCAAATTGTCTGTGAACAATTCATGAGTGTCTTGACTTTATCACAGCAGACACTGAATATTACCTGAGATTAGCCATTAAATACTTTCTGTGAATGCTTCTTAGTCTGTGACATGTTTCCAAGTCTTTGATTGTATAAGATACCTGAGTGGATTTGGTAAGATGTAAGTCACACAGTGTATCTGTTCCTTGACTGGAAAAGACAATCTCAGGGTCAGATTTCTAGGGTGAACAGTCACAATTACCTGTCCAAAATGTTCCTTCTGGAAACAATTTTCAATCCTCCTATCTCAGTGCTAACTGCAGTCAGAAAACCTACCGGCTAGTACATTTATAGATAATAAATGTAAAAAGAAAATAAACAACTAAAGCTGATTCACTGTCATATCTACAAGAACATTTGTGCAAGCTTACACAGTCCTGGGAACCAAACCAAACCCAGGCAGAGCAGCCGCCTTTGGAAAGCACATCTAGGACTGATTTCAGCGGCTAAGCATGGACACAGGGACTTTAACCTCTTTCAGGCACCATGGCAGGAATGACGCGTAGCTAAACAGCTTACCTAGCTCCATGTTTGGCCGTGTGTGAGAAACTAGTGAAAAACTGTGATTATCCTAAATATGGTATCCTCAAAACACATATGCAGCAAATTCATCTTTTCTCTTTGGACCCTGCAAGAAAGTATGAGAAAAATCCAGGGACTTTTTGTAAAGCACTGGAACTCCTGCAAACCCTCATTAAAGGCCACAGAGAAACCATACATTTTAATGTCTCCAATGTGCTGATGCATTCCTCTTTGTTACCTGGAAATAATAAACCTACTGTGTACATTACCTGCATGTAGGCTATCCACGGCGCACTCCAGGCGTGCATCTTAGTAGGTAGGGATAAAATACCCAGTGTAAAATAAGACTTTTAAACCCACGTGGAAATGTTGGCTGGAGGTTGCCAGCAATTTATATAACTCATTCTCCTGCCTTATATATGACGCATATCCTTAATGAGCAAATATATTTGCCTGTAGACCAACACCTGAAACTCCTCCTGATAACTACAACAGGCATCAAACGGGCCCTAAATTTGCTAGTACAAATATAAATCTGCCTTTGGTTGAGCTTAATCATACATTAGCCACTGCACAGTCTAAAGCTTGGCTCTCAACATTCTCAGGCTAATCAAGAAGACAGTTGAGTCAAAGCATTAATAGTTCCTCACTGCAGAGACTACCACGAGGCATCATAACTCACCTGACTGCGCACAGATGAGAGCGGTGAGGGAGATACTGATCGCTGCCCGCGCGTACTGTCGTGTACAACACAGAAAGCAACAGATTGCTTCCATGAGCAAAAAATGTCATCAAAATAAAAAAAAAAGTCTGCCTGATCTTGGCTTTTCGATGCGTACTAATGATAAAGGGTGGATGGACACTATTATGAAAAAAGGTGTCAGCAACAATGGAAGTCCCTATGTGCACAGGATCCCACCTCCATGCTCCAGTTGCCACGTGACGACAACACAGTTTTAAGGGCAAATTTGCACCTCTGAACAAAGGCTAGTGAACACGATAAACACACCCTGCCTGGCAATCCACTACATCTGCAAGAACAGTTAGTACATCCAACTATGAAAAAACCTAACCAAAAAAAAATATTTTGTTTTTGTTAAAACAAAACACTTTTCCAGAATTGCTGTGCCATACGTGTATGTTTGTCCAGCTATTTTTTAGTCTTCCTTCACTGAATCTCAAATTCCCACAAATCAGCTATTGCTTGTTTTTCTTAAGCTCCTAAAAGGGCTTCATGGACCCTCACTGTGAAAGACAACAGGCTGTGTAAGGCGTAAGGCTGTGCGCGTGCCCATCCCAGGTCCTTCCAAATGTCAGAGATCCCCACGTTTCTAGCTGCATCGTGAAGAAGTGCACAGTCCACAATAATTTTTAAGAGAATGCATTTTCAATTACATAAATAATGCATAGGAAACACACACTTTGCTTGCTACCTTGTGGGAGAGCCGTGTTTGATACACACACACATTAAGGCTGCGGGGTCTAAGCCTGCCGCCGAGGCAGCCGCCTGGGATGGATAATCAGTTCAATGTGCACAGATGAAATTCCCAACTACCCTTCTCTTAACGCTAATGAGAATTATATAGCAAAGGTCTGACTCTAAACACGCCTCTCAACGATGGCTAGTCTTCATCAAACTAGAAGCAGACACATGCCAGCGCTGTGGCAAACACAGCCAGGGGGAAGCAAGACAAGAAAAACTTTAAAAAAGGAATTTTGTAGAAAAATGGCTAATAGTTCCCAGGCCTGAGCGAAACACAATAATCCCTTACTCTGAATTATTTTAGCTCACAATGGAGCTGATGATGGCAAGCAGAATTTGAATGCTTTGGAAGATTTTCTACTGCCAAATGGAATGTAAAATCAGTGACTTCGGGGTAATTTTGTCAGGTTTGAGACATCATGGCCAGGAGCTCTCCAACTGTTCGACAAAACAGAGATTAGTTCTCAGAGCTTTTTACCTCATTTTTTTTCCCCTCTTTGCAATATTACATTCTGTGTTGGGACATCTGGTCCCACTGTGGGAAGGTGATAGAGTCTCCTCGCATGAGGCGAGGCGGTTCGGGAAACCTGCCAGCAAGAAGATCTGCTCTCCATCGCTGCTTTGTCAGAGAGTCGCAGGATGCGGAGTGCCACGCGTCTTCCCATCCAGAATCGCGTTAGGTATGAAAAATGGCTGCGTGTCACCTATTGCTCTGTGCAATTAATCACTGGCTGAAAAAGACAGGGTGCTAGTTACTCTCCAAATGACACAAATACATGACTGTTTAACTCCTTTGGACAAACAGGTCCCTTGGTCGAGAATGGCCTTCCCATTTGTAGCCAGGTTTAAATAAACACACAAAATCCACAGCTAATCTGTCACCCAGAAAGTCACATGGAGCTTAAATGCACTGTCTGACAACCATCCATCTTTAGAAGACAACACCTCTACCGAGGGGTTTCAGTTGTGATCCCCTTTTATAGGGCTTGGATCAACTCAAAAAGCAGTCTGCTTCACTGGTTGCTCCTTGTTTAAACAAAGGAGACCAGAGTCAGGTCCAAAATTTCTCCTCAGTTCAATCCTCCCTGATTCTAGAGCATGGCAGCTTAAATTGCTTATCGTGAACTGTTAAAATGGCATTTCAAAATTAATAATGATGAGTTTGAGATAGTCCAGAATATAAAAACCTTGGCCATGGATGAGAAATTTCCAACTCGGGTCCTGCTTTGGATGTACCCAGCCAGCACCCCGAGTCACGTCTTCATCTGGCCGTACCCAAAGTTCATTATTTGGTTCCAGAGCTTTGAGTTGCATCCAACTCTTAAATTACTACCAGTTTGATAACAAAAACAAATGCTGTCTGTTTGGCTACTAATTAGTCAACAACGCTGAAAGGAAAAGAAAATAAAGCAAAACTTCTCTTCTCTGACAAGCTGTCATAAGGATTTGAAGAGCACTAAAATAACAAGTTAGCTTCTCTAGAGCACGAGACAACACAGCGGCTCGTTTAAAGCATGATTCATACCGTCTCGCGAAGCAGCAACCTATGAGTAGAGAAGTATCACTCTGCCAAGGAAACAAGAGGCACGGGAGAGTCCAAAAATCTTCTAGTCACAGCAGATCAGCTACTGGAGAGATGGTGAGAGAAGATGAAAAAAACCCCTCAGTTTGCAACAACAGTGCTGTCCAACATTGTCGCCGTTACCAGCAACATAAGGTGATTAACAGACGGCTTTTGGAGGTTTAAGAAAATGCTGTGACTTACAGCAGTCATTCTGTGAACAGTAACAGTAAAAGGAATTACATATCCCACTAAGTCCACTGTGGGTGAGTCGAGTTCATAAATTTCCTAAACCTCTTCAACGTACATTCCTGAGCCATCACCACTCCACGCACAAAGGAGCACAGTGTGTATCACGCTCATTAAAACCGGGTCCCTGAAATAAAGGCTGGAAGAAGCCATCCTTCTGCCTACAGAGCTCAGCAGCTGAAAAGAAGGAACGCTGTCGGCATCTTTTCTCCTCTCCACTCCGAGCTACTGCATCCCACCACAGCCTGCTGCTGCTCGGTGGCCAGCCAGCAGGACGTACCACGCCACTTCACACGGCGCAGAGGAGGGCTGAGGCCTCCACGCTGCCAAGAAAATGCACAAAAATCAATGTGCCGCACAGCAGCAACCATGAAACCGGGCAGAGGAAGCCAGAACAGTTCAGTATGTCCCACGAAGCACAGATTACAGTATTTTGCTCCTGTCAGTGGACCTCACGTCCTGCCCTGAGCTCCATAGGAAGGACCCAAAATGCAAAAGCTTCCCAGCTGCACCGGCTGCAACCCTCCTGGCTCTCATTTGTGAAGCAACCAGTCCCCTGCACAAGAGGCTGAAAAGACACACAAATATACACCGAAAAACAACAATTCCAGAAAAGTGAATTCCAGGCACATTGCAAGGAGGCGTTCAGGGACTTGGCAGCGGAACAAGTCTGATTCAAGGTCCTGTGATAAAAGCGAAACGAGCTCACATCTCGCTGCTGTACATGCAGTTTATGAGCTGACATATTATTTTACATGGTACACTCACTCCATCCCAGATGAACACAGAGCAAATAAGCCCTTGAAGGATTCCTGTGAAGTCTACAAATACTGGAATCAGATATGAGCAAGACACCAGCCCTCAGAAATGCAGATCGGGAATCACACACCCCTACACAGACGAAAATCCCCAGCATTTAAACCAAACCACCATGCACACACCTGCCACGTAAGTACACGTTTGCTACCGTACTACATTTCTTCTACAAAATTATGTCGTCAGTTTGGGGTTCAGCAGTTTGGGGAACAAACTCTCTCAGACTTTCCAGCTCCTTTGACAAACTCCCAGGAAGGGAACACGGGCTGGAGGGAAGTCCCTGAAAATCTAAGTGAAAATTACCTGTATTTTATGTAATAGGAAGCATAATGCGGTTTCATCTGTTACCATCCTGTAAAATATATTTAGTTTATAAAAGCTCAAATCCTTTTTTGTCTTCTATAAATGGTAGAAAAGGGCCTTTGTTAACCCAGCTGTTAAAACACTCTATAGCTGCCAATTAGACAGCCTCGATGCACCAGGAAGAATACAGATGAAATCATCTATATCTCAGGTAATGAACTTCCACTGTGGTTAGGACTAAAAACAAACACCTTCTGGGAAGTCATCTGTTGACAGACATTCAGAAGTTATTGCTGATACTCAATTTGAGAAATATTCAAAGAGTTTCCAATAGGAATTATTAAGCACTGTTTCTTACCTGACTACCTTTTGTCAGTATTATTTTAACTTATATGACATACTTAGTAAACTCTATTCTGAACCAAACCTGATGTAACATATAACCGCTGCCTTTGGAAGAACAGAGGTAATGATTTTTTACCAAAACATCATTTTTATATGACGTTTCATGAGCAGCCAAATGCACAGCTAGAAAACTATGACCGCTGAATTTCCATCATTTTGGAGAACTTAACTAGAGACTATTTTGAAGTTAATATAATATTGACTTTCCAGCACTGATGATTGAACTGTTATGAAACAGCAAACGATCCCCTGTTAATATTTCACCTTTCTTCTGTACCTTTAATTTTTAAATATACCCAAAGTTAAGGGATATGTGGTTGGAGAAACAGGGACTGGGACTCATAAGGTTTGTGTTATGTTCCTGATTGCGACCTTAAATCTTTGGGCCAAGCATTGCAATAGAAACTTTTTCCTGTTCATATCAAAACTAAAGCATATATGTCATTACACCTTACAGTAGCTTGATTTCATAACACAGGTATTCCCCATTGGAATTACAATGAAGTTATAACATGAGCTAGATATATTTTATTTTCAAAAATCACTAGTTTGCTTATTTTTAAAAAAAAAATCTAGTCTTCAAAATCTGATTCAAGTCTTTCATTGATCTCAGGTTTGTGGGCCCAGTTGCATTACTTATCTGTGCAGATCCTTAGGTGTTTGGTGAATGATGAGTATTTTACATTCCAATACTATCCTGAAGAGGTTTTTTCTTCTGAGACAGAGGTTCTGGCAAATTAATAATTCAGTGATGTTTTCATGGTGGTTCTTTCACCTTTATTTATTGCCCTGACTGGAAGAGACAAAATTTCCCTTTGGAGAAGGAAGACTAAGAACACATCATTTAGAACAGCTGCCTCAAAAAAAAAAAAGTGATTTTCAAGTTCCACTGTAAATTTGCTGCTTTAAATTACCTTTAGCTCTTCTGGTAATCTGTCTGCACTATTTAGGGTTTATATTTTAAAAACTAATGACAACGGCAGAAAATGTCAGGATCTTAGGTAAATGAGGTTTAAAAAAAGATCACATATGTGTAATAAAGACCTATTACTTTATATTTACTTTTATTTATGTGTTTTCATAACTTCAAAGAGGCAAGGAGTTGCTGCACAGCAGCTCTGGGAAAGTTCGGGATATTGGCAGCAAAGGTACAAACCAGCATTAACTGGTAACCCATATCATCTCCAAATTGGCTTCAGGACAAGACACTTTAGCACACACCTCTCTCTGACAGCCCATGAAATATTTTGCTCTATCACCATCATAAACCGTTTTTCATCCCCTCAATAAAAGGCAAAACAAAAACAAATCGTAAGAAATGAAAAATAATTTCTCATGGAGATGAACAAACACAGACTTTCACAAAGTGACAGTGTTCAGTCCTCTGAAAATGGATAGGTTTTCCAATATTGTTTTCCAAAACCAGAGTTTTGAACTGAGAAGAAAAAAAGAAGCAAAAATACCCCACATTTTTTAAAATTCTACATGTCTACACTTTTATTCATACATTTTGCCAACTCAATAGAGTCCCCCTTCTCAGCGTGAAGCTGGATACATCATTAATCTAAAAGTAGAGAAGCACTCTGACCAAGGACAACTTCAAATCGAGAAAGCATTGGCTGTCAAAGAAATCTTCCCTATGAAATAAACCTCCAGAGATCTGACGGATGTAGACACTAACTTCAGGAAATGCAGTAAGGCTTTGTTTCTTGAAAACATCCCATCATTAGAAAGATGGACCACCTGCACCTCCGTATGCCTCCAAAGCTCTGCTCAAAAACAGCACTGTCAGTAAATTAAATTGGTTTAATAAAGTGAACTTGTACCCCAAAAGAAGTGGAAGAGTTCCTGTGAAGTCTTTCAGGGAGATCACTGGAATTCAAGGTTATATCCTGAAGTTTTCCCAAACAACTTGTGGTAAGAGCCAGTATAAAACTTTAACAAGAATGAAAAACAGAAACATCACCATAGTACTACAGAAACTCTGCATGACCCAAAGGTGGAAACACTGGGCTTGCTTATTTCTAGCTTTTTCATACCAATGTTTGTCACCAACACCCTACTTAAAATAGCCCATTCTGGCAATTCCGCTGTCACCATAGCTCTGTTCAGCTCGTCTCTTAGTGTCGAGAGAGAAAACAAGTTGATAGTGACTACAAACAGTTTTTTTAAAGTGTATAATAAAATATGCGAGTATGGTATGTGTAGGAAAGGTGCATGGGGGCGGATAGTAACCACCACCGGGAACAAAAGAACATTTAATGCAATGCCCTACTAAGATGCTGTGACCTAAAAAGGTCCGTTGCAAAGGGTCAGAAAGTATGTCACTTCATCGGGCCACTTCTATTTTCAGATCCTCTTCTGAGACTGCTGATAAGCGCAGCAATTAATTGACACCGTTTTCAGAAGATCCGAGGAGAGGAACACCTTTGCAGAGGGAACTGGAGTGAGGCCTCTGAGCAGGCTGCAGGCTGCTGTCGTCAAGAGTCGCAATTTGAACTGGATACACAGAACCTGAATGTGTCTCTCCCATACGAACACCTTCACCTAATGCTCTCTCCAAGCTTTTCTTCTTTCCAAAGATCTTTTCCGGTGGGTCACGTATTGATACACAGCCCAGGTAAGAAGTGTGGTTATTTCCATCTACACCGTTCTCTATCAGCTTCTAGAGACAGCTTGAAGAGGTGAATCAACATCTTACAGTATCTTCATCAATACTTTAAGTGCCCATCTAAGCTTTCAGTGGGATTTATAGTTAACTCATCGGATATTTAAAAAAATACCCATCCCATAAACATCTGGTATTCTTTAAAATCTGGTCCTGAGTAACTATAGTAGCTGATAATTCTCAAATACTTAGGACTTCACTGCCCAGCACCAGAGTTTCCTCCCTGTAGCATTTTGCCTTTTGGAATCAACCAAATGCACCAGCAAAAACACAGCACAGTGGCTTTCATTCAGCACTCCGTGGGGGTTTTTTTGAGTCTGCAGCAAGGTCAGCATACCAATTAGCATATTCCAGTACGAAATATCCAAAACCAGGCAGCACAACCTCACCCTACAGACTTCTGAGTTTCCTGGGGTCATTCTCTTCAATAAGCTTTATTTCCCATAAATGTGGATTTTAGAGAAGAGTCACCTTGTAAGTAAAATAAATACATGATTCTTCTCTTCCAAAGACATCCAGGACTGTACACACCAGGCTGTCATGACTGATTTCCACCGTCAAAGTTATCAGGCCAGGTAGCTCATAATGTACGTGTTTTCATGACACCTGATTAAAGCTGGTGTCATCACAGTTTTATGGACTACTTAAATGTGGCAATTTCCATTAAGTGTTTTTAAAAAAGCAATTAACAGTTTTAACAAGAGTTCACTAGTTCAAATCATTTCAGCATTGACTGGTAGATTGTCCTCCTGGGTACCATGCTTGACATTTGCAATCTCTTAGCCTCTCACAAGTAGCATTTTGGCAAAGTAGGAGGGGAATGATGAACATTACTCGGTACTGCAAATATACCTCTGTTCAGAGGAAACAACAGACTAACAGCAAACCAAGGCACCATCAACGAGTAATTAACAAAACTTGCAAACAATGGTACTAGGGGCAGGGTTTGTGCTAAAGAATTTGATCTTCCATCTAGCATGAAAACAAATCCGTCTGCAACAACCCACCAAGAGAAGACAGGGAGGCAGCTAGGTGTGAAGGAGAGCTTGAGAAAGACAGATTGCACCTAAATTGTTCAGTGTGATTGACAGATTTGCAGGGAAAACTAAAAATTAGTGAAAATTAGAGTCTGCAGTATTGGTGGAACTGAAAGAAGATCATGTTTTAGCAGTGTCCTAAACTGAGTGGAGAGCAAAAGGTCAGCAATGCAGGTGTCAGCCTTATCATCTGCAAGACATACCAGAAAAGAAAGCCTTCTTAGCCATTTATTTTTTTTTAACTGTCCTTCTGATAATAATATCTATTGTGGTGTCACAGTGAAAGAAGTCAGGGCTTTGCGATATGGACCAAGTCCCCACTTAACTACTAGATTGGAATCTCCCATGCCTTCGTGTGATGAACCACACGATCTCCACTGGCACGTAGATATAGTGTGTCTTTACTAAGTACAGAAAATTTGACAATGTGAAAACAATCAAAGTAGTACATCAGAGTACATTGTCCAAACTTGCCTTCTGTTGGGAAATCAAAATGTTGCACCTAAAAGAGACAAAAAAGAAAGAGGACCAGGATAATACCTTTCAGAGAATCAGAGAATCATAGAATGGTTTGGGTTGGAAGGGACCTTAATGCTCATCGAGTTCCAACACCCCTGCCCTGGGCAGGGACACCTCCCACCAGCCCAGGTTGCTCAAAGCCCCATCCAGCCTGGCCTTGAACACCTCCAGGGATGGGGCAGCCACAGCTTCTCTGGGCAACCTGGGCCAGGGGCTCACCACCCTCAGAGTGAGAAATTTCCTCCCCATATCTAATCTAAATCTCCCCTCTTCCAGTTTGAAGCCTTTGTTGCAGGACTACATCTACAGGGGAAGCTACAGGTTATTCCTCCTCAGTTTGCTCCATAACACCACTGGCTACTCGGAGAGAGCGTGACATTCCCCCAACTTCTTCCCAGCTGGTTGCTCGTCACAGCTACTGGGCGCTGCCTGTTGACCCTCCAAAGCATGGCGAAAGCCTGAGGCCAGGCCAGAGACACAGCGCATTTCCCAAAGCGCAATAAACTTCACCCAAGACGGCAACCCTCCCTCAAGACTTCACTCTTCTCTTCTTAAAAAGACCCCTTTTTAAGGGTGGTTCTAACACCTTTTGGTGCCATTTACTGACTGATTTTTCAGTATATCAGGAGAGAGCCCTGCAAAGGATACAGCGTGGAAACAATCTGCTTTTCACTACCCACCACCTCGTGTAACGCAGGCTGGGATGGCCCTGCATGAGGGACTCGTGGCTTTATGCTTCTCCCAAGGGGAGTGCAATTTCAGACAACCATAAGGAAACAGTTGTTCTTTTACTATGTTCATTTTGGCAATTTTCTCTCAAATCCAACATTTCTTTCTTTTAATTAGCATCTTTCCTAGCATCTTTCATCAAAACTACAAACAGAGAACGATGTTTCACTGTGGCAAATGAGAAGAAGGAAGAAACAGCACGAGAATTTCCAGCGGTGGGGAGCAGCAGGCGATGCTGTTCTCCTGCACCTGGATTTTATTTGCACTGGGGCAGCAGGGACGGCTCTGTCCATACGAGCTGCTGGTGATCCAGCTTCTTGTTCTCACCAAGGTTCACTAACAGAAACCCATCCTGTGTTGTATTTTGGGCAAATTGCACTGATGCTCATTGCACAGTCAACTTTAATTAGTGCTGTCTGTTCCTAGAAAATTTGGGCTTAAATAGTTGAGAAGGCTCAGTCGCCTGGAAATTTCTCCCCAAAAAATTTCAGCGATAAATCATGCCCGACTAAGACAGTTGCTGCAGTCTCAACTACTTTTTCCATCACAATAAGACACAACTAAAAGCAAACAAGAAAGTGGCTGTCATGCTGGTCTCTTGGGGAAAGCTGCTAAATTGTTAAGACACACGTTGTATTTGACTGGAAGATAACAGTAGTTCAGAAATAAGAACAGTTTTTACTATATAATATTAAAGCAACATATTATCTCTTTTGCTTCTTAATTGAGACTGCTTTATATAAATTAAAACAGAGGCTTTACTAAGTTATCATGTATGCTCACAGAAGTACTAGGAGCACTTTTAATTAAGCCATGAAAAGGAATTTGTTTTCAAGGATGAGGTGGTTTCATCATCCTCATTATGGTCTATTCTTAACAGGGGATCTTACAAGAAGCTCTCATTAAACAGCTGTTTGAAATGAGAGTGGGTTGATGCACGCCAGCTACTCCCACTATTGCAACATCATACTTACAGCTTAAAACAATTAAAGCTCGACACTGACCACAGAATTTCTTTATATTTCTCCTCATGATAAAGTTTACCCACAAAATCTGTGACTGTTACTGAAAGAATCAATTCGGTTAACTTAAGGGTCCAAAGACAGCTTACTATTCTTTTTTTTTTTTTTTTCCATCCCAATTCTTAAAGCCAGTGGGGTCTGTAGATAAAGAATAAAGAACCCAGGTCTGGAGAGAGCTCTGGAAGTGGGGCTTGACTACCTCATCCTTTCTCATTCTCTGTTAGCCAGTCCCTGCCGAGGAGCTGCCCACAGCAGCAGCCATTAGTGACCGGGTGCAAGGCTGCGCCGTGCCCTCCCTTGTAACGAGAAAAATCAGAGGAGCAGAAGCTTGGAGGGCTCTACAGCCAGGAGCATCCAAGGAGATCTTTACAATGATTGTCCTATGCATAAGTCTTATTTAGGACAGCGTGGCTTGCTCTGACAGACTGCCAGTCAGGTAACATCACGGCCACTCTACTGAAACACAGAGAATACCAACGTCTGTGGAGGTATGAAGGAATGTAAGTGTCAGCACTTTAGTAGAAAACCCTGCTTCTTCTATGAAAGTTTGAAATTCATTGATATATACTTCTCCCCGGCACACACTGGTTCAGATTTGAAGCAACCCCAATTAATTGAGCTCTATCAATGGAACAAAAGCACCACCTGTCCTACAGCTGATGGAATTATCACACAGTACTCCTCCGGATTATTATACAGTAACTTTCCCCGTTCTTTGCAGAAAAACTCAGTTGGGATTCCTCCCCTTAAAATATTTGTCATTGTGTGACACATTTCCAGGACAAGCCCAGAGGCTGCAGAGATTGTGCCAGAAAGAAAGGGAGCGGCTGAGCTGTTACGGTGAGAGTACCCAGCTCTGGGGTAGCTCACATATAGCACTGGACACTTCAAACACAGTGACCAGGTTTTTGCTGTTACAGATGCAGTGAAAGTCAAGACACAGAAAAGGAGGAAGGATTTGTTTGAAGTCACTCAGGAACTCGGGGACCGTGCTGAAAAATAAAGCCTAAACCCGCCAAGAAAACGGAAAATTCCCTCAAAAAACTCTTTGACCCCATTAAAAAAAATCAGGGAGTGAAAACTCTTTAAAATCCTGGACTCCATCCTAAAAGGCAGTTAAAAGGAAAAGCCACCATGGGCACAAGTTGTTTAATTGCAGAGATGAATGAGGGAAGTTTTCATCTCACAGCAGTAAACCTTTTAGTATTTATGACATTGAAATTACACTGCATAAACAAAGGAAAAGTTAGAAAAGGGCTGACTTCATAAATAATGGCACATTGTTGTGCCAGCCTGATTACTTCACGTTTGTTTTCACACAGGCACCAAGCTTTGCAGAGCAGCCCGTGGTTCCCTCCGGCTCCCTGGCCAAGGAACGTGGGGAAAGACCCCTTGGTCGAAAGGAAAAAGACCAAACGAAAAGACCATCTTCAGGAGAAAACAGTTTCAAAATATATGATACCCTGTTGTGAAACTTTCAGGAGAAGAAGTTGCAAGAGATTAAATAGCACCCATTCGGTTTTCTGAGCCAAATGCGTCTGCGGTGACTGCTGGTGTTGGATGCTTATATCAAACGGTAAAAACACAAGCTGGTAGAGCGTCCACGGCGTCTCTTTGCTCCGAGCCATACATACAGCGATGCTAAAATGAAGGAAGCAATTCTAACAAAGGAAATACTTGACAGAGTTTAAGGTCTGGCACTTTTGCTTTCTGACCCAAAGGTGCCGAGTTAACTTCAAGCACAAGCACACATGCATCTTAAAACCATAGACTCATCTAGGTTGGAAGGAACCTTTAAGATCATTTAGTCCAACCATCAACCAAACACTACCAAAACCACCACTAAACCATGTCCCTCAGCACCACGTCTGCCCGTCTTTTAAATACCTCCAGGGATGGTGACTCCACCACTTCCCTGGGCAGTCTGTTCCAATGTTGGATAACTCTTTCTGTGAAGATTTTTTTCCTAATATCCATCCTAAACCTCCCTTGGTGCAACTTGAGGCCATTTCCTCTTGTCCTCCTCTTGCTAGGAGGCAGGGGTGCCAGTGCGCACGCTGTGCAGCACACGCCCGTACCTGTGCAATCCCTTCTCTCACGCTCCGCTCCACTTACCCAAATCCCACAGGTTACAGCAGCCAGGGAAAAGAACAGAGACGCAGCACTGGCACAGGAAGATTCAGTACCAAGTCTGCTTCTGTACAAACTGCTCTCAAGCCAAAGAGCTTCAGTTACAAGTGTGCATCCATTATAGAAATAATTACATCATTTTTAAAGGTAATAAATAAGCAGACAGTAAGCAAGGTTGGAAAGGGGTAGGGAAGAGAGAACAGGTCAGCAGGCAGCAGGATATGAAGCAGAAGAAAGTTAAAGTATACAAAAATTCTCTGATTTATCTTACTGAATTGAATTAAGGCCAATAAATAAATTAAATTATATCAGGCACAAGTTAATTAGCAAAGTATGAGAAATAAAATAAAGTGATTTAATAAAATTGTCGTAAGTATCTATAGACACATCTGAATCGCTCAATAGAGTGCAGGTACAGACACAGAAGTAGCTGAGGGCACAGACACAGAGCGAATCGGTCCGCCTGAACCCCCGGATGCTCCAGGCACCGCTCCCAGCAGAACCTTACAGCCAGCTGGGGTACGGGTACGCAGGGAAACGCAGATGTGTATGTTTGTCAAGCGTAGTTAGCGGTCACGCTGCCAAAAGAAAAACAGCAGATGAACAGTGGCTAAACCAGACTATTCTCAGTGGTTGATGCAGAGGAATATGATGAGTCTGAGGCATCATCTTGTCACAGGAGCTGCCAGTGGACTGACGTGTCCGTGCACTTGTTGAAATTAGAAGTTGGGCATTTCCACCACTCTGCTGTCAACTAGCCAAGGGTCAGGCTGTTCATATTACCCCTTTGTCCTCCCCAAAAAAACATCTCATGTTTTCTCCCTGAAGGTCAGGCTCTCAGGAACCCCTGTGCTCCAGTGACTACTCACAACAATGGAGGCCTTAGGAGTACACAGCTTCTAAAAGGATCAAGGTAACACCTTCCATCTACACAAAGACTACCGCATTTGTTCCAAAAGGGCCTTTGGGCATCACTAAGGTAAAGTGCTTATAAAGCTAATAGTTATTCAAAACATAGGCCTTGGAGAGAGCACAGCATCCAGCAAGCCACACAGCGGCTAAACGGGGGATTAGAGGTACTCACAGAAACCACACTCCAGTTATTCAACAGAAAGGGAGGAAGTTTTGTTCCAAATAAATTAGTGGAACTAATTAGGCAGCAAGCAGGAATCACACTAAACTACCATGTTACACAGTAAATAAACTCAGCCTTAAGTGCCCCCAGAGAAGCTCAATATAGGTGTCATGTCTCCTCTTACAAGAGGAGAGGAGGGTACCAGCAGCTGGTTTTTAAGCTGTCTTCCCTCGTTTTTAAAATCTAGAGTGGGAGGCTGGAGGCTGATTCACGCTGTGACCCAGGGTTCAGTTCTACAGCTCTGCTCAACCTTAGGGAGACAAATTATGGCTCCGACAGTCCGACCAAACATCCTCATCTCACACAAAACCATCTGGGACTGCTTCCTCTGACAGTAAGCAAGAGGGTTGCGGTAGATCTCCCTGCAAGTGATTAACCAAACCGCTACGGCAGTCCCACAGTGGAGGATTATGACAGCCTGCTCATCCAGCGGTAGGAGGGACGCCGGATCTGGCAGCCTCAGCTGGACTGCAGACCATGAGCTAACCTCTCTGTGCCTTTTAGTCTATAAAACAGGCACGGCCCGAGACACGTCAGAGGCGTTTTAACGCTTCCAGGTTTTTATCCGACCTGTCATTGCATCAGCAGGATTTGCAAAATCTTTCCACCTTGCATTCAGCCCTCCTCGAATACACCACGGACGACACACCACCATACGCTATCTTCATCCAGTTAATTTGAACTCAAAAGCTAGCCATCGGCTACACAATTCATAGTTTTATTTGACTTTCAAATCTTCTGCATACGTTGGGTTAAGCTGCTCAGCTACCAGTGCCAAACCAAGTCAGACACTATTATAATGCCCTTACTGTAAAGCGAGGAAATTCAGAACTGTATTTAATTGCATGGCCCTTTATATTTTGACTTGCCAACAGCCAAGCCGAGTGTCATATAATGAGCAGCATGAACCAGCAAGACAGAAGAGGAGGATTTCTTCAAGCACGGTGCAGAAATCATGAGAGAAATTATTTTCCTGGCTGTCTGATGACCCATAGCTGTATAGCTAATAACCATATTGATGCCCACGGAAAAAAAAAAAACAACAAAACAACAAACCAACAAAAAACTCTAGCTTCAACTAAATTCTAACTTTTAACTTGCACCATTTACCTTAACATTATAAAGTGTTCATTATCAAAATGCTGATATACAAGTGGAAAACATTCTGTCTAATGAGGATGTGTATATTTGCTGAGTCCCCAGGAGGATTCTCCAAATGAGGTGCTCACTTCAATGAACCTAACATGGTAATTAATAAACTCACTAAACAGACTCGGCTGCTGAAGAAGAGATGAACAGAATTGAAGGAAACCCTGCCACGATGAAAAGGTTTTCAAAAACATTGTGAAAAGTACACTGAAGGAGAGACATTTTAAAAAGGAAAATGAGGGCAGCTAGAGTGAAAGATGAAGAGTGAAAAAGTGGTCAACAAAATAGGACTTTTCTGGGTGGACAGACAGATCGCAGGCTGTGAACCAAGGTATCAAAGCCTCCACACCATCTCATGCTCCACTCTGGACAGGCTGGGAGGTTTTGTGCTTAATTCTTATTTTAAAAGGTTACATTAGTGCTTATTGTATTTTGCCTGCTGTGAAGTTACAATTTCTCCCCATGAATTGTATTAAACTGATTTTTGTGTCTATTTAATATGGTGGTTTCTTTCTGGTTCTGTCAATAAATTGGATTCCTAAATTATACGTAGCGCTATTAAGCATCCCAGTCAATTATTAAAAAAATACATCAGTGATAACTATAAAAAATTTATTTGGTGCTAAAAAGACATTAACACATTATTACTGGAGGAGTAATTTTTATTTGCTGGTTTTCCATTATGATGCACTGACCACGATACTGCTCACAGTATGACTTAATTCATTTCCACTTAAGAGGAGGAAACAATTTTGCACTATTAGTGCAGATCTTAATACCACAGCTTTGCTTTTGTACACAGGCTTGCAAAAATGGGAATAACTGACAGGTGGCTTTTCTCTGCAATGCTTTTTGGGGTTTTCCCTCAAAGTTTTGGTGTATCTAAAACTGCTGTAAGCCATCATTCCATGCCTCCTCCTCCTCCTCTCCAGTCTGCATGTGTAGTACTTGCCCAAGGGCTTGTGGTCAGCACGTACTGCAAGAGATGTTGCTGCTGAGGGTTTGCAGTATCGAGTCTCCTGGCAAATCTGGGAATGGCCCCTCTGCCTCCAGTTATCCCCAAGAGTCTCATCATGTCTCTGGGCTAGGGACACGGTCCATCAGCCAGTAAGAAACAGAGTGAAGGCTGCAGGAAAGACCATTATTTTTAAGTTAATTGAAAACAAGTCTTCTCAGGGAAGGGGATGGGAGCTTCCCCGTGCTCAGGGTACTCATTCGAGACCTGCAAGGCAAAGGTCGGGGTCCCAGCTCTCCGTGATTCAAGCCCTGCTTCCCCGGGACAGGTATTAATGCATCAGCTACTGATTCTGGGTGATGGTTCCCGTGCTCCATCCTGAAAGCCTGCTCTGACTTCTCCACTCTCCAATGTTGTAGTCGATCCCGATTCCAAAACGAGGAACTTTTATGAAGTCTTTTAAACCTATGACTGAAGAAACGTTTCTCACCCAGCTACGAAGATCAGCTGACGATGACGCATTTTCACCCTTTCCTCTTTCAGCAAGTCATATGTGAAAGAAAACAGAATGGAAGGGGACAGCAGTTCTTTTGTGCACGTGTGTAGTCTGTGCAAGACACACAGTCCGTCTCAGCAGTGAGAGAGCACTAACACCATGTCACGCACTGACTTTTCAAACAACCACTGTTAGTTTGGAAAAGCCTTTAATTCACCAAGCTGCCGGCCATATAGGATGGCTCCAAATTGTTGAAAATCTGATAACTGCTGTGTAATGCTGCAACATACACTAGGAATGCACGTGGTAATTAGAGACCATCTACAATTATGAGTACAGCAGAGGGGAAAGCAGACAGGATGGCACATGCTGTACTGCTTCAGATGCCCACGAGGCTGTTGGTGAGAGGAAGACACAACGCCATACCAACAGTAGTGCTGGGAAGGAATGTCGAAGCTGTCAATTCCAAAATGTTGCCCTCCCAAAAATAAAACTAAAAAAAATGTTGCTGCTGTTATCAAATGCAGAGAGATACAGCTAGATAATAAAGCCACAAAATGGGGAAAATTAATCCCTGTACCAAGGCGCAGGTTGACCTTTTTCAAGAAACAGGCAAACCTCCTTTCCCCTACCATTTGCACCGCAGAGTCCACATGGCCGCTGCCAGCACAAGATATCACTCTACCCACTCCTATGTGTTAGCTGCCTAATTGCCAGCTAACTTTCCACCCCGAATCCTTCCCGTCAGTGCTAGCTGGCAATGATTGATGAAGCAGACAGCACACAGCTTGATTTCTTGGACAGCAGGTTGCTGTTGCAAAGCTGGCAGTTAAGAAAAATCTCGTTCTGAATCTTTAAATGGACCGCATTTGATGAGGAAGTCATTGAGGAAGCAAGAATAAACGCGAGGCACCAAGATGTAATATTGAGGAGCCTTACACATCATAGCATAACTGCTCTTTAAAGAGCCCTGTTACAGATGTGCTTGGGCGTACTCTCAAAGCAATCGTGCAGTCGTGCAGGGGTGTTAACGACAGGCAGCTGCCTCCCTGCCGGGCAGTGAATCCACCATGTGTAACCAGTTCAGTCTCAAACCCGAGCAAGGACCTCTCCTCCTCCGGCTCTCTGTGTACGAACACCAGAATAAATTCTGCTAAATACACGCGTTCACTTTGGCAGGACACATCACTTCCATCCTCCTCCTTAAAGCCTACTTTCAAACAACAAGCAGGTTGAAATGGAAATGGAAATCTAAGTCAGGACAGAGGATACAGAAAGGCCAGAAATGACACATTTTTAATCCTAAACCTAGCACGAGGCAGCAGCACTTCAAAAGTTGCCAAAGGTGGCCAAGAGGAGCTGCACAAACACAATCTTGTCAGAATCTGGTTTTAATCCTAAACATCAGTCCAGGTCGAGCTGTACGGCAGGAGCTCTGCCTTCCATGACCATATCCCCTCCATCCTCTTCAGGCAAGTTGATCAAGGACACGCTTTACAGCAATCCATGGGCATGCTGGCAGTCAGCAATGAAAACAAAGATGAGGGGGAAATAAAAAAGGCAGAATGGATTTCAACACAAAAAGGGCAAAACTGAATCTCAAAGTCAGCAAAGAAAACAGCGTACCTGAAGGCAGTTACCTGCAGTACGACTGAAGCACTTCGCAGTTTCTATATCCAGTTTGGAATCAGTTCCCACCTTCCAGCAACACGCAAGCTGCAAAGGCGGCTGCTGCACCCAATGTTAGAAAACGGCCCACTTGAAATTGTGATGTAAACATCATTCATTCCACTGGTGGAGTTGAAAGCTTAGAGGGATGCTGGGGAACATCTTTGCTTTTCCGACACTCTTCTCAATTGGAAAAACATTTATCTTTGCTGCAATATGCTGAAAATCTTTACTGTGCTTGAGCCCCAGTCTTCACAATCAGATCTCACCCCTAAAATTCACAGCCAGCTCCCCAAGGAGGGAAGGAGGACCTGCATGGACACAAAGCTACGGTTTCCTTCTGGTTTTGAAGGAATGTGCTGAGAAACTGCCTCCATGCGAGGAAGACAGTTTTGGATCCATCTCTATCGTACGCTGAAGCAACATTCCTGGTGCTGAAGCGACTCTCCTAACTTTCTGCAAGTACCGAGGGAGCTGGCAAACACAGATTTGGGGGAATGCAGAGCCATCCCCAGGAGTCTGACAATCTGACTCCTCCGTGTTACGGGTGCTCGCTCCCCTGGCTTCATCCCAAACCTCTTCATCCCAAATTTCTCTGACTATCCTGACCCTTTACCTCCTTCCTCTACACACCTTTACAGCTATTCCCTTAACCACACACACACGCTCCCCATGACATATATAATAAAAATCCAGCTCATAAAAACAGAGAAATAAAATTGAATGTTGAACTCTTGACATTTGCTATCCATTACTGTATTTGTGCACACTGTCTTTTCCCACTGCTCATTATCATTTGTCTCCATATCGGCCCTCGTGGTTTTTTTAATCCAATTCTCACAGTATTTGATACTTCATATAATCACATACTTTGAAAAGCTGGAGAATCTCAGCTTTTAATGTGAGAATCTCAGCTTTAGTCAAAGTGATTTTCTACCTGCTGGGTTTTGAAAGAGGGGTGCACGGAAGGGAAGAGAAAATCCTGAATATATAAATCCTCAGGGGCTCAAATGACACAATGAGAAAGCTAGACCAAAAAACTAAACAGGAAAAAAAACCCCACATTTCATTTTAATGAAGTCAACTTTCTAAGCCAATCTCATGAGGAAACAGGCAGTGAGAGTGTGACCTACACGGCCTCTGTAGCTATAAAGGGGACTGGTCTAGATTAACGCTAATGTCAAGATTAGCTAATATCCCATTTCAGGAGAGCGTGCGACACGGCATTAAAACCTTCAGAAAATCTTGGCTCTCTATCTAGACAGATGTGGGCAGAACTGTCTTTAAGCAAAACATTTTTCAAAGCTTTCCATGAGGCACTGAGGTGAATCTTTGTTTAACTGTAATTGGATTTCCAATGGCAAGAGGTTCTGCCGTTCAGAAACCAGATAAAGGATGAGCCGGGGACACGGGGGAGAAAGTCCCAAGTCAATTGCTGTTTACTGGGCAGTCGATTTCTCGTGAACGGGTCAGAGGACCGATATCTGTTGAGACCTCGTCTTCAGAGCTTAACAAGCTGAATTATTCTCGAGTTGACATTTTTCTTGGGTTTGGAAAGTTTTAAAACTCTCCATCAAATCCCTGTTAGTACCACAAAATGTGGTTTGCTATAAAATAATCTCGTTACAAGGTTTCCAAGGGTTCACAGGGTGCCTCAGAGTTTACAGATGTCTTGTTAACCTCAAACATCACTTTTAAAGTCTGCATGTTAATAAGGTGTGATGTATGAAATTCTCTTTATAACTTTTACTTTGAGATAATTTCAGATCTCCTTTCTGTTCAGGAAGGCATTGAGGGACTCATTTTAGCTACAAAGCTCTCTCTTCTAATCCTGATGCGCTCAGGGAAATATTGGAATGGTTTTGATATGATAAATATTTATTTTTCACTTTTGCACGAAAAGAGCATTTCCATTCATTTGAAGCAGGAGTTATGAATCTGATTAGAAATTCAGAAGCAAACAGGCAGCTTCTAATTACCCGCTTTTTGCATGTTATCCTGTTTCTCACTTTGGGCCTAGATACCAACCTATGAGGATACTTGCACCACCTTCTGAGACACATAACTCAGACATAGTTAATTGTAAAAAAAAATATTTTTACATATCTGACAGTCAACTCTAACTGCATAATGAGATTCATGAAAGATTTACTCGCCCATTGATGAACAACTTGAGAACCTGCCATGTCTGCTAGACTCAGTGAAATGCCTCGAAACCTACCATGGTTTATAAGAATATATTTTTCCTTCTCCATTAAACTCTTTAAGAAGTAATTATTGACAGTCACCCTGATCCTTTCAGTTGTGTTTTCCTAATCACAGCTTAAAAAATCATCTATGTGATTTCTGTATCCAAAGTTAAAGCAACATATACATTACCACTGCCAAAATGGGCACAAACTTGAACATCCATCTTAATATGTGGAGGAACTTCTTTCCTTTGAGGGTGGCAGAGCAGTGGCACAGCTGCCCAGAGAGGTGGGGGAGTCTCCCACTCTGGAGCCATCCCAGACCCGCCTGGACGCCGTCCTGTGCCACTGCTGGAGGTGACCCTGCTGTGGCAGGGGGTTGTGCTGGGGGAGCTCCAGAGGACCCTTCCAACCCTGACCATTCTGTGACTCTGTGAAAATATATTTAGAGAAGTACATCTGCATCTACAGACCCTCTCATCAAAATCAAATGTTGTATATAGGTATTGCATAAAATCAGCTCAAGGATGCTGTTATCCTAGGACTGTAAAATATGTTCGATGCATCATGTTTTGATGCTTTCCACTGACTATATCATAGCTCATACAGTTCATTTCTGATTGGACTTGAATTTTGAATATATGCATTAAAATGTAACCAGTCCTAGGGAAGAAAAAAATAAAGCTTTGCTACAAACAAATGAACAAACTCAATTTTTCATTAATAGAGAATCATGACTCAGTGTAATGTGGAAAGTCTGAAGAAACTTGGGGCATACCTTCTGAAGGGCTAATCTGTTACAAAGACTTACAATTTGGCAAGCGGTGTATAAAAAAAACCCTTAAAGAATACACTAGAGCAATAAATTTACTAACTCAGCAAAGCAGAAAAAGGTCACAAGCATTTAGCTATCCTGCGATGTCAGCTACGTCACTGACATGATTCAAGATTTCAGGTTAAATTTAACATTGATCTCCAGTCAAGCACTGGATCTGTTGACACAAGACACTGCATTTCGCCCACAAATGATTGTGGTTAGTCCCTTTCTTGCTTCATTTTAGTTATCATACAACACACAGAAAGCACGGGATTTCCCACCTATGAAGCCGCTGAATACAGTTTTCAGGTCTTTCAGTACTCAGTCAGGGCTACGACACATCGCCATTGAGAAGTCTTAGCTGGCCACGCACTCGAAACCTGCCTACAAGCAATCATGATCAGTTCCTGAGGAGCACACGCAGGAACGGGTCGGCCTCCTACACTGAGGGGGAAAAACCAATACCAAACAGAATAACTATTTAACGATACCTGTCTCCTTTTAACAATACCTCTAGAGAGTGTTCATACGTTGTGGTATTGGTAGCAGACTCACAGAAAAGGTTACAAGTAAAAATAAAAAAAAAATAAAAAGAGATGGATTTTCCTCCAGTTTGGCATCATCATCAGGCATTAAGTACTGAAACTGCCACACTTGATCAGTAAATGTTTTGTCACGGTTACATCAGAGTCGAGTCTTCCCCCTCACCGCCCCCCAACCCCAACAGGGAGACAGACACCAGGTAAAATTTGCCAGTATAATATGTACAATCTGCATAAGCGTTAAGCAGACAAAGGGAAATCAAATAACAAGAGAAAAGGTAGAGATCGTGATTTTCTTTAGGCATTCATTAATGTCTATTCAAATATAAATACTGAACAAAAATCTGTATTTCATATTGCAGGAAAGCACACTTGTGCCAAATCCTTTGGAGATTTGGTTCAAGAACAGTTCATCCCTATCTGAAGATTTGCCTGAAATACTGCCAAAACCCACTAGCACTTTATGTTAGCTGAAATAAAAGCTACTGTTGCAGAAGAGAGAAATGCAAAGGAGCTTCACAGGACCGTGTTCCCACTCCTGCCTGAATATTCATGTACCTGATCAAATCCTTTTTGGTCTTTGCTTTTCTGCTACAACTTCAACCTTGCCCATTTTGAAAAGCGGCACAATACAGCAATGGCAGATTTTTTCCCAAGTTATCTACATCATAGTCGTCAGAGGAGGTAACTCTGAATCTTCCATTTCTTTTCTAGGTTTTATTGGTGTCTTTCACGTTATCCACAGAAATCAAATTGTGAACCGCTCAGGAAAATTCTTATGTGATCCCTGTTCTCAGCCTCTTCTCCCCCTTTACTCTCCTACTCTTCAACTCAGGGACTCAGAATTGCACACATGGAAGACAAACATCTTCATAAACAACTTCAGGTTTGGACTCAACAAAGAATCTGTCACAGAGAATTTTCTGTCTCTAGTGGAACGCGTGGGAGATTGGGGCACGGAGGAGATCTCTAAGCTGGAGAAGTCCCAGATACCACAGATCTCCAAAGCCAGATCTCTGCTCTTCGTTGCGGTGCAGAGAGAGCAGATCGTGTGTAACACTCACACTGGTCATGCCTAAGCTCTCCCGCACGGTGCAGAGATGCTGCTGATCAGCTCAGGGAAGTGATGGTGACATGGTTTAACCTCAACCAGCAACTAAGCACCATGCAGCTGCTCCCTTACTTCCCCCCGGTGGGATGGGGGAGAGAACCATAAGGGTAAAAGTGAGAAAACTCATGGGTTGAGATAAAGACAGTTTAATAAGGAAAGCAAAAGCTGCGCACGCAAGCAAAGCAAGAATTTGCTTTAGAATTCATTCACTGCTTCCCATGGGCAGGCAGGTGCTGAGCCATCTCCAGGAAAGCAGGGCTCCACCGTGCACAACGGTTACTTGGGAAGACAAACACCATCACTCTGAACATCATCCCCTTCCTCCTTCTTCCCCCAGCTTTATATACTGGGCACAACGTCATATGGTATGGAATAGCCCTTCAGTCAGTTGGGGTCAGCTGTCCCGGCTGTGTCTCTTCCCAAGTTCTCGTGCCCCCCAGCCTACTCGCTGGTGGGGTGGGGTGAGGAGCAGAAAAGGCCTTAACTGCTCAGCAACAACCAAACACATCACTCATCCCAAAGCCAAAACAGCACTATAGCAGCTGCCAGCAGAAAGTCAACTCTCTCCCAGCTGAAACCATGACAGACGGTTACGAATGCATGGCACGATGCTACCCGGAGAAAGGGTGACAGTCCCTGAACGCACAGGGAGAAGGGGCCATCCCTCCTGCCTGCATCAAGTACACCCATGACATAGGGCCACCCGATGTCAATGGCAGCTGCACACCCATAGCACACTGGTTGCGCAGTTACCAGCAAGCTTCTCAAGGACGTTCCTTCAACTCAGTCAAGTCACTTTGCTACTTCTAAACAACACACCTACGACCTATTTGCTCTGTTCTCATACGTGCTACTCTATCAACAGAAATAGTCAAGCTCATTAGAGCAGGTTGTCAAAAGCACTCGCAAGAAGAGATTTTGTACTTCAGAAGATTCTCATCAGTTACCGGGTTCCTCTTCAAGAGAAAGAAGAGTAATACAACTGTCCTGATTAACCTGGATTTCTGCAACATCAAACACCTGCAAACACAATACTCACAAACACCCCATGAGCTGAAAATCGTTAGCAGTCATTTTCCCATAGCTTGTTCTGGTTTCTTGTAAACAAGAACGCCGGAGCAAACAGGACACATACATATTCATCTCACAGCATACTGAATTTATCAGCGTAATACTGAGTACCAATTAACCAAGGGAGATGCACAGACCTGCAGGACTGAAAGCCTGTCACCTGTACTGGTCAAATTAGGGATCTACACTCTCCAACATAGTCTTGGAAAGCAGTGCGAGAAACTTTGCCGATATCAATTTATTCAGGGTAATGAGGACAAAGGCTGACTGTGAGGAACTGCAGAAGGACCTTATGAAATGATATGACATATGAGATGGCAGATGAAATTCAACAGAGATAAATGTCAAATATGCATGTGGGAAAAACAATCCCAACTTCACATATGAAATGATGGACTGAGCCAACCGTGACTACACAGGAGTGAAATCCTGGCTTTACAATGGACAGCCCCATGGAAATGTCAGCCCAGTGCTACCAACAGTCAAAGGAAAAAAGACAGCAGATCGAATGCTAAGAACCATTAGGGGAAAAGGAAACTTATGAGTTGCACGCATGGGCAGCATGGATGGGGACTGCTTGTTCATGGACTCTTCCAATAGTGACACAAGGACCGCTTAAACCAAACTGGAGCCATGTCCAGTACAAACAAACAAAACTGATTTTGTTACCTAACAAGAGAAGCTGTGGATGTCACAAGCCTACACTGGCCTAAGGGTAGAGAAGATTAAGTTCACAGAAGAAAAATCTATTCATGCTTACTGTCTACAGAGAAATCACTCCTGGCACAGAGTCCCTGAGCTGAAAACAGCTGGAGCCTGGGAAGCGTTAGAGCAGAAGCATCACGTCTGCCTGCCCTGCTCATCCTCCCCAGCCTATGGCCACTGCTGGAGATGGGATGGTAGGCTGGACCTTGTCAACGGGAATTAACAGAATTATCTCACATTCGGCTTCGTATCCCTTAGCAGGAGTTTGATTTGTGTTTTATTTTTAACCCAACATATGTTGACTCAATAATTTTACATTTCTGGTTCCAGTGCTGTAGAATTTTTGCAAAATGAATAAAAAGAAAGAGTAGGAGGGGGAGAGCAGCAGAGTAAAGACGCTGCTCATTTTAAGAAACTTACTGGCCTGACTTCCCACCACGCAGGAGACAAAGCTTACCAAGGCTTTGGCTACCTACTTACTCAACTTTTGCAAAAATGTCAGTGAAGGCTATTTTCAGAAACCAAGCACGTGCTGTTTACACAACCACCCCAGTTCTTCTTCTGCCAGTCACAATAACCCGTGACACAGCCACATGTAAAAACACTCTGACGTAAGGGTATCTGCGTGTGGTCCAGAGTGTCCATCTCAAGGGGATCTTCTGCCTGAAGCTGAGGAGCTGTGTGAAAAGGAGGAGGTTTTGGAACAGCAGTAATCCAAAGGGATGGAATAGGAAGCTCACAGCAGCAAGCGGTAACGTGAGAGTCAAATTTCACAGGGACACTGTGCTTCTGCTATCGGTGCTCTTTGCAAGAAATTCTGTCCCAGAGCACACTCCCCTCTGATATTAATTTTGAATGCAAGAAAGCTTTGTAGTACCTAATCCTATTAGCATGCTCCTGAAATCCGTAAAAGCAGGAATGTAGGACTGGCTCAGAGAGTTCGCTCTCAAGCTCTGCTCCCCCACGAAACAAATTCAGGTTCAATTCAACAGTCCTTGGGCCCTTAGGGACTGATGAGGTAATATTTACCCATGCTGAGCGATAGTTATGCACAACAGTAAAGGAAATAAAAACATTTAAATGAAAAATACTTTGGACAAAATACGTTTTTGTAATCTAGAAAAGCTCATAGATTTTTTCTTCTGTACTTTTCCAACCAAATTGGAAAAAAGAAACAGCTGATTACATTTTTTTCCTCCACTTTCAAGTTTTACTGAGCTCTTTTCCTACAGTCTCTCCGCCACCTCTCCTTTTCCTACCAGGCTTTTTCAGAGGCAGGAATTGAAAAATATAAAGAAAAGAGAAAACAGAGAAAATTAAAAAAAAGTTTTTCCCTTTTTTCTTATTCTAAGTTGTTTAGAAAACTGGTAAGAGTGCTTGATGTTTGAATGAAAAGAGTTCCTGTCAATATTTTTTTTAATTATTTTTTACTTTTAAGAAAAGCTTAATTTTACTAGACGATAGCGATTTAGGAAAAGAGAATGACATGGAACACGTTTGCTTTGGACAGAAGTGTCATCCCAGAGCTGGGCTTATTCTCTGTGCAGCCAGGTTGGGTATCAGCATCCTGCATTAGATGATCCCCAATGGCTCTGGCAAGAGCTGATCACAGAGAACCCTATAAATCGGCTACGGCGGCTGATGAGAGCATGTTCGATTAAATGAATTTCTGTCCAAGTTCCTGTTGCATGACAGCCAAAATGTTTTAACATTTTTGTAGATGTGTTTCTGTGCAAGAGAACGAAGCAGATGTTTTCTATCACAAACTGTAGGCTGGTGGCTAGGGTTTAGGTCTGGGAAACAGCAGCGCATCAGTCAACATGACGCAGGATGAAGAATTCCACTGGAAATGCGGCAGTGCCTCCGCCAGTCGCACCCATTTCACATGATTCAGCAACCGACGTGGTAACAATCCAATTTTAGCTAAAATGATTTTGTTTTTATTGAATTCTGGAATGAAAACAGGTTTTATATCTTTGAGAGATGCCATGAAATAGAATAAGCAGCTTGTACTCCACATCCCCTCAGACATCCAGTCTCCGTGCAGAGACAACAGGTTGGCAGCAGGGAGTCTTTCAGACTCCAGAAACCGGCAATACCTCTTCATGCACATTTGTGTTTTGAGGACAGCTAATTTAAAACAAAAACCCACAACATTAAGTAACAACAATTATATATTGGCGTTCAACAAATTTCAATGCTTTTATTTAGCTTTTTGAAATATCAGCGTTTCATTTCTCAGGTATGAAATATACCCCAAATGATAAGTCTATCAACTAGGTATCAGAATGACTAGGTGCCTTAAATTCCACAAACTTCTCAAGAATTTTATTACACAGTAAATCTTAATGACATACAATACTGGCTGTGATATAACAACTATTGCAAACGGAAAAATATAGCCTGGTAACGTGACGTGCTGGTGTTTGGTCAGCACGCATCTCAGAAAGGAAGCACTTCTGGCAGTTGCCCAGTGAAGCTGCCCCAGCTTTCCCAATTCCCTAATCACCACGTCAGCTGGGAGTTCGCTGCTCTGCAGCACTGCTGTTCTGTAGACTCCTACCAAGGCCATGGACCATGCCCAGTTTTTCACAGCATCTTCATAACTGCTTAGTAGTGCCACATTCCTCTATGCAGAAACAACGGACTGTGTGTATCTGATCCATTTAAACCAAGGTTCTAGCTCCAGGTCAACATTCCTCTGCCCAGTTAATAATGCCTAATTATCCCTACAGGTTGGGTGTCGTCAATGGATAGCTGAGGGCACAGCTCTCACCAGAACTATGCAAAAGGAGACATATCATGCCGGGCAGGATGCGGGCATTGATGCTTTCTGTGGTCCCTGCCAAGGAATTTGAGATTTAAGACCTACAATGCTGCCCCAGAGTAACAGGCAATAGGAGTCCATGAACTTCATGCTGTCTACACAGGGACTACAGACACACACTGCTGGGGCACGGAGCACACTCATCTTCAAAATACTCCTGTAAAACAGAAAATATCCTCCTTAGTGACAGAGTCAACGCTGGGAGAGCTTTCACACATAAACAGCAGATTGTGTGCTCCGAGGATAGTTGAACTAACGCACAGCCCTTCCAGCGACCCATCTCCCATCAGCTCGCATTGGCTCCACACCTGCACAGCCTTTATTCATCCCTGAAGATCTTGAAACTGCATATTGCTGCACCCCTAAGCCATTGTCCTGGTTTGAGGTAAAACAGGACCAATTTTGTTCAGTAACTTTGCTTCTTATCTAGGCCTCTCCTAACTATCATAGAATCATAGAACGGTTTCAGTTGGAAGGGACCTTGAAGATCATTGAGTTCCAACCCCCCTGCCATAGGCAGGGACACCTCCCACCAGCCCAGGTTGCCCAAGGGCCCATCCAGCCTGGCCTTGAGCACCTCCAGGGATGGGGCCTCATCAACTTCTCTGGGCAACCTGTACCAGTGCTTCACCACCCTCAGAGTGAAAAATTTCCTCCTAATGTTTAATCTAAACCTGCCCTCTTCCAGTTTGAAGCCATTCCCCCTCGTCCTATCACTCCATGCCCTAGTAAAAAGTCCTTCCCCAGCTCTCCTGTAGGCCCCCTTTAGGTACTGGAAGGCCACAATAAGGTCTCCCCGGAGCCACCTCTTCTCCAGGCTGAACAACCCCAACTCTCTCAGCCTCTCCTCATTGGTGAGGTGCTCCATCCCTCTGATCATCTTCATCGCCCTCCTCTGGACAAGTCCATGTCCTTCTTATGTTGGGGCTCCAGAGCTGGACGCAGTACTCCAGGTGGGGTCTCACCAGAGTAGAGTAGAGGGGCAGAATCCCCTCCCTTGACCTGCTGGCCACACTTCTGATGCAGCCCAGGATATAGTTGGCCTTCTGGGCTGCGATCGCACATTGCTGGCTCATGTTGAGTTTCTCATCAATCAGCACCCCCAGGTCCTTCTCCACAGGGCTGCTCTCCAGCCATTCTCCGCCCAGCCTGGATTTGTGCTTGGGATTGCCCCGACCCAGATGTAGGACCTTGCACTTGGCCTTGTTGAACTGCATGAGGTTGGCTTAGGCCCACCTCTCTCTCCAGCCTGCCCAGGTCTCCCTGGACGGCATCCCTCCACTCCAGCGTGTCTGCCTCACCAAACTACTGAAATATTTTCAGACATTCAGACATATTTTTCAGACATTGTTCACTCTCTCAGAGTGATCAGACCTATGTCTATAGGTGATGCCAAGGCACAGTATGCAGAGAGGCTCTTGCTTATACTTATTGCTGTAACACCCAAGGGCAGATAACTTTGTTACTTGCCCCATTGGAGGGTCAGAAGCTGAAAAATGTAGAGGGGTCACATCTGTGGGGAGAAGCAGACAGGACAGGTGACCCAAACCTGACCAACGGGGTATTCCACCCCATCTGCCTCATGCTCAGGATAAAAGCTGAGGAATCAAAGGGTCAGCCCTCTTTTCTCAATGGCTGACATCTGAGGAGGACTCTGTCTGTTCATCTGCCTGTGATCCCGATCCTGAATCCAGATCTGGAATCCAGTTCCCATCCGTCACTGAGTCCAGTCTGGGACTTCCCCAGTGCCAGCCGGTGTCGTGACTGTCATCCTGGGAGCTTGATAGGGTTTCATATATATTTAATTATCTCCTTTTATTTTATTATTAATGTTTCATTAAAGTAGTTTAGTTCCTTCTAAACTCGTCTCTTTTTCCCTCCTCTGCCTCTGTCTTTGAAGAGTGGTAGGGGGGAGCACCCTTCGGTCCCATCTGGGGTGCCCCACGTCCCCAGTGGCTGGTTCGGCCTAAACCACGACAGCGGTATTTGTTTCTCACATGGAAAAAAAAGCAAGACAATGACATAAAAGAAAAAAAGAAGAAATATTTTTTTTTCTTCCAAGAAAAGTTATCACCTAGAAGAGCATGGATATTCTACTTCATGTTTCATATTTTCTTGCTTATTCAGTGCTCGAAGTAGAAGCATCTGTTGGGACTGCTGTTCAACTCTGCCTCTCCTTCTTCTCCCCCTCACAAAACCCCATGAAATATTGTTCATTTAAAAACGTAAATCCAAGATGGGAATACTACTTGAATCACCTGTTCCTCACCTGCTGATGGCCTCTGGTATAACTAGGGGCTGTTATCTTTCATTTATTCATTTCTTATTTCAGGGCGTAAGCAATGAGAATCAGCACAGCCCATAACATTAGCAGCATTTGAGTCTAACTTGCCTGACACTTCTGTTTCAGAAGAGATACAGAATTCAAAAGTGATTTTATTGGAGCTTTGAAAAGCTAAAAGGGGTTAAAACAGGCTATTCTTGCCATGGAATCTCATGCTGACATGAAATGTTTTGAAAGGATGATTCAGAGAAGCAAGGATCCCTTGTAAATCAGTCAATATTTGCTTCGTAGCAAGACTTCAACACTACCTTTATCTCCACAAAGTTGTCTCTAAGGTCAAGACTCCACCTCGCTCAGGGTTGGGAAGGCACGGTGCGCATTCAGAAGAGCTGAGCAGAGCACAGGGGAAATGAGGCTTTTTAACAGCATCTGCTTTCCTAAGCTAACGCCTAACAGCCTGGCAAACACAGCCATTTCTGATAGGGAAGATAATATCCGTGATAGCATTTCCCTCCCATTACTTTCTTCTGACATACATTCCTATTGCACTCAATTACAGTTCATTTCAAGAACATCTTGCAAAACTTGGTCTTTGTTCCCATTTTTGTCTGATGAAGACTAAGTATTCAAACAGACCCAGAAATATAGCCAGAACGAAGCTAATTCCCAATGTAGAGAGACACATCGGGACTGTGACACGACCATGCGCTACCCCAAACGGCAGCATAGGGTCAGCAGTTCGTTATCAGCCACCCTTTACGTGCAGATAAGGCAGAGAGAGGGCAGGTGTATCCTCTCCTCGGGTACTTACACAACAGGCTTTGAACAAGCAAGTTTGATCTAACATGGAAATCATCACACAGACCTATCTATGCTGTCCAGGGCAAATGCATCAATCCATATACTTCAACAGAAACATTAAAAAGACTTAAAAAAGAACAAGAAAAAAGAGACAGACATACTCAGTTCAAACTCAATTATAGGACATGACATTTTCTTAGTGAGTCAGACTAAGCAATTAGCCAAAAACAGTTTTAAGTCGTTTCAGGCAGTTCACCTGCTCCTCAGACTTTCGGTTTCTCAGTTGTGTGTCATTTTATAATCGTATTTGCCTAATTTCCAAATTTGTTTTTCCAACTGACTACCTAAGAAACAGCAAAACAGATTGTACCGAAACAGCTGTGAAATGAACATAATAAATCAAAAAGCAAAGGTTTATTTACTTTCTCTTCCTTTCCAGTTCTTTAACCTACAGCAGTCCTAGGCTTTGCCTGCAAAAAGTAGATAAAACAATACAGACAACAAAAAAACCCCAACATCCAACAAAAAAAAAAAACTTGCGGCAGTTTTTAATGGATGGCACTCCTTTCACAGCACAAATCCTGCTGTTTCTTACAGGGATTCCAGAGCGACATATCTCCAGAAGACATTAACCATCTCTAATAGAAACATTAAAATATTAAACTCTTATGCAAAACATGTTCAGGTTTTTTTAAAAAAAGGAATTTTATATAGCTTCATTCACTTAATATGTTTTTGAAGCATTCAAATTCTTGCAATACTACCAGATAATGGCCTATATCCGGAAGAAAAAAAAAGGCAATGCATCACTTGGCTAACATTTCTTTTCCATTTTGTGATATAATTCACTATACTTACTTAGCTCCCTTTTGAAACCAGAAAGGAAATACTGTGAAGACTCAGAAAACAATGAAAATGAAATGAAAACAAAGGGGAAAAAAAAATCCCTTCTATGAAAATATAAAGACGACACATTTGAAAAGTACTGGAGCGGAACATACTAAATTAAAGATATTTGTAAGGAATGGAAGAAAATGCTCTGTCAGAGATAAGCAGTTTGACATTCCCTGTCGCTACATGAAGCGGAGTTCAAGGATATAAATCCAGGTAGCTTCTGATAAAATGATGTCAAACCGTATTTTGCTTTTGCTGCAAGTAAGAGGAGTGGCTGCCTCCCCGTTGGACTGCTGGCACCTGTGAGATTTTTAGTGCCAGTTGGTCTTATTAACAAATTGAATTCCCATAGGAACCCGATGGTAAAGGAACTGCTCTTCACAGAATCACAGCATCTCCTAGGTTGGAAAAGACCGGTAAGATCATCTGGTCCAATTGTTAACCTAACACTGACAACCCACCACTAAACATGTCCCGGAGCGCTATATCTACCCCACCCTTAAATAACTCCAGGGATGGGGACTCCACCACTGCCCTGGGGAACGCGTTCCAATGCCCGATGAGCCTTTCAGTAAAGAAATTCTTCCTAATATCCAATTTAAACCTCCCTTGGTGCAACTTGAAGCCATTGTTGAAGCCACCCTCTTGTTCTATCACCTGTTACTTAACACAACAGGTTGACTCCCACACCTTCAGACCAAGCTACCGCTCAGGGAATTCCGACTTTATACAATAGTCACACTTTCTGACAGTAAAAGCTTCTGTCGTCTCTGTTCCTAAAATGGATTTTGTTGCTATTACAAATTGAATTTCTGGTTGGTAGCATTTATTTGATTATAAATTTCAGAGGTTCTTTTCTTTCACACTTTGTGTCTATGCCTGCCCAACCTAATACATTTCCACGCCGCAGAGCTGACTGGAGCAGCTTTCAACCAACGCGTGAAGCAGCCCAGTTCGGTGAGTTTACAGGGATGTGAAGAAGCAAGAAACACAGAAAAGTTTGATGTGCGTTGGAGGAGCAGGCAGGGTTGGGCTAAATCACCAGTTACCACAAATCTCTGCTTTTTTAGCAGGCTTTTGCTGATAAATATCAGCTTAATCCTAAAACCGGATGCTTCAATTATGGGATTAACGTCAATCGACATACAGAATAACAGAAAGTAGAACTGCTTTCCTTACGGAGGTACTAAATCAGCGTCTCATTGCTGGTTCCACAGAGGCAGGCTGGCTACCCTGCAGGGAGATGCTAGGTTTCCTGCGCTGGAAGTAAATAGTGACTTTTTAAACAATAAAAGCATGGGATTCATTGCAAAGTCTTTTAATGTGACCTGGGTGGTTTGGGAGTGAAATGCAAAGGTGGAAAAAGTCCATCCATATCCAGCGCTCCTTCAAAAAGACAGGCATGGGAAGACATGACCCCGAAGGGGCATTGCCAGCACTGGAGCTCAGCATCCTGCAAGAGACAGGGGGGTTTAAACACTTTTTTTTTTTTATGTTATTCTTAAAACAAAGATCCTCCTTACAGCTGAGTATTCCAAAGATATGACTTAGTGAAATGCTGAATCAGTCAAGAGATGCAGAGAAACCATAGTAAGGCCCCCAAGAAACCCTCTCTAGAAAGTAATTCCTTTCTCTCTGGGGCCATGGACTCACCCACTGACAGAAAACTGAAAAGTGAACTAGGAAAGCTGAAAAAACACCTCAAATAAAAGGGGACCTTTTAATTGAGGAAGTGAACGGTCATATCAGCCATTTTTATTTTTTTCTTTTCTTTTTTAAGTCATCTGTTGGAAATGGAACCAATTTCCAACCAGCGCATCGGACCCCAATGCATCGGACATATTTATTGGCTGGATCCTGTGATTCTTATTCAAAACAACATACCAACCCTGCACACTGTCCGAATGTTTTGCTTAGGAATACAGCATGTGCTACAGACGTACAATAGATCACAGTAATAAGAGGAAAAGTATAATTTAGATTCTATCCTGAGGAAATTTAATAACCCAGAATTAGAAAAGTCTAACTCATTTGACAGCACTTCTTTAAAGAGATATATTATGAGCTCAGAAAGTAGACACATGCTGCAAGGTTTTTATGACTCTTAAAAAGACAAACCCTCATACTGAGGATTTCCAAGTTGACTGCGAAAGGCGAGCACACAAGTCCCACCAAAATCATGGTAAATGGCAGGCAGGGTCTCCTGGCTGCCTTCCCAAGCCCCATCCAACTCTCCTGCGCTGCCTAATTCTGGCAGCTGTGGTTCAGTTTCATACTTCAAAGAGCAGTGAAAGGCACCTTTTAGAAAGAAAAAACAGGAAACAAAATAAGCACTTCCAAGCCCTACTCCTTTGCTTGCAGGACATTACCATTACAAAGATGCCCAGCGCTCTTTGTGGAGCACCAAGCTGCACTGGGAGGGTTGGGTTTGCCTCCAAATCTCTGCGTAAACTCCCTACCCCGAAGTGTGAATGGACAAACAAAGCCAGACAGGAGCCTCTCCTGTGCTGAATATGCATGTGATGTCTCCTAAAGTGCACGACAATAATGAGCTTGCACAATCTATGGTAAATTTATTCAATAGCTAAATGAATATACTATCCTACAGAGACACTGGAATGGGGAAAATAGATAAGCAATGTTGCTTATGATATTTTTACTCCCCCCCCCCCCCCCAAAAAAAAAAAAATAAAAAAAAATCAGTCAGAGGGGAAAGGAACATGTTGGAGAAGACAGATTTTCACAAATATTTGTATTTGAATTGCTGATGAACTCTTCCTGCTGTTATTTTTATTAATGTTTTAATTATATATGCAATACACTTCATGAATAACTGAAAATATATAGGAGCTACGGTATTTTACAAGCTAGAGGGACAGTTATATAGCCAACTTCAAATATACTTCCTTTCTGTTAAGGAAACAAAATGCACTGGGACCGTGACCTTTTATGCAATATATTTAAAAGCAAGCATGTGATGGAGCAGTTCTCCTGAGCTCATGCTAAAACGGATGTTGCCATCTGTAGAGCGGTATTTCACTCCAAGTCTCCAGGGTTTTTTAAGATGTACGGGTCAACTGGAAGCACAATGAATATGGAATGGGGCAGCAAGTTTTTATTGGGACATTATAAATTCTGGGGTATTCTCGAGATCTCAGGTCCTAGGACAATACGTCACTATTCCAAAAACACCTTTAAAATGAGCAAGGTTTTAGATACGTACTGTGGAGGGACCTGGTAAGGCAAGTCCTTCTGCAGTGCGCAAAACCAGAAGCCCCAATCATAACGCTACAAACGCATACCAAAGCAGTATTTTGAGAACCAGTTCAATACGTAGGTGAGTTAAGAACACACCTTACTTATCAAAACAGTCGAGTACATTCTTCTTGAGTCTTTTAGTCAGCCCAAAGCAGTCTAGGCAGCTTTGGAATAAGCAGAGTAGCTCCATCCCATCAACCAGATGGGGCAATAACCCCAACGCACTTAACACCCAAGAAGGATTAGACCCACCGTGCTCTCACCCAATCTTCCCAACCTCATTGTAACACACAAGGTACTGCTGTGTTCAGCACGCTGACCCCATTTGAGTTGGAGGCCGTGAGGTCTGCTGGAGACTGAGTGTGTTGACCCTTCTGAATAGCACGTAATGAAATCTTCATTATAATTTTCTTTCAACTCACACTGCTAAAAAAATTTGTCAGCTGCTTTAAAATGGTCTCTGTTTTTCTGGCCCTGCTTCTGGCAATCTAAGTAGCTGTCATCACTGTAGGAGCAGCCTGCTTGATAAGATTATAATTTTGTTTACATTGTGCTATAGGATGCCACGCTGAGTACAGCGCAAGGAAAATGGCAATCGACAGCATGCGATGTGCATTTTCAGTAAAATGCAGGGTATCTTCCTTTATTCCTTCCTCGGAACTGCATGATTTTGGCTGATGATCTTAAAAATAAAGAAAAAAATGGGTTTAATGTATTTCTTCTCTGGAATGTATCGCAGTAAAACCTGTAATGGCCTTTTTTGGCACCAAACCTAAAATATACAGCATTCAGAAAACAGCTATTTATTGAAGCAGGAAATGCAATACCAAGCCTACAAATCACTTCTTACATATAGAACACTGGAAGTAAATCTGGCTAACGCCTACCTCTCTACCGAAGGCAGAGCTCCCAGTCTCAAACTAGGAGCAGCCAATTTTCATTTGCTGCGTAGTTGCAAGTTAAAGCCTTACTGCATCTCATTTTCATTCTCCGTAAAACGGAGATACGGCCACGTATTTTCAGAGAGGGTCACGAAGCTCTCTTAGTACATGAGACTGTAAATCTACTAGGAAAGCGTACCGATATTTTTACAGCAGTCAGTTGGGTTAGTTTTAATTTGTGTTTGATTAGCAAAGTGCTCTGGGCCAGACTCACAATATTCACAGAATTCCCGATGCAGCGAGGCAAAATTTAACAATTATAATGGTAGTAATACGTATTCAGTCTTAGCCATTAGCTGTTGGGAAAATGGGTCAACAATAACATAGCTGTACAGCTAGAGGATTTCTCCACCAGACATTTAAACGTTGCAGTAAAGGGCAGCGAGGAACACGAAACAGATTCCTATTACCTTTAGCACGATCACTGCTATTTTTCCCTTCTCAGCAAGCAAAACATTTTCATATACCTTTTTCTGAGTCTCTCCAGAAATTAATTTCTCGGCTGTGTTCTGTTCTCTCCTTCCTATGGAAGTTTGGCCAGAGCTGGAGGACGTGGTCCCAGGAGCAAAGTTGAATCTAGGACTTTGCATTGGAAGGAGAGGCACCGAACAGCTTTGTCAGGTCAACCAAAAGGCAACATAATGAATCCTTAAGCAGTGCAAGCGCACAGAATGGGTATTTCACGTTAATAATTGATGACTTACCAAGACGGGTTACTGAGTGGCTTTACATCCAAAGTCAGCACTGTCAAGCCCCGTGGGTAGGCAGGAAGAGAGCACGCCACGAAGGCGCGAGTTTCTGCGGTACGTTCGCAGGTTGCTGTGTGGGAGGTAAGTACACAGATCCCATTAAGAAAGCGAAGGGTCTCTGCGCACAGCCACCCACGCGCACTCGGGAAGGGCACCGCTGCTCCTCTGGCCGGCCAGCATAACGGAAAACTCCATCTCAGAGTTTGACAAGGCAAATTGTGAAATTTATCTCTCTCAGACTGGATTGTCCTCTGTGTAATGGGAACAAAAGGCAATACCAACAAAAGAGCGAGCAGCCTCAAAGGCCTTTTTTGAGGACAGAAAAGGAAGTAGCCATACATCAATATGCTAAGTCAGTGCACAACACACCACTCAGGTCTGGAGGCTCGGCTCAAGCCTTATTGACCCACGCGACAGTCACTGCACAGGACCTTGAAGCATGGTTGAGGCCTTAAACAGAAGGTCCTGCAACCACCAAAGTAAGGGAAATAAAAGCACAAACAAGAAATGCTTGTCCTTTCCTAACACAAAGCGCCCAGCTTTATGTAGCTCAGGCAAAATTTTTAAAGAGCACATTATTGCAGATGACAACAGTGTTTTGTTACTTGAGGACAATTGGAAGTGTCAGAATTTATGAAGATATGAATGTCAAAACACTATTTCTTCATTAATGGTATCAAAGCCTGTGCTTGACTTAACGGTCACAGTTTTAAGGATTTATCAACGTCATTCATTTGCAGTCTGCCAAAGTACACATGTAATTTAGTGTGATTGTTTAGGAATATATTTCATCTAACTCCTGTTATTCAAGAATAGAGTCAGGTGATTTTGGCTCAGGCTGCTCTTCCTAACAACTGGAAACAATAGTGACGCGAATTATACCTTGCTTCATCCACTCAAACGCAGAGTGACTTAAACATGTTGATGAGCAAGAAATTGCTGAGACGGAAGCACCAAATTTCCCATTTGAGAAACCCGAACCACCCATTTGGAAGTACCAGTACACTTCCGTGCAGCAGCAAATTCAAAGTGTCGAATTATTTCCAGCTCCATTTTGTGAAGGGAGGTAAGGAGGAACTAAAATCAGCATTTACCACGTGTCAGCAAATAGCGTTGCAAACATCATGACTAGAAATACAGTCGCTCATAATGATCCCTTCTTGTTCCTGAGAGAAAAAGCGCAATAACCTCCTGCATTCACACTCTCCAGGCTCCCACTCGGCGTACACCAACACCTGCACAGACCGGACACTACCCGCATTTTGGGTGAGGCCACGTTTAACTGATTTAGCGTTTTCAAGCTGATGTTGCAAAATTAGGGCTACATCCTGGCTTTGTTCCCAACCAAGTAGCACAGCCTGAGCCAAGAGAGATGTGTAGGAACGTATTTTCAAACACAGCACCAGGCTGTCTTCACCCACTCCCGGTAACACCGTAGGCAGGAAAGGCACCAGGAACAGCATGTTTCACTGCCGGCACTTTTTACTGGATGTACAAGAATGTACGCACGGGAGGATCCACGGCTGCATACACGCAAAACACCCTAATGAAATCTGCATCTACTGACTGTACGTGATAGCAAACCATAGCAGAAAAACCCATGCCAAACTGCAACTTAGTACAGCAGCAGAGCGGTGTGAAGCCAGGAGAGCGCAAGGCAAAGCTCCTAGCCATTATCTCAAAGGATACTGGGAAAACAAAGGCCAGTATGTGGAATTGGAAAGGCAACTGGATGCTCTCCCTGAAACGCACGCTAGGACAGAGTGTTTCACTGACACTCGCAGCCAGCCAGATACAGGAACGTGAACATAAAGCAGACAGAAGTTATCAACTGCGATACGGTAGAAGAGGGTCAGGTGCGACCATTCCACTCCCCACGCCATTGACTGTGCACAAAGCAGATGGCTTGCCACAGATGCACAGATAATTTTTCTGACCAAAATCAACATGCCAAATTATCCTCCAAACCAATGGCAACTGGAGGACACACGAAATGATGCCTTCGAAGCCAGCTGGCACACGCCATCCCGGGCCTGGATGTGATCAGTGGCACAATGGGCACACAACTTTGCTTCCATCTGGTGTGGCTGGCAACGGTGGAGGTCGACACGCGAGCTGAAGGAAGAGAGTGGTGCTAAGATGAAGCAGTTGACTGATGACAAGGGAGAATTGAATGGGGAGGGGAAAAAAATGACCTGCAACAAATCAAGTGTGGCTGTATAGATGTGTGTCTCTTCAGCAGACTCAATCAACAGCCTGAGGGTGACAGAGATACCAAAATGGTTAAACAAACAGCTTCACGTCAGCCTGCCCAGAGTTACGATGAGATGGATAGATGCAACTAAGAACCACTGACCTTAACAACACAGAAAGAAGTGAGTGCTCTGGAAAATACATAGATAAGCCACAACAGAAAGATAAATACCAGTATGTGCTATGATTTGCATGCTAATCCATAAAGCCCAAGGTAAATGAACAGACAAATGAGCACTCTAAATGACAGAAATGTCAGGACCGCAAGTTGCATTGCGTATTGGTGAGTAGTGAACACTCCCCAAACCCTCCAAGAGTTCCCAACCTCCGACTTGCCAATGTGACGTATCTTCTGGAAAAAAACCCTTCACTACATCTTTTTTCCACCTTACCTCTCATTTCTCAGTCATTACACCGAGAACTGATCCTATCTTTGATCAATACACACTCCTTACATGTTACATTTTCAAACACTGACCTTCAGATTTTATCTACACCTGATCTGGGCCCTGAGCAGGGGCGTCCACAAACTTCTACAAAATCACCTCCTTATCTTTTTCAAGCCTTTCACCGCAATGCCTTACAAAAGGCTTTGCACAAGGGGCGTGCAGGAGCGGTGGGCACGCTGAGATTACCCATTTCCAGAGTGATTCATTTTGTCCGTTTTTTTTTTTCCACACATGTCCATACAAGCGCATCAAACATCTCTCATACTCCTAGACGCTCGGTGGGGGGAGACTTTCTTTTCTTCAGTATTTATATACAACAGAGTCCTGCTCCCCAATGAAGGTTCCTATGCACGATAGCAAGACAAATAATAAGCCGTAGGATTTAAGGGTACAAAAACCAGTGTGCCAGCAAGTACTCCAATTTGACAGTGACTCGCTTTTTCTCACGCAGGGAGCTTAGCAGAAAGCCTAAAATGGCAAGATGCCAAAATTGAGCTACTCAGCATGAAGGCATGTTTCCTGCACATCATGATCAGCAGCGGTAGCTGTGAAAAATCAGAAGTCAAGAGGCACAGTCCAGCTGTAAAATGCTTAATGAAGAAAAAGGGGGAGGGGAGGACTCCCAAGTCAAGGTTATCATCCAACATTAACAAAAATAGGAGCACATCTCATCTCCTGCATTGCCGTACCTTCACAGCTCTCTTCTGGGGATCCAAGCACCAACCTGTTCCTCTTCACCATGGACTTCTCCATTTATCTCAACAGCATGACTCTGAAAAGCCTGCCTTAATATAATAATGTTTCTAAAAGCCATTAATCACTGTAATGTCTATTAACAGACCATTATTGTCTACAGTCTGAAGACCATTTAGCACTACCTTCTGACTGGTTAGACACCAAGTCCCACAAAACCAGACAGTTTATCTGAGAGGTGTTCAGGCGACAAAAAAAAACACTAAAAAGGCATGTGTTCTCCCAGGCCAGTTCTTTTGCCCACTGACATTTAAAAACAAGGAAAAGTTTTCTTTTGTTATTAGGCATAAGCTGCTTACTGAAGGCAAATGTGCTTGTTTTCTGCCAACCATTCAAGTCTCTCTTTGTTTGGAGGAAAGGAAGGAGAGAGGATTATCCAGCTAAGGTTGGATAATCACAAATCTCAGGGAGGGTGAGTTTTTGTGAAAAGGGGGGGAAATGAAAATTGGCCTGATATAAACATATTTACCTTTTAAAAATATTTCCCTGTGGAGCTTCAGATAAAATAGGATTAAAATGTCAAGACATGAAACCTACACTCAAGTGTCTTTCTCAAGGTCTCGTACGTAAACAAATCTTGAGATCCCAATTCAGTGTCTCCTAAGTGTGTTTAGGTCTTGAAAGCAGCCGAGAACATGACACAACAGGAAGCATTCTCTTAAGAAACATGCAGAGTGCTTCGAAGTGAGATTTCTTCACCAGATGCACCAGTGTAAAAAAGCCATTAATAGATGTAGCTAAAGCTTTTCACACAATTTCATTGAGTTTAACTTTCATTTTTTAAAAGATGCATTTTGGCTTATGAGTCATATTTACTATTCAAGTAAGAAGTAGCTAAATTTTCATTTTTATATTGATTTCTAATTTATTTTTTATTAGATTTTCATCAAAACCTTCCCAGGAGCATGGGGCAGAAAACAAGCTAAGTGTGCAATGCAAAAATAAATTCTCTTATTCCTTCTTAAAAACAGTTTCCCCCCGATCCTTCCACTCATCAAGGGTTAGCTGTTCTGAGAGACTCCCTATTCAACTGATGAAGAAACCAAAAAGAGCTGGTCGTAAAATATTCACTTATTCAATTTTTTTATCTTCGGGAATCAAACACAGATCAATTATCAAAATTTTCTGCCTTTCCCTCCATCATGTTATTAGCACAATCCATGGGGAGGAACACCCTGCACAGCCCAATACCAGTTATAATCATGTATATATTTATCAACAGCCAACTCTTTTCATCTCCTACTGCAGGTCACGTACATACAAAGGCAGTCCTTAGAAGGTGGTTATGTGTGGTCACTGCAGCTCCACTTGCATCTGGGACAGAGCACGTCCCTTCAGGGGAACGGGACTGCGCCGACTGTGGTGCTTGGATGTCACTTGGCAGAAAATACTAACCTGAACCACAGGACGGTAAGGCAGGACTTAATTCCCAAACGTCATCTCTTTCCTTCTGAGCTTGGTTTGTATGCTGTATTTATTGTAGCAATGTCTTTTTCATTGTACAAGTAACTGCCCTTGCCAAGCAATTGCGTTCCCTTAGGCTACTTTAAATCTCTGTAAAAGCCAAACAATGATCCTTATCTTAATATAAAGTATCTGTGAACAGTGGAGAGCAATACAGAAGAGATTTAAATTGAGAGAGAGGGGTCAGTGATGCAATAAGAGCACTTTGTCCCTAAATATACAGCAGACCAAAATGCAGTTTTGATCAAAAGCACAAGCTGTTTGCGCCTGGCCATGGAACGGCTCTCCTGGCCCCCACCCAGCAAAGCCCTTAACTGCGCCATCAGCTCTTCGCCTACGGTTCCAGTCTGCAATGGGGCTGCCAAAAGCAGGAGTCACGGGTCAAGCCCTCCATGCCCAACACTCATCTGTCACATCCCCACCACCCAATTCGGCACAGTCCTTGCTCAGACAAGAGCTAGCAGTGGCACAGCAGGGCTCCTCCAAGTCACAACACCCAGCACGTCCCCTGGGCAGAGGGCAGCCTGCCCAACCAGACCACCCCTGCCTCTGCCTCCACCTTTTAACGGCTAAGAGTTCAGCTAGAGGCAAACAAAACCCAGGATCCCTCTTGCTGCCGAGCTGTTCATCTTTCCCGACCTTTTTCCCCAACATCCAGAACAAAACCACTGCAGCCTGACCCCCTGCAAGGCTGGTCCTGCCTGTCATCGGTGGATTGATTTGCAGCACAGAGCATGTTTCGGTGTCTCGCTCGCCCTATTTTCTTGGTCACAGTTGGGCAGACATGCCTACTGGCTGTTGTCCACTGCCACAAATTTTTATATATATTTTATTTTATTTTTAAATAATGCCCAGTGAGCTCTCAGAAAAAAAAAAAAAAAACAAAAAACAAACACTGATTATGACTGCCATCTCCTTATTGAAACATACTGCATTAAAGTTAAATAAATAAAAATTAAGCAGTAGCTGCACAGGGAAGACATGAAGTGCACCCACAACTACTGCCTCATTATCACTGCTATCGAGGCCAGTGTCGTATTGCGAGCGGAGAGAAATCGCAACCGCTAGCAAGTGTCTTAGCACTCTGTAAGCAGCAAATAGACTGAAGATGTGAGAACAGAAGAGACTACACTGAGTGGCATTAGTTCACTTATGGCAACCATTTTTATTTCCAGTCTTTTAGCCTGTGCCACTGTTGATGAGGATGGAGTCTACCGAGAGAACGACTGCCATTAGAAGGGGAAGCAAACCACGTGGGGATTTAGTGCCTACTTGGACACTGCAGGTTTAAACCTTTCCCAGCAAAAGGGAATTTTTTGGTGTTCAAATTCCATTTCATGGCACCCCTTTAAGACTGGAAGAAAGAAAAAATTAGACTGACATTTAACTCTCACCCTCAAGCCAGCTTCAGACATAGCGGGCGAGCAGAGCAGCGTTAGGAAAAACACGGGGGAAGGGGAGGGGGGAAAGAGCAATATCAACTGGAAGCACTGCAGCTGGAAATCCATGTGGAAACGGGCTGAGATGGGGTGCAGCGAGGCCCAGGGACACCAGCGATGTGCTGAGGAGGGGGACAGTAAGAGGGTGAGCAATGAAGGGATACAGCGGAGCACAGGCTGGCACAGGGAGAAGAGAAAAATGAAGCACAAAAGGAAAGGAATTGTGCTTCATGGGGTAGGAAACATTGGGGCGTGAGAGCAAAGGGAAAGCGAACAGTCAAATGGAAATGCTGGAAGCATCACTGGAAGCATCACAGGGGAAAGAAAAAAAACAATAGAATAAAAAGGGTTCACAATTTTCATACAGTATCCAGAAAAACCAAGAGGGGGGAAAAAAACAAAGATGAGGAAAAAAAGATGAAAGATTAAAAAAAAGGACCAGACAGAACAGGGCCTAAGACAGACAGAGATTCCCAGGGAAAGATCTGACTTACGGACTGCTGGACCATCAGGTAAGAAACCCAGAGAACTGTAAAATGCTGTAAACTTAGAGAACCTTAATTCTGTCGAATATAGTGGTAACCCATAGCAGTGTGCATTATTTTGTACCCACTATGTATTTTCAAAGTGGCGTGTGAATAATTATCACAGAGTGCACTGAGAAAAACATCATCATAAGCACTCATGTAAGGGGATAAATGCACTGCCCTCTAAAAACGCTTTGAATTATTTTACTTAACAGCTTCCTCTCAAATAAAATTAGATCTTTTAGATACGCACATTTCAGCCTGTGGGAGGGGGTTTGTTTGCTTCTCCAAGTAATTCTAAATAACACAGCAACATCCCCAAACATTTCTTAAAGTCATTTCCTTATTTCAGTTTGGGTGTAAAATTAACTCTGAAATAATAATAGCTTAATTGAAGTGCATTAGTGTCACTTTGCATGTGAAAGCATTTAGTAACAATAATAAGACTCAAGAATCTCATAGTGCTTTATAACTACACTGTAACTACCCACTGCAAATGTATTCCTCTTTATGTGGATTGCGATGTTCTGACAAGTTCTTCCTGAGCTACCTGACAATACTGGTAGCTTTTTTCAAGGGAAGGAATGAATCTTTTAACAATTGTTTTTGTTCCTCTTCACCGGAGAATTATGGAATATTACTAGTCCCAAATGAGAATACAGATGATGCAATAGAAGATATTGTTCTAATAGAATATTAGAAAAATAATATTGTAAAATCTTCTTCATTTCAGAGGGTTCTAAAAATCTAAATCACTGCCAGCATTCGGGAGATCAGCCCTAAACAACTCTAAAATTTAAATGAACGTATACAAATTGTGCAAAAGCAATGACAACTAGCCTCAAATCTAGAAATTGTTTCTAATTTTCAGTACGTGGGGCTTGGATGTTCACAGAGGCTCACGTAAAGCTTTGCTAAGAAAGTGGCTCCAGGCCTGAAGTCGCCAACTCTTTTCTGATAAACGATCTCTGAAATAGCCATCATCAGCAGTAATTTCGGAGACGCCATTGCTCTTACAGGACTAAATGGCAAGAACATTTGAACAACTGTAGGTGACACCGAGCTAAGAAATGTGAGCAGAATCAGCAGAGAATTTATCATCAACAAGTTGGAGACCAGGACGCAATATCCGAAAGCTGAAACCTGATACACTGCAGCACTTTCTATTTGTTCGTTTTATTCCTCCTTCTAAAATACATGTGGTGAAAGTGTGAGGTGATAAAAGGCCAAGTACCTGTGCTTCAGCAAGTTACAATGAATACAAGTAAAAAATATGGTATTATTGGAAAACCAGAAATATCAGAGACCTATGACAGAAGCCTGAGATGGTGAGACCAAGGAGCTTATTCTTCTTTTCCTATTGCACTAGGAAGACATTGGTCATCTCAATAGAAATCCCATTTTGAGGGCCACTCCTTAAAATATAGTGAAAAAAAAGGCCCAAAAAAATCCCAACCAACCAAGTCATTTCAGAAGCATGGTCAACAAGAAAAGAACCAAGATTTCTTTTTTTCTTCTTCTTCTCCTCCTGCAAAGTAAAGCTTAATTTAAGGAGGTGCTAAAAATGCTCAACAAGGCAGTAACAGAAGAGGACATTCATCAGTTCTTCTCCATACAACTGACAGGAGGACAAGCGGCAGAAAGAATGAGGTATTAGAAAAAATGAAAGTCTTGTTAACTCTAAGAGTGGTGAAGACCCAGAACAGGCTGTCTGGGGAAGATGAGAAATCAATACCCAAGGTTTAGAAAGAGGTTAGACAGACTGTCAGCGTGTGGAGGTGAGACAGGTACACTTGATCTCGCCTAAGAGCCTGGCAACATACTAAGTTACCTTCCAAGGTCTTTTCCACATCAGCATTTCTGGGAATTTTTTAATGCTTCGAGTAATTTGTCTCAATTATGGGATAATTTCATATATGAAAGAACATATCCGATATTAATGCTGGCATATGTTAACCGATTCTCCCCTCCTGTCTTTTTTTAAATTGGAGACCACTAAATTCAATGAGAAATGAAACATTTGTTATTCTTTTTTCCCTCCTTTTGCTTTGTTTTCCTTTCTCATCCAAGGGCTCAATGCTCTGGGTGTGTTTGTATCCTTCGGTTTATTTTTCCTCAAAGAATTTTAGGAATGACAAGTTATTTTATGATTCTGCTCTAAGGTCACTACACAACTCATCCTTCTTGTCAATAATAAGGTGATGTTTTGATCTTGTCCATCCTTCGTCCTTTATTTAAGTACAGAAGGTGCCGTAAGGTAGATGCTAATTGACACTGTGCATCTGTTTGCTCTAGTGAGCAAGGGAAAGTATCCACATGAACTGCAAGTCCCTTGTTCTCTTTACTCACTGGCATCTCTCTGGCTTTCCAAAATCAATTCAGTAAGGCAGTCCCCCACCACACAACTGCTTTCTGAAGTATCTCCTATGGCAGGAGACATCTCCTCCTGACTACTTTAAAAAAAAAAAAGAGACACTTGACAATACTGTTCTCCCACAAGATAAAATCCTGTTCTTTATTTGTAATCTGGGGAGCTATTTTTGGATTACTAAAGGATTTTGCATTGCAAAACAAATTAGAATATCAACATTTGCTAAACAAATATTGACTTTGGGACCTGCAAGCAGAAGAAACACACGACATCCTTTCTGTTGCAAGTATCAGCAGATCTTAGCTCTAACAACAGCTGAGCAGAAAATTTCTGATACAAAGACGGTTTGGACAACCAACACCAGTTTGGTGAGCCTACAGCATTTCACAGGGAGCCAAAGCTTCCAGGTGCTGGGCCCCTGGGGAAGCTCCGCAATGCAGGTTGGCGCAAGGCAACCATCCAGTAACTGCAAGGTGGCCCAGCTCCCACCTCGCAGCTCATCAGGCCCACAGCAACACATTTAGGATCCCTGGTTTCCAGTAGGGAAGAACATAGAACTGCAAACTGTCATTTTAAAAAGCACATATTTTAATCGCATTTTACTCCCAAGTAGGTGCACAGCCATCTCTCTCCAGGTTCCCCTCAAACCAGGAATTTCAACTTCAAACCCGGTGCTGGTTGAAAAGCCTGGAGTTTATTGGTGCTTCAGAAAAGGAATGCAAACTCCCATTTATTTCCAAAACCAGCTAAACACACACCTTTCAGGCAAGGAACATTACCAGGACCATTTTTGCTGTGATGGAGGCGTACTGAGAAAGAAGAAGATCTACTTTCTCTAGAACTGCCTATTTCGCACAGAATAAAACCACTAGGTGACATTTTTAATCAGTACTTCTATACGGCATTGCTAAAATGAGAACATTAGCAAGTTCATTTACATTTGCAAAGTAAACCAATTTGTGCACTAGCAAGTGGCAAGGATGCACGAAGTTAAAAGACTGTGAAGAACAAAAAGCTCCTGGGCACTGCACTACCTTCCCTACGCTCACCTTTCTCCACGTCATGCTGGAGAACACCATTCCAAGGCATATTTCTTTCTATCCTGCTCTTATTTAAACTCCAACTAAAATCTCTCCTGTGCAAAGCAAGTCCACTGGGTGCATAATGCAACAGAAGTTTGCGTTTGGGATTGGAAAGTCCCCCGTTGTGGAGGATGCTCCCTCCTGCTGGTGCCTGGTCCGCTCACGGGGACGCGGTGAGGCATTGCCTTCTTTGAGGAGACCAATGCGCATGTAACTACCTTTGGTGAGAAGCGAGGAAAGATTAAGGCAACTGTTGCATTTCTTGGCTTCCAAAGTTGAGAAAAATCATAGCTCAATGTACAAATCAGGTCCCTTGTCCCAGTCAAATCGCTCAATTTTTTCCAAGAAAATGTGATTAGCTGTAAAGCTGATAATTTGTATTCCAGTCTTGAGTCCAGCCTTGTCTAAAACAAGTCTAAAGGAAACACTGACAGAGCATTAGCTGTAGCACCACCAGGTACTGCTTTAATAACTTTTTAATCACCAACACAAAAAGTCACATCTCATTTCTAAATAAGTCGATTAATTTAAAAAGAAAAGCCGCTCAAAGCTCCCCATTGCTTCTAAAGCTTTGTGAAATTAAAAGTACATTTTATTCCAGTTAAAAAAAACCACAAGGATGCAAGACAGCAGCAAAGCTGGATGTGTGACAGTTCAAACTCCTTTCACTTTAGATGATCTTTAGGCTCCGAACAGAACACCCGTACCCTCTAGAAATGTTGCACTCTTATCCTTTAAGGAAAGGAAAATGAAACACGTTAGGACAAGATGTAGGAAATCTGCTACAAGAGGTTTAATTGCAACCATTTGTAACCCGTATTTCACCCAGATACATATCTTATTTTAAAGCAGATATTCCTAATTAAGCCGAGGAAGTGGTTATCACCAAGAGAATGACTTGCAGAAAGGGGTTATCAACACTATCTGATATAGCAAAAGTAACCCAAGATATTGATCCAGAATTACATGGCCAACACAAACTGCAAGATCCCAGGCCCAATTAGGGGACAGGGAGGAAGGATGCAAGACGCCAGGACCACAGCTCCTGCATCTGAATGAGGACTCAGCATGACCCTAATCGACTTTTGCCTGGGGAGGTGACAGGGTCTGAAATGGGCTATCTGCTTCTTGCACCACCTCCCTTATCCCACCCAGTATCTGAGACCCACTGTGGTGCGCGTGTGTATTCGTATAGCCCTTCGAGGCAGGGAATCCTACTGCCTCCCTAACCTAAACAATTTACCCGGAGTTATATAGAGTCAATAATGGAAGGGGAATTAAACACCAGTCTCTTGCATTGCAGGTTAACTCGCTATGCTACTGGGTCATCATTCTATGCTGGAGCCGTCATTCCAGGCTTTAAGGTACGGCATGACTGTAGCAGACTTGCCCAAATTTTAAGGAAGCCTAAGAATACACAAAAATTCATAGTCAGTCTGCAGTCACCATAAAATAAAAAAAAAAAGCTGTAAGATCAGGGGATCCTGAACTAGCTGTGGTTTTGCATTAAGTACACCAGCTTATGCGGCACAGTGCAGCAAGCTGTTAAAAATCTGAGTACCCCTCGTAATTAAACAAAAAAACCAAACCTCCACCTCCCCCCTCAAAAAAAAAACCCCACCACACAAGAAACACCACATCAAAGATATCGTTTCAAAGTAGTACTGGTACATCGTCACGATACCATCAGGGATAAGGCCCTTGGGCCAGCATCATGGTGCTGTAACACCGTTCCGTGTTTCGGACGATCAGGGATCCTGCACTGGGCCCCGTTTTACAGCACAGACATACCCACAACTCAGCCTGCAGTTTCAGCCCACCTCTATCTGCAACCACTTTCTTTCCACAATCTCAGGGTGACGTAGAGACACTGAAGAGAGCTTGGCAATAAATCTAAAAGGCAGGTAAATTATTTGGAGGCAGCATATCATTTGGAAACATTAAGACTGAAGTACTAAGGCATCTCTGGTCAAGAAAAAACAATTAAAAAAATTTAAAAAAATCAAGCCCTTCTGTCCTTCATCCCTCACTTTTATCCATCGAAGAGTTACAATGCAAATAGGACAGTGCCAGAAATCAGGCTCTCAAGCTCAGCTCAATGCTCCTTGAAAACGTAAAATGAAAAGCTCACCAGTCTTACGTTGTTTCTGTTAAGCAATGCACGCTGTGGTGCTGGCTCACGGCTGAAACAAATTGCTGCTGTAAGTCTGTTAAAAAGGAAAAAAAAGGCTACCATATGGTGCTGACTGCAGTATCTCTTAGCAGGTGAAATGCATCCAAAACAGTAGCTACCATACTTAATTATTGTGACAAATTCAGTGATTCAAGGTGGGAGTTTCTTTGTTTGCGAGGTTTTTTTTTTTTTTATTATTTTTAAATAGGCTAATGTGCTCTCCCCACCCCAAAAAAGTAACATTGGGGATAAGAGACAAGAGGAAGAGAGGAGAAACCACATACTCACATGCAGATGTTTGTGTCACCCAGAAAAAGGAACGAGTTCAAGCACTGAGTTTGTGAAAATTAAGCCAACCCAGGTCTCGGCACTCCAAAGGACAAGGATGGACCAAGGAGCACAGGGTTTTTCACACAACACCCTTGACTTTCCTTCCTATCTAACCTGAGCAGCTGCTGAAGTAACACCAGCACTAAAACCACACATCACCTACGCTGATGAAGATGGTGAAGCTCTACAGTGCCTGCCCAAGCCACCTGAGAACCTGCTTGCACTTAATATGGACATTATAAAAAAACCAAAGCTTTTTTGAATCTTATTTCCTCCTCCTGATCCACACCGTCATGGCAGAGGGGTTGGAAGTAGATGATCTTTAAGTTCCCTTCCAAGCTAACCCATTCTGTGTCCCAACGCACAGGAATGGCTGAAGGTACCTCCGACGTCAGGATAAAAGACGCAGTGGGGCTGCTGCCCTCCCCGAGCGAGGGTTTGGCTCCCCGTGCGGCAGGCTGCACGGGATTTACCGAGCCCCGCCAGGCAGCCACATCAGCATCTGCAAACACGATTTTGAAAACATCACTGGAAACAGAAAAGGTTTCCCAGCCCCGGCAGTTCCCAGAGCTCAACACATGCTTTTTTCCTCCCTGTATTATCTCAGCTGAGTTGTCAATGCAGCTTGATGAAGTTAATCAGCAATTAGATATTTCAAAAGTATTTACAGTAAGATGGTCTCAGGTTTATTATATCCCAGATTATGCAAGATACACACGTACAATATCCGTCTTTTGTTGTGAAAGCATGCCAAAGCCTCAAAAAATTACTTGGATAGCTTCAGTGCGGCTGTTGCGTGATCTAAAGGTCCACGATGCCTGGTACGCTCAAAAGAATACTTGGGCAGCAGCTTTAGCCAGATGCCATTTCAGCCACGTGTAAATGAAATAGTTGTTTTCACATTTCAGCATCTCGCCTTTAACACCAAACCAGACAAACAGCACAGCCAAACCCCAGGCTTTCTGAACTCAGAAATAGGACTGAGGGTCCAAGCTTTTCCACGAGCTTCCATAGGGATACTGTTGCTAGGGAAACACGGTCCCCATCGCTAGCAAGCTACCACATCCATCTCCTTCTGTTTCGAAGGCTCAACTCCTCTGGACATTCCGAGTTAGTAAAGAGGTGGAGAGAATCAAACGAGTACCTTAAATACAAACAAGCACACAGACCAAGTGGCATATAAGTCAATTAGCCCCATGCATAGACGAGGCACATTGCCAAGTTACTTGCCATTTAGTGTAAAGTTTCACGGGATACTGCTGGGATCCTCCACAGCCGCACCTGCTCTTCTCCTACTCCTCTTGCTGCATTTCAACATCACACTGTCCACGTATGTCATACGAGAATCAGATTAAGTTATTCCAACAGTCTGACTTTTTTTCCCCCCCTTCATAACTTATGTTATTAAGAGTCAAAGACATAATTTTGTTCACAGAAGAGGTCCATGAATAGCTTCCCCCAGCTCCTCATGCCCTGAATCACAACTGTCCCGGCAGTACACCCACAAAATATTAACCTAATTCAAGCAACAAGAAATGCCCCTTTCCAATTCAAATAATTGAAAAGTCCCTGTGAAAGAGCCAGAGATCCGATTCACTGTTTTTTTCCCCAGGATAAACACTTCAGGTGAACTCAGCTAATTATATTCATCACGAGCTGAGCTCCTCAGGTTCCCACAACCCCACAGATTAGTTGCCTTGATCATTTCACACCTACGAGTTGCACATGTATTTTTTTAACAACATCCTAAATCCAAACTCTTTAACATCTGGCAAAGAAGATACACACACGCCCCCATATATACACACATATTTGAAGCAGTGATTAAGTAATTTACTTTCCTTCCTAAAAGCCTCAATTTAAAGTAAAACTTTCACTAGCAGAAACAGCTAAGAATTTAGCCAAGTTCAACACCAGAGCTCGCATAATTTTATTTCATTATAAAAAATTCTTTAATTACCATGGTGGGTTTTTTTCCTTCCCTTCATAAGATCCTACAAATCTTAAGGGAAAAAGCCTTTTTGTGGTCCTTCCACGCTCTCACTAATTTGCTCAAAAAGCCTACAGTAATTTCCCTGAATAGCTTCCAAAATGAATCCCATAAAAAAGCCTCTCTCACTGGAACTGTCTTATTTGTGGGTGAGTTGAAGGATCAACTCGTTACAGGGCTTATGGCGGGGAGGAGGGGGGACACACAAAAAAACCCAAACAAACAAAGAAATGTTTGTAATTTTAAATTTCTAAATACACATTTTAAAGCATGCCTACCCTGAGCTGCAGATGTCTTTCTGCAAGTTAGAAACACACCAAAACCAACAGTGCAGCCACAGCAGCTATTCCTCATCTTGGAAAAGGAAGCCTAACCAGAGGTATAGATGAAAAGTAATAAAAAACAACCTGGCCAAAAATATCGGCCATGAAGTGATACACACAACTGATCTTTGGTGGCAGGGAGGCATCTCCAGGGGAGACCAGGGCTTCCTGAAAAGGCCTCCACATCCCGCAGCGTGGGGACCAACACGCAGCGTAGCTCAGCACATGCGTACAGCAGTAATTAACAGGAGCCTGAAGCACAGAAAACACGTCAGGAGTCGGAGTAGCCCTGGCCAACAGAAGCCTTTCCTTGCAAGAGCTGCTCGCTGCGTAGCCAGCAGTGCAGCATTCCAGCATCATTCCCAGGTGGCAAATCCCAGATGGCAAACTCCCCACGACGGCGGCCCGAGGACCGCGGTGAACTGCGCCAAGGAACAAGCTGACGCAGTCCAAGCAGAGCAAGCTGCAGCCATTTTGGCCTCAGCCACAAGGAGAGATAACAAAGGTCTACAAAGTGCTCCTGCCAGCCTCAGCAAGTGTCTTCGGGACACACAGAATAGAGAAAAACCGAAAAGAACAGATGAAAATGCCAGCTCTTACAGTCTAAAGATTGCCTTGAGGTCTGGTGAGTAGGGAAGAGTGAACACGGGTCTGTTGACCAAAACTGTGTGTGAATACGATGAGTGAAAGTTGGTGAGTGAAAAAGGCTGGGAAAACAAATCATGGGAAAACAAACAACAGAAGGGTTCACAGATACCACCTACCCCAGGTTTGCTGTCACTGCCCAGACTGCGTCCAGCAGTTTAGTTGACCTCGAGGATCCCTGCATCAGTTTGTCGCAACTCTGCTACCGCGTCAGTCAGACTCCCAGCACAGAAAGGAACACTTTTTCTACTTCATATGGGATCCTTCCCACTTCTTTAATATTTACTCCTTTTTCACTTTTTACCAGATTTTTAAACCAGATTAAAAATCGATCCACACTTCATTACAGATTCACACCAGAATAAACGGGACAAGATCCAGAAAACGGTTGCTGTAGCCAAGGCACCAGCTGAAAGCTGTGTCAGGAACCGAAGAGGCTCCTCAGCTGAGGCCACCAGCGCTGCCTCCCTCGCACTCGCTGCATCGCCCGTCTCGCCCTCAAACACATTGTTTGCTTCCACTGGTTTTGTCCAAAGAGATTACCTATTGCTCTCACCAGAACCAAGCAGCCTCATTATTTGACAGAATAAGACATTTCTGACCAATACCCGAAAACCAGGGACACCGCTAAGTTTTTATTAAGGCTGTTCTGCTAGCTACATTATTTCTATTGCGGAATGACCCAGATGATGAACTCCTTTTCTGGTGCATCACAACAAACGCAATCCCAATATTTAGCAAAAATTTCCTGCTCTGCTCACTGTGGTAACCAAACCGTCTGATGCCTTTGAATTCCTGAACCAATTTAGCTATCTAATGTATTGGGGGGACACCTCTTAAACCATAATTGCAACCAGCTGAGGTTCAAAAAGGACCGCTCACTCTAGGTGCACAGGCTGAGAAATTATCATGAACTTGTGAAAGGCAACTGAAGTTCTGTGAAAAATCACTCTCATCACCTGGTCACAGGCACCCAGAGGGGACCGTGTAACACCATGAACGTGCCGTCTCCACACTCCTACAGTCTGATGACGCGCGACACGCTTTGCTCCTCAGAGCTCTCTCACCACAACCTTCTCTACAGCCTCCCCAGGAAGGAGCGTTAGCAATATAACCGGCATCGGCGTGTACCCAGTGCTTCCCAAGCCGCACACTTCATTTACGGGGAACACAAAGGCCAAGCCCCAAAACGACAGACTGAAACAAATGTGTTACCCGAGCAAGTAAAGCTACCAGCTACAGCAACTGCGGGAAGAGTCTGAACCCTACCACCTCTTTTATAGCCAGCTGCCCCCCGCTCCCCCCAAAGTCCCTAAAATATCCCTTATAGAAGAGAATGCACCGCATGAGAGCAAGTCACCTTAACCAAGGCAACAAAGCAAGGATAAGTCCTTCTAATTGCAAGTGGACAAACCGGTGTTTTGGGTTCCCAATTAGCTCAATTCAGAACACAATTTGTCAGGCTCGAATTCAGGACTATGCCACCAACACCTCACACGTGTTTCTCACTTAATCTGTCATATAATCCAAAGTGATCTGTAAGACTTTACAAAGCCTCGCCAGTCAAACCAGTCAACCAAAGCGTAGAACAGTCTAGCAGAGAAGATCCTTCCTAAAGGCTAACAGTAAATCCCCAATACCATTTTGGAGGGAAGCGAGACAACCCCAGGGGAATTCTCTAACAGGAAAAGCAAGGTTGACCTCACATACTGGAGTTATGGCCAGTCTCAGACAGCGATCTATTTTCCAAATACTTATCCACCAGTCCAACCTTAAATGCTGTTACACAGAATGATTATACTTGACCAATTATGAAAGTCAAGCCACTCACTGCGGTAAACTCTTGATCCAATTCCAGCAATTCCACGTGAATCCTGAAGCATCACTAGTACCGCAAGATGTTTAGCGGCTATCTGCAGTCTGGAAACATGAGATCACGTTTCAGTTTTGACACAACACACACACCAGCACGTTATCAGTCTACACTTCATCTAGACTCAGGTGAACAGATGGAGCATGAATTCACCACATCACAACTGCTCCAACAGCAGCCGTCAGATTTCAGTATTACCCCGAACAGGTTTCATCCCACCCAGTACTCCTGCAGTTAGATCTAAAGCCTCAGGATCCAACAGGATACTTTTCCACAATCAGACTTAAGACTCTGTAGCTAATGCTCTGAGGGACAACTCAATCTTTTGTGATTCAGCCCAAACAGACAACACAGTTTGATGAACTGGTTAGAGAGATCTCCCCATTAATCTGAGCTTCTTCCAAGAGTTCAATGCCCAAAGACTATCATTGACAAACTCCCAGTACATGCGAAGAGGAAACTGGGATGCTTTACCACTGAGGGAATGAGAACTTCGAGAGAAGACTGTCAATAGGCATCTGTGGGTTGAGCAGAGAGCCATAAACACACACATGCAAATGGCTTGCAACGACAAGACCAGGAACTTCATCCTCAATTAAAGTATTAGACAGCTGAAAAACTTATTAACCATCAGTCTTGTCTTTAATATAATGGACATAACCTTACAATCTTTGACCACGAACAACCCAGCCTCTCAAAAATTTACTACAGGAAAATGCATTATTAAATCAAATCTGAGCATGGCTCAGAATCTCAACTCTCTTTGTTCCCTGATGCTGCAAGGATGTATCTGGGCAGGGGGTGGAGGGAGAGGGAGGGGTGTTATGAGCAAGCTGGCTCAGCCGATTTCGTGTAAATACCATAAAAATGAACACTTGACCATAATCTATGAATTGGATATAAAGAGAGAAAATAATTCTTAAGGAAATGAGCGTTTTTAAAGTGCTTCTTGAGCATCAAATTGAAGAAAACATTTACGAATTTTCCATCATGTTGTGAAGCGTTGTGTCAGGCAGGATCAACCACATAAAATTATTTTGTGACAATACATGTAAATGATTTTAACATTCTCTGTCCCTCTAAAGCAATAGCAAAGACTAGCCAAGCCATCTGAGAGTTCAGAATTGTAATGGGGCCTTTGAAGAGATTATTTGCAGACTAATCCTATATTTTCTCATGGAAGCATTCTACAATTTGAAGTACCATATTCACACGGCACATTTCGCCTTCCAAAATTACCTCTGAATGAGCCAGTGAAAAATTATACACTGCGTAGACAAGCGTATATCTACATGATATGCATGTCTAACAGATTATTTTCAAGGGGTCCTAAACTCAGCTTTTTCATTTGTTCATACAACTGCATGCAATAATAATTTATGTATAAGAATCTATGCATTTCAATCAGATACACACAACCGCTAGGGCTTCCCGTTTGTTCATTTTTGCATGTTCATACAAAAAACCAAAAACAAACACATCTTTAAAGGTATTACGTTTGGGTTTTTGAAAATCTGAAAAAGAATATATTTACAATCCTCATAATGGTGAAACACCTTCAAAGAAGGGATATCTACCAGAATATGGAATTTTAATGATAATTGTTTGAAAGCAATCACTGAGAGCTGTCATCAACATGTTTTCCTTATGCATCCTATGCAGTGCCTTTCCCACAAAACTCTATTGTCTTTATTCCCCACCTATGATGGTCAGGAATTTAGGCTTCTAACCTTGGTCTTCTAGAAGCCATCCAAGTCCTATGACTCAAACAGCAACTGCTCAAAAGCACGAGTGTCTCAGTGAGATGTTCCAGCACTTCCACGTACCCCACATTCCCGCTGAAGCAGGAAACAGCGAGGCTCGACCCACCAAGTAGTTTTTTGATATTAAAAAAAAAAGACAAAAACCAACATATGCATACACACACACACACCCCTTGTTTAGGATGCAAAGAAACGGTCCTCCAAATTTTGTTTTGAATGGTAAGAAGAAACTAAGAAATCAAGAAACTAAGATACAATAAGACTCGTTTGGTACTTAGATCAACCCAAAAGAAAAACCTACTTGTCACCACAGGAAATTTTCCTGATTGCCTGTTTAGAAAAAAAAGCCTGTTTCTTATCCAAGTGTACCAGCAGATAATGAATGAAAGTGGTTAGGGGTTTAGGAAATCTTCAGGCAAGCTGTAGAGGAAACTGTTGGGATCCTGCTTATTCCAAAGCTCAGCCATTTCATCAGCCAGCAGAGAGCGAGCCGTGCTGTGCAGCACTGCATTACAAGCAGTATGCTTTCCACTGGTTTTGTTTGTTCCTAATGAACTCCAAAGTAATAACACCACACTGGAAATACATTGGGGCAGCAATAAAAATCTGTAGTTGCATTCTTATATCTTTGTCACGCCTGAAAATATCCAGATTGAGCAGCAATAACTTGCTAGAACTTCAGCTGAAACAAAAGGGTTTCAATTCACTGCAGCCCTCCTTGGTACAACGAGCTTGAGAAGAGTCCTGGACCTGCAACAAATTGCCTGAGCCACAGGGGATCGTAAGACAGCGAGGGAGAGGCAAGACTGACCTTGATTTCATCTGATTCCATGGATTTGTTAACCTTCAGTCTCATTTGAGATAAAACATTTAAAAAGATACGTGAATATGAAGCAGTTTTAGCAAGTCAGGTGTATTTATGCACAACACGTCATTTCTAAAACTACAGAAGTACGGTGGGATGGGTACGAGAAGGCTGCCTGCATCCCTGCCACTACAGGGGTGACCCAAGGTTATGAAAGCTGGAGAATACAAAGAACATCTCAAACCAACTTGAACTATATGCACATACATATCCTTCTTCAAAGCTGCACCACGTTGCACTGCACCAGAAAGCTAAACATCAGTATTTCTGTTTCACCAGAACACAGGTACAGAACAGACGAGAGCGAGCACTGCCACAACGGGCTGAGGAGACGAATTGCATCACGGTGTTTACACCACTCCATCGCACCTCAACAGCAAACAAGCAAAAACCACAGCACGGGTACACTCACCCAAATTTCCTGCCCACCCTTCTGTTTTCATCTTGGCCTCTATATTGTTCACAGTAACCAGTCGTATACAACTACGCATTAAAATCATGTACTTTCTCTACATTTCAGTGCCCCAATTTCTAAGTTGGGAGCAGTTTTGCCTCCCTTCCCCACAGAGACACTGTTGGTCTCATTCTCCTGTCCTGCAACCGCCACAGCCACTGTGCTGGTGCTGCACACCAACAGAGGAGAATACAGACGACCTCACTCACAGAATACAGCTGCCTTTATTCTCTTTTCTAACACAAAGACATTAGATTAATCTCATAATCAAAGGTGAACGCTATGTTCAAAAAGCCAAGGCTTTTCCCCAATAATAAGCTTATTTCTGTAAAACCCTGTGGCACAGCAACACAAGATTTCATTTTCTTCTGTGTTTTGCCATGGAGAGGGGAGAAGAATTTAGTTCCACTGCCCCATTCACGGTGCATCCCTGATCCTTGGATCCTTATTGAAGTAACTGACTTTTGGGTGCAACAGCAGGAACAGCAGTTGTGGAGTCTCCCACTCTGGAGCCATCCCAAACCCGCCTGGACGCCGTCCTGTGCCACTTCTGGAGGTGACCCTGCTGTGGCAGGGGGTTGGGCTGGGGGAGCTCCAGAAGGCCCTTCCAGCCCTCACCATTCTGTGATTCTATGAACAGTCAAAGAGCTTTCAATAACTTAATTTAAAAAAATAAAATAAAAAAATATTCCACCACCTTCTAAATTTTCTTTGCCTATGTGAGTTGGAGTGCATTAGATCAGATAAAGGATATTAAATGGCCTTTAAGTCTGACAGCAAAGAACAGTTCTAATGGGAGTCCCAAATTGTGCTGCTAGCAATATACTGTACTTACAAAACAGTGCCATCAAGATGCCAGAACAGTGCCATGACCTATATTTCCTGCAAACCAATTTTCTTCTTTGTAGGGTGGATGGAAAGAATCCAACTGCTTTTTAAGTTCCTTTTCTTTCTGCTGGAACTATGCCTTATCACACACATTTTTCCTACACCCAACTTGTCTATGCCCCACAGCATTTAAAGCATGAATTATCTACAGTCTATTTATGCAGTTATAAACAATAAATACTGCAAAATCGTGTTTAGGCTGCAATTACCGGATAGGAACAGAATTCTTTGTATCTTATTTCCCTACCTTTAAAAGAAGTCAAATCCCTTAAAGAGGAATCTTAAACAGAACAACAACGTTACAGGGAAATAGAGGTCACGTATTCTGAGGAATTTCTGTGGATTCATTATTGATGAAGTATAGCTTAGCTGATGCTGTCAGAGCATCTAAGTTCAGACCTTAGCATTCCCACCCTCAAAATGACAAAGTTCCCCACTCTCGATGCCTTTTAGTACTGCGGCTTTTTTAAACAGCGTAAGCAGGGGAAACAATGAGCTTAGGCCAGAGTGACAGGCTTACCTGAGCTTCTAGCAAGGCGGTACCCAAAAAGCCACTGCTAACACAAGGCAAAACCATCCCTAAGGACTGAGAAGACTGGGAGACAGAGCCACTTTGTCCCACCTCCGAGGGTCACTGCCTGGGTTTTGCACACATGAAGACGAGCAGATTTCCAACACTCATTTATCAAACTGAACGATTTACTCTTTTATGTATTTTCATCCTATAGTAAATTGTATCCTTTCAGGAGAACATAAAAATCAAGACAACACTTTCAGAAGAAAGGAGGTGTCTTTGACTTCTTTTATTCCCACTGCCTTGTGATATCCCTAAAAATTCCAATTTTTTTTCTCAGAAGGAGGAACTTCACCCGTGTCTTGTACAGACACACTATGCTCAGAGTGGTCAACAAAACACCTGAAAAGATTTCTTATAAGCTTGTTTTCACCACCCACCCCCCTTCCAGACATTCTTGCCAAATGCAAACGCTCTCCCTCAGGCAGGAAAATTTGGAAACAGAACACCTGATGCAGCTTTTATTCCAAAATTGTCTCACGTGTGTTGAGTGTCAAAAAGAGCCATGTTGTGCCACAGCACCCGCTTGTCTCGGGAAAATTGAAATCGTTCGGTGTCTAACACTTTGAATGATTTCCCAACTTCTCACTTGCCCCATCTGCTCCTCTCAGTTCATTTTGATTTGTTTTAGCCTTTGTGTCTGCAGTGGCACCAACAAAACTGCAGCATCACTGCAAGTTCCTCCGCTCTGCAGCAGTGCCAAGTTTGTCTCAAATTTAGCCTCCTTCAAAAGAAATCACCGAAAACCAAAATCACCAGCCAGTTCTGTTGTCTCTCCCTTCCTCCAAAATACACGTAGGCAGCTACCTGGCTTCAATGCTGAGCTCTAAAATAATATGCCACCTATAACCAACATTAAAATTATAAATCAGGTATCAGCAGAATACAGCACAGAGCATGAATACTGTATCTCAGCCCCAATTTTACTTTATTAGTTGGCCCAGTTAGCTACGAAATTAAGTCAAAATTACTTGCGTTTATGTAGCATTTTGTTTCTTTGCTGTTAGCATGGTATTTATAGGACCTTTAAGGCAAAAATACCAGCTACTTTCCAACATTTAAGAAACTGGGATTCTGAAACCAGAAACAGAACTTTTAGTTAGGTGGGAAAATTGATAAAGGTGAGATATACACATAAAAGGAGGGGGTTTTGTTAAGGCAGTACACAAGGCAGGCAATCACAGTGCTTCCCTGAAATTCAAGAGAGTCAGGATACATCCACCCAGGGTTTTAAAAAGGGCATTAAATATGATGGAAGATAGATGTTACAAATAAGCACCTGGAAAAAAAAAACCACCACAATCTGCCCGTACAAGTCTCCATTGCAAAAGAGTCTGCTCTGAGTGTGAAAAACAACACAAAACAAAAACAAGAAAACCCCACATTCACAAACTTGTTTATCATTCCACAGGCTTGAAGTCAGCGATCACCAGATTAACGAGGGCCTACAAAGATGCAGGTGCACCTGTGAGAACAGAATCAGTCCAAGATGCTCAATTCTGAGCTATCAAGGACTGAATCCACAATATTGCACAGCGAAAAACAGATGATGGGGACCAGAACTCACATGGCATACACTTCTCCAAGTGCAAAGTACCAAACAACGCAAGTGACTCCTTCAACACGTGGCTTGGTTTAGTATTTGTAACAAAAGTTCACGGTTACCTGATATATCCTGAACTTCTGCTTTATCTTCAGTAAAGCACAAAGCGAGTGTACCAATACTTACCCATATCGGCACTACCTCCGCTATGCTGAATCGTTTAGCTAGAATTTCTTACAGTAGCCTCAGTGGTATATTTTTTCCCCAGTGTTCATTCCTTCCTTCCGGTGAAGCTAATGAAATTTAGCTTTACAATTCAAAAGATGTATGGCTATACATCTTTAAAGAGAAGTCACTAAACACACTGCTGCTGCAGCATCCTGAGCAGCCAGTCGCAAAGTTGAGCTGGTCCTGAATTCAGGGAACGTCGTTCGGCGGTCATTGGGGAGTAAATGAGGCAGAAAGCAAGTTAGCCAGGCAACTGCGGAGCTGAGAGCCCAATCAGATGTGGGAGCTGCAGGGGAAGCAAAGGTGAACACAACCAGAGAGCCAGCATCCGACATTTGCAAGGTAAAATATGATGTTTGCGACTAACAGGCAGAAAGAGGAAGAGAAATCTCACCGGCAAAAAAGACTGGCTGTTTCATAAACTGCTCTCATGAAATTCTTTGGGAGACCGAAGTGCACATCGGCGAGCATGTGTTCATACTGCTTCTTCAATAAACGGGGAAAAATAAATCAGGGTACACATCGAAAGAATGAATTAACTAGCTTCGATGGACACGCCACTCTCCTTCAAAAGCACAATTGCTCCAATCTCTGTTCCTATCTGTTGACATCTGCTGACAGGTAAAAAATGCTATTCCATTCCCTAATTTGTACTTTTGAAATAAGGGCTATATGATCTCCCTGTCACTGGGAAATTCTTAGCAGCCATGATGTACAGCATAAATCCAATGATGAAATCTTCGTCAGTTACTGATTTGTTTCACAACATACTGAAAGAAAAGTTGTCAGCCAAATGTCTCCAGCCAATTACAAAATACATTATTAATGAAATTAGCGTACGAGGAACCTTTTTGCATGGCTCTTATTATTAGATAATTCCAAGCAACTCCATTGCATAATTACAGTATCTGAACTTTGCTTTTTTAATGTTGCCATGTGTAAACTCCACTCTGTATTTGCACTTGAAGTGATAATCTGAAGGCAACAGTCTGTAACAAGTGAAATTATTAATAAACTCTAGTCCAGATCCTCCCACTAACAAATGTCATTGTACCCTAGAACCCTGCACAAGGTGACATTCTTGCTACCAGGTTAATACTTTATTTCTTCAAAATTTGCACACAGAAAGTTACATGAACAGACAAGCATTTCCACAGAAAACAACCTATAAGATAGCCATTTCAAATCAAAAGGCCTTCCTTGGTCTCCAAAATCAGAAAGAACTGGGCAAACCGTAACCTCCAGGACCAACAGTGACCGTGGCCCGTGGAGAAATAGGTTGGAAGAGCGGGACTGACCTGTCTTTAGGGCATTCACTGGGCCCTCACAGTGACACACAGCACGCCTCCTCCGCAAGCCTCATCTGTCCTTGCTCTCCTTTCAAGGAGCACAGTCACTTTCCAAGTTCTCATGTCAACACCTATAATGGGAAGCTATTTACATTTTTTGGTTTTTTAGAAAAATATACATTTACAATTCACTTTACAAGCTTCCTACAGCTGTACAGCCAGATACAGATGGATACAGATATACGTAACACAAGTATTTGCTAAGAACAAGCAGCTCCAACAGATAGATCATTACACTCTCAAACACCAATGGTACAGCATGTACCACCAAATAAGTGAAATAACAGGCTTAAACCGAAGTCACTGATTAAAACTACAGCAAAATAGATCACCTGCACAAGGAGTGACTTCAGTTTTCTGCACCTTTGTGACAGAGTGGCTTGCTAGACCTTAATATCTTTCCTCCAACACCGATGCCTGTCTCAGTGCCTTGCTAGAACTTAACATCTTTCTCTTAGAAACAACTCCTACCGTCTCCCATACTCTAGTCCAGCTCAAACACCTTACCTCAAGAGAGACCCGGATGACAGCAGGGGAGAGGAGATGGTGTACTATCCTGCACTGGCTTTTGGCTAAGTCCTTCCCCGACGTGTAAGAAAGCCCTGCTGGCTCGGAGCAATGGACCAGCTGGCCCTGTATTCCGTAACCTTGACTCTTTGGCAGTCCCCAAGAGCAGACACATATTGCAATAATTCACCAGAACACGTTTCCAGCCTCCAGACATTTGTGAGCCTGGCATTTCTACACCAGAAGCAGTATCACCCCACGCAACAGTCATCAGTTTTAACTGCAAACTTTTCCAGAAGATTGTTTGGTCCGTGTAAGCTTTTAGCACCCGCAACATCCCAAGGCAGTGAGCTTTCCTGCATAACACCACCTTGTGCGGAGCGTCTTACTTGTTCTGTACCTGCTGCTTGCTCGTGTCATATGACAGCCTTCACTTAATTTATTGGAAAAGACAATTCCTTATTCTGTTCTCCATATGGTTTTAAGTGCTCTCGTTTCTGGGCTAACCGTCTCCTCTTCCATTACCCCTTTTTATGCTGGGGGGACATGAAATCTTTGTCTGGGGTAGCTCAATTGCTCTCAGAAAATAGACATTCAGCTAAAAATCTCTCACTTCCATTGCTGTAAAACAGTTCTGTTCTTCCTAATTTACTTGTCCAACCCAAACCTAGCACAGCAGTCCAGAACCTTTAAAAGCAGGATACTTACCAGTTTTCTTCCATATCATACTTAGAAGCCATGACTATCCAGAATTCATATTACACAGCTCAGAAGGACAATTAGACACTGGTGACTTCTAAGTTGAGATCTCTCTGCCTTTGGACCAGGGAAAGCTTTAGGTCCGCCCCATCAAACCAGCAGGCGAGAATTTTGGTCATGCAATGAGAAAGAGGGTAACACTTCAACCCCTGACCTGCTGCAACAGCCAACATGGTGAATATTCGCTGCAACCCTTCTGTTCTCTTTCTACACTTGATTCCTAAGAGGAACCTCAAATATGCGTAATAAAAAATTGGAACATTTTAGACACTAAGGCACAGCTGACCTTTACATAAAACTATTCTATTTCCATAACATGTAAGAAATTATGCATTAGTATCCAACATCTCTGTTAATGTTTTGTAAAGATAGCAGGGGATGCTGAAAAGCTTTCTTTTTTTCCAGTGGTATGTCTTTTCACAGCTCTAAGCCAAGTAATACATATGCTCCACCAAAGTGGGATTATGATTTGAGAAACTGGCGATCCTGATGTCCTGATCCCAGGACACATTTTTTTCCAACTCTCGCATACAGTTCAGAATTACACATCCACTGACCACAGGGCAACTCTTGGAAGGTCATTTGTATGGATAACTGCTACAGAGAACTCATGATTTAACTGAAGCGACACCAGCATTAGCAATAAAGAGCATACTCTCAACCCTAACCAAGGCTCGACTCCAACTCTGTGCAGTCCTCCTGTGGACCAAGCCACAAAGCCTTTTCCACATGAAACATATTGAACTAATATAATTTAAAGCATGAATTTAAGCTCATTTGAAAGGCTGCAAAACCATGTGTAGGCATGGTTATTTCACTAGTAAAGTTGCAACTTTCAGTTTAGCTTCAGCTCACTGAAGGCATTTGAACGTTAAATCTATGTAAACCAGTCCTAATCTGAAGATGTTTCCAGTAAGGGCCTGTACCATCTTAACAATGCAGGGAAAAATAAATCCATTTAAAGTGAAACTTGTTCAGTGATCGTGTACATCTCAGACCTATGACTGGAGGGACTTTGGTCTATTGACAGTGATCACACACTTTAACGCAAGCCCGACATCATCTCTTCATCCACCAGACAAATAAAATTTCATGTTGGAAAACAGTAATGACAACAAGTTAATATTTTCAGTAATAAGTTATTTTCACAAAGAGCACTTGACCTTCATTGTAATTTCCACACAGCTTGCAGTAAACCACCTGAGTGTGTATAAAATGTAATGAATAAAGAAATATTAAAAATGATAGAATGTTATTAAAGTAGGTCACAATTCAAACAGCACAATTACTGAAAAAATGATGTTTGAAACTACATCACTCACAATCCTTCTCACACTGGATGAGCTACTCTATAATTTATTTTGCCTAACAACAGCTTCTGTCCATATTCTCTCTCTCTCTTTATCCCCAAAGACTCTATTAATGCAGCCCACTGTGCCGCATGACAGCGTAATGCCCACATGAGGCATGAAATGTCACAGATCACAGCTTTACACCTGGCCAGCATAATATATTCATCAAATTCTTTTAAGCAGTGGAAGCGTTTGTTGTTATTTTGTGGGTCAAGCCACACAGAGGCAGATGGAATGGGCACTTTATTTACATGTGAAGTCCCTAAGCCCATTCACTTTATTTACGACGGACAAAATCTGGGCATACACAGTCATCTAAGAAGCCTTGGACCAAAGACACTGTTATTTTGCAAAGATAAGGAAGAGTGGTTTCCTTCCAGGCTTCTGGATGATGAACATTCATTTTGTTCCTTAACATTACATTCCACATACCCTGAACATCTTAAAAAGCTCAGAGTCGGGATTTTGATTCACATCCTGAAAGGAGATCAGCATGATTAAGACCCACCTGTATGTGAAGGCAGCTCTGGCAGACAGTAACAGAATGATGAGACTCACAACTGTCCCTGTGAAACCCCACAAATTCTATAGAAACTGCACCATAAGCCGGCGTGACACAGGTTGGAGTGGTCAGCTCTTCTCTTTTAACCAGAAATTCAAGACACGTGGATGTAGATATTGGCTTTACCCATCCTTCCATAGACTACAGAACAATCTAAACTGTCCACGAATACATGAAAATGTAGAAAGGAAATCACTGGATGCAAAATGTATGACTGTATACATTATGTATATTTTGAGTGATTTTGAAACAGCATTTTAAATTATTGACATTGATGTCATCATGAGCATTTCGGGGGAAATTTCTATATAAATAGCAAAAATCTTTGCTATAAGGAGAGTATTAACCCTGTTATCTTTTAATTATCTGTCACATGTGAGTATCAGTGACATAGGTAGCTTAGAACCAAAGCTGCCTTATGTTTCAGCTTGCAGGAAGACAAAACCTCAGGACAAGTCTGCCAACATAAAAATAATAATAATAAAAAAAAAGAGTACCTGCTATTACATTGCTTTTCATACTTTGTTAATAAAATTACATATTAAAGTCTGGATGCATATCTAATTTTATGTCTCAGCACCTGCCGCTGCTTCATGACCTCTAAGGAAGACTGCAAACACTTTGATAAACGGACTAAAAGGTAGCCCAGCAGATACACAACAATCCTCCAACTTCCCAGACCATATTTTGACTGAATCACAACAAACTCACCATCCCTAAACCTCCAAAATAACACGACGCCTCTTCTCGCCCTGAGAAGCATGCGGCCATCCTACTCCTTTTCCAACCTGAATACCAGAAAGCACTACCATTGAAACACATTCGTAACTGGACAATGACTTTTTTTACAGAGAAGAGGTGCTGGTTTGTTCCCCCCCCCCCCCCCCCCCCAGAAAAGATTCAAGTTCAGATAGCTAAAAGGAAAATTGTGATTATAGAGAAGAAAATATTTTACACATCAACTCCTTTCTCCTAGGGACAGATGATTCTTCCAGCCACTGGTCCTCATAAAACAGGGGTGAGAACCGGCATGCCAGGAGAGGGAAAATGCCATGGCCAGCTTGAACCGAAGGGGGACTTCTCCATAGCAAGTCTGTAGTTATCTAAATTGGAACTGAGCTTTGACCTGTGGTCTTGCAAAAAATGCCTTATTAGTCCCTGAAACAAGTAATTGCAATGACTTCTATGCGTTGGCACAATCCATGATAAAGACCACCTGGAGCTAACAAGGTGCATCATGTCATGCAACGCTCAGCTGTGATAACGAGGGCTGACTCAGTTTAGAAGAACCTGCAACTAATAATACACATGCAAACAGATTCCTGCTGACATGACAAAATTCCAGGGAAGGGAGGAGCGGTGGTGTAACACCACCTTTACCTACCCCTCCACAAAAAGGAAGTTAAGTAGAAAGTAATGCTGAGTGTCTGGATTTCCTCTTGGCTTAGCAGCTCCAGGTGAAGAAAACTCCTGGACATGCGGATTTGCCAGGCAGGTGTGCCCGGAAAGCCTTGGGCCCGTGAGGAGGAAAGCACATTGACCAAAGCAACGTATCCTGAAGAAAGGCAAAGCATTCACTTTATCCTCATGATGAAGTGAAAGCTCAGGCTTTCAAATGAGATGTAAAATAGAGCCCTGACCATTCATCGTCATTAAAGATCCCATGACAATACTTGCAAGAGTAAAAATGTTAACTAACATGTCCTGGCCAATATCCAACTCGGATAATTGCATTCTGCTTCCTAAATTCCCCTTGCAGTTTCAATTGGATTAGTTTTTCTTCATTTCTCTTCCCCAAACCCCTCCTGCATAATGTTTCTAGCCCAGAATGGCTGCTGTATTCCACTCCAGAGGTGCGTGAATTATCAGTGTTGGGCAATCCCAACATACATTTTGTATACATTAGTCAGAGAAAATGCTCTGTGAGCCAGAGTAATACCCTCACCTCTCACTGAGGAGTATTTAACTTTTCAAATGAGAAATCCCACTGATGGTAGACTTTTTTTTTTTTTTTTTTCCTAAAATATTGGCCTGCAAGGAAGGGTGAGGGTACCAAACCCAACCTCCTGCCAATTAGAGAAGTCCTTTGCTGGGCCATATCCTCATCTTAAGGAACCAGATGCAGTTGCTTTGACCTCAATAGAGCTCTTCTACATTAAAACAGGAGTAAATATTCATACAGTATTTTTCCACTAAGTCACTCATGTTTAAATGTTGCACGAATCGCAGAAGTTGGCTGTTGAATGCATCAAGCTGCAGATATAAAAAAGGAATCTCGGAACGTATTCTCCTCACTTTTAACTGGCTTGCACAATCTTCATGCTATTTTAAAGGAAAGTTGGAGGTTCTTCAACTTGGCATACCGATGAAAAATGAAAGTGCTGTGAAATATGAATCTCCTGTTGTTTGTTATGTGCACTCTACTGTAAGTACTCATAATACTACGGACACAAACTAAAAAGTCCTGACCCAATGCATTTTACGAAACAGGAGGAGCAAAGGTGATTTATGTGCATAAAAGCAAAAACTGACAAGCCTTTGATTTTCTTGTAGAACAATCCCAAAACGATTGTCAGGACTGCTTAGGTTTTTTGCCCTCTGCACTTCCTGTAATAGGACCATTTTATCCAAAATGCTGTTTTATAGATACAGTCTAAAGGGTCATTTCCATCTGCTATCCAGGTTACTCAAAAGAATATTTTTCATTACGTCTTCCAAGAGCTCTTAGCAACAGTTGAGAACGGCTTGTTTTCATTTCCAGCCTGCTTCTGCATCCCTGGTAAAGCATCAAACCACAAACACGCCACCTAGTTGGTTCTTTAGCACCCTGATAGCAGAAGGACATCCTTAAAGATCTGAGAGCGCGATTGTAGGCAGTCTACAGTCAGATGCACAGGGAACACAGAGAATATACTCATTTTTGAACTTCCTCATGAGTACCATAACCCTTCTCCTTTCCCCCTTGTAGACAGTAAATTCACTTAATAGGCATCACTGTGAAAGCATCCACATTTGCCAGCTCTGGGCTGAATTAGTTACAACATCACGCTCACTTCCCTGCACAAAGCGTGGCGGGGGGCGATGGGGAACCTCCAATAGCATCCAACTCCAGTGGCCAACACTCCAAGTACAAAGGTACAGAACCGAGCGGTGAAATTAAAGGTTGGTACCACAGGGTGAATATCAGGCACAAGCATGACTTAGGCTCACCTGATGAGTGCAGACGGATCTGCAAAGGAATTTTATGTCAGAATCAGATGGTTAAAGAAACACAGACTATGCTCCTGGTCTGCAGCGCACGTATGAAGTTGGTAAGGATAAAGTTGATCATCAGAAGTGACTGATTCAATTTTCTCCTGCTCAGGTACTTCCGTTATGGGTGCCAGTCTTGACTCCAGCTCAGCTCTTTTCGCACACAATAGTTGACACGAACATGGGAAACGATATCCATCCTCAACCATATACTCATCTGTTCCCATAGCTTCACTCCAGTGGAGAAATGGGCTTGGGCTAGAGAGTGCTGAAGTGTGCATCCTTCTGGTAAGTAGTGCTTAAGATTACCTGGCATTTCTACAGGAAACACAGGATTGAAAGCTTAGCCCTTTCACTGAAATTTAATTTCAAAAACGTACAACTGTTCATCAATGGCCCCAGTTTCACAAAAAACATGAAAAAAGACTGGAGTAAGACATCTCTTTCAGCCACTCCTTCCTTCCCACTGTTTATTTATTTTTTTTTTTAAGACTACTCTATCTGGATTGGAGACGTTAGCGTGCTCTGAAACACAGTAGTCAGTGCCATAACAATCAATAAAAAATTAGCATGACTACAGGAACAGAAGCTTGGGATTAGAGAGATCTAAAAATGGAAGGATTTCCCTGCCCTCCCCTCTGCATCCTGATGAACCCTTCCAAAACCTGACTGTAAACATTTTAATTCTCTGTCAGCTAGCTGGAGGAAATCATTACAGAGGCAAAATTGGAGAGCGCTGGGTGCCGCTCTGCAATAAGCATCTGTCAGTCAAGCAGGCGTCACCCTGCAAGTCACCCCAAGCACTTCCATCCTCCAATCCAGGAGAAGGGTGCCGGACACAGAGGGAGCACTGATTGAGTGATCAGGCCAAAGTCGATCACTTCAGCCACTCAGTGGCACAATATTTTACTTTTTTATTTATTATTTAAAACAAACAGAGTCATTCTCTTCCCCCTCTCTGGCTCAAGCAGTTTATACATTTAATTCAATTTTAAGAGATATGTGTTTGTTTACTAGAGCAAACAAAACCCAGTAAAGAAGAGCTGTAGTTAGAGAGAAGTAAGCAACCTGCTTGTCTTCCACCCAAAATTAAATTTTTAGCACCAAATATTGACATTAGAAGGTAAGCAGCTTAGTTCTATGTCGGCTTTTCACACCTTCCAAGTATGCACCAGAGGATTTGGTGCGAGATCGCTGAAGGATACGTGCTGATCTACGCTGTGAATTCAGCATTACGTCCCACAGAAACCACCATCAAAACTGTATGGGGGTTCCTCAGAATAAGCCTTCATCACTCAATTTGCCAACACCATCAACCTCAGGAATCTTTTCCCCTTTTATCTCTAGTTCTCCATGCCTTCATTCCTTGCAGCATCACAGATAGAGTATACCGTACACAGAAGAGAATGATGGTACCATGTACCACTGCACATCACCAGAGCAGAAACTGCACTCTACCCAGTTAAGGAAATATATTCAAGCAGGAGACCTCATGGTCAATTAAAGGAAGAAGGAAGGGAAGGGAAGGGGGAGGGAAGAAAAAAAAAAAAAAAAAAAAAGACAAAAAAAGACCAGAAAAACCTGTTGCAAAAAAGAGAGAAAAATTACTTCATTCAGATTAAAGCTTTTCCTTTTTTAGATTTTGGGTTAAGATTTACCACTCACATTAATACCTACAAGCAGTTTAACAGTACAATTAAAAAAGCACAATCAGTTCAGCCCAGATTGCTTAAATCCAACATAATTATTTCCTACGGAACTACTGAAGTCTACTGAAAACATAGCTGCAGCATTAGAGGGTTATTTGCTCCAAGGACCTTTTTAATATGGCTGTATTGTAATACTGCAGTGCAAAAGCCTCTCTGGTCATAAAAAGAAATTTAGCTCAGAAACACAACTTGTGGGCAATGAAAAATACATTTGCTTCAATTTGCACTCATTTAATAATAGCACTATTTAACAAGATCAGTTAAAACGACTATCCTCAAAAGACATAGCAGGGCACCTCTTCTCATGAGACTCCTAGGGCACCGGCATGAAATTCATTTCTCCAAACCAAACATTCAAAGCAACCAGCAGCACTAGAAAGACCGTATTTAAAAGGGAGGAAAAACATTTTGTGACTGACCAGAGAAACCAGCCCCTCTGTATCCTCCCCCCCCCATTTTACTTTAAAGCTGCTGTACATTTCACTGGCAAAGAAAATTATATTCTTCCACCTGGAAGTAGCAACATATTTGTCATTACACTTTGATTTTCATTCGAAGAACACACTGAATTTGCACACAGTGCTACTGAAATCCGGGTGTATACTGTATCACATCACTAGTCAAACCCCATACATCCTCGCATAATTATTTTCCTACAAGGTTATGCCTAATTGGCCACCAACCTCACTGATTAATCATCCACATTATAAGAAGGCGTTGAGAATAAGGCTGAAGGGCAACAAAATATTTATTCGGCTTGCAAATATAAACCCAACAGAGGACAGCTGGTTCAAGTTGCTCCTTCCAGGCTGCTCACGCATAGGTGGATGGAGAGAAAACCCTGCTCGGGAGTCACACACACACACAGAGAAATAAGAAAGAAACCGGTGTCTCACGTTCGTTCCCGCTACGGCCGCGAAGATTTCGCTCGCTACAGCTCTAAGTTGTTTTTTTTTTTTTTTGCCCGGCTCTGGAAGTGTTAAATTATTCCACACGCCACCGGAGCGGCGGGATCCCCGCGCAGAGCCGCGGTTCGCATCTCCCCCTCTCGCACGTCCCAACCGCGCAGTTCTCGCCGACTTCGCCCTCGCTGCCAGACGAGGAGGCACCGGGCTGCCCGGGCATCCCTCCCCGCCTCCTCCGCCGCCTCCGCCTCCTCCTCCTCCTCGGCGGCTCCTCCGCTGCGCCAGCGCCTCCCTCCCGGCACGCAAAACTTTGCGCTTTTCCCTCCGCACCGAGTTACGCGGGCGCGGCCGCCCGCGGAGAGCCGGGACACCCACCCCCCCCCACACACACACATATATATACACACACCTGCGCAAGGCGGCAGCGCGGAAAGGTCGGGGGGGGTCGCCTGTGGCCTCCTCGCTCCCCCCCACCTTCCCTCCGCAGCCCCGCGGTTGGCTCCGCGCCTCCCCGCCGCGTACCGCCCGCCACCTACCTGCAGCCGGCGCCGCTCCCCGCAGACGCCCCGCTCATCCTCCTCCGGCGGCGGAGGGCTGCGCGGCCCCGTGCCTTCCCCTCTGGGTTGCGCTGCCGCGGTTGGGCGCGCAGCCTGCGCCCGCGGACGCGCCTCCCCGGCCCGCGCACCCGCCGCGCTCTCCGCGCAGCGGCAGCAGCGCCGGTCCCCTGCAGCCACCGCGCTACCGCATTCCCCCTAATAGAGGGGCGCGCCGCACCCGCGCCTGGGAGCCCCCCGCCTCGGCCCGGCCCGGGGGCAGGAGGCGGCGCCCGGCGGGGTGTCCCGTCCCCCCGCTTCTCCCCGCCCGGCCCAGCAGCACCGGCACCCCCCCCCCCCCCCCCCCCCCACACACACAACACCCACCCCTCCCCGGGCGGCAGCAGCCGCCGCTCGGCCGACCCTTCCCCGGGTTTGCCGCTCCGCACCTCGCGGGGTGCCCCCCGGGGAGGGCGAGTGCGGGCCCGCGGGTGGCAAGTCGCTGGTCACCCCCCCCCGCATCCTCCCTCAACCCCGTTCTTACGCCTCCTCACGCCGTCCCCGGGCCGCCGTTTCTTGCTGCTGCCCCAAGGGCCGGTAGGCGATTTGGGAGACGGCGGGAGAAAGTCCTGGCAGCGCAGAGGTGGCGGCGGAGGGGCCGGGCGGGTCACCGCGCCCGCCGCCGTGGCAGGGGGGCTGCGGCCAAGAGCCGCCGCGGGGAACGGGACCGCTCGAACCCGTCGCCCAAACCGGGCGGCATCGTCCCTCTGCCGCGGTGGGCAGAGAGCGGTACCTGTGGAGACGTACGTGGCCGCGGCCAGCAGAGGTAGGTCTGGCAGGGCAGGGGTAGACCCTAAGAGGCGTTCTGGGCCCAGTGGGATGTGGCACTGCACCTCGTTCCTGGTGGGGACTGCTTTCCCTTGGCCGGTCCTGCCTGGCTCTCCCACAAGAGGTTTGCTTCCCGGCTGCCGTCTCTCCCGCGTGCGGAGGAAGAGTAGACGTCTGCTCTTGCTGCTTGAAAATGGACTTTGAAGGCAGAAATACTTTTCAGTGACAGCTTATAGCCACAGTAGATCAAACTTTGCTTTTTTTTTTTTTTGTTCACGGTTTGACGTTAAGTGTTTCTGTTGGAAGCTCTGCCCTGACCCCGCTCTGTCAGTAGGTGACCGGCCGGCTGGGCAGCGTTCAGGAAGAATCACCTCCGGGTACAGATACCTTTCTCGCTCTTCTTGGCCATTCTTTTGGATGTCACCAAACAGCAAAATTAATCCCTGGCAAGGAAGGAATTCACATGTGAGCTTGCAAACCACAGCAGTGAGACAGCGATTAAAGTTCTTGTCTAATTCTGGGAGATCAAGCTTGTAATAGCTAGAGAATGAGACTTAAGCTGCTTTACATATTCCTTCATATGTAAGATCATTAAGGCATCTGTGGTTACTGTACCTCGTTGGAGAGGGAGCCTTGCTGGAGGTGTGAATAGTTGCTGAGTTCGGTGAGTACCGACATGTGCCGTGTGACAGGGTGTTAACCTTCTGTCAGTGTGACCCCACACATTTGACTAAACCATTTTTCCTGGCCCCAATCTCTTACCAGCTCTCCCGAGTCACATATTTATTACACGAGTAATAGCTCTTCCTGCTTAATAAGCTTCTTTGATGCAAACCTTGAGCCATTTGACAATGGCTGCCTCAGACGTTTTGTTATCCTTAACTCGTGGGTGATAAAGGATGAATAAAGCTGTCAAATATCCTATTGATTATGTGATTGAGACGTACCCTGATTGCCCTTCTTACGTTGAGTGTCTTCCATTCTATTTCTTTCCTGTGTGATTCGGGTGTGGATGGAAAAGAGGCACAATGCCTGCAAAACAGCACTGAACTTGCAGTCAGTCTGCCCAATCTTCTCCAATCCCACCGTGGCTATGTGAGGAATTCGATTCTCGGCAAAAATATTTGTCAAATCTCAAGCCCTGCATCCTTCCAGTGTGAAATTATGGTGTCTCTGACTTTGAGGCCCCAACAGTTTTCTTGCTTTTGTCTTCTTGCCTGGTTTTGGAGGGAGCAGTTTGGTAGGAAATCCATCAGGTTCCCATAGGGACCGGATTAAGCCACAGCTGTGGGTTTGTGATTCAGGTACAAAGTGGGATTTGAGAGGTCGGTGTTTAACTTCCAACTCCAGTATGGATTCCTGTCTGCTTTTAGCAAAAATACTCGCTAAAGACAGGGTGATCAGTTGGGTTCAGAAGCGTGGTGTCGGTATGATTAACTCCCAGAGCTTTGGGAAGGCTCTCAACTTGCCTAGAAAGAACGTAACGATGCAGATCTGTACCAAGAGCATCGAATGCACAAATGCTTATCTGCAATCCCATCCAAACAAAGCGATACAGAATGGGGAAATGCTCGCAAAAGATCACTGAAAGAGATCTATATGCAAGCGACATTAATTTCCATTCCTTAAACGCAGATGTCTGAGCAAAAAAGCCAGATAAGTGCCTCTGAATAAGAGAGCACTGGAGTGCTCACGCAGCGCTGTGTGAGCTCCAGTGCCTCTGAGTCAGCTGAGAAGCAGAGTGCCACAAACAGCTGGGCAAGCGAAGGAGCGAGCCCCGAGAGAGGGAGCAGGAGCAAAGATGCTGCAGTGCACAACTGCAGTGAGGGACTGATTATACTCATCTCAGAGCAGGCAGAGTTTGAAATGGAAATGAGGAGAAGATTTCCCTGCCACACTACCCGGCAGCGACAGTAAACGTGGCTCTAAGACAACAGGGAAGCAGGCGGCGTGCAGCGTGGACTTTGTTTAGTTTCACCGTTACTCAGCTCATCTCAGAGGTTCATTTAATTGTTACTCAAAAAGTCCCATACAGTAATGAAACATTAAGAAAAAACTATTTCTACCTTCGCATCTTGACATTGATATTGAGGTCTCCCTGCATGCGGAGACTTTGGCTTGTGCACTCAAAGCAGAGCAAATTCTCAGTTCTTTACACAAGTCCCATCCTTATGGGCTTGGAAACAAAATATCACCTGCGATGAAACGCAAAGGCCTCCAGAGCCGGGAATCCGAAAGGCCTCGCGTCTGAGCTGCAGAGTAAGCACACTGCTTCCTTTTGCACTCAGGCATGTCTGAGAATGCTTCAAGTTATAGTGCCTACTCAACCCAAAATTCCTATGAGGAAACCAAACCCACCTTCACTGATGGACTTCAGTTATCCCCGAATCTTCAAAACTTCCAGACAAATAACTTCCAGGCAAGGATCAATGCAAACATCTAGGAAAGTTTGGCCTCTGCCAAAAAGAGAATTTTGACTTGCCTTGTCATCATCCTTCATCACAGCTTGGGGTTTTTTCCCTTCTTTTTTATGACTTCAGGAAACTCCTGGCTTTCTCAGGCAGGACATGCATCTTCTGTGGGCACCTAAAAACAAACAAACAAAACCCCTCTGAGCTCTGTTTTAGTTGAGACAGAACTACTTCATCAAATACATGCCCAGCAATACTGCAAGTTTCATACGCATAGAAAAATGTTCTGACTTTTTATGTTGCAATGCTTTTACTTAACACTTCCCGTCCGTGGATGGAGCTCAATCCAGGTGTCACTATTGCAATTTCACCAAAAAGACAACTGAAGCGAGGTAGCCGGTGTTTGACTAGTGGCACTGTCTACAGGTAGATCAGGTGGCATGACCTGACTTTACATCTTTCAAATACAAACAGAATGTTTGGATCCTTAGCTGCACTACGAAGATCATCTTTCTTTCTGGAGGTTTCCTTTTCACCTCTGTTATAAAAAATGTCCTGTATTCAACAACCCAAAGCAGGAGACTCTTTCAGCTGAAGTCTTTGCTTGGGTGACACTAAGTAGATGGTAGTGCCTTATGTCCCAGCTGTTCCCGACGCTCCAGGTTCCCTCCACCCCGAGCAGCTCCGTTCTGGGCATTTCTGCTTTACTCCTGGGGGTGGAAGGAGGGGATGGGGAGGCACGTTCTGGGATCATTGGTACAACAGAGCTTCCATTTGTATCAGAGGCAAACGATCAACATTTTCTTTATGATTCCCAGACAAACACAGTAAGTTAAGAGGGATTTCTGAGACAGTTCCCAATCAAATGCATTGCATCACTGTAACATCAACCACACACTCTTATAGTAAACTCCAATCTTTAGATTAATATTCAGGTGTAAACGTTAGTCTGGATTTACATCCACAATATACACGCCCACCCCCTTCAGCCACTGAAAGAATAATTTAGTATTTTTATGCAGTAGTCACCTCCAAAAAATACTACTTCCCAAAGTAAAAGTCAAGTAAAACCCATTAATAATAATTGCACTATTTCTTCCTTAAAATATATTCCTCCATATGATTCCTCTACAGGAAAACACAGAAGCTCTCTTTTTACTGCCTTGTGTTCCCTTTCTAATGCATTTGAGAAATCAAACTTTAATAGCTTAAATATGGATTAAGAAAAATAACCTTAAAAAATTGAGATTCACATTGCCTAATATTATGTTTGGATATATTTATACCAGTAGCAATACTGTAGTCATCCAAGCAGGAAACAAAACCAATACACATTTCTTCAGTCTCAGATAAACTCATTTTAAAAATGAACTCTTTCCAGACTAGATTTTTTATTCTTTTCATAAAAATGGAAGGATGGTGGCTTAGAGGGGAATTCATACTTAAAACTAATTTCACAATAAATTAGTGCAAAACATACATAACACGTGTAGGGCTATTTTACAGAAATAAAGATGCTAAATTCAACCAAGAAATTATTTGCTGTGAATTATTCACTTAGTTCTCTCAGTTCCTGAACCTTTATAAAGGCTCTGTGGAAAGCAGAAAAAAAAAAAATATCAAGCATATGCAAAGCAAAACAGCATCAAAAGTCAAAGAAGTCTCCAAGGGAGATGAACTTCAATGCCAGAGTAGGGTAAACAAATGGAATTATTTACAATATAACATTATCATTTGCGATGATATTTTATTCATTATTTAATCACACACTGAGTCTCCCTTGTAGCCTGTGGTAGACGACATAGCCATTTTGTTCCATCTTTCACCTGCCACGTATGAATGTAAATGATATAGTTTATTGAACATTTGTATACATCACGCGAGCTACTGCCTCCTGCCTGTGTTTAAAACACACTCATTTCCTTCCGCCTGCTCACAGGAGGTACACCAAAGGTTGTGAGAAATCGGTAGATGAAATGACCGAGTACAGATGACTCCCTGTGTCTTTGATCCCTGGATAGCAGGCTGGCACGTCTCCTTCCAGAGCTCGTCCTCTTACTGAGCAGGAAAAAACCCTCAAAGGAAATTCAAGTCAGGAGCCAGCACACTCGGTGGCACGTTGGACTGAGATTCTCTTAATCGCCACGTGTCACCTTCCATGGCAAACGGAACCTTTCACAACAGCACGACGAGTGCGGGAAAACAGACAGACGTATTTTTTGAAAGAGAACACCAACAGCAGCAGCAGTACTATAAAATCCAGTACAAGGAAAAAAAAATCATCCTGCTTGCCACCACTTCTCATTCGTTTTGGTTGGTGCAGAATTTTTTTATTGGCAAGCTGAGAAGGAAAAGGAGGGTTTGCGCTTCAAAAGTGTCTTGCGAAACAGCCTAGGAAGGATGAGCTTTTTGTCCCAGCACAGAGTTAAACAAAATGGGCTCAAGATCATGATTTTTTTCTGTACCGGGCCCTTAGTTTCACTATCCATTGCTATTTTCTGTGTGCTCTCACACTGAAGATGTCCAATATTCAAGCTAAGTTGCAAGAATCTCATGATTTCCTTCACAATTTGCATAACCATGTGTATCAATCGAGAGCTAAGCTTAAACACCTCTTCGCTTAATCCCCTAATTTGCAAGGGCGGCAGAGGGGGGACAAGACGGGGGCGGTTCTGTTCAGCAATGCAAATCAGCCAAAGGAGGATACCGCCAGGATTAGCATAATCCAACAGCTACAACTATTCAATTTGGAGACTAAGGATGATAAAACCTATTTTCCTAGTCAATCAATCATTGTGATCGAATTGATTCAACAAAAACGGGGTGCAAATCAGAGTGTAAATTAATGGAATCAGGAGAATTATGTCAAATGACACTGCTGAGAACGAGGCCTTGCGTTAGAAGCATCCCGCTATTGCTGTGAAGGGAAGTCAACAAATTGTAAGAAACCATATAATTAAGAGCTTATCAAAGCACTTTATCCCATCAAGCACTACCTTACAGATAACAGGTATTACTTTTATTAACACTTAAGGAAATGAAGAGCAATGAGGATGCTTGAACCATCTCAAGGCACTCGGAGTGAGCGAGGAACGGAAGGTGACATACCACTGTACATCCTAACTGATTAAGGAGGTTACCCAGGGAAACAGGAGAGAAAGAGTTGTCGCCGGCTGAAGCTGATCCAGGGTCTGCCGTCACTGCCAGTTCCATCTGCGAGCAAATCCCAACGACAAGAGCTCTGAGCTTCCTTCCCAACTTCTGCTGCTGTTAGCACGACCTCCCCACCAGGCCCTACGAGAACAATTACATGCTCCGTCTCCTTTCCCTCCTGTTGGATTGTCACAAATAATAAAGGTGTTTGCAAATGTTAATTGTCTCACAAAAAGCTAGGACCTTCAGATGGCGATTGCTCAAAATGAGGATTTTGCACTGGGAGAATGAAAAAGCGTTACTGACAAACACAAACTTACAGGCTGTGAACAACCCCCTGTCACATTACAGGGGATGTCATACTCAGCTTGACTTGACTTTCCAAACTCATTTGATCCTGGTACCACGTGCAGCCCAATGAAAACGGTATTAGCTTCATTTACCGTAGGTGATTTCTTAATAGCTGATTCACATTCCTCTAATAACCCATCCCCACCTTCCTCATCGAGGGTGTACATGGAGCCAACTGAGACCTTAACGCAGACTCTGACACTGACAAATGCCTCTTTTTGATCACTCGAGGTTGTATGAATCTATCACATACACATCAAAATCAAACAAAAAGTGAGGAAAGCATTAATTAAACCATATCAAACACAGACTTGACAAGACTATGATTTAAGTATAAAACTGCCTAAAGAATTGTGATTCCATATTTCAGTTTGTAACCCACTTTTTATATCATTGTACAGAACTGAAAAAAGGGAACGCTTTCTCCCCCTCCGCTCCCTTCATCTGTTTTATTTTATCTTTCAACTCGAGCTGGCAAGTCTGTCTCAGCATCGCCTATGAAAAAAGGTGACATAAATTGTTCAGAGAGTTGAAAGAGAAGAAAAACTTGTAAACAAGTTCCCTGTTCTCATACTCTGTCCCCTAATTCCAAAGACAGAAACAGCAGCACATCTTTCAGAGGATGCGGTTTCTTCTCCTCCAGCTCCAAGTCTGAGAACCACTCCGTGAAACTTAGGCAGGTTCCCCTGTGATTCTTTATCTCTATGAAGATCATCCTAGGTCACAGAAATGTTAAAAAGGAGCACAGCCATTCTCAAGAAGCTAGTAAGCATGGCTGGTTTGATCATTAGGGAACACTGAGGGCTGACTTACCAAAAGGTTTACTTTGGATGTTAATCTGGTGCATGCACAAATGAATGCTTTAGTCCTGAGACTAAAAATTCTTGTGAGATTTCTAATACTCCCTGCTCAAAGTTCAGCTAGAACCTGAAAGTCTAGGGGGTCATGACATCTACAAAGAATAAAAATTAAACAAACCTTTAAATCTAAATACGTATATCCATCTAACAGAAATCACATAACCACTCCAACTGACTGTCATGGAGGAGTCAGCTGCTGGCAGGAGCAGAGGGAGCCACGGTACCCCGGAGGTCACTGCTATAGCAGTAACCCAGAAGTGATCCAAAGGGCTAGCACTGTATGTGGGCATACAACACCTCCCGTATTAATTTGTTGAGTGCTTTGCAGCCTATCTCCCATCCTTTAATGTCACAAAGGCATATTAGAATATTAAAAAGGCCAGTCAGGCCTGACATTTGACACCAGCGGAGGTCAGGGACACAACCTCCAAGTCAGAGCCTGTTGGGAGGGTAAAGCTAACTTTCCTCTAATACCTTGCAATTTCCTTTTCTCTTTGACTCAAGGGTTATCCTCTTCCTTTCTCTCGCTTTCAGGCTAGGCTTTTTTTCTTTCTACACTTCTCTATATGTAACCCTCTTCTGTTTGGTTCTCTGACTTCATGTGTAAGAAAGAGAAATAATGCCTTTTTTATCAATAGGAATTCTTCACTTGCACTTTTTGATAAAAATAGCTACTCTGACTATCTTATATTTCCACTCATGTATCACTAGCATCCAAAAACACCTATAATCTGAGCCCTGGCGCTGTGAAAAGATGATCTTACACAAAAATAAGATGTAAAATTTTCCTCTAGGGTGGTAAGAACCTTCCCTGGAAACCTCCTCGTTTGTTGCAAACACCGCGCTGGCCCGTTGCTCACTTTGAAATCTTCTGCGGTAGCCACAGTCTGAGGCCTTTGCATTTCTTCAGTTTTATGATGAGTTTACTAACCAAGCTCCCTTCAGTGCGCTACTCCTCACTCGGATGTGACAGGGAATGAAATTTCATTCACAGCAGGATTATTATTATTATTATTGAGCTGGATACATCTGAAGGACCGCAAATGTCATACCATCGCTCCCATACATCACTTCTCCTCCTTTGCCATCTGCTCCTACAGTTGTCAGTCAAAACAGTTTCAGCACTGTCCATTATAGTCATCAAGTTTGCTTCTGCTGACTCCATTTAATTACATATTTGCATCCTCATGTTACCCGGCATGCAAGTTAGTGAAGTTTCTGTGTGTCATTTATCTTACTCCTCCCACCCCCCTCGAAAATGTGTACTTTTGGAAATTTGTTATTCATTACTCATTTTGACAGATCCTGGTACAGCTTGAGAACGCTCCACAAGACTTATCTGCATTGGCCACATTGATTTATCAGATTAATTTAACTTCTTTGAAGAGGTTTTCAGTAATAATCAGCTCTATTGTGTTCACAAAAGTAATTCTAAATGCAGAAATGTTAATTAAGATCCAGGGTTCTGATTTGGCTTATTGTTAAGATAAGGACAGCTCTGAAATTCTGTTCTGTTTGGCTTCCAAAACCTCAAAGAAGTTCAGGGGTCCCAGAAGCAGGCGGCCATCTCAAACTCTCCTCTTTCCAAAATATGTGCAGCTTGTTCAGACCTCTGCCCTTGGTCTTCCCTGCATTACCATAAGGACAAAGCAACAGGCAGCGACAGCATTAGTAAGATATGACTCCTTGTTTCTTGGCACAGGTAATATAATAGAGATGAAAGCTTCCAAACAACAAGAAAATGTACAGATAGAAGAGACTAAAACATACAGATAGAAGAGGCTAAAACTAAACTAGAAAATACTAGAATGTAGCTTGTTCATTTCCCGAACTACACAAATTGTATTAAAACGCGTGTAACATTTTATTTCTCAAAGTTTGCCCCCTGTTCTCAGTTAGTACCACCATCACCGGATGAATGATGCTTTGCTGTTTTCCAAGTAAAAATGTGTTGGTTTAAAATGGAGTGCTCTCCTGGACACTTGTCCCAGTGCAAGCGGTGTTAGCAAAACTGTGCCTGCATGGCTACAGATAGTGTCCTTTCAGGGGTTTCCAGCCCCCAGTGGGGAGAAAGGGCTTGGATACTCTACTTGTTGCTATGGTAGCTACTAAAACTGCTGCTCACAAGAATTTTTGAATTGCTCTCTGTATTCAAACATGCTTTGAAATAAGGTTAAAAATCAACAGTTACAGCACAATTACTGACTTCTTTATGTTTTCCAAAATAAAAGAAAATAAATAGGAGCAGCACTTAATGTCCCCTCTGCATCTCGGTTGTGTTAATACTAAATCATATGCAGTCTGTAAAGATTTTTCAGAACAGAGATTTGAAGCAGCCCTTATAAATAATTCTAATGATTTATATAATTAAATTAGAATGCACTATACTTCTTTTTCTTGATAATTTCAGACATGAGTGCCCGCTATAAATGTGATCCCTAGTTGGAGACAAGCTGCATATCAAACAATACTTGCAAAAAAATGGTATGAAAATAGATTTCTAGGCATTGTGTGTATTTCTGGGTTTGAAGAGGTACACTTGTCTCACTGCGCACACTTCACACTTGCTGCTGGACAAGAATGCTGCACTGAGGCTCCAGATGTGCCACTTGCTCATCCTGATCTTGCCATCCGAACACAAGCAGAGACTTTCCCACGCCATCTCTGTTCGCTGGTTCAGACTCATCCGGTTGCATTTTCAGAGGCAGCCTGCAGTCACGCTACTCCCCTGAGACAGCGCGTTGGACCACACAAGAACCATTGTCAGAGCCATAGGTGACAATGGGTCTGTATCAGTCTTTGGATAGGCAGACACATCTCCCTGGGTTTGCTGAAGCATCTCTGAAGCATTTTTGTGCCCTCATTATGGTATTTCATTTCATTATTATAACTGATAGTTAAAAAAGAAACATTAAAATTGGTCTACTAGTCCAGATGGAGGGGCTGTCTATCCAGGATCTTGTCCACTTTAGCCAAGACCAACACATGCAGTTTTGAGATCCAGATGGAAAGGGAATGGTTGATGCTCAAATAAGACCAAGAGAGTGAGATGAACGAGCACCAAGTAGTTTTCTTCTATAACTAGCCCCACAAAAGAGAGATAAAGAAGAGGGCAAGGAACAAAGGCTGTGGTGTTCAATGAACAGCTTTGTTTTGCATTACTCTCAGAGGTTTTTGTCTGAATTAATAAACAATGCCCTAAGGGAAGAAGTTGGAAGAGACTTTGGCAAGATGTTAGCCCTTCCTTAGCTGGGGAGACAAGCCAGCAGCTGTACAGCAGTTATGGAATAATCTGCCCATAGGGAAGCTGCTTCTTAACTCTCATTAGTTAGAGGTGGGGTTATACCCTCAAGCATGAAGCACAAATCTAGGAATTTTAAAAGCATTAGTAATAAGAAATCCACTATTAGCATTGTTTCAGCTCCTTTTAATTGACCATAATGCAAATATATTAAAAATGTTTAAAAGATACTTGAAAGGAATTCCAGAAAGCAGTCCTCTCTTCTGGTATCATGTTTAAGTCTGTTACAATGCCCAAAGAAAATTAACTCATGTCTTAAATAATTCATGCATTTATTGGGTCAGAGGCTCTTTCAGATCTGATGCTCTGCCAATAGAAATGGCAGAGATACAAATGAGAAATCAGACAGCAGCATTACCCGTAAAGTTTAGAACTGGATCTAATCCCAGCCTTCTTGAAGTAGGATGTGTTCCGATGAAAAGCTGGGTTTCAGGCTTGCTCCTTCTGAAAGCAATGAAGGTTTTCCCAACAGGTGCACCGCATTCAGGTCGTATTAGTTATAAGCAGAGCCACACAGTTTAGAATAGTAATAACAGACAGATTGTATAAGTTACCTGAACGCAGACAAGAGTTTAACCTAGCCACAGTCACATTAAGTCTTTCTGCAATGTCAGTAAACTGCCAGCACTAACTTCTAGAGCTACAGAGAGGATAATATGAACAGTTTGAAGGTGGAAGTATTGCTGTACCTTTATAAAAATCAGCACAGCAACCGTGGCGCGCACAGTACTGTAGGTGTACTAAAACCCCCAAACTTCAGCAACATATACCAATGGCATTTGTCTTGTTTCAGCTCCCTTTAATAGCCTGGTAACTGCTTAACGTTCATAGAAATGAATTGCTACAGGTCTGAGTGGAACCAAATGAGCTGTGCCTGGGAATCAAGCTTTTGACATAACTCTGCTAATTCACCTCAGCTGTGGCCTTTAGCACTCTCAGGTAGCCCTTCCCTGGATCTCACCTGAGAGAGGACTGCCAATCATGATGAACCACGCCAATCCATGTTGTTGGTTTATATTGCAGACAAACATCCACTAGAGATGAGGTCAGGGCCACCAAACTGACTTTACTCATGACTGTAAGCCTCCTGAGCCCTTGGTTTTTAGAGATGAAAAGTGACCGCATTAACCCACATGCTGCAAAGCGAGATACAGCTTTCTGTTATCCTGCACCTGTAAGTCAGCACCACGTGCCCCAGGATGAGCAAAACCACGCAAAGCCTGAGATAAAATCCTGGAAGGGAAACTTTTAGATCAGTTGTTACCAGTGAATTGTCTCTGTTGGAAGCGCTCCAGGAATAGTTGAATTAATTCCGCCAGGGTGTTGCAAAAGGCACGGATAAGCAATCCAACATCCATTTGGGAGAGGTGGTAATGCGGCACTATGCTGTTCGGAGATAATCAAATGTCAGCCTGGCAACTCTGCTGATACGATCATTAAAAGATGGGCTCAATTCCATGAACACTCCCAGGTTTTTCATCCCTTGAGATGGAAACAGCTTTACCCCACTTACAAGAAAAATGAATATTTTGCATATATAAAGCTCTTTTATCCCCAAGGACTTCACTCAGTGTAGACCAGATTTATAAATAGACTACCAGCAGGTGTCTTTGGAGTTGTGATCAATTACTGGTAGTCTGGCCCTACATGTACAGTGGAACCTGCTTGTAGGTGATCTCACTATGATCCTGAACACACAAAGGGCAAAAGGATCAGGGTCCCGTTGCTCGTCACGTGCAAGCGTTAGGTAGGCAAGAGAGAATGTGACTTAAGAAGTTGAACAGACTGATGTAAGACAAGTTTTCACTAGGAGCTCAATTGCACGCATTATTTACTTCCCTGTAACTGAGCAAAAGATGACAAAAGAAGCCATGTTCAAGTAATATTAGAGGTCCAAATATAAGGTCACACAATTCTGATGCCTCTAATCAGATTTCTGAATGTATCTTAGATAGAGTCTTTGTGTAATCTGTAGCTTTTTCCAAATAAAAAGAAGAGTTCAATTAGATGACTAATTGCATCAAAGAGAAGAGTGAAGCCCACCAGAAAGCTCTTCAAATCTGGGATCTGACCCTGTCATCGTATGTAAAACAGTCACTACCATCCAGTTCGTATTTGCCATTAGCAATAAGTACACCTGAAGTGACCTGACTCTAGTGTTTATCTTTCTTGGGGACGTACTGAAGCTGAAGCCCTGTTAATTCTAGTGCTCTAAGAAGGTATCAGCATCAAGTCAGGAGGTTGTAAGAGCACTAAGAGAATGCCTGCAATACCTATGTTTCTAAAAAAAAGGCCCAAAAGACTAAACCCTGGGTAAAAACAAAAGCAAAAGCTAATTAGGTACCTAGTTTGGTTATTTGTTCTTACAAAAACATTTCTTTAACCCAACCACTTAAACTAATCCACCTGCATATTAAAAGGATTATTACTTTAAAGGGGGACAGAATAGCACATTTCTCACTACTGTGCTAGTAGATAGCAAATAGTAAGCTATTTTGCAGTGAAGCAAGAAAGGCATATCTATTTTGCATGCATGACATATGCTAACTGAGAGCACATTGGGCAGCAGCTACATTACCATTAACCAGCTTTTACAAATGAAGGTTCATAGGAAGAGTAATGAAAGCCACAGCATTTCTTTTAACGTATTCTCCCATTATATATCTATCCCAATAACCTCCCAGGAAAATGAGGAGGTCAAGGGAACAGTCAAAGTTGACAATGCTGAATCTCAAAACTACTATTATTAAACACGGTGATTCGGAAATGGAGAATTGCTGATAGCACGACAATGTGCCAGTTAGTCCAAAGGTGACCGTAAGGCCAACAAACTACTTGAGCAGGACCATCAGCCAGGGCAAAAGAGCAAAGAAAGTAAAAATCGGTCTGAGGCAATCTGCACCAACGGTATATTTACTGAAAGGGAGGAATGAGTAATATGCCGAATGAAAATAAGTATATAAAACAAAAAGCAAAGTAAAATGAAATGTTGCATCACACACATCCTCTAGCTCATAAATACAGATGCTGGAATCACAGAAGGCTGCGGGTCTGAGTCATTTGCCAGTCTCTTGGGAAAGAAAATTGATGTACAAAACACTGAGGCTTCACACACAGAAACTTATAAATAAGGATTCTTAAGAAAGGTGTAAACAAAATTTACAAAACCCACAGATGCAGCATGTAAGTGGAAAGAGCTGATTTTTAAGAGAAAGAGCTCCGCTGCAAGAATTTTCCAGAAGCATATGGCTGCAGTGTACAAGTGAGTCTCCTGGGAACTTCTCTCCAATGCAGCTTCTGATGACTGCACCTCCAGAAGGTGACATTTTTGGTAGGCGCTACTTAGTACTTTCAGGATGGTTCCTGACAATGTTTTGATCCACCCAAGTGCACACACACATTCATAAAGGTCAGCTATAATGCTCTGCTACAGGCAAAGAAGAAAAGGGGTTAGCAGCTCCCTGTTCGCATTGTTTCAACTTGGCAAATAAAAATTTCTTAGCCACCGATTTCTTCCTTTGCTGTCATTTGTGGTGACTTATCACAACAATTTTACATAAGCACAAACAAGTAAAATATGTCTAATGCTCCTTCTACAGCTTGCAGCCCACTACATAACCCATCCAGTTTCCCCTCCTTTTGCAAATCCTCAGAGCAACAGGAAAAGAGAATACAATTTATTGAAGCAGGTCCAGAAGCCCCCAGATGGCAGGCAATTGCAACAGTCATAAGAAAGAAATAGTACAGCTCAGTAAAAATAAAAGTTACACAGCTATTGCTAAACTTAACAAATAACCCTCCCTCCCAGGCTTGAACCAAAAAAAGGAAGAACTATTCAGCAGCAAGCCAATGGAAATGAAAACCCGAAAGACAAACTCAGAGCAAGGTCCTTCTTCACATGCAACACAGTCTTAATGTATATTCACAGGGGGAGCAGAGCAACGTGAACTCAGCATATTCTGAATTTCAGGATCTTTTCAGAAATCCAGGTGATCTGTTAAGACAGTGTAGAGGTTCAGTTGTGCTCTACATCTCATCTAGAATAACGATAAAGAGAGAAATGCTGAATACCTCAAGCAGGGCCAGATCTTCAGGTTAACACAGAAACTTTGCTCCTACAGAGCCAGTAGCTTCTAATGTCCACACCTGCAGAAGGAAGAACGTCAGGGGGAGGGAAGAGGCTCCCAGGCAGAGTCACCAAGTGATTTTTTTTATAGGAATGCAGGATAGTTCCTGTTGGAAGGGACCTCAGAAGGTCATGTAGTCCAGCATGCCACTTAAAGTGGGGTCAGTTGTGAAAGCTGTGTATACTGCTCTTCCAGCTCCTACTCCTTCTCCTAGACAGAAAATCAATCCATCGGCCAGCCCGCAGCAGGGAGAGAGACTGCTGAGGAGCCCTTCATCAGGGCGCTTTGCGGTCAGCCAGGGAATGTCTCCTCCCTGTTTTGGCACCTCAAGAAAATCCCTTTTCCCAGCTGTGACAGATCCAGTCAAGCTTCCAGTCACTGGCACCTCTGAACAAAGGAGCTACCTGGCTTCAGGATTGCCACACATGCTTCTGTGACAGAGGTCATTCACCTGCTCCTACAAGGTGGCCTCTGGCTCAAGGACCAAGACTGACCGTAAGCATTTGATGTTTTAGAGGGCAGCATGTAACAGTTTTTTAGTTTCTCCAGTATCTTCTCCAGTATTTTCTCCAGTATTTTATATTCTCCAGTAAAACAGTATTTTAGATTCTCCAGATATGCCCCAGAAAATTCACTCCTCAATTATCTTTAAAAAGAAGGGCAGGATTCACTACTGGAGATACAGTCATGTCTGTACTTCTGTGACAGCAGGTAGACATTGGAATAGAACACCATTTCCCACAGCTTTCTCCTGGAGAAACTGGCTGCTCATGGCTTGGATGGGTGTCCTCTTCGCTGGGTAAAAAACTGGCTGGAAGGCTGTGCCCAAAGAGTGGTGGTGAATGGAGTTATATCCAGTTGGTGGCTGGTCGCAAGCGGTGTTCCCCAGGGCTCGGTATCGGGCCAGCTCTCTTTAATATCTTTATCAACAACCGGGACGAGAGGATCGAGTGCACCCTCAGTAAGTTTGCAGATGACACCAAGCTGGGCAGGAGTGTTGATGTCCTTGAGGACAGGAAGCCTCTACAGAGGGATGTGGACAGGCTGGATCGATGGGCCGAGGCCAGTGGTATGAGGTTCAACAAGGCCAAGTGCCCGGTCCTGCACTTGGGTCACAACAACCCCATGCAGCGCTACAGCCCTGGGGCAGAGTGGCTGGAAAGCTGCCTGGCAGAAAAGGACCTGGGGGTGTTGGTCAACAGCCAGCTGAATATCAGCCAGCAGCGTGCCCAGGTGGCCAAGGTGGCCAATAGCATCCTGGCTTGTATTGGAAGTAGTGTGGCCAGCAGGACTAGGGCAGTGATGGTCCCCCTGTACTCGGCACTGGTGAGGCTACACCTTGAGTACTGTGTTCAGTTTTGGACCCCTCACCACAAAAAAGACACTGAGGTGCTGGAGCGTGTCTAGAGAATGATGATGAAGCTGGTGAGGGGTCTGGAGCACAAGTCTTATGAGGAGCGGCTGAGGGAGCTGGGATTGTTTAGCCTGGAGAAAAGGAGGCTGAGGGGAGACCTTATCGCTCTCTACAGCTCCCTGAAAGGAGGTTGTAGAGAAGTGGGGGTCGGTCTCTTCTCCCAAGTAACAAGTGATAGGACAAGATGAAATGGCCTCAAGTTGCACCAAGGGAGGTTTAGATTGGATTTAGGAAAAATTTCTTCACTGAAAGGGTTGTCAAGCCTTGGAACAGGCTGCCCAGGGAAGTGGTTGAATCACCACCCCTGGAGGTATTTAAAAGACGTGTAGTTGTGTTGCTGAGGGACATGGTTTAGTGGTGGTTTTGGCAGTGTTAGGTTGATGGTTGGGCTCAATGATCTTAAAGGTCCCTTCCAATGTAGACAATTCTATGATCCTAAAATGCAAACCTTTCATTTCCCGTTCCTTTCGACTGAAAGGCACAGGGCTTTTACAGCATGGCACAATAGATTGCTTAAACAAATGCCGGCTTCTCTAATCTTCAGAAGGAAGGCAATTTCCCTTTTTCAGTTTAGCAAACGCTAAACCCCTTTGTTCAAGCAAACATAAAAAAAGACTTCTCAAAGAATATTTCACTCCCTTCTCCCCCAACTTGTATCTTCCAGCCTGTATTTACAGCACAGAAACATCTCATGCAAGATATATGAAAGTAGTTACTGTTATTAGACATGGATCTGTATTTTGAGTTGTGGTTGTGGCAGCATAATACGTGATCGCCTAGATAGTTCAAAGCATTAGCCATGCTGCATACAGTGACTGTTGTGATAATGATACGCTGAAGAACACAAGATTAACGTTACACATCTCTGCTACTAGACTCCCCAGATCAGTGGTTTTACCCTTTGCAAATCAGCCACCAGAGTGGTTCATACAATAGCAGCTACTTGTGAAGCTAGAAGCTTTACAGGCTTTTCAAATCACTAATTGTGTCCTGTCCCCCCCGCCTCCCCAACAGAAAAAAATTAAATCTAAATGACCCAACAGTCAGTCAGGATATTACCTCACAGGAATGGGAGGAGGTTCCAAATCTGTGGGAATTTGGTTGAGTTTTTTCTGTTTCCCTCACGCACCAAAGAAAGTCTAAACCCTTCAGTGCCAGTGATGCACCAGCACTGGAAGTCTGAAATTCTGAAGTCATGAAGGATAGTAAAGCTGTTCCACTCCCAGTCCTGTTCTGAAGATACGATATCAGGATATGATAGCAGCTAGCCTGCATGGGCTGCACATATTCACAAACTGGTACCACTGAATAAGCACTACGAGTACTAACACAGCATATCTGAGCTTACATCTGCTCCTTATTCAGCCTATTATTGGCTTTAACTAAGCAAAAGGCAGAAATTAGATGTCACTTAAGATGGATTCTCCTACACTTATTCACTTGTAGCGTTATCTAGGATTCACACATATTCAAATCCAGAAGATATACGCTTGCTTTAGTAGGTCTGACATCCTGATAAGAAATGTAACACTTAACACATTAGCCAGAACGTTATACTGTCCTGAGTTCATGACAATATCCAGGAGAAAATTCCCGCTGCAGATTTTGAAATTTAAGTTCAAAACAACATGCCTCTTATCATTATCATTTGAGAACGGTAAAGCAAACAAAAGAAACCCCACAGCGAAATCTTAAGTACTGGATATAAAACCTTAAATACTGGATACAAAACCAACCCGTATAGGTCTTCTTTCCCTTGAATACGTCCTTACCTCCAAGTAGAAATGCAAACAAACAGCTTTGTTTAACCACCATCATACATTTCTGCCCTTCTCCCATGTAGTATCTTGGTTTACACCCTTCATTCTATTGATAATGATTTCACTATTTCCAAACATTCATTTCCTTATTCTAACATACTATCAAGAGCCAATCAACATTCAAAATATGGGTGAATCCAATGTTTATAAATACAAGTGATTCTCTATTTTGTTTCATGTATTTCTAGCTCAGTTACCAAACACAGTTAACTCTTTCTCAGCCTGATGCTCACCTGCAAGTAAACAGCAATAAGCAAAGTATCAAAATAAACCAAACCTTGAAGGAGGTCATTTCTCTCATCCAGTAGCAAACTGTTACCAAACATATGACACAGAATTTGTTCACACGTCCTGCATTTACCTGGGGTAGCTGAAATCTCTGAATAACCAGACCAGTGAATTATTTTTTAGAAAATTTGAATTTGACGTGCTGACATGAAGGCTTAAAAATTGATGTTTCTTTCAGAGATGAGTATAGACAGATAATATGAGCATTTTTTTTTGTTTCATTTTGTTTGTTTTTTTCCCTAATCTAAATTCATGGTGCCTCCCCTTCTATTTACCTATTTATCATAAAACTCAGCCCCCTCCCGTCTGCCCCAGACTGAGTGGGAGGGCAGCTGGTTCAAGACCAAGATACTTTTGCTAAAACACAGAATGCAATACAAGAAGACCATAAAGGAGGAATATGTTGGCCTCTCGTGTTTTTTCATTTTAATATATTAAAATAAGACAGGATCAGATCAGGCTCTATCTCCAGTTTGGGTTCTAGTTTGGCTCCTACATGTGCATGCTCTCAGGTGTAGAGAGTCGTTTCCTGCCCTCCAGCCTGGAGGCGCAGGTCAGCCCCAGAGGTGCTTATCCGTGCTGGGACAAGCCTGCAGAGGAGAGACAGGACCTACTGCTGTAGGGGTCGTTTGTGGCCTCGTGTCTGAACAAGCAGCACTGATTCATGGCCACCTAGCTCAGGGAATTAGCAGAGATAGCAGACACCTGCCTGTATAGACAACACGGCTGCAGCTTCAGAAGAAGTGAGGTTGCATAGTTCTATCAAGTCAGATCAAAAGTCAGTCCAATTTCCCCATGCCTCTAATCAAGTTCTTTCCTATAGCTGAATTATCCCTTTCTCTCAAGATGCTTTAGTGGAGTAACATGAGCTAATGGATGCAGCAAGGAGAACACTCATAGAATCATCTAGGTTGGAAGGGACCTTTAAGATCATTGCTCTCTACAACTACCTGAAAGGAGGCTGTAGCGAGATGGGAATCGGTCTCTTCTCCCAAGTAACAAGCAATAGGACAAGACGAGAAGGCCTCAAGTTGCACCAGGGGAGGTTTAGATTGGATATTAGGAAAAATTTATTTGCCAAAAGGGTTATTAAACATTGGAACCGGCTGCCCAGGGAAGTGGTGGAATCGCCATCCCTGGAGGTATTTAAAAGACGGGCAGACGTGGTGCTGAGGGACATGGTTTAGTGGTGGTTTTGGCAGTGTTTGGTTGATGGTTGGATTCAATCTTCTAGTTTATCACTGTTACCACACAAACAACATGTGCAATTCCATGTACAGCTGTATGTGGTTTGTGTCTAAAAGAAGTAGTTAAAACCAAAGCTGATCACTTGATTTGCTAATATTCCATCAAGGTATCATTTGTTATGGATGCACTGTTTATTATGCAGGGCCTTGGCAAAAATGCAGAAGAGTTTGAAGAAGAGCTTCAAAAACAAACATCACTTTATAGGATTCCTTAAAGCACTCACTCTCAGCTCCCAGTTGTCTTTAGGAAGCAGCGGTGTCAGAATGATTTCTTTATATCTATCTTTATGTCTATGTCTGCTTTCACAGTCAGCTTTTAAATCATTTCTCCCTACTTCAAAGTGAAGAAATAAGTACAACCATGCGTTCCTCACAGCAGGACTTTTCTGACTCCAGTTATGATGCTCTGGACTTCTCTAGGGTCAACAGACTGAAGAGTAAACACAAGTTTATTCCCCTCCCTCTGCTCTAACCACCAGCCTTCATGCTCCCTTTTCACATGGGGCTGGAGTGCCATAAAAACCTCACTGGTCCAGGGCACGTCCTCAGTAAGAAAAATATCCCACAGTCTTAACATCTTCTTTACCAGGTGGAGAGTAAAGGCAGAGCGTGCAACACAGGAATCTGAGTTGTGATCGGAGCAGATCCGCAGAGCCTAGCAACTGTGCTGAAGGCCCTGCGTTTTGGGGAAGTTATTTCAGACTAGCCCAAGCTTGATTTAAGTGGGCTAAGTGTCCATTAGCAGACAGATTAGGTGCACTCCTGGAGCATCTCTTCTGACTTAGTTTCATACTAAGGACATCCACTTTGTGCACTCGAAGAACCACAGTGCAGTGAATGAGAGATTACCTTAAAAGCTTACCACTGACCTGAATTAAAACATCACGGTAAATACCCACCTGACAAACAGAATTTCTTTTCTGTATCCAAGTACTGTTTTGACCTGATTTACAGCACTACATAATACAACCTGAGCAGTTTCAGTTCCTCGATGTTAGTCAGTACTCACTAATTAAAGAAATATTACATTTAGATAGCTGATGAAATGAGGTCGACAGGTAAGCAAGAAGAAAAGGATGAAATCAACTTACAAATTCAAAATATTAGGGGCCTTAAGTTACACTAATTAAAATACATTTTACTAAGAAAGAAAGAAAATCAACACTTGCGACAAGTTTTCAAAGTCACAAACCTCCATTCTTTTTTTAAACTTTATACTGGCTTTTAACTCATTTTTTAAGAAATTAGTGCTTCAGTGACAGCTATGATCAAAGCTCCTCTTTCTGCAGTCAGGAAATAAGGTTGCTACAGCTACCCTGATGACAGATGTGTTTCCAGCGCTTCCACACTCTGTTCCAACCTACTGGCTGCAACTGATTTATAGCCTTTCTGGAATACCTTTAATATCTGTCTTTGGGTTTTGTTTAGTTATTTAGCATTCAAAATTTCATTTTATTTTTATGCATTAATAATCCCTGCAGACGTGCTTCTTTAGCACCTTTCAGATGTGGTTTGCAAAATAATTTACAGATGCTAAGTCTAATTACTGCCCATGAGGTTCTGCTCTGCCAGAACATACTACCTTCTCTGTTCAGTGATTGCACAAAGCAGTAATTCATTCAAGCTGATGCTGGATGAACCTGGAAGACACCAGTGAAGCCTTGACCCCAAAAAGACTTGTGCATACAAGATGCACACGCTGTAAACAGGTTATTGAAAACAGGGAAGAAAACAGTCCCAACCATTTCTTTGGGTCATTCCTGGCACAGGTTAGAACAATCCTATGAAGGTCTTCAGAATATGCAGTCTAATCATGGTAGCTGTGCAGCTGAAAAAATGAGGGAGCTTGAGAGTGACTGATCAACAGCTGCAGGACAGGCTAACAAGGTGAACATCAGCTGTCTGAGGACTAAAACGTCTATACAAGGCATTGTGGTGTCGCGTTGATGAAGAGATACAGACTGGGAAGTGTACAACTGCAGCATATAAAGACATATAGCATGCATTGAACACACAGTGCATGCAATATAAATGAAGCCTGCATGTGCACTTTGCAAATAAATAAAATATTCAACCACTTAGTGAGAGAAGAAATAGGTGGATGCATAAGAGGATTATGCTGTATAAAGAGGAACTCTAGCTGGAACTGCTTTGGGGTTAAACTCCTTTCCATCTGCTTGATCCCAAGTCCCCAGGGTTATGTTTGCTCTCTAAAGCACAGACTTGAATAAGGTTTGTTAAGCCAGTTCCAAGCTGAGCTGAGTGTCTGGACAAGTCTAAGTAAGTCTGCTCCCCGCTATTAGTCCTTGGAGAAACAGCAGCACCCAAGAGTGCCAGCAGTGACCAGCAGGACCAAGCAGCCCATGAGGGAGGCATCCTTGGAAGAGCTGGCAATGCCAAGCATGTATCACTGCTAGGTGTGACAGTATAAGCAAGGACAGTAAAGCCACAGATAACGTAGTGGTTTCTTGACCTTCCAATAAACTCAAGTTTTAAAAGTAAAATTCAGCCTGAAGTCAGAATATTTGCTATAAGTATAAAAAAATTGAAAGTTTCCATTAATCTATATGTATGTTTCCATTTAATCTATATGTATTTTTAATAAATTACAACCGCGGCACTGACATAACTGAGTAGACACATTTTCAGCTGCAGATGCTAAAAATAACAACCTTCAAAATAAACAGTTCCTGTTTCCACTAACCACAAAGAAAGCATAAAAACATCTACAGAAGTCTTAACTATCAAAGGCACAGCCAGTGAAATGCCAGATTTTGCTTGGGTATAGAAATAGGTAGTTATAAATCTATTTTAAATGTATATGTAATTTTAGTAAGCAAAAAGAAAGTGATCCTGACAATAGTAGTGTTATTGGATTACATCCATTACACTCATTTACAGCACAAAGATATGCATTTTATAAAGAGCAAGCAATTTGTTTTCGTGTTGAGATCTAAATTTGTCTATTGAAATTTATACTGGGGAGGTCACAGATGGAAAAACCATGAGATAGAGGACTATTTATATAGTCGGTACAGCATCTAATTAATCAAGTATTTTATCAGGTTTTGGGGAGTTGTTGGTTTTTTTTGTTTTGATTCTTTTTGAAACAATGTTCAAATATTTCAATGAATATAAGGAAGACTCTGCCAAAAACACAGCAAAATGTATTACGATCGGAGCTTACAAATATTGTATAGACTAATAAACAAGGGTTACTGAAATGCATGAATTTAATATAAGTGCTTAGATCAAGCAAATGTCACTTTAAAATGGCAATGTACAGAGGAAAATACTCAGCCCACATGCATGGTTCTTCAGACAGCTGTAATTCTTCCCAAGGTACAGTCTGAGCTCAATTTATCACTCTCTTCAGTTTCAAGGTGTGCTAAAACAGGGATGCATGAGGAAGAAAAGGTCTCATTTATAGAGCACAGACAGCTAGGCTAGGGATCATTGCAGTCAGAGCATTAGCAGGGCAGCCTAACTGCCAGAGCTAGGTACCAGGGGAATGGAGAGAGAACCAAGGTTAGACCAAAATAAAACCCAAGGTCCAAGAAGAAACTGAGAGCGACAGCAAGGATCTCAGCTGCCGGCCACCTGAGGAGCAGTTATAGCATTTTCCAAAGGTCAGGTGCAGTGGGAAGCCTCAGGCCTGAGGAAACCCTTTGCGTTTCCAGAGATTGTTAAGAAGCCACAGCTGAGAAATAGCTCCTTCCCACACCTGCATATCCTAGACATTCACCTCCATCCTGCTGCAAGAGGCTGTCCTGGAGATGTCCTATTGATGCCACACACCACAGGGCTTAGTAGAGAGTGAGGATAAAACTCGGGCTAGCTCCAGCTTTCTGTCTCATTTCGTATCAGCAGTTACTCGTGCTTCTTATTCATTACATTGATCCTTTTGGTGGCAGAGCCAGAGATCCACCCTACTTCACTCACATTTTCATGGGGAAGGCATGCGTGTTGGCGTCTGTTAATTAATTTCCACCTCATCCAAAATCAACTAAATCAGACTCTCAGAATACGCCATGATAGTTAGCACAAGGTGCATGTCAAATCACGGGGCTCTCTTTCTCAGCCGGAATTACCACCCAAATGTAAATGCAGAACACAGACAACTTTATCATATAATTTCTGTTGCTTATCCACTTACCTAACACTTCATGAAATGAAAGCCAAAAAAATTAAAATCAAGGCACACTCTAACAGTAGACACTTCGTGCTGATTTCCTCCCATGAACACATTTTTAGCTGGATTTTCCCCCTTAATTTAAAATTACACCTTGCAATCAATTTGAGATAAGCAGAGGAATGCTCAATGCTCATGTACTGCCTACAGTTAGTTTAGGCTCTCTTAGCGATACAGCTTCGGTTACAGGCATTTTAACACTGTGTTGTCCAGCACGTAACTCATCAGATGGCTGGGTTTCAGACTAGGGGTGGGAAAACCGCTTTAAGCTCTTCCACACACAATGTTGGACCGTCTCATTTGGTAGCAATGTACTCTGAGGCCACGGCAGGGTTGATGAGGCTACTGGTAGGGAACGGCTACATGAACAAACTGCTGCAGGGTAACGGAGTGCAGCTTTGCACCATGTTAGCTGCTCCACAGCCGGCTCTTACCTTGCAGTGTAACTCTTCTCCATCTTTCCCCGTAGTAACTTGTTCTCGTAGCCATAACCCTAGGAATATGCTGGCATGTTAGCAACAAAGCAAGCTTACTGAAAGGAGCAGATGTTAAGAATATTTTGAAAGGTTAAGAATCCCAGCATGCCTGAAAAGGGAAAGAAAATACACTGTTTATCCTTTTAGTTAGCAAGATGAATGCTTGGTCCCCTCTGAAGCCACAGTTGTATCCGCAGCCTTGTTACTGGTGCACGTGTGTGCTGGAAAACCAAGACTGCAGCTGGGAAACACTGGGGCAGGGAAGCGATGTAGTGACAGAAGGAAACAAATTGTTGGGATCTTGAGGCAATCCTTCACAGAGTGACAATAGTAGGATCAGACCCTCTGAGATCCACCTCTGGACCTCAGCAGGAGATGTTGAAGGCAGATGGAGGGTGCAAGAGGAGATGTCTGCTCTTATAGCAGTATTTCCTCCTTCTTTGGGGAAAAGGTAGCAAATCCCATAGAAATATTCCTCAGGCTGGACCTGGAACACAAGCCAGGTCAAGATACGCTGTGTAAAGTATACCTGCACATCTAGCTGCTAGCAGTAGCAAAACACTCTAAGTGTAGCAAAGTACCAAGCACAAGAACTTACCCTCATGGAAAACAAAGCAAAGGTCTCTGACCAAGAACCAAGTGACAGATGAAGCCTTCTTTCCTGCCACATGACCTCTGTACTTTAGCTTCCCCCGCTGGACCTGCCTCTGGCACGGCTCCCTGAGGACCAGGGCGAGCTGAAATGGAGCCCTGGGCAGCAGGTGCCCGCAGGGAGGCCCCTGGTCAGGGCAAGCAGGTCCTGCTGGGGCACTTGGGCCCCGGCATGCTGGCGATGGGTGAGCAAACATTTCCACAGTTCCCTTCCTGCAAGGAAGAGTTAAGCACCATCTCACTGAAGCACTGTGAGAAGCTAAAGTTTTTAAGATTTTTAAAACTTTTTCAAGAATAAGGGTGACGTACAAGTGCCGATTAGCATAAATCCCACTCATCTAAATACAAGTTTTAATTAAAATCATTTTAAAAACCCTTCAAAATAATTTTTTCCTGAGGTCAATCAACATAACAGCTCTTCATCCTGACCCTATGGAGACTGGCATACTCTTTATGCTCTGTTTGCAGTCCCACTGACTTTAAGACTACTACTGCTAGAATAAATTACTATTAAGGCAATGAAGCACTGTCGCGTTGCAGTGCTGTAAAAGAGATCAGGTGCATCTTCCTCATTGTACCCTGAATAATAAAGCAAGCTCTGTGCAGTTAAGCAATCATCAGCAATATGGCAAAACTGATCCCCATTCCTCTGCGCTCATTCCAGCCTCTAAACCAACTCCTCTGTTGTACCATTTTCCCCTCCCATGTTAATTTTCAGCTGGGCTGATCCCCAATGAGGATCACTGCACAGCTGTGCCACTGTCTGTGCTGAAATATGAAGAGGGGCAAGGTCAAGTGGAAAGGTTAAGGGCTGTTTAATCCTCAGTGGATGCTGATGGAAAGCTCTCCTGTAGCTGTGGGCTGAGTTGCTGTATTTCATGCATTGGCCTCACTCTCTTATGTGACTGAAGTCCAAAATGTTCTGATTTTAGAGAGTGAAAAAAAAACCAAAACAAAATCCCACCTCTAACCATAGGTGTCCATTACAGACTTGATTTTGTAGTGTTAATCTGTTAATTAAATTGGGTAGCTAAATATTCTTAGGTAGCACATTCTGCAGGTTTTGCTGGATTACACTATATATTTACATGATGTTACAGTGGGGTTTCTCAGGAGGTGTTACTGTGGTAGCAAATGCTAGCAGGGTAATTGGTCTTTACTTTCAAAAGAAAGAAAAAGAGCCTAACACAAAAATAATACTCTTTCCTCACAGACTGAGCTTCAGTAATGAAATTAGGACTTCTAACACAAAGCTATAAAGAGTGACAAATCTCTCTTGCAATTCTTAATTTGTGTTAACCCCTTGACTCTAGCAGGTCTGGAGCTCCTGACACTAAGTGCTAATGCATTTAGCATTAAACATATACGCTAAATGCATTAGAATTATGCCATGCTAATGGAAGCATTCATGGCCTGTCAGATAGGTCGAGTATTTGCTTCACTTGGGTGTTTACTACGAGTCAGGCAGCGTTTCAGCATCAAAGCCTTGTCAGAAACTTTAATGGTCTTTATTTGGAGAAATTGCACGGCACTATTCTGCATTTCATTGTTTTTTTCTCCCATTCTTGCCAGCTGAAGATTGGAGTTTGAAGGGGCACTCTAATTAACATCTTACCACTAGCTCATTGATATGTAATTTATGAAGAACAAAACTTCTATTTTGTTACATCTCTAAAGAGGTATCTCTTGGATTTAAAATACAAAGAGCTTACTGAATATTGAATACAACCTATCATCTTAAGCACAGGAAGAGATGAGTGTCCTGTGGTGAATCTGCTCCTTTTGGTACTTGAGTTCAGAGGTTTAAAAGAAAGAGAAACAGAAGCAAAAAAAATTTGTATCATATTTGGTTGGTAAAATGTTACTCCTATAATAATATATTATGAAGTGCAGTGTCAAGCAAAAACATGGTATACTTTTTAATACCCAGTGATATAAGCGTAAGTGTAACGCAGCGTGCAACACACTTATATAAACCTCTAAGTATTGTTATTCCGATTAATAGATCTATATATTGTCACATATATCGCTATATCAAACAAACATCCTAAAATATTCAGGCTAAGCAATTCCAGATTGTATACCAACATACATATACATAGACAAACACACACACATCAGACTAACATACGTTTAGGCCGTTGGTCACAGACTGTACTGGAAATGACGCTTGACTGGCAAAGGGACAGGTTATCCATTACACGCACCGAGACTTCACAGCCATCGGGGGTGGGAGGTCACTACCAAGCTATAACTGCTCCAGGTCTCATCCTTCTCCACTGTCAGTTTATTTATCAGCATCACTATGCAAAAAACATAATGCTCTAGAGAGTTTGTGTGGGCTTTTTAACTTTATGCAATTAGTCCCCTAAACTGTTAAGAATTAAGCACGAATCATCCTGGTAGCCACAGAATATCTTTGATATTGTCCTCTGGATTTCAGGTTAAAAGGGCAATAAAGATTTCATTCCAGAAAGAAGCTGACACCTGATTTAGGGTTGCCACACAGACGGATTAAGCAAATATCTGTGGGAGCAAAATACATGGCACAGCAAATGTTCTGCCCGTGACATATTATGAGGTTTGCCCAGGGCAGCAGAAGCTGAGAGCTGACTATGGATGGCATCTGGATTTTCAGAACAAACCCCCAAACGTTTCTTGTTATTCACAGCTGACAAAGCATCACTAAGACATGCTGCTTTTGATTTCTACCTGTCAGGCTACATTCCAGCCCCTGTGATGCATCCACCTGGAAAACTCAAAGAGACAATTTTATGATGGGAGAAATAAGACAGCAACTGAGTCTTTGCAAATGAGAAAGCACATGGACTTGTCCGTGTTGTTTCCTCCCAACAGCTTTCCCCATAAGCCATCCAACGGCAATGCCTTGAGTAATTTAACTCCTCACTTTCTTCTCTAAAATGCTCTTTATGGTGAAATGCACGTCCAGATTCAAATGCTCAATAATTCAGCATTAAAACAAGGTGACAAACTTGAAGAGAAAAACACAGAGCTGGACTTGCATGGTATCACTCACTGCCTTTGCTTCCCCGCCATCCCTCACCCCACAATCCTGTGACACCTGAGGGAAGTCCCCAGAGAGCAAAGCAAGCTGCAGCCCGTAGGAGCAGATAACGGCAAGCACAAAGATAGCTGGTGGGAGGACTCTACCCCACACCGCACAGACCCTGAACTATACAGGGAAGGGAGGCTCTCTTTTCTCCAGACAAACCAGAGTATCAGGAGGAAAAAGATGTCAGTCTTTCTTACATTCTTTAGCAGAAAAGTAGCTGCTGTGTGAAATTACTCTGTTTGTATGGTTTATCCCTGGCCCCACCCTAAATATATCTTTTTAGACAGACACTTACTGGGTCAGAGAGCACCTCGCATACAGCGCTCGGCACAACGGGGCTCCATTCTTGGTGGGCTTTTAAGAACGACCATAAACACGATCAGTAATAATAATCCCCTCTTAAGTTACGGAAGGTATTTTTAGGCTAATGCCCAGCTTAAAAGCATAATTCATTCACAACAATGAATAGAGCCAGCAGAGCATCAGTAATAATCCTCTCACATTACAGAAAGCATACAGAAACGTTAGAATAGCACGGTGACAATAACTCCTCCTCATTACCAACTGCGAGCTGCAATCTGTGTGAGATATCTTTTTCAACATCAAAAAGCTCACAGTTCAGTGCAGGCAGGGGTAAAAGACAGAGACGGATGCCTTACGCTAGTGAATTCAAAACTAGGACGTTTACTATAAGCAAAGAAAGCCAGCCTTTGGAAACAGTTGGTTATAACAAAAAAAAAAGAAAGAAAAATTCACCTGCTAGTTTCATACCATGGAAGAAAGTAACTCTGCAAACTCCATGAGTCAGCGTACCATCAAGTAATCTGAATATAAAAGTAGGAGCTCTGCAAAGAAGTGTGAATGCTTCAGTAATAACCCCCCTTTACACTCCCTCGTCACTATTTTCCTTTTCATTAGCAGGCACAGTGTTTCCCATTAACTTATTGCTTCTGTACCTGCTTTAGTTTCCACCAGGTATTTCCACTGCCTGCCTATCAAGCAGCTCCTCTGTTACCGTTTCATGGCCTTAGCTTCATTTCTGCAAGTCAACTACATCAGCAAGTACTGGGTGTGCAGGAAAAGGAGGCTCCGTGTTTAAAGAACCCACAAAGATTCACTCCAAATAGGTATGCCATGACCACAACATGCAACGCTCCTGCTTCCCCCCTAAGGCACCTCCCCAGGCACCACACAAGACTTCTGCTCCGGTGCTTACCTCAAACTGACTTTGCGCTATAAGTACACGTGCTGGAGAAATATAAAATGCTAATCGAAACAATGCAGCTGGAGAAGACTCCCATTTTCTCCCAGTCACGGGTGCTTCCTACCTGTTCCCTTTCAAAATTCTATTTCTAAATAATTCATGTTTTTCATGATAGACTCTTCACCCAGCCAGAAAACCCTGAAATGTATAGACTAATGGCTAAATTCAGCCTCAAGTAAGTGGGTGTCAGTAATGATGTGACACAGTGAGATAAATTACATCTGATGATGAGGTCCAAGGAGTGGGACATGTCCTACTACGGCAGTAAGTAACCACGGGAAACACCTGTGCCCAAAGTAGCCCATGGCTGTGCAAAAAGAGTAGAACAAGAGAAAACAAATTGCCCTCCGTGTTTGTAATGCCTAGAAATTTACACTGCACTATTCCACCATGTACACTAGCAGTTTCTAATTTTTTAAAAATGAGCTTCATCTTCATTAATTTCTCTTTTTCCTCACTTACCCTGGGACCCAAAAGGAGGATAGAAGTAGGAGGTCATTAGAAACTGCAGAGCTCTGAGGATGCTGTGAGGGAAGGGACCAGGAAGGATAATGGGATGCAGGTCTGGTCACCAGTCTGGCAAATGAGGTGGCAACTCCGGCAGCACTCAGACATGCAGCTGAAAATGCCCTGCAGCACGGAGAAATTCTGCAGACACTATGGAGAAAAGGCAGGAGGGATATCCAGTGATAGCAATATGCTCTGCCTGCCTTTACAAACTCTCATCCCACAAGTGAGGCAAATCCCAGCAATCGAGAATACCTGTTTTATAAAAATTCTAGGCAAGAAACATTAGTGTCAGGAAGAAATTAGAAAAAAAAAATGCAAACAGAAATGCTGCTCTGCACAAGAGGGCATTGTGGTTGTTCACGGCAGGTCACCCGTGCTATAGAATAATTAGAAAACTCTTGTTAATTCATTTGTATCATTTACGCAGGTCAACATCAGTCATTTTCATATTGGCATCAAACTACCGAATCCGGGACTTCTGTTAATGGCATCTTCTTGGATATGACACATAAATGAGTACCATCCTGTCTGCAAAAGCAGCAACAATGGACAACACAGACAGCCCTGTCACAGAATCAAGCCTCTTTTAAGAGTAATGAAGAGCTTTTGAAAAATGTCATGGAAGTGAGTAACTGATTAAACTTCATGATGAAAAGGAACATGGGCTGCTTTGGCTAATCACTGCTCACTCTCTCTGTCCAAACCCCAGTCCTTCTTTGGGCCAACGAAGATACATCTGAATGTATACCTGAAATTAAAGTGATCTAATGCATGCCAGTAATTGCTTACCCTCACTTTCAGCAAGCAGCTATAGATTAACTTGTTAATTCAAAATGTAGCACATTGAACAGACTTCTCTCTGCAAGGATGGTTTTAGAAAGCTCAGACATAAACCAGGACAACACTTGTTATTAAATCTTTAAGATTTTCTAAAGTAAACAAGAATCTGTGCAGGTGCTCCGTGACTTTCTGTTTTAACTTCCTAAAGGCTGTGCACTGAATTTGATAAGGTCGATTCAACAATACATACGTTCTCAGCTGTTTTTCTCTCAAAGAACAAAGAGGTACGCATCAGGAAGGGAAAATTTACAAAACCATGTGGATTCACAGACACACAATAAAAAGCAAATGCAAAAAGATAACAGACCTAGATGCTATCAGAAGTTTATCCTGTGTTCTATGTGTCTGCATTCCTCCCTCAAGACATTACAGACCGCTACTATGATTTTATTTCTTCTAGACCTAAGAAATGTAATGGGAAGAAGGTCATTTAGATCCCTGCACTTGGAGGTTCCTGCAGAGGTATCTCATAGAATAAGGAGCATCGCTACGCAAAAAAGTTATTTGTTAGGTGGAGAAGAAACATAATTTCCATAGGCAACAACTTGAGTCCATACCACTGTCTGTAACTCAGCTGGGCCATCATACAGAAAGCAGATACCGCAGCAGCCCAGACACTCCTAACTGTTAAACATAGTTGTCAGGGTAGAGCTGAATGAAGAGGCTTTCCTCACATGTTGCTGCAGTTTATCATTCCCATTCATCAACTCTTTAGGGAGAGGTCCGGCTATCTCTAAGTTATGCTTATAATTTGCTGGAATGTATAGTTTAAAGAGCAGAATAACAGAGATATTTTTTTTTCTGCTAATAAACCAAAGTGATTTGATGACTTAAGGCATGTCAGTAATGTAAGAATTAACAAACCCCAAAATTTCAACTGGCTAACAACTGCTCCCCTCTCCACTGCTCAGAGAATTTCTCCCTCAGGCTGCACACCTGTGCTGAGAATTCTCCAGGCAGAAATTTTGCTCGTTTCTGTCCTTTGTGTCAGAAAAAGCAAGCAGGAAGAAATAGCCTGGACTTTTTCCGCGCATAATCAAAGAAATAAGAAGAGCACTGGCGTTTTTTGGTTTTGTGTCTAAACTTGCAACTGTTCTATACACCAGATAGGACTGAAATCAGCATTTAAAAAAAGAAAATGAAAAAAGTTGAATGTAGGGCTCTCACCAGGTTACTAGCCGTCTGCTGTTTGTGAAGGAAAGAAGAGGGTTATCTGACTGCCAGTACCACTGTAAAATTAATCCAGACATAATATAGTCAGGCCTTGGTTGTTCAGTTAAGAGCCTATTTTGCATTTAACGAATACTCACTGCTTGCTCTACAAATTTGTCCTCTCTCAGATCATATAAGATTTTAAGGCATAAAATACGCGCACCAGGGTGCGTAAGGATGGTATGCAAAGGCATAAAACAGGGTGCATAGGGATGGTAAGCAGAGGCTTGGTCTTTTCTCATAACTGATTCAAATGAACAAAACCACCTTCTTTTTCTCTTCCCACCTTCATGCTTCAAGTAAAAACACATCAAAGAACGTCACTCCAAGACTCTTCTTTCTCCTTCTGTGATCACCTCTTCTTCTGCCCCTAAATGCAAGGCCCAGAAGTCCCCGCTAAATCCTGGTTTCTTGATTATCTTCTTGGTTTCATGGTTATCACTTATCATCATCACGATGTAGTAGAGTAACAACTGCAGTGTCAGTCAATATCAAAGCTCCACCAGGCTTGCACTCACAAGCATGAGTTTTGATTCTAATCTAAATACCCAATTGGACAATGAATAGCAGAAAACATTTGTGGTAGAAATAACCAAGACCCAGACTTGTGTTTTCCCCCAGTGTTCCTGTGCCCTTCAGCACCTCTCTAAGCCAGCACTCCTCCTCCTCTCCCACCCGCGCAGCCCTGGTGCTACCTTTGCTGTTTCACAAGGGTAGGAGGCTGAGCAAGTGAAGTCGCACAGCCAGAATCAACCAGCACCCAACACCCACCCGTCTGGGCTTGCTTGCCAGTAGCCCACCTCTGTTAGGATTGAATTTTTATCTCAGTTTTAAAAAAAATCGGTGGAACTGCCCTAAATTTGTCTTGATTTGGTTAGAATAATAACCCCGCACTTTGCTGTGATGTCCCACTGTTTCTGTTCACCTTCTCTTTGAATTTATATCCACACAATGGATATTTAAGCCCAGCACCATTCACCACACCCTTTTCACCAGAGACACAGAGAACAGATGGTTTTCTTTCTCTGTGCACCAGGGATTTATTATGGCCCTCTTTAAAACTTCTCTTTTGAAAATAGCATCATAGGTTCCTCGGGTCTCCACAGCTTTAGGGTGTATCACTATATCCAGTGGTCTCCACAACAGGGCACATCTGCATGATTTTAGGAAGCATCAGTGTTACCTCTGAAGCTTTTGAAAGTGCCTCTAACATTTTGGGCTTTAGGAACATGATCAGCAAATTTCCAAATTCTTCTGTTCAGAATTTGGAAAGCAAAACCGATTGAATCCAAGTCAGATGCTGCCAACATAACTGTCCCAGTAGAGACATTAAGAACATTGCCTCTATTTCCTTTCAGTTAAGAGGAAGATTCAAGCATAACTGTCCCTTACATCTCGTACTGTCTGAGCTGGATGGTTTAGAACTATACCAATTTGGGGCTGGGGTTTGTTTTAGTTTTGGTTTTGTTGGTTTTTTTTTGTTTTGGTTTGTTTTTTTTCACAAAGATTGAAATGCTTATTTAGAGCAAAACTAAATTAAAGTTAATAGAAAGATGGTGTGATGTTAAAGGCAGTGGTAGTTAAACAGTGTTTAATTAACCTGCTGAATTGGAACCCGTGGGATGTTGAGAGCAGAGCACGGTACTTAGAAAAGCTCAGCAAGATGTTTAGTATCGAAGACATATACAAGTACATGAGCTAGAACAGCATTACAATAGTGACTGATTAGTATTTATATTTTCGGGGCAGAAGACAAACACTAGCTGGAAGCAATCTCATCTCTGTAGTTTTAAACTGTTAAATGCATCATCAAGGATTTCTGCCTTTCTCTCCAGCATTAGGCAGCGATGGAGACTAAATAGATCATTGATCTGTTTCAATATTGAAAATTGGCCGAGGATATGAAGACCGCCCTTTTGCTGAGGGAAACATCTCAACACCTTATCTGCACAAGAACATAAATGAATTTCAAGCCCTGCTTGGTAACCACATACACTGAGACAAAACTTAATTTACCACCCCCCTTTTTCATATATCTTGATTTTCTCCCCCATTTGTCTCTGGAAATTTCTGAATTCATCTCTTCAGCTTTATGAATCAGACCTTAGAGGGCAAGAAGATGAAACCTAGATGATCTAAATTAACCCCTTTGATATTGCAGCTGCTGCTAGAAAGTAGAGCAGACCTTATCTTTAGAGTTGCCAGTCATTTTGTGATATTTGCCTTGAATTAAAAAAAAAAAAGACTGCTAATAACAGTAGAATCCAATTAAAAATTCATTTATAAATTCATCGCAAACAGGGAGATGACAGGGAAATGGTTAAGCAGATCAGTGTTGGTCACACAAACTGCAACATTTTTACAATTTCTCCATGAATATCTAAAAATGAACATTTTCTTTGCACCTTCTCCCTGAAATATGTCCTGAGGGTTTCTAACTGACTGCTAAGCCAGTGCCAGCTTTCTTCCCAAATAGGCAAGATCACTTACCTCAAAATTTAGGAATTATAAAATCTTTATCTACACCATTTAAGAATATACTTCTCTTTTCCTGCTTTTACACCTTAGTCCTCCTGTTCTCATCTCTTGCTCTTTTCCAGGGTAATAGCAATCAGATATCCAAAAAAAAAACCTGTTCTAAACTCTTTCCTTTGTCTTGTGCATCCCCTCCTCTCCCCCCGTGGTTTAGCATTCTGCACTTGGAGCAGAATTCTCCCCTCGCTACAAATTCTAATATGCCCTGATCTTTCCATTTCTAAATCTGATCCCAACTGGAAACAAAAGCAATTTTACAAATAATAGGAAAGCCTGAGGTTTGGTATGGAAAAGCTGAAATGGGCAAGGGGAAGATGTGATCTTTCTGTGATGCAGATAATGTTCTGCATTAAATGCGTAACCAAAAATAAAGCTCCCTGAGGTATATTTGCTAGTTCAGACAAGAAGAAGCATCTTTAGCATATAAACACAGTGTAGATTGAAATATTTCTCTGTGTGAAAATAACCAAGGATATAATTAGCATGGTTCTTGGGCTCAATTGTATTTTTCTAAATAGTTCAACTTTCTGCTGTTTGCATCGAAAATATTGGCATATTGGGGTATTTGCACAAAGGTAGCACTGTGTACAATCAACCATAAAATGTAACTGGGGGAAATGTTAAACGTTTTAGATGCCCTAAACACACAAATGTAAGAAAGTTATGGTAAAAATTGAAAATCAAGGCCAATTCTCCTCTCCTCCAGTTTGCACCTAATAACGCAGATGTCCAGAACTCGCATGAGGGTTCGGTAATAGGTGGGCTGAGATTCCCAAAGGGCACAATGCACATTAAACCTAAGCTCATATTTTTAGCCCTTTGCTAGATATCCTGGACTTTTAAAGTAAAAATCAACAATTTAATTTCATTAAATTTTAATAGAGATGATTCATTGACTGATTTAGGGGAACGGCAGTTTTAATAAATAAATAAGTTTTGGTGTTTATCTTACCATAAGGCAAGTGCTACTACATTTGATGAGTACAGCTGAATCATGTGAAGTTACACAACTTGCTGGACTGAAGAACAAGAGAGAACAAGGTGGCTGTACTGTGATGACTACTTGGTTGGATTCTGTAGGCAACTGAATTTCACAGGCAAGACTTGGAGAGAGCTAATACCCGGCCATATGACTTGCAGCACCTCTCAGATGAGCCAGTCAGGACCTTTGGAATCTCAGTCTATTACTGCATTTCTCCGGGCTGGAGAATCAGTGTAGCCTGTTACCCACAGATCTTGGACATCTACCAAAGCAATGAGCCCACACTGCTGTGTTTTCCTCAGGGGCAATTTGTTTGTATGAGATCCGAGAGAACTTAACGGTCTATCAGATTTGGTAGAAATTAGTTGAGGGCCTCAAAAGTTTTCAAAGACAGACCAATAGATAATGCATACAGACACAGAGATCCAACATGCCTCATTTTCCTACAACACTAGACTAAGAATTAAAGTCTCTACTCTTTCTGATTGCAATTAGCCCCAGATCTATGAAGGAAGTAGAACCCACACAAACAGTCTACTAAAGAAGCCAAAACAACAGCTCGGAAGTATGGCTCATCACAGTCAGCTCATTCAGAGTCTAACCCAGACAGCTGGAGCTGATCATTTAAATCCCAACACTTTTGAGGGGCTAATTCTTCAAATAATGAAGAAGCGTGTGAATCACGGTTCTGTGCAATTCAGTCTGAGTCAGTCTGGTGCAAGAATAGCCTGTCAGTCCAAAAGGACAAACACCCAAAATAGTTTCTGACAGTCCCACACTTAGCTCCATCAAGACGAAACCAGCAGGAGGAGACCAGTGAGTCCCCAGCACACCAATCAATCATATTTCATGTCCTGTGAGCAGCTGAGCAGTAACTCACCTGGGCAAAGGTTATCTGGGGACATGAAATTTTGCTGATTGACTCAGGGATCTTATAGGGAACTATATGCACACGTTCACCTTCAATTTTGCAGAAACCTTTTACAATTGATACGTTGGCTTTTTTTAAACAAGGTTACTGACCGTACACATAAGTGAGGCTGCATTACTACCTCATGTATTTATATTAGCTAGGCGCAATGTTCAGCCTGGCAATGCAGATTGTACATTCTGCATTATGGTAAGAAAGAGGCTTTTATCTTAACCATGTCACTTATAAAAAATCAGTGTCGTCAAAGACAACATACAGATCACGAAGGACATAAATATTATCAAAACAAATTTTTAAAGAAAACTAGAGTGTGGGTAGGGGTATCTAAGTTAAAATGCTTGTTGCTAGGTAAATATAGGTAAATGTAGAGGAGACTTCTATCAGTTTTGCTATAAGAGAGAGAGCTATTACAGAACCAATGGAATTTCTTACACCATTTCCAGCTGCCTGGTGATGGCCACTGCCAGGGAGAGGAATCTGGGCAAGAATGAACACTGAGCTGAGCAACTACTGACAGTTGCTGTACTCGAGCACTCAGACTTCAGCGTTTAAAAAAAAAATCCTCCCAAACCACTTGGTTTTCTTCGATGCGTATTCCCCACTCAAAATACCTGTCTTATCATCTGTCTCACACCAAAGGGTATCCTGCCATTTGCTCATTAAAATAAAGTAGAATAATGAACGAGCGAATTCAGTTAATATATATTCAATCCATTGGTTCAACACGGCCCCTAGATTCTGACATTACATCAGTTTAATTCAGCTATGGGTCAGATGCATGGGACTCAGATGTGTGTCTTTATTTTAATTCAGATGTAGCGAGCATCCTTTGCTGAAAGAAACTCCTTTTGCAACATGTCAGCAGGAGACAATGTATTCAGCTCCATAATTATGTACTTCGGTACAATCACATAGCATTATATACAAAATCACCACACTGCTGAAAAAAAAGCCTGAAATGCTAATTAGTTCACAAATTAACATTGATTTGATTTAATGTTGAATAAGGGTTTGCAGCTTATACTTATGAGATAACTTCACTTTCAGGCATGCTCAGACAGTCATGTTTTAAATAATACTGCGCAGCCTGGACCAGGTGCACAGTGGGTTCATTATCTATGTATAAAGAGGTATGACTTACTCAAAACAAAATCAAGCACAGAGACTGTAGCACAATGTCATCCAGCAACACAATACCCTTTGGGACTGAGCTACCAAGTAAAAGCAGAGCGTAACAATCACCTGCCTTTGTGCTGCATCATGTTGGGGAAAAGCGAGCAGATCATATTTCCAGTGCAGTGCCCTTTCCTGTCACTGATGCCAGTACTGACAGGTGAAAATCAAAATAATAATGCATATTCTAATAACATTTTGCACTCCTAAGGTATCCTCATGGAAATAACTCAGCTTTCAAAGAGCTCCGATGATTTCAGTCCCAAACCGCTCCCGTGTAGGCAGGGAAATAATGCCCTCCCCATTCTGTCCTAATTCTGTTCATTCAAGGGGTGTTTTGACATTGACTGAAACACAGCGATGGTTTCACCCAGGGAAAATGAAGCAGAGAGGAGTTCAAAGGAGAATTTTTAAAGGGAGGTGTTCGAGCTGGGACAGAGAATACGAACATTAATACTGGCTGCTCCAGCATCTGAACAGAGGCAGGGCTGATGATTTCAGCTCCTGCTGCTGGAGTTGTGAATCCAGCCATGCACACAGGTCACCTCAATTCCAAACGGGGCTGAGAGAGGAGTTAATGGGGCTGGCAGCTGCCAGTCCTTCAGTCCTGCTAGCACCAAATGCAAGAGTGCCCCTTTGGATCCAGTGCACACAAGCACTGACAGAAGTCAAGCAGGCTGTGCACAGTTCATTAAGTGGGTGACCACTGTTTAACAAGAAGAACGCACTCTGATCCAGGAAGGAGCAAGACAGCAGAAGTGCCACTTTCTGTCAACGGGGAAGCAATGTCCCTCCATGTGCTAGTTACTGCAATTGCTCTGGCTACTTCCAAGGAAAATATTGCAGAAGAACAAGCTGCAGTTAAGGAAAAGCTCCCTGATGCTTTGGACATGCCTACGCTGCCAAAGAGAGCAAGAAGCTGCTTTATTAAAGGTGGTGGCCTGGGGAGGGCACATCTCACGGGATGTGGAGATAAGAGTCAAAACAGAGCAGTCAATTGACTTGTTCATTCTGGTGAAGGGTGGGGCAGGAGGAAAAGATGCCACGGCTAAAGAGGAAGCAGAAGATGGAGACTGACTGGCAGAGCTGGGCAAAGCAGCATCAACTTGTTTGTAAAGTTCCAACTTCCAATACGACTGGAGGTAGAGAAAATACTCCTTTAGGACACCTTGGTAGGGGAGTGAGAAACAAATGTATTTATCTTCTAGATCAAGGAATGGGCATAGCTGTAAAGAAGCAAATAAATATAACTCAAATGATCAGTTTCTAAGATTCCAAGAGCTCCTTATCTTTTTCTCTGCAGGCTTGTGTTGGTATTTGTATTATCTTCTTTTATGCAGCTTCTTATAAGTGTGAACACCTATAAGCCTATCCCATAACATTCAGGTCCATTTCCAAAGCTACAACAGCAACCAAAACAGCCTGCAGACAGAAGTTTTGACAAGCATCAGGTAATGGGGAGCTAGAACAGGTCCTCGTCCCAAAGGAATGAGCCACAGGGTAAGCAATACACTAAGCCCATCTCAGCGAAGGGACACTGCCTTCCCTTTTTAGCACTGCAGAGAAGACCCACAGATCCCAGAGGATCAGTAGCAAGCTTTCTAATAGCCGTTGTCTTCACCCAAGCCTTAGGGGCCCTGCTTTTCTGAAGGAGTGAAAGGTTTTAGTCTGCATGCTTAAGAAGACTCATACATTCTGCAGTCTGGGCACAGAGAACAAGTATCATCCACTGACCAGCAAGCTGCATCCCTCCTTCTATTTCTTATCCATGTAGGCGCTCGCTCCACAACACAAGTAGCCCAGTAGAAAACACAAGATTCTGCTGACAAGCAAAAGAAAGCAAATATCAGATTTAGAAGGATATGTAATGAAATGATTTGGCTTACACCTGAAAATATATCTAACCACAAATATTGTGGTTTTAAATCCTACTTGAAAACATGCTTCCTTATTTCTTTATGCTAACTTGACAGTTATTAAGAAAACATGGACTGGGTATAAAACTATATTTCATACAACAGAGCAAATGTTAAAATCAGGACAAAAGAATCCATGGATAAATTTATATTTGCTGGGATGAAAATCTAGATGCAAAATAAGTCTGACATTTTTGCTATTCACAGCTGAGGATTAATTTTATTAAATAATTTCGCAGTTTTCTGGTTCACTGAGTGCATATTTTCTGTTAACTCCCCAAGAAGGAAAGTATTTTGTATCTCGCACCTTACACCAATACATTGCTTCATTCAAGCAGCACTTGACCTGCAATGCACTTATTCTGTTATAGTTCATTTTTTTCACCCTGCTTGGTTCGATCTCTTCTGCATTTGCTTGACCTAGTAAACTATTCAGTTCACATACACCATACTGCACATAATGTAATTGCTGAGTGTCACAAATGAATACCTACAAGAGACCACCCCCAAAAATACTTAAAAGAGGGGAAGTCATTATTAAAAAGGTTAATCTTCTCAACTGCTGCTATCAGTTTGAATAGATAAACTCAGGACCTCTTTTTGTTTCTTTTATGCAAAATGTCAGCTTCTGTAGACTGTTGCCCTCTATGCCCCACACTAAACATGTTACGATTGCATTATCATAAAGCATTATGTAAAATAAAGTGAGATTAACTTTCAATTATTTGGGTCAAAATTTATTCCAAATTGAAACTCACTCCCCTGCAGTGAATCAGGTCAAAGAATAAAAGCTCTCAAAGGAGGATTTAAGACCTTGCGCTGACCTGCAGGCAGCGTCTTCACAATTTGTGACCAGCACCCATGGCTTACAGATGGCTCAGCCTACATGAGGCTGGCTGCCACCGTAATGCACGCATAACCTCTTACCCTGAGATATATTCATATACCCCTCCCATTTTCAACAAAAAGCAGCTCCATACCAATGGAAGAAACTGGAAGACATCTGGTTGTTTTTGGTGGTTTTTTTTGCTACACCCTAAATATAATTGCTAATGCAGTGGTAGCTGTTGCATTAATAAACCAAATCAACCGATTAGAGAAACCTCTTCACTCTCTTCTCTCCTAACCTTACTGCAATGAGTCATTCCTTCAAGAGTGATCTACAGTTGTATTTTCTGCCAGTAGACTCAGGACTTCAAGAGCTGTTATTTACTGGATGGTCACTGGAGATTTAGAAGTGAAGTAACCTTGGCTCTGATTCCATATGTGCAGCACATGGCTAGATTTACATCCAACAAAACAATATACGTACCAACCCCTGAGAAGGATTTTCAATATAGAATAACAAATTTGACATCAAAATATATGTACATCTGGCACAGAGCAAACATGCACAATCCCAGTCACTTTAACTGGTGTGAATCACCACCCCAGCACCAAGCTCTCCTTGAGATAAAGGAGTAACACTAAGCTGGCCTCAGTGTACGCCAGAGTTACCTGTCGAAGCAGCCACGAGAAGGGGAACGTGCTGCATTCTCTGAACTGCATTGTCAGTCCAGCCTAGGACCAATTCTGCTCGGCAGCTCTCAGTAAAGGCAGTGGGAGCTGGACAAAGGCAGCTCACAGAATAGTTCATCCCCTGGAAACTACCTCCCTTTGCCTCCACTGCAGAGAAAAGAAGTGCAACTCAGCACATAGCTAATAATAATGGTGGGGTGGAGGAAAGGTTGCATTTTTTTCCGGCAGGTGCTTAACTTAACCCAGATCTCCTCAGCCAAGCGCTACAGCTTTTCTGGAATGCCAGTTACCACAAATTGGGAAGTGAGGAAAGGAAACAGACGTTTTAATGTGCTTGGCCTTTCAATCCTCCAGTAGAAAAAAAGCCCTGACACATACTGTCCTCTGGTTTGAATTTAACTTGTGATCCTGGAATAAGGGCAATACGTTAGCAATGCCATTCGAATTACTGGTGGACAGTAATCTGCATTAGTGCACTGTGCTTACGAGGAAGAGCAGCAGCACATCTCTGTGCTTGCAGGAAGACAGAACAGCCTTTAATCCTGCAGAAGGGGCTCTTCTCAAGGCAGAAAGAGGTCAAGCATGGGACAGAGCACAAAAGAGCTTGTATTCACACAGCTGTAACTCTCAGGGGCACTAGGTGCCTTAACCTTCACAGGTGCATTTCCCAGTTAGTCAGAAGTTACATAGTAAACACAATTTTGAAGAAGTAAGACTTAAAGGAGTCCAGTATTTGTGGAAAGAGCTTGGTTCTGTCAGTGTGGCTGCATCACCCTTTTGTCCTCCGACTGGCATTCCACATACAAAGCCCCAAGAAACACTTCTCGAACTGAAGAATTAATAAGACCGCTGGCATTTTTAAATGTCAGTCAGTTTTTACACAAGCTCTCTGCCTGTGGAAAAATGGGAGAGTCACAATCCATAATTGTCCAGCAGGAGTGTCTCTTTTTAATGAAAATGTTGAGGATTCATTTAGACGATCCTCTGGAACGGACATCTCTTGCTCTGCTGTCTGGGGGTTGCCCCCAGAGCTCCTCTCCAGCATCGGCGGGGATGGCAGCTGAGACAGATGATAAGATTAAATGCTATCGTCCTCCCAGGGTAGGCATCAGCATCCCCACCTCCCTGGGGAGACTCAGCAATGAGAGTGCAAGGATCTCCAGGGCTAAGGAAACAAGGAGGTCAGTGACTTCTCCCTGACAAATATCTGCCTGGGAGACAGCACTACATGTATGCACGGCTGCCCCTTGTTCCAGTGCCGGGCAGGGCAGGTGCTGAGAGCATGGGGGGGGTTCCTGAAGCAAATGTGCCTTTACTGTTTACCCAAATGTTGCGGGAATGGTAAAGACAAAGGGGAGAGTAAATTTTGTCTGGTCTTTAAGTCTCAACTTGAAATTAGCGTAGCAAAATTCTACATATGATGCAAGGAGGTCAGATGTACAGCTCCTTTTAACCTCAACCAAATTCATGTCTCTAAAACCCCAAATATTTTAGAAAATTTCATTCATATTTAAAAAAAATAAATCTGATAATTGCAGGTATTTACTATTAGTTTTCTCATAGAATCCTTCTTAAAGTCACACCATCAGCAAATCTCTCAAACCAGCCTGACAGATTATGCCTCACTCCTGCAGGGAGACACCGTATCAAAATAATCTAACCTTTTAATTCCTCCTGTTTTCATTTTTCAAAAACGCAGCAAGGACGAAAACCAGACAAACAGCAAGAAACAGCAAGCATTGTCCAAGTTCATGGCAAACACGGACACAGATTACTGAATCCCAAAACGTCTATAAGAGAGTCAGGACATTTAAAAGTAAATATGTATTCAAAGTCAGCTCAGAGTCTGCAGCTAATCCTACAGCCACAGGGGGTCCCTACCTGAGTAGGGATATGCTGATCTTGATTGCTCGTGTGACCTTTCCCGCCTGTGCTCCAGTGCCACATGGTGAGCAGAACAAGCTGCTTTTGCGCTGCATGAAAGCTGCAGGGTTAACCCTGGAGGCAATCAACACATTTCATCCTTGGCATGACTGCAATGGAGTATATCACATGCTACCACTGGTTATCAGGAAACCCTCTCCAGTTCCTAATTTACATATGCACAAATTAATGATCCTTATAATTGTTATTCTGATAAATGGGCAAGCTCTTGTAATACATGGGAATTTAAATTTTCACACTCATTTTAGGCTTAAATCCTATCCAAGTGGGCCCAGGGAAGCAGTTTGGCTGTACGTGTAAAAGAAACCACAGCCTTCATCCCCAGGCTCTCAGAGAAGCCAGGGCAAGGGATGGAAATCAAGCGGCTTCCCTTTGAGTCTCAGAGAAACTTTTAGCCAAACGTGCATTTATCAATTAAGTTAACTGCTCTCAATATAAATACCGATAGGAAAAGGAAATTTGATCAGTGGTTCCTGCAGTCACCTGGTAATGTAGCACCATACACCCCTGCTCCGCAGAATTCCTTCATGGGATTTGGCAAATCCCTTAGGTTGTATTCTTGCACTGTAAACAAGTTGCTTGTTTGTCTTTAACACAAACTAGTTCTCTGGCTGTAAGCTTTGGGCCAACAAAATTCCTATAGAAATAAAACTAGATGAAGTCTGCCCTAAGGACAGCTTTGCTTAGCTTAGCCATGATAAATCTGCAGCACTTTGTCTCTGTTGGGACTTTACACCACGAAAACTGTGTCTGTCTTTGTATGGTGAAAACAATTATTTTCTCCATTGGCAGACAACATAAAAACTAAGTGTCTGTGTCTCATTTAATAAGACTAATATTTGTACTCAGTTCCTGTACACATACATGGAAAGAGGTTGTGCAAGGCTTCTACAATAGCAGTGACATTAGAGTTAGCTTTTTCCTATTCATTATCATTTGAGCTTTTTCAATATTCTCAGCAGCATCTCCCTATCTGACAGTCAGCTACAGCAGCTAGAGAAAAAGAGAAAACACACAAAAAAACCAAAAGAGGTTGGCCAGAGACAAGCCAAGGCAATAATATTTTACAGAAAATACAAAACATTTGTGGGTTTGAATTTAGGAATACGCTTGTCCCCATTTACAGCCCAAGATTGCAGCAATGATTGCTAATAGACCTCTGTGAAGAGTAAAAAATTACGTTGATTAGTTTCCAGCAGTGCCATTTGCCTTTGAAAAAGAGCCTGAAGTAAAATGAGTGTGAGAGCTTGTCCATGCTGTGTGAAGGGAAGGATTCAAATTCCACAGCACGCTGGGGAACCAGACACAAAACCAGTACCTGTGACCAGGGCACCCAGCTGAGTACATGTGTACTGGGCAGCCCATTTCCTCTGTGCAAACTCTTACCTATATTTATTGTCCATTTTAACCTGGGAGGGTTTTTTAATGATGTTCACCCCTTTTTAAATGAGGGCAGAAAAATCTGCTGGTCAAATGGTTGAATGCTGAATGCAAAAACACTTCTTGCCAACAGTGAAATGCTAAATGCAAATAAACCTACTGTTCATGCAATCCTGCCTGAAAGAGACAGATTGATATTAATTTTTCCTAAGATACAGGGGAAATTGATAAAAGAGATCTCTTCTGTTTGTCCCAGACGTATTTTCACTTCAGTCACATATTTACTGACCGCTCGCTGGCGGAACTCGAACAGCAACTCTTCCAGGCTGATGTCAGGGAAAAGGATGTTGAATGTTTCCCAAAGAGAATGCTCACCTCTAAAGCTTCAGGAAGAAAAAAAGAAGTTGACCACATGGCTTGGGAGCTGAAGGGTACTTGCAGGATGCAGAGACACGACAATCTCATGTGGCTCTGGACATACAACTTTGAACTTTCCTTCAGAAGTCTTAAATTATCAGTTTTCCTACCTTGACACTTTTGCAGAGTCTGCTCTTTGACCTGTCTGTGATGAAAATCTCACCCCAATAGAAGAGGTATACACTATCTCAGAATAATAGACACGGATACACTTATTAATGTGTGAGAAGCACTCAGGCGCCATGGTGATAAACAGTATTGAGATGCTTAGGTAGGCAAGTGAGTATTAAATACTAACAGAATTCAGAACAATCTCACTAAACATGACCTTTTTTTAACTTGTCTTTGCTTTCATTGCAACTGCTGCCACGCGGTGATGGCCTCAGCCACTTATTCAGGAAAAAAAGCAAAATCAAGACTTACTTCTCAAATGTCAAAAAATGGAAAATACAAAACTTCTGCAAAATTTGCAAAATGCTTTATCCAATGTGTAGAAGTGATGTAAAAGGCTTTTTATCTTTACTGTTCACCTTTAGAAGAAAAGCTTCTTAAAAAGATGTAGGCAGCATTTCAAATCAAAAGCACAAAGGTCCAACAACTGCTGTAGGTGTGAAATATTTGAAGAATTAAAGCTGCTCTGCAAACACTGCCAGCAACTGGAACTACTAATGTCCAACCTCCGTTGTGTAACAGACACTGGAAGGAACCTTTGCAGGAATGAGCAGCTGAGGAGTGATCTTCATTCCTATCATACAGCTCTCGGGCACTGGGCTATGTTAATTCAGCCAATCTCAGTCATATGTAATTTAATGATAAAATGTTTTATTTCTCAGCTGTCCGTAGAGCACAGTGAGACTCTGACAATCCTGAACCAGCTGAAGGGCCGCGCACACACATCAGCAATGCCACCGCAGCATCGTTTCCCATCCAAGAGCTCATGCTTATCAGACCTGTGAGGTGGGTGCTGTTGCCCTTGTCACCCCGCTCAAGAGGAATATTAGTCTGACACGAACGAGAAGTGACATTCAGAAGCACCAGGGAAGAGCAAGTGGTCTCTGTCCAAAAGCTGGTATAGTTGGAGGATTCCCCTTTCCTACTCCTCTCTTGTCCTTTAGCAATGTGAGGGTGGATGGAAAATAAAGAGCAGCCTGATCTAGCTCTATTTGCCCTTGCCTGTTACTTTCTTTTTCTATTACTTTGAGCTGTCCTGCACCAAGAGCACAGAGCGCAGCAAGGAATCGAGCATGGAGGACATCCCCTTCCATGAAAAAATAAGGCACTCCCTTGGAAGGGCTCAAGCACAGTTGAGAATGGAAAGAACAAATCTCTCAGCACTAGCAGCTCGGGGTTAAGAAGGTCTAACTCTTTCCTCTTTGTATTGCCATGTGCACAGTTCTCTATCTTAACCCCGTACATTTAATTTTTGGCACTACCAAGTACATTTTTGAAATAAGCCCTTTCTAAGAACTGTTGCCTTCACACATACACATAAAAAGAAGCTAAATATTGCTCTATTTTCCATGCTACCGTCCCTGCCTAACAAGGTAGTTTGACAGGCAGTTTGACAATAAAAGTAATGCAGGGTTTTTCCTTCATGCCTGCCTACACACCAGTCACTTCCATGCTCTGGAAATAGACATTTGCTACCTGCTGTGCTGGTCTGCCTCCTTCCACTGGCTAACTGCCTTGGAGACAGCTGATGCATCTGGTTTTGCTCTTACCTTGCCTTTCACATCGATGGGGTATGATTTTAGGTGTATTTCTGAGTTGTCTCTGGACAGGGCACACACACACACGCATGCTCATGCACATACATTAACGTACGCATACTTATGTGCTGGTGTTGAGCTGAATTCTCCTCAACTTTTCAGGATAAATGTGTAGTTTGAGTCTGATTTTCAAAGGTAACTTGTCTTTAAACACATATTTGCACTCACAAACAGTTAAACACAACGTAATAGTGTTCATGTTTATAGTCGTTTCACCACACTTTTAGACACTAATGCTGTGGAAGGGAGTTGGGTTCAGTCAATAGTTCACTATATGGAAAATCCAACAAAGCATCAGTTACACAGGAAGAGAGCTAAAAGAAAAGAGAGTTTGAATATGCATCACACACTCAATCTAAACGGCACAACCGGGGACAAGAACTTTTAGAAATCTTTAAGGAAAGATTACAACAGAGTTATTTTCAGGGAGATTTAGGGCTTAAGGTTCCCCGTTTCTAGAGAGAGCAAAAGAAAAGCCATTTATCTTGACTGGTCAGGACTACGTAGGGACACCGAGACCAAAATGACAGGGAAGCACGTGGAGATAGAAAGCTGAGAAAGCTGTGAGAGGAGAAAGTGGAACAGGGGCTCTGCGTGCTGCCTGGAGCTGCTATTCCTGTTATCTTTGCAGATATGTTTGTTCAGCAGATAATCAGCCAACTAAATCTCCATGTAGGAAAGAAACCAGTATATTTTCACATCTGACTGCCTGAATTCAAGCAGCCAGGCCATAATTTTGAACTTAAATGTGACTGGCCTCCCTTTAGGACACCAGAAGTGCTGGGCAAGAAAGAGAGCCAGTGTGTCGGGAGGTCAAGCCCATAAAGCTCATAGAGTTAAACAGATACGTGACCTAGACAACCTGTGCTGGAGTCCTGTCACTGAACCATTTTTGGTAAGGTTATGAGTTATTTAGTTTTAGAGAGATACGTGTTTATGGGAAAGGTCTCTGCCTCTATGGGGACTGTCACCAGTTCTCGGGCAGTCGGATGCCTGCAGCAGAGCTGGCTTTAATAAGCAGTAGCCAAAATGATCTCTCCTACAACACCCACAGTCGCACACAGAACGGACACAGGACATGCTTGCACTCTAACCTTTGCTCTACTGTTGACCCTCTTCATGGTCTCATTCTACTAGTTAAAAATGTGTCTTTTTTAATAATCTCTGAGATTATTAAAAAGCAAGGCCTGATGTAAAAGGTGGCTTTTGCAAATGTTGGTCTTTGCTCTTCTGGTTCACTTTTCCTATCTGTGAAATGGGAATAATACTTATTCCACAGAGAGATGATGCATCTGCTGCATGAAGATAAGCACTGCAGTTACCTCACGTACCAGGCCACTGCAAGGGTGAAAGATGTCTGAGAGTAAACACTACTTTCTGAAAACATTCATTAGCAATGTTTAGTCTAAGGAAATCTCTGTGGCCATATGGGCTCCAATAGCCTTATTAATCTGCTTCATTAGTGCCAAGCAGAAAGTTGCATTTATTAGACTAGTATTCTTTTTTTAAACAGCAGGGGCTTCCCCTTTTCAGTCTGCGCTTCTGCTTGCAGGATTCTCTTTCTCATGGTCCATGTACCTGCACCTCTTGCTATGTACCTTCCCAAGCACTCTGATGGTAGACTGACACCTAATTTCATTCACCTCTCTTTTCCTAATGCGTATTGTCAAACATGTTGTTCCCTGCAGCAAGGCTTAGTCATAAAATCATCTGGAACTTTTCACGGTGCTATTGCATTTGCATGTTAATCAGCAAAGTCTTCATCTCCCAGCCCAGAAGAACGATCAAGCTGCAGGCTTACAGAAACCCTTTGCTGGCAGGGTTAGGAATCCCTTATTACTCCCTGAGTCCCTCTCTGAGCTTCATTTAATCTATCAGGATTCAAATTTGGCCTTTGACCTCATTCACCCCCTCTCCCCCAATCCTGGTCAGTATCACAATTTGACCTCCCCGGGTCAATGCCATGGATTTTCTGCCTCCAGATGTTCCTTTCTATTTCCCTGTGCTAATACTGGTTACTCCAAGTATAAGATTGGATTTCTCAACTCATGGGTGAAGCACTGAAAAGAAATGACCATTTTAACAACTCCTGCTCACTGATGTTAAAGCGATGATATCATTTTACCATCATTCAGGCCTCTTTTAGATCTTGGCGCTTACCAAGCTAAACAAACCCCACTTTGATCAGTTCTAACTAGATGATAAATACGTATATACACGTGTGATGCAAAATCCATTTCTTTGCATGAGATTAATAAACACTTTGTTGAAATGTTGTCCAATTTAACCTTTTTGCTGATAGAAAGAATTCAAAATGTTTAAAGAGAAAGGGAAAATTTCCATGTTCCTAATATAAAATGCACCTTATTTCGGTTCAGGAGCAAATGTTTGTGTTTGATTTTCTTTAAACATTTTTGCTGGTTACATTCAACAACCATTTAACAGCACTTTAAAAATATATTTGAAGCAGTCATTTCTGTCCTGGCATTTCATAACTATTGAGTTCAGATTACAAGATCTAAACAGAGATCTGAATTTTCAAAAGACCTCCACATTCAGAATGATGAGCTTAGGCTCCTCTCCAGCACAGTCTCATGTAAAGAAAACCAGTCACTGATCCCTACAGCACAGAAAAACTGTCAGGGTGCAACCTTCTGCTGCTTTGGGCTTCTTTCAGTTTGCAGAACATACACGGGGTGCTGAGCACTGCCCTGGTGGCTTTTCTGAATGTAACAGCCAGAGCCACCATGGGTTACCCAGTCTAACACCATCTGCATTCCCCGGTTCCCCAGACTAATAATGTGCATGAAGCTATTTGCACATTTTTGTTTCATTAATAGATCAGGAATTTAAATAAGGGAAGAACCGTACAGCAACCAGGCTGTGGCTGTGGGATTCTTCAGTTCCTGTCTTCGCCCTGATAAAGATTTCTGTCAGGCAGGGTGGCATTCATATGGCCTAACTCTGAGCCTCTAAAAGTTAGTTGCCACAGGCTCTGAAAGAAAATTCCCCCTCTGGAGAAACCAATTCCTACAGCTAACTTCTAGGTGCTTAAATTCAGTGAGATGAATCCTACCTTTGTACCCCCGCCTCCTCCTATAAAACAATAATATTGTCCAGTGTGCTGCACAGGATCTGAAGTTGAATGAAAAAGGTGGCTGTGGACTTTCACCTCATCCAGTTTCACACCTACAAATGACAGTCATTTTCAGAAACAGCACTGGAGAAAGGACCAAGCACTGTAAGCACTAATGTAAATTTTCCTCCTTTTCTGCTGCAGGAAAAATCTTTGCTGACAAGAAAGCCTCTTGCTCCCCTGGGTGAATGTAGCTCTGACTCTGTCTGTTGAGACTGACATAAAGATTATTGCTTGAGATCCTGCTCTTTGTGCTGTGGACATCTGGGACAGGGATTAAAGCCACTGAGCTTATTTGACATATGAGAGACCACTACCACCTTGCAAAAGGGTAACAGACACCATCTGATTGCTTTCAAGCCAGCTGCCTTAAGGGTGAAAGTTAGTGTAACCAGTTTATGGTTATTTAACGAGCATGGTCATTTAACAAACAGATTTGTAATTTCAGTAGGACTGAACAGGCACATAGAAGTTTCCTGTATACAAAATGAAACCTTTAAAAAGCTACAATTTTACACCAGAAATGGTAAAATTAAAACAGATCCATCTTAATACACGTTTTCCCTCGGTGCATGGTGAAAATAGCTTTTGCTTTTAATATATTTTTGTAAGACTTTAAAGGTGACTTCCATAGTAGCTGCCCTAGATCATTTCTTCCCCATTCCTGATTTCTTAGAATTGAACCAGATGCCATTTTAAGGATTGTTAAGCAATACTTGTAAACAACAACTGACCACACAAAAGAATCCAAACTCTGGAAAGACTTAGACCAGGCCAGGCACAGGCCTTAAAAATGTTAATGGCCCAGCAACAGACCAGGAAACCCACTGGCACCTGACTTTGAAAGCAGCTATCCTCTTCCTCTCTTCTGGGGTACGAACTCCCGTCTTCAGCCTTCTCAACAGGCAAATTCATTTGAAAATGGCTGCTTGAGGTTTGAAAGCCAGTAACCTTGGGGAAACATGGTACTTTTAAGTAATCCTAAGTATTTCTTCATGTATTTTCAGTCCCAGAAATTGACAACCTTAACTGGTGTGTAAAAGCTAATGGACCTCAGTAGGCACCCAGCTGAAATAATAACCATCCCTTGAATACAGAAAAGCGGGAACTCAGAGCATCTATACCAAGTGATTTACCCTGAAAATTAGGATTCATGTAATGAGCATGCTTTTTTCCCACACAGCAGACCCCCATCTCTAAACACCTTGGGCCCGATTCTGCTTTCACTTACTTTGTCAAGCTTAGTGGATTTATACAGGTGGAGGCATGGGGAGAATCACACTTCCTGCATTTAGCTTTAATTTTAAAATAAATGAATTTTCCAGAACAGTGACAGTATTGACCTTACATATTATCCAAATAGAAATTTTAATGAAACAAGTATAACACTGAGTATAGCCATAATAGATATGCAAATATTGGTCTTTTCTTAAAGGTCTCCCTATCTGGTCACATGGATTTTTCTTGCCTATGTGGGGGTGAACGCAGAGAGCATTTATTAGAAGCAGAGAAGGAAAGGATGGCTGCACAGCCATGGAGAATCAGGCCATCAATTAGATTTTCATTCTCATTTCATGAGAATTCTCCCTTGAACAATGATCACAGGAGAGCTGTAAAATTTGCTCCCTTCTTAATTTCTTCTTGCTGCTATATGACAGCATCCAACTTTGCTTTGCACTGGCTCTCAAGAGCAAGCCCTGCTCCAAGCCAGGCAAAAAAAAAGGATGCACGTTTTATTTTAATTGTGCTTGACTAAACAAGGTATAGTTGTAGGGAAAAATTCATATTGATGGTGACTCATCTAAATGTATACAAGCCAATTAAAAAAAAAAACCCTACCACCTAAACCACAACAATGGTATCTCCCAAGGTTCCCGGCCCCAGCAGATTGAAATTGCATTTTGCTTACTTTAAACCTCAAAGACACTGGAAAGCGAACAGAAGGCGGTAACTTGGCCTAGATTCATGCATAAGAGTACAAAGGTTATAAAATAGAAGGTTTGAAAAGCAATCAGAGTCACCAGCTGAGAGAGGTTTAAAAATAACAGCCTAAAATCAGAAGCTTCAAAATAAAAGTCAAATAAAAAAGACCTACTGAAAATAGCAAAAAATCCATGATCTGAAATCACATTGTCTGTCTACTAGCCAAAATCAAATTACCTACCTCCTACACCTGCCTATAGACCTTATTGCCTAAGGCCAGATGGTTAAAGGTGTTTAGGTACCTAAAGATGCGGAGAGGTGCCTACCGGGATTTTTCACTCTTCCTAGACATCTTGTTCCCACTTCTGTGATTTTCATGCACTGTTCTGACTGCATGCAGAGCAATTGCATCACTCAGCACCTCTTAAAATCAGGACTTCTGAATGAGATTCCCCAAAAGCTCCCCTCCCTATCTTTCACTTTCCACAAAAAAACATGGTGTACATTTCCTTGAAGTGGTACCTGAGTTGTCTTGAAAACCATCTTCTCCCAGTCATACAAGTGCGGCACTTAAAATCTTTCTCTTCAAAAGAGGGGTGCTACTTTGTGCTAAAAGATGAGTATATTAAAAATCCAGTGGTTATTCATACACATTTGTATGTAGCAGGTGCATGGAGTGAATCAGAGCAATAACATTATCTGTTATTCACAAATGACAATTGATTGTCATTTGCAAATGACCCTCAGGGTGCAGATCTTAACATTTTTCAAGTGTGCTATGGGAAGATGCTTGGCTTAGAGAAGAGTTTACACAGGAATCCATTAGTAGGACAACTTCCTCATAGGAAATGGAGACCTGCAGTTAGAGGCCATAGTCTGTCTTCTCCTGGGTTTGTATTCATGCTGCCTCTGCCTTCCCTCCCTTTCGGCCTCTTTGACTCGAGATACAAGTTTCCTCTGGGATGCTCCAGTTGAGACAGCAATCCACAAACTCCAACTGCTACCCAAAGTCAATCCGTCTCTCAAACCCACGTCATAAAAAACTAATCAGTAATAACTACAACACTGATTCATTCTCCCAAAATTCACTTCTAAATGCTCATGCTCCCTCCATAGACCAAACTCTCCAGCAGTTTCTTAACTAGGCTCTGAGTCTCTCCTGCTATGTGCTTCCTGGTGAACGTTCTGCTCTCTGGTGACTTTTCTGGGGATGTTGGTTCCTCCTCCTCTTTGGAAATCTCCCAGAGCCTGGCCTGGGCTCATTTCTCTTCCCTTCTGTGCTCAGTCTCATGGCTCTCTCTTGCTGTTCCACTATCACCTCTGTGCTGACAACTCACAAATCTGCCTTCCAACCCTACCCCATACACATAAATCTCTTCAGCACATCATCCAGCATAACCCCCCTGCCAGCTCAAGGGCAACTGGGACAAAATTGAGCACCTTATTTCTTAGACCCTCCACCCTCCCCCTTCCTGCCTTTCTCCATTATTTTCTTAATTTCTCCTCCCTCGCTGCTTCCCTCCCCTTCTCCCAGGCTAGCAATGTCAGCACTGCCTTTTATTCTTCCGCCACCTCCTTCTCACAGGCAACCTGGTAAGATTTAATGAACTCTCTTCTCCATAATATTTGACCCTTTCTTTCAGCCATATCAACTCAAACCTTGCCTATACCCTTTTTATCTTCACAACTTAACTATTTTACAACTTCAGCCTCCTCTTTCCCTCCAGGCTGTTTAAGATCCATGATGTTTCCCCTCCAGCCCATCAGTCAGAACTTGGTGCTCCTTCTGTATATTGTTTCATGGACTTCTATTGTAACAACTTTCTACTTGTGCGACTACAGCTCTGCCTACACAAAAAGCCTCCCTTCTCCTATATTCCTTTTTGTTCCTTCCATTTGCCAGCTGGGGCAATCCTGGCATCCATGCCTCATGCTATACAGAGCACATTCTCTGTGCCTCACAGATTCCAAATAACAATGTGCCTTTGTCTGTCCAAAATAGAAAAGCCACAACAAAAGAAGTGCTTTGTTTTATGTTTGAAGTGTGGGTTGGCTGGAGCTATTTACTATCTCCAGAAATCCCTTCCTGAAGTATGACAGCTGATGTTGTTTGGAAGCAAAGGTAATGCTAGCAGGTAAGTTTTACTGCAAGAATTGTTCTTTGCTCCTGCAAAACGAAGGTAATGATGCACCGAGACTTTTCTAGCTGTAGAGCTGCAGGTGCTTGGTGTAATTCCATGTATATTTGAATTTGTGTTTAAACATGAGTGTTCTGTCATGGCATTCTTGTATGGGAAAGGGGATGGGAAACATTTAGGGTGCATCTGAGTCAAAAGAAGTGCTGCAGCATCCTCCCTGGGAATGTTAGCATCAACAAAAGCCACACCAGGCATCCCTTCCAAGAGCAGATTGCTAGCATGAGGCGAAGTATACAGAATGACATCCCTTTATTTCTTGGAGCAGGCAGACAAGGGACTGGGTCTCAAAAACGTAGGATAAAAGGGACATGCCATAGCTCCTCCTGTTTGGTCAATCAAACCTTTCATTTCTTTGGCTATTTTTACAAGATCCTGAAAAGAAAACATTTCATTCCAAGGTCAAAGAGAACGCTTTGTATTGTACTAATTAACTTCCTGGTTTTCATTTCAGGATGAAAAACATTAGATCTACTTTGGTTTGATCCACACCAAATTTATTTCCTCCAGATTTACTCTTTGGTTGCCGCCAAATTGAAAAGCAAATCCGCAGCCCGTTAGATGAAAGCTGATGTGTTTTGCTCCCATTCCTCGCTACGAGTAGTTTCAGTTGGGCCTTTTCATCTCCATGGTATAAAAAAGACTTTTTTCTCAGTTCTGTCTGGGTCCCTTCCAAGTGTCTCTCATTTTTCAGTCTTCCTCTGAAAAATAAAAAAGGACCCTCTGCAGAAAACTATTCTCTAACCTCTCCTTTGAGTCCCTTCCCAACACAGTCAGTTCACTGAATTCTCTGGGCTTTTTGTATTTCCCAGTAGGAAATGGCTTGGAGTCTCACGTTCCCCTCAAGTGCCCTATAAATTCCTACTCCTTATTCAGGGCATTGAGCCGAGTCCTGTGCAAACTACCCCATCCTACACCCTAGAAAAGGGCCTATTTTGCCCTTAATGGTTCCTTAAGACTTTTCCAAAATAAAGCAAAAGGAAAAAAATCTATTGCGTTTGCTCAAAAAGGAAAACCAGTCACAGCCACAGTTCTGCATACCCCTATAAGCCTGCAGCGATTCAAGACCTATGAGGTTTCCCAGTGTATTTAATGGCTTTCAAAAGACAAAGGCATTTTGTCTATATCTAGGGGAAATCCTGTGAACCTTCCCATCGATGTCACTGGGGCTGACGGGAACCCGTTTCTGTGGAAGGAATGGAATATAAAAATTAACTCTTAACGCAACCAGGTTTTAGCCCTTTTTGGTTCCTGAGAAAAGCTTCCAAGTTCGTACCAGCCTCTCCAGAAACATCAGCAAAGGAAGAAGCCCCCCATTCCCGCAAAACAGAAATCATTTGTTCTGGTCAGAACAGAAGCAGAACTAACAGCAGGGAAGAAAACAAAGCTGGGTGCTTCCACAGCCGTTGTTTCACGCGTTCCCAGATCCTGCACGGGTCACAAAGCAAAAATGAAGATGTTTTGCACAGACAGGTGCAGGCACTGCTGTGATTAATCAAGCCATAATTAGGGACCTGTCGGCAGGCGCTAAATATATGTTCTAGGGCTTCAACCCTCTTAGAAATCTGTGGATGGAAAACTTGCCAGGCAGGAAATTTATAAAAACATTGAGTCTTTAGATGATGAATGCATACAAGAAAAGAAACTTTCTACCAGGCTATGATAATGACAAGTCTTTCTATTGCTTCACATCTATAATTTTTTTCTTTCTATTTCTCTGAGTTTATTTAAGTATTTTAGTATGAATTGGCTACGTACTTTAACAGATAAAGCCTCCAGTAAAACAGGCACAATTTCAGCACCTGCAGAGGAGTAGTGGCTTTACTGTTTTGCACTGAGCCATGTACTGCAACAGTCTATGGAAGTGTCAGGGGGTTCAAATACATTCTGAGAACGAAATGGGCCTCCTATTCCACTGCCCTCACCTTACATATCCATTTGCATATATGCAAAGGTAAAACACATCCATTTCACAGTGAGAAGAAGGTAGTTCAGTGGCGTTTTATAATCTGCACGTGAATTAGCGCAAAGGCAAGGCTTGAGATAGTGTACTTCTTTCTATGCAAACGTAAGATAGCCGCCATCCTTCACAGAGCGCCACATCAACCTGTGGCGGAGCCGAGCAGTACTGCCCGCTGGAGAAACTCATGCAGTTGGTACCCATGGAGGGAAGAAAGACAGGCAACTACGTCTTGATCAGACTTGAGAAGTACCATGAGATAGGTCCAGGGGAAGCCCATAAAATGAAACAAGGTTATCTGGGAAGTCTGTGCCAGCTGATGCTGCCCAGTTCAGGAGAAAGCAGCTGTAGGGTTGATGTCGCTGGTTTACAGCCACCCCTCTGACAGATTTTAAGTCTTCACAAGTATATTCGCCTCTCTCTGTTCCATAAAACACACTTCTGTCCCTATATGAACTAGTTTCTTTACATTATAAGACATTGCTTTTGGACTGCTCTGAGATCCATACGTCTCAGTTACAGCAGCTCACAGAGGAACTCTCAATAGCACGAAGGTGCAAAATGATGAAAGTCAGTGCTTAACAAAACATCCAACCATCCAGCTTCTCAGCAGGGTTTTGTAGCAGGCGCTGACTTTCCCACTAATGCATGTTGCTAATTGGAGAGGACTAGTTAGTTTGAAGCTACCTCAAGTACATCTTCATAAGCTGAAGTCACTTTTACACAGACTTCTGATATTAAAATAAATGCTGTCATGTGCGCTGACACAATGATTTGCAAATACAGAGGTTGTGGGTGATGTGATTAATATCGTGATTGTATTCTACAATGCTATACTATGTAACACTACAATATTAAATAAAAAGGAATTCCAAGACCTAAAATGCTCCTCTGGACAGAAACCTAACCGACAGACTCGTTGTCTGGAAATTCTGTAGTCTGAATCTTTGTGTATTTCTTCCTCTCAATGATCAATTGCTCTACCAAATTTACGGTGTTTTATTTCAACTGGATATTGGTTAAAATTTTTTGAGGAAGGCAAAGCGTTAGGTGTCTGATTGAGCTCAGTGTTATTAAATACGAGGGGAAGTCATCTAATGTCTGTTTAATTGTAGCTGCCTTTGGTGAGTAATATTGATGATTAATCAATTGACCAAAGGGGACAAGCTGAGAAGGGGAATAAGGGTGAATCGATGTGCAGGAGAGGATGTGAAGTAAGATGGACTCTGAATCGATGGTGTTGCTACTTGCTCAGTTAGGCTGGCGATTGGGATGTGCCCTCTGCATGAGCTCACAAGCAATGCAAAGAGGTTGCTTCACAACAAAGACATTTCACTGCTTTTTATTTATATTGATTTCCCAGTGAAGTGTGTCTTGGCATTAGGGATCCCCACAGAGCTGGGAAGAAAGATCAGCTTCTTTCCTCGGGGGGTCAAGAAATCCTGAGTGATGAATCTTGTCTTCTCAGAAAAAGAGACAGGAGCAGAGGTTTGGCTTTAAGTTGCCTACTAGAAAGGAAGAACTCAATGTGTCATTAAAAGGGAAGAAAATATAAAAGTATCTGAAACTGAAAAGTTGTGATTAGGAGGGAGGAATATGTAAAAAAAATCTCAGAAAGAGAAAGATTGATGAGGTCAGTGCTGTTAAAAGGAGTGTTACCTGATACGGTGAAATTTCTTTTTGTATTTATTTAGCGCTTTTGTAGTTAAAACACGTGCTTTCTGTAGACACCAAAACATCACAGGCATACAAGCTTTCTTCACACCCCACACCCAGCTAAGGAGTAAACCCACGAGCACAGCTGGAAGCAGTGCTGTCCTCTGCTGGAGAGAATTCCCATGGCTCAGCTGTGTCAGAGACCCCGAGTCAGCGTTTGCAAGAGAAAGGCCTGTAAACCAGAGAGCTGTGACTTAGTGCCAAAGCAGGAGGGAAGGGTGCTCCACTGGGCAGCACTTCAGCTCTGAGTTACTGTGTATTAACTCTGAAAGATGTGAAGCACTACGTGGCTGTGAAGTTGTTACAAGACTTGCCCCTCTTTCTTACTGATGGGGAAATTGGATTACATACAGAATAAATGGCAAAACTAAGAGTATCCCAGACATCCAAGCTCCTAGACATTATTCAAACAGCCAGACACTGCCAATCCCTGCAGCATCAGATTGGAAAGAGCCTCGGTAATACTGATAAATCATTTAGATATTGTTAGAAATGAAGACGTTAACATTGAACTCTGCCTTGCTGCTTTCTTGTACTTACTGTAAGACTTGGTGGGTTTAAAGGAGAATGCGTGTTATACTGCAGGTAAAACAGGCTTGTGCGTAAATACGCTTCCCAGAGGAGGTCATGAGAACACGCAGAAAGGGCTTGGGACTTTTCCCAGACTCTATTGCCAGGTGATACTCAAACTCTGGATAATCCTGGGGACGCACATATAACTTAGATCTTGCAGAGTTCATGTGTTCATGCCTCATTAGTACTACATGGAATACTTCCCCATATCACTATGTGGTAATAGACAATAAACTTCACCCTTTAAACTGCTCCTGAATGTCATAAGATAGCCACCTATCTTACAAACTAAAACAAATGAATATGTATATTTTTCTCTCTTTTCTGTTTCCCATCTGCATGAAACATATGCCACGTAAAGTGATTCCAAAAGATCAGAACAGGGTCTATAGTCCACATGCTAAAATTCGTAATAAAATATGCAGGATAAAACCTTGCAGAGGAAATCGCATTTCAAACCAGGAAAAAAGCCCTCCTTTTTAATGAGGGTTTAATTAATGTCAGATGGGCTCAGTTGGTAACATTCTTGCCTCTGGTGTAGAAGGTCATGGTTTTGAGCCCTACATTAGGCTCTGGGCTCATAACCAATGCTGACACTGCAATGTACTTCTGCTACACTGTTAGAGGTTCTGACCTTCAAATGAGGTGTTTAAACTAAGATTCCTCCTGCTAGTCTCTGGTGGTTCTTCCAGCTGGAAGCTAAAGATGTCCTGGCACTTTTTAAGCAGCACGGGGAATAGCCCTTGCATCTTAACTTACCCTTGCTGAATAAAGTAGGTTATAATATACGAAGCTGCAACTGTCAGCCATTACTGACAGTTGACAATAAACACTAATGAGACCGCTCTGTTTATTTACGTGCTGACTCCACTTACCATACAGGAAATGCTCACCGCTTTGTCATAAAATGGTGAAGGACTTTTTCTCAGTGTTTGAAGAGGAGAAATATAGGGAAGATGTTAAAATAACATAAAAGGGGTTGCTTTCCAAAATAAGAAAGTCCTGTGTATTTTCCAAGAAAAATGGTACCACTTAGAATAGGCTAATATTGTAGGCAAGGAGAGACAGAGGAGATAAGAAAAATGTAAGGCTTATGAAATAGATAACAGCCGTTTCAAGACTGCTTGCAATCTAAAAAAGTTGCATTAAAATCAAGGCTGATCTTCAGCAGCAATAGGGTTAAAAATCTCAGGAAAATTATTCATGAAATAGCTGTCAGATTGGTATCAATCTATGTGATCCTGTTAATCAGCTGAGTCATCACAAAAGACATCATCTGGAAATTAAGATCTTTATGATCTGTCCATTCAGACCATCACAGATGATTTAGGACTAAATATCAGAACTGCTCCATTTCCAGCCTTGCCAATCCTCCCAGCCCCTGCCCTCCTCCCCTCCTCCCACCACACACATTGTTTTAGAACCAAAAAGGTTCGGATTTCAGCTCCAAGGTAACTCTTACCTAAAGGAGATTCAAATTTGCACCTTAAGGGAGAAGGCACAAATACAGTTCTTAAAAACAAAGTCTCTTTATGCAAAGTATTAAACTAGTAACAGAGAAAAAGCAACAGCAAATCCCAGAACTTCATCTCGGTGTTTCTCACATGCTCCCCTGAGAACTTTTGCTACAACCACTTAAAAATATTAAATACCTAAGCTACTGAACATTCAAACCTAACAGAGGCTTCCTAACATGAACCTTACTGTTTGCGCTTCTGAAGTACCCTGGTGTCGCCCGAGTGGCAGTCACAATGGTGTGCTGTAGGACAAATAATCCCAGCAGAATACCTTTCAGCAACATCAAACTTTTTCTATTTACTCTAACTTGGCTTGGGAGGAAAACAAAATGGGTTACAAAACAAACTCACATACACTCTGCCTCCCACAAACCAACTTGTTGAGAATAGCCAAATACAGTACAGCAAGCCAAAGCTTTGATTATCTACAATCTGGTTTATGTCTGGGTAAATAAAATACAATCAATTCACATATAGAAATTTAATTGGATTTATTTGTAAGACTTCCTATCTCCTCCCTTTTGTTCACTCTGCTGGGCCTACTGCCACTTGAGCAGAGAAAAATTGAAATGATGCCATCTACCTTTATGAAATTACATCTAAGATATTTACAGAGGCTCACTTCATGAAGATGGACTTTTTTATTTTTCAGTAAATCACTTCTGGTCTTCAGGCAACATTTTTAATGTTAGAAAGGCCTGAAAAGTAATTTATGGCTCTGAAAATCAGAGAAACTTGAAAAGAACATGTTTTTAAAGAAGAAGGTAAGCTCCTATGGAGCCCAGCTGAGCTCCCAGCCAGCCTCCCATGGGTATTCAGTCACAACGCTTTTGTACGGTTGTGTTATTCAAGACCCTGAGTAGTGATAGTATTCTAATTTCTTATTTGGCTGATAGCATCTGTAGAATTCTACATATAGTTGGTCTTTTCTTGGAGCAGGAAAAAGGGCTTTCGTGGTTGCTTCCAACTCTATTTCCTGTGATTTTATATGCAGTGTAGAGTCAGCTTCTAAAAAGGTGCAAGGTTCAAGCACAGAGCTGTACTGCACGAATGAGGAACTTAAATGTCCAATTACAGCAGAAAAATTAATCCTTGACTATTTAAGCTAAAGTGGTTGAGTGCAAATAACATTATTGCTGTCAGAGAGGAAACTAAAAAGCAGGTTGCTAAAGCCACGCACTGCCGCTCTGAGCGAGGCATGCACCGAACAGCATGGGGCAGGATTTGGCTCCTGTTGATGAAACTGCTGACTGGCCAGCTAGCATGGGAACCCCGTGTGAGAGTTATCTCAACTTATATTTTTAGTCTACTTTGAGCAGGACATCAAGTCCAAATTAGTTGTTTAGGCTCTCACTATACTTAGAAAAGAGATGATAGGCTCCTCCCCAAAAGACTTCACAGTCTTAAAATGAGTGGGATGAATCGCTCTACATAGCCGCCTATTTCCGTCTCTGGCTCCAGAGGGAATTCAAAAAAGTGAATGAAAATCCTAATGACAAGTCTGAAAACAGCACGTGTCCTCGGTCCCATATTAAAGAGATGCTATTGAACATAAGTCAGGAAATTATCAGTAGAAAATGTTGTCCTTTCCTTGTACTCTTTACTGCACAAAGAATTAAATGTAAAAATTAAAATGAAATATGGGAAACTTACAGGATTCTCAGATTTGGATGCTTGCCCCTTTCAACAGTGACTCTCAGCCTAAAGCTGATGGGATCGCTAGGGGTTCACAGATCTACTTTAATCCTTACAATGTAGTCACTTTTAAGCAATGTCACATCCTGCTAAACTCCAGCCAGGGTTTCCCAAGGCTTCTTAGACATCGTAGCTATAGTAACAGGAAGCCAAACAACTCTGTTCCCTACATGACATGACTTTGTTGGGTGTTCCTTACAGTTGGAATTCAACTGTGATCAAATGTACAGGTGACAGCTCCGCTGAGGAGGTATAACACACACAGCAGGACCTAATCAAGCTGCAAAGTAACCTGAAGAGATGAGAGCAATGGGAGCTGTAGGCAATACAGGCGAATTCGGGAGCAATGCCAGCCCCACACCACACAGTGAAGAAATCAATCGCACTGTCAAAAAATGAAGATTAGAAATAGGAGTTTCTTCCTCCATCAAAGTCAGTAATGTTAATCCCTTTTATTGTGTTCTTTTATTGAAATGTGCTCTGGCTTTTAATGAGGGTAGATGCTACACTTGTTACAAGGGACATATGGAAGTGCAAAATAATATTTCCTTGGTGAAAATGTATAAATGGTTCAAGAATCTCTGCTTTGGTGACTTTTTCTGAAGGCCACTGTCCTCACCCTGCTGTCACGGCTCACTGGCACTACTTCCAGCAATGAACAAGGCAGTGTCTGCGTTCATCTCTTGGGAAAAGATATTTATACAAGTATTGATTGAGCAGACTGAAGGGCAGGCAGACTGATAGCTGGCCGCAGTAGCAAGATGGCTTTTATAGTATGGCCCACAAGCATGATAGTTAAATGTTTTTTATTCCTTACCATCACCTCTGTCTGCATGTTAAAGCAAAGTGACAAGATTTAGCATTTGATTGCCACAGTGCATTTAACATCTATACGCCAAAATCAAAATATATTCGAAAGCATTTAGAATAAACAAAACCACAAACAAAGTCCCAAGTTAATTAATCATTCAACCATTCATTGGTATCCCTCTAACAAACCTACAGTGCCTGTTGCTTAGACATTATTCTTAAATGGAAGCTCATATTGCAGTTGAGCAGTTCTTCCCAGGCTGTGGGAGCGTGGCCAAAGGCTGAAGAGACTCCTCTCTGGAAGATGTAGTCACCTCTAGGTAGAATATGGGGTAAACAAACAAAAAATGATTGTGTTCCTTTTCTGACAGCAGAAGATTCTGTTTTCTCAGGTTTCCATTTAAAGCTCTGTGTTTAGAATCGAATGGCTGAACATTCAAACATCCAGGCCCCACCAGAAGTCTGAAAAAGACTGATGTCACTGTTTACCCATGGCTGTGAAGAAAAGTCAGACATACATCCTTGGAAAGAGGAAAAAATGGAAAGAAGGTATTATCTCCAGCAGGAAAGGAGAAGCACCACAGAAAAATCTTCTTGTAACAGCAACATTTCTGAAGATGGCTCCCCAGTCCCAGGAGAACCACTTTAGCCACTTCCTGAGAGAAGAGAACACCTTTTCTCCCTCTAAGTGTAGAAAAGAGACCTCTGGAAAAGTGCACGTGCCAAGGAAGCTGATTCACGCTGGCAATGGGAGTGGTATTACCAGAGATAAAGGCTGTAGCACACGGAAGAACTTTGGTAGCATGAGAGTCTCCTACTACTGTGATCAGCTGTCAACCACACTTTCCAAGATATTGAAATAAGAAATTTATTGGTACTCAGCTGCACTGTGAAGCAATAGGAGACAGAGGCTCATCCCACAAAGTCCCCACATCCCTTTTGTCTCTGTTGTTCTTGTAACGCAAGATCACAACCACCAAGGTCCAGGATTCAATCCTAAATTGTACTAATCATCCTCATCAAAATGACACTTTTTGATTTTAATTTTAAAACTGCATTTTCAAGAACAAATTTGTCTGTGTTTTAGTTTAAAAAATGTAAATTAGTTGGCTAACCTGACAATTGTTTTTAACTCATTTTCCTTTCTTCTGTTCAGGGAAAACCTGACAATTCAATGATTCATCTGGTTCTAGCTTTCAAAACAATAGTTCTCAAATAGCAAAAAAGCCCATCACTCAGGGCCTTTAATCTGGAGTCTGGTGTCAAAAGAGACATACAAAAGTTCAAAAGATTGAGTAAAATTATCATATTTTTAAGTCCTTTTTTAGAAATCTGGATCCTGAACAATAGGTAAAGAAAGGCTGCAGAACAGGGCAGCTGATATATTACAGAACATCCTAGAATACTTCTAGTCCTTCCCAAATTACAAATAAAGATGTGTTAGTGTCTGACATCACTGTTGCATAAAAACTACTGACCAAATCTCAATGCATTCAATTAATTAGCTTCAATATAATGTCTCAATATAGATTCCACAATACAATGGCATGAACCCACTCATTAAATACAAGCACTACCAGACCTGACTCTAATGCAGCAAATAATACCAAATTGGTCATAATTACAACATAAAACTCCTGTTATGTTGTGATCAATTTATTCTTCATTCATATTTGTAGCTAATGAAAATAACTTACACTGATAAATGATTCTTCAAAAGTTCACTGCAGTGAAGAATAGAACAGGTGTGGCCCGTGTCCCTATTATCGAAATTGTCCAGGAGATGAGTTTTAATTTGCCATAAATACTTTATGCTGCATCCTTTACTACTGTATTATTCATTTTCTAGCAAAATGTGAGGCAAGTAATCCCCCATGGGAAAAGACTGTAGATGGATATTAGCAAGGATTTTTTTCCTTTTCCAGTCAGCCTTCAGGGTTTTCTGGAAAGCAGGAAAGACTGCGGTTACTGAGAGAAAGTGGCAAGATCTCCAAGAAGTATATAGGAAATATTTTTCCTCTATTGGGAAATACTTCAAGATTTTTTAGTTTTGCAAATCCAGGTAAGAATAGAAAGTCTACATGTGAGTTATAGATAAAAATAAATTCCCTTTCAGTCCTGTGAAAGATTTCATTTTGCTTTCAAATATTCTTAAAGTTACTTCAATAAAAATTTCAAAAGGAGTCATCATTTCACGCTAAAAACCAGCAAACTTATTCATTTTCAAACGTATTCTATATTAACAGTTATGTGTTCCTCCTCAAAACTTTACCACAAAAACAACTATGCTCTAATAAACTGCCACTTCAAATACCTTCCATCATGCTAAATTTTGGTCATACTGTGAAAACACAGAAGCCTTTAGGGTGAATTGTTAATCCCAATCGTTCCTCAAAGTACTCCCAAACTCAACAATAACTTGAACCTCTTGGTCTATTCTTCTTCAAATAATTTAACTCTTTCATCTTTAGGCAGCTCACAGCGGAACAGTGCTTCCTGGTGAACACACCCCCGGGCAAGAAAACGATCCACTTTCTCCAGGAGAAAGTTCTTGACTTAATGTTAATTTATCCTGATAAAAAGCATATTAGAGCTAGCTCAAAGCACAATGAAATTCAGAACTTTTTCCTATCTGATTATTGGGATCTAAATGGACTTCATGAAAAAATAAAATAAAATAAAATAAAATAAAATAAAATAAAATAAAATAAAATAAAATAAAATAACCAACCTGATGTTTCCTAACAAACAAGGAATCCTCAGTGATGGGGCTCAGAAAATGTATTACAGTTTAGACCTTACAAAGCACTCTCAAATCTCCTGGTTTCTCTCCTATCCTGCTCAGATCTTTCTCCTTCCCCCACGCTGAAAAATATATGTCAGGAACCTTGCCTACCCTTTGCAGCGTATCACAGAGTCCATCCTTGCAGCCGGTCTGCAAATCTACGCATCGCAGCCATGCTGCCTTTGGAAGCAGCTCGGAAACAAATAGATAATAACAACAACAACAAAAAAATGGAGTCCAGGATCCTACTCCAGTCCTACTGAAATTTGGTTTTTTGAGCTAAGGGTGCAGGTCTCCTGTATGATCTTTCGCAGAATAACTGACAAGAACAAAGCCCACAATTATTAACCTTTCCACTTGTTCCCATAGTTTATTGTGACAAGACAATGCAATAAGCTTGAAGGTAATCAAAAAGCAATTTTGTAGTAGTGAGCTTAAAATGACAAACCTTTCCTTTTCTAAATAAATCACCATTATTCCCACATGGTCCATGCTTGACAAGTTTGTTTCCTTAGTAACAGAGTACTTAAACAGGGTTTGTGTGCAAAGATTATACCTTTAGCCACAGAAGTGAAAGAGGAGACAATAGGACAAAAAGTGGTCCACCCACCTAAGTCTGTGATTTAAATATTTATCAGCTGGGTAATGACAGGAGACAAGGATGTGCAGAAGCCCAGGTGTGCTTATTCCCTCCACGCATTTTGTGCACTTAGTGGAGTCTATGGACTCTGAGGGGTTTTCAGACTACACTGCCTAAACTGAATTTAACACTCCCTGATGTTTGTTCAATAGCTCACCTAATGTTGAGGTCAGCTGTCTTATAAATTATTGAGCAGATTAACAGTGTTAGGACTACAATATAAATAAAGGGTATGCACCAGACAAAGAAGACATACAGTGTGTCTGGCTCAAAGACAAAAGAGTGAACAGACAGAAGAAAAGATTAATACGCTGTGGGTACATTTAAGAGCTTTCTGCTTTGTTTTGTCAGTAATTAAATGACTGATTGCTCTGTAATAGTAAATGTGTTTGACTCTGGATACACAAAACCTGATGTTATGCGGTACTGAGCTCTGTCCACTGTTGGAGAAAATCCTCCAGCCCACTCCGTTTGTCGGTGCCTAATAAATTCCTAGTACTCTTCCATCAAATGTAGACAAGTCAAGTAAACACTGAATGGGCAGGACTCTGAAAAATTTCGCTTTCTCTGTAATTAAACAAGGACAGCTTATCTAGCAACAAGTTAAGTTGGTGCAAAGCAAATTGATTTTAAGTCTTTCACCAATTTTTTTAATATATTTTCCCTCTTGTCAGCCGATGGGTTTCACATTTCCCGTGATGAGCAAATGCCACAACAGGCTCTGCACAGCCAGCATGTTAAGTCAGATATTCTATAACCTAACGTTTTTACAGTCCTGCATTCAGCTACCAGCCACTGACATACAAAAACCACTGAGCCAATCTCTATAAAAAATCCCCTGTGTATCCAAAATACCGTGCCCACTTCCCTTCTGACCTGACTGTTTCAGCAGCTGTCCCCAAGAACCAAATCACTGCAGTTTCTCAAGTGCCAAATAATTTAATGTGTTGGAGGACAAAGAAAAGAAGATGGAATGTTTCTACTTCTTTCATCAACATCAACCCTTGGAAGGCGGTGTTGCTTGCTAACTGTATGTAGCAGAGCTTAAGATCGTTTCTGCAGAGAAATTATCCAAGTGAGTTTAAGCCCAAATTCAAAACTTAATTTCGAAAAGCTGGTGAGATTGTAATGGTGATGAATTATATCTGTTGTTTACAAGTAAATTTTCTCATCACATGCAAATGGGTGTTTATAAATTAATATTAAACTTGTGATTTATAAAAAAGTAAGGCAGTATATGTTTTAGCAGACAGCTTATTTTAAACTTCAATCAAAACCAACAGACTCCAACATTCATTACGACTTGAAGTATTATTCATCAACACTTCTAAATTACCAGGAAGAACTGAAGTATTCACCCATTTCCTTACACTTTCCAGCAGCCATACAGCTTGCTTGCAGGTTTGAATAGGTTCCTCCAGGTTACAAAATATGCTGCTACTACTAGAAATATTGCAAAACACTATGGGCCAAGAGGTGACAAGATGGGTGATCTGTTGAAGGTCCCCTGATAGGTTATTATAATGAATGAGGGGATGAATCTTGATAGTTAAGTTACTTTTGAGGAAAGATTTTTTCTCTTCATCAAAGTAACCTGAAGTATAGAGACGGGAAGCATTTATGCAATTCACTTTTGTTCAATCAGGAGTTTTCTCAAAGTGGCCCAGAAAACAAGGCTCACATGCCAAAATGTAAGAGCTCCAGATGAAATCTGAAGAGCTGGCGGTTTCATTAGTCACTGAGAACTACCAAGAACAGTTGAAACAAACCATTTTACTTCGTTTGTCACTGGCTTTCAAATAGTGACCACAACAACTGTGAGTCACTATCAGAGACATCAGTAGCGTAGGAATGTTAGTCCCACAATCAAAAAGCTCTTTCCACATATGTCCTGCCTCCTGAGCACCCACTCTCTCTCTTGCATCTTTTAGTGTAAACAACATTCAATATTGAGATGTAAGATGAAAATCAATATGGAGTTTTGCTAGTAAAACAATTTACCTCCATGCATGGGAAATAATGAGCCCTATTCCTTTAACTCTGGAAATTAGGCTGTCTTTTTTTAAATGTACTGAAATATAAAACTTGCTAAATCTAAATTACCGGCTTAATAACATATTTGCCCAAACATTCTTGGATGAAATATCAATTTGGAAGAGGCGCCAGATTAGATTCATCAGAAAACATGTTGCAGAGTAATTTAGAAAATATTAAAATGTCAACTTCTCTCCAGTCCTCCCTCTGAAATGCAAGAGAGGATATTGTTCAGCTCACTAATTCTATAGTGTTGTTTTCTTTTCCCTTCCCCCACATTATGTTTTCTTCTAATTGTCTCCGGCTACAGGAGAGGAACAAAATGATCCATTATTAAATGATTTTGCTGAGTGCTTTGTCTTTACCCTCTCTGATCAGGAGTGAAACTTTCCCCCCAAGTACAACTTCCATCTTCCCAAACCATGTACAGATATTAAATTCTGTTTTCTACACACACAGTGAGAACCTAGCAAAAATGGTTGCACAATTGTTAAGAAATAACATTTTGATCTTCCATCATAGACAACCTAATGTCTATCAAGTCTTTCACTAAGAAAGTAGCATTCTGCATTACAGGACTGAAGCAGATAAATATATTTGCTAAAAAAATTTACTGTTTGCATCAATTTCAAGAACTGCAGTGCAGATTTATTCATTCCCTACTGGCAATTTGCATTAGCAATAATCAGATGAACAAGCACAAGCCTGCAAGAATGGCATTTCCTTCTGAATTTAAGAAATCGAGTGTGCTAAGCTATTTTCTAACATTTTTTAAAAGATTTTTTTTATCCCATCTATGATGGTCAAAGGTAACTGCAAACTACCTATTTAACCTGTGGTTTAGAATGCTTTTTCATCAACGGCTAGTAAGTTTACTTGGTTTACTTATTTACAACATTTTAGGGAACAGGATAAAGTGAACCTTGCTGCTAAGCAAAGACTCCGCGTTACCGTTCCTGACTCTTCTATAGTTTTCCTGTGTGATCTTTGGTAGATTACTTACCTTATCTTTAAATGTGAATATTTATATCAAGTAACTACAGAGTATTTAGTAAGGGGAATGTGCAGACCAGCAAAGTAAATCCTTAAGCATGGAAAGGATAATCCACATTCAGATGACAAGGTCATGAGAAAGCCTCTGAACTATACTGGCAGGATTTAACCTCTGACAGGTAGATCCTGAAACAATTGGGAAAATAATAAACCGTGTTAAAATACCTGGCCTGAATCTCTGATCCTTTGACTGCAAACTATTGATGTCATTAACTCTAAGTGTCAGGAGACATCTCTCATCCACATATTGACTGAGCCTATTCTCACTTCGCTGATAAATCCTGGAAAGATTCTGACTCTGGGAATGAGGTACCATTCTACCACAACCCATTTGTGCCACTCCCTTCTGGCACTGGAAGTGCCCCTCCTTACTCTGGACTCCAAAATTTAGTCTGTACTCGACTGTACTAAACTTGTACCGCATGATGGACACCCTCCCTATCCCAGCATCACCCACACCCACCTCTCAGCAGGTCTGTCTGCTTGCCACAGTGTCCAGCCCCGGAGCAGGAACACAGGGCTGCTCAGGTTTTCATCGGCTCTGTGGCAGGCATATCTTTCCCCTACGCACGTCCTGCTGCAGAAAAGGCAGCCGCCTAGTTTTAGGGTGATTGTCAGGGTGCCAAAAGGTCTGTGCTGAAAAACCACTCGCACGGAAGGAAGCGTTAGCATCCGTATTCGGGGCTTTGAAGACTCCGTTGCCAAGTAGCAACTTCACTGTCCCATGCAGGGTTTTGTAGGCTCCTGTGGTAGGAGCTTGCTCCTCTTCGGGCAGCGGGGAATAAACGGCCTATGACAGGTCTTACTCAAAGACAGAAAAACTACTAAGGAGCATTCCCTTTGCTTGCTGGCCAGAGAGAGGACAACAACTCGAAGTTCGGGTGCCGTGCTCCAGCTCTCATAAGACCACAGTCGAAGTATTGTATTTACCCACAGAGACATCTGAGATCTTCTGCAAAGTTGTGCTTTAGATCTCAGCCATCATAACTGCACTTCACAAGAAATAAGGTCTGTGACAGGAACTGAAGTTTATAGACAGATCAGTGGCATCAGGCTATTAATTACCTACTGTCTGCAAGTCTCTTTGAAATGCAATGTGTAAGCTCTAAGCATTATTAATAAATTCTCGGTTACCATGCTGATGTGCCGTTCAAATGGTTAGAATAAACTGTTATTCTAGTCATTATTCAAATCACTAGAATAAACTGTAATATCTTAGAATAGCATTACTGAGTGTCTGGCTGGAATCTAATATCTTACAACTGAAAATAAAAACCTGAAAATACATTCTAAATGCAACTGATATGGTACTGTCCATCCGAATTTGCAGATACCTTGAGACAATAATTCTGAGAGATATGAATAACCAACAGCTTCAAGACTTGTTACTTTGAAGGTTCATCAAGAGGACTAGCATACACATGGACGAGCACACTGACAGCAGTGCAGCCAGCCCAATCCAAAAGGATAATTTTCAGCTAGGGGGGAAAGTCCTGGGTCTCCCTGCTGCTCCTGAAGTCAGCTCAGTGCGCACAAACTACAGGAGGATGCTGCAACACTGCCTCTGCTAGGGAGCACTGCAGCAGGGAAGAATCAGACAGACTTACGAGGGCTGAATCATTGCAGAGACCTATATTGTGTAGAGTCCCCGATGCCCTGAATTGCTTTAGTAATCACTTTAGGCTCAACTGCTTTTAGTGAGTACTTCACCCTTCTGTGCCAGCATTTCTTACGCAGATATACAATTTTAGATGAATTTCTTGATTAGAAGCTCATAGTTATCCAAGTCCTTTGCTCATCAGTAGTGTGACATTCACGATCTGCCAACACACCACTCTGGGAGATTAAGTAGAATAGATTTTAAACGGTATGTTATTGACATTTCAATTATTTAAGCTTCGGTAGAAAGTGACCAGATGAGGTTTAGATTATATGATCCGTCTCACAAAAAAGTTCTGCCGGAAAGGAGCAGATGAAAAGAAGAGGTAAGGGGCGGCTCAGATGACTATAGATCATGGCTGAGGAGGAGAGGTAGACAAGTTGGATAGATTCGCTAGGGGGATAGATCCAAAAGTGCTTTATAAAATAGTCAAAGTGATACAAACACTTTTTCTAAATACCTCAGGAAGACAAAATACCTCAAGGAAGAAGCCTGAAGCAAAAGCGCATTAGCAGCAAGCATGAAATGGAAGGGCACTATCAGCCCAAAACCCATCTGTATAAATCAGCCACCAGGAAAATTAGGAAGCTAGTTAGGTGGTTTCTAATAATGAGAAGACCAAGATTCTGAAAGACTTCCAGTGGAGGCAAGACAATCTAACTATTTGTGAATGGGATTATAGCACATGCTTGCCAAAGCAAGCAACAGGCAGGACTCAGGGACTCAAGAAATCCCTCCTAGCCCCGTTTTCCCAAAGAACACAGCACTCCATTAAGCAAGATATAAGTGTAAGATGTAAGTGATGTAAAAGCCTAAGACTCCTGCTCACCGAAATGAACAGAGGATATCTCGGGGTTACACGATATTCTGTGTGACAGTACCTGCATCCTGGATGGAGGGCACCGACCACAAAATGTCAAAACCACTGAAAGTCTGTCATTATATGAACCTCTCATATAACAGTCTGCCTCAGTTTGCTTAAATCCTTGTTGCAAATGTTCTGCGTTGCAGAAGGTAAAAACAGCTGGCCAGCAACATTCATAGTCTTATTACTACTTATATTTTCACAACAGCCAGACAGAATCGGGTGGACCCTCTAAACAGGCATAAAAATATATGAGGTTTGTGATTTTCATCTACTAGGGTAATCTTTCCATTTCCAAATAAGTATACACACTGAACCTCTCCACAATGACTGCAGAGTGGGGAAGAAGCAGTCAAGTTGTTGGGGTTTTTTTTGTTTTAATAATTATAATAATTAAGACTGTCACTGCTAAGCATTGAAAACATGATGGCCAAAATGTTCAGCCACGGATGTCTTAATCCAGACTTCTAAATTCAAACCTAGCCAGATAAGCAAGGGACTTTTTTTTCAGCTGAGTGTCTCTGGCTTCTAAGGGGCCGATCTACTCAAGAACTTTGATAATCACCTCATTTATGAACAACTGCAAAATCACTTGTCTTTTCATGAAAACACTCCAGCACATGCACTTAAGCAAACTGGGACATTATTTGGGAAATTAAGCAGAGTTAGGCGCCTGATTTAAGCATACAAGTTAAACCACTTTGGCATAAATTATGCATTTCTGTAAAGATACTCTCACACAAACAACAAATCAGACGTTTTTCTTACACTGTAAAACCTCTAGCCAAAGTGTGAAGATGAGGATATTCTCTTCAATTTTTAGAGAATATCCGAGGCACATTAACTGCCAAACTAGGAAGAATGCTCTGCCAAGAAAAAGTGAAAGATTTTCCAAATTTTATTCCTGGGGAAACAGTTTGTCATGCTACCTGAAGCCATGAAAAGAAAACAGTAAATATAATGAAGCATTAACACCCATCAGGCAGCATGTTTATAGGCAATTGTCTGTTTCACACACCTTGAATTGTATAATGAGACCAAGGGAGTTTTACTACCTATGAAGTAGAGTAATCATCCTCAAATGAGCTGCCTGGAAAGCATTATTGTTGTTATGAAATTGAATTTATATGTAAAAATAACAAAACAGATTTAAGTAGGTCCTTATTGACATGACTGGAAACACTGGAAGCCAACCAGAAATTGCCTGTCTGATTTATCACAAAAGCGAGTGGGATCTAGGAAACCACTTCTTCACTCTTCTACAGACCCTGAGACAATTTTTTTTTAACTTGAACCTTTCTTGATTCATCACCCTTAGGGCAGCATGAAGCTTCCATTAGTAGCTAACCGCAAACTTGTCCCTACCTCAAAATTAGTAAATCCTCTTTGGTCTTAGCTCAAATTGAATTCTTAGAAGCCTTAAAACAGGGTTCATAAAGCAGACAGTGAATGGAATGCAAACCAGAGAGGCTCAGTCTCAAAGGAATGCAGAAAGCTCAGCCACTATCCCATCTGGAGAGCCAGAAACAAGCCACAGACAGAAACTCAACACCAACCCAAAAATGGCAACATTACAGGATAGTGAAAGAAGAGTGTGAATGAGGCATGAATATAAGATTTTGGCTACAGGACCAGACACCACTTTTACAGCTTTTTCCAGAAGGACTGTGATGCAGGGGTGAATAAATGAAGGGGTCTAAGTGTGACAAACCAGCATCTCAGATGTTGAAACCACTCTTCTCCTCCATTTTTTCCCCTTGGTCTTTCTCTCCTGAGGCTTAGCCAGTGCACTGTTCAGGCAGTTGGCACAACAAAACAGACCTCCCTTCCATTTTACGGAGAGCCACAGATTTCTGGGTATGAAGATTTTTGAAGGTAGTGAAAAAAACCAACTGTTATTGCTCACTGTAAAGATGAATGGTTGCAGCTCTGAGAGCAGGTAATGAATCTGTAGCTAAGTGACATACTCCTTATGATCCACAAGAAAGCAGGCTTTCCAGACCAAGGTCCTTCAACTCTTAACACTAGTGCCTTTCCCATCAGAGTCTGGAAGAAGATCTCTTGGCTTGCACCGCTGCAAAAAGACACTGCTAGCTTTACTCTACTGTAACAGAATGGCCAGACACAGATAACCATGAAATGATTAACCAGGGGTTAATTATGGTGTAAACATGCAAGTTATTTTCCTGCAATAAGTGCAAAGAAATAAAATTTTGTGTTGGACTGGATAATAGATGTCTGAGTCCATCTCCTCTTTGGTGGGTGCACTCCAGAGAGCGTAACTGAGAAGGGCATCTCTCCATGGAGAGAACCAGGCTACTGAATGCGAAAAAGTGGGCAAATGATGACATTTTGCCCCGTATGTGGCTCTCTGCACAATTACAGATTTTCTCTATGGGAACAAAAAAGGAGGAACCTGAGTGTTTTGTGAGTTGGGCCAGCTGTCATATGTAAAGATCTCCCACATGCAGCCCAGAGGATTTGTTTTCCTAAACAAACTTGTAATCATCTGTCTTTTTACATATAACTTCTGTGACACACTGAGGAAAATCAGAAAGCGATGCTGAAAGCTTTCCATGCTCTATTAATTTTATTATGTAAATCCACTCCCCAATTGATATTTTCATTCAAAAGTAGCACAAGATCCGTCATTATTCCTCGATGTAAAGGGAAGCAAAACAAGTAGTATTCAAGCAAGTACTCTCATTTGGATTATTATTTTAATACAGCAGTATTGTCTGTAGGTAATTTTTAAAGCATGTTTGCACAGCAATTCTAGGCTTCTCCTTCCCAGAGGCTGTTTAGCTTTGTCAATATTTATTGCTATTGCTTTTGTAAACACAATAGAAAGCAAAAATGTTTGACTTTAACCTAATAAGCAGATTTTGAGAAACGGACAACAAAATCACTTTTCTGCTTTTTGAGTTATCTGTCTCCATACCTAATAATACAGCAACAAAGGGGAAGCGAAACTCACAAAGACTGAAAACCCACAGAAAATACGTGCAAAGCATCCTCAATGTTTTAACGTCAGTTCTACTGCCATAGATGAGTATTAAATAGCTAAAAACTGCTTTTAAGGTAGTTAATGTAACACACACTCACCTAGTCCTATGGACATACAGACAAATGTACATATTTCATTTAACTGCTGTTTTCTTTAAATATTTGGAAGAAGTGTCCCACAATGGCATGGTCTATGAAATGTACTTGGTCTGAAGGCCAAACACAGGGTTTGACTCCACTGTGAATACTGTAGCTCAGTTACTCAGACCCAAGCAAACATACAGAAGATGTTAATTGGAATAGACAATAAATCAAAGCAACAGAAACTGGTTTTCCCTACAGAAATATATTAGTCAAGTCTTCTCCAAAATATTATCAAATTGTGATTTAGAGTACAGAAGTACCTTGCATTTTTAGGTAAATTTTTTGACTAAACACTCCAAATCCACAGCAAGAATTAATCCCCAAAGCAAAGAACTTCAAAGCAAAAAAAAAAAGACAACAGTGGGGAAACCAAAGCAACATAAAAGGGATGTGATTTGCTCTAGCCAGGAACAGACCCATGCACCAATTTTGTGTGCTCTTTGTGACACCTTGGGGATTCTGAATCACATTCGACAGTTTAAAATTCTTACAGATTTATTGAACCATGGGATGCCACAATGTACAGGTTACCATTTCCTAGTGGAATTTACTACTACCTGGCAGAGACCATATCATATATCTGCCAGACTGTCAGGGCTCTGAGGGCACTAAAGTCTTTACTGGCCCTGACCAGCCTCACCTTGGGCTTCCACCCACACCCATGAGATCACAAACTCTATTTAAGTTCCTTCCTGAGGTGTGCTGGAGGGGCACTGGTTTCCAATGTGACTGCAACCATGCCTGCTACTGGCCTTGCTGCTCCTTGATCTGGACATCAACCAGCAGACTAGCTTCCTGGCTTGACCTTGACCTTGGCCCTGCCTCACCACTATGGGCCCATGTGGCAAGTGATGATCCTGACCTACAGACTGTCTTCCCGGCTTGATCTCAGACCTGTCTTGTTACCATGATGTCTGTCTCATGATATGGACTCCTAACTGGACCTGGTCACCACCTTTACATCTGTCCTGTTTGCCTGGCAGAGGTACTGTGGGATGTGGCTCTGGCTGGGGAAGCCCCCGCTGTGCTGGTGGTTATTGCTGTTGACTCCCCACCCCTAAGGGAGATGTTGGCTTTTGCTGTTCCCTGTCAGAGCATGTAAAGATGCTGTAATAAAGCATTAATGAAGATAGTAATTATGTAAGTTTAAGTGGAAATGTTTTCTGGTATCAGATTGGCTGAAACCAAGACAAGTTGGTTTTGTTCATAACCTCATAGGTAAGAGGAGTTTGGAGAATGGAAAACTTCAACCCCAGAGCCAAGCAAACAAAATACACTGCCTCCAATATTGGCACTGCCCTTTAGAAACTTTATAGGACAGGTATTCAGAGCTGCTAAGCCGAACAGGTGTTTGAGGACAAACCCGAAAAACTTCCTATTGTCTGTGGGAAAGGAAAGGTTGTTCCTCTTATAGAACTTGTCAAGGCTGAATCAAACTGATCGGGAGCAAAAAAAGAGCTAGGATTCAGAAAAAGTGAAAAGCCTGCATCCAACCTGATATTCACTCTTGACGTGGTCGTTCACTTTTCAAGGTCCACTACACATTTTCTGATGCAGACCAAAATTCCAGTTGGGGATGGAGGGAGAGTTTTTGAAAAATTGCACGCAAAAGTACATGTCCCCATTTGGCACCAGGGAGCTCAACATTATTGTATTTTTCACAGTTCGGTTTTTAGCCAGTTTTGAGTAGGGCTTAGTTGCTTATAGTTGCATTTTGCTTATCCTTAAATGCTATGAGCACCATTTGGGTGTCTGGATTTTATGGCTCAATTATTTTACTATGGAACAACTACCACAGTGTCCATGTTTTACCAAAGGAAAAAGGCAAGTAAATTTTCCAATTATCAAGGTAATGTAGCACTCGGTGTATATCATTATGAAGCTGTTAACAAAAATGCTACATTTTCATTAGCTAAAAGGCTATTTATCCCTAATGAGTTGTTAAAGACTAAGGGCAAAATTCTGCTTTCAGTTACACCAGCATAAATCTGTAATCCATTTGAGTGCCTCTGGATTTATACTGGTGTCAGTGAAAGCAGAATTTGGCCTGAATGCTCTTGGATTTGACTTTGTAATCTGTTTCCACTTTAAGAAAGTCATTATTCACCAGTAAGGACCGATCAATATCAGTAATACTGGGGGGAAGGAGAAATCAAAGGGACTTCTCTTTTTCCCCCCTATGGATACTTTAGAACACAATACGTCTATTGAAATACAAACTATAGCCTAAAATGTGTACAGCACGGACATATTTCAGGACTGCTTTGCAGCCTAGATGCTGATGCGCATCTACATCTGAATGACAAACACAGAACTTGAAGGTGGCCAATTTCTAGGGCTTCTCTTTTAAAATAAAACTAACTGGTAAGCAGGCAGTTGACCAACAGCAGAAATGTGTTCTGGGACCAACGAGAGCCTTCTGAACCATAGCCTACCTCAACAAAACACATTTGGCACAATATTCAATCTTATTAAATATCTGAGAGAACTTCTGAATTGTGGCCTTTAAATCGGAGAAAACTTACATTTGGTGAGATTTTGCCCCTGGCTTCGGTGAAGCAGGAATCTTGCCTTACAAGATTTCTACTGAACTGATTGTGCACGATAGATTTATACAATACAGCAAATTACAGGTGTAGAAGGACTTTACAGGCCATGGCATGTCCATTAAAGTCAAATATGCTATAACAATGATGTTTATATGACTAATACACTTCAATATTTCAAGTGTCAAGATTTTGAAAAATGAATAGAAATGATAAATTTGAAAATCAAATGTACAACAATAGCAGAGAATCTGTACAAATTATCTGAAAGTAATTAATGTGCTAGTTCTGTATGTGAACATAGCTCTGTTAGGGGCTGACTACAGGAACCTTAACAACAAAGAATTTATTGACAGCTAATGATACCGTACCATATGTGGTAGGGACTAGTGATCTTCACAGCAAACATTTGGTTTTATTTTTCATCAAATTTCTTTATGTTGCTTGATAACTGTAGTATATTATACCTGATTACACAAATGCTACATCTGGCCCCTAGATGAATTAATATATCTGAGTGGTAAATGAACTTCCATAGCTATTAGTGGTACTTCTGCATCCCATGTTTTTGCTGCAACTCTTTAAAATATTTGGAGTAATAGCTAAGATTCTAGGGCAATGATTCCCTACCGATGCAATAAATTTCTTCCTTATTTAGCCTTACATAAACCCAGGAAAGGTACTCTAGCCTTTATAGCTGCAAAGGTAACGTGAAAACACAACAGAAGTTAATATTAAGGACTCAGAAATAATAGAGATGGGCAAGAGCTGAGACATTGATCCCAATGTAACATTTTCATGAAGCCTAACGATTAGATTTAATAGGTCAAAATATTAAAGAGAAGCTGCAATGGCGAAGATTTTCAAAATCAGTAAAAAGATCAACTTTCTTACGGTGTGAACACTATATTTCACTACAATGTTTGTTAGGAAGTCTGTTGACTCTACAGATTACTTAAGCCAAGGATATTTGACTGCCCTAGGATTCCAGGTTGCATTTTTGGTCATCAGCAACTCTTGCAGATGGCAACATAACCTTTCCTCTCCCGGCCTGACCTCCTTTCTGCTAACATATCTGTTCTTTCTGTAAAGTTTTGGAGGCAAAGGTAAGTTCTGTGTGCTATACTGTAGTCTTGTGCAGTAATAGGGAAAACGAGGGAAAATGTGGGTCTGCTGTTGAACGAGACGGGTGCCGTGGTGACGGATGATGCAGAGAAGGCAGAGATGCTGAATGCCTTCTTTGCTTCTGTCTTCACTGCTCGGGCCAGCTCTCGGGAGTCCCAGACTTTCCAAGTAACAGAGAAAGTCTGGAGGAAGGACAACTTTCCCTTGGTTGAGAAGGAACAAGATAGAGAACAACTAAGTAAACTGGATACCCACAAATCCCTGGGGCCTGATGGGATGCACCCGCGAGTGCTGAGGGAGCTGGTGGAAGTCATTGCTGGGCCGCTCTCCATCATCTTTGAAAGGTCCTGGAGAACAGGGGAGGTGCCTGAGGACTGGAGGAAAGCCAATGTCACTCCCGTCTTCAAAAAGGGCAAGAAGGATGACCCGGGAAACTACAGGCCAGTCAGCCTCACCTCCATCCCTGGAAAGATGATGGAGCAGCTTGTTCTGGGCGTCATCTCCAAGCATCTGGAGGAAAAGAAGGTTATCAGAAGTAGTCAACATGGGTTCACCAAGGGGAAGTCATGTCTGACTAATCTGATAGCCTTCTACGATGGCATGACTGGATGGGTGGATGAGGGGAGGGCAGTGGATGTTGTCTACCTTGACTTCAGCAAGGCCTTCAACACTGTCTCCCACATCATCCTCACAGGCAAGCTTAGGAGATGTGGGGTGGATTGAACAGTGGCTGACAGATGGAGCTCAGAGGGTTGTGGTCAGTGGTGCAGAGTCCAGTTGGAGGCCAGTAACTAGTGGTGTCCCTCAGGGGTCAGTACTGGGTCCAGTCCTGTTCAATATATTCATCAATGACCTGGATGAAGGGATAGAGTGTACCATCAGCGAGTTTGCTGATGACACAAAACTGGGAGGGGTGGCTGACACGCCGGAAGGCTGTGCTGCCATACAGCGTGACCCGGACACGCTGGAGAGTTGGGCAGAGAGGAACCTAATGAAATTCAACAATCGCAAGTGTAGGGTACTGCATCTGGGGAGGAATAACCCCATGCATCAGTACAGGTTGGGGGCTGACCTCCTGGAGAGTGGCTCTGTGGAAAGGGACCTGGGAGTCCTGGTGGACAACAGGATGACCATGAGCCGGCAATGTGCCCTGGTGGCCAAGAAGGCCAATTGCACCCTGGGGTGCATCAAGAAGAGTGTGGCCAGCAGGGCGAGGGAGGTCATCCTCCCCCTCTGCTCTGCCCTGGGGAGGCCGCATCTGGAGTACTGTGTCCAGTTCTGGGCTCCCCGGGTCAAGAAGGACAGGGAACTGCTGGAGAGGGTCCAGCAAAGGGCTACAGAGATGATGAGGGGATTGGAGCATCTTTCTTATGAGGAAAGGCTGAGGGATTTGGGGCTTTTTAGTCTGGAGAAAAGAAGACTGAGGGGGGATCTTATCAATGCTTATAAATACTTAAGGGGAGGGTGCCAGGGAGATGGGAACAGTCTTTCTTCAGTGGTGCCCAGTGACAGGACAAGAGGTAATGGGCACAAACTTGACCATAGGAAGTTCCATCTCAACCTGAGGAGGGACTTCTTCCCTTTGAGGGTGGCAGAGCAGTGGCACAGCTGCCCAGAGAGGTGGGGGAGTCTCCCACTCTGGAGCCATCCCAAACCCGCCTGGACGCCGTCCTGTGCAACTGCTGTAGGTGTCCCTGCTGTGACAGGGGGTTGGACTGGGGGAGCTCCAGAGGTCCCTTCCAACCCTGACCATTCTGTGATTTTGTGTGAACAGTAGTAAGTGTAACCAGAAAGTACCAAGTTCTCGCTTGCCCCAGTTTTCCAAGACTAGCAGATTGTTGCTAATACACATTTTTCCTGTCTTCCATGACTGATCATCTAGTTCTTTTATCTACTTTCATCTATGAAAGCATTTGCCATCAGTAAACAAATAATGTAAATACAAAAAAGAAGGGAGATGCCTTGCATTGTATGAATACTACCCAGGAAAATATTATAATACGCATGAATAAAACAACGTTTACTGTAAAAGAAGTAGAAACATGCAGCTGTATAAACACTTCTCAGTATTAGTAGAACTATGATTTCTCACTCTCCTTTTCTTTACTTAGTTGAATTCAACTCTATAATCCTATAAGCCACTAAACCCTGGAGAGTATAAATAAAAGTAGAGTCACTGAGGGCTAGCATTAATTCACATTACGTGGCAGACAGCTACAGGTAAAATATTAATTTACAATGAAACACAGACTTTAGGAATCAGTGAGTCCAGTCTGAATATCTGCATGGACTTGATGGGGGGAAAAAACCAACCCTTTTCAAGTATGAGTTAAGAGAGGAGGTTCCTGTAGTGACAATGACAGTATTTCAAGATGAAATGTCCCAGCATCTTCCTTCCAAAATATTCTTACCTTCTCTTGTTTTGATCAACAAGAACAAAAAGTTGCAAGCAAATAGCAAGGGACTAATTACACGATACCACCAAACACACTTTGGTCCGTGTCCACAGCAATCCGTTCTGCAGTTCATAACATATATTTTCGTATTCTTTGCAGGTAAAGAAGCAAATACATCACTTCACTACTGCTGGACTGGAGCACAACTAAAGGAACTGATTTTCCTGGGTTATACAGGCAGCCTGTGACAAAGCAATTAAATTAACCTAGGAATCTTAGGTATAGTCCCTGGCCTCTGAAGTATTTATTCTTCCACTCTTCGGAGTTAAAGGGTGGGAAAGCAGATCTATTTCTTTTATTTTCTCTGAACAAGAAAAAGGGAACTCGGTACACGGGTTCATGAGGTTTTGTTATTTTGTCATGTGTGTTACTGGATGGTTTGTCTACTGCAGCACACATGTTATTCTGTCAAATGTTTCAATCTTTGCTGAAATTCTCCATTTCTTTTGTTTCCACTTGCTTGTTTCTCCATTTTTAATCTATCTTCGCTACCTCTGCCATCTGGGGTACAGCCCCTTTTCCTCCATTTATTTACTTTTCTCGCTTTTAGCATGTTTATCACATCTTTGTATGGTGGCTCTTCTGCAGCAGAAGCCAGTGGAGGAACTGTGCACCTACTGCTGATGTGTAGTATACACAGAGGACAAACAAATCCAACGCTTCTTTGCATCTTGGGCATCTGAGTAAGGGATAAGTACGGACTCTAGCGATCTCTGGCTCTCATAACTAGCTACCTGGTACTTGTGTATCCAGGTTTAAAGTCCTGGGAGAATCTCAGCCACTGTAGAATTTGCTTCCAAATTCAAAGTGGGAAAAAGCAGATTCAGTATTCTGTCTATAAGGAAAATGACAATTTCAAAGCCATAGGGCATAAAGCTCAAGCCTTAACTGTTTCCAGGTTGTGATGAATATGAATGTCACAGCAAATTAGCAGATACTCTTTGGAGAGCATAAGTGAAAAGTCAGCCTTGAAAGACAGTCCATGAAAGTGCTACTGAGGACCTTATAAGTGAGCAAAAGTACTTTAACATCAAGATAAAATATCAATCATAACAAACAGATTTCAGAACTGCCCCTGTGCCTGATGTGAAAAGTGAAGCTTGGAATCAAATTACCAAACTAATTATTATTTAAGACTTAGGAGACGATATGGTCCCAGGCCTCTAAAGTCAAAGACTAAAGCAGTAAACAGGAAGTTTCCATAAATTGTTTGTCTTCCTTCTCCGCTGAGTTTAACTTCCAATCTCACCTGACCTTTAAAAGGTGTTCATTTCCTCACCTCTCATCTTAAAGAACTTGCATCAGTTTGGGCTTCCAAATGCCCTCGCTGCTTTATCAATCAGAAAGACTTGTTCCACAGCGTCATCGCAATCTTGTTTAGTTTCTGTCTTTTTACACCTACTTTCCCATTAGTCTATTGACCAGACTAAAAAGCAGGCCCCACGACAATGCTCCTTGCAGAAGTCCATGAAATGAAACCTACCATTTCCCACAAGGATCCTAGCATATTTACTTTAAATTTCAGAGGGAAGCTGAACCCTGTTATTGATATGCCACTGATTTATATCAGGAAGGCTCAACACCCAGATATAATTTATCTTGGCCTAGTGTTTGGAAAATGAAGCACTCAATATTGTGTCCTTTGACAAATGTATATAGGCACTGGATCCCAGAGGAAGCTCTAACAAATGGTTTTATTCGTGCATCATTCTAGAAATGTCTAAAACCAGCAGCTTCATAGAATTGCTTTTGTAGGTTCACACTAAGTAGTCTCGCTGCTTTTGGAGAGAATTAAAACCAAACCACTAACCCCCAAGCTCAAAAGCTGAAGAACTCATTTATTTTTAAACAAAATAATTAAAAGAAAAACACTAACCACAAAGACTTCACCTTTAGAGTCAAACAGCCTGACTGAATTTGTCCCTGGAAATCTTATAGCGGTAGTGAAAGAAATGCTCGTTAAAGCTAGGGTTTCCTTTCCAAGTGAATGTTTCACCAGGAAGCGGGAATCTCTTTATTTACTTTGGATGTCATGCGTCTAATCTTATCATAAATATTGTATGACTGTGATAGACTGATTTGATGGCAGCTCTATAAATAAACAAACCTCTTGACCTAAAGTACCAGCTCTGCTGTTGCCATGAAGTCAAGATGCTTGCTGGAGCTGAGGGTGTGGGGCAAACTCCCAGAGCTGTGTCTTCTCCCAAGAGACACACGATCAACAGTTGAAACTGGGATCCCTCCTTCCCTGAGTGGCCCATGCTGAGCCGGGACAGGGTGGTCTAGCACAAATTCCCATGTGGCAGGACACAACTTGTGAGTTGTTTATGAAATGCAGACTGCAGACAGATGTACAGGGATTGCCATTAGGATGTTGACATTTACAGTTGGAAGTGCTTTGCGTTACCATGGTATTTAGGGTACTTGGGGCACTGCAGTAGCTGTGCGTACATGTTTCTCAGAGGACCCTGGGCATCTGCTCATTAAAGGCTAGTTGTTCGTGGCTCCAGAACAGACAGGTGGTAGGTTAGAGTCCCCCATATTCCATGGCACTCTGGGGGATGGACTGACCCTTCTTTGCCCCTCACAAGATTTTCCAGCAAGTGGCTTTAATCATCACTAGACATCATAGAAAATTCTCCACTGGCTACAGCCATGGAGAAACACTGACATAAGAGAACCAGCCCTGCTTGTGTCCTGTCCCAGCTACTGCTGACCTGCACGTGACCAAAACTATTAGTTTTCCCAGAGACCTTATTTCCCATACACGTATGCTTCCTGCCAGTGAGAGAGTGAACTGGGCTTAAAGGATGTAAAAATACATCGCATTATCAGTCCAGAGAACAGGACTGGGCTCAGAAATTGAAGTTGAGCTTACTGTGCAGCACAGCGATGTGTCTAGCCAACTGGCTAGCTTGGGTAGTGCTGCTTGATTCTGCGTTGGCATTATCACTAAATTCTCCAGACAGCCTCAATACGCCTCTGTGGAGATGACATCATGATATCAAAATGAAATGAGACTATTTAAATGCAAGACTATCGTGGCGCTAGTACAATGTGAAAATGAAACTAACTCAATGTAACCCCACAGGGAGCAAGTTACAGTTTGAGAGAGAAATAAAACAATGTAAATGCATGTTACACTGGACTTAAAGAGCCCACTGAGGCCAGGGTCTGCTGCTGAATTTGTTTGGGCGTTCAGCTTAATTTGAGTCATATATCTTGAGCTGGATGCGTTGTTTTACTGAATAGCTATTAACTAAAATTAACATGCAGGAAAGTACGTTAGCGTTCAGGCAGAGTTTGACCTAAGCTGTGAAAAGCAAAGACACTGTGGAAGTCTGGCATTTCCTTCCTAACTGGGAAATGTCACTGAAACGACTCAGAGATACACAATCACACAACTATGAGTATTCTAGCATAGTCAAAGAATCACAGAATGGTGAGGGTTGGCAGGGACCTCTGGAGCTCCCCCAGTCCAACCCCCTGCCACAGCAGGGGCACCTCCAGCAGTGGCACAGGACGGCGTCCAGGCGGGTTTGGGATGGCTCCAGAGCGGGAGACTCCCCCACCTCTCTGGGCAGCTGTGCCACTGCTCTGCCACCCTCAAAGGAAAGAAGTCCCTCCTCAGGTTAAGATGGAACTTCCTATGTTCAAGTTTGTGCCCATCACCCCTTGTCCTAGAAAGATGTTGACAAACTCATTGGAAACTAAAATGGGAAACCATAAATGATAAGAGAATGCAGTGATTCAGTCTGAATTGAGTCTATCGGGGTAGGGATGGGGAAGTGAAGATGCAATGTCATCATAAAGTATTTGAAGGGTGTGAAAGAGCAAAAAGCTAGTTTTAGTACTTACAGGAGCTATCTAGGTGTAATGGCGCAAAACTGAGAATAAGAACTATCAGTCTGAATAACCGAAACAGTCTTGCATTAGCGAGATCTGCTGGGCTGTGACAGGGCCTCCCCTGGAAACAGGAGGTTTCAGCTGGATCTGTACGAGGTGTGCTGGGGTTCCTAGTACAGACTTACACGTTCATGTGCCGCTTAGCACAACAGCAGTGACGCACTCACGAAGCACACCCTGCAGCTGTCCTGAGCAATAGCAACAGAAATATATGAAAAACTTGGCTTTTCCACAGCCGTGCTGGAGGTGATGTTATGGACAGTTCACCAGGCATCTTGAGGTCTCAAGGGCTGCCTAGGCAAAACTTCCAGCTGGGAAAAGTAACATAAGCAGGCAGGCCCAGAGGCATGGTCATCCTCCCACTGCAGCGCATCCACAGCTCAACTTTTCCGTATATTTAATAATAAGGAAAATGCAAGTAGATATCAATTTCCCAGTTGATCACAAACCTTAAATGAATTAATTTTGTCTACAAGACAAAAAAATATTTTATTATCATTTTTTGAAGAACCTGAGATTTATCAGAAGTCTCAGAGGAACAAGAAGGGACACTAACATTTCCCCTCTGCTTGCCAGTGACAAAAGGAAGGGATAGAGAGATACACGACTGACATTATATAGGTCACCCTAGTTCTTTTATTGACATGCATTACTGCAGTGACAGAATACAGATGCTCCTAAAGAAGTATTATAGTTCGCAAGGCCCAGAATGTCAACAATATTCAGGGAATCTTTAATCCAAACAAACATTAGTATTTCCACCTGTCCTTAAAAAGCACTTAATCTATGGCAACTGGCCTCACTACAAAATCCCTGGGAAATTCTGGCTTGGAACTACATGCAGCCACTATACAATTCCTGCTCTGTTGAAGTTAAATGTATCAGCTACTCATTTAATAAAAATAATCTTAAAAAGGAAATAAAACAGAACTCAATTAGTCTAGATTAGGGATCAAAGACGTGATACATGTTAGAGCAGTTTTTACCATATAGGAGAGTAAAATAACGTTAAAACTGTGTTGTGCATCATCATCATTATGAAACTCCTTGACTCTCTGCAGAGAACTAAAAGTACAAGGAAACACAGCAGGAGCTGAAAGCACTGACCTGTGAAAAAAAGGTCCCCTTTAAGATCCAAACCAGTTACGGTTGCAAATTATCATCCTGACCATATCTAAGGAACTTACTAAAAACTAGAAAACAATATAACCGATGGCATAAACAGAGTCAGGAAAAGTTGTAAATTCTTAGCTTTCCAGAGAACAGGAACATGGAAGAAAAAAACCAAACCAAAACAAACCAACCCTGACCAACAACAAAAAAAATGCACCCTGTAACTCACACAGTAGTTTGGCATCTGAAAGAGCTTGATAAAACATTCTGGGGTTGGGGTGGGGTTCAGTTCAGAGAGTGCAGCTTTCTTAGCATTAGTTTGCTGTGCCTAGATTTTGCCTAGATATTAGCCCAAGTTTGTGACGTGATTTCTATGCCTTTCCTGCAGCCCTTCTAAGGAAACACAGCAGACTAGGATTCAAGAGAGAGAATTCCAAAACCAGCGAGTTGAAGTGATTGCCTGTGTTCTCGCACATCAATGGAAAATGAATACAAAAATTTAAAGCTACTGTGCTGCAGGCTGGTGCCTATCATCTAACTTCAAGAGAACCACAGTTGCCAATTCCACATCTAGGCTGCAGGTCCAGCACCCTCTCTTCTATCCAGCAAGGCCTGTTATCGGGTACAGCTAGCCTATTTCCAAGCCATCAAAGGATCGGACTCCGGGAAGATTCTGATCTCTGGGTATGTGACAGTTACAAATGGTCTGTGCAGGCCCTATGACAGGCTGCTCACTTGGTAACTGATGAGCTGGTGTCCTGGAAAGCAGAGCCCATGTATTTAGCAAATGACAGAACTGCTATGTTGATCGAATCTATGTGGATAGTAAAGAAAAGCAAATACAGGCTTTACACTAAATGCCCATGATGGATAGATTCATCTCGCTGTGTGCTACTCCGATTCCAATGTATTCATTCAAACTACACATGTAATTCAAAATTTTCCTTGAATTTATTCTTGTTTACAGGAACTCTGAAGCACTGTGCTTCCAACTGTTTGCAAATGACAAAGTACCATACTCTGCTCCAGGGAAGGATTTGAGTCCATATCCTGAATTAAGTCTGTAGCACACTCTTGCTAGCTGCAATAAATAAAGAGTAGGCTTTGATTTGTCTATGTGACAGTGTAAATCAAAGGAAGTAGAGGGAACAAAACCCCAACCACATGGCATCTATGAAATGAGAAGAGGAGGGGTAGAGGTGGTTCTGTTTCTTCCACAAAGCTTTGGCCAAAATCTTTGGTTTTGAAAGAGCAAAAAACCTCAAACCTCCCACTTGGAGGGACTTCAGATGCTTCACCTTCATGTTCCACAAATAGTGTGCAAATCCACATGTTTTACTGTCAAAAGTAATCACGCTACTGAGGTTTTTAAAAAATTATTTATACCAAAGGAGAGAATTCTGCAAGATTTTAAGTTTTCTAGATGACTACTTTGGGGTCTTTGAAGCCCATGCAGGGGTGGATGAGAGATACAGATATAGATTCCCTTTTTTAAAAAAAGCACCTCTTTCCTTTCTATAAATCACACACAGCTGTATGAGGTACCTTTGCACCAGAATCTCTAAAGCCTCAGGATGCCTGAGCAAGCCGTAGTTTTGCCAAAGTTTTTTTGGGATGAGGGGTGTTTTTTGGTATTCTATACTTAGGTAATTTTTGTAGCAGCAAAAACTCCTAATGAAATTGTCTTGCTAACAACAGTTTCTTTGTTGTATTTTTCTTATTACCTTTTCACTAGGTCAGCCTGATGGACTGGAGCAGACACATAAAAACATGATCTCATTGAGTCAAATGAGGTACTGCAGTCCAAACCCATCAGCATACTAATCTCAAAATGTTCTATTCTAGATTCAATTTTATTTTAAAAGATGCAGGATTTCCTATGTTACCCTTTCAAACTAACAAAGATACAGAGTAGCCCTGTCTTATTGAAAACATGAAATCACTCCTATCTGCTTCCAAGACCGGTTTCAGAATTCAGATTTGCACAGGCCAACGTGCCCATCAGTCGCTGTGACCCGGCAAAGGTCGTTCTCTTGGTGGATGAGTTTTCTGACCTTCTAAAGATGGGGGAATCAAGTTCAATAAGCAGCTTCAACAGCAAGCCTTTCATCTCTGACCTCCAGGCTGGATTACTGCAACTCATTAGACTGTTACAGTGGAACATGCTAATAGATTGCACATTAAGAGTCATTGATGTATCAGCACATGGGGTGAAAGTCTCTATAGGAAGAGTTCAAGATGCCGTGCATTACTTGCAGCCACTGCCACACTCCATGGGTTAAGCCAGTTCATCTACCTAGGCTCTTAGCTGTCAAAGCTTTTCTTGTTATTTTAAAACAGAGGCAGAAAAGAGTAGTAGCTAGAGTAGCTACCTGGATCGATCCTTACATTCTTCACAAACAACCAAGTTTAAAGTAGAAAAGCATGGAATAGGGGGAAAAGAAAAAAAAAAGGTTAGGCAGAAGAAGCGTTAGAGGAAGACAGAGGTCACAAAGCAGCTCTGTCTGGTGTTAAAGAGGAACAGCTGTGCTCATGGCTCCTGCAGGAGAGGCTTGCATGCATGTGCTTTGTTCCTGGTGTTCCACGAGGCAGAATTGTGTACACAGTCTACAAAAATGACCAAGTCCAAATGACTGTAAGGAACAATTTTACTGATACAGGGACACTTGTAAACCATTATAGCAAAGTGTTTCTGTGTCAAGTTATACCTGGCAAAAATGCATTTTTATTAGTGTACTAAAATGAAGCAAAATAGTATAAATGTTTGTGAGTTGTTTTGCTGGGGCTTTTTTTCCCCTCTAAAATAGTTATGCTTTTATTATGGCATCTTGGTGTGAGCACTCTGACCATCAGTGGCTGTATCCCTTCACACCCACCCCCCACAGCTACGCTGGCAGCTGCTGGCAATGAGTCACAGCCTGACTCCACACCAATGGCAATAAGACGAAAAGTTGTTTAAAGACCCCCAAATCTGCTGTTGCTCGGGAAACTGATCAGTGTGTCACATACCAGTGCATGAGTACCTTCTGAACACTTCTCTTTGCTAATGCTGTGTTCATTAGGTGCCCTTAATATCCCCATCAAATTCAAGGTCCTCCTTCTTAAAGTCCTAGACATACCAGCTCATGATAGCCATTAATAAACGTTCTCCAAGATGTGATGCCTCTTGACATATATGTCCCGTAGCAACTATGAAACATTAAAACAATAAAACGGAAAGTCCAAAGTTAAGAGACGGAGATTTCTTCAAGGATAGCCTGATAGATTGGGACCTGCTCAGAGAAAAAAAATCAAGAAGTCCATAGGTCTCAATGGCTTCCATAGCCACACAGGAAAGTCATTTCAGTGGATCCTCTCTCTTGCAATAATGACAACAAACATAAGCAGAGGTCAGCATGTCAAAAGTAAGTTGGTATTAAAAATAGTTTGCCAGAATTACAAGAGAGACCAAACAGCCACGAGGAGCTGAACCTGGGGCACATTTAAATACTACACCCTGAGACGGCCATGAGAAGTTCTCTAATACCATACAGGGACATGTGTAATATTATGTTACGTTAGTTACGCCCACCAACACATCCAGTCATACAGCTGCAGCCAAGGCAGGGTGGAGCTGTAACAGAGGTGCGGGAGAAGATGATGATGCAGGATCAGCATCATTCATGACAGCAGTCACTACTAAAGATAGGGTAGTACTCGGCACAGCCCCAGGACACACCTCCCCTAGCTTCAGCTAAAATATAAGAACTTGCCCTTTTAATGCCAGAGGTCACAACCCACCATAGTGTCCAAGACTGTGTCCATCATAGCTGTTCACAACAATGAAGGCTTTAGAGAAAGCACTAAAGCCTCTGGCTTAAGGGTTCGTGTGCGATCAAATTGTGCCATCACGCCCTGAATGAGCGTGCAGTACACAAGTCTTGAGGAATACCTGATATCTACGATTCTGACACGCAGCAGCAGCGTGCAGTTACTTCATCCTGGTTGAAAAAATAATACACATCATGTGGGGACAAGCTAGCTTCCTTGTCACCAAATCATCATAATTAATTTAACCACTATCATTACAGCTGAACTTTCCAGCCCAGTCAAATGAAGTAAGTCAATTACTTCTGTGTACTTTTTTTGGATGTTTTCCTTCCTCTGTGGCTAATTATTGAACCTTTTTTCTAAGCCCTAATTCATGCCTCCTTCCTGCTTACTGAAGATAAAATGTCATCTGTGCAGGAGCTCATAATCAGCTGATTCTGACAAGCAGAGGATAAAGCACAAAAGGAAGAATATTGTTTTAAGGAGGGAGAAATCCAGATCTAACTACTGGGACTTTTGCCAGGGATTTCAATGTGAACAGAATAGAGGCCTCATTGTCGACAGTGAAAATTGGACCCTGTTGCTTCTCAAGGGTTTTGTTTCCTTCTAGCTTGTTGGCTGAAAAAAATGGTAAAACACAGACCAGTATAGCTTCATCTGTATTATCAAAGTAATGGGAGGGTGAGACAGCTGAGGACATAGCACAGAAGTGGGCAAAACCCCACCAAAAGAAGCACTAGCTGAGGTTCTGATTGCTTTCAGATCGTTTGCCATTTTGTTAAAGTGCTTAAAGAAGACACAGAAACCCTTCTCCAGGCTCAGAATTTGAAGACACTCTTTGTATACCTGGCAGTCTCTGAAGTTCAGCTGACACACATTCCGTTCCTCCAAATACCAAGCTCAATTATTTCCCTTCACCTTTTTAGTTCATGAAATACCTTGCATGGAATTGGGGAGGAGGGGGAAGAAAGGGAAACAAAACCAGAGTCCTCTCATTTCACCCCCTCCTGAAAAAGCAGGGCTGGCTGATGTTAAGGAACGGCTCTCTCACCCTCTCCATTATCCTTCATATTCTAAAAACACAATTCTAGAGAAGAAAATAAAACCAGCCTATCCTAGCATTTTCATTTTCTCCTCACCTCAGATACATATCCATCCTGACACATCCTTGCCATCCTTGAGTTTATTCTCTCACATTTCTGTTCTACAGAAGATAAACTTACACACTAAAAATCTATGTGACCCTTGCAAGATGGCATAGGAAATTGAAATCTGCACTCTCCATTCCTTAGCTAGGAACTCCACCATTAGTTCATTCTTACATTGTACAGTCAGGCAGGCTCTCCTATCCCAGGATGGTTGTGTCGGGGCCCAAATGTGCCAGCGGGCCTTACTGACCGGCCTCAGCAGGCTGCGCAGGTGCCCACCACCCAGGGCTCCATCTCAGCTCAGCCCCCAGGCCTCGAAGAGCTTCGCTGGAGGGAAGGCCATACACAGCCCTGTCCCCTGGTGATCCTGGCATGTTGGCTGGGCCTCCCGCGCTGACCTTGGGCCAGACCCGTCACCTAGAGTTTTGTCTGATGATCACCGCACTGTCAATGGGATGCAATTCTATCACCAACCCTGTGCCACTCACCCTGCTCGTGAGATGACTTGCCAGTACTGCGGTCACCCTCAGCTCCCGGCTCACTTTCCCTCATGGAACAGCCTCACCCTTGCTGCTCCCTAACAGGTTGTAGAGGAAGAAATAAAAACAAGCCCCAGGACATCAGGAACACCAGCGGAAGCACATGTCTTATCTGCTTAGAGCACTGATCCTACCTTAATCATTAGGCAGAGACAAGCATGCCGTCAGCACCGAAATAAAATGTTCTGTCTTCATTCGTTACCCTACAGTAGGAGGAAAGCAGACCAGATTTGCAAGAAGGGCTCAAAACTGGCTGCTACAAGTGTAACTCCAATGGTGCACACTTAATTTTTGCATGTACAATTTTTCATTTAGTCAGTCACTCCTTTCTGATCAGTTCTGCTAAGGAAAGTAAGGCTTGCCAGACAGCAGCTTTCTGTAAAGTTATCTGCTACCCAGACAAAGAACCGAGAGCCTTCAACAGAACCACGTGAGATTCACTGGCTCACAAGGATGATGTTTCGAGTTTACTCTAGGGAAGAGTCATTGCAGTTAACACTGAAAGGAAAAATCACCTTGATAATTTACTAAAGCCAGACTAAAAATGAAGGTGTTGCAATGCATCAGTTTCAAGAGCGGCTCAGGCAGCCCAACTGCCATCTTGTGGCTAACAAATCACGCTGCTGCAACTTTGCTACATTATTCCTTCATCATTTGCTCCTTCATTAATTATTCCGTACACGTATGGAATAAATCTGACAACAATATATCCCAGGCAGGAATAAGGAGCTCTGATTCTTTAGAGTCCAAATATACAATATAGATTAATGTTGCTAGAAGGGAAAAAGAGGTAAGTTTAATTAACTAAGTCTTAGACTGCAGAGTGGTAGGAGAGGGAGCATCTGGGTTGGGGCGGGAGCCATCTAAATTCGGGTACTATTCCATACACACTGATCTGACAAGAGAAAACCAACTTCAATACCTACATGAAAAAACGCCCCTTAAAAGCTTGAGGAAAATATTTCATTTGACAATTGGGTCAAATATCCAATCTTCTATGCAATCCTAGAAATTAGGCAGCGAGGGAGTTGAGAAATACCACTTTTCCAGCAGATTCTTGCATCTTTTGTGGCCCCCTGGGTTGACCTCAACAACCATTTGAGAAGGTCAGAAGTGGTATTTGAGACTATGAAGAACCTGCAATGAAACTTGCACAAGAACTTTAGAGCTTCCTATGAGGTTTACCAAGTTTTCAGCCTATTTGGCACTTTCTGTAGCTTTTGTTGCTTACGCATACTTTTTTTTTCCACATTGACTTCGATGCTGAGATGCTGGTTTGCTCACCCTACTTCTGTGGCACTTGATGAATTTTCTACATCGGATTGTGTAGAAAATAATAATAAGGCCATTATAAGAGCCTGAGAGAAACTGGAGGGCCTTGACCATGACATCAGTCATGAACAGGAAAACCCCCAACCTGTATCATTTTTTATGGAACTCACTTTGGAAAACAGTCTTTGTACTTGCCATTACAAGAGACAGAATGCCCTCAAGGCTGACCACAATATGTCCCAATAAAGTTATAACACGCACATCTTTCCCATGAAAATCTACATGCCAGTGAAAGCTGAAGGAGAAAGTAGACAGGTCAGATCATACAGCATGCGCCACAAGCAAAATTTTTACTTCCACTTGTTAAATGAACTGTTTCTAAGACAAGCTAGCAGAGCTTCTTTGTACCTGTGCCTCCGCTTGCTTTTCACAGGAAGGCAGCAGCGAAACGACCAGATTCCAAAGCTATCACCAAAAATTGCTTTCAGCCAGCAGTGTTTTTAACAAGTTAAGATACAGAAGACAACCATATCAAATAGAAAGTTATTCTTCAAACTTGTATTTTCACATCTGTTTTGCTGGTCTCCAACAATATGAAAGACTGTATGAAGGATATTATACAGGTGACTAAGTTACATATCACATTTCCTATCAACTGTTGTCCCACCAAATATCAGTTATGATTTGCTAATTAATCCAGTATTGTCAGAATCCAATTTTAAATTGAAGTATTTTAGTAACCTGTAACAAAAGGTTTAGGAAGATCATTTTTAGAAGGTGAAGATATCAACAAATAGATGATTGCTTGAAAAATATTTATGCTTAAAATATGACTACTGCACATATTCTTTTCAACTTTTATGCTCTAGTCAATGTATTATAATTGAGCTCTACTGAATTACTTTTCTAGTGGATAAATACTGTACACGCTGTAGTGTGAAGAGACATCATGTAATGTATACTAATTAAGCCATTATATCTGTAGAGAAGATCATATCTGAAATATCAAATTAGCAGAAATTAAACAACTCAAAGGATTAATGAAATGTTATGGAGCCATTCACTTCCAGGTCAACAGGTTCAATTTCAGCTGAGTTTAATAGTTATAATAAATTTATGTGCTGGAGATAACAATTCTCCGCATCCATTCATAAATCAGGGTAAGAACCCCTGGCTCGTACCAAGAACAGCAGCGTTTAACCAGCACAGCCAGAACACGGTAGCCAGGAATATTATGCTAGGCCCACGTTTGGCGTGTAGCCTTAGGCTCCATGAGATCAAACAGCACATTGCCTGGATGCCTGCAATACGTGTAGACAGCAATGAGGGACACCAGAGACACCCAGTCAGTTCTCTTTACGGATCTGCCAACAATTGCCAACCCCAGCAATAAAGTTATCACAGGCAGAACATTCAACTCCATCTTTTGTTTGACTTATTTAAGAGACCGTTCTGCTTCTCCCGATTCCTCTCTCAGCAGCCCTTGTTGCTTCTAGCAGAGACATGTGCAGCACGAGAAAAACATGGGGCAGGGGTATGGGAAAGGAAGAATTGTAGCCAACTTTTATGCAGCGTTACCTTACAGCTAATGTGACAGTAAATACACAAACCCTGGTTTTGTGGTGGAACCACGAATTTGAGATTAAATAACCACCACGTCAACAGATTTAGGCATCAGCTCCTTAGTGATGATGGGCAGTAAAAAGAAACAATAAGCAGTTTACGCATAAAAGAAAATAGTTAAGAAATAACTACATCAAGAACAAATAACTGTACTTAGTTTAAGTACGCACACAGAGGTACATCCAACCTCTGCAGATACACATCAGAAGGTGACAAACTGTATAAACGTATCACCCAAAGCCTATCACTTCAATTTGCTATGCAGACTCTGGTTTTCGACACACAGGCATTATGCGGTGTGCTGTACTATGCTAAGGAATGATTTAGAGTTCTAGCCCCAGATTTTTTCACTGATCTTCTGAGACGTTTTGCTAAAATCATCATCTTACTGAGCTTCAGTATCTCCAATAAAACTGTTAGAAAGTTCACCTATGCAGGTATTATTGAAAAACTTCATGACTATTTATGAGGTGCTTCAGGTGATCTAGAAATGCAAGTTACTAATATCAGTCCTTACCGCAGGTGACTAAAACACACTCTGCAATATGGATTGGAAACCTAAAGAAGCTGCAGGCAATTCTTACCCTGCTACCTCTTCTACCAACCACACATTGTGATCATCCTGCTCCTCCTTCAAAAGCTCCCAAGATCTGGAAAAACAAGGATATTCAGCAGAAAGGATTTTGATGGCAGTAAATTAGCTTACAACACACTATTATATTGGAAACAGTTTTTCAACCAGGGGTACTGAGATACAAACACCACACTGGAAAAAAAAAAAAGCTGTGGCAGCCTACATAATGTATGAAAAAAAGCATCAAGCTTGCAGGATTGTTCTCTTTTAAGGACTACAAACAGAATTCAAGAACAAAGAGCATTCTAACAGCTGTTTGCTTTGCTTTCCTAGCACTTACGTATTTTAAGTTGGGGGAAAAAAAAAAAAGAGTAAACATGACAAACCAAGAGTTATAAGGAGTCATTTTTATTACTGGACTGCCTTGAATGCACATCCCCTGCTCATCAAATCTCTCAACACTCCCACTACAGTAAATGCATTAAGAGATTCAGTGAAATTTGTACTATATATTTAGTCTTTCAACAGGCAGCTGTGAAGTACAGCATGCAGTATTGGCGGTGGAAATGCAGACGCATTTCCTGCATTTTTCCCGATCTATCTTACCTTCTTTCACTCTAGCCACTATTCTCCCTCTCGTATGACATGCGTCTTTCAAGTACTGAGTTCCTTCAACAATCTTTCTAGATCTATTTTTCCTGTGACATACTAAGTTACACGACTGCAATGAAAAGTTTCTACAGTGAAAGTTTCTGCAATGAAAAGCTTGCAACCATAGTATTTTCTTAAGGGATATATTCTGAAATAATAATTATGATTAATAATATATTAATATATTATAGATTATACAGTAATATGTTATATATATTAATATATTATTATATATACACACACAACTTAAAATTATTATATGTTCTTTAATTGTAGAAGTGTAATTTTTACAAAGAGTTGCGAAACCTTTGGAAAGCAACATTTTTGTAATTTTTCTGTTCAAGAAAGAAAAAAGGAAATACTTTAACAATATAGCCAGATGTGATGGACAGTATTCAGGAACAATCTGAGGAAAAAGCGCTCTCCAAGAGGCAGGTGAGCACAAAGCATTTTCTGTGTTGGATAGTCAAGAGAAGCAGAAAGAAGAAATCCCTCCCAAAACACTTGAGCAAAATACTAGAGATAATTCAAGATGTCAAGTAAAACGCGAAATTTTCAACATCCCATTGTGGACTTTAAAACCACAGTGGTTTAGTGGAGAGGCCTTACTCTTGTGTTCGTGTGTGTGCTTCATATACATACCCACATACATATGCGTGTGTATGCATACGTAAGGTTTGTAAGGAGAGACATTATGTTTTATTAGATCAGTATAGTTGGAAAAAAGTATATAAGCCCTTTGACGGTCTAAAATAAGCTATTACCTCTCCCTTGCAATCTTTTTTCTCACATCACCACTGTCATGGTTACAAGACCACTTAAATACAAATTTAAAAAGATCTCCCTTGGTAAACCTAAAAATTGCATCTCCAGCATTCCACTGCAATACTTCAGCCACTTAAAACAGATAGTAGAAATATGAAACGTGTAGTTTCATACCTCATCTTGAATGCTATGAAGAATTCTTCTATGTTCTTCTTAGTCCTAACAGACACAAGCATCAAGTTGCATATCAACCAGGAGCCCTGGATAACAAAACAAGCTTTGACACTGGAGCGAGAGAGAGGCAGCAGCGTTGAAGTCTTGGTGTTGCAGTATAAACTATAGGGTCCACAGGGAAATCTAAATGGTATATTTTTCTGTTTACCTTCAGGTGACAATGTCCAAATGCTTCAACACATCACTGAACGTCTGTTACAAAAACTCCTGTCACTAAGAATAAAAATGGATGGATGAATAATGGTCAGGATGGACTTTCTGCCTCTTGCCAAGAGTATTAAGCAGAGATTTAAAACCAGCTTGTAAGCAATAAGCAGCCAATCTAGACCTATATAGTCAGGCCTAGAACCATCAACATTACAGATACATCAACTTACCTCTCAATAGAGGTAAGTTAGGCAGTTGTTGGCATTTCTCAAAGGACCCCGGTTCGTCAACTGAAGTCAGTAAAGGAATTACTTGTTTCACAGTCTTTTTTTCCAACTATGTTCACTGACATCACGGAACAGGTTATTTTTTCCTTTTTAAAAGCTTGCATTCTGCTTTAACTGAAGAAATATGGTAAAATCTGCCCCTCTCCATATATAAGAAAGAATGTTTCAAAATACAATACACTGTAAAATATTCTGAATGTCCCTTTCATGTAAAACCCTATCATACATGAAACAGATTTTTGTTTTAATACAAGTGAGTAACAAAAAAACTAATAGCAAGTACATCTTAACCCATAAAGGAATGGGATTTCTGGTGGTTTATTTTTTGTTGTTTTCGTGGGTTTTTTTTTCATTCACTGCTGCCTCCTTCTATGTCTTCCTGCAAGACCAACATTTCAGTATTTTCACCAACTGCAAAGCAAGGATAACTCAAAGAGTTGCAAATAAAGATTAACATGCTGGCTATACTGGCTAGTCCATCACAAAAGCCAGAGCTTTACCCATATTGTGCATACTGGTCTTCATGTGTGGCTTCAGGGGGGTTGGAGGGAGGGGGGGATGCTCAGCATTAGATGCCAGTTTCCTGAAGAGAAGTCACCTTTTAGGACGAGGTACAGCTGCAAAAGCTGTAGAATCAAGGAATCTTGTTATACTTGTCTACTACGTAATGTATCTCCACATCAGCAAAATCTTCTATCCAAACAGAAGGATTCAAATCAAATGTCATTGCAGTAAAACTGGCCTCTGATAAGGCACATCACTTCACCATTTAAAAAAGACAACAGCCATCCTTGCAAAGCTACAAACTGTGGCTCTCATACAGTGGGTTTCTTTTCAGAAGAAAGACTTCCTTGAAAATTATTTAACTCCTTTTTTTAAACTGAACTTTGTGCAACCCTTTCAGGTTGCTTTGAAGAGAAATGTTGAATCAATCCATATTCTAAAATGCCTTAGAAAGAAGAAAAATCCCAGCAGTAAATCCACCTAATTAAGTGGGGGTGTATCTAGCCCATAGGCTATTATCGCATCTCAGCTTAATATTTTTAAACATTCTATATGTGGAACAGGTGGTAAGCTCTCCTCATTATTTCTCAAATGAAGCTGAACAGATCTAACCCAAATTACAGCAAGATAAACCAGACAAATTAAGTGATGAAAATTGTACTTTTTCCTCTGCTTTAGGGACGCTTCTGGCTCATCTGTCCTCTGATCAAGGTGAGCCTGATAAAGCTGAAAATTACACTGTGTGACTGGATTGTATGAGATTATCTTTCCCCTGAGAAGTGATTTATTTTAGGAACTCTTGATGAATAAGAAACTTTCTGCTCCAACACGCTGCTCTTCTTGTGTGGGCATGGTTCCTTATTGCTCTGAGTGAGAGATCACATAAAAGAAACATAGAATATGAGTGGCTACATCTTCTTTATGGTTCAAAGACAAATTTGCGTTATAAGACAGACCTTCAGGGACCACAAGTTTCATAAAAAGTGAAAGTTATCATCATTAGTTTGTAGGTTTGACAGCAAAAGTTACTGGCATGTCTTCCACTTTTTGAGTGTGAGGAAAATCCAGTTTTGGTTTTGAGAGATCTCGTTTTGTAGAATTTGGGGTTTCTCGATCTTTAGACGATTCCAGGAGACGTTGCATGTTAAGTTTGAAAATGAGGCGAGGATCTGGTCCAGAAAGAGATGGGCAATTGCAGCTCTCTCTTATTTTAAGAGCCTGTGAATACATAGGAAAACAAATCAAGCTCATTTAAATAAGAAAAGCAAAAAAGGTTTCAGTCAATTGTTCGGCTTTCCAGCAAGGTCTGCATTTGCACATAAAGCTTAGTGAGTATAATACTGAGTCTCAGTTGTTACTGAACAACTTTTCAACAGAAACCAAGAATTCCTGAGAAAAAGATGTAGCAATATGATAAAACAATGGAAAAAACAATGAACAATGAAGAATGAAAATAATTTTTTCCACAGACAGCCTCTCAATGAATGGATACTCTAAAAGGTACAGCATAAATAGATATGAAAGTTCTCCAACTATTTTATGTGATACTTGTCCACAGCAGTACCAGCTACCTTTTAATTTACATTCACATGCAAATTAAATGTGAATTTACATTAAATGTTATTTACATGTAAATTTACATTCTAAACAAATTTATATTCACATGTAAATTAAAATGACTGATCAAGAAAAAAAAGGCTGTAAATCATTTACTTCATCAGATATGTTCTGTTGTTGAAGTAACTATATATAGATGTCTGACTCAAAAAAGGAGGGAAAAATCTCCAATAAGATAATGGACCTTCAACTGCTCAGGACAGAGACCCAGATGCTTGACCAGTATAGTTAAGGTCCAGTTACACAAGTGATCTCATCTCCAAGAAGCATTTGAATACACAGCTTCCAAGTACTCCGAGAAATAATGTCTCTAGAATGGAAACATTTATCTGGATAACAAGATTAGCGCTAAGAGACCAAACTTTAAGCTACTCCTGCTCACTAAGTGCCATTGCTTCCATTCTATGGATTAGAAAGTAGAGGCACGACGGAGCCAAAACATTTCCCAGAGAATGAAAATCCATTAGCGCAAGCACACTCCCCCCAGATCATGCTGTCTCACGGGCAATCTGAGCAAGGTATGACAATGGATGAATCTCATGTCTCAAGGCACCGTGGAGAAATTGATATAAACCTGTATAGAGTCAGTGGTTTTAAAGGATGCTTAAGTTGGCTTTCATTTTAACAAAGCTGAATATACCTTAATTAGTCCATACAAACAGGCAGCTCGTTTTAGAGCTAACAATGGATACCAGACAACTAAGTCCGATGCAGTACTTTGCAAGCAGTTGTACACAGACCTCCTAGTATCCATTGATTCTCCTACAAGACCCATTTAAAGATCAAGAAAATAACAAAAAATAAGATCCTATGTATCATATAGGAAAATATTATGCATAGAATTTTAGAGGGTTCTACATCTCCGCTGAGAACTATTTTTTCAAGATTTGCAAAATGAAACACCAAGAAAACAAAGTCAAAAACTAGCCCGATATTTAGCATTAATCAATGGTCACTGTTGTACAATGTCTTTCATGCAACGTTATCTGTATCTTAGTCTCAATTAACAGCATAAAACTATGGGCAGATTAACATTCAGCTTTATTTTTAGTCCTTTCATGGGAAAATAAATTCAAATGCATATTTTATTCCACTTCACTTCTATAACCATGGACTCTTGAAAAGTAATGTCCTGAGTCGTAGCCAGGTGCCTCCTGACCAGTACCAGGGATTGTCACTGGAAAGCATCGGTTGATTCATTAGTTCTACATGGATTAAAGAGGATGAAGAAAGTAACACAGTTTTCATAGCAGTCCTAGCACTGCACTTAAAAAACACATCAGAAATTGTGAATCTGCTTTATATACACCAGATTTGGCTGAAACATCAAATCAAATATTGCAGTATACCTATGCATAACTATTTGCCCATCATTTTGAAACAATCTGGTACTCTTCCACAGGAGACACTGGAAACACCTTACTACAGCAGGTTCTAAAACACAAGAGCAGAGCTTCTTAACTCATTTCTTTGTATAAGGAGGACCAAAATATATTTCTCCCTAACTTTATTAGCGTGAACTGATAAAGAGTTTGCTGTAAATGGCTAGAAACAAATTGAATTTAAATTTAACAAGTGGTTTTGGAAAAAGACGCATTCCAGGAACATAGCAAGAGTTTATCCAGCTGTTTCCTGCTGAAATGTAACATCCAAATTATTGGATACACAAGTCTGGATTAGGCATGCAAATATTCCTCTCATCTAACTTTAAAAAAAAATATGAATAAAGCTTTCAGTATTTGTTTTTCTACAGCATGATTGTCCATGTAGTCACCAAATGTAACTGTACCACTGAACACTCTTCTGCTTCAGTGACCAATTAATTTCTAACCTGACATTTATGACAAACCAAGAGTTTTCTCATGTTCTCTTCCAGAACATAAGCTGCTGCAAGACTGCATTAACGTCAAGCAGCATTATTCAAGGAAAATGGAAATATAAAGATTCAGGCTGTATCCTGGAAAGGGCAACGTGATCCTCTTTTAAACTAATTTAGCAATTTTATATCTCTGGCTTCTTGGCTATATAGTGCCTGGCCTAGTTCCACAGTTTCACTTATCTAAAATACTAAAGTCACAACAGCAAAGGTAAAAAACAACATTTCAGAGCTAACGTTTTTCCCCTGTAGATGTCTTTGCATTCTTGCTAGACGTAAAGCTGTCCAAGGGGGTAGAAGGCACGTACTCAACACCATCAACTCACGTGCCATTAAGAAGACTACAGTTATGAGAATGGAAAGCTATGTTGACACGTCATCTCACTGTTAAAGACAGCTATGACTACAGACTCCAGTGAAAGTAGCCTTTGTATGTACATTTGTGACTGCCATGCAGCCCTAGTTAGAGAGTGTTCTCTCCCTGGCTCAGTTAACTGCTGCTATTTTGTTTTGCGCCAGTAGCTCTGTAACGTCATTAAGGTGCCAGTAACAGGCTGAGGAGCTTTACAATACCATTTTTCCTGAAAGATAAAACAGCCCAACATGGTCAGCCGTACTGTACTTCCAAAATCACTAGCAACTTCTAATCTAGTAATTTAACACTGCTCAAGTAAATTGTTTTTTTTTGACAATTTGGGTAAGAGGACAAATAAAAGCATTCTTAATGAAGCACATGCATATAGATATTATAATAAGAACGTGTTTCATTGACTGTTTATACTGAAAAGTGTTCTCAATAAAGAAGATGGACAGAACTGAGACAAGGTTAACTAGCTAGAGCGAGTGCATAGATTCACCTGGGAACTGAGAGTACTTTCATTCTGTTCTTTTCAGGATAACTTTAAGAGAGGAGTACTGCTGTTCAGAATAAAGACCACCTGCGTGTTTATGCGTTCAGGAGACCTCAAATAAAACATCAAAACTATTGCTTGTAAGTAATAAAGGTGAAGCGGTTTTTCTTATCAATACAATTGCAGTCACCTCCGGCAACGTGCTGGGAGGGGGGAAGGCATAAGAATTAGGGAGGTCCGTCTCATCCTATTGCTTTCATATAAAACCCACCAGCAGAGACAAATACAGAAAAAAAGTAATTTTTAGCTCTCAGTGTTAATCCTCCACCGCTGTCACAGACACCAGGCTAACTAACTGCTGCATCTCAACCCCTTACAGTCTTTTGGAGTGCATCCTACCTCTCGGGCTGACAGCGTTCTCAGTATAAAAGTCACATCATTCTCTCGTCCGCAAACCAGACCAAGGGTTATAGTCTCTTGTGTATTAACTGCGATTACCGTGGCAGGGCTGACTTACGCTCTGACCTTGCAATTCTGACAAAAACTAAGAAATAACACAAGCATGTAGGGGAAAAAAATTTAAAAAATAAAGAAAAAAAGAAACTGAGTTGCAAAATTAATTACAATCCACAGAAAGAGGGAAGACAACAGGTTCTACAAATGGACTAGTAGTAAAAAGATGATTAAAAGAATGAATAGATATGTTACTTGATGGAGAAGAAAAGCAACCTTTATATAATGCTAATACTTCAAATCTTTTACTGCTTCTGTTGGCACAGAAGAGGAAAATGGTGACAAAATACTTAACTTTACAGGATAGAAACACAGGTCAGTATTTTTTATTCTCATTTTCCTTTAAGTTTTCACACTGATAGGGCTTAATTAATATATTCTAGTACTAGAACTATCTGAAGTAATCTTCACATCATAAGCAAAGGGCAACTATACCAACCTATTTTTGAAAAGGAAGCGAAATAAATGTATCTTCAGTATCCCAAAAGGCAGCAGACTGAGGAATAAACAATAACTACCCAAACAATAATAAAAATAATGAACAGTCAGTGTGGATTCGACAAGAACAGATCTTGCCAAAGGAAATTAATTAACTTTTTTTGACAAGTTAATTGATCTAGAAAACAAAAGTGAAGCAGTAGAGGTGACATACCCCAACTTAGTATTATTCTTGAAATTATCACAACACAGCATTTCCACAAGAAAGAGTAGGAAACAGGAGTTACAGTGAATCAAAAATGGAATGTGAGCCAACAACATGATGCCAAAAAAGCAAATGTCACATCAAGATGAATTTTCGTGTTGCAGGCAAGGCTCAGTAGATAACCTTCTGCTTTATTCAGTATAGCTGAGGCTTCAGCTGATGTACAGTGCTTTGTTTGGACAGCATGCTAGGAAAAAGGTAGGCAAACTGTAGCAAGTCAGAGAACATGAAAATAAAAGGTTCAGAGACAAACTAGAAGATCTTGTACCTTCTCTCTGGCACTACACTTCCACAACTTTTCTCTCCAGAACAATGATAAGCATCCTTCCTGCTAGTACAAAATTATTTTAAGATTTCTTTTTCTGAAAATAAAACGCATAGGCCTTTACCAAGCATCTCACCACCTTCCACGGAGGAATTCTAGGAGACTTCAGTTTCCTATTTAACAGCATATTCTGTTTTCCCAGGTTACAATCCAAATCTCTCCCAGTCTGAGGGGGAGATACTTTAAAAATATGGTAAATCTTTTTAATTTCCTTTACTTCCTTTCCGTGACAGTGACACTTTGGAACTACTTATAGCTTTCTTGTTTGCTAATTCCTCAGCTTGGGCCTAGCTTCCAACTTGTTTAAAAAAACAGATGTAAGATCTTTAAAAGACAGGGAGCAAATCAAATGAGTTTTAATTATGGGAAAAGAGAATCCCTGTGATATTCCTGCTTTAATTTACATTTCCTGACACTGTTAAGTCACCTCATTGAGATAAGCCATTTCATTACCTGAAGAAAAATTCTCACTTTATATGATTACATCTCATTGTGAACTTGCTTAGAAATCTGTAGACGAACATCTGTGTGGCATGAGAAGTCCAAACACTCGTCCCTATTACCCCCCAGCTAGAGTAGCTGGTCTAATAATAGATATTATATTGTCCTGAAAACCATTTCAGCTTCAAAACCATCAGCGTGTGAAACACAACAATATTTGTGTCAGTATCTTTAATACAAACCTGACTACTTAATTAATATCTTCAGAGGAAGGGTAATTTCAACTGAAGTAATATTCAAAGTCAAGTACAAAGGTAAAACCTAGTAGAGGTGTTTTTTTGGTTGGGTTGTTTTTAGGATTTAAACGCTTGTTTCTTGCTCACGATGGATCTGACACTAAGTCTAAGAAGTATAGATTCTTCACAGAGAGATACTAGAGAAAGAAAAAGGCTCTTTTCAAAATCTGGCTTCTCCCCCTGGCCTCTGAATGTTTAATGGCCACTAATATATGGTAAACATACTGTTCTAAAAGGGTTTAAGTATGTGAACAATTGAACAAGAAGGCACTAACACTGAACAACCACCAAGTCCTGGGACTCCCTTTAAATACCTGAGCTCCAGCTTCAAGGCGGCAGCTCTCAGACCAAGGGGAGTCAACGCTTCAAAAAAGCCTCTAACACCTCTACATACCTTCTTTCATTTTTATCCCTCTTTTGTAGTATTAATTTCACTTATCTAGTAAATTTCTGTTAAAAACAGGAAGCCTTCAGCCCCTGCTTTCTTATCCTACTCCAAAGAATGTTTAAAGTAAAAGGCAAATGAAAACATCTCCTCCTCAATTATCTTTTGGAAGAAAGTTTCCTAGCCTCCACTGCTCTTGGAAGTGACAGTGGCTATAAAAAGATGAAGGTTGCTCCACCTGCTAAACTACAAAAGACAAGACAGAGCTAACATGACTACACAGTAGCTGAGTTACTTGCTCAGTCCTGGGGTAGATAAAACATTAGAATTAACTTATTTCATTACCACTTTATAAGCCAGTCAATAACCGTATGAAAACAAAGAATCCTGAACCCTTTGTGTTCAATCAAACTAAAACTGAGGCTTCACAAGTACCATTTTCCATTCAGCTGCTCTAATGTGTTAGAAAATCCATCAAAATAGTCTCACAACCTGTTTTTGCAAAGTAAAGAATTTGTATATATTAATTTAAAATATTCAATCTTGCTAGTTCTCCTACCCCTAATGTTGATTTTGATTTATGCTATTATTTAGAATATTTACTGTATTCATTCTTATCAAACGATTCATGAATATTTTTCTCCTTTGAAATCAGCAAATACCACAACATTTCAGTGCTCCCTCTGCCAATAAATCTTCAACTGCCTTTACAGTTTGAAATTGAGAAAGACTTAAAGTGACTGAAAGTTTAAAAAGAAAGAGAAAAAAGAAGAAATTACCAGTTGGTTATAATAAAGGGAATTTCCAAACACAGTTTGGCTTGCTGAAAAACAGTGCTGTTGTGAAGTGCTTTAACACTCACTTGTTAAAAAGAAAAAACTAGGCAAAAACCAATCCATGCTATTTTTCTGTAGTTAAGACCCCCCACTATTTAAAGAAATAGTAAACAAACTAAGACTACTAAACTTGGAACAGTTCCCTGTTCTTAAGCTACCAGCGAGCAGCACATCACATTAAGAAAATCCCCAAGTCACTATCCACTTGGCATTCCACTGAGAGGAAATCTGAAAGAAACTGCAGATTGATAGGCAATTGCATGAATTAGCTCAAGTTCCTTGGAGTTGGGTAAAATTTGCTCCCTAATGTGACGGAAGAGAGATGTGAATTAAAAAGCAGGCTGCAAAATCTACAGAGACCTATCATAACTAGGGCTATTAAGAAATCTTCTACTGGGGATCTGACATTCTTTTGAGGCACAGTTATTCAAGGTGTATTTAATCCCACATCAGTGAGAGAAACGGGAGAGGATGGAGCATTCTCTATTTGACATCCTAGGGCTAGCTACCAAAGCAAGAGAAGTCAAGACAGTTTAGGGATCCAACTTAAACACTGGCTTTCAAAACGGCAAAAAAGAGAAAAGAATAAACAAGAACTGTGACACTGTCACATCTATACCAGGAAGGCCATTCAAAAGCAAAAATACTACACTTCAATAAGAAATCAGAAAAGAAAACATCCCCTAGAATATAATTACATTTTACCTCTCCTTTCTTAATTTTACCTCATTTAATAAAACTTTTAAGATTGAGAGCTTTGTAACAGAAAATTTCTGTAAGGATAAAGAGAAAGATAAGCACGATGCTAAAAGAGTGGATTGTGAATCAATACCAAAGTAGCTCGTGAATCAATACCAAACTAATTCTGGCAACTTTGCTAAGAGAAGACGACACACTTCCTTCAACTCACCTCTGGGATAAGCCGGTCCAAGTGCTCAGCTCTATTTTCATGGGAAGGGTGTGTGGAGAGCCACTCTGGTAACTTGGGCTGCCCTTGAATGGTTTCTGCTAATTCCATTTGTTGCCAAAATACACTGCTTGCTCGTACATCCACACAAGCCTGAAAACAGAAAGCAGATGTATACACCACTATATTTTTGAAGTAATACAATACACATTCTAATGGATATTGAATTACAAAAGACATCTTAAGTTTTAAATTTCTAAAACCTATTTAGATGATCCCCCTCATACCTGACAGGAAAACGCCGTTCTAAAATATCTAAATGGAGTAAAAAACTCATCCAAGTAGACACTGGATTCGTTCCTTTTAACATATATATATAATTCCATCCACCTCAAAAAACTTACACCTGAATTAGACAATTCAGGAGAAAAACAGATTCACAGTTTCTAGCATGTAATTGTTCTTCAAAAAAACCTCAGCTGCTTATTATAAGTTAGATTTGCTTGACACAGTACAGCAGAATAATAAATTAACCATCTCCACAGATTTAAGCAAAGTTACAGGAAGAAGCGTAGAGTCAAAAATATAAAGTGATACTTAAATCTCTCTAAAAATGAACTGCAAAGGCTTTTCTGTAAGTGATTACACTGCCTTTTCCAAGAGCGATCTGTGTAACCCACAACAGATTAAAATAGTAATTCTGCAGAATTCCTACCTCTCTCCATAGAAGAATATATTTAATCATAGAAAGTCATGGAACACTAACTTTAAGAATAGCATTTTTGTACCACCACCAGACTCCTTTATATTGGCATTTAAGCGGAGGGGGAAAAAAAGAACAAGATTTCTTACATTAATTTTCAATTTTAAGAGAAAAAGACACGAGTACTCAGAAGGTAAGAAAAAGACTACTTTTCTTTTTCCCCCAAATACAGAAGCAGTGCTTTATCCTTTGAATTTATTTCTTAAAATTACGCACATCAAAAGATTTCTCTGCACAAGCAGAGAAATGCTGAGATACCACTTTGCTTGTTTCTCTCTGGTATGGCCCTACATCTTAGGTATTGCAAAGCACTGAGCACCCACATAGCAACTACATTTCTTTCATGGATTGTATTATTAGAGGACTCTAAACTGTGAATGTAGTTTCCATTCCAGAATGAAAGTTAATATTAAAAACTCTTCCTTGAAGAAATATTAATGATTATTAAAAGGAACATTTCCTTATGAAATATTAACACTAGATGGTGCTGCTCTCATAGTTATCTAACACCTATCTAGCTTTATTGCACTTAGCTAGAAATAAAAAAGCTCTTTTAGTTTCTTTAATTTAGAACTAAAATCCACAGGGATGGAACAAAAAGTGACTGAAAAAAACAAATTATGAAAAAAATGCTGAGCAGTTTCTGACCAAACTTTTGCCTTCTTTTAGCAAAACCGCATTATTTTTTATGCCTATATTTAGACTAAATCTTTAAATTCTAGAACAATATTGATATACTTCATAATTGTTAGCAATCACAAAAAATATAATCACAATATCAAAAAGTTCTTAAATTTTACTGTATTGTTATGAGAATAAATAATATAGATCACAATATTTTGGGTGCGTGACAACATAGTAAAGCATTCCTCAGAAGTTCTCACAATATATGGAAACTAAGCAAAACAAAAAGCTGAGGAGCCATTTATATCTTTACATACAATTAAACAGATCCTACTTACAGAAGCTCACGGTTTGGCATTTTCCTCTTGATGTAGCTTTTTCTTCCAATAAACCACATAGAAAGTACGCTGTGCAGTTAATAACGCACAACTTTACAAACTTCAATTTTATTCCATATAATTTAGCCAGAATGACTTTGTCTTTCCCTACAAACTGCTTTATTTCCCACTACTTCAGTAATCTACATATCTCCAAAAATTTGGGAACCCTCCCACACCTAATTTAGCTCTGTATGAAGTGTGAAACTCCCTCTGATTATAATAGAAACTGAAAAATGTCTGGTAAGTTGGTAATGAAACAAACCAGTTGTAGTTACCTTTGCTGCAAACTGAAGTCCCACTTTATCAGCTTCAGCCTCCAGTGTTCTGCTGTACGGTCTATCAAACATAAACTGCGAAGAACAACATCAAAGCTCTATTTTTTGGTTTTGAATATGTACAAAGGTAGAGCATTGTAGCTATTTTTCTAACCTTCTCATAAGAAAAGGTGTATATCTGTCATGTTCACACTGCATGTGATCAGTATCAATTTTCTTAATGTAATCTAAGTCCATTATATGCAACTCATTGATCCTGTATTCAGTGGAAATTAATTAAAATTATACAAATATCCATGGCACCTCTCATCAGCCAGTCTCACAGCATTTTGTAGCAACTAAAGGGTCAACGCCAACTTTAAACTTGGATTTTTTCACTTCACTCTTTTATTGGCATTAAGTTTTTTGTTGTAGCAACTGCATGTAAAAAATTCCTATGCTTTCCTTAAACTTTTAAAACGACTGTCTTTAAACCCGACATGATCTATTTTTTATGGTAAACAGCCCACAGTATGGAATGTAGCCATGAACATTTTCATGCAGAAATCACTTCTTTGTCATGATTATCCCCCAACACAAGTTGCAAATTGCCCTTGAGAAATAAAACTAGAAAACATAAGTCTGACCAACTCCTCTCCCTTTTTGCTCAGGTATGACATTTCATTAACACACACTACGATACGGTGCTAGTTTTCTCAAATGGTTATTTAGCCATGTAACTCAGGATCTTCTGGCATACATAATTCGTGTAGATTTGGGCAGCCTCACCATAGTATATCAGGTTACAGTAAATGCAAGCCAGGACTTGTTAAAACAGCCTGCTCCTGCAGAGATAAGGAACACGTCCCAACATTCTGGTCTGGGCATTGATTAGGAAATCTCAACTGAAGAATGGGGATGTGCATGGTTAGTGAAGAGAAAGAGGTTTTATCAGCTCTTTATCTGGTTAAAGAAACATGTTCTCCTTACACATTCCAGAGAACAAAAAAAAAAAAGAAGAAAAATTAAAACCAAATAGAAGTGAAGAGCACCAAAAGAAGTCGTCCAATCCCTTGAGTACATAAAGATATCTAACTTTTTGCTTCTTTGTAAAGTAGTACTTACAGTTTTTCTTTACTAGGTCAAAAATAAAAGCCAACCAAAGCTGATCCTCTACAGGTCTTTTCAAGTCAAATACACTGGTTTATAAGTAAGCACAGACAAGGTCACTTTCTAAATTCTCAAATTCCTTATAAACCTCAAACATTGCAATTATAAATTTATTTTTACAATCCTCTGAAGATAAAGTCATTATTTGAAGTGGAACGTACATTTCTATTGTCTTGAAAAGCATTCTGGGTCTACTAGAATGCATATATTCACTAAATGGCAAAGATATCCCTAGCTCACCTGTCATATATTCCTGAAGCACCATTTGCCAATTAGCCAGATAAACTATTTGTTTAATTATTAAACATTTCTCAGACCAGGAAATGAAACTGGTAACAGGACTACCCAAAGCACTAACTGGAACAGAGGCTTACACAGGCAGGCAGTTTTCTATTTCTTCAGTTACAGCCACTTGTGGTTTTCTTCTCCGGGAGGTTTACAATAATCTTAAATAAGAAGGGGTAGCATCCATCTCTAAAAGGATTTGCAAAAATTTAGGAACTCGGAAATTGAATGCATGTGTCCTAATAGACCATCCAGAAAGAGAGATCCAGGACAGCAAGAAGATGGTAATAAAGAGATTAGCAGTCAAACTCTTACTCCTTAAATAGTTTTCATAGAATCATAGCGTGGTTTAGGTTGGAAGGCACCTTGAAGATCATCTAGTTCCAACCCCCCGCCCTGGGCAGGGACACCTCCCACCAGCCCAGGTTGCTCCAAGCCCCGTCCAGCCTGGCCTTGGACACCTCCAGTGATAGGATCTCCATACCTTCCCTAGGCAACCTGTGCCAGTGCTTCACCACCCTCAGAGTGAAATTTTTTTCCTAATATCTAATCTAAATCTACCCTTTTCCAGTTTTATTTACATTTAGAGTTGAGCCCTAGGGTATTACTATTTACCTGTACATCTATCCCAATACTGCCTGCAAAAATATAGCTGTATTTCTAAAAAATAAACACAACACTAATGGAATCTCTAGTTCAGGACCTACCCATGCTTCCAACTGCGGGAGCAGGGATAGCATCTGAAGAAACTATCACCCTATAATTACTGTTATTTCCTATACTCTTCCCCTGTCTCTGTCACTGGCCAGTCACAGAGAAGATATGAGCCTAAGGAGACTCTCACGGGATTCCATATAGCAATTGTTAGGCTAGATATAGCTTATGACCAAGTAGGGTTCCAGATTTGTTATGTTCTGATCATTATCCAGATTTTATTAACATAGGAGACTTGTATGCATCCTCTGCAATTTTTGATAGTTCTGTGTGTTTCTTCTTCAAATCTAAAATTAAAACTATAAGATAATCTGAATCTTGAGAAAACTGAGGCTGTCTTTCACAGTGTGCTTCTAGCCAATAAAGTCTCAGCAGTGGTCACATAAAAGGGTCTTGAGGCATCTAACATACAATACTATTCATCTGCTATTGAAAAATGAATTTTTAAAAAAAAAAATAATCTTTTGTGACTGTGCTGGAATGAAAAATTAGATCTTCGAACTCTGACCTAAAATCTTTCTCAGAAATGGGACATAATAAAGAAGATGGATTTGATTTTTCAAATCATTTACCAGAGCTGTCTGTGTATGTTAAAGAAAAGGAAGTTTCAGGTAAGTTGACTTTCAAAATTAGCAGTTTCCACATGGAATACAAGTCGGATGATGTGAGGTGGACAAGAAAGGGAATATGAAGTACTGTAACTGTACATAGTAGTGTGCAGGACGTGAGCAGAACTCAGTCACGCTTTGTGCTACTCCAAGAATAATTCCTAGGCTTCAGTTCACATATAAAATAACTGCTGCTGTAAAGCCAAAGCCAACATGTTTCAGTTCAGAAATACATGACTCAAGAACAACCATGAATGAATCCCATAAGAGAACTTAACAATTTCTTAAGGCAAGCAAACCCATTAGCTTTGGAGAAAAAAGCAGAACTGGAGGTAGCATGCCAAAAGGCCTACAAAAAGTCACTGCAAATTACTCATAGTCAATAATAAAAAATAAACAATAGTCAGTAGGTAAAAAAAATTAAGCCTCCGAGGACATAAAAGAGAAACAAATACTGAAACAGAAGCAAGTACTGCAATGTGGCTTAAATAACCCTTTCATACAGTGGGACGCTAAAACTTTAAAAAATAAAACACAGTTATGGAAGAAGAGGAAAAGAAACATCCTGAGAAAACAGGCAGAAAGGTTAATTTTCATGTAAGCACAACAGGCAAATGTTTAATGGAGGAAGCAAACAGACATTGCACCGCTGGGTGACTAACAAACAAAAATTTCTATTCAGCATCTTTTGTATATGGAATGAAAGCTTTGCCAGTATTAATCACTTATTCATTTCGCATTTCATACGGATATGTTTAACGTTACTGAAGATGAGTTTGATCAGAGTTTTAAACTAGGACATTGCTGTACAATATCTCATATATGATAGATCTTTTCTATAGCAGACTAGGACTACGAGCTTAAACCCAGATTCCATTTGGAACCTAAAACACAACTCCAATCCACGATGCCAAAATATCAGTTGCAGTTAGCCTAGAAGAGGAGAAAAGATGCTGACAGGGAGTTAAATCTTTCTGTCTAAATTACGAGCAGTCTCAGGATTGATTCACACTTTGCTTTTTCCAAATTCAGCTCTTCAAAATGCTGGCTAGCATTCATCAATGTATTGGTTTCTTAGCTACTTGTACAAATACCCAAGCTCTTTAGGGATAATTTATGTTCAGAATCCACACGTCTACCAATTAGCATAAGAACTAGGAAAACAGATTGGTTATGTTTAATTTTATGGTTTTGAGGAACCAGGGGAAATCTCAGGAAAAGCATCAAGAGAAGTCAAAGAAATCAAAGAGCTCTTTCACTTAAATTCAGATTCAAATTTTATGATGTAAGCAAAATTTCTTTCAAAAACCCCAACTTTTTAAAAAAGAAATGGATTAGTAACTTTCCAGAGGCAGAGAGTAAATTAGACTGTGGAAGAAAAATGGCACCACAAAGCCTCTGAATTTTACTTTATTGGAATATATGCCGTCTGAAAAGATTATTTCACCAAGTTTCATTATAGCATGGTTTATACTTTTAAGAGTGTTTAGATTCTCAATTTTCTTATCTTACCACTAACAAAGTATTTAAAGAATTCCATATATTTTATTTGGTTTAGAGACAATAACTCAAAATAAAAACACAGCATTTAAACAAATACAACTTTAAAGGGTGAGCTACCCTTCAACAAGACAAGCTAACTTAATTGGCAAGCAGGTACTCAGAGCCTGTTCGGCTAAATACAGTCATTTAGGGAAATCTAAAGCTCTTCAAGATGACAAATGAAAATATACATCAACTAAAGCAGATGTAGATTTATAAAAACATATTTCATTCAAAACCATACTTTAATATTAATTTTTGCTTATAATATTTCTCCTCTTGCCTTTATCCCCAAACACACTCTTTAGCGGTACTACCTCCCCAAGATAAAAAATGTTTTTCCATGGAACTCAGGAAGAATAATACGAAACATCAGTCTTACCTCCTGCAACTTGCTTTGAATCCACTGGCCAACAACCGCCAAACTATCACGGGGACAGATGGCCCAAATCATAGTGAGAAAGATGAGTGATAGAAAATCCAAGAAGTGAACCAGGCTGGCTTTCTCTGCCTGCAAACAGAAATTGTCCCATTTTCATTCCTTACTGTCTGACGTTTCTTTAGAACATAATAGAATTTGGAAACACTGTAAAAATCACTAATTTTTTTTCTATGCATCCACAGGAAGAGGACAAGCACAAGCTCACCTGCTTGCACAAAAAAATCCAGTTGGATACAAGGTACTTGCAGTCTAGAACTCACACCAACTGCATAAATACAGCTGGAACAAATACATTTTGGCTATCTCCCAATTTGAGAGATTCAAAGCTTGAGATAAGATGATGGCAGCACGCAGACAGCGTTCTTTAGTAAAAAGACCATGAAACACCTCAGTTGGAATTAAAAAATCTATAAAAGACCTAGAAGACTGTTCTTTACATTAATTTGAGAAGAGATAGACATCATTTAGATGGGAACACTAATGTGATAAGGGCACACTAGGCATAATATATTTATTCTTTATTTTCTGTTGCATTCCTTTAATTTCAGAAACTAAGAAAACCTGAAGAAATAAAAATCCTTCTGTTTTTCAGAGCTCTATTTGACATGAAACCAATTGATCTAAGCCCTTACAAGCCAGATCATTCAATACTTTTCTCTATGCCAGTTGGGTGACACAGGTTCCATACAAACAAGGCCAGTTCTTTTTATTATTAGAAATATTTTTTTAGAAGTTTAACAAGTTAGTTGGCTCAACTGAGCCCAAGAAACTATGATGTGAACGGTTGCTCATCCAAAATCATAAAAGGTACAGTAAAGCAATTCTGATGTATTTCCACTGTCTTTAAAATGTACTTACCCATTTCCAGGTTAGCTTTGCAATTTTAGCAGGGTCTTTATGTTTACAAGTTTATCTGAAATAGTGTGGCCAGCAGGACTGGGGAAGTCCCCCTGTACTTGGCACTGGTGAGGCTGCACCTCAAATACTATGTTCACTACAAGACAGACGCTGAGGTGCTGGAACGAGTCCAGAGAAGGGCATCGAAGCTGGTGAGGGGTCTGGAGCACAAGTCTTATGAGGAACGGCTGAGGGAACTGGGGTTGTTTAGTCCGGAGAAAAGGAGGCTGAGGGGAGACCTTATGGCTCTCTAAACTACCTGAAAGGAGGGTGTAGAGGGGTGAGGGTCAGTCTCTTCTCCTGAGTAACAAGTGATAGGAGAAGAGGAAATGGCCTCAAGTTGCGCCAGGGGAGGGTTAGTTCGGATAGTAGGAAAAATTACTTCACTGGAAGGGTTGTCAAGCACTGGAACAGGCTGCCCGGGGAAGTGGTTGAGTCGTCATCCCTGGAGGTATTTAAAAGATGTGTAGATGTGGTGCTGAGGGACATGGTTTAGTGGTGGTTTTGGCAGTACTAGGTTAACTGTTGAACCTGATGATCTTAAAGGTCTTTTCCAACCTAAATGATTCTACGATTATGTCTTCTCAAACTGATGGACAGGTAACAAATACAATTTTTTAAAACGACCTGCATAGAAAGAAAATTATTTGGAAGCAAAGAATCACTTTCTAGCAAATCATGCCAATCTAGAAGAGTATGAGCCATACTTCCATACCATCCTCTTTCTTCCATAGTTGTACCTACAAAGCACAACAAAACTATTACATCCATTCTGTTCAAATGGCAAAGAACCACCAATTTCAATGCATCCATGTCAGTATATGGAAAAATTAAGTCTGTGAAAGCAATCTCTGTAAATGCAGAATGAAGCTCCAGCCATTCTGGAGTTTAGCACACAGTTTTAGAATGCCATTATAAGAAAAATATCATGTATTTTAGAATAATTTATTAAAGTATATCCACTTCTGTAGACTCCTAGAGTCTAGGAATAACAAACCGAGTTGCTGAGTACCTCTACTTCCTTATGCCTGTGCATAGAAGAGGCATCTCCAGACCAAGTTCTAAATGATTGTTAATAGTGAGCCATAATCCATCCGTACAGTTATGAAAAAGGCACTAGCAGACTTTGTGCTAACACTGACCACCAAAGGATTTCTGACAGTTACTGAGTACTATAGGAGTAATAAGGATATACTGTATTAGAATACTTCCACTTCAAACAATTTTTCATTAATTAGAAAGAGTCATACAAACTTTGGCTGGTAGTGATAGAAAAAATCTTAACTAAAGTAATTAGAATTCATTTAAGAATTTTAGATAACCTTCTTTAAATACTTACTGCATGTTCCAGCACAGCATGAGCTATTTCATGTCCTAAAATGAAAGACAGCTGATGAATATCAGAAACTGCGTTTAGCAATCCAGTGAAAACAAACACTTGGCCATTCTGTAAACAAAAAGAGAGTGAAAATTAAGTTGAAGACACATAAATAAAATGCTGTTTCAATATTACTAATATTTTTTATATTGGGTTCAACTTACTGGAAGCACAAAAGCATTTACACCTGGCTCGTCTACCACATGGATAACCCACTTGAGCGCTGAGACCTGCAGAATGTCCTTATTGCTTTCAGATAAATGACCAACAACTCTCTCCACAACCTGATAGCGTGCATCTGTCTCAGGTAACATTTTACTTTTGAATTCCTCCATCCACTGAAAAAAAAAAAATTCATTCATTGGCATGCAGAACAAACACACACTAAATGACTAATTGGGAAACTAATTTAGTGGCTACATAAATCCTAATTAAATCTAAGTTTTAATACATTTTTCTTTCATATAGCCAAAGCCGATATATTGGATTCAGGCTTTCAGACCCACAAGTTAAGGATTAATAAACTCAAAAGGAAGTAAACTGACCACAAATCACAAATAAGATAGTATAAACTCAGTCATACAGCCTCTTGTATCTGGCATTTTCCTAATACACAGTTAACCTTGGCATCACACTTTGACAAGCCTTTCTATACCTTCCTGAATTTCAATTTGAATTCATAATTCTTCTCTACCTGTACATTTCTGTTGTAATTCATAAGGTGGAAAAATTTATACAAAAAGATGTAATTTGAATGTATCCTTGTACTTCTTTTGCTATCTTATCATCTCACATTCTCCATCAGATGGAATACAGTGACATTTGTATATGTCTGGATTATCAAGTTTCACTGACTTCAGAACAGAAAGTCACAGAACTCAAAGTTACAGAAATCAGTACAATGGACAGTTTAAAAGAAAGCAATTAAAGAAAAATGAGCTGATCCAATGAAAATAAAGAAGTAGAATTGAACGCAGGTGGAGAGTACTACCTTAGAAAGTGACAGCTTAGAAGAAAGGACCTTAAACAAGTGCCAAAGAACGCTCAAATCAGCACAGAAAATGAGACAGATCTGAGCAGGTACCCATTATCTATGCTCTTATTGCTTCTACCAGCTTTTTATATTTCTTGTAATATTACAATAACACAGCTAGAAACATTTGCTACATACATCTAGCGTGTTATTTAACCATTCATCCCTGAATGGTTTGCTGATGGAAAGCGAACTCTTAAAAAGTATGGGGACAAGAGGAGGGGGTTAACTGATGGGGGTGCTCTGCACAGTTCTGAGCATGAAATTCAAAACTAATCAGGTAATCAGACTATCTCTTCACTAAAAAGACATTAACAATTTTAGAGTATTTTGATTTTTTTTTTTTAAATCTTACCATATCATATTCCATCTGTGACAGTTCCCTAAAATGCTCTTTTCCAAACACCAACAGTCGAGCGCGCCCAGTGATGGGTGTCTCCTCCAAGTGAGTAAAATAAAACATGACAAATAAAACTCCTAAGCTACTAACACCCAGGAGTATCTTCCATTTATTTTTCCTTGCACTTTCTTTAAAAAGTTGCCGTTTATTAGGGGGAAGTGCCTTCCACCAATTTCTTATGCTCCTGTAAGATACAAACAGTTGCAACTTAGGACACAGTAAAAAGGAATTTGTTAGTGTCTGCCCTTGCTGTATTCTATATTAGGCTCACCCCACGTAGGAGCTTATGGAACACTATACTCTAATTGGCTTCTACTCCACTCCATTTCTTCCCTCCCACAGAAGAGGAAATACCCCTTAGTGTCTTGGTTCATCTCCCTCTACCACATGTAAATGAGAATGAGAAGAGCAAAAGATACATCTAACACCTCGGATAATGGAAACACCTTCTCTTTGAGCAAACGGTCAGTCTAGGCCCCAGTCCTACAAAATTTTGTACAGATATTAAAATGAAAACGCTACAAATACACTTACCATTCTGCAGAAAAAAACTAACTCATGCACACATCTTTGCATAATGGAGTCTTACACTGAGAGAGGAAGTGAGATAGTATTTTACCTGCCAAGAATGATAGCAAATAATTTCTGAGCTGGCTTAACAATAATCCAGAGAAGAGGAACTGGTGCAGCCTGAAATGACGGTGATGTGTGAAAAGACCTGATGATCTGAATGTTCCAAGCAGAAAAACAATGTGCGAGTTGCCCTACAGAACTGCTCTGGAGGGATGTGGTCTTCTCCCCCAATGGCTGAGAAGACTGGAAGCAAAACCTCCCCGAACTGTGGCGTGCATTCTTGTATACTTCTGTATTTGAGACATTCAAAAGACACCTCTGTCCTTTACCAATGAAGTTTCTATAGGAGTTCGGGCTTCCAGTCAAAAAACAGTTTCTAGTATTTCCACTCAAATCCAGCCTTTGGCATCTGTCTCGTGTACAACTGACTTGGGTTCGGCAATATCCTGTGTGAGATCTATAGAGATTATCGCATTTTCCCTGCTTGGCCAACGCAGCCAAATGAAAGAAAACACAGTTCCTGCCCGGCAACTTTAGACCACAGATGATATTCATAACTTCTTTGGTTGGTTACCCTGAAACAAAGAAAAAAAACAGTATTAAGAAAACCGCCCAAACACAAAACTCTCAGACATTTCTTCATTTCATCTGAACAGACACCATGTATTTGTTTGCCAACAGTTGAATTGCGCAAAAATTGTCACAGTTACAACTGCATCCTGTTGCAGTATTGAGGTACCAATCTGCTTTAAACTGTGAAACTTAGAATATTACTTTATATTACTGAGAATAAAACTGTGATTTTTTTATATTTTTTTTTAATTTTTTTTTTACTTTTGGTTTTATTACCACCAGATCAGAATGACTCCAGGTGTCCCTTGTGGAAGACGGGTGCACCATCACCTTTCCGTGCTGTGCTCCCGGCCACAGGTGCCACTCACCCACACTGAGGAAAACCGGGACCTATTGAGCATTTTACTAATACTTCGCTCCTGAAAGCGGGGCGCGGATCTGCTGCACCCGGCCTGGAAACAAAACCACTCCGCACACAACGAAACCAAAGGTCTCCCAGCCGACAGTCCCTTACTCACGGGGCACGGAAACGCCGTCCCGCCGGGCGGGCCCCGGCACCGGGCGGGCCCCGGCACCCGGCCACCCCGGCCGAGGGGACCGGCGGCGGGCATTTTCACCCGCCGGCTCGAACGGCGGCCTCCGCTGCCCCCCCCCCCTCCCTCAGAGCGAGGAACCGCCGGCTCCACCCGCCTCTTCCTCGTCCTCCCCTTCTGGCAGCGGCCTGACGCCCCCAGCCGCCCTCGGGTGCTGACCTCCCCTGCCGGCCCTCAGCGCCCGGCATCCCGCACGCGAGCAACCCCCCGACCTCGGCGCTGGCGACTATCGTGATATGGGCAGACGTGAGGAGAAGGCGACGGGGAAAGGGAGAGGGAGAGGTGTCACTCTGTGGCGCAGGCCCGGCGCGGGGAGGGGGGGAAGGAGGCGGGCAGCTCTGGCCGCCGTTACAGCTGGACGTCCTTGGGATCTGCTCCGCGAAAGACGTCCTCCACCGCGCTCCCCTACTCACCACGCCGGGAGGCGGCGGAGGAGGAGGAGGAGGGAGGAGGGGTCAGGCCGGGCCGCCGCGGAGCCGCCGCCGATGGCGGGAGGGGGCGGCCCCGGCTTCGCGCCTCTTCCCTCAGGCGGCGGCCGCCGCCCCCTGGAGGCCCCGCCCGCCGCCTCCAGCCCCGGCGCGCGAGATGGGAGAGGCGGCCGGGGCGCCTTCGGCCGCCATTTTGTGTGAGCCCGGGCGGCCCCGGCCGGGCTGTGCAGGGAGGCGAGGGGGGACGGCCCCTCAGAGCCATTCTGCTGCCGCCCCTTCTCCTTCCTGTATTGCCTTTCCCCGCCGTGCTGCCGGGGGTCTCCGTGCTGTGCTGCCTCAACTCATGGTGGGGGTTGGCCCCGATTCTTGTGTCCTTGGGCCTGGCTGTTAACAGGTGCCGCGCCGGACCTTTAGGCCCCTTCAGCTTTCGGAGCTCATGGGTGTTATGCCTTGGGCTTGCTTGCTTGCTGGTTTTGGAGACCTGAAGTTTCAAAATGCTTCTTGGTACCAGAGAGGGCTGGTGACACTGCTGTGGAAGGGAGCAGTCAGCTCTACTGCGTCAGCGGTAGGTAGGGACATCATATTTGGCTTTTCCCAAATCCAAATGGCAGGCTGCTAACCTAATATGTAACTTTTGGCCTACTCGTCTGGTAGTACATCTTATGTGATGTGAAAAACAGGTGATAGGCTGCATGAAAGGGTGAGGCTGGGCTGTGTGGCAATGACAGACAGCCCAGGCTTCATACAAGCCCTGGGACTTTGTGCATAAACAAAGGCCCTCTCACTGCAAAAAGTAAAGAAACAGATCTTTGCCTTCAGTAGCCACATACTCTGTGAATGAGCGCAGTCAAGTATCGTTCAGTGTTTGCTGAGATACTCACTAGTCCAACCCTTTTTGTTACAGAGGCTCTCTCCTGTGACAATTCTTAAGCATTGATGTCCGCTGCTGAGGAAAATACATACTGACCAGATCTCGGAGTCCAGGCTAAGAAGAAACCTTACGTAGTGATAGGTAGGAAGTCTGTTTTCAGTAGACACAATTCCCCTAAGACCTGCCCAGCTTCCGTTACCATAAGAGGCATGAAGAGTTAAATCATTAAGTCAATTAGCATGGCATTAATTTTTATGACCCTCAGCTCCAGTCACAAAAACAGCTGAGCTGTAGCAGCAGAAAAGCACTGTGTCTAACCTAAGGCTTGTGTGCGTCCCAGCTGTCAAGAAATGAAGAACTGAGATGGAAGCTCTCCTGAATGTGTCCTGATGCTTAATGTCCTTATTTCTTAGACTTTTTATTTGCCTGCTTTTCTTGCCCTCTTTTATCTAGAATTCTCCATTCCTAAGCCAAACATAAAGGCTTTCTACCATGTCCTCTATAGAACAAATGCCATTCTTCTACCTTACAGAGTGTCCACTTCATTTCAAGTCTGCTGAAAATGTTCTTTTTTTTCCTTTGCATATTTCGTTTTGCTATTATTTGTTTCTCCAATTGCATTATTTAACTCTTGTCTGCATAGAAGGTATAAGAGCTATTTCTGCATTCCTGACTTGCCTAAATTCCTGTTTAACTCAATGTTTTGAGTGTACAGGGATGGGGCTAAAAATTGTGTTCTACATTCTGCACATCTAAAATCTCCCCAGGTGGCATCACTTATAAAAACTTGAAAGCAGACAAGCAACGAATACTGCCCAGGTAATTATAGGATCTCTTTAGCAGATACCAACACTAAATGTCTGTTTGTATGAAAATTTGGTAAACAATTGAGCAATTGGATAGTTGTAAAGTGGTGTTTTTCTCTATATAGACACATAGTTAAAAAAACATTCTACCTAGTTAGTTATACCAGGGCCCCTATTGAATTTTAATGAATATATATACATAAACTATTTTTTTTCTGAAGAAATGAGAAAGTTCTATGCTTTCTAGCCTCATCTCTTCTTCAAAAAAAGACCGTAATTCACATTTCCGAAGAAGACCAGACGGCAAGCTTTCATGCCTTAAGACTGTATAAGACCCACTTAGAGGTCATAAGTGGTGTACGGGTTTTCTGATGAACCTCAGCATGGCACTGAATTTCGTTGCTGAAAAACTGATCTGTAGAGTGAGTTCAGATCATGAAGCATTTTCACAGCTGTCTTTTTTTTTTTTTCTTTTCAAAGATGAAATGCATATGAAACACCTGTGAACTCCCTACATGGTAGGATGGAGCTCACAGAGTCATTTATCATTCCCTGTCCCCAAATCTTTGCTTCAAGTTGCTGTGGAGGAAACCACTTAATATCAAAACCCCTTGACTGACTAGATACGAGCTTATCAAAGCTTTTTCTTGTCACATAGACTGTACAAATACACTATGCAGTAGTCCTTAGCACAATTAAGCAATTAACACTTTAACAGGTAGAATTTTCCTGTGTAGATGTGTCCATTAGTATTTGTGTATCTCTCGATATAAGTAGTTGTACTGAACTGAATGAGATTTTGTATATGTGTGAAATTATTCACGCAAGCAAATGTCAAATCCAAGAAAAGTAACAAAAAACAGTTTAACTGTAAATGTAAAAGAAAATATTTTTCTGGATATTCAGGTGGAAACAATTTGTTACTAAAGTCTCCCTGCTACCGATTTTGATCATCACAATTAAAAAGTCAGTTGAAATGTACAGTCTTCAGCTTCAAATGAAAATCTCATTATAAAATATTTGGCTTTTCTGTAAATCCAAGCAAAACCTAAGTATTAATTGATGGGTTTGTCATTAAAGTTTCAGTGTAATTCACTTCTGCTCATTAGTGTTGGGCTAAAATCTTGGCAGAAACAATGCATTCTATCAGCCTTCTACAGGTCAGAAATTGGATTTAATGCCACTTAGCCTGTTTGGCCAGTTGAAATCCCAGGACTTCACATGCACTTAAAGGACTAGGCAACACTTCTCATAAATAGCAGGATTTTTCCAAATCTTGTTCACTGGAATATTCTGTCCTGATCCGCAGACTGTGTTGTATTGTGTACTAATTGTCCCTTGCCCCACTGACATACCAGTTAGTAGATGTTATTTAAGAATTTGTAAATAGGTAATAACTATTTCAGCTTATTATCTATGTTGTTGATGTTAAAAAAAAAAAAAAAGTAGATTCAAAATCCAGAAGATGAAGTTACTCAACCAAATGGAAGTTTACTCCAAAACTGTTCCTCTTAAAGTTGCTACAAAATTCAGTGCAGTCCTTTCTTCCTAAAACAAGTGTGAAGAGGTTGTAAGGAAGGAGTGGTATTTGCTTGCTATTTTACAATATTTTAATGAAAAACTCCCAGTAAAAGCCACAAAAAGCTCTTGGATCCCTTCCTACTCTGGAAGGGATCCTGCTACTGCCGTTTATTCAGCAGTGGCATTCCTGGGAATCCGTTAGTGCTGCCAGTCTTACGTTGACTTGCGGTAGTGTTGTGTACCTTGCTGGCCCAGGATGCTCGTCAACCTAGAGTTGTGTTAGCTGTTTTTCTTCTTCTGTGGGGTAAGATAAATACAGACAAGATACTGGGAGTTAAGGAACCACACGTACAAATTTTCAGATTAAATATGTTTTGGGAACTTCTGTTTTTGAGGGCCTTAAGGTGAAGTAATGAAAATGAACTCAAGCTTTATGTATCGCTTTCAGCTTGCCAGATCTGACAACCACTGCGTTATAGAGGGCAATGTGGATGCTAAGCAGTTGCAAAAATGGCAGAAATTCTGAGAATCTATCACTTAATAATTTTGAGTCTCCTAGCTTCTAATTCTTGCATGTACTTTGTAAACTGCTTTTAAAGCAGCTGACCTGACTAAAAACATCAGTGAAAACAGTAAATATCACAGAATTCTTCTACTAGCTCTCTAAAATGCAAAATTTATTTGGCAAGACTGAAAAAAGGGAGCATTAATTAACTTTCTATACTCAAGAGATTTTGCTTAAAAGTCCTTCAGCAGAATTGAGACAATTATAAAGCTATCTTATTTCCAACAAGAGAAAAGAGCACATGAAGATAGGAAGAAAGAAAGGAGAACTCAACAGACCTGCGCTAAAAATGAGCGTGTCTGCACTGCACAGTGCCGTGGCTACAGCATAGCCACATCCAATTACTTTCCAGTTGTTCCACTTCGCTTTTGTGGGTGCAGGCAGACTAGCAAAAATGCTGAGATTTCTCATTTCAAGCCTTACAAGGACAGACATTTATTTAAAAAAAAAAAACAACAAAACGCTGTGAAAGGTTGGGTGCGTATGCCAGCAGTACTGTTGGACCCACATGTAAAAATCTCAGTGGAAAATTAGAAATGCATTCTTATTCAGTCTTTCATTTAGATAATACAAAGTCTCCCTAATTGTTTCTGTGGTGCTTGATTTGTGCTGGAGTAGGACTGTAAGAGTGTTATCCCTCGGAGAATAGGGATCGTCATGAAAATGAGATGTGAATCTTGTCAGGCTGCTTGGTGTGTATGAAATTTTAACTAGATAAATCCCGGTACAAGGAATTTTGTTAGAACTGCTGAATAATAATTGTAAAAGTTTTGGAAGTTGATTTTTCCTGCTCTGATAGTAATTGTAATGAGTTAAGATTAATTTTAGCATTAAAAAAAAAAAAGAGGTAATTGCAGTACTGAAGAGCCTGAGGCAAATCAGTGGAAATGCTTTGGAAAGGATAATTATACCTGCACGAGGAAGACTATCTGTTTAATAGCATTAACTGGTCCAATTAAGGGGAAGTGGAGGAAGGGCAAATTTGTTACTTCTTTAGCTATTCACTGAAAAAGTGATTTCTCTGTGCAAGCAATAGAAGTTGGTTTGTTTTTTCTAAGGTGGTTCGCCAAGGTTTAAACATTTTACAGACTATTGAGGGGACCTTGTCTGTAGTTGTCATTAAGTGCTTAACATCACGGACATGCTGGTGTTTTACCATCTCAACAAGAGAGGTTGGGTGCCTTTATGAGGCAGGCATTTTGTTTCACATCGTTAACTTAATCTGGTCATAATCCCAGTCTAAACATCCATAAAGAGATTATTCTTAATCAGGGGAAGATGGGACAAGAAGAGGATTCTTTGTGGTTCCAAAGCAGCATCAGGTTTCGGCTATTTTCCCGCTGATAGGAGCTGGAGCAGGCTGCAGGCTGGCTGAATGCAACGTAGGATCCGCTGCCGCAAAGCTTTCCCAAGGGTTTGCCTGCTCTAACAGGAGGAGTGATGTGTGTGTCTTTAAGTACAGGTGTGGGAACGGACGTATGTGTACACACAGCAGTCATTTGCAAACTAATGCAGGGATTTTGTGTCAATGTGTTTGAGAATACATACTTGCATATATAACCAGGCATGGATTGCACCAGGGGGAATAGAGGGAACAGAGTTTAAGAGGGTTTTAATCCTTCCGTGCATCCTTATCTTTCATTTCCTTGCTGTAGTGCTGGCATTGCTTCTGGCACTTTCCTCGCATCTTGAGCGGTTAAAAAAAGTTTTAACTAAAAGTTAAGAGCAAAGGCGCAAACCTGCTTTGTGCAGTTGCACAAAGGCAGTGGCGCTCTACGGCAAGGGCAGTACTATCCTCTTCAGAGTCGTAGCACAGAGACAGGGTTTTTTTCTCTGCCAGTGGTTATTTTGAGCTAAGGCAGCCCTTCAGCAGCTGGAATTGCAGAACATAATGTAGGCAACAGACAGCTCTACCGTCGTTAAAGCGAGCATACCCGCTGTTATCTATACAGGTGGGTAATAGCACAAAGGCACTCTTTCATATCAGCTATGGGTTTATTTCTGTATCTACCCACAGATAGATCCATAAATATGTATGCATTTATACATACAGAGTATTAAAACAGCATTCCAAAACAAAGCAATCCCCTGAATACATTTACGCCTGAGCAGACCCCACAGAAACTGATACAAGATTGATCTTAATCACATTGTTCAGGGTACTACTTAAAAGCTGTCAGCCGGTACTGCCTGGAACAGAAAACCACCATCACTGTGCTGGCTGTGCCCACAGACCACACTGCGAAGAGTATAAAGCCTAATTACTTAAAAACAACGAACAAACCATTAAAACAGGATGATGTAATCGGGAAAAGGATAACTAGAAATTTCTAAATTAGAATGAATAATAAAAAGCATTTTAATTTTGCAAAATTTAAAGCTGACAAAGAGTTCATTTTCTCCTTTTCAGTGAGAACAGCAGTGGACAGAAAGTCAAACAAGCTGAACACCATGGACTGTTACAGTAAAATACTTGATTTACCATGTACACCAAAGATAATAATATATAGCCCGAGAGGTGGTATGACTGGAGCAGCAGGAGAGAAATGAGTACGTAGCAGAAGCAATGGGTATGTTTGGTTTATTAAAGTCCAGATCCTCCAGTAGTTTTACATAGCTTGATTCAGGTAGACTGATCTAATCCAAAGAGAGATTCTCTGAGCTCTGCACTGCAATTAATCTTCCCACTCTTTTGATTAATTGCAGACGCATACCTTATCACTCCTATGAAACGACCCTAGTGCATTTCCAGTCCCCTAGCAGCATGCAGGCTACTGGTGCGTGACGACTAGCAAGGAAATAACTGACCACAACACGTGATTTTCATGGGGCAGTCCTTTAATGATTCATAAAAATATGAATGGCACCACAACAGCCTCTCTTCTCACTCCCCGCTTCTAGAAAGAAAAGCAGGAGCCAAAGAAAGATGCTGAAACTGTTACCTGGTAAGATTTTTTTCAACAATTAGTCACTTTTGCCTCTCCTAATCAAAATATGCCTACATGTTTATATTCTATTTTAATACAAAACCTCATCATTCGCCTGTATTTGTTTTTCTTATGACAGAAATGAGAAAAAGGCAGTGACTTTAGAAGAATGTTGAAAGCCACAGTAGATTCCCAGAAAAGATGGAACATCTCACGATCTCTGATGGAAGGACAGCACCAATCTCTCAAACACATAGCTTTTATCAGCTCTGCATAAGTTAAGAAAGTGGTTAATCAGTGTACTTGGAAAATTTTAATTCTGATCCTACATTTCTTCAGCACTGAGAGCTACCCAGCTCTAGATTTTTAATTTAATCCGTTTTATAAAAGCTTAATTGCGAAAGCATGTGGAGTTAGGCTAAGTTCTGAATTTTCCTATGACTTAGGAAAATTCAGCCTAGATATTAAATTCCCACTTCATCTTCTATCAGTACTAATGTATATACTTGAGTGAAAAACAGCCAGCTTGGATGTGTTGCCGTAAGGCACACAATAAATTATAGACTTTGCTCCAAAAGTTTTTGAGTGTATTAATACCGCTGAGGCAATTGCATAAAAATCTAATTTTGGGGAAACGTGATGCATCCGCGCCATCCTGTGTATCCAAAGCCCAAGTTTTTCCAGCAGGTAAGTGAACAAGAATAAGCTTAAATGGAGATGGTGGATGTTGAGCTGAAAAATATGAACCAAACACTGCCCCTGCCCAAACAGCGAGTCGCTTCTTCTTCTATAAAACAAAGGCAGAAACAGAATCAAAGCATCTTCACTTTTTTCCTGGTATCCTGTTCATTTGGTAGAATCAGAGATACATATTTAATAGTTTGCACTAGAAGTAGCTCATTACTGACTGTTATTAGAATTACAAACTAGTAATGTTGAAACTAATTAACAAAATAAAAGCGCTGATCCTGCTGCAGTGCCTGTGTGTTGCGGTCTCGTTTTGAATGTAAGCAGATTAGGCTGATGAGACTTCAAGACATCCATACACTGTACGGAGACTATAACTGCCAGGATTTCAACATCTAACAACTAGAATTGTTTTCTTAAAAATGTCCTTCATGGTGGATATGACCTCCCAAACAAGGAATGCAGCAGATGAGTAGGTAGGAAAGAAGTCCAGTTCCAGTGTCTTGGCCAAATTCCAACTTCAGTAATTACACTCTGCTCTTAAATTCCCCCTGCAGCTGTACTGGAATAAAGCTCTTTTCCAGCTTGTCCCGAAGCATTGTGTAGTATTTCTGGGAAGCTGTACAACACCGCAAAATATCTCCTCCCGTTAAACTTGCAAGGGGAATTTAGGTAGACGGAAAACTGTTACCAGAGTTTGAATTTGGGCAGAACACCAAGGTTAACTGCCACTTGCGTTGGGATCGAGGGATCTTTGCTGAGTAGGAGCGTCAGCCCCTTGTTAAAGAGCACCAGTGGGAAAAGCTCACTGTGCTGCCGGAATACAAATGCGGAAACTTGGGATCTCCGCACCTGGAAGGGACCGCAGGACCGTTTCCTAACAAGTGACTCTGTATAAAAGCCTCTAGTGCTGTAGAGTATCGTATCACAACCTTAATTGGTTATTTAGTAGTATTTCTGAAATTATTTCTTGATAAAAAAAGTTCCAGCGACTTAAAAAAACCAAACCCATATTTAAAAAAAAAAAAAACAAAAAACCTTACCAAGAGAAAAGCAGCTGTACAACCCGATTACACCAAGGCAGGTGTTTGCGTTTCAGTAAGTAGATACACCAAGAACCACTCAAAGAGTATTTAAGCAGGCAGTGCAGTGCAGTGCGAGTGAAAGCATTGTGTGTTACACTAAACAGACAGCTGTGACAGTTTTCCTAGCCTCTACATTGGGACTCATTTAAAATATTTAGATAACTGAGTCCCAAATTAGTTTATACCCAAAAATGTCATTCTTACTAAACTAGAATAATTCAGAGCAATCCCTGTATACATTGCTCTAAAAAGGAAAAAACCTCTCCAAATCCATCCAGATCCACTGTTTGCTATTTGTATTTTGTGCCTTTTTTTCCCCCGCCTTTTCTTTTTTCCAGCTCAGGGCAGCTGTAAGCTTGCTGCTCTTATTTCACCCATTTCTTTAATCTCAACTTTCTCGTAGTTTCTCGTCCGCAGCCACCTCAGAATAACCAGCACAGCGATGCCAAAGCCAGCCAGCAGCGTCACCACTGTCACCACAGCACTAATGCCAGCAGCCAGTTGCTTCATGCAGAACTCTGGTGGCCTTTCGTCAACGTAGTAAATCCTTATTTTTTCAATATCCAGAGCATCTCCATTGACAGGGAGAGTTAACGTACTGTTCGAATGAAATACGGAGTCATCTTTTATATCTTTTTCGAAGTAATAGGCTACATCAGCTATATCTACGTCACACCTAGATTTCTCCGAGCTCTGCTGGTTCAGGCGGATTTGGATAAGTGGGGAGTCGTACTTAACGGCTGTGATGTACTTGGGGTGCAGTTTGTATCGGCTCTCAAACAGATGCTTCAGGGCGTTTGCTACATCGGGAACACTGAAGGTACTGGACCTTTTTTTGTGCCTCAGTATAACCTAGATCCAGCTTGTTCTAACCAGTTCACCGCAACTCAGGCTTTTGTCCCCCTTTTCGGTTCTTCTTACTCCGGCAGTGTTCACGCACCAGCAAGTATCGGCTTGATTGCACTGCCTGGCTTTGAAGATCCCACTGTCCTCGCAGTCTGGATCGTAAATGCCATCGCTATCTAACAGCCCACGGGGATAGCCCCAGAAGCGCTTCTCCTTCAGGCGGGTCATTTCTGCCTTCATCAGCAAGCATTTTGAAGTCAGTGTTGAACAGTCTACCCCGTGATTTGAACCTACCAGCATGCAGCTGCAGTTCCCAGATCCGTCCCGGGCACATACTGTCCACTTGTTGGTCGCACAGGAACAGTTGTTCTGCGCTGATGAAGCTATCGCCAGAACCGAACCCAGCAAAACCCCCAGGAGAGGCTCCATACTGCAGGTGAGAAGCGCGGCTAAAGCCCTGGGGGACAGCAGGCAATACCTGAAGCTTTGATCCATTCATGGAGTCTACTCATTTCTACACTCTGGTTGTGCTGCTCCTTTTATCAAGACTCAAATCAGGCTCACCAAACAGGTTCTCCTTCAAAAACAAGTGGCATCTTGTACCCAAATCCTAAAGAAGTCAACAAGCTGCACTTTCATCTGTGACTTTGCAGGGAGTGGCACCGATGCCTGCCATCCCTCTTCCTTGGTGAGGAAACAACGGGCAAGAGACGAAAGCCAACCTGAAGCTTAGCTCCTACCCTGGGCTCTCCTTACGGACTAAAGCGCAAGCAGCTTGCCCTTTTCCTTCTTTAGACTTTTTTTTGCAAAAAAAGAAGTCCTTTTCTTTAGACATGTATTTGCAAATGCATGTTTGTGTGTGCTGCAACAGAACCCCGGAGAGGCTGCCGACTCCCAAGGAACATCAGTTTGATGGCTGCTCGCCTACTTACAGGGCAGAGGAGCGCAGTCTCGCCTTCCAGCACGGAAAGCTTCTCTCCCTCCTTTCCTCTGGCACATACTCATCCCAAGGCAGTGCTAGGAATGACGATTTTCATGCTTGCATTACCCTTGCAAAGTTGTTAGCCGTTTCTGAAGAAATTTTTCAATCTGAGCTTTGAGTAATGCCTTCCGCAGTACACTCCAGTAGCTCCCAAGTGTCCTAATGATCTACAGAGCAGGAGTTACTGTTTCCATGTGTTTTGGCAGCCACTGAAAGATATTTTCCAGTTTGCATTAAGCAACTCCCATTCATCTGATTTGTCAAACACTGTCGGGCACTTTATAAATCATTATTTTGGGACCAGTAATGACCTCAGAACAGTGTAAACGCCATTCTCCCATCCGCACAACCTGCACGCTGCCTTGCGGACAGCTGCGTTCACCGGTGCTGCTGCTTTCCTGAGGGCCTGTCCTGCTTCAAATCCCCGCAGGGTGGGATGCTTGGAGGGACGGCTTGCGTCTGTGGGAACAGCGGGAACTTACCCCGGCTGCCAGTGAGGATTTGTAATGCAGCGTAGGTTTACAATTCGAGCTCCAGATGTAAATGCCCTCTGCCACTAGCGAAGGGCACAGTCTGGCGCTAGACCTGTTTCTAAATAAGCCCCAGAAACATACGCGACTTCAGGGAGCAAAGATGAGGCAAGTTCTTCCAATTATTCCTGGCTCCTTTATAGCACGTTGTCACACCTCTCTGTTTTCCTTTCCTTCAAATAAAAATAGCAGTAGTTACCTTTCTTAGAAAATAATTGAGATCTACAGTTAAAATTATTATTAAAATTGCTAGGTATTTCAAGTTGTCATATTGATGATTCTTTGATAATAGTTTAGTAACTCTTTTCCCATTTTTAATTTCTAAGTTATTAATTTACCTATAAAAATCTGCCTTTTTTTTTTAATTTCACATCCCTCCTTCAACATCAAAATCCATTTAACTGGCACCTACATACCCATATCTTGCCTTTATTTTATTTCACATGATGAACTTCAGAGAGAGGAGGGTTTGGTTTTCTTCTCTCTGGAGGACGGAGCCTCAACTGCTGCAAACGTACAGCTCACAACCGCCTTCGGTGAAGCAACGGCAGCTTCTGTACGGCCGAGAGCTGCGCTGCCCTTCTGCTCAGAAAGCGCCATAGGCATGGGAAGTTCCCAGGACTTTTTGGTAAATAGTAGTTTGCTTGTGTGATGTTTACAGACATTCGTGCTTGGTCTCAGCCTCAGATCAGCACTTGGCAGTTTCCCCTTTTTACAGACACAGTGAAAGTAGAGAAAAAAATAACTGGTTTGTCAAAAGTAACATATGGAAGAAAACCCACAAGTAACTAAATGAGATGGTCCGTTTTCCCTGCTGGGGGAAGATTCTCATTGCTGTTACCTTAATTAAAAACTGCATTGTCTCTTCCCTCAAAGGTGGCCAGAAGCACGACGATGGTTTTTGAATATACCCATCACCAAGCAAAAAGCACAGAACGGCAGCAAGAGGAGGGCAAAGAAGGAGTAATTTAATGTTTCCCTGACAGAGCTGCATAAATTGCCAAACAAAATGCACTTTTCCATTGACTTTTTTGCCCTGGTGGCTTTCCCCCTCTGTGAGGAAGGACAGAACAGACTTATTTGAAAGACAAGAGTCTTTCCAAATATCTATATACATATATATTTGTATATATAAAAAAAATGTACGTGTAATGTCTCTCTGATACTAAAAAGTATTTTGTTTAATCCATGCTAAGCTGTAATGGCACTACAAGAGTTAATTATTTAGAACAGCAGGCGGTAAAAGGAATAATCCTATAGGAAATGTGGAGTGCATTATTTCTTTAGTGATCTCTGCTTCCATGGAAACAATTTCTCAGCACAATTCTAAATCTCATAAAAACAGGGCACTAGGTCTATGTAAAACAGCAAGACATTTCCAATTAAACAACCAGAACGCTTTTATCCAGGCCATTAAAGACTTTGTTCAGTATCAAATATGATTACAACGTTCGCTGGGATGTTAACAGCCAGCTCCTTCCCAAGCGCCGGCTCCGTGGGGCCCGATGAAGTCACCCTGACGTCCCTTGCCGGGGCTGGCAGCAGCAGCACAGCGGGGCCGGGGCGCAGTGCTCTGCTGCACCACGCCGCCCGCAGCGCCCCGAGCCCCGCCGTGCTGCTGCTGCCCACCTCCGCGGCCTCCCCTGCCCCGACGCAGCACCGCGGCCTCATGGCTCCGTCACCCCTGGCAAACCCAGTTCTCTCCTGGCACAGCATGGAAGAGTTCAGCTGGCTCCTGCTGCTGGCAGAAGCGGCGCTCGAACCAACGCACTTCAATCAAATTTGGGTAACGAATAGAGTTGTTTGAATCTGGTGATCACCTTCAGAATTGACTGGAGTTGCCCACGAGAACAAACCCATTCCATCGCTTTAGCGATCCTCCAGGCAGGACTCTGACAACTGTGGAAAATCCCCACCTGCCGTCCCCGCATCGCTGCCGCAAAGCGCGACGGGATGACTTTCTGAAGGAGACTAAAGCAGAGGGTTTGTAAGAACAAACGAAGGAAACAAATCTCTACCGAGGTACGCGGCTACTGCCCACCAAATGTGCTCACCAGCCAGAAGTTTACACGCACCAGAACAGTTTTGTGGTAGTTCAAACCCTTTGCTGCATGAGCTGTGACAAAGCTCCCTCTGGTGGCATTACACTGAGCCGAATCACCGGGTTACTGTTCCCGCCTTGGAAGAGACACCAGATCTGATGCTCGAGAGACAAGAAACTATTACAAATACGGAGCACACCGCGCAAGGTACCGCGTCTACAGTCGGCATCAGCAGACTCACGTATACCGTCGGGCAGGAATATCGAAGCGGCGAGCAAAGGGAAAAAAATGTATTTAATATCAAAGGCAGCAGCATTACCTTTTTTTGTTTTGCTGGTTTGGGGTTTTGCTTTGTTTGGCTGTTTTGGGGTTTTGTTTGTTTGTTTTCCTCAACTAATTTGGTCTTGGAAAGTTACTTATTTAAAAAAAAAAAAAAATGGGCATTCCCCTCCCCTGGAACACAAGGCGCATATATATACACACACACCCCTCTCTCTCTCTCTCTCCCCGTGAAAAAGCACTGCTGATAACCGGGACAGCAAAACTTGACTCAGCCAACAACTGCCCCTAAAGGATATTTGCCCAAAGTTACATCTTGGGGCTTTGGTTTTTTTTTTTTGTTTGTTTGTAGTTTTTTTTAACTGTTGACTCTTCCAGTTTAATGGTATCACTGTACTTGCTGCTCAACCATTTCCCATCTCCCGCGCAACAGCTCGGCAAGGTGGAACAGCTGGTCTCGCATAAAGAAATAGCGTTTCAGTCCGCACCAGGTACACCAGAACAAGGCTGGCATGAAAGGAATTGCTGGAGGGGAAAAAAACAAACCACCCAACCAACCACTGAGCTTCCCAATAAAAATATTTAATGCCTTATATGTGTTTGGTAGCAGAGCTTGGTAGTATTACTAAAATAGATTTTTAACTCCTTAGAAGCATGCAACTTCCAAACTCGTATCGTTAATCACACAGTCAAAATAAATGATGAAAAGTAGATTAGTTATTTTCTTACCATGGCTCCTGCCAACAAAATCATTACTTAACATCACAAATGTGGTATTTCCAATTCACCGCTACCCGACTGCGATGGTACCGGCAGCTGTACTTCCCCACACACCGCCCCGCTGACAAACTCCTGGAAAACCTGGAGTCTGTGTGCGTACCACGGGGCTCAATGCTGCACCATCGCCTCTTCTCAAGGGACAAACTGCTTCGAAAGGATGTTGTATTCTAAACTCTTCTTATGTAACATCACTGTTAAATCCAATCAATACAACTGTATTACTGTAACTCATTTTAATCATTAAAGATGGAAGCAGCCAGCACATCGTTACCGCTACTTGGGCAATACTGACATCCGTCCTTAAATGGCTGGGAAGAGACCATATGTGGACAGAGAACGTTATCTACTCATATTGCTGTTACACAGAGGTTTAAAATTCTCTTCCTACAAACCAGAACCGCTTACAGCTTTTAGCGCATACCTTTATCCTGCGTGACTTCTCTAGAGAGTAACCTATGCAAAACTGCAACAGAATATCCTGCGCTGCAGCCCACTCCACAACTAAGCAGGGAAGGAACGCTTTCTCCCCAAGAGCGTCGTTGAAACTAGAAACAGAGAAAGCCATGCAATATTTTTAATTAGGAAGTCCCAAAGATGACATCTTAGAATCTATGCAGACTGTGTCAACACGCCCTACACGGACGGGTACACCAAGGCGTCAGTTACACACAGCAGTGGCGCCTAAAGCTGCGCACCAGCCCATCTGAACATAGAAGAGAGCGCAGAACACTTCACCGACGTTTTTAAGTCCACAGTTCTGGATACTCAGCGATTGTCCCAAGGCAGATTCAAGGGCTCACACTTTCATCTGATCAGGTTCTGCGCCTTCCGCTTGGTAACAGAAAGAAACTAACATTTTCTGAGGCGTGATAAAAACAGTAACGCTCGCTTCCTGTAAAGGAGTTCCCTCCTTGGGATGCAACTCTACAATTTTAAAGCTTTTCAAACTCTTCATACAAAGGAAAAGCTATAGTTAAAAATGTAAACATAAAAAAAAATCTTAAAATTCCATTTATGTTATGTAGAACTAGATATATACATACTTTTGTTTTTTTTAAATAAGAATCAGGTCCATTGTCACCCCTCTAGATATAAACTCAAGGTCTTACTTGCTTCATATTTTCAAATATATTTTAGACCTCTCTGAGAAACTGCCGAAAATAAATCTGTGTAACTAGTAACAACTGTATACAAGTCAAGTTTCTCATGATTTAGAAAGCGAAATGTAAAGCACATTTTTTCTATAAAGATTCACAGTGACACAGCTCATGGAACATTTCTAAGCTGCAATCAAGAAACTGCTCAGTCGAGACCGATCTGTGTATGACCATTTTATCTGAATATATACTTGTATGAAATTATAACCAAAGAACTGATACAAACCAGTATGTTTTCTTATTGAACTGCACATTATAGAGAAGACTGAACATAAAAGTTGGTGGGGTTTTTTCTTTAAAAAGACAAATGCTTTTCCGCTTGTTGCCCTAAGGCTGCCATCAATCGAGCGCTCTTGTTTCCACAGGAAACAGTGGCAATTAGAAGGGGACAAATCCCAATGATCTGGCAGAACAACAGAACATCTCCCCGTAGAATGGAAGATCAGAAAGACTGCAACCTGTAATAAGACAGGCGTTATCATTTCCACTGGAAACAAGCACAACCACTACTGAGAAGTCATGAAAACTTGCCAGCTTTTTCTCCCCATTATAAAAGCAACGCGGCAAAGAACATGCCAGAAAGCTACCTGACCGTAGGGATCAATGGGAAAAAAAATTAAAAAAAAAAAAAATCAAAAATAATCAGATGATGTATTAAACTACAACTGAATAAAACTCCAGATTGGATACCAGGAAAGTGTGAAATCAGTGAGCTACGAAATCTTAATTTCAGTTAAGTTTCTCTTTTATGAATCCATTCAAACTTACAATCTCCAAAGCATTAAGAAACAAATTCATCCAGCGTTAGATGGGTACCTGTAGATAAAAAATGCGAGAAAATTTCCAAACGGAAACACTTGAGAGAGGACAAACTCTCCCTGAAGACTGAAGCACAGTATTCTCAACAGGTTGTCCTTCTTCCCAAATGGCAGACTGTTGGTCAATCAATTCATGCTACGGCACTCGTCTTTTACACAATGTTAGTATAAAGCGTTCCTCGCGTAGCCGGGTCACACGCATTAGGAGTTTTGCAAAGTATGTTTGAACCATAACAATAATATGACACTGGATTCTGTAACAGTTACTATTAAAATGAATAATTCTGAAAGAGTTGACAAAATGGGGAGGAGGGGAAGAAAACTAAAAAATTAAATCAAAATTCCGTAATTTTGTTTTGTTAAAGCCATCACGTAGACAATTCATTTGAACATTCATTCTCCTTTTCTTCGGCGTTACTCTTTTTCTCACTCTTGTACGTGGAAAGGAATAAGTTCTCTATCTGAGTCAAGAACTCTTCGGCAATGAAGCAGTTTGTTACCTTGCCCAAAGTCTTCCTCATGCATTCCAACAGCTAGTCAAAAGAAAAGCAGATTATTTTAAAAAAAAAAAAAAAGTCCTTTTCCCCGAGTTTATTTTTTCCCCTTCTAGCTGTTAAGTATTCCAAAGGGATTTTTATTTATTTATTTAGGATTAACACTACAGAAGGTGTTCAACTGTACAACATCAATTTCAGTAAGGAACAGTCACACAGGGTCACATGGGTGATTTAAAATCAGTTACGCAACAGCTAAAATCGAGTATTTTACCAACTCAATTTTAGATTTAAGCTGTTTATAAGCAAAGTCATGTTGAGAGGAAAAAAAAAAAATTAGATGTGGTAATCATCGTGTACGTGTTTTCCGTTTATGACTTTTGCTTTGGGCAGATGTGCTGTCATGTTTGGGCAATTAATGTTACGGCTGCAGTCATTTAGAACTTCACAGCAACGACGACGCTGACTGGGAAATGAAAGTGCGCCCTTATGCATGACAACCACGGCCCGGCACTGCTTCACTGATCGAACAAAGGACTGCAAAGTCCGAATCTTCTCTCGAAACACGTGCAGTTCTCGACACTGAAAGCACACGACATGCTGAGAGGAGACGTTATTAATCTGACATTCTTTCTTCCCCAAACTGAGGTTAAAACTTGGTACCTGCATGCAACCCTCGTCCCCGCCTCTCTCAAATGAACACTGTTCTTTTCACTGTGTTTGCAAGTTAATAAGCTGCACTATAGAAGTCGTTAATTGTGATTAGTTTACATCTCTAATTTGTAAAAATGTAACTTCAGGTGACTTCTGATGATACAAAACAGGTTTGTATTTTGAAAAAAACATCTTAAATTAAAGAAGCTAAAAATGAAAAGAAGAAAACTTACTTTCTGCAAACAAGTCAGGTCAGAATCTCTATGAAAAATTTTATCCATGGGGACACTGCTGTTGAAAGAAAAAGAATAGCAGTGCTGTAGAAAGCAGACACACGTCTTCATTGAAACATCAACAGTAAACATGCAAAAATTCTACACTGGCGATTCTTTATAATATAAGTAGACATGTACCTATGGCAGAATCTGTATTTTTCAATTATCCATCTTGTTTTTTCAAATATTAATTCCCACTGAGGTTCCTCCATCATCTGCTGTACTTCAAATTTGTAGGGCAGGCCTGTAACCGATTGAACACGATTATTCGGGCTTTCTAGGACCCTCAACTCTTTTCTCCCTTTTCAGTTTTAGGTGCAATCCCTTCCTTCCCCATAACTGTTCATAATTTCTTACTGACTGCAGCAGCTTGCAGTCCTGTTACATGCCAACACTAAGGAGGTTAAAGTAAAAGTATGACGTATTTTGGATTCCAAATTTAATTTTGGTGGGAGTAGGGAACAAATCTGTTCTCCTCCCTGCCCTCGCCAATTCCTCATACCATCAGGAAGGACACAGAAATCTACAACGTAACAGAAAAATGGCGAAATAAATTGAGGTTTTATAACCTAGGCCCACTTACACTGTTGTAGTCTCTCTAACATCTATGTGGGTCGTAAGTTATTACATGGTTATTAAAAAAGTTTGTTTTTCATGTACGAACTGGCTGATGAAATGGCTGACGACTGTTCTAGAATTCAGAGGAATTTTATTCCTAAAGGAAGAAATTCTTCTAGTTTATTGCAGGTGGGGGAAGAGTAACTTAGAAAGTATTTTACAGGAACACCAGAAAACTACTTGCAGAACACAATTCAGTTGCCAAAAACCAGGGGGAATGAAAGAAACTGTAAATTTCAGTGAGTCACGAAAACATGGCTACTGCCCCAGTAGAACTTTTCCAAAGAGCCTGGGGAGATACCATTTTGTAAAAAGCTGATTTCAGGAGATAAACATAAACGCAAAGGCCTCTCACACAGAAAATATATGTGACCAAAAAACCCGTTTATTTCTAAGGGCAGCTAAAGTTTCTAAGTACTTTTAACTCCACAGGACAATGGGAAATGAGGATGAAATTACGGTACTATCAGTATGGTAAACAGGAATTGCTGCACAGATGTGGCCCCCACTTCACTTCCCCCGGGACTATGAAGCCCGTCTCCAGGCAGATGGTCTCCCTTGCTTACTTCCACAGGAAAAAACAGAGGGGAACCATCGGCTCACGTGGCCTCTGCTATCGCCTTGCCAAGAAAATCGGAAACCTTGGCGTTTGGATGCAAAAATCAGGACTTAAACAGGATCAGGGAGGAGGAGAGAGAAGAGGCAGCTGCCATAACTATATTACTCTTATTGTGGGAATTTTCCTCAAATTAATGTCAGGGAACGAGCCGAAGATCTGATCCTCACTTGAAATACCATGAATTTTATGGGTTATCTTCGTAACTATTCAAGAAAGGAAAACACCCTGTTTTCATGAAATGCCAACGACACTTTTAATCAAGAATTTGTTCTCTTGGGTTGGGATTCATGCCAGCACACCATTTCATCTTCCCTATCTCGTCTTTTCCGGGACAGCTGGCAACTTTGATCCTTTGACCTTCTGAATACGAAGATCCTCAAATAAGGATTTTTGGCCGCTATAGCAGCCAATTCTTTGCCATTATACCTCTGTCTCCTCATCAGAGGATCTGTTCAGAATTTCGTAACGCAGCAAAGCGTAAGTAATACACGCGAAGCAGTTTGTCAGCTATTCATATGGATACTGTATGTAAATAACAGTGACCCTTATCCCATCCCTTTAGTTTCTTTCACAGATTGCGGGAAATACTAATCCAGAAAAACAAGCTTCTCTTTATACCTGTATATTCTCATTAAGCCAGCACGGACTACTTGCAGGATTACTTTTTGAGTGAAATTCCTGGTTTTGTACAGCACAAGTTACTAACATAAATATATAAATAGCTATTTCTCAAGTTCAAGAATAGGCAACATTTTTCGCCTTAGTATCCAAAAGGAAAAGAAAAATTAAGACAACGGATAAAATATCGGTACTTACGGTAAGAACCATCAGAACTGATCTCGTCGCTAATTACCAGACAAGTAATCTGAGAATATGGAAGAGGGTTGTTTCGGTTGTAAGGACTTATAATCATTCCGATGAACATGGCGCCACCCCTGGAAAAATAACTCTAAAAAACAAAAAAAAAACCAAACAAAAAAACCCACATACAAGAAATACAACCTTTTTCAGCACAGCATTCTGAAATTAAAAACAATAGAATTTATGTCAATTTATGAATGAACCGATTTTAAGATGCGTTTGAGCAATAATGTGTATTAACATGGTAAATACCGGGGAGCCTTTAGGGTTGTTGGGGTTTTCCGCTATTTATTTATTTTTAATGTACAGACCGGCGAGTACCTGGTATTTGGCCTGAGTGTCGATGTCTCGTATTGAGGGGTTGGGGTCGAAGGCCGGGTGGGAATGGTACCACCCAATAACACTGTACCCTCTGGCAGCCAGCGTCTCCGAGGCCTGTGTTTGAGACACCGGATCCATCTCGCACTGCAGCCCCGTACTGAGACTATTGCACGGCTCTGCTGCACAGACCTGTTAAAAAAAGTTTCCATCAGTTAAAAAACATTTAAAGAACTTTAAGAGCGATATACCAGATCTTCCTCGTGATAGTTGACAGGCCAACGCTTGAACGTAAGCATAACTCTAGCATTTCAACACTACAGTAGATGACTTCAGCTTTAATATATGAAAGTAGTTGCCCTTCAGAAATAACATTTACATCTATTCAAATTATATATTAACAGTTTTAATATTTTAGAGAAAATGTAAAAAGACAAACACTTACTTCTACAATTTTATCGGCTTCAGAGTATCTTCCACCTAGCAGCCCTATTACTTCTGCCATAGACACATGAGAGTGCTGAAAAGATATTAAACAATTATTAGCGTTCAAGTTGTGTAATTTCTCCTAGTTTTGATCTGCACACGACAGAATACATTGGTTTCACAGCTACAAGTCAGTAACTTCTCGATGACATTCAGAAGGAAAACTCAGCACAGCTAAAGATGCCCGAACACCCAGTGTTTCCCTTCAAAGCTAACAGAAAAGATTACGTTTGCTTATTATATACAAGCACGTATATAGTGCGTTTGTGTAACACTTCCATACGTGAAGCAGTGCTAGCTTCAAAAACCGAAGCCTGTGCAATGCTGCGCGGCGCCCAACAACTGCACCAATTTTGGTCCAACCTGTTGTCATTAGAAAACCACACGTTGCTTTATAAACACCAAATCGATTCCCAGACTAGTAGAAAATGAACCCACGCGACTGCAAACTGGCAGGCTATTTCAGAAAGCAGCTTTGAACAAATTACATTTAACACATGACAGAGAGCAGTAAATAGTAATGATCTTACTAGTGTACAACCATTTACTTTAGAAAAACTAAGCACGATATAAAAAAAAAAAATCCCTCTTTAGGGACTTTATTTAATACTAGAGTCTCACTTCCAGGTCTGAATGAAAAGAAGTACTGTATTTCTCAATCTTCTGATGTTGCCCGTTAATAAAAAAATAACACAACGTAGATATCATAGCTTTTTGAAAGAGAAAACTTAGTCCTCACCAAATCCATTATTAGAAGTGCTTCAGAAGACACTTTCACCTGAAAAGGTTCCTGAAATGATAAACACAATAATGAGTATAAGAAAAGTAACGTAAGTAACAAAGCATTCTTGATTATTCTCTCGTAGGTACATACCTGTTTTTCTTCAGTGAATAAACAGCAGGGTATCAGCTGAAAGGGATCAAAGGAACTATAAAACGAAAGAAAATTTCTCTAAAGATGTAGGACAGTCAGGAAACTTTTCAAGTTTCCCACTGTCTCCTTGGCAGAGGAGGAATAACCTTGTTTTCTTTGCTGGATTTTCTCATCCCACACTAGGATGACTCCCAAATATAGAGACTTCACTACCCACACTTGTGAATTTCAACAGGAAACATTTGAAATGCATACACAGTATTTCAGACCTTAACACATATTACTGATTTGCAGCATTCCAGCCTGACGCTACCCAAGATATTTGTTTCATTTCTAGAAGATCTATGTTTGAACACGATGTACAGCAAATAATACCTTTTTATTTGTCTCGAACCTTTAGAAGATTTTGCAGGTTTGAGTTTTTCTTCCTCTCTTCTTCTTGCCAATTCTTCAGCAGACAGATGCTAAAACAATTGAAACAAATTAAATCTGTCTTAAATGTCTTAAATGGAATTTCAGTAGTGATTCCAAAAACGGTCCAGAATAAATTCCTGACATCAGTGTCCTCTTGATACGCTGTCAATTTGTGTGTGCTACAGGACTGCTCAAGAGAGAGGGCAACAGCCGTAGCAGAATCAAGCAGTGTGAAAGTAATGACAATCAGAGATCTCATCCGCAAAACAACTGATGACAGAATTCTTACATTCCCCGAGTCAATCAAATTCTGTAAAATCCCAGCCCGTATCGCAGACTATGCATAAACACAAGTGTGATAACCAAGGAGAAAACCTGCCATTACAATCCGTGGCCAGAATTTATCACGACCCCTCTTTAGGGATGAGTGTTTTCAAACTTTATTTCCATCCAAATATGCATTTTGCAGAAAGTGTTAGAATCGTTAAGCAGTTACTCAAAAATAGGCGTGGCATTATAACGTTATGGAAGTTATCGTTACAGATACTTATTACTGAAGGTTGCAAATTTAAATGGGTTTCTACACAAGAAAAATAGAATGTTTACAGCTCTTAACTTTTTGTATAATTTGAAATTGTAGAAATGGACAAGTGGATATTTTCTTTCCAAATCTTCTATAAAATATTTGAAACTTGTATGAATATTTCTAAGCACTTCATAAATCACAGTATTTCTGGGGGTATTGCTAGTCGCAGAATTAATATTAGGAACTCATATCGCCTGCATTACAAGCACAAAGAAACCATATAGGACTGAAAAAATAAAATCTAAATCTTATTCTCCTATCCCCTACTGTCAGCTTTAGGAAGGCAGTTAACTGAAAACAAAGGGTCGTGAAATCTCCTACAAGACAGGGCAAAGAGCTTTACAGGCATAAAACAGTGCAGGGCCACACACGCTCACAACACGAACACCTTTGTAAACACCAAAGCACAGTTGTATTTATCAGCAGCACAAAGATGTAACAGCTGCTACATTATTTTCAAATTACTGCTGCCACAAAGAGAGGTTAAGCACCTATTATACAACTGTTTCCCTTCTATACTCGATGCAACACCACCTGCTAGCCATTACCAAGAATTAATTCTGGAAGGAAAGTTTAAAACACAGAAGGGTTACCTCAAATGTCTGTCCTTCCAAATCCTTTGCATCACACCAGTTTCCCCAAGGGTCTCGCACTCGCCGCCTTCTTGTACGCTGCAGCAAGCAAATCAACACGAGTCAAGGATCGTACTCCTGAAAAAACTGCATTTACTTCACTTAATCAGCCGTAAGAACATCATCCAAAAGGTTTCTGCCACATGAATATTACTAACACTGTGACATATTTCCAGAAAAGAAAGAACACCCTGGGGTTCTGTAGAATTAAGTAGTTCAAAAGTCTGTCATGAAATATCACCAGTGAAGTTTTCCATTTTTAAGGCTGTAAAACATCACACCTGCCTGATGCTCCACGGATCATCAACATCTCTGACAGCAACAGTGCGTTATTATCCAGCTCTGAATTATAGCTCAGACAATACTAAAAGCTATAAAACCAGTATGTTTACATCTACTGTGTGCGACAGTTCTTTATATTTCCATTTATTTTTTTTAGTGGGATTGATTTAGTTTTCCTCTCATCAACTGATTTATTTTGCTCTGAAGTACTTTAAAAATGCTACATTAAATGTGACTATGAAAATTAAATCTGGCAAGCCTTGGTAATTCGTGTAGTTACAAATGAGTTACTACTAATTGTGTGCATAAGGCTCTCAGTAAGTCCTACCATACACCTAGCATACTTAACAGTTAAAATGCAAGCAACTTAATCGCACACTGCCAACACACTCTGCTATTTTCTGGCTAATTCAGGCTAATAAATTACGGAGAGGTGGGGAAGAAGGGGTCAGGACTGCAGGGAAAAGACTGAAACACAATCAGAGTTAAGTACCTGTACAGGAATCATACGTGTAAGACAGCAGAAGTTAGGGCAGACGCCTGCCAGACAGCAGAACTTGTACTTAGACTGACACTGGAATTACAGAGTGTTCTAATGAAACTGCAAACTGAACGAGAGGAGAAATTTCCTGAGATGCCCTGGCTTGAAAACAAAGATTGGAAAGACCTCCTCCATGCTGAATGTTTTGTGCTGCCCCCACCTCCCTCACCAAAACGTACCATGGACTGCAAGCGCTGAGCAAGCTGGTACGTTTCCACCGTGTCTTTGCCTTCCTTGGACCGTGTTTTATCAGCTGGCTGGGGTCGGTTATAGACAGCCTGTTCTACAGGATACACAAGAGAGAGACAGACGCTGTACTTCAGTAAAGCATGAAGCCACTTACTTCTGTACAGAGCCAAGATTGACATAGATAAGTGGTAACGACAAATGCCATAAACAAAAAAAAACAAACCAAAAAAGCCCACAGTGAAAAGGCATCTCTTGATGGTCATATTACTGACTGCTTATATAGCCCTCTCCCACTATCACAGCATTTTTAAGACAGGAAAACCTCCCTCCTCCTTGTTAATTTATTTCAGACAACATGTATTTGCAGGCTATTCCTCCTCTCCTAAGTGACTGTCATCCAGCTCTGGACCAAAAGCAGTCCAGAGACTAAACCAACAGTAACATATAGATGTATATATACTTTTAACATGTCACCTAATTTTAACATTTGAATCTTGTAAAAACTAGCCCCGAGGGTGAAAGCATTGTTTTTTACTTAGGAAAGTTATAACTCGGTATGGGAAAAGATACAATGAGTTGAATTGTTTTATGCAGAGGGAGAATAGAATTTCAGATACAGCAGGTATCAGGGAAAAAATAAAATCCAACACTGGGCACACAGAAAAGCACAAAACAAAAAAAACCCCACCCCCCCCACCAGTTAGCGTGCAATAAACTTAAGGGGGGGGGGGGGGAGGTGGAGTGAGAAAAAAAAAAGAAAAGGTCTTCTGGAAAACAAAAATTCTTAATCCTGTAAGAAGGTTACAAACTCCTCTAGATTTTCAAAGGTCATGAGAGACAATCTGCTCAGAAGGTCCTTCCCAGCAAGGATTAACGCGTCTCCTCCTGTGGGAGCAGTACACCCTAACATTAAGCAGTCCTTCAACATTAATACCAAAATAGGCTACAGCCATTGGGGCTGGAACACGACTGTACCACAGTCCAAACAAAGATTCTCTTCTACAAAAATGTAACAATTACTATTTAACACATTAAGAGTACAGAGAAGTCGGAAGATTATCCACATGGATGCTTGATTCCGATTAAGTGGAGTCATCCACACTTCAATGAAGTGAACTTATGACTTTTCTTTTAAAGACGCATCTACTAACCTTAATGTTTACCCTTCACATGAAAATATTCATTGTAATAAAGAAAAGCTGACAGAATTTAAGTTCTGAATTGATTCCAATAAAAATATCTTTACCACAACCAAAGTTAATTGCTCCTATTAATTCCAAGTATGTGTGGATCCGTCCAATGCAGTTAACATCACCGCAGTTCTTAAGGCCTGGACGTACTGAAGTCTTATTCAGGTATTTGGGTTTACATCTCTCCCTAAAATAAAGTAGAGTACATTGTCAAATAGTAAAACAAATCACAGGGGAAAAAGATTTGTGCTACTTAAGCTGAGCTTAAGATGAGCCACTGAAGTGGTTTTTTCCCCTCTGTGATGTACACACTACACACCAGTGCACAGGGCGATCCCAGCAAAAATACAAACTTCACAAAACACACACAATTTATTTTAGGGTTATTCATATACACTCATACTTGTGCAGAGGAACACTTATGTTCCACGCGTTAAAACAAATTCTTCAACAGGACTGGTGCCCGGAAGCAATGGATTACTTAGAAGTGCTACAATACTGTTAAACTGATACAAGAACGTCTGCATTAGATTAGCCTAAATAGCTCATATAATCATAGGTTCCCTTGGTGTAATAAATAAGCTTGTTTTCACTCTCTGTGCACTTATTATTTACTTTTAAACTGCCACTGAATCATTTCAGTTCAACACTTCTCTACTATGGAATTTTAGGGTTTCTTTGCAACTAGGATAAGCTCTCAGTAGATAAGACAAATGAGAACTGAGTTAAACTTGGCAATCCTTTCGGCTTAAAAGCAAGCTAACCAGCACAGCACGCACACAAAACAAAACTGTTAACAGAACAAACTGTATTTTGAGCCTGCTACCACCAATCACTACGATTCCTTAAACTGATTCTTTGGAGATGGAATATAAAATATTCAAGTGCACAAGCACTCCTCCCAGTTGATTCTTAATCTGAAGTATTTTGTTTGGTCAACATTCTTTGCTCTAGCACAGACTATTTCTTCTAGCTGCCCTTCTGTGAAGGCAGTACTACAATGCTACAGACCTCATTACCGAATTAATTTAATCAGTTATTTTGAGGAACCATTTATTAAAACCATATATGCATTCTTACATATAGGATGACAAAATTTGGAAGAAAATAACATAAATGAAACGGATGCAGCTTGTTCTGATATAGGACACTCATTTTCATAATGCTTCAAAGTATTTTCATTGCTTAACTTCCAGAATGCCAGAAGAAAAACTGGGAAGACGCAACAGAACCATTAATAACTAGGGCTGTTCACTGGCAATCTGTATAATGCTACCATAAAATTAATTTTACTCTTTTCAGAAGTAAACTGTTGGTACTAAGTAGTGTTTTAACTACAGCAAAGCAGGCTGCGAATCATCTCAATCACTTATTTCAGTAAATGATATTAATGCATCTTACCATTGATCCAAAATATAATTCCTAATTTTCAAATAACGCTCTGGTGTTTTGGCCTGGCGCCCTTCAAAAAATTCAGGAATAGCTTGCTTTTCTTCTTCCAGAATGATGCTTCGGTCAACCTCCACTTCTTGATCAGGTGGCTTAAGCTCCTCCGCTTCTTCCTGATGATCTTCATCCACTTGGCAGGGAGAAGGAAAAAGCAATCCATTATCAGCCAGGTCTCTCTGTTCCTCATTAAGCTCCTGATCAGTTACTTGTCTACTACCATGAGATGTTACTAGTCTGCCTTGTTCAGCTTGCTCAATAAAGTTGTTGTACTGCTGGTGATCTAAGTTCCCAGATTTATCACCATTCAGGTGCTGAGAACATGTTGCTGCAACACCTGGAAATACTAACGCATCCACTGTTTCTTGCTTGGTATGTTGAGGATCTTCTTTAGGTAAAGAAGTTGCAGAACTGTGTCCACCAGATGAAAGAACATGTTCTGTTCCTTTCGTTTCTTCAACTGGACTTTTTGAAGTAACAGATAATTCAGATTTTCCAGTTTCTTGCTGGAAGGTAGGAGAAAGCTGTTCATCCATGTCATCAGTTATGTCTACTTCTTCATCATCTGACAGCTTTTCAATTTTCACTGCGTTCAGATTGGGGTCTGCACGGCCTCTCAAGTTTCCAGACGACCAAGCTTCTACCCTTATCCCATCTTCAGTGGGAAGACTGCTGCCACACTGACTTTGCTCTTCTTTTTCAGAATCGCCGTTTTTTGCCTTAGGAAAATATAAAATACTCTTAGGAGGGGAAAAAAAACCCCTCCAATCCCCTCTGCCTCCCAAATGATCAGAATTATTTTACTTGAACAGCAGACATTCTGAAACGTTTCTTCCTCATCTTACCCTTTTAATACATTTTACTCTATTGCAATTGACTTTTACACAGCATTATAGGTATACTTCTAGCCCAAGTACAAATTAGTGTGTATTTCTGTTCAAAAAAATCCCAACAGGCAGCAGTAGTTTCTTCTTAAATGCCCCCCCGAAGTCTCAAATGAGGCTAATGCTAAAAATACAACACACAGCTGAAACAGCTGTATGGTAGAAACCAAGTATTTTCAGACTAACAACCAACAGTATAAGAGACTAAAATTATACTACATTTATTGTGTAGTTATACCAGCAATAAAAATACTGAAGTCATTCTAGGAATTCGAAATCAGGTCTGACTTCATATTTAAATGCGCAAATAAGCATATTCTGCTTCTCTGAATACGGTAATAAACAGAATGCATACTTTAACAGCAGTACCCTGAAAAGACAGATTAACATCAAGCTACGTGCACAACCGCATACTTGTCAAACAGCCTTTTTTCTGGCTACAGAGACAGTCTGTTTACCTTGTTCTTAAAATACTGCCGAGCATAGCTCTTTACTTGTAGAACAGTACGACTTCCAATCAACTTCGCAATTTTCGTCCACCGGCGGCCAAATTTCACCTAGTACAACAAAGCACGTTTAAGTCACCCAAACTCTAACATTCCAGACATTGCACTTCATGTGCCAAAGGAGCTTAAAAACTCAATTATTCATTACAAATGCACAAACAGTACAGCAAACCTATGGTAAAGAACCTCAGTATTCATATTCTCCCAAGAAGAAAACTGCATCCAACAGTAATTTATTGCTATTTTTCTTAACCGGAGGATCTTCTTCAGCCAACTCAGGCACACTGTAAATCAGGCTGCCTACTAACCCAAGGAATCCTACTGAAATGAACTTGTACTTGCTGAAGAAACCCTATTATATTTAGCACTGTACAACCACGTAATCTCCAAAGACCTTACAACACTAGTTAAAGGATTTCACTTTATTAGCTGATTTGCCTTAAGCACACACTATACTTCCTGTAGTTAATTCCAGCGTTATAATTGTACAATTCATCAAGCTGTATATTTGAGATCTTTTGTGATCTCAAATTGTAATCAGCCCGACATGAACAAAATCTGGTAAACAAAGCTATTTTGGGAGATTCATTAATATAAATCTGATTTATCATTACACTCTTAGTAGATGGCAATTGTTTTTAAACACATTAGAAGTACAAAAGCAGAAGCAGATAAATATAACATGCTTTTTTATATATATTTTTTTAAATTTTAGATAAACTAATGACTTCTATTCAAAATATTACATATATAAACAAACTTACCAGTCCTTGTTCAAACAGTTCTTTTTCTTCTGATGTCCACTTTAATGAGCAGGTAGCTGATTTTGTAGGTGATCGCACCCTAGGGAGATAGGAAACAGAAGTTAGTGCTTTCTTAACAATATATAGTCTCAAATCCCAGTAAATGAAGGCGAGTTCTGACAGCAGGACTACTCCCCATCTTCTGTAAAACTCAAAGGTATTGTTTTAAACACGAATGCGGCTGATAAGTAAAATATCGAGAATCACATCAGTTTTTCCATCACAAAGGAAGGTTCGAGGCAACACAACATTCATCAGTAACTAACGGCACAGAAATACATAGAAGCAGCAAACAGAGAAGTTCAGGCAGGAAAGCCAACTAGAATTAACAAGGGTTTTTTTTTCATAAGGACCACTGTGCTACAAAAACCAAACCAGTTTACTATAGGCCTATTATTACACACAACAATATTTCTTTGCATTGAAAAGTCTCTTAAATAATTTTTACAGCCAAACAAGAGGAAAGAAAGAACAGTAACATTATTTTACAAAATAGCGTCCCGAAACTTAACAAAAATCAGATGCCACACTTAAAAATGTAACTCAATCATTAAAATGTACGTACATGACTTTTCCAGTTTTCTTATGTGGGCTGCAAATAAAAAACAAAGTGAAAAGAAGAATTAATAATTGTGAGGCTGTTGCACATCTCAGCAAATAAGCTTATTTTGGAAGAACTTTTCATTTCTTCTCATCTAACTGAGAATTTTTCCCAGAACACAGCTTACCTTTTCATAGATCTTTTCTCCGCTTCCTTTTGATTGAGCCATATTTTTTCAGAAAGTGATTTATTAGATAAATAATATCTGAAATAGTTACTAAGTAAGTTTTGGAAGCATCAGAGTACATATTTGTACATGTGAGAATTCTAATAATCATATAAATTACACTGGTTCATAATTATTGAGCTGTAGAAGCAAGTACTGCACAGCTTTCAAAACTGAAATACGCACAATTTCACATATTCCTACTAGTTTAATGCATAAGGAAGTGACATTTGAGTTCTGAACCCCGATGCTCACTTCACTTGTAGCAAACTAAGTATCCTGTTTCTACAACAGCATTTTTTTTAAACTTTAAAAACATGCTAAAATAATTTTCATCATACTGATACCTTATCTATTTTCAGATTATGCCCAAATAATTCATTCTATTAGGAAAACTTAAATTGCTTTATTTTCTTGTTCCTCTACTACTGTATATTACTATACTCAATTACAAAGAGAACATGAAAATAAATTAGCCCGTGATTACTATTGATATAACCTACCTAGTCTGGTGAAGCAAGCTTATGACAGAAACGCTACTAAACGCTAATAAGACTATTTAAGATGACACTGCTTCAAAAAAAAAAAAAAAAAGAAAAGAAAAAGCAGCAGCTGTTCCTTCCTGTTTTCGTCTTGCATGCTAGCAGAAGCATGAATGGAGCCAGACAAAATCAGACAGTAAACCAGTCCAAGTGAAGAACAATTCAGCAAAAAGAACTAGCTATTTTCAGCCAGATCAGCTGTTTGATCAGGTTCACTATGAAACAACACAAATGGCTGCATCAGCACAATGAATAAGCAGCTGAAATGGGGACAAACATTGCTATTTTTGGTGCCAGTGTCAGCTTAGATCTGACAAGCTTTAGAATCATTTTCTGAACAATCAGAAGCACCAGAGGAAGCTGCAGGTAGCTAGATAATTAATTCAGGGGCCTCCCTGACTTCTGCAATCTGCCTACAAAATGACAGTGCTTCAGTCACCTTAACAAGAAAAGGTTTGTCCAGTTCCTTTGGAAACAGTAAGTTTTCTATTGTTCTACAGAAAAACATACATGCAAATCAGGAAAAGGATACTCTTCTTCCAGCAACATTTTCTCAATGACAGCCCTGTTTTCTTCACTAATGCTGCTGTCCAACGTCCATGGCTGCAAACAACACAAATATGTTTTAATATTTTAATTCTGTCACACTGTTACTTGAGTATCAAGAATCAATATGTAATAGCTTCTAAAATAAGCAAAAAGCACTGGTTAAAAACCTAAAAGACCATGTGCATGGAGGGAAGAGAATAGAGAAAACAGAAGTTCTGATAACCTTGCTGGAAGTACCATTCATTTAAAAAATACTTACAAGACTGTTATCAGTTCTCCAAGATGAATCAAGATAGTGATCCTGCAGCAAGCCTGAAGCTGTGTTTTCATGGTCTCTGAAAAAGATTCCAGTATTCAAAACAATGCAAACATATTCAGACAACAATGAATGCTGTCAGAGTGAAAATAATGCGTAGTAAGTAACAAAAACTTTGAGGATGACAGAATTAGATACTAAAATTAAAATCATATACTGCAGACTATTATGTAATGTTACTCTCTTATAATATCCCATTAGACTTAGCATAAAACCCCCTCAGTAAGTTATCTTTTTTAGTAATCTCAGTAGCAACTCTTCACCTGTCTCACTGCAGACTGCATGAGATACCAGTGAAACCCTGAATAGTAAAAACTCTCATCCAGAAAGACTGAAAGCAGGAGGGATCATGTAAAATATACAAAAATGAAAAAAGCCAGAATTTTATGGACAACTTAAAAATTATATTTTTAATATTAAAAATGTCATTGAGTTATATTATCTCCTCCTAACATTTCTACATCTTTTCCCCAATAAGGTAAAAAAAAAACCTCTTATAAAGAAAAATCTGTTTTCCCCCTGAGGAAAGCTCATACTTACACAAGGTTTAATAGAATCCTATCGTACAGGGTCTATCCTATCATACAGTCTCTTACGGACTTCATCCAGATTATGCTTGATCTTTTCTGTAAATAACTACTGATTACTTTTAGAAAGCTGTCACTGATTAATATCATTGACCGACTTTCTTCTATTTAAATGCGGCATAAAATCTCCTTAGTAATTAATGTATTTTTTTCTTTGCTTCCAGAATGCTCAGACTTTACTAGAGACTAATTACTGCTGTATGCCTTGCAATGCTACTAAAATTAAATTCAGCTACTATTCTGAACTGCTTTGTGCCAGCAGTTCAAACATCTTGTTATAGGTAAGGATAAATCCTCCCATACAGCCAGAAACCAATATAACTCCTGCTTCTTTTGCAGCATATCAAGAAACGGATCAGATCAATAGTCGCCTTTACCCAGTATTCTGTCTCCAACAGTGGCAAGAGCAGACGCTACTCTAGGACAGCATGCGAGTCCAGCCACTGTCTCTGACATAATCCTCTCACACTCTCCCAACATCTGCAGCTGCTAGATTTGTAGTGTTAGGATTGCTGCCCGTTCACTTCGGCATCTGTTTACAGACCCCTTACCTGTGAATTTGTTGAATCAGTTTTCTGCCCCTCCCTATGTTTAGTTTTCTGAACCCATCTGCCTCCGCAAGTTTGCTACCAGTTATGCAACACAGTACCTTCCGCCCCTGTATTTTAAAGGGCTCTCCCAGCAGCCTCACCACCCAGTATCCCTATTTTATGTACTGTTGGATCCGCTGACAGCACTTCTGCATTCACCTCACTTCAGTGATTTCAGAGGCCCTGTTCTCACCACCCTGCCTGATGATCATAGAATGGTTCAGTTTGGAAGGGACCTTAAAGATCATCCAGTTCCAACCCCCCTGCCCTGGGCAGGGACACCTCCCACCAGCCCAGGTTGCTCAGAGCCCCGTCCAGCCTGGCCTTCAACACCTCCAGGGATGGGGCAGCCACAACTTCCCCGGGCAATTTGTTCCGGTGCCTCACCACCCTCAGAGTGAAAAATTTCTTCCCAATATCTAATTGAAATCTCCCCTCTTCCAGTCTGAAGCCGTTCCCCCTCGCCCTGTCACTACATGCCCTTGTAAAGAGTCCCTCTCCAGCTTTCTTGTAGGCCCCCTTCAGATACTGGAAAGAATGTGGCGCTCAATATTGGCGCTTCCCCGCCCGCAGGCCCCACATGACACTCCAAGGTGTCTCCCCCGAGGCGGCGGGAAGCACCGGCGGCGGCGGCCGGGGCCCCGGGCGAGCGCGGCCCTGACAGGACAGGGCACCCCCTCAGCAAGCGGCAGCGCGGGGCGGGGGGGGAGGCGGCGCCGCGCGGGGCTCCGGGGCCGCCCTCCCCCTCGCCGCCGCCTCCTCACACCGACGCAGAGGAGAAGGGACGCGCTCTCCGGAGCGGCAGGGCTGCCAGCCCTCACTCACCCCGCCGCCGTCTCCTCCTCCTCCCCGGGCGCCGCCGCCGGGTCCCCTTCGATGTCCACCTCCAGCTCCTCCGCCGCCATGACACCGGCCCCGCCGATCTCGCGAGACCAAGGCGGGAGCGCCGCGCCGCGCATGCCCAGTTGGCCGGCGCGGCGCGGCGCGCGTGCGCAGCAGCCCTGAGTGAAGCTGCGCCCTGAGGAGAAGCCGGGGCGGAGGCGGAGAGATGGCGCTGGGGTAGGCGGGGCGCCCAGGGGGCAGCCGAGGGCGAGCCGGGAGCTGAGGGGCAACTTCCAGGGTACGAGCGAGGGGAGAAAGGGCTGAATGTCAGGCAGGGACGGGAGAGCGCGGGGGGCTGAGGGGAAAGCGCCGGCGTGAGGGGGAAGGAGCGGCCCGCGGAGGCTGGAGCCCGCCCAGGCCGCCCGCCCCTGAGGGCGGCTGCTGCTCCTCCGGGCCGCCCCGCTCGCTGAGGGGCTGGGAGTGTGCTCCGAGGGGGAGGCCGTGCCTCGGGGTGGAGGGAGACCCGGCGGGCGATCGGCCTTTCCTCGCTGTTGGCTGGTGAAGCGTGCTGGGCTAAGGGCGGTTTGCGAGCCGGGCTGGGGGGGGAAGCCGGGCCCGCTGCAGCGCGGCGCGGTGGCCGAAGAAGAATGCTGTTTCGGTGCATCGTGCTGCAGGTGTCGGTTTTGCTAGCCTCTCTCTGTCTGCTGCCGAGCATGCAGTCGTGTCTTTTCATCCGTCTAGGAGGTGACAGCAGCAGGGTGTTGTGCGGGTCGAGTTGAAGTGTTGTAACATGGCTGTAAAAACCACAGTTTTATTCCCATACATTCGTACATCTGTGTTTCGTTTCGCAAGAAGTCTTTGGCCCTTCGTGGTAATTGGGCTTCTAATCATCTGCTGAAGGGAAGTGTGAAGAACCATGAGGGTTGATTATCAGTGTGTAGGAAATGACCACAGAGAACCTTCCGTCGACTCAAGAAAGTGATTGTGTTTTAAGAGATGACAATACAAATATCTTGAACCAATAAACTCTGTTGCAACCTTTTTATTTTGAACATTTCATCTTTGCGCTGGAATTGATTTGAAAGTGAAGTTAATAAACAGCAAATATGATTGTTTTCATTATTGCTACTTAAAATTGCAAAATCTGGACATACGGTATAATGAAAGATAGAAAGAAAACTAATTGTTATGGACTCGGGATCTGTCAATGCCATGTTGTAGAGCATAATATAGAAATGTCTAAAGAGTATCCAGTCCAATATTGAATGTCAGTGTAGCTCACAATAGCATCCTGAAAACAGCATCATTATGTTAGCAAAGTTTTGGGCACACACTACTCCTCTGATTGTTTATGCCAAGTCTCTTAACAGGATTTATTAGCGTGGGGAATGAGTCTAGCAACCCCACACTAGTAAATTTGCAGGGAGATGCCTTCTGATTTCCAGTTAGCTCAGAGAGCAATACTGTAATTGGCATAACCCAAGCTAATATTACATTACCCTCAGAAGAACCAGTGTTGTTCAGCTGTTTGCTACCCTGCTTTTCCCCATGTTCGTTTTTAGCTGTGGAATAAGTTGGATCAGCTCACACATACAACCTAGGGCAGACATGCGTGACTGGACTGAAAGGGAGGGAAGATCAATCTATTTTGGCAGCGCTCTGCGTTTAGGTCTGCTGAAGCTAAACAAAACTAGTGTTATCTACTCCAACATCTCTATGCTCTATACCCTTGAGGATATGGATGTCTCCTTATTCATAATAGATGGCTTTTAAAAAATGTGATTTTACCAAGCAATGCTTAGCTAAGCTATCCATGCTGACTAGTATTCACAGATGTATGAAAGGTTATTTTCTTTTTTTTTTTTAAAGTCTTAATTTATACTAGAGGAGGTCATACACAATGTGTTTAAGACTGGTGATTTTTAAGTAGGTTCCAAGTATGAGATTTGTGAGAGAAGCAAAAGACTAATCAATGCTTAAAAGTTTAACAGTGTCTTTAAGACGTTTTTTTCCATGGCCACCTTTGATTGCTGACTTAATTCTGCCTGCCCTAATATAATTCTCAATCATTCTGGGCAATAGCACTATCCAAATTCTATTAAAAGAGAATTCTGCATTTAAATTTAAAAGTTTTTGCTTTACATCTTCATTTTATTATTAACATTTTCTTTTTCAGAAGTGTTACAATTTGAAGCTGATTTTCTGTTTTATTAAATTCTGCTACTTGCAGAGGGGTCTTTTTGAGACTATTAGCAGCTAATAAATTTGCTTTTTCTCCTTGTGACCAGTTTACGAGGGAATTTGCAGCATTAAAATGACCAGCCTTGCACGCACAATGCAGTGGAGTATCCTTGCTGCTGTCTAAGGCATTAATGGCTGCCCCGTAGCTCAGTAATAGATTTATCAAGTCGCTGTGTCCATATTCTGCTGCAATATGCAGTGCGGTCTTTCTCCAAATGTTTCTATCATCAATATTTTTATTTTTCCCTGATGTCAGAAGGATTTTTACAATCTCTGTGTTTCCTTTGATGGCTGCATAGTGCATCGGAGTACATCCATCCATGTCCTTAGCTCCAAATCTTCCTTTTTTAGCTAACAGAACCTTCACAATACTGAGATGTCCTCTCACAGCTGCAGTGTGCAGGGGAGTCTTTTTCTCCTTGTCTTGTGCGTTGGGATCAGCATTAGCGTTCAGAAGCATCTCCACCATTGTTTTGTCTCCCCTTTCAGCAGCAAAATGTAAAGGGGATTTTGACTGCTTATCCTTAACATTAACATTGGCTTTGTGGAGCAGCAGCTGTTGAGCAACATCAGTGTTACCTCTTTGAGTTGCAATATGCAGGGGAGTAACAAACTCTTTAGTGACAGCATTAATTTTGGCTCCAGCATTAACTAAAAGGCCAACTAATGCTCCTTTATTATGAAGTGCAGCAACGTGAAGCGGGGTTTCATCGGCTTGGTTCATAAGGTTAACTTCCATCCCTTTGTGCAGAAGCAGATTTGCGATGGAAGCAGCCCCAGCTTGAACTGCCAAGTGTAAAGCGGTGTCTGAAGCAGGAGTCTTTATTCCAAAGTTTGCTCCCTTTTCTATTAGAACTTCTGCTGATTCAGCTTTGCCCGTTTCACATGCCAGGAGTAAAGGAGTGTACTGCATTTCATTGTAGGCGTTTATATCTGTACCTCTGTCAATTAAAGCTGCTACAGTACCATGCAGATTTTTCTGCACAGCTCTAAAAAGAGCTGACTCTATTATGTCCGATGACAAATCTTTAGAATGTTCTAGTAGTGTTTTGAAGATGGATGGGTGGTTGCTGTTGAAGGCTCTTTTGGCCATGTTGGAATCAATACTGGCTCCGGCTTCTAGCAGTACTTTTGCAGTATTTTCAGACCCCCGAGAAACGGCATAACTGAGAGCAGTCTGTCCTCTTTCATCCTTTCCATCAACGGAGGCACCAGCCTTTAAAAGCATTTTTGCCAGACTGCTCTCATCTTTAAGGGCTGCCATGTGCAAAAAGTTGTGCTGGTTCCTGTAGCTTCTTGCCTCCTCTTTCAGGAGCATCTTCAATATGTGACTGTGGTTATTCTGTGCGGCCAAATGAAGTGGTGTCTTGCCTTCCGTATCCAAACTGTACATATAAGCGCCACGTCGGAGAAGCGCTTTCACTGCGTCATCATGGCCTTTCTCAGCCGCCCTGTGCAGTGGTGTTCTTCCTTTCTTGTCCTTCACATCTGTCTTTGCACCTTTGCTGATCAAATATTCCATTATGGCTAGATGTCCATGAGCGGCTGCAACATGCAAAAGTGTTTCACTTGAAGAGTTTAGTGCATTAATATCATTATCTTTCAGTATTTTCTCTAACTCAGAAAGATAGCCTTTAGCAACTGCATCAAAGATGCCAACCTCAGAATGACCTTTTCTAGGTTTTGCTGCTCTTGAAAGTTGAATTTCTTTTTCTTTCTTCTTAATAGCCCTTTCTTCCTTTTTTCTTGTCGGACTGTCTTTTTTTTCCTGGTGTTTTTCACTGCTATTTTCAAACCAAACCTTGTCTTTTTCGAGTAAATATCCTACCAGTTGTCTTCTAGCATCTCCAATGCTTTCGTTTACTTCACTGACATATTTTCTCATCTTGCTGTAAAGTTTTGGCTCCACTTGCTTTAGACATGGATAAAAAAAGAGCCTGCAGGCCCGTTCCCCTTGAGAAATTAGTATGTCTAAAACTCGAGAATTCTTTTCTGTTCGTGTCCTGTAGAAACTCAGGACCATCTTTTTTTCTGGGGTAAAAATACCATTGTCTATCAGCCAGTTCAGAAGAAGGTCTGGGTCGTTTATGCCTTCTACTAGCTCTTGTTTTTTAGTCCTTAGGACTTCAATTGCATATGGATTTGTAAACAGGCTACTTGAACGTATGATCATGTTGATAATCCAAAAGTGAATTGAGCTATTGTTTGATGTTTGAAGTTAAATATGAAATAGCAAAGCAGGATCACATCATTCACACATTCTTTTCATAGAACTATGAACCAGCAACCGTTGTAGTTCAGTGATAAATCTTTAAAGAATGAGAAAGAAATCAAAACTCCCTCACCTTTGGTTTTCTAGTTGTTAGAAGTCCTTTGATCTTCTCTGTTCTTCCTTAGCAACAAGTGAAGTTTAATAACAAAACAAAAATCTGTGATATGTAAAGATATTCCACTTGGAAGACTTCTTCCAGATTTTTTACACATAACTAGTGAGAAAAAAATGCTTTTGTGAAGCTAATATTTGAATAGAAGATATTTGTTTTTCGAGTTCCTCTGTTCCTCTGGCCAAGCTGTTTTTTGTAGGTGCCTAAATGACCAGTCTATTAAACATGACAAAAGAAAATTCATAGCATAGTTACTGTTGCCATGATTACATACCTTGTATGATCTTAAATGAAAGAGTACACATTGCCAGCTACGTAGGTGAAAGCCCTATAATGTAATGAAATGAAAACATAAAGACCTAGATAAAAATAAACTGTGTAAGCGCCTAGTTATAAAAAGTGATCCTGCCTTTCTAATCTGAGTTGCAACTTCAGTCTATGAGGTATATTTAATTTAAAGGCTATTTAGCTTGTCATTCCTGCTGTAACCTGGAGTCTGTCTGGAACTTAATTCTTTTACATGATGTGGATCAAGGCGTGTGATTCAGTATGCAACATTTAAAGTATAATTAAATAGAGCTTCAAACCTGTGAATATGCATAGTCTTCAATATGGGTGCAGGACCTTTGAATCTAGCTGTAATTAATTTGACTTATTGGTGTTAAAATTCCTTATGGAGAGAAGGAAATAATAATAATAATAATCTGCACATTTTGAAACCAAATGAGAGAGAAATTGAGATTACAGAGTTCTGTAAGGCCTAGAAGTAAAATGAGCTGAAAAGCTGAAAGCTTGACCTTACTTAAGCAAATGGGAAATTTTGCCATCTGTTTCTTAGTTTGGTGCCCTTTCTGTTGGGTCCTGCTGCCTTTGCGTGTATTTTCTTTTATAGTACGTACAATGTGACTGATAAGATTTTTAATTTTTTTTCTGTTGACTTTAGTTTTATAGGTAAGATCGCAAAGCCTATTCTATTAAAAAGCAAGATTTATTGAAGAAATAGCCAGGAAAGGCAAGACTTTTAATATATATTTTGAAAGCCAGCCAGTTACCAAGTCAGCAAATTTGACAGCCAATTTAAGAGCCCAATAATTCCTCTGAAATGCAAAGAAGGGCACTACACCAAGAATAGCAAAACCTTTGTCATTTAGTTAATGATTGTTAACACGTAGCATGGAAAACTATGCTTTATTGTAGGGAGTCAGGAGGTCTGAATTGTGTTCCCAAATCTGCTAAAGACTTAGTCTGTGATCTGCAAATTATTAAGTCTTCAGATTTGACTTAACAAAGTACTGAAGATCTGTCCGTGTCTTGAGTAAATTGATGATCCTTACCTAAAGTTTGGTGAAATGAGACCTTTATGTCATCATTATTATTGTTCCCATGCAAAATAGAGATAGCAATACTTGATAACCCTCACAGGAAAGTTTTGAGTTGCAGCAATGGAAAATGTTAGGTGAGTGCCGAGCAGTATTGTTAATATAGACAGCACAAGAATTTTTGGAACGCCTGAAAAATTTAAAACCAGAACTTGTTATATTCTTTAAGAGTCTAATAGTGTGGCAGTAATTTCCTAGTGTGCTGAATACAGAAATTTTACTAGTAAACACTACAGATTAAAGGGTGCAGTACTCCTAACTGGCCTTGAGGAGGAACATTTGAACAATATATGCAGGCAGCAACTCTTTCAGAGCCTCTGTGGGACTTTGTTTTGGGAAAATAATATGCAGCAAATTACTTGTTGTTATATGTAAATCATGGTCTTCAAAATATAATTATGCATTTTTTAAAAAAAAGTTCTTCATTATATGTATGTGTCATGAGGAAATGCTTTCTTAAAACAAGAATCACATTTGACAAGAAAATTTTGGAAGCTTGTTGTATGGGTTCGTTGTTAGAAATTATGTTTTAAAAGCCTTTATTTTTTAAATTAGTATTTTAACTACTTTTAGAATTAAGCCTGTGTTCCAACAATGACTTCAAAAAAAAGAATAAAAACCCAAACAGTTGGGAAGAAAAGAGATTCTTAATTGGCTATTTGAAACATGCTCTTTGTTTGTATCTTTTTAACGTGTTAACTAAATTTATTCAATGTATAAATGTTTTAGAGAAGGGATAAATATATTAAGGTTCCACACCTCTTCTCCTTTAAGTGCAAAAGGCCACATATGTGTAGGATCACCAGGAAGCTCTTCATTTAAAACAAGAATTGCAAAACTTAATATTACTCAAGATCTAAGAGAAGAAAGAAGTTGGAGAGAGGAAGAAGCAAATTTTTGGCCTTCTTTGTTATCTTTTACATTTATTTATTGTTGGAGGGGCATAAGGTGATTTTTTTTTTTTTTGCTTGCTAAGTACTTCACAGGTCAGTTTTTTTTCTGCTGGCTTCTTTAGCTCCATGTATCCAAGGACTGTTCCTTGTTAGGTTATTTTGTAATGAAAATGATGGGGTTTGCTTCTGTCTTCTTTGTCAGACAGGACTTAAGGATCTCTGTGTTCAGCAGTATGGGTATATAGCAGATCAGCTTCTATGCATTGAGGAAATTTTATGTTTTCCCCTAGAAGGACATAGTAAAAAATTCTGATTGGTACTCGTGCAGGTTCAGCTTCAATAGTGTCATCAGCGAAACTTTACGCTGTAGGTGTGCTAATTACATTTTAATTGTGTGTTGTCAAGAAGCCTGTACTGAGTAGATTGTCATGACATAGAAATACTGAAAATCTTCACGTAGACCGCTTAAGCTCTAATGTCACTGTTAAATGCAGAGGTAAGACTCCGTGTATATCTAAGATTACCTTAATTCAGATAGACCTATGTATGCTCAGCACTGACTTTGTGGGAGGATATCAGCTGAAAACAACACGATAGAGTTTAGAGCAGGCCTTAAAAAGGGCAGGTGATGCTATTGATAGGAAAGATCTCTATTTTGGCATCTGCTGAATACGTGTCCATATAGGGAACTGTTTTAACCCAGCTGTAGCTGGGAGGCTTGAGCCAGTTATTTCTGACATGCAATCTCAGTTTTGCTGCTAACTTGTGTCCTTGGGCAAATCACTTAATCTCTGTGCCCTGTTTACACAAGCATTAAAAAAGGAAATTTTTTTCTACCTCACAGACACGTCCTAAGTGTTTATTAATGTTGGTGCAGTGCTTTGAAGTTATAAAGTGCTTTGAAGTTTTTGTCCTTTGAAGTATTGTTTTCTGGCTTCTCAAAGATGAACATTTATTTCTTAAATTAACACGTGCCCGTGTTTTCTAGCTTATTTTATGTTGCTATGTCATCATCAAATATACATTTAATTTTCTCTATTCTAATTTCTCAAAGATGAAAGCAACCCAAACTACACCTTGCACATTGTCAAAAGAACACGTGAGGTGATGTGGCCATGGGAGTGAGGAACCTGCAGAGGTCACCATTTCTCCACCGAGACTTTCCCACTGAGCCTGCAGCCTGCAGCTGGGGTTACTGTCTCCTGCTGAAACGGCATGTAATGCAACTGAATGACTTCCAGTAACTTCTTATGTTCTCTAGGGCATATTCTTGATAAAATTGATGGAAAGCCAAATATTAGTAACACGGTTTCACTCACCGTGATATTTTTATGTTTTCTAATGGGTACTTTAATTTCGTTTAAGACAATTGTTTGCAGTAATGCCAACTGTTTATTGGGAACATATCTCGCTGTAGAATAACTAGTCTGTAACAGATAATAAAGCCAACATCATTATCTAAACATCATGAGGGATGGAGAAATATATCTGGGTAATCAAGGCATTCTCATTAATAAACATGGCTCAGGAATGAAGCTTTGCTTTGGATAACCAGAAAACTAAGTGTGGCCTAGCTGGCTGAGGTTGAACTATATTTGGGTATAGCTAGATTGAGAAAGAGCAGTGTTAGACCTGTACATGATGATGATTAGAGCGTACTTGACTTATTATAAGACTGGAAGCGAAGCTGACTAGTCAGAAAGTCTGCAAGAGAGACGAAACGTAGTGCTTAGTTTTGCCTAAAGATTAACTGCAGTAAATTAAGGAAGTCAAAAGCGGAGCTTTGGCACTGAGTGATCCTATTTGTGTTAGTCATAGTTCTGTAGAGAGTAGGCTTGGGGCCTTCCCAGTGCTGAAAAATCTCTACCCTGGCTGGGATTTAAATCTGAGGTGTTCCCTAGAGTAGTGCCGTCCTCTGAGTGGTACTGGCGCACGCAGAACCTGTATCATCAGGGGCCTGAGCGGGGGCCTGCTGGAGGGAGGGGAAAGCTGATCTGTCCAGTCTCACAGTTTGCATCTCAGGCTAGCACACGGGGCTCCCGTCTTACCCTCTCTGCAGCTCATGCGTTGGCAGGGCATAACCACCCCTGTGCCAGGCCCTATACTTGAAAGAGGTACCTCGTAGAAGGCACAGCTCCTAGCCTTGTCCCCTATTCATGGATGCTTTCAAAATACTAAGTAATACAACAGCTGATACAATAATTCAGCTATTTTATTCTATTTCCAATACAAGACATAACGTTATCCCAACACTATAGTACTATTTCCTCAAGTATAAACAAATGAAGATCATGTTAAGCGCTGCACCCATGCAATGCAAAATGTTCTTTCCACAGATTAGTGTGTACTTTTATGAGGTTCCCAACTTGGGGTAATCATAAGTGGATGATACACATCTGCAAAGTGCCACAGATGTCTGTAAATGCTGATAGAGCAGGCTGTCTGTCTGGATCGAACTGTAGGAACGAGGCTTAATGTACATAACTCAGCCAAAGTGAGGATTAGGATTGTTTTACAGTTTACCATGCATATATTACTGAAGTTTAAGAAGAGTGACCAAACTACTTAGAAACCTTTTTTTTGCCATTGAGGTTTTTGAATAATTAGATTTAAGTATTTTTCCAAGGTTCTTGCTGGAATTACTTGCCAGGTAGTTTTCTGAGAAGCTACATAGTGGAGGTAGAAGGAAAAAAAGCTTTCTCATTTAGCTTCACAGAGCTAAGGAGAAGCAATGTTCTTGTTTCAGAACATACCAAATAAAATAAAAGTTGGTTGAAACAAACAGAAAAAATGTTAGTGGTGATATGATGAAATATATATTTAGTTACTGACATTTTTATAACGCAAAGTAAAAGAAAAGAAATATTACAATTTTTGTGTCTAAGTAATGAGTATTACTAGTCATTTGTTTCTATACATATTTATTCTGCAAAAGCCTTTACTGTCACAAGCTTAATTTAAATTTAAGAACTAATTTTCCTGTTAATCTATTGACTAAACCTGGACACTAATACTGATTTTACTGATGAGGAGATACCATTTTCCAATTCATTGGCTTAAATTTGTATCAGTGAAATCTTAAAATTTCAGAGCTTTAAGCGTGTCCTTTCAGACCAACGCTAATAGAAAGCAGTTATGGCAAAATGCTAGCTCTCATATCATTAGCATAAAATGTAAATGATGTAAAAGTATTAAGTTACTAAATGCTGAGGCAGCTTCAAGGATCAGCAAAACCAAATGGAGAGAGGGCCAGGGTTTTTCTCCAAAATGGGCAGATTTTTTTCCATTTTAAACCAAACAAGTCCTTGTGGTTTTGAGTCAGGAACATACACTGTGTCAGTGAAATCTTACAGAAGAAAATACTTTCTAGAAGTTCTTTAACTATTGAAGACCAAGATCCTCCTTACATCCCCTGCCCTCAGCGGGCTAACCTAACTGGCAGCGTGACTCCCAGAAGGTGAATGTGGTGGTGCCATTACATCTCCCACAGAAGTCTTTTGGCCATATTTGCTTTGTAGATGTAGAGTAATTTGTGAAAAACTGTTCTGAATTTTCTTCTTACTGATTATAAAATGCTGTAGATATGACTAGAGACCAGTGTGACTTTGAAAGGAAATAATGTTTTGCCACATCATAAACCAGTTTTAATTGCTATTATTTATTAAGTTATTACAGTTAGATGTCAAGCGTCAGACATAGTACAGACATTTACCTAAACAATGTCTTGCTAATGAAGTCTCCACACACACGCTTTGAAATTTTGCCGTCTCTGGGGAATCCATTTACAGTAAAATGTATATAAATTTTATTTATTATGTCAAAATAATTTTCAAATCCATTTATTTTAGTTCCATAGATTTTTTTTTTAAACTGAACTTGAAGTCTAAAACTTATTTCAATTCAATGCGGAAAACAATATCAATATTTTTTTTATTCTGGTAAGAAAAATTATGTTATAATTACTTTGTAAAAAATGCAGTATGTCTTCTGCGTTAGCAATGCTAAGCTTTTGTTTCTAATAACATCACCAGCAGCAAAAAGATAATGCAGTCTTGCAAGTGGGAGAGCAGATAGCAGTGAATAGGGGCTCAGTTAATTCCCTCTTTAAACCTGTTAGAGGGCAACTGAAGCAGTTGGGCCTGGCTGAGTCTAATTGGTCTTCCTGATAGACTTCTTGTAATACATTAGAAAAGATTCTCTTCATCTGTTGCCTTCTCCACAGCTGTCATTTCAGGCCTCCATAAGCTTTATTTATTTTTTTTTCTTAATATTCTAGCTTTGTTTCTTGTTTCTTTGTCTGTTTACCTTGAAAATGGTTCTTGTATTCCCTGCTCTATGAGCTTGCAAAGGTGGCTGTTACGTTGTGAGTCCTTTAGGGTTTTCTTATTCCCATAGTTTTATGGAAGACTGATAATAATTAGCACCATTTAAAAAAATTCTGTGCAAGCTTATTTGTGACCCTTGAGTGACTGTAATTCCTGCATTAATTCTTTGCTTCTCAGTTTTTCAATAGCGTTGTTCACTGCAGCATGGAAAAGCAAGGCAACTCAGGATGAAGAAAGATTACCTGGTAGCGGTGGTTTAGCTTGTCTTCATTACTTTGTCTAGAATTCTGTATTTAGAGGAGTAGTAAGTTGGTTTCAGTTATTTCATATTAAATGGCTAAAATATAACTTTCATTTAAATTCTACTTTTCTTAACTATTCACATATCTATCACCAGTTCATCTTCACTATTCTATCTAAATCTCTCTATCTAAAGCACTTCCCTAGTCTTTAGACAGTTCAAAATCCTCAAGGGGCTTGCTTGTAACCACATTTTCTTTTAAATTGGTGTTTTTTCTGTCCTTCTTCTGGAAAAAGATATGGAAGCATTTCATTTTTTTTTTCTGATTATCATTCAGTTGTGCTCCATCCTGATCAACCAGATAAAATCATCTTGAATTTTTAGTTGCATTCAGTTTATGTTTGTTGTACCTCAAAATGAAGATCAGTTTTCCTACTATAGCAATCCTAGAAAATCATAGGCAGGTAATTATTTCTTTCTTGTTTGTGTTTTAATCTTTTCTCTGTTCTGTAATTTGGTGAGTACCTTTTGTTCAGTTTCACAGTATTTCTCATTGCTAAAGGGTTTTCTGAGGCATATAGAGTTGATTATTTCACGTTATGTCCTCTTTCCAGTCTGACCGCTTCCCCTGTCTTCTGTTTGAATCCTCTGGTTGAATCCTCTGGCTTTGACTGGCTGTTTTGGTTCCCCCAGAATGTCTGTGTCGTCTTGTATGTCAGGATCTGGATTCCTGCACCTCACATTAGTTCCAGTTCAGCAAAGTATATAATTATACGTCTACCTATAGAGAGGTGCCTCAGCAGAGTGTAAGTTTGACTCCCAGAAACTTAGTAGGACATTAGCACCTGCTATCTTTTTCTGAATTCTGAATTATGCTTTAGCATTAAGGAATTGATTAATTGGAGCACTGAATCGGGACCTCAGCTATTCTCCTGTCTGTTTGACTCCGTGAGAAGTACCCTGTTGATTTGGATAGCTCCCTAAATCACAAAGTCCTGACAACTCCTCCAGATTCATGGTGTTTGCTTTCCTTGGCATATCCCAAAACATCCTTCTCTGTTCAGCTGCACCTGTGATATTCCAGCAGCTCTCTTTGTTCCCAAGCCATTATGTCTTCCTACTCAAATTTCCATTCAAAGAGTGATTCATGCGGCAGGGGAAAGGCATGACCTAGCTGCCCCCTCAGTTTCCATCGCTTTGCAAATCATGTGCAGTCTCATCTGAACCAGAGCTTTCATTTCAGACTTCTTTATTCCCATTCCTGGAACTAATTCTTTTATTCCTTACTCCTGTAGTCTGCACTGTGAGGAGAGAAATGTTTTCTGCATAAAGAGGCTTGCTTTTTTTTTAAACTAGCTTTGGTCACAGGAGCAATGAAGACACAGCAGCATGGATTTTCTTTCCCCTAGGAATGCCTTTTCTCACAGCACATGAATACATACGGTTGTTACCTGTGCTGTAGCTACTCTGTGAACAAAGCACAAGCTTTACTCATTATACCAGCATCTTTTTTTTTCAATGATAGCTTTCATACTCTGAATGTTTGATTCTGATGTCCAGCTGGAGAGAATTGCACACCTCCACCAACAGTCTTTGCAAGGGCTGCATGCTCTTCAGTCATTATTTCTTTGCTTTCTCTGCATTTCAAATGCTTCTGGTGTCTTCCATTGTCCACTGTACTACTTTCCTCTTCATCTTTTGAATATTACTACCTTATGCCTTTTTGAGTCTCCTCTTCCACCAGTATTCCTCTATCATCAAACCCGCTCATTTACAACTTCTGTCTCCTTTACTGTGCAGTAGAAGCATTCTCTATTTGAAGACGTTTTTAAGGTTCAGGGGTTTTTGTTTGTTGTGTTTTTTTTGTTTCTGTTTTTGGTGGTTTTTTTTCCTTTCCCTTGCCTGAAGAGCAATTTTGTGTTTACAAGACTCTCAGGATTAAATTGTTTTCTCTGAGACTTCTGGGACTCCTGCCAGGTGACACTGAAGATGCTGAGGAGGCATCTAGACCCATTGTAGTCTACCTGTAGGTATATTTTCTGCTGTTATGGTTCCCAGTGAAGCGAACTCCTTGGCTCAGTATGTATAGCATAATAGTACACAGAATAGTAATATGCTCGCTAGGGATTTTAGAAGACCCACATTAAGGAAAGAACAGTGATTTTTAACAAATACTTGTGCAGTGAATTAGCTACAATAAGTAAAGAGATGAGCTAGAGAATCAACCTTCTTTTTCCCTTGTGTCACAAGACATAGGGAAAGCTTAATTTCAGCTAAAAGTTAATATAGTAGCATGAAAATGGGATCAACATGACATTAAGAAATGAAAGAAGGGATATCATAGTGACAGCTCAAGCTTTATTAGTGCCTTCATGTTTAATTCAATAAAATATCACTATTTAAAATTTATCTGAAGCAGCCAGAGTTCACAATAGAATTCAGAGCAAACCTACTTGGGAGTATAGATGGCTATGGCATGCTTGCTAGGAATATCGGCAAATTTAGCTTAATTGTAGCAGATTACATCTCAGATTCGCTCGTACCATACTGTTTTAATTTGGTACCTGTGTTACTTTCTTTTTGAATCTTTCAAATCACAAACTATTAAACATCTTTTGTGCTCTGTAGGCTTGCTTTTTGTTAGTTTATTTTACAACAGGTTGCATTAATGTTGTCTAGATGTAACTTTCAGTTTTGCATGGATTGGCACCAAAGCCACCAGGATGGTAGTTTGTTCCCCCTTCCCCTCTTTTACTCACTGGCATAATTTCCATCCAACAAAGCTTTTGAAAAATAAGGAAGGAAAAGGCCTTCCTGTACAAGCTTCCTGTGAATCCTATCCAGATAGAAAAGATTTGTGTAAAAGCTTGGCAGGCAATCCCGGCATATGCCACTTAGTGACTTCCTTATTTTATGCTATCATTCCACGTACAGCAAATGAATCTGAAAATCAGAGTAATTTCCATTCATTTTCGAATAAGAAATTTTAAATGGTAAATTTCCTATCTGTGTATAACGCCTACATTTTAAATTAAAAGTTTTGAATGCTGACAGCATTAGTCATAGGAAATCCTGTATGAACATCCAGCACTTAAGTTGGACCTTCCCCATGATCACGCCATAGAAGGAGTTTGCAGGAAAACATTCTGTTACTCTTAAATACTGCATTGATTTTTAACCCTTTACATGCCATTACATCTGGTATGACAGTGCTTTTTTGCTAGAGCCCATTTCCCATTTTCTCGTGATCTAAATGGTATTGAAAAACTCTATGTTTCAATATGAAAATATTCTGTATTTTAATAATATACCAGTAGCATTCTATGGATACATATGTATATGTGTACATCCTCCCCCATGGATACCAACACTCTTCAGTGTATGCTATTTGGAAGAAAATTACATTGAAGAAAAAATATTGTTTGAGAGTATTATATTGGATATAAGGGAACCAAGTGCTTCTAATAGCAGGATGTAAAATTTCTTTTAGTTGCATATGTATGGTTAATTCTCATACAAATATATTGCATAAAATACAATATACAGTATAAGTATTTTAAAATAGTGCAAAAAAAAATGGTGTTCACAGATACATAGTAACAGCTTTGACAAACAGGCTTTGCTGTGGGCAGTTATGCTGATTAACCCATTACCTTTCCCACCCTTCTGCCCCTACCACTCCCAGAGACGGAGCAGTAGGCTGGGATACGTGTACCCGGCTCAGCCGATCGACAGCACAGTGTGCTGGCACAGGACACTGCCATCAACGTGTGACCTTACAGAGGGGATAGTAGAGACCTGTCACCCATCCTCTTCTGCAGCTGTCATTAGAAAGGTGGCCATCACTGTCAAGTAACCTAATAAGCAACTGGCGGAGGTAAAATTTTAAGTTAGTTGTATCAACTTACATTCATTCTCTGTTCTTGAGATACACACTGGCTTGGATAAAAGTGAGGCAAAATAGTGGGTTACCACAGACAGCAATTCACATGCACCTTAGGAGCTGTGGCAGCAGCCTGTGAATGGCAGTGTGACTACTGCTGTGCTCAGAGGAGGATTTACTGGATGTGAACTTCAGGGTCAGCAGTATGTTACTACCTTAAAAACAGACTTGTACCGTGATGCTGACAGGGCAAATATATTAATATTCACATGTTAATTATCAGCTTCAAACAAACTGTATAGCTCAGTAAAAATGGAAAACTAAAAAAGCCAACACAACTTTGTCAATTAAACATGGTCAAGGCATGAAAGTAACATATACAGCTATGTTGCACGGGATCATTTTCATATTACATGGCTGAACCAACTTTGATAGTTTCTTTGTCTTTATTTAAAAGGAGCCATCCCACAATGGACATTGTATCTCTTTAAAAAAAAAAAGTAAAATCCTAGTTATACTTTTCATTTAGTGGGAAAATCCCACACATGTTGAGTTACTGTGGAACAGCTGGCTTAAATTAAGGTTTGAGACTTAAGGAAGGAATCCCAGAGGATGAAGTATCAAATAATAGCTAAATTCAAGATTAGGATGAGGCTTACAATGTTAGGCATGGCAAGCATACAGTGGGGAAATGAACTTAAAGAATCATAGGGGTTTTTGTAATGCTATGAATCATAGTACTCCAGTTTTAGATCAAAACACATCAATGTTTAAATATAGTTTAGTATATTTTAATAAATGAATCAAAATACATTTTAATACGTCATTTTTCATAGGTGAGAGGCTTTAGATTATGCAAATACTGATGGATGACAAGAAAATAAATAGAAAGCCATTGAAAGTTCTCAGTATTTGAGAGATCTACTTTTATTCTGACTCTACTCATGAATTTCAGGAGCCTTTCATATATTTCTGGGGCTTCATCATTATAAATAATCATTTTTGGTTGCATAGTCAAAAGTGATAATTTTTACTGGCTATATGGAGAGTTTTGGTTTGTTTTCACCCTATACTTATAAAACTTCTCTTTTTTAACTCATAGACTCATGGAGTCATAGAGTCATTTAAATCAGAGTGTAGATCTCTGTGAAGCCAGCATAATTCTGAAGATCCAAACCAGAGGGAGGATTTAGGCCAAGACATAGTTCTTTGATTTGGGGCTTTTTGGTTTTGTTTTTTAAGCCAAGACCTGGACTGCCTGGAAGAGGATAATTAAATTCAGTACTTCTCTTCTGCACTGTAGATCTCCCTTGTGCTTCACACAACCAGCAGTTACAAAAAATCGTGTGTGGGACTATGAAGTAGCTCCCCATGTAAAGCTGTAGGTGGAATTTGAACTCAAATTCATTACTTATTGTGCTATTGTCTGATGTGGTATCAGCTGAAGCCTAGAAACACCAAGGAATCTGGTTTTATTATTGTATGTTAATTGCTAGGTCTTACTTGTTCCTGGTTTTATACAGTTGAACGAGACAAGGAGTTTTATTTCTTCTTAATGCCCTTAGATCACTACTGCCACTGTAAAAGTTAGACTCTCCTAAAGAGGCAGGAAAAGGGTGAGATCGTTAGTAATGTGCTTTCACAGATTGATGGGCCTGCACTTCTGTGTGTTATCCCAAAGGGATAACGTTAGCTTTTCCTTCTTTGATCGGACTGTGGATGTGTCAAAACACTTAGAACTAAATTTTGGGAGAGAATACCATTAGAAAGGCCACAGAAAATCAGGTGGCACTAGTCTTCAACTGAGCTCCTAGTGTTCCTAATAAGCAACAGATTTGGGAGCTGAGCTGTTTCTAATAGAAAAGGACTAACTCTGTGAGATCTTTCCTTCCCTGAGCTCCATACTTTGTTGCTTTTGTCACCATATTTTGTCATTGTTCCCTTTAGCGTTTGAAAATGTAACTGGCTTTGCTAGTAGCAAATAGAGATTCGTGGTACCAACTGTGAGAGCATTCCATTAACAAAGTTGTCACATTCAACCCACAGGCACATAACCATGGAAGCAACAACAGTTAACATTAAGGTAAAACCCAAGCCTTTCCTATATTGCCAGTCTGGCATTTCCTGTCCTGTGAAAAACACAGAAGCAATTTCTGCACATAAGAATGATAACGCAATGAACAGAAGGGGCCAAGGAAATAGCTTGAAACTAATTTTGGGTGTGCTGGTGTATTTTGTAAGTAAATTCAAAACAGACATAGAAGCCAATATCAGGAACATGTGCAAGAAATTCCATTTATAAGATTTTGAATAATAACCTCACTGCCCTCTTAAATAATTTGAAATATACATGCATAAACTTAGTCATCTAACAAAAACAGTTTCATAAGCAGGTATACTAAGGACTCACAGTTCTCATTCAAGTTAATGGCTGCTCAAAAAATGTTCACTGTGAAAGTCAAACCACGTTTTATAGGTTTGTCCATATGGGAAGTTGAGCTTGTTTAACCAAAAGTGTGAATTCAAATTAAGTTAGTAAAACTGGTGCAAAATCTGCCTGGGCATTTTCGTAGTGTAATTTAAATTGGGAAGAATGAATTTAAGAGTTCTGACTCAATCTCTGGTAATTTGAAGATTGCTGGTGAGCATTTCTTTCAGAAGATGCCACATCCCTCCTGCCTGTACCTGCATTTATGTTCCACCTTCCGTATTGTCCCCCATCATTTCAGGTGTCCGTAGAGCTGCGTGGTTAACTGAATAAGGGAAGCAGTGCAGATTAAAATAAGTATCCTGCAATATTCCAAAGAGTGCTACCAGCGCAAATGAGGGAGTGGAAAAGAAGAGGCAAAGGAGGAGGGAAAAGGTGGCTGCTCAGGCTGGCACCAATGTGAAAAAAATGCTTACACACATCAAAGCTGAGCTCCCTAAGGCTGGGAGGCGGATCTGTCAGTGCTCGCCTGGCAGCAGCAGCCCTTGTAGCAGGAGTGGCCAACTGTTCAGCTACTGCAGTCCACAGCCTGGCATGTAAACCTAAACTGCTTTATTGCTAGCTTCTTAAAACACCACAGCTAAAGCTACTCGAGGTCGTGCAGCAAGGCCCCATACCAAAATCCGTAAAGTAAGACTGTACATTCTTGTCCACCAGTTTGAAACAATCAATTTTAAAAAGCTAGAGCCGTGTTACTTTCTTATGAAAATAAAAGTTGGGTCTGAGGCTAAGCAAATTCCTGATAAGAAAAAAAAGTCTCTTGGGACAAAATGTTTTGCCCTTGCTCATTTTCTCTCTTTCTTTCTTTCTTTCTGCTCTGGAAATTCTGACATCCCTATTTCCCAACATGAGAAGACATTATGATTTTTAATCATGTTTTCTTTCCATTATTTATCAGTGGCCTGATTTCCAAAACTGGTATATCCAGCATCTTTAGAACTGGTGCTACCTTTTGGTAACTGTCAGTCAGTATTTTGAGAAAGAATCAAATTGGTTAACTTTATTGTTACTTTTGCAAAATTACACAGAAGCAAAAGCTGTCAGTAGTTGTGACGCTTAGTCAGGGACGCTTCCCTAAATACACTATGCTTAAGTGGTTTTGGGAGTGCAGAAGGGGGAAACAAAATTCAGAAGTCTCTAACCAAGCAAATGTATTAAAAGCAAAGATTAATCTGCACAGAGAAAAGCAGCCTGCCTTTTCACAGGTCACAGCCCTGAAAACTGAGGTAGTGGGAAATTAGACAAAGATGTGCTGTTACCTGCAGTGCCGCACTTGGAAAGATACTGGTTAGAAATCTCTGTTCCAAGGAGAAGAAACCTGGGCAAAGACCACTAAATTCTGCTTACATTCCATCATTTAAAGAAGGAAACTTTGCTGTTAACTTTTCAAGGGCTAGCTTTGGTCAGTAACCTTGCTGTGGACTAACTGTAAACTCTTGTACTATCAGTCCTGAAGTGAGCTCTACTTCCTTATCATTTTACATGTTTTTTATGTAATTTTGCATATAAAAGCACTTTGTTAGAAATACTTTATCTGGTTCAGTCAGGAAGCAGTGGGAACAGACAATCTGTATGATAGCAAAGCCACACAAGAAAACTAGACATGGATTTTCCCTTGAGAATTTGGGTTCTTTTTCTTCCCTTCAGGTATTTGGGTCAGACACTTGGTGATTATTTAGCATGATAAGGATCGTCTCTCACTGGGGCGCTGAGACACCACTGGAGGGTTCATAGTAAGTCTTGTCTTCAATGACTTCTTGTAAGGATTTGGGAACCGTTGATGTTTGGGGATACCTTAGTGTTTGTTACATTATGTATATGATGCAGTAGAGTAAAACTTTGCGTGCGGAAATTTGTTCATCACTAACACGTGGTGGATGTTTGAAGCATGTTTCTTTTTCATAAAAGGAAGTGTCTCCTGATTCTAATCAGGTAATCATTACACCCTGGTTTCATTCTTTCTGACTAGAGGCTAACTAAAGTTAAAAAAAGGTAGACTGCTGAGGCATAGGCACTTCCAATTATCAATTTAGTTTACCCAAATCACTCTCTGAAGAGACTTGTGCTTTTCTGTTAACCATAAGAAGAGCCTGTAGTGCCTCCTAACCTAGATAGTTAGGCGTCAGAAGTTAAACTGACCGAATCCCGAGCTATATCTTTAAAGTATTATGGCTTCATTTAAAAAGGAACTTCTTGTGTTCGACTTCTCAAGGTGAAAATAAAAGAACCAGCAGAGCTTGCAAGTTGGGTGCAGCAACTCACAATTTTTACTACTGTTAAAGGTTCCCAAACTACTTTTGGACACAAATGAAAATGAACTTTTCATATCATTGCCAAGGTGCTTTCATTTGCGGTCGCGTAGAGGTCAGCAGCTTTGAGAATCTTATCACTTTAAATAGGTAGGCTTCAATTTTGGTAGTGCTAGGCCATGCTTTTAAACCTATCAGTAATCTGTTCAGTGGAGATTCAAAACTTCTTAAGTTATCTCTTTTCAATACGAGTGTTATGTGAATGCCTTTGTGAGTTTGAATAGCAGCATTCACTGGATTATGCCTGCATCGTGCATGTTTTCATGACTAGTTATCTGAGACATAAAGGGCATGATAACAGCAGACATCTAAAAGTCGTGCCCACTGATTCATCATCATGGATGAGAATCCAGAAAAATAAGCATGAATGCTTGGTTTTGAACCCTTAGTGTCCTCTGAAATAACTGTGGTTATTCTATGATTAAAATTATGCAGGATCTCCCTGTTCGTTGCAGTGATTATTTTAAGAATTCAGGGAAGCTATTAAAATTAATCTTTTTTTAGTACGCTTGCATGATAGCGGGTTTCATCTGAAGTCTTTTCTGGCTACTGACCATCTGAGCAGAGGCTCCTGTTGCAGACATCTGTGCAGCTTGTTCCAGGACTGTTTGCTTTTGAGCTCCATCTGCTGGAATTGTGTCCTGTTTCCCACATCTTTGGCGTTGTTATGCTGCCAGGTTTCACAGGAATTGGTTTTAATTTAAGAGAGAATAAGGAACAAAGTTCACAGTTCAGAGGAGTTTCTAGCAAGTCACTGGTCCTTTTGTTTAAGGAATCAACCTAAGAATTGCTTGGAGAATACAAAGCTCAAAACACAAAATAATTATGAGACTGAGGAAAAGAAATATTAATTCTTCCTCCACTTTTGTTTACAGAGTTAGTTTCTAGGTATTTTGTAGAGATTTGGATTAGTCACATCAGTCATAACCTATCAAGTTCTGTATGAGATTTCAAAAATAGGTTACTCACTGTATTCATTTTTCTGAATTATGTTTTTGTTTTGTTTTCCCCTAGTGTCTGTTGTTACTCTGAGACTAAGAAAATTAGCAGTTTTCAATATTTAATTAACTTTTAAAAAAGCCATTCTTCCCCATTGTAACTGTGTTTCTAGTATTTCAGAATATTTAAAGACAGAAGGGACCGTGATGAACATCTAATTTGATTTTTGTAGTTCCATTGTTCCTTAACAAAAAGTACTGCAAAGAATAATGTGCAAAGTTGGAAAAGAGGACCCTGCTGTGCAAAACCACTCTAAAACTGTTTAAGTAGTCAGAGGCTTTCATGGTAAATTATATGATGACTTTCTACACATTTTCTTTGTAAGAAGCAGCATTCTCTGTTCAGAGGATATATTATAATGTTCATGTCAACAATAATGTATATGTGTATTAGGATTGCCACCAGTCCTTGGGTGCAGACACTGGTGTTGGCAGTGTGTGTAATTCTAAAGAGCAAGCACTTCTTTGGAAGAATTACCTTCTCAAAAAGCAAACTGTCTACATTTTGAATTTTCTTTAGTTGGGAGGCTAATACTGCCTTCCTTCTCTCGGTCCCTAAGCTAATGCTCGATGTTACTAGAGTATATTCTGTTTCATAATGGGTTTGTGTGTGTGGTAATTTCAAATATTATTCTCTCACTGTCCATCTGCCTGTTAGCAATATTTTGTGTTTGCTTATGATGTTTGCAACATTTTTTTTCTACGCAGCAGACTTTGCCTGAACTGGTTTTAGTTTCTTGATGTGGGTAACTCTACACTGTTATACCGAAGTCTTGGGAATAGGGGTAGAGAGGAAGAGGTGCAGAACAGAGAAAGCGTGAGACTTGATATTAAAGATAAGTGTTCTTTTTTTTCAGTTCTGCCTTGTACTTCTCATGGACATGGTACACCACACTCCGGGGTGTACTCCGCAGAAGCCCAAGCTTGTTCCAGCCTGAGCTGGTCCATCTGCCTCCGCAGTCGATTCAGTAACGCTGCCCGGGCTAATAACCCCAGAGCCTCGGTCAGGGTTATTCACTCGGGCAGAGCACTGTGCTGATCCAGATCTATAACTTCCAATTTCGCCGCTGGTTCAGGGCTCCACGCTCCACCGTGCGATGTCCATACGTGCTGTTTGATACTGGATAAATGATGTAAGCCTGCTGTACAGTAACCTGGCTCTCTGTGAGTTAGATTCTTTGCTACCTGCAGAGTTGTGGGGATAAGATCATTAATGCGTATGCAGCAATGCACTTCATTCAAAGGCCTATTTACTTTTTTGGAAAGTAATTATTATAATGGATTTCTTAGTCTTCTGCATGGGACAAAACTGTCAGTCATTTTTGACATAGGTTTGGAGAGATATCTGTACTTCTTGATAGCTTCCTGTAAAATGGAAAGATAGCTAAGGCGTCTCTTGGTCACTACACTTCATTGTTAAATGGGTACGCGCTGCCTTAGGCTGGTATTTAAAGTGCCATGTTTTGAGGTCAGTGTTTTTTAGGCCTACAGAGATGTAGGCGATTCAAGGATGGGGACTCTATTAGTAGCTGCTACTGTGTTCTGAGATTGAAACTGGCTGGTATGTTACTCTTTCCCACTGTAGAATAAGTTAGATTTGTTACTGTTATTTCTGTAATGACAAGTACTTTGGATTTAAAATTATTCAGTGAGTAATCATGGTCAACCCCCCCCTTGTAGCTCATTTCTGTTCATGGGGTAGAAGTGTGAGGGTTTTGTTGGGTTTAGTACGGACCTAAATTCTAATTAATATTTCTGTGTCCCAAACATGTTGTTCTGATTAGAGGCTCTTTGCCTAGGCATTTCTGTGTAGCCTGCCCTGTTTGAAACCCTGCCTTTTTCTGACTTCACTTCCTGAATCCGTTGACAACACTCACAGCCAAACAAAATACATGTTCACAATGCTGTTATTTGCAAAATATTCCCTTGTGAGTACAGCTGGGGCAACAAAAAGAGAGTTTCTCTCTGAATCTCAAAGAGAACTGGCTATTCCTTATAGAAGTGAGGCACATAGTGCATTAGGCAATTTTAATCTCGGCCGTTAAGTAAGTGTTAAAACTTTGCATTTCACCACATACAAATGCACGCACGTCTTTCATTAGTCGCGCGTATTGATCACCGAGTGATCTAGTAATATACCGAGAGTGCTGAATTTTAACCTGTGCTGAAGTGAACCAGGTAGCAACAGGCTTATAGCCCAACCACGCTGTTTACAAAACAGATGGAGGTGGAGGGAATATAAACTTACTTTGCCCTGTCTTGGGCCTGATCCCCAAACGAGACGTGGGACCAGAAAAAGGTTCATCTAAATCACCCCTCTTCTTCTGAAGCTGCATAACTGGCACTAAAAACCACCTTGCTTGATGGTAGATTGTCTGACTGGACACCAGTACCTCCTGAGCTGGACCACATCAAGTAACTCGTGTCACAGAAGCCAACCCATCCCACGATGCCCACCTAACGAGCAGTGCTATTACTCTGTAACTTTTTTGCCTGTGCTACAGAATGTCGTACTTGAGAGAGAAAACACATAACTGCAATGCTAAATGTCTGTGTGCGTGTATTAGGATAGGGTGGAGCAGACTGTCACTCAGCTGTATTTAATTAACATAGTATTTTATATAATGTATTTATTTTTTACGTAATTAGGTGATTAAGCAAAATGCTTGCTAGTAACATCTATTCCATAACCCAGCACTCTTGAGAGTTAAACATGCACCTTTGCATGTAATTAATCTCCTTGCCCTGCTTATTTTGCTAGTTGGCACTTGCTAAATCCCTGTAAAACCACACCCAGCAGTGCTGTGTATTATCCCTCTGCTGTCTATTCCTACATATGGTCAAAATCAACTTACCTTCCGGGTTGCTGACATCAGCAAAATGTACTCTTGGCAAACTTCAGTATCCTCCTAGTAACCCTTTGTTTGGTTGGTGTTATTACAATTGTATTCCTCTGACAGCAGCAAACACCATCTAAACAGTGCCTACCTTGACACTTGGATTATGATGTGGAAGAAAGTTACCATAATATCATATTTTAAATGTTTAAACAACCCTTCATATGATAAAATGCATATAATATGGGGGGGGGAGGGGGAGGTTTAGAGGAAAGATACTTCCATGCTTCCTGTCAGGAACTGACCCACAGTAGTTGCAGGTTTCAGGGTATCATTTTGATAACAGTAAAGGTGTACATATCTACTCATCTTGTGAAGTGACCTTAAACAAGACTGTCACTTCAATTGAAGTTATGCTTATTCCTATTTTAAGGAAAAAAAATACATTTTTAAGACTGTCTGCTCTAAAACATTAGCACTCACTAATAATGAATTTCTAATATTTTCTGGCTGTCTTTTGATACCTTCTGTTTCCTCTTAGATGTTTGGATCTAACCAGCAAGCAGCAAAACATCTGGTCTCCCTTCAAATATATGCTTATGAAATGAAATTAATTTGTTAATATAGTGTTGAAAATCCTGGTATACTAATTGTTTTCCCCCCCACTCCCGCTGAGTTAAGTAGCATGTTTCTGAGGTATATATTTATATTGCCATTGTACTAAAATCCAAGATCAGTTTATAAAAATACATGGGAAGCACCAGAGAAGTTGCTATTTTCAGCAAATTGCTGAAAACAAGCAACAGGAATTGCTGTTTTTCAATAAGTTGCCCTTTTCATTTCCTACTAGGTTCTGTTTTCCCAGCTTTTCTATTGCTAAAAAGTTTAGAACCCATAGTGACAACCAAAAGGGAAAGGATTTCAAGATAGGGAAAGGGTTATAAAATTATTTTACTGTTGACAGCAGTCATAAATACCAACAAACAAGGATCCCCTCCTACCTAGGAAGGAACACAGGAATAAAGGTGAACGTTTCTATTTTCAAAGTCTACAGCATGTTTTGTTTTTGTTAAATACAACCACTTGCCTTATCTTCTCGAGGGCATTAATTTAATAAAAAGCATGTCAGATCAAGCAGTCAGTTGCTCCAATTATGGAACAATTTCATACAGTGGCTTTCTACCCCTCTACGACCTGCCTGAAGTTACCTGTCTAAACTGGGTCACAAGAATACGGCAGCCAAGCTAGACAGGTTACGATTGGGAACTACAACTTCAGGACAAATAAAAAAGTTGTTTAAGTTTGGTGATCATCTAACTTCTCCCTCTCCTCACACATTCTCCAGGACATGCCTGTAGTTACAGAGAAAGTCAGTCCAACGTAATCCCTGCCCTTTACAGTTCAGCACAAAGAGCATTTTCCCAACTCAGGTACTAGCAAAAAAAAAAAAGTATGAGGGGGAAATGCATTTTAATTATTTTATTTTTCTTAAATATAATAGAACCTTCTAGATTTTTTCCAGAAACAGAAACATTAAAAAATTATACTTTATTACAAATGGTAAACTCAGAGTGCTAAAAAAAAGCCTCTTATTTACAAACAATACTGGGCAGTGCCCAAATAAACAACATAAAAATAACTTACAAAGTCATGAAGTAGTTTATTGACATTAATCAACTTTCATAAAATAAAATAAAAAAAGATATGTACATACACAATTTACTTGAAGGCAGGCAGAATAGTTCTTTTTTGTTTATCAGCCTCCCACAAACCTCCCTCCCACTTTTTTTTTTCTTAAGGAATACTACATAAAGCAATCTACAGTTTCTATTGCAGTTTAACCTTTAATACTGAATGATCATCGAATGTTAGGTCCATGCAGGTCTTGGTCAATATTAAACGAAGATCTGACGTCTCATCTGGGCAGGAACAGCACTTCTCGGAGTGGTGCTGGCCGCTTCGCTACTAACTCAAGCTGAAGGCTCGCCAGTCTTTCCACACATGCGCTTTGCAGAGCACAGGCAGGACTCCGCCGTTCAGCTTTTACCATTAGCTTTATGCATCTGCCCCTTTGGGTTTTTTGTTTTAGTTATACCACAATATCACAGTTCACATTTAAGACAGTCTCTTCAAAACGTTTGCAACTGCTGTGTTAGCATTAGCTGGCACCCGCTGTTGACATGGTTCATGACCTTCTGCTTAAGCTGTGCAACCTGTTCTCTGAGCATGTTGGCAGTGGATGCCAGCTCTGAGTTCTGGGCTTTCAAAGTTTTCACTTTTTCTTCCAACCTGGCAATCCTTTCCAACTTCCTTTTCCGGCATTTGGATGCCGCGATTCTGTTTCTCATGCGTTTTCTCTCGGCTTTGATTCTCTCCTGTGACTCCATGTCAATAGGGGACAGGGGAGGAGTTTCCCCTGGCATTTCAGGTACAGTCTGAGGCTCTTCTTTCAGAGCCTGAAGCCTGGGATGCTGCACGGGCATCTGGGGGTTTATGTGATGCTGGGGTGCGTAGCCCATGTTGTTTGCGTTATAGTTAGGTGCGGAGTTGAGCGCGTTGGGGTTGAAGTTGCTGAGATTGGCGTACACTGGGGGCTCGCTGTGCAAATTCGTATTGAAACTACTGTTGCCGGCCATAGAGGACACAGGTGCCATGCCGCTGTTAACAGGTTGAGCAGCAGAGGTAACGCTGGGCATGGTGTTCTGGTTGTGCAGTTCCGCCAGGGCTCTCACAAAGCCTTCCGCGAACCCCTCTTGCTCGTCGGTGACATTTTTGGGGCAGAGGAACTGCGTCGGGGTCGGCGTGGTGGTGATTAACCCGTTGCTGGACTGGATGATGAGCCGCTCCAGTTCAGGCGAGGCCAGTTTCAGGAGTCCCACGTCGGGGGAGGTGAGGATGTCGGCGTTCTTGTTCCTCAGGTGGGGCTTCAGGTTGCTGGATGGGTCGGACAGGTTCAGCGTCATGTTCTGCTTCAGCACTTTGGGGTTATTATATCCATACCCGCCGCTCTCCGGCGGCACGAAGCTGGCGTTCAGGGCATCCTCGTAGAAAGTAGGCTCCATCTTTGCACTCATAGAACAGAGTCCGCGGAGTGGCGCCGGGAGCTGCGGCAGCGCGGAGAAGCTGCCCGGCCGCCGCTTGCGCCCCGCTCCGCCCGGCCACCCCAACCCTCCCGGCCGCGCAGGGAGGGGGGAAGGAGAAAGCGGAGCCTTACTTCTTCTCGCCGGGGCGCGGAGGGTCCTCCCGGCGCGGGCCGGGCCCGCGGTCCCCTGTTGCCGCCGCCGCGCTGAAAGTCCGCCTGGCCTCGGCGGGGCGGCGCGGGGCTCCGGCGGGGCGCCTCGCCGCCCTGCTCCTCCTCCTCCTCCTCCTTCTTCTTCTTCTACCGCCGACCGCGGGGCCGGAACGCGGGCTCCGCCGCCACGAGTACTTTTTCCCTTCCCCTCCCCGGCTCCGCGCCGCTGCGCCCGCTCTGCTTCCACCCGGCGGCCGCAGTCGCTCTACCGCCCGCCCCGCGCTCTGAGCCCGCTCCCGGTGTGGAGCCCTTCACTTATCAGCGACCGGGAGCCCGCTAAAAATAGCCCATGATGTCACCCCGCGGGCTCCCCATTGGCTGCCGCCGCCTCTCCCGGGGGAGGCGGGCCGCTGGCCCGGCCCGGTGCATATCAGCCGGTCGCCATGGCCACCCCGCCCCTAGAAGCTTCTCAGCGCCGGCGCGGGGCCTTGTGGGATGAGGTAATGCTGGCGGCGGCTCGGGGCATTGTGGGCTGACGTATTGTTTTTGAATATCTGGTTACCGCGTCCAGAGCGCGAGCGGGGTTGGCCGCCGCCGGCGCCTCCTCAACGGCCACGTACCAACCGCCCGCCGGAGGAGCGGGGGGGGGGGAAGCACCGCTCGGCCCCTTCCCGCCGCCCCATAATCCGCCGCCTCTTCCCCCTTCGTTTTCCCGTCCGTTTGCGTGTTGGTGGGCCGCTCCCCGCAGGCGGGCCGCGCTCCCTCGGGTTCCGGCCTGTCGTTCGTGTGTGTGTCCCCATCGCCCCCCCCCCCCCTCCCGCCGGTGGTACGGCCCTTCAGGTGGCGCTCCGGGGGAGGCCTCACGTGATTTCCCCTCCGCGCCGCCGTCCCGCCGCCCGTGCGGCTTCCAGGCAGGGCCAGGGCGGGCACCAACCGCCGCGGGGCGGCCCCCGCCCCGCCGAGGGGCCCAGCGCCTCCCCTCCCCTCCCCGCCGGCCGGGCGTGCCCGGGGCTGGCGACCGCCGAGGCCTCGCCCTCGCCCGCCTTCACAACCGGGGCCCGGCGGCTCTCGGGGGAGCCCCGCCGGGCGGGAAGGGCGTCCCGACTCCCGGAGGGCCGCCAATGGGGAGAGCGCTCAGCCGTCCTCTGGCGGGGCTGAGGGCCCCCGTGGGCCGCTCCACCCACCCCCGCCCGGCCCCGCGGGTGTTGCGGGTTTCGTCCGATACCGCCCGGTCGCTGTGGGGGTGTACGCCGAGGCACGGCTTTGACGTTACGGTGATCGGGGATGTCAATTCCCGGTCTCGGAAACGTGGCAGGATAACAGCGGGGGGAAATAAAACCTGACGGGGAAAAGCCTGGTTCCAGATGGGCTCTTCTCTAAACTCGTCCTCCGAGGGGAGGGGACAGCGACGGCCTAATTTTAGAAAGAGTGCCCTAGTATTAGTGTGGAAGTACAGGTTGGTCGGGGGGGGGGGGGTGGGGAAGTAAGGGCTGGAGTTAAAGGATCCTAGTCGAGGAGAAAGGTCTGTGTTGGCATGTTCACCTCAGAGCAACAGATAAGTGATCTCTGGTTCGCTGTAACTGCTCTATGATGAACGTGGCGTGCATCAGTACAGCGCATACCTCTAATAAACGGGTGCGCCCTACTGCCTAGATTCATCTTTCTTACCTTCCCCCTCCTCACCTTGCCCCACACACACCCATCTCTCTGGGAGGTGTGAATTTGTGAGTGCTGACGGGCAACTACCTCTGGAATAAAGTACAGCAGCTATTTAAGGACAGACGGTGACAATACAGGGTAGGACAGGGGTGTACTGTTGTATCATGTTGCCAACAGCGCAACAAGTGCTCCTTACACTTGCAACACAAAGCTCTTACCTGCTGTTGTAGGGTGGTCTGGCTTCTTATGTCAGTGAAGAGCTTGCTCTGTCAGGTTAGATCACTTTTTACAATATGTGAAGCTGACAAACTTATGTCTAGGTTTGAAAATACACTTTCAAATTCTCCAGTGCTATTTTTTCCTAGATGTAATGACATAATTACCAGTTACAGTATAGGAAGCAACAATGAAGCAAACAAACACAAGCAGCTGTGAAAGAAAAGTGAAGGTCTAGCTCCCCTGTTTGAAGTTGTTGGGTTTTTTTTTTCCCTTCCCCATTTCCCTTGCTGTTCCCACCTGCCTTCAGCCACTATATTCATTTGACCACATGGTGGGCACTGGTGTTACTTTATATGCTAACTGGAATTATGCAAACAATACGTGCACTTCTTTGTAGATTCATGTGAACACTCTGTGGCACGAAATACAAAGTTTTGGCCGGGAAGTGAGGGCTTGCTGTGTGCTGTTGGTATACACACAACCTTCACACAGGCAGCATCTGTCTGTGTTGCACATAGCTCAAACTACTCGACTGCTGCTGTAGCTTCAGCTGCAAGTAGTTTTGCCGAACAGCAGTAAGTTACTCCATAAGCATAAGAAAATCTCTGAAATCCACTGATGTAGTGAATGCTACAAGCAGTTGTTTAACTCCTTTTTAATCTTTGCGTACATAAAGGCCAGTGACTGACCCTTCTGGCACGTGAACCAAGGGGCATCAAATGAAACTGGCAGGTTTGGAACAAATGAGAGAAATGGCTTCATAGAATTGTAGTTAAGCTGTGGAACTCCTTGGCAAGAGTGCTGTGTGGACTGAGGGGTTTTAAAACGATTAGATGAATTCACAGCGGAGAAATCACTTAAGGGCTATCGAATGCAGTGCATCTCTTGCTCTGGAAATCCCAAAGCTGCAGATGGCTTGTGCCTGGGAGAGCATCCCGAGGCAAAACTGCTGTGCCCTGGTTTTCACGTATCCACTCTTGGCTCCTGTCAGAGATAGGGTATCTAGTCAGACCTGATGTGGCGGTCCTTGCTGCGTTAAAACTCCCCTGAGATAGTCCATAAATGATCTGTCTCTGTTGTGTCAGCATGCAGTTTTGATCCTTATAAAGGGCTTGTCTATGCAAGGAAGAAATTCTGGGAAAATGTAAGACATGAATTTTAAGTAGTTTGCTGTGTGGAGGTTTTTATTGTGAAATAAGCATTATTTAAAAATTAAGCTAAAAAGCTTTTTTTTTTTGGTTTCTGTTACATAGGAAGCCATGCAAATAATTTGCTTTAGTCAGTTTTCTATATAGACAAATAACACTAGTTAAGTTTGTTCTGGTTAATTGTTGACTTATTTTAATTTGTTAGAGTTTTGTTGTTTTGTTTTATCTTTTTGGGTATTTTTTCTGCGTGTTTCTTTTGTCCTAGAAAGCCAAGTTCAGACTACAAAGAACATGGTCATTGTAGCTTTAACATATTTGTATAACCTAAAAATCTCTGCGTTTATAGTCTGTCCACTGATACCAATGCAAGTTTTCCATTGGTTTCAGTGAGTATTGGATCAGGCTGGAGATACTAACTTAAAGTAATTTAATTTGGTTGGTTTTTTTTTTTTTTATCCCCCACCCTTTTTAGTTTTCTACTTCCTTCCTTTTACAGAGGTGGAGTTTCAGGACTAGACATTCCAGTTTGCCAAAGACGTGTTGCTACTGAGGCCTGTAGCTATGGGGGACACCCATCAGTCCACTCATTATGTTAATTGCTACTCACTTAGAGGTTATTTGGTCGAGGCTGGCAATAGACAGTCAAGCTGGTCATAAAGGTTGTGTGTAGCAGGAGAGCTCTGAAATCAAAGACAAATGCTCTTTGCTTCTCCGAGGGGATTTTCTACTTAATTCGGGACTGACTGGTGAGCGGGCGCTTACGGAGGTCTCAGCGTAGATTTCAACCGAGTGCCCCAAGTTCACCACCTGAGACTCGCCGAGTGCCGCAGATCAGAAGTGGGCCCCGTGGATAGAGAGACAGTGATCCTTCATGGCCAGTAGCCAAGGAGCTGGGAATTTTGGTGACTGTGCCCTGATTTATTAAACAGCTATTACTTTAGGGCTCCCCCCCCCCCCCCCTTTCCTGATGTCCTTAAGTAAATATTCCTTTAGTAGCATGAAAGAACACTTACCGACCCATTTATAAATCATAGCCATTTACATGTCTCAATAAACTAACTTGTGGGTAGGGATTGGAAATGAACTATACATCTCTGTTGCTGTGAGAGGCAGATGCTTTGAGCAGCAGTAATGCAGATTTTGATTTATAAAGTTCTCTAATCAATCAATACAAGACTGACTGAGGCAATCAGATAATCTGAATAATTAAATGGCTTTTCAGGGACAAATTAAAATTTCTTATACATACCACATCCGTCTAAATTATATTTGGTGTGCAGGAATAAATGGGTTCCTTGTTTTGTTTCACTCCTGTATCACAAATGCTTTTGTTTTATTTCTAGACCATTTGAAAAAAACCCAAAAAGAATAAATGACAATTTCTGCTCTTTTGTATTGAAAACAGTACTCACAGAAAGAAAATGCTTATTTCCATGCAGTTTTTCTTCAAACTTAGGTATTTTTTACCACCTTGCTTTTTCCCCTCATCAGAGATGTTTCCACAATATTTTTACTATATAGACAATTTTTTTATTATGTAGATTTTTTCTTTTTTTTTTTCTCTCTTTATTCACTTCCTGGTTTCAAATGTGATATCCTGCTTCACCTCTGCATAAAGTGAATAAGAGTGGGAATTACTGGATATTCTCATACTGCTTTTTCACTTGCTTAAGGAATTACTATAGAGCAGGTTTCCCCAACTGAGGGAGGCAAGAGTTTGAAAAGGTAGAAGGAGCAAATATTTTTCTTTTATTTACTACATCAGGGTATAGTAAAAGAAGCTGGGAGTCAGAGGACACAAGGAACAGAGTTTCCTTAGGCTAAATGGAGGTAAAATAATTCACGGATGCTCCTGATCCCAGTTCATCTCCAGTTCCTCAAGGTGTGTTTTTGTAGTCGGTTCAAGTCCACCTAAGTCTGCGCCACGGCAGAGGTGTGGCAAAGAGGTGCCCGCGTGTCCACCCCAGCTTCCGTGGCCTCTCCTTTTGCTCTTTGCCCCTAGTAGGGCTCATGTGGCCACGTAGAGATCCAGGAACTGAATCTGGCTGAAAGCTGAGCTGAAATAAAGAAAAAAAAAATAAAATTGAGGAATTTGAGGATACAAGGGAAGGGTGGGAATGCATAGGCCAGGGGAAGAGTGGGACTCACAGCTTGAAGTGAAGGATCTTAGAACCAAATCTATACAAGACCGAAAGCTGGTCTTGAGCTAGTCTTCAGTCTGCACGTGAAAAATGCTTCTCAGAACTATAGGCACTTGTAAATGAATATCATGTCCATCTCCTCCACCCTCAATTAGTCATCGCATAACCAAGCTATACACGTTTAGTCCTTTTCATCTTTCTTCTTGTCAAGCCCTTTAGCCTGTCCCCCTCACCTACTCATCCCACCAATCATTTTAATTAATCTCTGAATTTCTTTGAAACTACTAGTTTGTGGAATGGAGGCAAATGAGTAGGTTAGGGAGACAAGATTGTGAATGATGGAGGTGGGGCCAAGTTAGGAGACTTTGCAAGACCTGTTGGGTTGCCTCTGGGGCAGGACAGCAACACTGTAAACACAGAGAAAGACTGCAGAAGTAAGGGAGGAACCGCCAAAAACATTTTCCATTTTCTTAAGAATGCTGTCTGAGCAATTCAAACCCTGGATGTTTATGTGCAGTAACATATGTATGAAAGATTTGATATGATTGTCTCTGAAGTGGATAGGATGATTTCCTCTTTACCCAGTAGTTAGTTATACTAGATTTCTCACTGAAATAGATTCTTCCCATTCCCAGCTAGCTTTATAGAGGATTTTAGTTGTTACTACAAGTGCTCAGAAATATATTTTTAAATAAGTTATGAACTATGTGGGTTTTTTATTCAAACGGCTATGTATTGTATAATTTTTGATCAAAAAAACTGATGAAATAGAAGTTAACTACATTGTCTAGAGATGACTGTGAAAGGAACCCTGGGGCCTTGCTCCCCATGCTTTTTAGGGTGTTACAAATCTAAATATCACACCATTAATGTCTCTGTGTTCATTATTTCTATACCATAGCGTAACCGGTGCTCTGAGGAATACAGAATTGGGCAAAGTTCCCGTCCTGTGGAGCTTACAGTCGGAAGAATCCTCTACACGCAAACAAGGCTGGCAGAATAGCAGTTGATCCGCAGTGGGAGCCCAAAGAGTGAAGGTAAGCAGTAGAGGAGGCACTGGAGAACGGGTGGCATATGGGAAGCAGACGGCTGCGCTCAGCGTTGTGAGTTGGCAGCATGAAGAATTTTACCGTACAACTAGAAGCATACTAATGCTGAGTGGTGCAGAGGCAGATGAACACCTTTGAAAAGATATTTATTGTGTCTGGGGACAAAGGTCCTGCTGGAAGCATGCATTTGTTCAGACATTACTGAGGTACGGTTTCGCTGTGAACTGAAGTTATCTTTCTGGCATTTTGATGTTTCAATAAACGCATTTTAAAGGAAGTAGTGGCAACAGAATGCGTTGATTTATGATAGCCAATTGTGAACGAAAGCCTCAGAATAACTGGATTTAACCATTCAGAGCCCTTGGTAAAATAGCTCAGTTTTGATTAGGGTCTCAGAACGGATACGAAATGCTTGGATTAATTAATTAATAAACAGTCTGGCATCCTGTCAAAGTTGCCGCCTCACTCTGTCTTAGCAGCTGTTGGAACAGTAGGCTCCTGGCAACCTGGGATAAAGCAGTGCTTGCAACAGGAGAAGGAAAGGAAGCGAGTCTGTATGAGACCAGAAACGCCTCGTGTAAAGCACCACAGAGCTTAGGGATTTCCAGCGAGCAGTCAAGCTTTCCTTCTCTGTGCCGTGGGTTCAGGCTTGGACACGGACAGTGAGTTTGAGTTACTGAATGTCACCAGTGGCTGGTGGCTGACAGATGTAAGGACACCTGTTTGAATTCGAGTGATGTTTCTGACAGCAGTAGCAATAAGCAGAGAAAGCACTGAACAGTGAAAGTAGGTCCTGCAGGTTGCTCCTTCCCAGGGATTATAGTGGTGGAGCCTGTGGGGAAGTTTACAGAGTGCCTGCTCATGTAATTCAGATGGAAGCATTCACTCTGGATGACAGTCATTTGTGTCGGAGTCACTGTGTGGGAGCAGTTAGGGTTGCCAAATAGCCAAGGAAGGCATTGTAGGAAGGAAAGGGCACGGCCTGGGTAGGGCAATACCTGAAAGCACAAGCAGAGTTAAAAAGACTTCAGTTTTGGAGAAGATGCTACTAAACTGCTGCTCTTCCTCAATCCCATCTGATCACAGCTGACCTATCACACAGCGATTGCTTGGCTGTTCCCCTCTGGTCTGGGCAGCCCTGTCCACCTCACAGGATGGGAATGTCCTGGTCTTGTCCACAGCAGCCCCTTAAGACTTCCGTAGCAGAACCAGGATACTTGAAACCCTCAAAATTGCTGTTCTTCCCTCTTCTCTTTGGTAAAAATTGTATGCAGTTGCCAACACTGCAGTGTCCGTATGTTCCCTTATTTCAGAAGGAAGCGGAAATGGAAAATTTAGTCCAGAATCAGTATTGATCCCTACCTGAGATGTTGTTTTTTTACAACAGGTTCAGGAGCACTGCTCACGTATGTGCTAGAGGAAGTACTGCAAGGGCAGCCGGTCGGCAGTGCGTTTGGCAGACGCGTTGGTCAGCTCACAAGACTGTTTACCCAGTCTGTTGAGAACATATGAAACATATAAAAAACCATAACATTTGAATATATTAGAAACAAGTTCATGAGATCAAGGGAAATTTTTAGGATAAAAGGACAATAATAAAGCAAAGGCCTAAGGGCTGTGATGGCTGCTAATTGAAATTCAGATTTTTTAAAAAATTACTTTTTTTTTTTTTTTTTTTTAATTTTAGGGAGCACAACTAGAAAGACATTCCAAAAATGGCTGTATGGTATTTAGAGATCTGGGTACCAGCTGCAGCGTGCGCATATTTGCAGAGGCTTCTGTGCAGCTAAGAATGGGCTGTGGACTCAGGTAAGTCGTGTGAGAGAGGTTAAACATGCGTGTTGTAAGAGCTAATGGTACAACGTAGCCTTGTTCTATATAAGCATGTTTTGTGCTGATGTTTTCCAGTTACTGCGTTCCTTACAGTCAGTATAGGAAAAGGTGTGTGGCTGGCAAATCTGCAAGCCCGGACAAAGCCGTTCTGGGTGTGGATGCTTACAGCCTATTGCCAGGTGCTTCAAATAGGCATTTATGTCAAAGATCTGAGGTCAATTCAATGATAGCCAATTTCAGCCCTAGATGATTACATAAATATTAATAAGAACAGTGGTGTATTTCACATTTATGTTGCTGGTCTGTAAAGTATCTACCTTACCCTGTAGCAGTAGTGGTGGGGAATATATATCCCTTCAAGACAACCAAGAGAATGTACAAAGTGAAGCAAAAATTTGTTAACCTCTTTAATGTAGCCTCATGAGTTTAATGAGAAGTAGTCTTATTTTCTGTATACCAGCAGAGAAAAACAGAACAGAATGGGATAGAACTGCAGTCATCCCTGGTTTTACCTCCCTGCTGAACTGACCCTTAATCACCTTTTGCATCTCTGTGGCTTGGTTTCCCTGCCTGTAAAATGGGCATAATGAGACTGAAGTTCCAGTAGAACACACAGGTCTACGGGGAATAAATGCGGTACAAGTGGTATGAACTATTTTTATTTAAAAAAAAATGCATTAAGGAAAAAGGTACAGAAAAAGAATGGTATTTCATCTGGAGGAAGATCTGGGATTAACTTACAGGTATAAAATATTTGTTATTTGCCCCATTTGCTTTTAGGATATACACCATTGACATTTTATTGGTTCATCAGCCGTGTAATGTGTTTTGAATCTGCCCCAGGACTGTGTAGAGCGTATACTGGCACCTAGAGTTACACCATTTTCACCCTGTGGTCACTCTCTGACGTTTTGACCGAGTATCTTCCAGTTGCTATGGGCCTGCTTTTTTTTGGAGGGGTTTTGTTGTTGTTGTTTTTCTTTACATTCAAAGTCTCTGCTGCAAGAGGCTCTGGCAGTGGTTTGGAGTTAATGTCAAAAATGCTGTGTAGGAGGAAGTATTACATGTCACATTCCCAGAAGGGGGAAGCTGAGGCACAAGCGATCAGCACCTCTCCAGAATCACAGAGATTGTTTGTTTGAAGAAAAAGCCTTGATACTTAGTCCAAAACTTTGGCAAGAAGATAATCACCTGAAACACAGGAACTCTTCTGCGTTGTAGACCCCTTGGGGAAGAGGGTGAGTGCAGCAACCGCTCCCTCCTGGCAGGAGTGGGTATTTCTAGTCCTGGGGGGCGAAGCTTACAGCCCCCTTGGACGCTTCCACCCAATAAATCTGCACCTAAGCCTTCTTGCCTGTTTTTACACAGATGTTAAGTTTTAAAATGCTATACATATAGCAATCATTTTAAAGGCAAACCAAGGAGTGCTTTTTAGCAGATGTAAATCAGCACAATTTAGGATGTCGTGAGTTCCCCAAGTGCTTTCGGCCAGCACTGCTGACAAAAGAGGCAGTCCTGCCCTCTTCCTGCTCCCACGCTGTCCCCTCCCTTGCGCTGACACAGCCATGAGGTGAAGCGTGTTGGGAAATACATCCCGTTCAAATCTATCCCAGCAAAAAACCTGAATGGCTGGGGAGAGAGGCATTTGCTTCTTTTCAGGGTGTCACCAGCATATCCCGGATTAAAGTCCTCATGGAACCAGCATGTTAGCGCAATTCAGTGCTCTCCGTGAAAGCCAGGAGCTTCACTAGTTTATCCCAAGAGCTTCTGGCTAAAAGGGAATTGTGCTGCAGCTGGAAACTCAATCAAGCGAGTTTCAAAACATTTCATTCATACATGGTCCTCAGTTGATTCTTCATACACCTTTACTATAGCCGGTAGTGCTTCATAAGCCTGTCAACATTGCAGTCGAACAAAGGCTTGTCTCAAGACTTTGTGTTGTGTAAATAAACCTTGTGCCTAGCAGGGTGTCACTGAGTTAATGTAAAGCCTGAAAAGGGGAGGGCGTGGGAGCAGCATGCCAGCGTTAACATTCTGTTTTCTGCACAGGATTGCAACAGGATTGCAACAGCCCAGCCTATCTGAGCCGCTGCACGTACCGTAAACATGTCTCTGCACTTGAATTTGATAGGGGTGGTGATAGAACAATATACCTTTCTGGGAAATGGTAATGGACAGCAAGATTTTGTTTTAAGGAAATTCCAAATAAACAATAGCAGTTTTCTTCTTAGAGTGTTGATGCTTTCCAGGTGGCCCACCAGACAGCCAAACAAAGGAAATATATATGGCAGCATTCACTCAAGGGTTAAAGTTTCAGGGTAAGGAGAGGGAATGTCGGCAATCCTATGAACTTTAATAGTTATGGTTATATCTTTGTGGTAGCTCTGACCCTTTTTTTCTTTTTTTTTTTTTAACTTCTCACAGATCAGTAATCAGGGGACAATTGACAGGAATAACCCCCCTGGTAAAAATATACAACTGTGTTTGAAACAAACAGCATTTCATATGCAAAGCTGTCTGGTAAAGTGCATGCCCAGGGTGCTTTTTCAGGCCTCATGGGAAGTTTTACAAAGAGCAAACTACCTTTTAGCAAGTGCTTTTCTGTTAGTTTCAAAATCCTCTGTTGCTTTTTTTCTAGAGTGATTTTCCCACAAAAGGTGATACAAACCATAAGAAAAGTCTCAGCGGAGCTTACCGCTCCCCCCACCCCCTTCTCTCTGTCCCTCCTCCCCCAAACACTGGGAGCTCTCAAAAATATTTTAGTATCCTGGAGATTAAAAACAGTGTCTTTAATTTGTATTTGTCTTGTAATAGCTCTGACTTTCACCGCCTTGTCCTCCCCTTTACTGGGAGTACATGTGTGAGCACTCCCTCTAATGTTGTTTATACGCGCACTGTCAGGTTCAATAAGCAGTTTCTGAGCAGGGCACCTTCCCATGTGCAGGATACGTTTCCAGTTCTCGTCTTAGCTCCTGCTTCCTCCATGTGCAGTGTCTTGACAAGGCACAACAGAGAGCGACAGAAATAAGTATCAGCAGTATCAACAAATCTTAGCTGATAAATGAAAATTAACTCTAGAACCTCATGAATTTACTGGCAGCTTAGATGTAGGGCAGCTGTTTACAGGGCATCTTATAGGTTACGCGAGTTTTGCGTAGTGCCTATTTTAAGTTTAGGCATTTTATTAATAGTGGACCTGGAAAATTTTAGAACTATGGTACACCAATGCATTTCTTAGGTAACACTGAAAAGAATGTGGTAATCTCTTTAAGGATGTAAATAGGGATATTGCTAAAGAGAATCAAGATAAAATGTAAATGTGAATAATTGCTCCTAAGACAAAGAAAAATTGGCAAGCAGCCGGACAGAAATTAGAAATGTAACTAGTTTTATACCATGGGTACTAAATCGTACTGGTGGAGTCTCAGGTCTAGTCAAGTGAATGGCAAACCCACTGCTAACTTGTAGGACCAAGGATTTCCCCTTCATGAATGGGTATAGATAAGTAAAATTTCCCAGAGCAGAAAAACATGTTATAGAAGCGGCCAGATTTTCAGCTTTGAAGTAGAAGAGATACTTTCATTTTCAGTATCTCCATTAGAGCTTCTTTTTGCAAGACCAGGAGTGTTAACTCCTGTGTCTGAGCCAAAATTCCAACCTAAGCAGAATGTGCTCATCTAAATTTCCCTTTTGGTTTCATTTGGACAAGGTATTCTTTGGTGTAGTGTTGCTGTGTACTGTTACAGCAGTTGCTGTGTTGGGAGCTTGGGAAGGTGCCTGCATGGAAGAGGTTACATAAAAACTAGACCATTGTAAGCTCAGAGAAACCCCTGAGTGTGATGATTAAAAAGAGAAAACAATTAGGCGAAAACACATCAAAGAGTCTCAGTGAGAGTCCTAAAAGGAAAAATACTGATTATATTTGTTTTGATTTTGTCTTACATGAAGTAAAAGATGTGTGGTGTGTCCTGGGTCGCCACCCCTAAGGGGTGTGTACTTAAAGACAACAGAATCAGACTCCAAGACCTCGGTGTGGTTTATTTTGGTTGCAGGGCTGGGAAGATAAGATAGAATTGTACCATATACATAGTGGTGCTATCAATCTGATAGATTATACTTCCCATACACCCCTGACCACCTTGCCTACCCTCTGCCTGCTAATCTGTTTCTAGCAGGATAACTCCTAGCTTTCTGACCTTTCAAGAAACTTTCAACTATGATTTTTAAAACAGTCACAAAAATATTTTTCTTTCCCCAAATGTGCAATTCTTCTCTCCGATGAAAGCAGTCAGAGGCATGAAACGGGTAACATTGATTACTAAAGGCGAAGCGCGAGTTCAGGTTCAATAAATTGTGAATCTTGGGGGCTAAAAATTGTTTAGAATTCCATTCTGGGTCTGGGAATAAGAGTAGACATTTATTGATAGTTCTGTTGTTCACACTCCACCAGATTCTAATACTGTTATTTTAGAACAATGTTGGATTCATTTTTTAAAGTTTGTTAGACTTGATCTGCCCTGGGAACCATGTTAGAAAAGGTTTGAACTAATAAAATATGCAAAATGTGGTTTTAGGGCTCTCCTTTCATGTGGAAAGGGGAAGAAAGGTTTTAGTCAGAGCAGATCCAGTAAGGGAACTGTTTACTTAATGCTCTCACAGTTATTTTTTTTAATGTGCTTTTTCAGAGCTTTTCAGCTGGACTAGCATATCAAATAATGTTTTCTACTGATACGTATTTTTCAGTTGTTCCTCTGACTTCAGTAGTTACAGTCATTTTCTGTCTGGCACAGTGGTTTAGTAGATCCCAAAAAGCTAAAGGAAAATAAATGAACAAGACTTTGGAAATGGGAGGAGTATAAAATATAATCCCTATAGACTGAGAACTTGGGTAGGAAGATTGCATCTGAGTTTATTTTCCCCTGAAAATATCTAGCATATATAAATTGACCTGTCAGTAAGAACATTAGAGTCTTGTTTGATATGGCTTGCATAGGTTGTGTAACTTTTAATTGAAAATCCTAAGAAAATGAAAGGCAACAAAGCCTTCGTACAGTCCTGCTGAGAACGTCATCTCTCTTCCCAAGTCCATATGGTGCTTGCGTGTAACATAAAAACACATCCAATAGGTGCGTGTATCTGAAATGGCAGAAAAAGTGCCATGCTCCATCTCAGGAGTTCCAGTGCTTCACTGGCTGCCTCATGTTGGTGATTGTTTTAGGACTTTTTTCACATCAGGAAAGACACTGACAATAGCACATATTGTTTTCCTACATCAACAAAAACAGATTGTAAAAAATGCAAGGTATAGGAACATACTCTGTTTGTGCCAGTTAGGTGATACATTGACTTTGCTGGTTAGGCATATTTGGCTTTGGCCTTTTAGAGCCTTCCCGCATTTGGGTCCAAGCTGCTGAAGAAATTGTCTTGTACTTTGTACTTTTCTCTATAAACAAGAGGTTGCTTGGACTAAAATGTTCTAGGTGAAAGATCCTTGGATTTTCCTTACAGCCTTCTGCCATCTTGATTTGGTGTCATGCTGTAAAATCCACTTGTTTTCCTGGCTCGTTTGGGGCTCTGGAGAACAGTAGATGAATGAGCCAAACATGAGAAACAGAATGGAGAATGGGTGTAGACAGCAACGCTTTCCTTCAGACCTTAAAGGCCAAGAGAATTTTTTCTATGTCTGGGATGTCCTGCTTTTGTGCATTAGGTAGATTGACTTTTTGTTCAGATCAGGAGTCTAATCTTTTTTCCCTTCTTAAAAGAAATACAAAAAAGTCATTCTGTTTATATTAACAGTGGACCTAGACTCATTTAGTTTTGATCTGATCCTCACAAAACATCAGATCTGTTTGCAAAGCTAATAGAAGTGTAATGGCAAGGGCAGCAGGGGCAAATACCTTTTGTTTTTCTTTTTTTTTTCTCCTTAATATGAAAGCTAAAAATGTCATCTTGATTTATATGCAGGATTACTGATTTGTATACTGTTAAAGCTATATAATAATACATCTAAAGCCTAGCACAGTTTATAAACACAGAAAACATATGTAACAATAATTATTTATGCAGAATCTTTTTTTTTTTCCCTGCATACTCTGTCCTACCTTTGTTACTCAGGGCACTAATGCTGCATTAATGTAGGCAGCAAACTGCTGCTTTTATCTTCATTTTATTCTTCCAAGTCACAGCAACATGCTGGGAAGAAAGCCATTGTCTATAGCAAACCTTCTTAAGTCTTTTAAGGGCATCCGTCTGGGTAGACTTTGTGGTTATAGAAGGGCTGATGCTGTAAGTATTCATTCCATTTAATGGTCTCATTGATTTTTATTTACACTCTTTGCAGGTTGCAGGGAGTCTCGGTTTGAGTAAGAATTTCAGAATGTGTGCTGAATTCAAGAATTACAGGCGTATTTTAAACTAAAACAAGGTTTCTATATCTGTCTTTAGGATGCTTAATCAAAGTGGTGGCTCAGAAGTGGACTGTTCAGTCTCCAGCGAAGCAGATCAGAAGGGCAGTTGGGTAAGCGCTGTTAAAAACCAGGTGCATAAGTTTGAAAATGTTGATCCAAATCACATTATTATAAGTAGTAGGGAAATGTCACGACTTACTGAGATTAAACAAAGACCTGCTTAGAATCTTGTGACTTCAGCTCATAAATGGATTTCATCACTCATTACAGCTGCATAAACAAATGTATGTGGTATATATGCATGTTTTGTTTTTGGAAGTTGTTGTTTTTAAAATCCCCTCAGAGTTTTTTTAATTGCTCCTAATGAGCCAACGTTCCCTAGTTCTGGAGCGATGCCTTGTGTACCTGAGCAGCATAGCGCAGTCATTGCTTTTAAGGGAATAGTTTGCCTGCTTTTCTCCCTTTCTGGCAGCTGAACTGCTTTGGCAAGCAAGTTATTTTAAAGGAGAAATTTACAATATGAAACCTGGTGTCAAAACTTTTATTCCTTTTATGAAGGTAGTCTTACCCTACTGCTCCTTTGGAGCTATAGAAATGGAATCTCAGCCCAATCAACAATTGGAGAAAACCCTACTCAATGTCTGAGCTCACGCTGAACAAGTTTGTCACGATTCTAGATATTTTTCAGTTGTTTAATGTAATTTTTCATGTTGTCTGTGCGCTCCTTTCTCCTGATGGTCTTCTCAGAAGGAATCCTAGAATCATATGCCCTGTGATTATCCATGAGTAATTAGTACTTCTCCCATGTTTTCTTGACAATATGTTGCAAGTGGGATGTGGCAAGATTAATCAAAATTTTGGTCTTCCTGCTGCGATTGTTACCTGAAGGCACTAATGATGGCAGTAGTTTGTGACGTAGCGCAGACACTCGTCTGTGGATTTAAAAAGTGGCGCAGATCAAAATTTACCAAGCAATTCTCATATCTCTAGGTTGAAAGTTGCTGCTTTCGGTTAAACTTGTACTATTCGGCATCTCAAGGCAGGCAGTTATCAAAGCTTAACCTCAAAAAACTAAGATGGCAAAATGTATGGGTAACTCCTTGAATTTCAATATGCCATTTCATATTCAGAACTGGGATGCTGTATTCCTGGATGGGTACTGTCTCATTTTAATGTTACAGTGAGTTTTTTTTAACCATATCTAAAGGAAAATTACCTTTTTTTGCCAAAGAAAAATATTCAAGGACACTCCATTTTGTTGCCGTTTTCTGAGAAAGATTTAAAAATCAAATTTAGAATTGGATATTGTTGAGAAAAAGTTGTACTTTTTTCCTGTTTTACTCACAGCCTCCTCTTTTTACTTGTAAAAACTAGAGTCGGGAAAGTAAAAAGAGCAACAATATAGGACAGTTCATGGTCAAGGGTGCTTACCCATATATCCTATATAGATGGACTTGGCCTGAACTGGTTTAGTTTGTTTTGCTCCCTAGAGGAATAAAACAGGTCATAAAAAGAAATTAACTTCAACTGAATGAAACCAAGATCTTTTTGCTTTTCTGTCAAGCAGCCTTAATTTTTAGGCAGCTGGGGAGGGTTCTTAATCCTGTGTGTTCCTGAAGCTTGCTCAAACAAATTGCTGAGTGTCTGAGGCGTTGAGTGTCCTCCCTCTTTTGCTAAAGTCTTCAGGAAAGCCAGTTGCTCCTCACCTCTGAAAACCTGCCCTCTGATGTAGGTAGCTAAAAAGACGCCTGACATTAGAGACTCCTGCTCCGAGATGTTGCCGTGAATGCCTGAAAATGTCACATTAAAATCAAGTACGGTTCACCCACAAACCATCTGGCTTTACAGATCTGAAAATGATCTTTCTAATTAATTAAGCTTCTCTGCTTCCTAATAAGGCCTATTTGAAATGCTCGGAGGCTGGAGACGGCAGAGCTTGTAGGGTCTGTACCCCGCAGGAGCGTGGCCGTGGCCAAGTGTCCCCCCCTGGCCGGTGGTGTGCCAAGCCTCGCCGGGGAGCCCTGCCTCGCCTTACCTTGCTGCGCTGGCTGTGCGGCTCCTAGTTCAGGGCTGGGGAAATACCTGGCTTTCTCCTTATAAGGCCAGCGAGCTGCTGCGGGAGCCCTGTTCCTGCCCCAGCGCTTCCCGGCTCTGCTCAGCCACAGTCCTAAAAAGGCAGTTCCTTGCTCCCGCTTCCCACAGCTGAGCTCCCCAGGGAGGACAGCCCTCCCAAGTCAGGCATTTTACTTACAAGGAGAGCCGTACTTATGGATTTTGCTGTTGCTTCTCAAGGAAGCTGTTGTGTTTACAAGCGCTGCTGGGGTTATCCTCTCGTTTAGTGAATAAGCAGTGAATAACGACAAGTATTACAGAGCGCAGTGTCTGAGCCTGCGAGCCTCTCCTCCGCGCAGGCACACTTCTGCAACAGTATAGATCCCTGTAGGGTCCCGCGTAAGGAAGGAGGTGCACCGTGTGAAGCGGTTCAGAGCCGTAGTCTTGAAAGCGTATTAGGTTATGGTTTTATAATAGAAAGTACTCAGCAGCAATATGAGCTCAAAGCAATTCATGTCCTTTTTCCTCCCTCCCCTGGCTGCCATTCCTGCACTGCCTCTTTGCTTGTGCTTGCTCGGTTCTTTGTGGGGGCCATGCTGTGTTCTTGGTTTGATTTGTTCTGAAAGCCAGAAGAGTTTTCTGCTCAGATTTACAGTGTGGCTTCACAAAAGGTTGTGCTGGTGTAACAGGGTGAGTGGTGGATAGGAAAGAGAGGGGGAAAAACCCTCAGTTATTAATGCCCCATGTTCTTCCTAACAAGAAACCAAAGCTGCTGTACTCTCCTCCTGAATAAAAACTCTTCAAATGCTGAATATTTTATTAGATATTTTTACATGTTTAATTGAAAATTTCTGAAGGAACTGATTATTGGCTTATTTATTTCACATGCCAAGTTACAAGCTTAGTTACAGTCTGATAGATTTTTAAGGACAAGTTCTTTACTGGAGCCAGATTTTGGAAAGGCTTGAATATGCTAATTCAGAAGGGGTTTTACACGGGATTTTTTGTTTTTATTAAATCAACAAATCATCCTAGCTTAATTCGAAAAATTAAAGAGGAGTGTTTTTCAAATTTAAGATCTGTGAAATTCTGGCAATGTGCAGTGCACTTGAGTGGTCACATACTCATTTCAGAAAGGGGCTTAAAATACTTCTTTTCCAAGGGGGCTATTTGGGAAAGGTCCCTGGATAGTGAGCGTGATCTTTCAAGCGTGTGAGACATAGGGGTGCAGCTCGCAGAGTTTGAACGTAGTGTACTCAGGCACAGCAGTTTGTCTCTTCAGAGCCACATACTTCCTTCGTTTATCAGACTGCTCCTGGCAATTCTGTTCAACCTTTGGACTTTATGGCCTCTCTCAGGATGTAGCATTGGTTCCCTAATATCTCTTCTCTTGTCTTTTGCCAAGTTTCCAGCAGGCAATGAGGCCATGACAAGCAGGGTCACAGGTGTTGAAGGAAGTCAGCAGCACAAACAATTATTATTACAAAACCGGATTCCACGGTTACAAGGATGAAATACTGCTTTTCTTTGTGAATCTGTCATACTATTCCCATCTTCTCTTTTTCTGAGATCATAAGGTGTTTTCTAGCTCATTTTTCTTTTGCACCAGTGCTAGGTGTGTGCCTGTGGATTTAGTAGGTGGAGTTAACAGTACTGATGGTATAGATTAAAAAAAAAAAAAAGAAGAGAGAATGCCATGCACTCATTTAATGCACATTGTTAGCTGAGATCTGTTGTGTATTTTCTAATGTTGTTTTTATAATGCTGGTTCCTTAAATATGTCTGTCATGTAAAACATGTTAAATCTCAAGCTCTTCACATGTTTGAATGGTGGTAAAGAAGATATTTAGGAAGAAACAGAGATCAGACAATAAGGAAGAGAGTGATTAGAGAGAAACGTTGATCGGGCAATAAGGAAGAGGGTGATAGCAGCTCTGGTACAATGAGGCAGGAGATGGCATGTCTGACCAGCAGCTATGGAATTTGATAATTTAGGAGGAAAAACCATTTACAGCTATAGGTTTTGGACACTAAATGTAGCAGAGGAACATTTTAACAAAATCTTTGTTGGCAAAGGGATGATCCTGGCCCTGCCAAACAAGGTCGGGGGTAGTCAGAAAAGGTTGTGGTGGAATACGGGAAATACCACTCACCAAAGAAAATCTTCCCCTTAGCATTTTTGGCTGGCTGCTGGTAGTGGTCCCAATGTACACCGTGTGTCACGTTTTGTGACCCAGAGCTTTGGAGGATGTATGTTGTTGGGAAGACGCACACAAAATGATAATGGGAGGACTGCCAGAAGAGCAGTAGTTATTCTGAATTCAGAAAGTTCACTTTTTAAAGTGAAAAACAACTTTTCTGCAAGCTGTCCTGTCTTCCATACTGTGTCATTAAAGCAGATTAAACTGTCACGGTCTTTTAGAAATTTTAGAAAAATTTTGAATTTGTTGGACTGTTAGAAAAGTTCTCTGTATACACAAAGCACTTGAGTGCACCCGAACTACAGTCAATCTGAATTAACAACCCCCATCTCGTGCTCAGTAGTGCCATTCTCAACCTGTGATTGTGTTGCTTTTCTTAGTCCAAAATGTAGCAGCTCTGCATGGGGCTCTCACTAGTCCTTGTTTATGTACAAATTTGTAGCAAAGCAACTCGGTCAGCTTTAGTGATGTTAGTATTTTTTTATAGACTATTCCAACTGCGTTCCTTTGTCTGAACACAGTTACAGTGAAATCAAGGACATATTCTCCTTCCAGTATGTCAATTAAATTGAATTGTAGAATCACATTTCGGAAAATATAAACCTACTGACTTCAGAAGGTTTCACTGCTTTAACCATACTGGTAGAACAGTGAAAACTTGTGAATGTTTCGAAAGTGAAATTTAGAAAGCCTGGGGCCCTTTCGGTCACAGAAGTGGTCCGAAGTCCCACTGTCTAATGGTAACCCTGATGTTAGCCCCGTGTGCAGTCGCAGCCCTTTGTTCATGCTCTAATCACCAATCTCCAGTTAATTCAGTGAGACTTGTTGTGGAAAAGGGTGACTAAAGGTATCTGAATTTGCCCTTTAACCGTATGAGGAATTCAATTACAATTCCGATAACACGGGTTAAAGCACACTTTAGAACAAATGGGTTTAACAAGCTAATGTTGTTAAAACTGTGCATATTACATGTAATCTGTGCTTATAAATGGGACCTTTATCAGGAAACGTCACTAAGAATCTAAGGAATCTTTAACAAATAGCTTATTACTTCCGGGGATGGGCTCCGTAGGTAGTTTATGTAAAGCTAAGGTTTTAGTGTTAGAGTATATTTGGTCAGTAAGCAAATACACTTTCATAGTGAGTGTATTTCGATGTAAACAGCGCAAGCTCATGTGTTCTAAGCTGTCAATGTCATTGCCGCTTCTGAAAATCACACTTACGGAATTTAGAGAATCAACCATCACAGCTCAGCTTGCTTGTTATTGCTTTAAAATAGTATGTTGGTAATCAGAACAGAGGAGTTAGTATTGGGGGAAAAAAAAATACTGTTAATTGACTCCTGGTAGCCTCTGGATCATAGTCATTAATACTTCTAAGGCTGTTACAATTTCCTTTTCACTAATTGTAGATCCTCTTGTTTGAATGCAAAAACCCAGCTCTTCGATGCTTGCCATAGACATCCTAAAGGCAAATGGACTAGTTAAAGCCCTGAGTAACCTGGTCTGACCTCATAACTGACCCTGCTTTGAGCAGGAGGTTGAACTAGATGTCCTTCTGAGGTCCCTTTCAGCATGAATTATTCTATGATGTTGTGATTTGTGAAAAATTATTAAGGCTATTTTTGTATCTCCTTTTGGGGTATCATACTTTGAACCTTTTTGGGATGGTCACTTTTCAGAAAAGGCCGTCACACTGAGCACTGTCACCTGCTTGACTCTAATCACACAGTCAGTCCCACTGAAGTGGCATGGTAAGAGATGCCATGTTATCCTTTAAACATGGTTATTCAACCGAGTATGCCACTTTGCACCTAATCACAGAATGGTCAGAGTTGGAAGGGCCCTCTGGAGCTCCCTCAGCCCAACCCCCTGCCACAGCAGGGTCACCTCCAGCAGTGGCACAGGACGGCGTCCAGGCGGGTTTGGGATGGCTTCAGAGTGGGAGACTCCCCCACCTCTCTGGGCAGCTGTGCCACTGCTCTGCCACCCGCAAAGGAAAGAAGTTCCTCCTTATGTTAAGATGGAACTTCCTGTGCTCAAGTTTGTGCCCATTACCTCTTGTCCTAAAGTACGGTAGTGCTAGCCACAGGTCCGGGTGTTCAGTGTGTCGCAGGAGCTAGACCATGTGTATATTACCCACTTGTTAAAAAGGTTTCATTAGGAATATTTGATCTGGCCTGCCAAAAACTTAGCAATGTATGATTAGGCTTTTTTAAATATGGCTTCAGGATTTGTTTGGGCTGGGAGGGAAAATATAATATGCCATCTCCAGGCATGTGAGATGTCTTCTCTCTATTCTCCAGGTTGTACAATTTATATGCCATTTGCATTGCAAAAGGCAAAGTAGTAAAATAGTGTCAGGGTGCTTAATACGACTCATGGGGTCTGAGTTTGTTTTTTATTTTCATGGGCTCTAAGAGTGACATACAGTGATACCAAAGGAGTTCACCAAAAGGAAGGTGGGGTTTTCTAGGGCTCTCATCACACGTGGGTATAGCCCAGCTTTTAAAGGTGCTAACTGGGAACACCTTGAAACGCTGGGCTATAAACTACAGCAGACCTTTGTCTGTTGCGCAAGGTGTTTGATTCTTGTGGTGAGGATGGGAACCTTAAAAATTGGGTAGGGTAGAGAGCAGGAAATGGGAGCCATTACAGCTGTCCCAAGGGAAGTGGTTCCACTCGTGAATCACAGTCCTGGTTTCACCGTGCTGCGTGGGAGTGGCGTCCTGTCCCAGGCGGATATTGCCAGCTTCTGGGGCCTGGCAGGTCCAACTGCTGCGGGGGGAAGAGGAGCAGGAGACTCGCAGTCCCCCGCAGCCTGCTAACCATCGTTTGGGCAGCTGGAGCAGGGGAGAATCAGGATGCGTCAAACCCTGTATGCTGCATGGATTAAGTGATATGGTACATTGCTATGAAGAAGACGACCAGAGAGTGACAAGGACTGCAGCCCTTTACTGAAGGGTTTGACCACGTGCCACATAGGCCTTGGGTTATCCTGTGGAGAACAAAACCTACTACTGTGTGAGGCAGCCCAGGTTGCCAAGTCTTGCCTTCCCCCCGCTGTCTCATGAGTCACATGGCTCTGGCAGAGGCTGGAGCCCATCTCACAGTGGCACAGGAACCTCCTGCCCTGGCACGTACTCCAGCTTATCCTGGAGGAAACCCTCTGCGTAGGCTTCTGGGCCTTCTCTCGCTGTGCCCAAGAGCTGCCACACCCCAGTTTCTTCAGGCCTTCTTGTCAGGGCACCACTGACTTACTCATAATGGATACAGACATCAAAACCAAGCGGTCCCTCCTCTGCTGTGTGGCTCCCAGAGGCTTTTTCAGTGCTGGAAGGAACGTGCCCCTTCACTTTGTTCTGTCTAGTCCATAGCCTCCTACCGGAGCTGTTTCCATCCGTTCTTGGGAAGAGAAGGCAGAAGTGAAACATCCTGGCACCTGAGTGTTGCTGTTATTTATCCTTCCTAAGCCCACTAATGAGATAAATCCCCAAACCACTATTCATCCAAGGCATGTGCGTGTTTTCTGTAGCGGTACTAGCAATGACTCTACGTTGGTAGCCCAAGTCTGCTATCTGCAGTTTGAGAGACAGTGAGCGTGCACAATGGACGAAGTGGAGAAGGAATAGAGCTGTGTCTCCCACTTCTGTGTCTTTCTGCGCTCGTTAGGTGTACCTTCTTCCATCTCTGATGCAAAGATGCACAGAGCTGTACCACAGCTCACTCACTGATGAGCAGGTCATTTAGAGGTTTCTATTGTTCATAAATCATGGTGGAGAAAAAGCTAACATCCGAGTCCCCAAGGCTTTTGGTAATGTTATGGCTCACCAAAGATCTTTCATCTCAGCCCTTATTTCTTGCTAAGAACTTGTCATCTTAATCATGGAGCTAGAGGTGCAGCAGCAGCAACAATTTTGGGAACTTAGCTCTGATATAAATTTGAGTTAATTTTATGATATTAGGAAGCTGCTGCAATGGAATTTTTGTATCAGGAGATGTCTTTGCAGCAACTAAGTCATTAAATCTTAATGGCAATCCATGAAAGTGCCTGGCATTTCAGATAAAAGGTGGCACTTATATCTAGTAAAGTTAACAAGGGAGTGAAAGTCTCCAGCCCTGACAGGAGTGACCTAGGGCAGGTCTGTTGGTCTTTTGTGGATGGACTTCAGCTTTGTCTGCTTATATGTCAAGATAGCCAGGTGTAAACTATTTCTATTAGAGAAGTTAAGTGCTTATGTTAAAGTAACTTGTGGCCTGAAACAATAACCCCTGCTAAGGGCCTGAGTTTATTAGGTCAATGATTAGCTTATTAGGCATACAGCTGTGCCTGTGTAGGTTTTTGAATGTCACGTTCCATCTGACTCGCATCCAGTGAGTTCAGTTTAGTTTGTAAAAGACAGTTCATGTATACCATGAAGGGATTGTAAAAAGCTTTGTTGAAGAAACAAAGGGAGAAACCTCTCATAGGAAGTCTCAGGCTACGTGGGAGGGGAGAAGAAATGAATGTACCTTTTGCACAGAAGTTAGGTTTAGCTGAAGGGCCAGTCTAATTCATAGAAAGCAGGCTGGTCTGAGGGAGCTGTATGCTTCAGAAGAAGGTCCTTGCATCTGCCTGGATCCTGTACCCTCACAGAGAACCTAATATAACCCAGAGAATCTGCTGGAGCTATAAGGAAGCTGAGACAAGGTAATCTACACACAATTGATTTTTCTTCACAACCCAGAAGCTTTGCGCGTACTTCTGAACTCACAGTTGGTCTGCTTTGCTGTGTTTTCGCTATCATAGGGCCCACGAGGATTACACAGTGAGCTGGGCTCCTTCTCCAGCTGCGGTTACACGGAAGAGTGTGTGCAGGTTACAGGAGAATCATCAGGGTCAACAGAAGGCCCCTGGATGAAACAATTGAACTCTATTTCTCAGGAAGGAGCACTGGAAAGAGGATCCATACTTTGTGCTTAGAAAAGCCAAGCTGGGCTGATGCTTGGACTATGCTCACTCCACAGAGGTTCGCCACGCGTTGTATCATGTGGGTTCAGAAGTTGCTTACATGCTCAAATAGGGAAGGACAATCAGATCTGTTGTCTAGAGGCAGTGGTCATCTCTGCTTTCACCAGCATCTCAAGAATGGTGCTTTGAGGTGATTTCCCCACCTGCCTGTAAGCTTAGGTAAGAGAAAACAGGCACATAGCCGGGTCTTAATGATAGGAAGATTAAAAGAAGCATCTTAAAGAGAACTGGAAAGCATGGAAAGGATTTCAAGGGTGGGAGTGCAGTATCTTCTGAAAGATACAAGAATACTTGCAAAAATTGGATCTGTTTGGATGGAAACAGTTTCTTTTAGGGACCTCTCATAATAGTTTCCCCAGTCAAATACAAATTTTACTTTTGAAAAGTGTGAAGAGCTGCTTCTGCTTTAGGGTAGACTGAAAGCAACTCAAACAACTGAGTATCCCTCAGTAAGTGCTGTTGTCTTAGGTAGTTACGGCATCCTCAAAGTTGGTCCTTTATGGTAAAAGGGGGACACCTTTTAATTTCTGTTTAATTAAAGTCTTCCCAAAGTCACAGTAGGGTTGTACAGTGTGTTGAATCAAACTATGTACCTGAACACAAACCCCACCAATCTTACGAGTTATATTGTATTTGTTATTTTATGGTTTTGTTAAAGACGAATTAGTAAAGTCAGGAGGGGAAGTGAAATTGCTTACTACCAAGTTCTAGTTGTTATTTTTAATGTAACAGTACCCCATTCCTGGATGGGGAGTATGCAGGAGGTGACAGGTGGGTGCAGATGGAGCACTAGGGAACTGGGAGGTTAGGTCAGGCCACCGACACCAGGAATTGAACGAGAGCTAGGGCTAAGATTCCTAGTAAACCTTCAATTAGATATTCAAGCTAATGAAAGAGAGGTTTCACCTTGAAGGCATCCTCTTCCTGGTGGCTCCCTATACTCCTGGGTGCTGAGGCTTGTGGTCCTGTGATCACAGATCTGCAACAGCACCCTTAATGGAAGTAGTATATACAGCTCAGCTATCTATCCAATATCACTGGAGCTTTAGGGTGCACATGGGCTGAATTAGCATTTCTGATTAACCTCAGCTTTTTGTGCAAATGTTCCAAGGTGTTAAACCTTATGTTAGTGTAATGAGCTGGAAAAGCTTTAGGTTGAAATCCAAGCAGCATCTTAAAAAACAGCTAATGTTTTTGTCATTGTCTTGACTGGCAGACTGAACCCAACTTGGTCAGATTATTTTTCAAGTAAGAAATGTGCTCAGACTGACAGCTTGTACGTTGTGTTGTATCTTCCAAAAGAGTTTTTACAGTCTCTAGTTATAAGCTTCAAAAATAGTATAGGTTTATAACCGAAAGACTGGCAGATGTTTAGCTTTGTGGCTAAAAGCAAGCTTTAAGTACAGCTATTAATTTCACAGGCTCGTATTTTGTAAAGCAGTGCTGTAGACCGATGCATTATAGTTGGCTTTTAAGGATACTAGCACCCTAAGAAATTGTTTATCTCTCTCCTGCCTATTCTTTGTAACTCTTTGTAATGCTTCCAGTGACTACAATGATATACTTAGATAGAAAAGCTGATCTACCGAAGCCTTACCCTAGAAATGAACTCCGCTAATCAACTGCTCATGACTCCAACAGATGTTTCTGTTTTTCAGACAATTGGAACCTCATGTTGTACTATATTTTTTAATTTTTTTTTTCTTTTTGTACTAGCAGCAAATGCCCCATTACGCATGTGAACATTACATGTTCAAAAACTTGTCACATGATACCAGGAACAAATTGTTAAGCCAGTCAGCAAAGTTCAGGCTTGAAGTGGTGGTCCACTGAAGGCACTGGGTCTTAGAAGCCGAAGTGGTTTATGGAACGACCGTGCTGTGGTTTTGTTGTAAATGCCAATATTCTATTTCAGCCTCTCATATGAAATTTGGAAATGTCATATGAACTCAGATCAGAACTCTTTTTTTTTTTTTTTTTTCCAAAGATTGAATCACTTTAGGATGTGGAGATAAAGTTAAGTGATACTTTTGAGGATATGATTATTATATTCTTGAAACCACATAAATGGGATGAGAATTGTTTATATGATGTTGTTATATAAGGACTTATGTCCTGCAGCAGGTCAAAATCAGTGAATTTTCAGACATAGTGGAAATACAGATGTGAAGAATTTACTTTTTACTTCGATTTGTTTAGTCTGTTGCATTTAACTTACCATTCCAGGTTTTTCTAATTGATAAGTGACGGATGGATCCTTGATCAGTCCATATCTTTATATTATTTGGGCAGAAGGAAAAATAACATGGGTAGATGGAATGATAGACTGTCACTCCACAAAGATGCAGCATACTCCACTGCCAACAAAATCAGAGCTACTTAGGAAACAAAACACCTGTTAAGAGAGTACAATGGAACCATTACAAATTGTAGGCACTGGAGACACCCTACTCGGGGATTGTAACAACTCATTTGCAAACCATTTTTCTGTTAGCAGTGAGCAATTCACCATGAACTTCCCCTACCCACAGCTCACCCACACTGGATTGATTCAGGAGCCATGGCAGAGCATGGCTAAATAGGCATGACCAGGAAGTTTATCAGTATTCACACTTCGTTAGCCAAGCAGGATTCTGACCAAATGTGGGATGCCATGACCAGAACTTGCTCCTTTCACCCTTCCCAAGGTAAATACATTAACTTGCTGCTATTGCTGGCCTTGATCATCATGATAAACGCACGTAAAAAGAGCAGTGCAAGCTGTTTCATTAAATGAGTGGAAGAAGGTGAGAGTGAGGGTAGAGAGGGACATTGACTGCCTCTGCAGCCACTCTTAGGATACTAGGTACTTCTGAAACATTTCTCAGCTGATAAAGATTTAATCGGTTAAGAATATGGCCAATAATATGCATTGGACATGTTTGTAGTTGTTTTCAAGCTGGTGATATGTTCTCTTCTTTGAACATCGCATTCCTTCCCTTTATTTTAAAGCCAAACTCTAACCTCCTGGTGCTGTTTCATGTATTTAATGGAACTTGAACTTGGGTTAAAGGTCTGGAGTGCAGAAGGATTTCTGTCTGCATAGAAATGCTGTATTTTTTTCATGGCTGTGGATGAGAATTTTTTCTTTGCTGCTTGCACTCTCTGGGTAGAGAAGGGAACAGAGAAGCCCATAGAAGATGGGTAACAGAAAGCCAGTGGATGATCCTCCGTGGAACATGTGCACAGAGTGATGAGAGTGTGAGCAAGGGAATCATTAGCGGAAAGAATCATCTAAGCCAAGGGATGATAGGACTTCCAGAAGAGCTTGATTAGAAGTGCTGAAGTTGGCTGACAAGCCATGGAGAGAAAAAAAAGAGTATTGATTTGAAATTTTGGCAAGTGCCTTTTGAAACTGAGAGAGGAATTATTTTGGTGGAATGAAGGAACAGGAGGTGGACTGAGCAGAGTCTGGCAGGAGCCTGGAGGAGGAGACGTCCAGATGTTGTTGCAAGTGGTGAGCCCAGTGATTTTAGAAACAAAAGGAGGAGGTGGGAGATGAGTGACACAGAAAGGGTAGTACTGAAAAAGGTAAAGCTGGGCAAAGACTGGATTTGGGTTCTTTTAAGTTAGCAGAAATTTAAATGAGCACAAGCATGTGCTGTAGAGAGAAAGAAAATAAGCACTGGAGCAGAAGAAAAATATCTAAGGGTGAACAAAAAGAAAATAAGTTTGATTTGTGGATCAGTGGAGAGGCTAGAGGGAAAGCAGATAAGAGGTTTCTTTATGGGATGTGAGAGGGCCTTATTGGCACAGAAAAAGAACACATTGTGCATTATCAGTTTATCTCTTAAAAGTGATAAGCAAGGTCCAATGCAGAGAGAGAAGGGGGGACGGAAGAAAGGGAGTATTTGGGCAGCAACAGTTTTGAGGGCTGGTCAAAGGAGCTGAAAAGACTGCTAAGATCATGAATGTGGGTTACAGCTAAATTGGAGGTGAATTTCTTCTGATATAAAGGTGTCAGGGCAGAAAGGGATGGAAATTGGTCTTCGGGGTAGACTTTCACCAGGACATTTCCTCTGCAAAAGCAGAGGAAGCAAGCATGGGAAAAGAAAGAAAAGGGTTAACGGAGAAGGATAAAACATGGAGAGAATCAAACATGATGGGAGACGGGGCAGATAAAAGTAGGGAGAAAGATTGAAGCTGGACAAGATGTTGCTAATGGGAAAGAGCAGATGCAAGCTCGTTGTCAAGCAATGCTGGAAGAGACTTAGGCAATGATTGAACTTGGAAGCTCAGCAGCAGAGCAGTGGAAGGTACAAAAAGCTCTCATGAAGTCAGGTTGGGGTGTCGGAGTGCTGCTGCAGCTAGTTCCTTCTGATGTGAGCAGAGATGCATGTCACTCACCCTTGTGAAGCCGTAGGCTCTGACTGAAGTGTGGCCTTCCTGCTCCTTGAATGCTGGGTGCCAGCTGACCAAACCTTCTCTCTTGCATTGTCTGTTCTGGTAGGCTTAGTTTCATTTCTTCTCTCCATATGGGCAGTCCTGTAGCACACCTAAGAGGCTACATTTTAAAGCAGTTGCTTCTCAGAGTAGCCTGCCAGTTGGTGCCAGCTGATGTAGAGCCTGCTGAAATAAATGCAAAGACTCCAACTGATGTCAGTAGTATTGGATCAGTATATACCTGATTAAAAATCGCTTTTCCTTTGTCTGTGTTTTCAATCTCTCTTTCTCTCACGTGTTTAGGGGAGTTACATTTTCATTTGTGCTTTTCACAGTGTATCTAAAGGAACATATCAAGAGGCAACAGAAGTGAGCAGAGTTGAAATGTTGAGTGAGTCTTTTCGGACTTAACTTTGAGTGGTGGTCTTGTATCTGTAGACTGTGATCAATGTCCTACCTCTCGAAGTATCTAGAGAAGATAGCTTGTTACCATGTTAACCTTACCTTTGAAAACAGACCTGGGATGTATAGAGAGACCAAAAGTCTGAATGCCCAGTGAGAACAATTTCAAGTGGTTCTCCAGACTCAAGACAGCTTGGTTCAGATAGTTCCCAGACATTCAGAGATGAGAGAGAAGATAAGTGGTCAGCCTAATAGATACATTTCTTCTCCCCATTCTGGGGCAAGAGGAGTCAGTAAACCAAAGACAGCTTTGCCTGTAACCTTAATGAAGGAACTCCTGTAGATTTTTGGAGGGGTGTAAGAAAACTCTGTTACCCTCTGCCCCGCTTCCAGCCTTGTGGCCAGGGAGATGGAGACATTCATCCTTCCGGGAAAGATTTCCAAAAGTCTTAAATCTGCTGTGGGATTGTCTCGTAGTAATCTCTGTGTGTGTGTGTGTGTCTAAAGCACACGACCTGGGTGAACGGGTCCCCTTGAGAGGGCGATGATGGGAGATCTGCCCTGTTAGTAGCTGCTCAAAGCAGCGGTTGTGTGGGCTACCGGGGGGAGTTCAGTCCCTGGGGGTTTCAGTCTGGCACCTCTCGCTACCGCGTTCATGCGCTCGCTCACATACACACGCTGCCATCAATGAGTAGTCATCTGCCGGTTGCACGCCCACAGAGCACATCAGGAAGGAAACGGCTGGTCTCTCAAAGTCAGGAGTAGTTAAAAAAGAAGAGAAAAAAAAAAAAAAAAAAAAGGGCAGCAGGCAGCCTGTGTATTGTACCGATTCCTCCCGGACTGAAGGAATCCTTTGCCCCGTGATTCATGCTGAGCTGTCCGCTCCATCCGGCAGCCGCCGTGTTGGGCAGCCACCCACTTTTCACTGGGTGCCGGCTCTGCCGCTGCTGGCACGGGAGCCTCCAGCGCTTCAGGATTCTTTTGTTAGTCAGGGCACTGGCACTTCCTTTGGCATTTGTCAGTCTCCAGGAAGGCTTGTGTGTGAGTAGGGGCTTTTTTTTTTCTTTTTTTTTTTTCTGTTTGTTATTATTTTGTTCGTTTACACATTTGGAACCTGAAGGTTTGATTCAGACGTCTTCCTTGCTCTCCGCTTCCTGTAGGTTGAAGTCTCTGTTTTCTGATGATTAGCCAATACTGGCTGTTCTGGCAATGAAGACGTCTCAAATCAATCCTATCCTGTCTGGCTTTCCAGGAAGAGAGCCGCCCCTCCCCTTGCTCTCCACAGCCCCTGTCATCCAAGATTGAAATTTGTCAGAGCTGCTGCGAGCAGGAAATTAGCTCCTTTACAACTTGTTCTCCACTGCTTCTCATTCATTTTACTGTTTTAACATTTTCCAGAAAATAAGACAGAAACCAAACCTGCTTCCTCTTTAGAAGAGTTGTGCTGTTAACCTGTGAAATGCTTATTTCCCTGGCAGGCTGCTTCTTATCTTTACAGCAGAACCACAAGATTAAAATCAGGTAAAGCTGAACTGAGATAATGAATTAAAACACTGGAAAACATTTAGTCATCCTTTAGCATCCTGAAGATAAGGATTTCTACACATAGGCATCAAAGCTGTAATGAACACCCAGGGAGGGATAGACGCAGGAAAAATGGAGTGAAGGGTGCTGCCTACAGACTTAGGAATGTGCCTGTGAGGAACTTCCTTGGGGGGGCCCGGGTCTTCAACACCTATATGAAGCTGCCTTAACTTTCCTGAAGAGCTGAGCACCTGCTGCTTCCGTGCACATGAAACTCATCTTAGAATTGCATTCAGGTAACAGAAAAGTGGTTTTCGCTTATTTTATGTCGGACTTTAAATATGGATGTATTCGTGTTTTCTGTGTGTTTTTCCGACAGCAACATTGGAAGATTATTTTTCTTTGAGATATGCAGAAGACACTCTCTTAATTAACATCAGACATTTTTGGTGTTATTCAGCATTAAAAATAAACCTCTGCCTTTGCCAGGAGTAAATTTGGCAATTGTGTGCTCCCCGCTGCAGGAAAACAATGTCTCTCTTTAGAGCTCAGAACCAAGCTTTGGCAATGAAATGAGGCCCAATGTCCATTGATCTCAATGGAAAACCTATTATTAGACAGATCACTGTGACCACATCCTGCCATCATTTCGTACTGAGAACCACCACTGAGGTCAGCAGGATTTTTGTGCAAATATTTATGGCAGGATATGGCCCACTTCAGGGCATTCTGAGGGTTGACGAGCCTTCAGCTGAATTGTTCCTTCTTCATGTTGATCCTATCAGCCCACTAAAATCTGATCCATGAACAATTCAACATCCCACCATCTAAGATGGTGTTGACTGAAACCAAGTAAATCAGTTCGTGCAGTTTGAACGCAGACATGAGGCAAGACTCTGGCATTGCACAATGTTCTGACTGATTATGCTGTGCCAAGGACACTGAATGGGTTGTATCCTTCTAACTCCTCAAGAAGGCAGCTAGGAGTAAATTGTTGCTGTGATAGATAGGCCTGTGGCTTCGGCAAGTGAAAACTGTTGTTAATTGAGTAACTCAAGACTTTTGTTTTCAACAAATGCTTTGCATATGTGACTAGTGCAGCTAATTTCCTGCTTGCCAAATTCAGTTCTATCAACACTTATTGGAACCACGAGCTCGGATAGCTGAGAGAATGCTCTCTTCTTTATCCTTTTGATATGGGGAATAAATGAATTCTTTTCAGCTTACTGTACATCCGTGTTTTCACTGGACAGCAGAAAACTGTGGCACTGACTCATTGTTTGATCTTGGGTAAATCATCTAATCCTGTCTATCCCAGTACCTTCATGTGCATAAATAATGTAATGACTCTCATCTGTCTTTACAAGCTGTTAGAATAACTTTGGTTTATATAGTTTTAGCTTTACTTTAGTCTTTTCCACAATGTTTTATTGGTGAAAGAAGGAGGCTTTTACCCAAGTCAAAGCCAAAAGGTTTCTTATCCCTGTCTGGGTGCTGAAATAAGCAGTGCTCACAGGTTTTTATAATTTGCAGAAATGATAGCATTTTAGCTACAGTAAGTGTTTCTCATACCTGTAGGGCCAGGCTTTAAGTTTATAAGAAACTTCTCTGATAAAATGAGAACATGTCATTTTCAGCAATGGCTGTTGGAACCCAACTGGGCTTTTGGAAGGTTGGAGCATACCTGTGCTGTCAACCTAAGTTGCGTTCTTCCAAACTCTGTACACAGACTCACTATAAAAGGTGAAATAGGCACAACAGTGAATTGATGCTCACCTGAAAGAGGGAGCTACACTATTGCCTCATTCATATGAAGAGTGTATTTTAGATTGAAGCCTGAAAGCTTACAAAACAAATTAGAAGCTTAATCATTTCCCTGTGTATCAAAAGCTATAAAGAGGAAAAAAACCCAAACAAAACAACAGAAAATGAAACCCAAAATGTGACCTGAAAAGATAAATGAGCCATTGCACAATAGCAAGCCTGCAAGATGTTTTCAACCATCGACTGCGCAAAATGATTCTTTGCATTATAAGCTTCATCTTGAGGCCCAGGACTAACATGTGGTTTGTGGCCTCCTTCACCTGTAGTTATGTGCCTGAAGAAAATGTCACTTCAGTCAATGCTGGGGAAAAATGCCTTGCTAATAACAGAACTTTAGGTAGAAATGCATCAGTTTCAAAGAAACTGGTCTCTGAAACCTTCTTCACTCAGAGAGAGAACTTCTGGAGGGAAGAGAGTGCAGGATAAGAAAAACTTCTTTCCTTTGAGGGTGGCAGAGCACTGGCACAGGCTGCCCAGAGAGGCTGTGGAGTTTCCTTCTCTGGAGAGCTTCAAAACCCACCTGGATGCGTTCCTGTGCCACTGCTGTAGGTGACCGTGCTCTGGCAGGGGAGTTGCACTAGATGATTTCCAGAGGTCCCTTCCAACCCTGACCATTCTGTGATATGAGGATCTGAGAGTACAAGTAGTGTTCTCAATAACAGCACTTCTAAGGGACGTGGGAGAGAAAGGTTTGCATCTCTGCTTTTTTTTTTTTCAACCTTACTTTTCTCTTTGGCTTTGATGGGAAAAAAAAGTCTACTTTATAATTTCAGTATTATCACAATGCAAGAATAAAACTAAAACCTCAAAAATGGTTGCAAAATGGAATTCTTGTTTTCCGGCCAGTTCTGGGCCAGAACAATTCTATGTTTGTGGAGGGCTGGAGAGAGAGGTTTCCTCTTAAACAGGAAAAGTATAATCCTGCTGCTGCACCTTAGTCAGAGGAGATGTCTGGTTCCCTGGTAGAGCTCTCCGTGAAGCAGTTTGCGTTCGGTCCCGCACAGCAACCAAAGCATAGGCAGTAAGTACACTAATGGAGACAGCTTTGCGGTTAATGTGCTGAATCGGGACTCAGACTAGGTTCAGTTCTGGCTTGCCCAGAGATTTCTTATTTAATCTTGAGCAATGCATTTAATCTGTCTGTGCTTCGGTTTCCTACCCGTGTGAGTAGCATGCATGAGGCATCAGTGAACTACTTTAAGTACAGATGTGATATTTAGTACAACCTGTTAAGCAAGGTAACCACTTTAAGGTTAGTTTAAGCTTTTTTTGGAATGGCTTTAAGATAAACTAAAGTAGCTAATTTTCAACTCAAGAGTACATATTTTGCACAGGTGCATCTAAACATCTGATTGAATCAAGATAATGAAGCTGACACATGTGCTTGCAGCTAAAAAATACTTTTTTCTCGAAACCTTGTCTGTATGGACAGAAACTACCTTTTGTCCAGCTCCCTACACAAATGATCAAATAATTTCTATGCGATCCTGGAGGTGTGAGTCTACTAACAACCCTGTTAGTTGGGGCCCTTATCCCATGGGCTCCCCCATCTGAAAAGGCCCTATATTCATATATGTTTTGTTGGGAGAATGAGATACTCAGACTTCAGGAGGGGCACAAGACCTTATGATCGAGGTTTCTTCCAAAGCTTTAATAGAAAGTGAAAGAAATACAGTGAGAGAAGTCTTGACATTGCTCTCCATCGTTGCAGAGGCTAAAACACTATGAAGCTCCGAATGCAGTAATTTTATTGCTGCCCTTTGAATGAAAATGTGCAGGTTCAGTCTGCACAAAGAAGTCGCATCATTGAAACGAAAGGGAATCTTTTAACTGCTTCCTTCTATTGTCTTGTCTTACTATCTGCTTTGCCACCAATGTTCTTTTTTGTTGGAATTAACACCATGGTTTTTGTTCCCAGGAATAATAATAGCAATAATAGAAAATTACTGCTTTGCAAATAATTTTGGAAAGCACATACGGAAATCTTTAGGAGTGAAAATAGCTGTAATGGACGATAGTTGCTACTAGCAATGAAAATGTTTGGCTTAAGGTATAAAAAAAAAAAAAAAGCATGTCAGAGATGCTGAAATTTCATCTGGATAGATATATGCGTAGACTGAGTGCATGATCTTCTCGGGCACTGGAAGGATAGAGGGGAGATTGTGAATACCCCAAAGTCCTGACCTGCCTTTGTAAAGTTCTCCTTACCACAGGCACTAAGTGTTCTTTAATGCAAGTCAAGCACTTCAAATGAGGAAAGAGAGAGAAATTAGTCTGAACAGGAAGCTTCAAATATTCTAAGACTAATTGAGTTTAGATAATTAAGGGGTTTTAGAGCAGTAATTCAGAGGAGAATGGGAGGGGAGGACAGTTTAATTGAGATTGCCTGTCCATCTGTGAATTCTCCGTGCAGCCTTCTGTGGCATGTCCCGGTTGTCATTCGTTCTGACCTAAAGGAGTTGATGTCGTTTGTATTGACCTTATTAGTTAGCAACACTGCAGGCTTCCCCTGGCGTTTTGTAGCTATTCGAGTACTGCCTCTGGTGCAGTGCATGTGTGACAGTTGTCTGTGTTGTCCTTGACCGGAGGGAATGCCATGCCCTGGCGCGTCTGCCCTTTTGAGACCTCGTAGCGTGCTCTGGGGTCACGGCAGGAGTTGGGGGGATGAGGAGCAGTGTTTGAATGCTGCTTTGTAGCTCAGTAGGGGCCATTCTGTGCATACTGGATCTAAGTCTTCATCTCTGCTGCAGTGAGGCAGCCAAAATTGGAATCAAACCCCAAACCTCTGCTGCTAGGAGCAGGTTGATGGTGAGGATAAGCCTGGCTGGTTCAGTAGGTGAGGGGAGATGGCAGCCAAGCCTCATAGCTTGCCAAGGGAAAAGGTTCCCGATAGCTTTGCACTGACTGCCACTAAGAAAACAACTTTTTTTTGAAGGGTGTCATCGTATATTCTGCACATCGGGAGCAAAGATGCCTACGCTAGCTGCAGTGCAGCACCATGGATCCCCTTCTGCTCTGTGACCCCCTGTGCAGATGCAGCTGGTTGATATCTCACCGCTCAAGCTTGCCTGCTGCCTTTAACGGGCAGGGAGCGTGACAGAGAGAGACCCCAGTGTGGTGGGGCTGCGAGCGGGTGAGATTTGGAGGCAGCGGGCAGGAAGCGGATGAGTGAGCCCGTCCTGCGGTGCAGGAGATGTGCTGGTTGTTGAGGATGGTGCTGAAGAGCTCACAGCCATTGACTCGGGCAAACCCAGGGTGCTGCAAGAGCGGTGTTGACATCTGAATTTTGATTTAGTATTGAATAAATGAGAAATACGATGCTAGAACTGTGTCCTGCTCGACCATCCCTCTCCTAGACCGTGTCCACCCTGCGGGCAAGTGGCGTGAATTCCGATTTTATGCTGACTGGTGCCCTTAGTCACTCCAGTGATGGAGTGATGGGCTGGCCCAGCACCATGCCAAATGTAATTGAGATCAAAATGCTGTTAAAAGTGCAGCAGATCATGTTTCTTAATTTAGAAAGAAGCTAGCAGATATTGAGAGAAAAGGCCTTGGAGCCTTTACGAGCACTGACAAATTGTAATGCGCTTCTTGTGCTGTGTTTGTAAATACAAGCAACTTGACTCTGCACTCCGCAGGCTGTTTTCTCACCATAAGGACCTCTGAGAAAATAATAAAAGGTATCTGGAAGCGGATCGTCTGGGATTTTTGTCTTGTCTCCTCCTGCTCTTTTACAAGTGTCGCAGTGGAGGAGTTGCAGCGAAGCACGAGGGGCCCTTTTCTGACAGATCGTCCCGCTTGCCTCAGGAGCCTGCTCATCAAAAATGAGGAAACAAACTTTAGGATGTTTCCATGGGGAGAGCCAGGCAAATGCTCTGTACTAACCTGCTATCATCAGGTGTTTTCCTAGTGATTGTCACTGTTACTATCCCTCTGGGGCTATTCGGATATGGGAAAGTGGAATAAATAATCAAAGAGGATGTTCCTAGCTGCTAATTTTCAGTCAGATTTGATACTGGTCCAAGATTTAACACTTCCTTTCTCTGCCAGCCACATACTAAAAATAACATATTTTCAGGATACTGGAGACCACTAGAAACCTGTGGTATTTGGCACTTCACTATTGCCTTTCATCTGGAGATCTCAAAGCAAAAAGTTGGAGCCTCACTGTTCCTCCTTAGAATTTGGAGAATTTGAGAGGTTTTTGGAGCTGTTTGAGATGTAGGTAAACAGGAGACGAAATCTTGGAATGGCTCGAAAGGTCTGAATTTCCTTGTTGAGTGACATCTATTTAAAAAAAGAAAAAGCGCCTTTACCTTGGCAATCTCATGGGTCTTCTCTCTGTGCCTCAGAGCATGGTTAGTCCTTCGTGGGGCCAGGGGAGATGCCCGTGGTGTGTGTAACACAGAAAGGTTACAGCCCCCAGTAAAGCCTGGGGAGGAGTTAATTCACGCATTGTTGTTAGGTTTTGTTGGGATTTTTTTGTTGTTGTTGTTTTTTTTTTTTTTCCCCTAGTTAAGCAGGGCTTTAGGCTGCCTTCCAGTAATCAGACTTGTTAACTAATATTTCTGGCATAGGGAATGTTTTTTTGACAGAGGGTTTTCTATTTTTTTTTTTCTTTTTGTTTTGTTTTCCTTTTCTGCACTTTTATTTTTCTCTTTGGTCTTAGTCATTGGTAACATAGAGATGGTGGAAGCAACTAAAAAAATAAAAGCAGTGTTTGGCTGGAAGAAAACCAGAAGATTAGGTCTGTTTGTGTAGATCGGTTGTAATGTCACCAAGAGTCAGGAGGGTTCCCTGCCTGTTTTGTAGGCTGCCTGTTCTGCCCTGACTATAACATGTCAAACGGGTCTTCTCAGGTCTTGGGAAAGCAGCTGCTTTTTCTCTGTTGGGAAAACAACACATAGGTGGTGGGCTTCAGCCAAAAGTCCAGTGAAGGAGCTTAAAAAGAGACTGATCTGAAAGGCGGGCTGAGGGCGAGACATAAGTTCCCCAAGGAAACGGGATTTATTTGGATTCTTTCCCCAAGTAGTCGAGCCCTTTTCTCCCAAGGCTCAAAGTAGTTGCAGAGCCTCTTCCCTCCTGAGCCGAAGGACAACTAACGATTTCTTGCGTTTGATAGTTTCGATTGCTCTGCTCATTTTGATAATTGGCTTAAGTCTCTTGCAGCATCTGTAATTTAATCAAGCTGGCAGCGATAGTCACTTGCCTGGAAAACAGCAAGACCGTTCATCCACGGTGGTGGTGTACACAGCTGGCCATCGAGGCCACGTGCCATCGCTGAGAGCAAAGCGGACTCTGCTGGGAATCACTGTCTCTAGCCGCTCACGCATCAGTCGCTTTTCATGTTGTGCCACCTCTCACAAACTGGGAGGTGGATCAGGCCATGAATTGCCACAGGTACTGGGGTGTTTTCATTACTGGGAAGGGGGTGTTCTTACTCTTTGATGTTGGCGATGCGATGGTGTGGAGATAACTACAAAAGCCTCCTTTCTGTGAGCAAGCGTTGGATTGTTTATTTGGCATAAAGAATGAAGTCACCTGCCTGATGAGAGATTTAAATGTTAGGGAAATGTCAAAACTGCCCACAACTATTTGATCTGCCAAATCTCAGGGAAGTTATCATTTCCACCCTGCTTGGGGAAGCTGTTTTTGTTATGTTTTAGCAGGGTGGCTGTACTGTATTGTCTACCTGACTGCACAGGGAACCAATTTGTTAGCTTCTACTTCCCTTATCTCACCCCGTCCTGACAGATGTGAAGAAGCACAGGTGGATCATAGATTTTTTTTTTTTTTTTTTTACCCCCGGTATTGATGATGAGGTACGAGTACCAGGTCTGGTTAGAGATATTTCATGCCTGACTGTTGCATCACGCTTAGTGACCTTCAAACTCTTGCTTGCGTGGAGACTGTGGGGACTTTTTGATTTACAGCACTGCTATTTAAGTGGTTGTACACCTTGGCAAGGGCCAAATTACTATTTCAGTTCATGTCTGTGGGTAACGAGTGAAGAGACGCATTTTGCTCTCCTGTCACACTGCTGAGAGATTTACTTATTTTTGAATGTTACAGATTTCATTTGAAGTAAAAAAGACTTTTTTTTGCCTAAAGAAGAAAATGCCTTAATGAAACATTTCTGTGTCTCTTACTTTGCTTCTCTCTCCTCAGGAGTTAGTTCCTCAAGGAATCTCTGTCCCAGCTTTTCCTCCAACTTCTGATTGTTCTGGGCTTTTCTCTCCATGTTAGTCATTTCTGGCTCTTGCTTGGGTTTCTTCCAGTACCCTTCTCTTCATCTCCACTTGAAAAAAAAAATCTTTCCTTTGCATCTTGACTCTCTTTTCCCTTGGCAGGAGACAAAAGGGAGGCACTGCTTGTGGAAAAGTAACCGCTTTCAGACCTGTGAACACAGAGTGAGGCTGAGAGAATCAGATGCTCTCCAGATCTGGAGATGCTGTGCCTGGTGTAGAGATGGAGAGATAGTAGATGTTTTGGGGATTCCTGCATCGCTTCTGGGCTGGAGGAGCAGAAATGAAAGACAAGACAGCTGTAAGGGGGAGCGGAATTCATTCCCCGTCTCTCTGTCTACACTCTCTGGCCTTCTCGGACGACGAGCAAGCAGGTGCCTGTCGGCTGAATTGCAGTAGATATTGCACAAGAAACTGTAGGCTGGTGGAAAGACTCCAGGGAGCCAGCTTCAGCCTACGGACAGTAGGTTTGACTCCCTTAGTCTAGACACTCTCACAGGGATTACGTCAACAATAATTTGTCAGTCTCTATTTATTTTCCAGTGGCATGGTTAGTATTTACTAGTGCTGAGATTCTCCTTATACTCTTCCATAGTCTATCATACAAGATTCACTTCTAGCAGAGCGGCTACCTGGGCCACAATTTCCATGGGTTTTTAAATAATATTAGTGATGCTAATGCTTAGGAGAAGGAAAGGCATAGCATGTACCTAAACATCCACATCCCACTGAGAGTCAAGAACATCCTTTGTGTATTGTGAGAATCTCCACTTCCAGCTGATGGTCCAAGAGCATCAGATATTTTAATAAGAATTGTACATATTCAAATATGTACATCAGGTTTGGGAATAACGTATGAGCACACATTGCTGTCACGGTGGGAAGAAGTTCCTTCAGTCTCAAAACCACTGATGAAATGAGTGTCACAATTTCAGTTTTTTACACAACAAACCTACCACTTTTAGGAACAGTAACTTGAGCAAAATTACGCACGATCTCTGCGGAATGTAAATGCAGCCCAACTTTAAACATTAATTTAGGTGCCTATCATAAGAGGGCACTGTCTCTGGGTTCTCTGTGTAGTTAATGAACAGATGACTCTAAGCTGCCTTTTGCAGAAGCTTTTCAAGTAAACTTCTGCTCTGAATCACCCTCTGGAAGAGTTTTCCTCTTCCTACGGGCTGGAGAGGAGATCTGAATTAGAAGAGTAAAATTCTAAAATAAAGCTCTGTGAAGAACCACCTTTTTACTTCCTCTCTTCTTTATGCAACTAGGATTACGTCTTCAAGCGCTGACAGCATTTTACGCCCTGACTTCTGGACTCCATTCCCGCCAGTGACGTTATGTCAAGTCTCCACAGTACGGAGAGAGAGTGATTGAAGAATTGCCTATGTTAAGGATCTGATATGAAATAAGTCTACGAAATATGGACATCTTAGAATGTGTTTAATGCAGTGCTTGGCTTATAATGTGCAGCAGGAGAATACAAGTTTTGCAAGACTTGTCTTTAATGTTTTGGATCCCCCCCTCCCAAGTACTGAAAGGGCATTAAACTGTGGCACTTGTTGGTTGTTCGGGAGAGGGGAAACCCGTGGAAAAATAAATCTTTAACTCAAAACAAAAATCAAGGAACTCTCTCAAACTCAGAGGATCGATGTTGTTTTATTATTAAACCACTGTGCTGTTGTTCCCATGGAAACAAAGAAACAAATATTTGGAGCTGTGTAACACCTTCCACCAAAATTCCAGTTAAGAATGTTTTGGAAAATATTTCTGTCAATGAGAGCCCTCCCGCTCTCTGAATGAGTGCTTTGTGCAGCCTTCCGGGCCTCCCGCACAGGCGGCAAGGTGAAACTCTGCACTCAACCTCAGGAACATTACTTGTCTTTACAGTTCTTTAAAAGAAATTAATTGCATCAGGAGGTCTTTGCCCAGTGCAAATGATAAGTTTGAGGCTGCAGCAATGACCTGAATGAAATGTGTGACAGCGGCGGTATTTGGTCATTTGCTGTTGGTTTGGGTGGGTTGTTTTAATCCATAATTTTCTACAGATCGATCCTAGCAACATGCCAGATGATTTCACCTTGAACCTAGCATGATCTGTTCAGAAATGGAAGGAAAAAACCCCATGAAATATAACTGACATTTTGGCCAAAAATCATATTTACTTTACTAAGATAATATGATCCATCTACTCATTACTAGTGGGAAGAGATCTTTCCATGCTGCCAGATATCTCTTACCTGAGGCACCCCATCTGTTTATATTTGCAGGTTGGGGTGAGAGGAGGAAATCTGATCAAACTTAGCAGGTGCTCCTTTTTTTTTTTTTTTTTTTTCATTAATAATGCTGCTTTTGTCTTTCCTTTGTCTGCACACTTGCTTTTGCCTGCAGGTCAACCATCACATTTTAACTATTTTAACCAGAAAAGCTTTCTTGTTACCTTGTTTTCCAAACAAGGAGTTTAGTCCAAACATGGAGTAGTAAAATACATAGACTCTGGTTTTCTGTGTTGGATTTTTTTTAGTGAATATACGGTCAAAACTGTAATTAAATATCTCACCACTGGGAAAAGCATCATACTTCTCATTTCCAGTGTGGAAAATAGCGATGTCTCATTAAGTTCAAGCCCATTTTGCAACCTTTCCCTTGCTGGAAGCACTAATCACCTTTTTCTTGTCTACCCACATACCTATTTTCACACAGTTCATAGAAGTTTAATATCTTGGAAATCTCTTCTGCTCTGTTAAATGTCTTTGAAATCTACTGGTTGGTTTGAAAGTTGTTAAGAAAGGGAGGGGGAAAAGACATTTACATAATGTTTTTGCGCATTAGGCTAAACTGTACATTTCTGATGTGTGAGGAGACATCATGATAAATTCGACTGTGCTTTGCTTCTGAACTACAGTTCATTATGCTGCATTTAGTCTGTGTAATACCGCTTGTACACAGATGCTGAAGCCCTCCAAATGTGAAGTAAAACAAATACAGTTGTCTAAAACTTTTTAAATTTTAGTGGAATTTTTCTCGTATTTCCCTCCCTAATGAACATTGACATTATAGTCCAAAAACTGCTCAAACTTTCAAGGTTTAAATTGTAACCAGCTCTAAAAATCATCCTTTTCAAATTACAGGCAGGCTAAAATATACCAGCACGGGAAAACCTTCCTTCGCTGTAGGGTGAATGAACTGTTCAGATGCCTTTGATGGACCACACACTATAATACCTTCCAGTATTATCAAATAATAACTCGGAAACCCTTGACCATATGCTATTTGAACTGAAGTCAGAGGGCATATTGGGAATGTGGTTTGTGGTCCCTGGAATATATCGTGACGGGTGGAATATACTGAAATGGGGAGCTAGGAAGTAGTGCTTTTTATTTGTAAAATCCTGCTTAAGATAATTAAAGTAGTGTAGAGCAGAAGGAAGTCTTTTGCCCAGGCAAGTGGTTATCTGCGTATCACGGCCTAGCATGTCTCCTGTCTCAAAGGAGTATGTAATTCAAGAAGTGTCCCTATGAAAGGGAGAAGTAGCTTTTGTTCTCAAAACCCAGCATTGTCATGATTGAGGCCACATGTTCCCTTACGGCCCCTAATCAGTTCGAGGCCGATTCCTATTTAGTTCCTTTCAACCACTGTTATTCCAGCTTTATGCTATTGTAAATTTGCTCATTCTCATCAAGTTATACCGGAGTGACTCTCTGGTGTGTCAGGCTCTCGGTATATAGATGCCAATATTCTTTCTAATGTACTTTTGCTGCCTTATGCTGGGTAATATTTTTCTACGTAATGATTCACAGTAACGGTGCCTGAGGCAGTGGCCTGAGCTAGAAGGTTATGCGGCAAAGCTACAATACTTTCAAATATCAATTTTGGTTTTAAAGAGATCTGTGAAAAGGGAGGGGTGTTCTCAGGCTGAGGATAGTCTACACAATTTGAACATGGTGCAATATGGTGAAAGACAACCCATCATCTTGGAGAGAGACATTGTGAAAACTCCTGTCTTCTCCTAAGCACAGATCCTCCTGTGATTGCAAAGTTATTGGTTATGAACGTTTGAGGAGGCACACTCAATTTTGATCAAGGTGGCTGTACATTAATATTTTATAATTGCAGCTTATTTTTCAGAACTGTAATTTTGCTAGAAAATGCAGTTGTTACCACTCCCAGTTAGTTTCATCTTTAACTTGTCTGATAATTGATAATATTTTCTTTGTTGTGAATGCATCGGTGTTTTATCGAATACTAATAATTAGATTTCTAGGATTAAAAAATAGTGAGAATTCGTACCCAGGCTGTAGGGAAGCTGAGTTCCTGTCCCTTTTCTCTAGAGGGACTTGAACCTCTGTCTTCAGCTTCCAGGAATGGTCTTAATCACTACGTTTTAGGTTTGGGTTTTCATTTTGAAGAGAGAACATTATGTTTTCTGGATCAGTCACTGGAACTGGTCTCTCGCCCTCGAGGTGCATGTCAAGTCCACAGGGCTGCTGATTTATAGGTCATTCTCATTCTCACTGGCTTGATGCTTTTTGAGGTTCTTCAGACAAGGGAGGAGTACAAATAGAAGGGGCTTATTGGGGCTGTAGCCCAGAATACGCTGTACTGCCCAGCTGGGAAACTGGTCCAGATGTACTTTCTGGGTATACTTTGATTAAAGGGCAAGGAGCCAACGTGTCAGTTGTTTGCTCCACAGAATTTAAAAGATGGGTTTGTCTGCCAAGCAGTTTTTCCCCAAGTCTTCATAGTACTAACGTGAACTAAAATAATGCACTCTGCAATTGCTGTTATTAAACCCAGCATGACTGTATTTCAGCCAATGCATTTGTGTTTAAACCAATGAACTAATGATCAAATCCACAACTTCTAATTGCAACCAGTACATGGTGTTGTAAATACGATGCAGATGGCCTTGCTACCCTGTTAGCTTCCAATTAAAAAAAAATAAAATAAAATTTACTGGTCACTTAACCCTGTATGTGTAAGTCTCAACCTGACATCATTAATGTGTATTTGTTGACTGGAAGAAGGCACTAGAATTTCCCTTCCTGCACTTTTGCTCATCTTTCTGTTAATGTGATCATTTTGAATTTGACCTTGGCTGCACACTTCACAGAACTTAAACGTGTAATTTTTAGGAAAATACAGAGTTGCTATGGAGTGGTAAAAATGATTATTCCTCCTCTAGCCTGAGTTACTCACTTAGCAACAGTCCTAAACTATATCTGCTGAGCCTGAATCGATGCTTCTGTGTAGTTGTTTGCCAGTTAAAAATAGGAAAATATCTTTATTCTTTCATGGATGCAAATAGTATCTTCATTACTTGATTTTGTTGGAGACAAAGTTGTCCCAGCTAATATTTTTCCTTGCCTGATCCAACTGAGTAATTAAGTACGTGCCTCACTACGGTAACCTGAGTAGTATGACTAACTAGAGTATGATTCCCCTTGTGCTTAAGAGATAGTGAATATTTGGGTGGGTTGGCACTGTTATGAGCCAGTTGATGCTTTAATGTGGTTTTTGTAGGGATGGTGAACTATATACTTTTTGTGTGTATTTTTGACAAATTAAAGACACTTTTGATAAGCTCTGTAAATAGAGGAAGGGAAGACTTTTCAGGAGCAAGAGAGTCCTTTTATGTCCAGTCCTAGGTGTTCAGACGTGCCTGCAGTTTTTATCTGGTTTTCTGTGATGAAATGGTTTTGCTTAGTGCCTACTACTGTGACTTGAGCCAACTCTGTTTAGGGTTGATCAGTGTAGATTCACTGAGCTTTGCTGATTTACTCCAGTTAAGAGTCAAGCTTTTTCTTCTGACAGAAATAGTGGTTTAAACCCTGTGACCAGTCTGCAGTGAGCTTTGGGAGACAACATATCTTTTGGCTGGACAAGTCCCCACCTACGGTACATCTTTTCCCAAATATAGTCCAGTGGTACTGCTTTTTTTTTTTTTTTTCCCAAAGCAGATTTGGGAAAAGAAGAAGTAAGCAGTGGCACGTAGGAGGAGAAGTGATGTTCAGAGGGAGCACTGGGATCTCTGCAGCTCTGAAAAGCAGGCCACCTACATAGGGGTCAAAACCGCTGCAGGAGTGTAAGGAAGATGACACAACATAAGCTGTAATTATTGTAGTGAAATATCTCCCCATAAAACGTAAAGTGCTTTGAGACCTTGAAAGTCTGCTTTAGTTCTTTGTTTATGCAGCACCTGAAACACCAGAGCCCTGACCTCTGGGTTGAGCTTCTGGGTGCTGCTGTGATATAAAAAGTGAAAAATACTGAGAAGAACGCTACTGGGACAAAACATGAGAGTCTCTGTATTAATGACATTGCAAGACACAGGAATCTAAGAATGTGTTTGACAGCCTGTCATTGTAACCACTGAAACCTTGAAGGTCCAATTAAAACCTCATAAAGAGTAATTCAGTGATGTTTGCATATGTAAAATAAAATGCTTTCATAGCTCAGCTTTATGAGCATGTATGGACTCTAAGAATTCTGAAAACATTCGTGTATTTTTATGAATGTCATGAACTCAAAATTATTTAGCAAATTTTGCCACTTTTTTTTTTTCTCCACAGGCTTTCACCATTGCTTACAGCCCAAACCACAAATAAAGCATTAAAATTATTGATGTGAGCTAAGCAGGAGGGCTATTGCCAAAAATAGCAGTATTCACTCAGGCTTATTCTATGTAGCTCTGGAAAAATTATTCCCATGCTACAGCAAGATCACATTTTTTCCTTTCTTCACTAATAGCAAAAATATTACCTTTCAAGTGGTCTGTTATTCCTGCAGCTGGGGGATAAGCAGGTTGGATGAAGTTTAAGGTAGCTAAATGAGCAAGGCTTGCCGATCCAGCCTCCTGCTAATACAGTGAATGATTTATGATGCTTTTCTCTCCTGGTGCCTTCCCACCCCCTGTTTTTGCCTTCAAGATGACGGCAAAATGAGGCAAACGAAACCTCCTATTTGGCCTATCTGAGCTCCAGGAGTGTTGCTCTTTTTTCTTTACACTTCAATGAAGTGCATGGGAGCAGTTTGAGTGCACGGTTGGACTCTCAGAGAGCATGTCCAGAATGGATGCTCACAGTCCTGCCTTGCTGTGACCAAAAAGGCACTTTAACACCAGAAAAAACACAAGCAGTCTGAAGTCTGAAAAGAGTACAGGTATGTACATGCATGAGACTTGTCTTGCGTAGCGTGTCAGCATCCTCTCAGAGAGATTCAGTCCACTGGGCAGCGATGGAAAGACACTTTATTCTTGGATAAGAATCCTATGTGCGGTGCTCTCTTAAAGCCGGGATCCCCAGTTCCGAAGACTTCTTCTCCCATCCCCAGCGGCAGCACCCAGCAGGCTGCTGATGGTCGGTCCCTGAATGCGCAGAGAACTCTGCATCATATGCTGAACGGAGTAAGTTCAAAGTAGTTACGTATGCCACATGTACCCTTTGGCCCTTGCTGTGCCTAGGGCTTGCCAGATGTTTCAAGGCGGCTTCGGGCAGGAGCTTATAGGTCTTAACTTCCATGAGATTCCCCAATATATACATTGACGTGTCCCATACATTAATATTGTGGCCTTGATAGTGGAGCTCTGGGGGAAAGGCATACGAGCAGCCAGAAGCACATCTTCCACACCATACCAGATCTGCTTTTCTGACTGTCTCCTCCAGGAGAGCACAGCACCCTTGCTGACCGGTCCCTTATTAGTTTGTGACACTCATCAGGTGTCTGCATAGGAGGAGCTGAGCTAGCATTTGGCATACGTAGTCTTTCAAGCCTGCAGAAGCGAAACAGCTGTTTTATGGGATTGAAACTGCAGCCCTGGGAGCTGTAGCGAATTGTACACGGTCCCAGGCTGAGTCAGTACCAGTGGTAGAAGGAGCCCACCAGTGCTGTTGCTGGGGGAGACAGGAAACTTTGGAAGGCAGGTGGAATTGACAGAGAAATATAAGGGATCCAGTAAAGTGCTGAGAAAGAAGGTGAGACGTGTAAAAGAAAATGTGTTACATTGTTGAAGGGAATGAGAGGCAAAGAATTGATGTTGTCCACTTTTATACTTCCTTCGGTCGGTGAGGGTTAGCTTTTGTGCTAAGCAGTGCTGCTTTCTGCACTGAGATTAACCATGGCACAAAGACTCAGGTGATTTGTTAGGAGATACTCCAAGGGACTTAGAAAACGTTTTGGGGAGCAAGTTTTGGAGCTGGATTCTCTTACTGCCTGGATGCCGTCCTGTGCAACGTGCTGTAGGTGTCCCTGCTGTGGCAGGGGGTTGGACTTAGATGATCTCCAGAGGGCCCTTCCAACCCTGACGATACTGTGATACTGTGATACCACCAATGCCCAGGTTTATCCTTTGGCAGATCTGTAACTACCTCACTGCCTGTAGTGAGATGAGTCCAACTATTTCTTATCTTCCCCAGATGATTTGAAAGGGTAAATTTATTTGTGTGACAATATAGGGTTTTGAGATCTTAGAACAGTACCAGTACAGGGAATGATCATTGCCAGTTTTAAAATCCATCCTTGAGTTCATGATTCAGAAATAAAACGATCACGAGCAAAAATGAGAAAGAAACTTGATATCCCTATAAAGCTCAACCACAAAGAGCTCATCCTGTTGATGAGCTATTGTCAGAGGTGGGATAGCAGAGAAAATGGACAAATGCTGTATGATGTTTTAGCAGTGACCTGGGAGCCTGTTGCCCTGACTGAAGCCAGCAAGGCTTTTGTGTCTGACTTCAAAAAAACCCTGTATTACGCTCAAGCCGTGGACAAATATACAATGACTAAGAACTTAGTAAGCATCGTACATCAGGTTATGTGTAGTGAGATCGAGAGCATTCCTGCACTTGCTGTGTGGAAAAGGTTTTCCCTTGGAGAATAGGAGCAGCAGCCCCCAGGGAGGGCGGGTAAAGTGTGGGGGCTCTGATGGCCGCACTGTGAGAGAAAAGGAAACAATGCAGATTTGGGTCGGGGGGGGAGAAAAGCTTATTAAACTGAGGTATCAGTGGCAGTAAAGGTAGGACCTATAGAAAAAAGTAGGATCCAGGGAGACGTGTGCCTCCAAGCCCCGTTGCTAAATAATGTGGAAAGAAACACATGCGCATCATTGTTGTAGGAGTTTGTCTCATTAGATCAAAAGGACAACATCACAGCAATCTGTTGCTTCTGTAGAAAACACAGCATCCAAGAGGAGGAGGAGACACATGTGGGCAGCAAGAAAGCTCTTGAAAAACAACTAAGGAGACAGCATGGAAGAAACAGCTTACGGGGTGGGGTCAGAGCAGTCCCGGCGCAGTCAGAGAGGAATGAGAAGGCAGATGAGTGGGTGAGGACAGACACCCTACTGAATGTTGATTGTGGCACAGCCTCCATCTGTCCTTCCTTGGTGCACCCACTCCTAACGCTAGGAATAAGCTGTGATACCATGGAATCAGATTGCTGTTTGTAATGGTAAAACTGCTGCTGAGAAACACAATCTTTGTTTCCTAGTGAATGATAAAGAAACAATAATAAATGGTGTTTACAGGCCCAAGTTGTTTATCCTTCTTTGCAGCAGCGCTCTTTATCTCTACAGACTGTTTTGCCTGTGTCACCACAGCCTGGAGATCCCATGCGCTACATGCATGGGTGGCTTACCTTTCTTAAGCGCCAGTAGTTCATGGCTATGAGACCAAGGCACTTAGATACCAAACAACCTCCACGTTAAATAATCACCACAGGAATTGAGGCCAATACAAAGCTACATCCAAGAATTCAATAACTTTCACTGTTGACAACCCAGTAGAGTTTCAGCAATTAACACCTTCCTGTTGTGAAGATTCTCCTTGAGGACTATGGAGTCCAGTAAGTCTAGAGCTGGTTAAATTGTGTATTCCAGCTTGGGCATTAATCTAAAAATATAAATTACCTTCAGAAAGCAGAATACTTTCAATCTTGTTTGATTCTTGACACAGCCATAAAAAAGACTTTGTCTTTGTAACCTCAGATATCTTCCCATCAGAAACTGGACAGGAATATCAGATGAAAAGGAGAGTTTTTTTCTTTCCTTGTTCTTCTCCCAGGCATTTAGTAGGGAAAGGACAGAACTGTCCAGAATCAGCCATACTATGCTGCCTTAGCTACAGGGCGAGTACTTGAATGTCTGCAATACTAGCATAGCATGGAAAGCAGAGAGAAAAGTCAGACCAGCTTCCAGATCACAGGTTTGCTGTTAGATGAGTTCTCTCTTGACTAATGTACTCGACACATACTTTCCTCATGCTTGCCTTGATACTGAGAATGGCTCTACAGCTCCAGATGTCTGAATTTTGTGCTGCTGGTAGAGTCCCGTTTCAGAGAGCAATCCTGCTTAAAAACCTCAGGATTGGGTGCACAAAGGCACAATGAAATGTCAGAAGCGAGTAAAGAAATGTATTTGTATTTTGGCATGGGATTTCCTTTGGAAGTGTTAGCCATCACCCTTGGTATGAAATGAGTGACTGCTCTACGTGAGGCTGTTATCATGTTCTGAACCTGACTTTACTGTGGTCCGTATTAAAGCCAGGAGAGGTCACCAGCAAAGGTAGACTGTGTGTTCTCCCCGAGGTAACAGTATGTGAGCCTGTGGGTTTGTTTTAGGCATATGCAAGGTGAGAAAAAAAAAATCCAGAGAAAAAAAGTAGCTAAATCTTTATGTGTGTTTTCTTTTCAGAGGGAACACCTGTCTGGGGTAATACTTCATTGCATGTATTCATGAGAAGTAGGAAAGCAGCTCCATTTACTTCATTAGTGGCAGACCAACTTCTCAAATGAGCACAAAGTTTCTTTTTTTTGCCAGCTCCAAAACAGATAAAATTACTACTTGGTAAATTCCACGTAACCTTTAAGGCTTTCAATCACAGCAGTAAATGCTACTGTGCCCCAGCTCCTGCTTTTACTAAATTGTATTATAAGCACCTTAATTATAGTGCATGCTGTCTGATGGGCCACGGAAAAGGTCGTCTTCCAAAGAACAGATGATAACAAGGGTGGAGCGATACTGGTCGGTTTTTTTGTCTGTTGGGAAAGAAAGGGCTTCGCAGAGAAGATTAATAGTAAACAATGTTAATCTAAATATATCTCAGACATAAAATATCACATTCCTTCAGGCTTGCCTTCTCAGGGGGTACTGGCATTAACCCTTTTACTGTGGGGATAGCTGCTCAAAGACACGCTCCTCCTGTTCGGAGCAGAGCTAAAAATGAGGTATGTTTTTGTTGACGTTTTACTGTTGAAGCTGCGGCAGTACAATGAGGTCTCTCACTTGCGCTGCTTTTAGCAGTTGAGTTCAGGGCTTCCAGGTTGAGATCTAGTTCAAGGGCAGAGAAGTGAACAGAAACATTGGCAGTGACTTCACGGTGGTTTGAACAAATTCTCCACGCCGCTGCGAAAGAGAAGAATCAGACCTGAGCCTTACCGATGGATTAGTCCCCCGTTATAACCCGCGTCTGCCTCTTTACTTATTTAATTATTTTTATAGGTCAGAGCAAATATAAGTTGGAGGCAGCTCGCTTTTAAAGTCTCTGCTGTACTCAGTATAGCAAAGCATCTGGCAGGACGATTTCATTTCTGACTCCCACTGTTAATGGCACGGCTTTGGGCCTTGGGGTAGGCAGGCTATCCTTATCACCTTGGCAGCCCTCCAGCTCCAAATAATAATCCATTAACGTCTGCCCCGCTGGCATTCTTGCCAAATACAAGGGATATCTTTTAAATAAACATTGGCAGTTCCCAGTTGGAGGAAAGAGAAAGGGAGTAGAGGAAAAACAATCCTTGACATTTCAGTGACTTTGCAGGGCTAGCTGACACCTGGTACCACCCTTATCTGCGGGTGTTTATGCAGAGCTGCAAAACACAGCTTCTTCTGTTGGCTCTTTTGCTTTCTTTAAATAGAACTGGAAAGACTTACAATGATAGGAGTAACTTTCTTGGATAGGCACTCTTTTCTTTGCCTTTTTTTTTTTTTCCCCAGGCGAGGGAGACCCCTGTGTTAACATCTGTGCTCCTGTTTTCCTCTGAAGTTCAGCAAGAATAGTGTAGCAGCCTTGTGTGCCTCGTACTTTGCCAACAATATTTTTTTGCCTGCTGTTTTCCTCCCTAGGGGATTAGATACAATGCAGATTTACCTTCATGGGGGCACTTTCTTACCTGACTTCCTATCTCTTCATCCATCAAACCAAACAGCCACATTGATCTGCCAGCAATCAGAGCAACTGGGGCTCACCCCATTTGCAGCGCTCCTTGCAAAGTGCTTTTTTCTGTTTGTTTCAACCATTTCACTTTCTTTCTCTGTAGCTGAACTGTCAATGACAGCTTGAGGTTTATTATTCCAGCTGTTATCTTTTGCTTAATAGCAATAAAATTACTTGTTTGGATATTTCACAGTATCAATAAATGAGCTGTCTAGGTTTTATTTTTGCAGTCCAGTTAAGATCTGGAGTAGGATTCATTCTTCCAGAATGTGATTGGGAGACAGTAAAATATTTATTGTTCAAAGAATAACATAGGGTCAAACCCAGAGTTTGCTACCCGAGTCTGGAGCTGGATTTCAGTTCTGCTTGTTTTGCCTTGATTCGCTGATTGCGCTGATGCTACCTCAGTGCGTATCAGAGGGGCACAAACAAACTCTCTTTTATTCCATCTTTATAACAAGTTAATTAAAAGATTGGACAGTAGTTTGAAGGATTTGAAGTCTTTGTTGTAAGGATATTTTGCTGCTTAATTCTTTCCTGCTACTGATGTGGGACTTGCTTTACAACTACTGCTTTGCCAAAATTTCCTCAGATTTTATTTGTATTTTGCTTGCCACTTTTCATCTGAGTGGTTGAGGCTATTCCTACTATTCCCTCCGTTTCAAAATAAACACCATCCCCACCCATGATTAAGCTTCCTATCAGGTTAGCATTATTACTTAAGTTCCTGATGTTTCCTCTAACCCCGTTGCTTGTGTGTGGGCTGGGGCAGAGGGAGGCACCCGGACTGCTAAAGGGCACGGAGACAAACTGACAAAGTGCCGAATGCCTTTCTTGACCAGATCCTCATTTTGGGGCATTAAGCTTTTATGTCTCAACACTTCCCTTTTTGAAGCATGGTGACATTTGAATATGTGAATGTGTTTTCAATGAAGATAACTGAATCACCAGCACTGGGAGCTTTTGTATCTCCTAATTAAAATGGAACCAATCTGAATCTCCCAAAACCAATCTTTGCTGTATTTTTAGTTCAATATATCGCTCCACCCCTGGCCAGCCTGTATATGGCAAACCTCCTGCTATTTCCTGCTCAGTTATTTAATGCTGGAGCCAAGCTAGTTTCAGTTCCTGAAGCAGAACCAAGCAAAGCAAATGTGGTTAGAATGGAGTTAACTGGAAACATTCCCAAAAGATAGCAGATTTACTCCCAAGTGCATACTGATCCACCTACAGTGGAATGGAAACATCATTTGCAAATCATAACCTCTTCGCTTTGTGAAGATTCTGTCCAGACGCTTACAGGCCTTTGTTGATAGTCTGTACTTAAAAAGAATTATGAAGAAGTTTTCTGTATTTACGCTGTAGGCTCTTCACAAACAGACTATAACTGAAAGTACTGTTAAACATTTTTGCAGTAGAAGTTATCCCCTTAGTTGTTGAAATATTGCAGGTGAAGTGTAAAAAGGGGGCAAGAGAAGAAGTGTATAATATTGGGAGGCAAATGCGTGTTAACTAAATGTAGGTCCCTAAACTGGATTAAGGTGACACATCTATTGCTTTTCTTTCATTGTTTTATTAGACTGTACCAAACACTGGCTGCTGGAACGTGTAATGCTAATTTTGCTAGCCAGGAAGATCCTAAATGTAAGTGTGCTCAGGTAGGGAGAAAGGAGGCAGCTGATGTTGCGTGGGCTAATGAAACGCTTTGGCAGACATATTTAGCAGGGAGGAGCACTCCATAGTAGCGTCCATCTGAATCCAAATCTGGAGCTGTTAACTGACTTTTAGTCTATGAGGGTCTTCTCCTCCAGGGGAAACAGCATTGTTAGCGCCCCCCGAAGCATGAGGGTGAAGGGTAAATAATTACAAAATTGCTGCGTTCAGTAAAGGCTGTCGATTTGTGCCAGGTGAGGTCTGTATTCCGCTTTCCTAAGAGTAACCCTAAAAAGCGCTTTGTAGAGTACTCCAGTTGATTTCTGGAAAACTGTCACTAGCACCTGCTTCCCTTAGATGATAAAGCTTGCAGGGCAGAGAGAATGTTTACCGTGGTTTGCTAAAGAAATGTCTGAATTTCTCCTCCAGCAACTTTTCAACCTGTTCTTCAAATCAGAAGGGTAAAAGTCTTGAAAATAAAATCCTGTATGCTTAGTGAAAATAAAAAGTCCAATCCAGTGCAGTGGCCCAAGCTGTGTCTCCCACTCTTGTGCCTCCCCCTCTCTCCAGGGGATGATCACGGTAGAGGTGAAACACTTACTAGGAATCCAGGTAGGAATTAGTCTCAAGGAACAAAATCAATGGCAAATCTGGCTTCAGCAGCTCTTCTGCTCACAGGGTTAATTGCTTAAATAAGGGAATGCAGTAATAGAGACGCTTCTCTTCAGGCCTCTCTCTTTTAGAGACTCTGTAAGTATTTTCTAACCCAGATTTCAAGAACAACAATGTGTAGCTGTGCTGGAACAAGTGCTATTTTTAAGTTTCCTGTGGTTTGAGAAATTGTCAGATTTCTCTGTCTGAAGAATCGAGGGATCCAGAAAACTAGTTCTGAGTTTCTGGTATGAACGTTGAATGAATACAAAAATGAATAGACACTGATTTTCTGCATTGTGGCAGATGAAAGAAGATTAAAGAGCTGAGCTATGCTAATGTCAATCCAGAGCAGCTCCAGCAACTGCCGGCTTTAGTTAAATAAATATTATTTAACCTAGTTCAGGAAAATCCCTCCACTACTACAAAACAAGTTTTTCCACTCTTACGGGTCATGACCGTATACGGAAGCAACCCACGCTGATAACCTGTTGCACAACTGATACTGAGTAAGAGTCTTCAAAGAGCAAGTCTCTGCACCTGCTGACCTCCGGTCTGTCTCGCAGGCCTGTCCAGGTTTAAACGATGTGAACTGCCATCTCCTGTGCATATCTAGTTCTAGCCATTAGTCAGTTGTGCACAAGAGATGCCTTTTTTTCCAGTGTGAGCAGAGACAGTTCACACGCCGAGATCTATCTATCCTAGTAAATAGCCCATGGCACATGGGAAGATGCTGTCTGTCTTCTAGCTGCGTCTGTGATGCTGTGGGCTACCTGCTGCTTTGTGGATTTTGTTCTGGAATAGTTTGTGGGCTACCTGCCGCTTGGTGGATTTTGTTAGGGAATAGTTTCTGGAGCTCTGCTGGCTCTCACTGGTTTGGCTGTTCCAACGTGTGTGTGTTACCGGGCCTGGTATAACATGTGTTAAGAACACACAGTAAAAATACTTTTCTTTTTCATTATTATAACACCATTGGTGCTATTTATGGGTTTGACGTGCTCCCTGTGACACAGCCTTTCTTGTTTCACAGCCAGCAGTGCCTATGAACATCTTTCTTCTTTGTCTCTCCTTCCCATGTATTCATATGCCCCATAAATATCAATAGTTATGATTAAATATAACAGAGATGCAGTGCTAGTACTTCTGCATTGGCATAGGGCAAGAAGAGGACAGAGAAGAGGTAGGAGTTTTGGTTTTATGCAGACTGAAACTTTACAGGAGCAGAAACAATGGCACTTACAGTAATGTCACAATCTCCTGAATAATATAATTCCATCATTGCCTGGAAACTTAGTGCTTACGCAGGGATGTATTTCACTCTTGAGTAATTGTGTAGCATCTCAGCAAATGAGTATTACTGTATACATCCAGGAGATCATGAGGCTTATGCATATTTGTTGACTAGAAGACTTCTTTCCAGCAATGCTAATTGCATAAGCCTTCCCATGCACCTTCGAACCCACTTACCTTCCAGACCACGTGTCACCCTGTGCCCTCTGCCTCTGCGAGTGGAGGGACTCTGATGAGGTTGTGATGGGAGCCTGTTGCTTACTCTTGTATAGACTGAGCGGAAGCACTGCATTGCTCCTTGCAATTCAACAAGTTACTGAAGGCGTACACCAGATTTCGAGGCATTTTTTGTCTTTGTTTAATATTCTCCTCTGTGTTTCCTCATCTGAATGAACTTCAAGGCACTGACACCTTTCCCACATCCTCTGAGTTTGGCTGACATCTTTTATAAGACCTTCAGTAGTGGAGCACAGCAGCAGTCTCTTCTGGTTCACGTGAATTTATAAGAATCCAGAAGCCTTTCCTGGGTGACATTAGACCAAAAAAACCCAGTGGTGTGGTTCTACCCATCTAGGGGCACAAGGCACTGTATATACAATGCTCTTAGCAGGGACTTTTGTATGAGAAACATCACATTTTATGCCATACAATGCACAGATCCTAGAAACAGCCTTTAAAAATCTGATACGGGGATGGGACACATGAGCAGTTGCATGACTTACAAAATTCTGGTGTGGCTTTACAATGCAAAATGACACATCTGGCATCTAGCTGAGAGAGCTTTTTCCCTTTTGTTTCCTACCCTGAAGTGCTTTCTCTAGGGAAAAAATATAAGTCAAATTGACCGAAATAACACGCTTTCAGTATTAGCAGTATATGGCTATCTGTGCCCTGTGAAAGTGAAAAAAATAGAACATATACAATCAGCACATTATGTTGTTGACCAAAACAAACCTGGAAAGTTTTAGGAACGACCACTGCATAATGTCAGATTACCACGGTGTCTGATATTGGGAGCCTTGTTCTCTTCTTTGAGAGTTATGCCAACGTATGGAAGAGAAAACTAAATGGGAGCCAAGAAAGATATCATTTTCCCTCTTTTTTTTCCCCCCTTTCTTTTCCTGTTGAGAGCATTTCTGTTTGTCCATATAAAACTTACCCATTCCAGTACCTAACTCCTATTTAAGATTGTTTGCCAGCCTGGGAAGTTGTTATGCAGGTTGCCCTTAAATAGCTCGCATTTGACTGCAGAGCACCTGTTAGTTGATTGGGAGACAGTAAAATTCAGGGCAAAGGCTTCCCAAACACAAAGGATTGCTTGTGGAAAAAGACCTTGTTGATTTTGGATGAAGTTATAACCACCACTTGATGACTTTAGTGAGGCATTGTATGGTGTACTAAGTCTGTACATGTGTTTCTGTGTGTGAAAAAACAACACCTGAGCTAAACAGAAGAGAACAGAGCTAAACCGAGTCTCCTCCTAACGGTCTTTCTTCAGGTGTATTTTATGGAGCACTTTTGAAAGGACTTTTTGTGTAAGCCCCTTGGAAACTCTTTTCAAAGCCCCTGCGCAGAAGTGCCGGAGCCTGTGGGCCACCTTCCTGCCCAGAGCTTGCATCTTGTCGCTCACGTCTTTCCAGTTCAGACTTTGGTCCGTCAGATCAGGTGTTCCAGACCCTGCAAGAGTTGTTTGCCTTGGTGGGAGGTGGAGGAGCTTGAAATAAATGAGAATTTTTACAGAAAAGAGTTCTGTCTTTGTCCCAGTCCCTGTTTATTCAACTGTTTCCACACACTGCTGCACCCTTAACTTTGCTTCGTGCCTCCTGCTTGCTCTGCTCTCTGGAGGCATTTATCCCTTCTCTTAGTCAGCTTTGTATTCTGACTCATTCACTATTGTGTTTGTGGTTAATTTTATGGGGCGAAGCAACTGGGATAACCTTGTGAAGATCAAAACAGAGTGCTTTGAAGTGACACGCAGTTACAGTATTAATTTTCAAATACATTTAGGAATAATATTGACATTCATTTGTTCTTTACAGGAGCGTGCTTGTTTTGAAAGAAAGACAGCAAAAACTTTTCATGACAACAGAGTTCATCTATGAAATAACTTGTTCATTTTCAGAAATTTTGTTTTAAAAGAGGCATTCTAAACTGCTGGGATTCATGAATCTGTTCCCCAGAAGACATCAGTCTCATCCAGAGCCCACGAGAGCCTGTGAATACCTTTTTGTTTTGCTGACTTGGTTTCCAGGAAAGCACAGAGTTATGAAACATGATGACACCTCTTGGTCATGCTTAGTTGTATCCGTAGGATGTCCTCGCTCCTCAGGACCTCTCTTTGGGGTTCAACTGTAGTCCGCCAGAATAACTTTGACTTTCTTAGCAAGAGTTGTTGCTTACTACAAAGCTTGTCAAAATTTCCGCTCACTTTCAGAGCTAGACAATTTAGTGAACTGGAGCACTGTGAACAGCGTTGCCCGAAATCTTTAGGGTGAACAAAGCCATACCACTGTGTTTTTGGCAAGTAGCTGTATTCTGAATCCTTGCAGGATCTTTTCAATACCTGCCGCATCCCTTCCCAGCAGCTCTCTCTGGGGCTGCTGGGGATGCTGATTTGTGCAGAAGTGAGATTTGTGGCTGGCCAGGGCAACCTGCTCCATCTGTAGTGCCTGCAGGAACCGGGTAGGAGCTGGTAGTTATTTCTTACCATTCAAGTTACTTCATACCTTTCTTTTACCATTACAACCAGAAATGAGTTATTTCTTAACCACTGTGCAAAGCAGTGCCTCTGAAATCTTGCCGAGTTTGGGATTTACCACCCCACCACACACACACAATACCTTTTACCTCGCTCCAAATTTCAGAACGAACACAATCCGTGTGTTTGGACATAAGGCATCCAGGCTCAGGTTGAGGGAAAGCCATGCAGTGCACTGATCGCATGCAGCAAGCTGATCTTCTGCTGCAGTATTTGTTTAAAACCTGGTTATTTGTGCAGGCTGGATTCTGAAACATTTGGTTTGGAGCCGGACAAGCAGAACCGACAAGCTGGATGATTGCCCGGTGTGCTACAACAACGGCAGAGAAAGAAGGAGCCTCTGGTATCATTCGAGTGCCTGACTGTTTTTTTCAGTAGGTATTTTTTCAGTTCGCAGCAAGCCATTGACACCAGAAAGTGCAGCAACAGCAACCTCAGCGGTGAAACTGCCGATGTTACAGTCGGAGGGAGATAAAGTGAAGTATTTGTTGGAGTGGCAGTACCAGGAAATGGCTGAGACGTCACATGACGGAGGATGTGCGTGCTGTAGCAGAGGGATGTATTTACTTACAGGCTAGACTTCCACCAGACTCGACCAAAGGCAGTTTTGGCTAGTTATTTGAATTACCTGACCCACTTGCACTAGGAAGTCATTATATAGATAGTAAATACCTACCCCACCCTTGGTAGGCAGACAAACTCTTTGCCAAAACGGTCTAGCTCTGATTCACGGAATATAAAATATTGTACCTTTCTAGTTAAAACCGTCATTGCAAAGACATTAGAAGCTGCCGCTGTTCCAGTAAACTGCTCCAGTTCTTGGCACTCGATCATTGTTGAGAAAGCCTCTAGGATTTACCTCTTACCACCACCCGGAACACAAATCATACGCAAAGAATAAGTCTGAAAATTTTTCTTCAGGTGCAAATCACTCGCTTCTCCCGCTGATGAGAAAAGCTCCCAGGCACTCTGGCAGTCAGGGACGTTGCCTGTCACGGAGGATACTGATAGGAGCTTTACAAAACCATTCATTTGGAGTGTTAAATAGAGACTCCCGAGACAGTTTTTCCTAGACATTTTTGTTTTCTATTCTTGTAATGAAAGCTGCAGCTAACTTAGCACACATCACATGCTTGGTGATTAATTATTGTTAATTGGTGGATGGGTTTAAATTTTTAATCAAGATGCTTGAAACATTATCTACAAGTTACCACGTCTTAAAAAAAATCATTTTGCTATTATAATAATTTGTAACTGTAAATTCTTTTCCTCATAAATAGATGAGATTTCACCAAAATCTGTGGCCTGCACCAATGTTGACCTTTAGCATAACCCTGCAAATTATCACCAAAATGAGATTCTGATCTTGCTTACACCAGAATATAGTTGGAGGAAGTCCATGAAAAGACAGCAGATTTATACTAATGCAGCCAAGAGCAGGTCTGGTCCAAAATAGATTTTAAAGTAAGAGGACTTACTTCGAATTAGAATGATGATGGCCTTTGCTTGGGCGGTAGGAATAGGTGATGATGGAAGAGGAAGAAGAGAGGAACTGCTTATAGGGGAATCTTGTCTTCTACGGCACATATATCTCAGTTTAATTTTACTTATATTTTGTGACACTTTTGTATTATGTGAGACTTCAGATACTGATACTTAAGATACCGGGATAGGCTGGAGCAGTTCATTTAGCAGAAACTGAAGTGAAAATTTTATTTCCTTCAAAGATCACTATTCAGAATTCAGGGGGTAATTTTTCGTTTTATAAAACCAGGGGACAATCTTGCTTGTCCTCCTCTGCAAAACCAGCAGCAATTTGTTGAAGTTGACCTGATCTGTCTGTATGCGTGGGGCTCATGGATTGCTGCTGACTTCTCTGCGCACCGCATGCTTGCTGCCTGGGTTGGATAGGCTTAGGAGAGACCACAGCTGAGTTAAAAAGGATTTATGCTCCTATTCTGGATCATTACTCACGTATGTATAGTGTTAAGGACAATGTGTCACACTGGGCTCAACAGGGGACTTTAATGCACTAAGGCAAAGATCCGTAGAGGACACAGGCACCCAGCTCTGAGACTGGCATTCAGAGGCTTTAATTAGGATGCTACTTTGCCTGCACAGTGAGTTGGGAGAATTCAGTGTCTAGTAATGGGATTCACATGTACTGGTACTCTGAGCAGGGGGGATTGTGTTAGCGAGCTGGAAAAATGCTGAAGAAAAGGATACGTTTCTGCGCTTCAGTTGGTACCTAAGCCCTTTTCTTGGATCTGACCCTGAATGCTGAAGTTTTAGTGATATGTACCAATCAGCCTGTGTTTACAATTGCACTGAGTTTCCTTAGGGAAATAAATCAAATTAAACTTTTTTTTTTTCATTTGACCCTGTTATTAAAGTAGAAAGCTGAACACCAAACTGCACTGGAGCCCCAATGTTATACTGGAGCCACACTTTCCTCGTTTCTGTTCTATTTACGAACGCCCTTCATCAACTAATCACTGCTTGGCACAGCATTAAATTTAATCACTGAACTCCAAATCGTTGTAATGTCTCTACCTACTCCATGGTTCCATTTGGATGGAAATTTTCTATCTCGTTTAAAGACTATTAAAGCCCTGCCTTTCTTGTTCAGAACAAAAGAGTATTGTTTACTTTGTTTTTCGTTATTTTCCTATTCAACAAAAGATGATTATTCTGTCTCCTCGGTGCTGAGATCCCCGTGAACGTGTAGACCTCCTCTCTGCTTGCTTTTCTTTCCCCTGGGTGACTGCAAAATAGAAAAATTTCCTTCGCACAGAAGCTTACAGTTGAAATGCACAAAAGCAAATGTTATTTATCTAAACTTTCAAGGTTTTCCTAATGAAGGTATTAATTAAAAAGTTGATGTGAGGCATAATTGAATAAAAAAACCAATGTTACAAGGCACAGCAGAAGTAGCAATGAGATTAACACCCATTTATGATTAAGAATCAATCTTTCAGGAAATAAAAACAATCGTTTCAGTCAAAACCTTTCGACCTTTTAACAGAGATGCAGCAAACCCACAAGTTGTTTGCTTGGATCCTGTTATTGCCGTCATATTGTAACCTTGGGAGAATAGCTTTTTTGATCCTACAACTAGGCAGCCTGTGGGCAGGAGAGCATGGTTCTTGCGTTCTGAGAGCTAGCAGCCCATTCACAGTGGGTTGACTTTCAAAAGACCCATTTATTGAATGACGCAAGGTGCAAATTATGACTCACTCTGCATAGGTTAAGTTTGTAAAAATCAACCTATATTCATCTTCCCAGCACCTACACAGCTGCATAATGTATTTATTATCTCTAGGGTCCCATTAACCCTTTTAGAGGCTTAAAAGTGATCTGCAATACAATCCAGACAAACTGATGGTCTTAACTAGTGAATTAAAGTTTTTCTCTTTTATCAGTGGTGATCTAGCGAATGGCAGATTTTCTTCTCTCTGGCCAGGATGAGGTCGCAGAGTGGCCCAGCAGTCTGGGTTTGAACATTTCCCCCTGTTCTAACAGCCCTCATAAAAAATATGTTGATTGCTGGTGGTGTTTGCTGATACGTGACACTCTGTTTTCCAGGTCTCAACCAGATGAACCAGGTACTCTTCGATCCCCGAGTCCTCTAATGATCTTGCAATGATACTCTAAGTAATCATTGTTTATTACAAACAGCTTTTTAAGCAGAAGTTTGGTGCTAGTCCAGCACGTTTTATTAGTTGAAACATTTCCTTGTATTTCCCACTTGTATTGCAACCTACTTTTTATGGTAGATTTAAGGGTATGGGAGCAGTTTTGCTGTGTTTGCAAGGCCTTTGAAAGGGCAGAACCACCTCTTCACCTTCTCCACCCGTCTCCTTCCCCATCTTCCCTCCTTTCAAAGGGAGAACATCAGGAAGTTTGGAGATTCAGTTGTGGTTCCTAAACCTGTGTCAATAAGGAAGGTCTACGCTGCTGGAAATGGTGTGCAGCCACTTGTTCCTGTATTTCAGCTCTCCTTCCTCTCAGGAAACCCAGACTTCAAGGGAAGGAAAACCCCAAATGACCCTTGTACATGTCATTGCGAAAAATGGTGGTTGCTTAAAAAAAAGGGTGTTACCTTACTTGCATGGCTTCATTTCTCCACCTATTCCTCTTCTGCGCATGTTGCAAATAAGGACAGCTATTACAGGACTGGCTGTATGGGTTGCACACTGAGAAATGAAGCGTCTCTTTCTTTGACCCCTTGTCTATATTCCTAACTCAACAGAATTTCCCTTGTCTGGTAATATGGCCGGACTAAAGGAGGGACTGTACCTTCTTTTATTACTGTGGTGAATAAATACTGCAAAAAGCCTTTCTCCCATGTTAAATCAAACACTGAAATTCATTTACTTCCCCTCTGTTCATAAATACTGTGTGTCAGCTTTCTGCAAGCCACAGTACGCTAACCTACTTGCAGAGATTCCTACAGAAAGGAAATGGCAAAATTGTATGTAAGATTATTTATGGCAAACTAATGTGAAAAATGAGCATTGACCAGGTACTTGGCTGTGTCTTTACTCAGGGAACACGTATTACCCTGTGACTTTCATGGTCAATCACATCTAAACGTCAAATGTGACTTTCAGAACACATGGAGGGAGCAGATTGGAATTGAGTATAAAGATATATATGCTGTTGTTTTTAAGCCCATAATAAAACTTATTGAATACTGATGAATAATAGATGCATTTAAAGGAAATTACGATCGGCTCCTGTTTAATCCTTGAAAGAAAAAAGCAAATCTGCTTATGAATACTCCGTAATGGTTTATTCTTTAAGACAGAACAATGGAGGCTTGGTACGAAACTCACTGGAATCAATAAAAAGACCCTGATTTTATGCCCCAAGTTTGTAGCCTACACAGAAGTCTGTTATGGCAGCTGCCACCTTTACTAACACACCAGGGTTCGGACCAGGTTCCTGTAGGGCTGCAGCAGTAATGGCTCTTAAGTCTGGCTGAAACAGTCTGATATTCCCTGCGGATCAGGCACAGAGGTGGACCTGTAACACGCACTCACCTGTGCGTTACGTCAGTAAGTCTAGTATGTGCTGTTCCAGTTGTAGCTCTTGTAAATTAAACAGAGAAATAAGCTGCTTTTTCGCTTCGTGCCACTGCTGAAATATGATCCAAGGCTCAGGTAGATTCCAGCTGTGATCTTGCTCCTTGGTTATGAACATACATTTATGTTCTCAAGACATTAGAGCTCCTTCTACACAGGCAAAAATTGTAAAAACAAAATGAACAACGTTCTCTGTGTACAGTAGAGTTATTTAAAGTGCCTGAGGGTTTGAACATAAGCAGACACTGTGTTCGCATACAATATAAGCAAGACTTCTGGGTTTTGGCATTTAAAATGACAATTAAAAATACAGCAGGCATGTTACAGCAACTTTATGGGATGCCATAAACATCCAGAAAAGAGTTCCAGACAAAAGTAAAGATTCACAATAAGGATTCTTTTTGTTTCCTACCTTGGTGTTAAGTGTGATGTGTTGTGACACACCAAAAAACTAATGAAACAAAAGTGAAGGGCAGAAGGTGTCTCGCTCATTGGAAGCTATTGTATGACAGACAATGCTTCTTTGGGAGAGTCAGAGTTTACAATCGCTATGGCTCTGTTCAGGTAATCATTTTAGCTTCGTACTAAAAAGCCCCAAACAAATCTGGAAGGTGAAAAATACCTTCCTTCCCCAATGCAGAAACAGACACAGTAGACTCAAAATCTCTCCCTGGCACAAGTTTGCGTACCACGACGCTACCTGAATTTTCTTAGTTATATTTACTACAGGAACGATGCTCCTGCATAGTCAGTCAGCTGTGCCCACTGTAGCCTCCTGACAGCAGGCCACGCATTGTGAAATTGTGTATTGTATCGTGTACCTTTAAGCAACATAGTGTTTACAAATTTATAAGGCACCTCCTGTTGTGAATGTGTTTTGGGCTTTAAGCTAAGGTGAGAAGAAGAACCTGAATCTCAAGTTCAGAATTTAATTACAAGGCCTTTCTTCCTCAATACTTTTCTTCCTGTCACTTGTAAACCCTTTGACAAAAAGAGTTCCTCGGCTTCTTTGGGTTTTTGTACCTGAATTTCTCCTTAATCTACTCCTTAATCTCCAAAATGCTTTGAAATATTGTTATGACGCTGAGTGGCATTTTCTCTGGGATGATCAGCTCTTTCCTAGCCTTAAGATGGGAGACAAATTGCAATTGGTTTTAGATAGTTCTGAAATCCACCTCTTCTCTTTATGACACTTTAGCAATGTGTTTTGTTCTGCATGTGCAATGAGACCACATAGCCATCAAGCGACCCACCTAATGATGCTCAGCCAAAACAATTCCCCTCACAGCTTTCCTGGGTTGCTCCCCCCGACACACCGCAGGAGTCATGCGTGGCTCCTCTTTTGTTGTTTTTTTTTTCCACCTCTCACTTTTGCATTCTGAAAAAAATGTAAAGTCTTGCATAGTTTTTGGGGTATTCGTAGGGAATTTACCTTCTTCATCCATGCAGGGGCCAAGGAACAGTTGGTCTCTTCTTTCTTGTCACTGGACACCAGCATTGGAATTGCTTTGCAGGAGTCAGGGCTAAGTGAGAATTAGGTTCCTGCCACCCCTGAGATAAGCGACACTCCGCATTAGTGATCCCGTGTCTCAGTCAGGGCAGGAAGAAGTAGGGAAACTTGGCTTTATCCTCCTTAGTGCACAAACCAATCCACAGGGACTGGGAGCGAGACATCTGCCAGAAACGAGGGAGATAGAAGGTATCTTAGGGTTACATTTGTTTCCTGTGGCTGTGCGTTTGCTTTGGTTTACTTTTTCCTTTCCCCTGCCCCATACCACAATTCAAGACTGTGTGAGAGCTCTTTCCTCCCCTCTGCCTGTATTTCTTTCCTTTAATTAGGTGATAATTTTGCAATCTGAGGGTTTCAGAGGCAATCCCATTCTCCCTTTCTACCTTGCTAGTTGCAGCCTCAGTTGCAATGCCACGCTGTGAAACAAAGTTTGAAGGTCCTTTTGGTTTGTTTGGCTTTTTTTTCTTTTTTTTCTTTTTACCTTGCATTCCTTCCCTTTCCCTTGCATTCCTGCTCAGTGTAGCCCCAACAGCTCTTTTCTCCCAGGGGAAGGATCAGGCACATCCCCCAGGCCTCCTCCTGGAATCTTTACCTCCCTGAAACATGACCTTGGGCTGGATCTCACCCCTCATGCAGGTGCTCAGCACAGAACAAAGGTCAAGTCCCTTTAAGAGCTATTTCAGGGGCTTAAGTGGGCATGAGATAGGGTGCAATTTTAACACTCATCCTCTGTGCCCGATAAATTTGATGTTAATTGTAGTGAAACTGCTGTGGTGGATAGTCTTTCTAGCTATGAGTGATGTTGTGTGCTTATTCCTTTCCGATAGCAGCTATGTGACTTCTTCATTTATACCATCAACCTGGAACCGTCTTGATTAACTAAGTTCTGTAATTGCTGCTATCACAAAAATCGTAATGGGAAAAGCAGTTGCAGTATGTCTCCAGAATGCTGTTTCCAACTCCTGTACTTTGCTGAACGTTGCAGATAGCGTCTCCGCTGATGGAGACACAGAGCTCGTCTGAACATGGGACGAAATAGAATAATGTCTTTCCTCTGTCCAGCAACACAGAATTGTTCCTTGCCTTTTATTTGCTCGTGCTTTGCCCAGGCTAGTCACCACCAACAAAACTTCAGCTGTTTGGGCAAGTGTATTTCAGGCCACTGCACCTCAGTCTTAGGAAATTTATCTTGCTGTTCAAAACAATCCCTCACACTCCCTGACATTTACTCCTATGGGTATTTGTAGACTGTTATGTCTGTCCTTACTTGTTGTTTAACCTAGCAATAAGCATTTAGCTCTGTCCTCATAAATCATTTCCCCTCAGCTCTTTAGCTGCCTCTGCTCCTAAGTATGAAAAACCCAGACTAAGCCTACCCTTTCAATGACTACTCCCAGCAGGATTTTGTTGGTGGCACAAAATCATTGCTCAAGCCATGATTTCATTCCTGGCTTATTGCATGATCCTTTGCTGATTATACTGACCTAAGGATCTATATCAGCAGTTCTCTGGGTTTCTTTCCCGTGTCCTCCCACGTTCTCTTAAGACTTGTTCCACCTCTTCCCCCAACTTTAAAACCACTCATTCAGGCTGCCTGCCCCTTCTCCCCAAGAGCATGTCTTCTGGGAGTAGCGGAGGCTGTGGGGAGTGTCCCTGCTGCCTCTGTTCCCCCTTCCTTCATCCCTCACTCTTCGCTGAAGGCCTCCTCTGCAGCCAGAAGCTGGTTCCCAGGGGCAGCCGGAAGGTGGGCTTCTACAGCACGTCTCGCAGGATCGGTGTCTGGTGGGTGCAGCTCCCTGGAGCAGGGCAAGGAAGAGAAACTGGCTGGATTCAAACCTCCTCCGCCCAGATCTGTGGCAGGAGCTGGTGGGCAGGGAGCGGGGCCACGTGCTTACCAGCTGGCTGGGAGAGCATGGGAAATCCTTGCATTTTTGCCCCTCCTGTGGGCACCTGTCTACATTTTTTGGAGTGGCTTGTCTGGACTTAACACGTACGAATTTCAGGAGCTTTGTGGTAAGGCCAGAATGTGGTGTTGATTAAGGCATCTTTGAAAGTATCCGGATCTTAAAACAAATTAATTGTCACGAACATCAACAGGAAGAATTTGGAGAACCCCGAAACAGGTGCATTTATCCAGTTTATGAGGACACTCACAGTGACTACAGCAAGGATTGAAAATAATTAAGAGTTGTGTAAGGCACAGGAATTACTTCAGGGTGCAAATCAGGCTTTGACTTTTTGGGTGAAGAAAGAAACTTCTTGTGGGCAGATTTGCCCATAGCTGCCTTTTGCAAACTTCCTTTTACTTTTCTGTTAAATTTTTGTTAGTGGTTACAACCACAGATACAAGAATGACCAGAGAGATCCCTAATCTGGCATGGGATATCATCTCATCAGCATAGGGTATTCTGCCATCACGTGCAAAGTAGAATGTTGTTCTCTTTTTAGCTGGTAAAAATTTGGAAATTGCAAAATGATCATGAAAGCAAGAGATGGGATGTGATGGAAGACATTTCTTTTCCTAAGAACTCAAAAAATTTAGACGAGCCTCAAGTCTGTGCTGTGTTTCCTTCCTACTTGCACGTTCATTTTAACTCCTCCACTCTCATCTCATTTGTTGCTGTGTTAAATGTGACTGATTACTGCAGTGCATTTTCTTTCAGGACTCTTCTGTGTCCGAGTTGGAAGAATCGTCCATTGCCTTGTAGCAGAAGAAGAGTTTGGTTCTAAATTTGGGATGACATGTTCAAAATCTACTTTTGTTTCACGTCTGAGCTACAGACCCACCCTTTAAAACTCTGAACATATATTTTCATTTTTCTGATGCCTGAACTGTCTTCTGACATGAGCAAGAGGTCCTATATGACCATGAATTAAGTTAAATTGTATCTGGGAATTTTAGTCTTAATGGCTTTGTTCAGTTATTCTACCTGTTCATTCTGTTATTATCTTTACATAAATATTAAAATCACACAATCATTACATTTTCTCCACTAAAATAAAGGAGATTCTTATAAGAAACTTAAATCTCTGCATGGTTTTATTGTTTCTGTATGAGTCCGCACATGCACATTTTTATTTTGTTGAATAAGTCCTTTAGCCACGTTTTCCCCCCTCTATTTACATCTCTTCAGACACAAGGAAAGTACAGAAGAAGAATTCCAAGTGTAACCAGAAAAGAGAAAAATCTGATTCCTCCCTCAGATCTTTGTAATCATGGAAGCATTGTATGTCTGTTTAAGCTGTTGTAGAAAATGCCACTGGTGTTCAGCAAATTGTATTAGTGTTTTCAATACTATGGCATCATTTTCTGAATTTTGGTTTTTCTAGGCCTCACAATGAGAAAGAAAACATGCAGTAATCCACTTGGAAGTGAGGGTCTTTCATTTCTGTCTGGTTAGAAGTTTAGTAAAAGTTTAGCTGTGTAAGCACTTATTCATCAGGAACGGTTAGTCATTGCCATGATTTCTTATACTCTGTTACCAGCTTTCCTGTTCTTTTTCTGGGCCTTTCTCAGCAGGTCAGTGAAGTCTGACCTCTCTTACTGCTTGCTCTTATTCCTTCATTATATATCGATCATGCTAGAATGATGATCTCCATAGAAACTCCTGGAAATACGTGCGTTAAGTATTGAGGCAGTCCTGGCACTTGCTGCACATTCATCAGACTAAATCAGAATCAAAGCTGAAATCCTTTCCAAAAGTGAGGTTGAACATTTAAAATTAACCAGAGGAGATCTCATTGGACACGTCCGTATTATCACTGTACTCCCTTCTTTAAAAAACACGAAGACCGAAGCAGTCTGTCTGACAGAAACAGGTTCTGCACTAGTATTGTGCAAACAAATAGGGAAAACCTGCAGTTTAAGAATAGACTAGCAAAAATATGCTGCAATGCCTCTGACCTCCTCAGGAGGTGTGACCATATTATAGGGAGAAATGTGGGACCAAGCTAATAACCTTTGTATTGGCTGTTCCAACCTTTGTGTTGGCTGTTCCAACAATTCCAGCTTTCTCTGCTGCGGAAATATGGGAATCCTTGGTTTAAGGTTGATCCTGTGAATTGCTAAATGGCCTCATGCCCACTGACTCAGGGCAACGTATATAAATTGGGTAAGCAAAAGCTAATTAACTCCCATAAAACATCTCTCCTCTTGAATCTGGATGGGCCGTTTTGTCTCATGACTAATTACATGTCTCTTCACTTACATTTGATGCAGCCTCCACAGAAGATAGTAGGAGTTAATTTTGTGATTTGCCTGGGAAAGGAATGGGACCCTGAATTTAGCAAGTTAGTTTCTCTGAGGAGACTGATGTGCGGGCTGTTGCTTAATGGTGCAGTCAGAGCAGGAATTCTGCAAGAGCCACAGGCTGATGGCAATTCTCTTGGTCCCACTCAGGAGAAGACATTTGGCAGACAGAGCAGAGTGGGCCGATCCATCCTCTCTAACAAGCAGAAGCACGTATTTCCGTGGCTTGCTCTGCAAACACCTTCCCCTCAGAGGCGGTGCATTTAGAGGACCGAGAGTTGAGGGAAGTGTAAGAGGGTTTCTGTCTACTTCCCAGACCATTTCTAAGCAAAAAAAAAAGAAAAAGGCAATTTAGAATTCATCTGACTTGAACATTAAATGGAATACATTTAAAAAGATAAGACATTTTTTGAGTGAGGATGCATTTAGAAAATTTCCATTTTTTTTTAAACGACGTTTATACTGTGAGTTGTGGACACAAAACTATTACTACTTCATACCTGTAGCTGAAAAAGGAACCATGTACCTCTGAATGTCAAACATAGCTTTAATCTGCTTCGCAGCTTGTTTTGTTTTGTTTTTCTCTGTTTCATTTCCCTTTGCGGTGTTAAGCTCTGACCCTGAAAGGTGAGGAAGTGAAGGAAATGGAAGAGTGAAATTTGGGGAGTCTGACGCTAAAAAGCCAAGGGAACCACGAGGCAGTCTGTCTGGTTGTGAGATTGAAATGTAAGTGGACTCCTCAAATTAATTACTTTGGAACCCACTTACTTATGTATGTGGACTCCCTTAAGCATAAGTCTTACATTATGTCACCGAGATGGCATTTCGGCTTGATTTATGTTGGCACAAAACTAGCTATAAACTGCACACGTGTGCCCATAGTAGCCCCTTTTCAAACAGAGCATGTTTATAGAAACAGGAAACATGGCTGCAGCAGGAGTACACCGAGCCTCTGCTGTGTCAACAGCATCACAAATACAGGTATCCAGGATCTGCACACTGCCTTCATTTTCCACGTGTTTCAACTCAGTCGGTAACCTGGAACGCCATTACCAGAGATTAGTGGTCGGTTGATGGAGCAAAAATGACTTATTAGGTGAAATTTACTCCGCTAAAGATGTGTATCTGAACAAGAGCCACAATCCACGTTTTAATCTTTTTCGTTCATACTGTATCTAATCTGTGGCTGGTATTTCATGGTGATAATCTCTCTCTTTTTTTCCCCCTTGGAGAGTGAGGACACACTATATTAATTATATCTGATTCTGTAGTCACATAATTTATCTTTAAAAAGGTATGTGCTTTCCTGTCTGAATAAATTTGAAGCCTTCAGGTCATGTTCAGGGAAGTGTAAACTCTTCACTGTTCTTTATAGTACATTGGAAACGGTTAAATGTGTCTAAGCACCATTCAAGATTTCTTTTAGGAGATGATAGAAAAGCAGGTGTAAATGGAGATCAAAAAGAGCAGAGCATTTTTGGTGACTGAGAAAACCGTATTCTTTGGTTTCTCAGATGCATTTATTTGCATATTCAGTCTTCAACCCGTTTGAGTTGTGAGATGCTATAAATAGGCACAAGTAACCTTCTCTGTGATCCACTTGGATCTACTGGGCCTGTAGTGAAATAAGAGGGGGTTTTTATGCTTCAAGAATGCAGCACCCTTGAACATCTTCTCTGTGACACTGATGAAACCCTTCCCAGCAGGGGAGAGATGACGGGGAAGTGAGCCATGAGGGCTCTATCTCCTCCATCTGACCTAAAGGCGGACTAAATGAGCTGCACACTGTAGGAGTTCCCTTTCGCAACATCCCTTTCTTCAGACTTTAAAGAAGTCTGTAACAGAGACAGTGTTGTTGTGTACACAAAACAGTCTCCTCTAAGTTTCTAAAGAGAACCGATGATGCAGGAGGAATCCTTTTTTTCATGTGGTATACACCCCCCTCTTTCTCTCCCTCACTTGGGAGAATCCTTATGTTGGTATTTAAACAAGCCAGGAGATGTTTTTAAGGGCACATCTTATATTCAGAGTTGGAAGAAAAAGGTTTTCATGCTGTCTTGGAGAAACTGGGAGGAAACGCATGTGAATCCTAAAGCCCAACTTCTAAATAAGAAATGCTGTTTGTCAATGAAGGTTAGCTTGAAATAGGAACTAGTACCAAAGTCTTTTAAATGGGTATAGTCTACCTCCTGCACCTTTCGAGCTGACAGAAGGTGTAAGTGTTGCTCATAGGAGCACACCCTTAGCACAGTAAGCTGTAGCGTTAACTGAATAACTCAGAGACTTTGGTCTAGTCTCAGTTCTTACTGAAAAATAGCAGTAACTGTGTGTTGCAGTTCTTGCTTGGCAGATGTAGGTAATCTCAGAGACAATTCGAGTAGGCTATAGGAGTAGGACTGTTGTTTTACTCACTGAAGACTTACACTCGCTTTGGAGATGGTATGGGAATGTATTTCTATCTGGGAAATACAGTTCCCACATCAACTGTCTTAGGACTTGCTTATTTACTGATTGCAAGTCAGATAAATTTGTCAAAACATTTGTAACCTACAGCATGAAAAACAGAGCCAAACAACCTGCACTTGGTGTTCTATTGCATGGAATATTTCAAGTCTGATTGATTGCTGAATGTAGCCCTCGGTGTCCTGGCATGGTCACTGTTAGAGGATCACAGGCACTAAGGACAGTAGCTGCGATGCTCTGTTGGGTTTGGCCTGAGATATCTTTTTACCCCTTTTGTTGGAAAATTGCTTGCAGGTAAATGCTTAGTTTGAATTTTCCTCCTTTGCAGTTTAACTTATGGGCATACTGTTGTGCTTGGGACAATCTTAGGACAGAATAACAGGCATGCTTATCAGAAGGACTGGGAAACAGATACTGTAGTGCTGAGTGGGTGTCATGGGGGAGGGTTTTTTAACTTCCCTGGATTAGTGCCCAGCACAGGAGTAGATGGTAGGAAAAATCGTGTCGGCAGAGAATTGCATGTTGGGTCCCTGTGGGTGTGAGTTGAGGACGCCCCGCAGAAGCCTGTAATCCCATCGCTGCTTTCAAGAATAGCAGGCACTGGCAGCACAGCCTTCAGGGGCTCTCTGATGGCAAAAAGGGCTGCGTGGTCTGCCTTGTCAGAGCAACCTCCATGCAGCAGTATGCCCTTCAGATGCAAAAAAGATCTGTTTATTAGCAATTAGAACATTTCTTTCGCACAGGTAAGAAATATGAGGCTTCCAAAGTTCTGCAGCATGTTCCAAGTGTTGGAGAGAAATGTTTCCCTTCAAATTTATTGAAGCCACTTTTCCTCTCTCCCAGAGATCCACTGCCTCTGAAGGATTTGGGTCAATGCAGCTTATTTGGATGAGTAAGAGTTGCTGGCTGTAGCGTTTGGTTTGTGACGTTTGTAAGGACTGTGAAAGTTAGGAGATCTCCAAAAGCGCATGTTAGAACTTATTTTTGTGCCTTAACTTTCCTCTGAAGTACAACTCATGGTGCGTAGTGTCCATGTGTATGTGTGTATGGGGAGTGTAGTTTTAACACTGAGCTTTATTGTAGCCCCTAACAATTTCTCATACATTATAATCTTTATGCATACTGACTTTATTTTTTTCCCCTTGTGTGTACTTAAAATGAATTTACGTGGTAAATGTAGAGCAATCAGAACAGGATATGAAACAGGAACCTCCGGAGTGAGCGTGAGTAGGACACAGATGTAAGAGCCTTCAAAAGCACACGCTGCTTGCTGACGTTTGTCAGTAAGGGAATGGCCTGGAATCCCAGCCCAAGCAGATGTGTTGCAATAGGCAGAGGAAGAGATCAGTCTGAGTGTCCCTTGATGGCTTCTCCTGAAGATTTGAGGTGATGCCAGCTGCTGCTCCGACCGCCAGCTTTCGTCTGGTGTTCCAGCCTGGGTCTGGAACGAAGTGTTTCTTCCCAGCCGTGATGTGTTCACATTTGGGTGTCTGTGAAGCAGAGACTTGATGTGAACCTGGACGAGGAAGCAGCAGCTTCTCATAACTGGACATTGCCTCTATTTGCATAAGAGTTATAGATCATAGAATCATAGAATATCTCAAGTTGGAAGGGACCTGTAAGGATCATCGAGTCCAAGTCCCTGCTCCTCGCAGGACAACCTAAAACTAAACCATGTGACTAAGAGCATCGTCCAGATGCTCAATTAGCCAGAGGAAGAAAAACGTATATGCTCCATTTGTACGTAAAGTGTAGAAGCTAAAGAGATTTGCCCTGAGATTTACCAGCTGTGTTGGTCACAGAGGTTGGCAGGCCACACTGCAAGTTCACCCCAGAGCATCTTACGCTACGATTCAGCTCCAGCCTCTGGTCCTACGTAACCTCCTCCCTTTCCCCTGCCTCCCCCAGATCCCTCCATCTTCCTTATCTCCGATACCCCTCATCTGACCCCTCTGTTCCTGGTTTCGGAGCGTCTCCTCCAGAAGCTGGACAAATCGACAGATCTGTCAAGAGATGCAGGAAGGGAGCGGGGGGGTTATCTGAGTGTGCAGGTTATCTAAGGGGTTGCCCTCAAGAAACAGTATCTGTAAGCAGTACAAGTTATCCCAAGCCGGAGACAAGTAGAGGCTGGGCTGGTGAGTTCATCAGGGCCAGCTGTCTTGTGGATACGGGTGAAAGATGAGAAGTCTGAAAATAGTGGCAGAGTCGCCCTGAAGCCAGAAAGAGGTGCCGGCGATTGAGAAACATGGAAGGAAAGTTATTTTTTTGGTATGTATTTGGGGCCTTTGAATTAGCTTCCGTGGTAAGGAAGGGCTTCCTGGAATTCTTCGACCGGTTTTGTACCCAGAAGGGAATTATTTGGCACTGGGTTCGATATACACATGGGATTTGACTTAGCAGTGAGACTGCCCTGTGACAAACCCCCTCCAAAATACAATCAGCAAAGTTTTCATCAGATGCAAACTCTGTGTCTGCTTCCAAGTTGGACTCCTGCTTGCTCATTCCTCAGCTGGGTTTGTCAAAACTTCACAACATTTAGTCTTGCTTTTCCTTGCAGTGCTGAGTCACTCTGATTTGAGTGAGAATTAAAATGTTTGTTACTGTAAATTTTGCTAGCCGCTGTCTGAAATCCAAGTGAAAAAACCTGCAATATCAGTTTGCTCAAAAATGAGTTTTTAGAAGAATTTTTATCCTCAATACTTTTATATGTAACACTCGCACATATTTTATTTTCTCTGTCCCTTGTGGTCTCTTTAATTACACCATGGTGATCTGAACTGTGGCAGGATCAGAGACAGAAAAAGCATTACCAAAGGAAAACAGAAGTTTTATTGGTTTTAAATAGATTTTTTAACTTAAGAGGTGACTCCTCTGAAAAGGCAACACGACATCCTTCTGTCTGCTAAGTTTTCTCTCAGTCCTGTAACAGACTGTAGGATTTTTATGTCAGCCTGAGCTCTTTTGGGCTGTTGTATAATGCACTGTTTGGGGCGTGTAAAGAACAGCGGTCTTTAGTAGCTCTTTAGAGACTTGAGGTTTTAGCTCTATACTTCCTTATTTCTGTCCCTGTTCATCCCAGTCAGGCAGGAGGCACATAAAAGTTGGTTGGAACAGATCTGAACCCATGGAAGTTGGACGGCAGTGTAGATGTGTAGTGCCCCTCTCCCTATGCAAAAGATGCTCACTTCAGGCAGGCATAGCTTACATCTGCTGAAATCCCAGAGGAACAGGCAGCTACGTCGAGCTGACTCTGGGAGATGCGCTGGGGAGCTCTGAACATCAAACGTCGACCCCAGTTGAGCTAACCAGCTAGGCGACTTCAGTGGCGGCAGAGCTGTAGCTTCATGGCTGGAGCAGGACACCCTAGCGCATATAGCGACTGGTGGGGTACGTACGCACCGCAAAGTTTTTGCAGGGTACGGGGTATTGCGTAAATATAACCAAGGCCGTAATTTTAAGGATTATACTCATGCACACAGAGGAAAATCTAGTTTTCAGAATTCTTTACTGGTGATGAAACATAAGCCAGAAAGAACACTGTTGGGTTTTCTGATGTCAGCGTGAGCTGGCAGAGTTGGCAATAAGAAAAATTATCCTTCAATTATAGGCTAAACAAGTTTAAAAGAAGTCACTGAGACATAACTGCTATGGAGCCCCATATTGCTGTTATTATATTTGCCTCTCACAAAAAAAAAACGTGCTTAAAAGTGCATAAGCTGTTCCTTCTCCTTCTCCCTCCTCTGTTGAAAAATTAGTCTCTTTGTCACATGTAAGAGCTGTACAAGTAACAGGAACAAAACATGTAGGTGTTCTGAATAAAGTCATTAAACAACATGCTATTTGTTAAGCACATCAAGTTCTGGACAAATTCATACTGTAGCTTTTCTGTTTCATGTGCTCAGGTGATAAAGAATACTGCAGAACTTCCATCGGTAAAAATTTTGTTTCTTGCCTTGAATCAAATTGTGACTCAGAATCAAAATGTCACTGAGCCATGGGCTATAGCGAGACTATATGACCACCGTTTCCAATCACTCTGTAATTAGAAGGGTTTTTTGTTGGTGAAGTGTGAGCTAAGATAGTCTTTGCAGGGCTAGGACAAGAATTAAACTCCGCTTTCACCAGGAAAGGCGGTAGTTGATAAGGCATCAGTTGAAAAATATTGCATTCAGTGGTTCTTCGTAGAAAGGGCACTACTAATGACATAGAAGCGTTTCATGGTAAGAAGTCTGTCCCCCCCAAATGTTAAAGTGGAATGGAAACACACTTTTCCAATTTTGATGTTTTTCTCTTCTAGATCATCTTCCTAACTAATTTCTTTCTGAATCTACTGTGACCTATGATATGTTAATAGTATCGTGTAATTATATGATATAATAATGATAGATGACAAATAAAGATTAAATATTAAATGTTACACATTCATATACGTAACATGACACTAGTTTTGGCTGTGGTAGTTGCCATTGACACATATGTCCAGGAGGTAGCATCCAGCCCTTAGGGGAAAGAACGCCAGGGAAGTTTAGGAACTTCTGGTCTTGGGGTTGAAGGCACCCACTAACATGGTACTTTATATGCACTCCCACTCAGGTTTGAGTCTACCTACCTTCTCTGTAGAGATTTTAAAATGCCATTACTCTGAATGATTCATCGCCCACATAGGGAGGGAGGAATTCAAATCAGATGGGGAGCAAAGCGCTCTCCGCTGGGAATAGGAGGAGATAGGGCTTCTGGCGATGGGAGAAGTCGCTGATGGGGAGAATGTGGTATGGAAGGATATTGATGTAGTTAAGAGGGATCAGGATGTGAGAGCAACAGAGACATTAGCAGTGGGGAAAAGGAAAATGGATGTTCATCAAGCCCTAGCCCTAGGAAGAAAATGGATGACAATACAGTGATGGGAAAAAACTAGCCTGGCTTTTTCCGTGAGGATGCCCAGCTTGCCTGTTTGAGGTAACGCTTGTCTTTCTGGTTCATTCAAAAAGTGATATCCCTGTCTGGGAGAGATGATGCACTTCTGGCCGTATCAGTGCAGGCCACAGCAATGATAGTAGCAGTGCTGTCACCCTTCGGGGTTGCTGGGCACCCTTTTAGTTCATTGCAGGAAGCAGGAACCACTGGTGGCACCTGGCACACGTCACCCCTCTGCGTGCTCCTGGATTGCGCTGGCTGTGCAGCTGAGGAGCCCAGAGCAGGCGGTGGGAGAGATCTGCAACGAGCAAGGAAGGATCAAGGGACAGTAGCTCTGCTCGCATAGTTGGTTGAGGGCATTTTTGTTACAGAGCTACCTATTTTAAATGGGTACTTTGCCATATATCTCTTTAGAGATGTGAACTGAGCTATTGCCTCCTGTTGCTTGTGTTCACTACAACTTGATTAAAAGATACAATTTTGAGCCCATCGTGGTTTGGATTTTCTCTTGACCTGCTTATCATTCGAAGTGAGGGTTATTGGAGAGGAAGCACCGGGAGCTGGCCATGGCCACCAATGCAAATGCTGTCATGAAATGGCCTATCTTTTATTTTAGCATATAAAAAATACCACACTTGTCTACATCAAGTATCCACAAATCTGAGATAGGCTTTTGTGAGATGTTTCTAAGATGCTTTTTAAAAAATTCTTTTAGATTGCTCCCCATTTGCCTTCTTGTTTGCAAGTCTTGAGAATGCAGATGGGTCGCACTTTCAGGCTTCTTCTTGCAATCAAGTTTGAGAACATTTTTTTAGACATAATTATATACCCTCAGGAGCTGGATCCTGTTCAACTTGCAGAATAAATCACAACAGTTAGTAGGACTGTACCGGATTGAAAAAGTCCAGAGAGGAAATATCACACATTTGTAAAATGCCTCACTTGCATTAATTTCTATTTAATTATATATTTACATGCTTATTTACTGGAAAGGTAGTGCAGAAGTACAAGCTGGTTTGTTTAGATAATATCAAAACATGTCCACTCCTAAAAGTGAGAGAGTGAACTCAGATAGATTCTGATTGCTAAATTTAGACAGATTTCGCATCTTTTAAATACCACTGTTTTAGGAAGGAGAAAGTTAAAGAAGTGGAAAATACCTGCTCTTCATTATGCACTGAAACTGGAAGCCGGCCAAAATGTTAGTCTCTGGGGCAGAGGGAGTGCTGACCGAGCTGCCCATACTATTGGATACCGAGAAACTTCCCATATCTCTGACTGCCCCTATTTCTTGATTCCTCTCCTTTCTGAGAAGGTTCAGAATGCTTCTTGAGTATATTCTCTGTGTTTTGAGATAACATGTGAAAAGGAAACTTCTTGATTTTTTTTTCCCTGTTAGTTGTTGGGGAAGTCTTTTTCTTTTTTCCCTTCTCAAATTCACATGACTATCAGAAGTTGAGGCGCAGATAGGTAAGCACTAAAAACAAATGCAGAAGAGCGAGCCATCTGGTGTGTGGAGGAGGGCCGACTCCTACAGCTCTGATCTCAGCACTAACGTACGGCATCTGTGCGGGACTGGGGATGGCGATAACGGGGATGTGCAGTGCAATTAGCCACATGAAGAGCTGGCACCTAAATACCTTGGGGGATGAAGTGCCTGATGGCCAGGCAGCTTTCCATAGCAGCCTAAGGAGTAGGAACAGCCCCAGGGCAGCAGGAAGGGGTCTGGGGACACACATCTCTGTTGCAGGTTCCTTACTGGAAAGCATCATAGAATCATAGAATGGTTTGGGTTGGAAGGGACCTTGAAGATCATCGAGTTCCAACCCCCCTGCCATGGGCAGGGACATCTCCCACCGGACCAGGTTGCCCAAGGCACCATGCAGCCTGGCCTTGAACACCTCCAGGGATGGGACATCCACAGCTTCTCTGGGCAACCTGTTCCAGTGCCTCACCACCCTCAGAGGGAAAAATTTCTTCCTAATATCTAATGTAAATCTCCCCTCTTCCAGTTTGAAGCCATTCCCCCTTGTCCTATCACTACATGCCTTTGTAAAGAGTCTTTCCCCAGCTCTCCTGTAGGCCCCCTTTTGGGGCCTGGAAGGCCGCAATAAGGTCTCCCCAGAGCCTTCTCTTCTCCAGGCTGAACAACCCCAACTCTCTCAGCCTCTTCTCATAGGAGAGTGCTCCAGCCCTCGGATCATCTTCGTGGCCCTCCTCTGGACCCGGTCCAACATGGACCATGTCTTTCCTATGTTGGGAGCTCAATCGTTCACGGTCAAGTGGGACTCTGCACTTACACTGTGTTTTAAGTGTTGTTGTGTTTGTTCCCTGTAAAAAAGTGTTGTAACAGAATAATCAGAAATGATTGCTCAGCCCAACTGAGTTTCAGCTTCCTTCCTCAACTAACCTAACGGGCACAGCGTTCCCTAACGGGCTGAGGGGCAGACAGAAACTCCTCACCGCCGCTCTTGTGGGACCTTCTTCGGGCTGTGTCGATGCCAGGAAAAATGGGTTCCCAGTTTTAGCTTTCTTGAAAGCTAGAAGTCTTGTAGAAAAACCAGCCCCAGCCCAGTGTTGTTCCGTGCTCTGCTTTGCTGCGCAGCGGCACTGCCAACCCTGAGATGAACTTGCTGACTCCTCACACATCCACTGGGCAAAACCAAAGGAGCTGCTGAAAAATACTGCTTCTTTTGCTGTCTGTTTTGGGGTTGTATTCGGCCCTCACTCTGCAGCTACTACTGAGAGAGCCTTTTCTTGATGGGAGGGAAACCGGTGCTTTCTGAGCTTGGGATAAGATGAACTGTCGTAGAACCAGCAATAAAATTGTGAGTGCACCTCAAGCTGTTAGGCAGTGGCACACTATTCTGTATAAAGTCTTTTACATGCTGTTTTACCTCCCCTTCTTAGCGAGACTAATGATAGTACCTAAGGATACTCCTGAAGGCGTAAGTAGTTCATATTTACAGCAAGTTTCAAAGACATAAATGGCTACAGAGTTGCAAAGTATTATTATCTGCCACTTTGGAAAGATGCTCCAGGTTTCTGTGAGATTTAAAGCAAAGTAGAAAATTAGGCTGTTTATTCTACATTTCACTGGAAAAATAAGTTTCTATAGAAACTACCACTTCAGAGGTATTTACATTTCTCTACTATGAAGCATCTTGAGAAAGAGCATTCCCATAAATAGCAAATAGAAGTTGTTACATTTGGTATAATAAGATAATATTTACAAAAGACTGTGTATGTTCTAAGTATTATTATGAGGTTGCTGTATAAACCGTGGATCCATTGAATATATTTTAAGAGACTCAAAAAAAAAAAGAGATAGTGACATGTAAAAGTAATGTGTAAAGATTCCTTCGTGCCTTCCCTGGTGATGAGTCTGCACTGAAACAGAAGATTGAATCTAATATCTCTGGCAGAGGTGATTCTTTAAAAGCTCATTTCTGAGTGAAGTAACAGAAAAACACCAACATTTTTAGCTTTTGGTGGGGTGCTGCCAGTATCTGCATGTGCTTGTGTTAGAATTTGGGTATTTGTTCCTGATAGTTAGCTTTGTGGTTTCCTTCAGCTCTCCAGTTGTAATGCACCACAGGACTCTATTGCTCTATAGTTATCTATTAGTGAAAACAGTATACATAGAATAAAGAACACATAAAGAGCATTCACTGTATTTGCTGTATTTGCTATTGGGGGGGGATTAGATTTGGAAAGGCTGATAAGCAGTGGATTGTGTGTGTGTACCCCTACTTTCATGCTTTCCAATGAATAGGTTAAGCATTGCGAGAGCTTTAGTGCTTCGTTTCTTATATATAGGCCCACCGTGATAAATGAGATTACAACCCACAGATAAAACACCACCTGCTAGCGTCTGCAAGCTCAGGCTGAATTTGGTGGAGAATTTGGGTTGTCGCTGTTGCATACAGTGGAAACTGTCCCTAGGGGAGAAGGTCTGGATCCAGTATCACGTCCTTATTCACCACGCTCTTGCTCCTGCAGATCACCGGGGTGATATGAAAGAGGAAAATTTGGTACTGGATTAGAAGAAGGGGCCACCCTACCCATGTCCTGTCTTGAGGGGATCAGTCATCATAGATACTTAGGGAAAGAAGGTAAGAAACCATGAATGTAGCTTTCCTTCCTGGGATGCCTTCCCAGCGTCTGGCAGTCAGCCGTTTTCAGGGCTTGCATCCAACCTGTTGCATTTAGTAACCATTGGTAGACCTGGGCCTCAGTGAGTATGATCTTAGCCGAAAGGTTTGTCAAAGGAATTACAGTCAAGCTGGAAATGGGAAGGTACCAAGCACCGAGCACATCCCAGCTTCCTCCGGAAAGCAAATTCCCTTAGGTGTTTTTCTTTGAAAACGCATCTGAAAGATGCAGATGCCTGAACATCATTGATGTCTTCTTTGTCAGTTGAATACTTTGAAAAATGTTAAGCAAAGCCTTTAATCAATCCAGTAGCTATGCTCCAGATGTAAATTAATCACTCCATTGATAAAAAATGGCTGAAGTGGTTCTTGGTACCAAAACACCTTACTTATGATGGCTGCTGCAGGTGCAGAAGCGAAAAACCCTAGGTACTAGTATCATCCTTTCAAGGTAGTAGTTTAAGTCAATTAACTGACAAATGCAACCCCCAAAGAACAGCCAATAAAAAGGACAGGCTAGGCTGCTGCTTCCTAAATCGGATTTGTTCTCTGACAAATGACTGAATTATAGGTCTTAATAACAATGAATGCAGCGTATCGGTGCTGTCTTGACCCATTTACTAGATCATGGTGTCTCTCCCATGCCTTTGTTTTGTTGTTTTTCTTGCCCAAGACTTCTCGGAAGCCTTGAATGCAAGACATAATAACACAGATCCTGCCCTGGTAGCAAATTGTGCAGTCTTTTGTTTCAAGCACACAGCATGCACCCAGACTTGCTCATAAAATATCCATAGCAAAATCATGCGATGCCTGTCTCTCTTATACATTTTTAAGAGCTGTGCCCTAAATCCATAAAAGACTGTGAGGCATGAATAGAAGAATAATCCTTCCTACCACATGGGCGAGAAAGGAGTTGGGATCAAGTAACTGTACATACAAAATGAACCATGTGAATTTGCTGACTTCCGAGCTTCTCCGATGAGAACACAGTACCTCTTGCTGTCCAGTTCTTTTGCTTAAATTGCTGAAAAGTATTTTGCATTATGGAACAAAGTAACTTAATTGAAAAAAAAAAAAAGGTGGAGCTGGCATAAAAAGAGGTCAGGGAAATAATTGTGCAAGAGTCGTAAGGTGGTGAGGACCATGTGTACTGATAGAAGGTGCTTTCTGATTTCAGGGCAACTAAGTTGAGGGAAAAGTGTCTTTATGATAAAAGTAATTACTTTTGACTTATGGGGTGGTTGCTCTTACTCCAGAAGTGAACCTTGGAAATCCAATTCTATACATTGGAAACAAATGGCCTTCGTTGTTTTACCCTTAGGAGAGAAGCAGGGAGCCTAATGACATCCCACATAACCCAGGTGGATGTTCAAAGGAGGAGAAGGGAATTTGCCACTCAGATTGAAAGGGAATTGGGTGTTTACTTCCCTAAGGCTCTTTATAAAATTACATACTGCACCTCTTGCCAGGAGTCCTCTCATCTGATCATTTCTGTAGAACTGTAGTGTCTTTAATTCGGAAAATTTACACTCCACCTAAGTCTAGGTGCCAGATACTTCTTTTTCCTATTCAATATCTTGTGTCTTGGAATCACTTGCAGGTGCACTCAGAGGTACATTTCTCTTTTTAGCCATGTCCAGGATCATCCACAGGATCTCGGACATATAAATGGGTCTCCTAAGCAGCTGGTTTTGCTCCCATGGAAGCTGGGAGGGGACTGGGAGGGCATGGAGACATTGTCCTTACTATGAGCAGGGTGCTGCATTCCTGCTCCTCTGTCACTGCCTGGCGATGCAGGGCCCCTTGCACTTCCCAGGGCCCATCCTCCTTAGGCAATGTGTCCCTCTGTCCTGAGGCAAATTACAGAAATAAATTGCGTTGGTATTTATTGTAAAAACTTACAGTTGTAAGGCTAAATGCAGATTTCCTTAATTCAGTGGGTGTGCGCTGTGGCTGAATACAGCCCCACTCCCCACAAGTGGATTCACAGAATCACAGAATCAGACAATGGTCAGGGTTGGAAGGGCCCTCTGGAGCTCCCCCAGTCCAACCCCCTGCCAGAGCAGGGTCACCTCCAGCAGTGGCACAGGACGGCGTCCAGCCGGGTTTGGGATGGCTCCAGTGTGGGAGACTCCACAACCTCTCTGAGCAGCTGTGCCACTGCTCTGCCACCCGCAAAGGAAAGAAGTCCCTCCTCATGTTGAGATGGAACTTCCTATGTTCAAGTTTGTGCCCGTAACCTCTTGTCCTATTACCGGGCACCACTGAGAAAAGACTGTTCCCATTCCCCTGGCACCCTCCCTTTAAGTATTGATAAGATCCCCCCTCAGTCTTCTTTTCTCCAGACTAAAAAGACCCAAGGCCCTGAGCCTTTCCTCATAAGAAAGATGCTCCAGTCCCCTCATCATCCTTGTAGCCCTTTGCTGGACTCTCTCCAGCAGTTCCCTGTCCTTCTTGACCCGGGGAGCCCAGAACTGGACACAATACTCCAGATGCGGCCTCACCAGGGCAGAGTAGAGGGGGAGGATGACCTCCCTCGCCCTGCTGGCCACACTCTTCTTGATGCCCCCCAGGGTTCCATTGGCCTTCTTGGCCACCAGGGCACATTGCCGGCTCATGGTCATCCCGTTGTCCACCAGGACTCCCTTTCCACAGAGCTGCTTTCCAGGAGGTCAGCCCCCAACCTGTGCTGATGCGTGGGGTTATTCCTCCCCAGATGCAGTACCCTACACTTGCGATTGTTGAATTTCATTAGGTTCCTCTCTGCCCAACTCTCCAGCCTGTCCAGGTCACGCTGTATGGCAGCACAGCCTTCCGGCGTGTCAGCCACCCCTCCCAGTTTTGTGTCATCAGCAAACTCGCTGATGGTACACTCCATCCCTTCATCCAGGTCACTGATGAATACATTGAACAGGACTGGACCCAGTACTGACCCCTGAGGGACACCACTTGTTACTGACCTCCAACTGGACTCTGCACCACTGACCACAACCCTCTGAGCTCCATCTGTCAGCCACTGTTCAATCCACCCCACTGTCCATTCATCCAACCCACACTTCCTAAGCTTGCCTGTGAGGATGATGTGGGAGACAGTGTTGAAGGCCTTGCTGAAGTCAAGGTAGACAGCATCCACTGCCCTCCCTTCATCCACCCATCCAGTCACGCCTTCGTAGAAGGCTATCAGATTAGTCAGACATGACTTCCCCTTGGTGAATCCATGTTGACTACTTCTGATAACCTTCTTTTCCTCCAGATGCTTGGAGATGACGCCCAGAACAAGCTGTTCCATCATCTTTCCAGGGATGGAGGTGAGGCTGACCGGCCTGTAGTTTCCCAGGTCATCCTTCTTGCCCTTTTTGAAGACTGGAGTGACATTGGCTTTCCTCCAGTCCTCAGGCACCTCCCCTGTTCTCCAGGACCTTTCAAAGATGATGGAGAGTGGCCCAGCAATGACTTCTGCCAGCTCCCTCAGCACTCGCGGGTGCATCCCATCAGGCCCCAGGGACTTGTGGGTATCCAGTTTGCTTAGTTGTTCTCTAAACAATTCCTTGGTGAGGAAACTCCCATGAAAGCAGCACAGCGTTATCTGGGCAGAGGGTTTGAGAGAAAAAGTGGCTTCAGCATTTAGGAACTAATTTCTGTAGAATCTGCTCCCAAATACTTAGGCCTCTTGAATGTGGGGTGATGCATACAAGTCCTCTGGTGCTTTTGCACACTCATACCCAAAAAGCCATGTGCTCTGTTAAGACAAGAAAATAGAAAAGCTTCATAATTCATTCTTGAGAGTCTTAATGGTGTGAGCTGTGGGACTTCATGGCTTTCCCATTATGAATTCATCTTAGTTCAGAAATGGATCACATATTGACCTCACTTGTTGGTGTCACTCCTCTGAGCTTGGTGGAATTCCTTGAGTGAGCAGAATCAGTGTTTTCTATTTAAACAGGCTAGAGGACAAACCAGCCTCCATATACTCTAGGACTTCACTCTGAAGAAAATCCCTTTGACAGAATCTTCAGTAACTAACTTATCACACAACATTAAAAGCAAAGTTTACTGTAAATATTAATTTGGGATTTTTCTATCTTGGTCATCTGCTTTTTAAAATGACTTGTTACTAGAATTGCCTTTGCAGCTTGTGATACTCTTTTCTACTTTCAGTTTCCCTTCTGTAGTGCCTCAGTTGTAAGTAGGCTGTGGTTTTTTGAAAATGTAGCTGTGATGTTTGCTGTGTTTTCTTATACAAGACCTGTGTTAAAAGAAAAAAACACCAAAACCCAAATAACCAACCAAAAAAACCAACCCCTAGCCAAAATTTAATTCTTCCCCCCACGCATTTAAGTTACTACTATCAAGACAAGTTTAACATACACAGTGTAATTGCTTCACCAAGATATTGTGTTCACAGCAGACCATACTTGTGCCTATTTTGAGATTTTTAGCAACATTTTTATTGTTAAGGGGTCCCGTTGTGTAGAGGGTGTGTGTGCACAGATCAGCTTGAACATGTGGTATGTAGATATTTGACCATAACTGCGGGTGATGAAGTCTTCACAATCATAGTCTGCCTCCTTTCACAGCATCACAGAATGGTCAGGATTGGAAGGAACCTCTGGAGATTATCTGGTCCAACCCCATTTTTGTTTGTTTGTTTTACAAATAGCAACCTCAATCTTGCATTTATGTTCCTGGATGCCAAGTAATGTCAGGAGGCTTCTGTATCAAATGGCAGCCCACCCTCCTGGTTTGACTGGTGGTGAGGAATTACAATTAGCAAAATACCACGACTTTCTGCACTCTTCTCAGAAGAGACGTCATTATTTTAATACCTCGTTCTCCGTATTTCTATTTTGATGCCTCCTCTGATTTTGATTTCATTTTCATATGGTAAGTTTGATTATTTTCTCTTTCCATTTTCAAATACTTCAGGTTACTTCAGGCACAAATTTTCTTGGTCAGTAGGTGACCTCAGCTACTGTTATTGTCAGCTTGCACTAAAATCAGCAGTCCCTAATTTGCTGGCATTTCATCTGGGGCTATTAAATGTGCTTAGAGAAGTTAAGAATCCCAAATCAAGTACATGGGATGCCCTAATTGTTTTTTTTCTTCTGTGAGCTAATTTCTCTTTTTGTCTGGGTGTGCCGCAGTGCCTCAGAGATCACTGGAGCTGCGTACGCATCTCTGGAAGTTTGAAGATCAGCCTGCCTTTGGTGCTGCTGCCACCATCCCAGGAGATGTGATCTCACTGCTGTTCCCTGGACTATTCAGTCGTGGGAAGGCTGCAGAGTTTGACACTTTGCATGGGGTTCGTTCATTTGAGTGTGTCCAGCCATCTAAAAACTGTCTAGTGCAAAGTAGTTGGCTGCTCCCCTTTGTGGAGAAGAGCACCTTCAGAGGGTGCTTCTCCCATCCCTCTTAAAAACCTTTCCTTGGGGTGACGTGAGTTGTCATCTGAACACATCTGTTTCTCTGACTCTAGGGAAAGCCTTAGCTAGTCTCTGGCACCTGTCACACAGGTAAAGGTAGATGAGATAAAGCCTCCCTTTTATTTAGAGGGGAAAAAAATGATCTTGTGTGCCATACTTGTACATCCAATGGTGGAAACAGCAACATCTAGAGCTGTGTCCTCCTTCTTTTGGAGGCGAACATAGCATTTCTGGGGATTTCAGTGAAGGTATGAATCAAAGGGCAGGTTCTGCCCCTCTTCCTCAAACGGAGCGATCCCCAATTCCCTGGGAAGTGCCAGCCTGGCGGGTGCTCGTTTTCCGTCGGTAAGCATGGACCGGGCAGACGTTGGCGTGGAGAGCCGTGTCCCCCGCACGCTGCGCGCTGGCATTTGGGCTGCAAACACTCCTGCCATCCTTCCCTTGCAAAGCTGCGCTGCCCAGCCGGGCACCCACCGTTTCCCTCAGATCTCCTTTGCCTGTAACAATCTTGAACTTGTTGACCTATGGGCCAATTAATTATTGATATAATGTTGCATTATTTAGCCTTGTTTCAGCAGACGGATACATTATTACCAGACAGACATTTGCCAGACAGGCTGATGGATAACATCCTAAAAAAAGTCTCAAGTTGCATTTGTACAATAAAGGACTGTAATTTCATTACTCTTCCCCCCACCCCTGCCTCTCGCTGGCAAATTAGTGCTACGCTACCTTGAAACCTTAATAGAAATCTAAGTATAATAACGATCTCTTTAGACAACGAGCTTAATCTTGACTTTGTTGGGGCTCTGGTCCTGATGTTGGTCAGTCCTCCGAAAATACAGAGGAAGTCTTCTTAACCAATCCGCTGAAGCTGTTTTTCTTAAGATACAAGAAATTGTTTTGTTTTTCAAACCCTTGCCGTGGAAAGGAGAACTGATTTCTCCCCGGTTGCTATGAGCTGTATTGCAACACTCCAGAGACACGGGCATAGCTTGATGTGTATCTCCCAGGGAAACCTGCCTTTGATTTTTTTCAAACCCCGCTGCAGTCATTTTGTCTAGATCCAAGAAAAAGGCGTATCAAAATGAATTATCTGTAATTTAAAACATGCATGCTGAGCGTTTTTGAACCTTTGTCACTGCAGCGTAGCTTCAGCTGAAGCAAGAATGAAGAACGCAATCAAAATTACGAGCGCAGTGTGCAGTCACAGCTGACGAGCAGTGCCGAATACGTGACAAGCTCATTAGCGTCTGCGTGCTGCCCTTTTCCCTCTTTCTCTGCTCGTCACGCTTCTCTCTGTCGCAACCAGTTTCTCCTCTGATGTCAAAATCCCACGGCTCAATACGTTGTCCATACGAAAGCAGAAGAGGCAAAAAAAGAGGAAGGAAAGCAGATGGAGGAGGATGAGGACAAGAAATGCAGTCTTGAGTGTTACAAATCTGGCAGCTCATTTGCTTTCCAGGGGCTTCCTCAGGAGAAACAGTCGGTTTGGGGGAAACAATTTCAGAAAGACTCAGCAGTTGTTTTCACAAGTGGTCTAGCACCAACTTTTTAATGTCGTGTGGGTACTTACTGCAGCACTTAGACACACTGTGGGGTTTTCAGAGCTGTGTAGCCTCCTGCCACCTTGGGTGCCCACGGTGAATGTTTTCATCCTTTGTGAGTCACTTCTGTCTCATTCCTGATTCACTGGTACAGCAGAGCTGTGTCTGAGCACCCGGGAAACCTCCCATAGTTCAACCCCAACTTGACCGATGTGTTTGGCCCCATCGCTCAGGGTCATCTCTCTCTTAGACTCTCCTCACTGTGCAGCCACACTAGCATTTTCCTTGGCTTTCAGGAACGCCAGCCACATTTGCTACCCTTCCACAAAAACAGGACCTCAGCCTCAAAGCCTCTGTTAATCCCTTCATTTCCCCCCGTTTAAGCATACCCTTTCCCAGAGGTGCAGCCTTGTTCAGCAGGAGGGGGTCCGTTCAAAAGAGATCCTTTAGGTTTGTCAAAAAATATTAGCAGACCTGGACAAAACAATAAATGAGGAAACCTGCATTGGTTTCCTCGCAGCTCTATACCGCATTGCGAGTCTTGGTCAGCGCCTTTGAGATGTCCAAGTTTCCCCAAGCTCATGGCTTCTCCCCCGGTTTACACAGTCGTCCTTAACTCCTGCTGACATTTTGTTGTTCATTTTCCAGAGCAATTGGTGAGGGACTGTCATCTCTCATCTCCTTTGTCCCATATCTCCTTCGTCCAGTCTGTCCATCAGTGCTATCAGGCAATCCCAGCCTTCCACCAGACAATCAGTTCCCACGTCTTTGAAGTCTCCACTTGAAAAATGGTTTTCCTGAATGGTAATCATCTCTTTTTTCCCCATAGTCCTTCATTTGAATAGATGAGCGTCAGAGTTTAGCAGCCCTCCCTTCTAGTCCTGGATAAGATGGAAGAATTTATCTTGTTGCACAGTGTGGGTTTTATCTCCATGTAGGGACAGGGAAGCAACTAACTCCCACACTCAGATCGAATTTTAAGTCTGACATGAGTAAATGTATAAAATGCGAGTCCCTAACACTGAATTCACAAAATCTCTGTAGACTTTCTAAATTATTTCAGGCTAGTTTACTGAAATTAAATTACATAAAAGTCACACAAAACAGCACATTATTATGTAATATTCCACAAAACAAGTGCTGTGATTTTAACTGAGTTGAACAAATAAAACATTAAGTGTAATTTTTGTTCAGGGCCATGTGTTAGCTTTTGAAAACAAAGAGGAAATAAATGAACCAAGTCACACAAAACATATGTCTGCAGAATAATGATAAAACATACACCGTATCTGGACATCTTGTAAGTGTGGTTTTAATTCTTGCTGCTGTTGTGGCTGGAGGCTTTTGCTGTGCTAAAAGGCTACACTGTGTTCATATTGCAATACAATATGATTTTTATTCCTACTGCATCGCGAATGATGTATTCCTTTTGCGATAACGTGGTGGGTTCTGACTCCTTCAGCTGAGACACCTTCCTGGGGAGCGCTGGAAACTTGCAGAAGGACAGTTCAGTCCTGCTGACTGTCTGTGATATGGGTCACCTATCAACCCACCCAGGATATGGAGGAGACTGACTGCGCCTTTGGTGTACAAAACCCTAAACTTTGAGACTAAGAAGTCGAAAGGAAGGATCAGTGTGTGACCAGCTGAATCTAACCAGTCTCATAGCAGAATTCTGTCGCTATGCTCTTAGGGCTGCTTTGTTAAAAAAGCCATATGAGAAGGGGTGTGTTTCTGTTCTCCCTATCAGGTGCAGACTTCATTTTGGGAAGAGAGGCTGTGGTGGTGGCTCTGACCATGCCAAGAAGACTCTCTAGCACTATATGGGCTAGAAAGGCACTTGCCTCTCTTGGCATGTTATGGTTCATGCCAGGATTAATCAAAAAGGCATCCTCAGAGGTATTAACAAGGTCCCTTTGGTAGCTAAAGATCTGTCTGTTCCCCAGGTTCATCGTTGCCTTACCGTCCATCATCCTGTCATCTGCCTGAACTTGTCTTCTACAGCTGCTGCTGCAGCCAGAACCCTGGCTCCCATGAACTGCTCGTGGAGCACAAGTACCTGGATCTTGGCGTTTGCCGTTGCATCTTTGTCATTCTCAGAACAGCGCAGTTGTGGTGCATTTCTGACAGTGTTCAGGTCATGGGCCAAGAGTATAACATCTTAATTCGTTTTTTCTTGTTAAATGTGATTTCATATTGTAGGTACACGTGTTTAGCTGTCAGCTTGATTCTTGCAAGAAAAGGAAAAACAAACCAGTAATAAATAGAGAAGTTGCACAAGCCAATCTTTAAATAATGGCATTGGGTGGAACACGTGAAATAGGAGCTGTGACTATTGGACTGCTTCCTATTCCTCCTATAAGCATGATATAAATTACAGCTGTTTAAACTGATGCAGCAACTAAGGAGAATACTGAATGCCTGAAGATGCCTCTGTATCCCTCCTGCTACTCCTGTTTCAGGTTTGTAGACTGAGAAGTAAAGAACCGAGCTCCAAGCCTTGTCCTCTTCCACCGGAGACTGCTTAGTTCCAGTGCACTGAGCAAAAGCATTACAAATTCACGCTCGTATTTCCTGATGTGACAGTCACTGGTGCTGCACAGGGCTTCGAGGTCCCGAGTCATGAAGAACTGAGTAATCAAGCACTGACTTTTCAATACTCTTTTGAATGGCTGTGGGAAGGGATTTCTAAATACTTAAAGAAATCAAGCCTTAAGAATGGAGGCATGGTATTCCAAAAATATGGAAACATGGCTTTTAAAAATCTTTCATAACTTCATTTTTTTAAAGGCCTTAGTTTAGATTTAGAAGGTAATGACTCATTTTTGCAGCATTTCATATATCACATGAAGTATTTTTTTTGGTGAAGGCAGGTTAATGTGACCGGTAGACACGTATTCCTCTACCAGTACATTTGTATTTAAATCAATGAGTAGTTTAAATGATTAATACCATTCCAGATTTCTTCAGACATCATCATTTAACATTAAGCCACAAATATCTTATTTTTAAAAAAACATGTCTTCAAATGTTTGTTTTTGAAACTGTGGTGGTATCACATACCTGAGATATAAACACATTTAGAGTAGCAGAATGTCCTCATTTTTTCTTATAATATAAATGCTTCCAAAACATATTGTAAAATTTAGATTTTGAAGCACTGAATTCCTCTGGATTCCTACAGTTCTGTCCAGATTATATAAAAAAAAAAAGAGAAAAGAAATACTGAATCTTAGTCTTTCTTACAGAAGTCATTGACACAACTTCTTCTGACTTCATTAGCTACATGCCAGTATCACAAAATTCTGGGAAGAACGAGAAAAAAGGGGTTCTTTGGGACAGAGGTAAGAGGTATCTGAAACACCATGTGCCAGAGCGATTCTCCTAGCCCCCAGCTCAATCTTTGCCATGCTTTTTCCTGGGGACTTCTCTGGGTAATCACGATGAATTATTCTGATGCCCCACAGCTGACCCCAAGTTCTCCTCTTTCTGGAGAGCCTCACATGCCCTTCCTCATCATGAGATCACATGCATCCACTGCAGACAGCAGCGTGTAAGAACAACCTTCTTGCCTCAGAGCGGAAAGGGACAAAAATGTCAAGCACTATGGGTATATGAGACAAGACCAGTTTCAAACCCAAAAGATCTTGGGACCACCATTTTAGGGTATTTCAGCTCACTAGACACATTTGAAGCTCTCATCCCTAACATGTATTTTTGCAGAAGTGTCCTACGCTTAATGATGCTACAGTTGTAATCCTTAGGACTTTCCTCCTTCACAGATTAAAGTTATAAGATCATTTTGTTTGTGAATTAACTTGTATTGTTATCTAGGACAAATAATGCTCTTGGTCAAAATGTTACCAACAAATTTGTTGTTTACTTGAATCTAGATATAAACATGACCTTTCAACTTTTTGAGGAAGAAGCTCCTTTTTAACACGCATTTTTCACCAGAAGAACAAAAGCTTGGAGATGATTTTATCCACAATTGTTTCCTTAATCATCATCATCTTTTTTTAATGAAATGCTAATGTTTTATGGGGGAGGGAGGAATAGTTTTCTGGGCAGTTCTATTCTAAACTAAACCCATCCGACATGGATATAATCAAGATTTTACAACTACTTAAATGGATCAGTGCAAGAGGGAGTCATTTACACTCTCCTGGAAGTGGGGAGTGATGCATACGCACCATCATCAGAGATACTTGATTGAACCTCAAGAAGAATGCTATTAAGCTTTTTGCATTAATTATGCTTAAAACCATCCCTCTAGTGATACTGGGGCTAATTTTTAATTGATACACTTAAATCAATTCCTTCATGGACAGGCATTTGTTCATTATGAACTCGTTTTTACGCAGGGCCACTCTCGGAGAAAGCACGCTAATATTGTTCCGTCAGCAGTCAGGTACATTAGAGAAGCAATTGCTATACGTCTCCTTCTGATGTGTTTTGATGGTGCTCATTTCTTCTGGCATGCTTTTAGCTCCCCGTGATTCAGATGTGTCAGCTACTATGGCTGTAAGAAAACATCGATGATGGATTTATAACACCCAGACTACAACTTACTGACCTGAAAAATGGCTAAGTATTTGCTTTTGAAGCAAAAATGGTTTTATCCGTACAAAAAAACATGCTTCCTAAGTTCCCATTCTGTATTTTAATGAAGCATTTTACCCTGGTTATAATTCATGACTCTTGTCAGAAGGAGTTTTCTCGGTGAGGCATAGTTGGGGTAGCTACTGAATTTAGGGGAAGGAATCAGCTTAATCTCTGTGAAAGTGAAGTTGTCTTGTAAAGTGTCAATTGAACTGTGTTGTGTAATGGTTCTGAAATCTCACTGTCTATATTAAGAAGGAGTTTCTCTAGGCAGAGAGATGCTAGAGCTCTGTCAGGAGGATGGTTGTCCAAGGAGGGATGCTCTACAGGCCTCCCTCTGGGAGCAAATGAAGTTGCCTGTTGTTCTTCTTGTTGTTGCTATATGGGTTTTAGAGCAGCTCCCACCTGAAATCAGGTCTCAGAGTGCTAAGTGCTGAAGAGGTATGAAGGACGGCACAGCCTCTGCATTAAAGGTTAGCACTCCAGACAGAGATAGGTTAGAAGAATCAAAGGATTAGTAAAAAATTGCAATATATGCAGACAGAGCTCTCTTTCTGCCAGATGAATTCCAGCAGTGAGATCAGATGTCAAGGCTCCAGTCCTGCCATCCTCGTTCAAACAGAAATCCTGTTGTACTTCTGAGCAAGCCGTTCCAGCATGAAAACCCAACAGATTATTAAATAATGAATTGGATGTATCTAATATTTATTTTCCATCTATGTTCTTCCAGTGGAGGAAATGCTCCCTGGGACAGTGTCAGCTCTGGGCCATTCATGCTAGATTTGTTGAAAGCTTTACTGAATCTCCTGAGAGAAAAAAATAATCTGCCCAACAACGATCCCACTGGATGAAGTCAGGAGATCTCGGTTCACTTTTCAGACTGACTACAGATTTTCCTGTGTCCTTGGATTAGCTATTCAACCCCGTTCTTTTTCAGTTTACCATCTGCAAAATGGGAATGACAGTATTTCCCTCTCTGACAAGGAACAGTCCTCCACTGAGGTACTATCCCCAACTGTAGGATAGATCTGGGATATATTCTTGGACTGTTTTGTCTCAAGTAAATAGGGTCTCCCATGTGCAAGTTAAATGGGATCTCTCTCACACAGTCATATTTTGAGGGCTAGCTGGATTGGGGAGGACAAGTAAAAGGGTCTGCTTTTTAAAAATGATTTCTGTGCTGCAAATCAGTTTAAGTGTTTTGAAGTTACATAAGATCATCCCCTGTTGATGTTGGACAGAAGGAGTCAGATTGTTTGGCTTTGAAGTCCATCACAAAGTGGCTTCTTCCCCTCCCTTCCCCGGCAAGTACTGCAATATTTCTTCCGTCCCACAGGGAGAATTTAGCTTCTAGTCCGGGCTACCCCTGGAGCACCTTGAACTGCATCTCTAATAGGGCCACGGGGATTTTGTAGTATATAATTCATAACCAGAAACACTTCCCTTATGGAACGGTTCCTTGACACACCCTAGGCTGAGGGTAGACAGCTGTGGTTTTCCTTCCCCTTCAGAAGACTGGGTTAACCTTCCTTCTGCAAGTCACTAATGGAGGTATTTAGGTCTTGTCACCCCTGCTGCTGCAATGGTGAGTGGAAAATAGAAGTTACTAAGCACTGAACAGGCAGAAATCGGGCAGAAGAGCAAGGTGCCCCTATGTGCTGCTCTCCTTGAACCTTAGCTTTAGCATTTCATCATAAAACGCATTCTGTCCTTGGCCTCTGGATTGACGGTGCCAGTTACAAGAGTGGGTTTTGTGGTATCGACCTCTCTGGAAGTACGATGGAAGCAAAGCCCATCCCACCATGGTCAGACAGTCGACAGCTTTTGGTCATTACCACACCTGTCTGGATGTCGATCCGTTGCTGCTGCAGCAGGAGAGTGAATAAAGGAGCTATTCCCTCCTGGAGGAGACGGACAGCGCTTGGGGTCCTCATGGATGGTCCTCATGGATGGCTCGGGTGAATGGTCTAGCGGGGAGAGCAGGGCTGCATCAAGGTGCTCAGCTTTGTAAGATCCTGCCTTTACTTGCCCGTGGAGGGGACTGGGAGCTGGCAAGGGGAGCGATGAGAGACCCGGAGCTGCAGAGACCCTGCCCCTTGGCCTGAGGAGACGGCGGAGCCCAGAAAAGGCTGCTGCCATTTTGGGGGAGCGGAAAGAAACCGAACCCACTTGCCTGTCCTTCTGCCACCCACCTCCCCATCGGCTGAGCCCCGCCAGCCTCCTTGGCGGGGGCCCCAGACACTTCTCCGCTGCGCGAGAGCCTGCGCTGGGAGTTCCTACCTGCTCCCTTGTTTACAGTTCCCCAGCACAGACCTGATGTCTGCTCTCTCCTTTCAGCTAATTGGCAGACAGAGGCCTCGAGGGGTTTGGTTTGGTGCCATCAGACTCCTGCTAGCTCCGGCGGTGGTGTTCTTCCCCAGACAATGACTTCAGTAGCCTCCGGGCACCCCAGAACCTCCTAACAAACATCTCTCATAACTGCCTTATTAACTGATCGCTGTAGTAAGATAATAATTAACACCCTTACTTGCGTCTTAGCTCAGCCAAAAATATTCTCAAGTGGACTTAGAAATGCATAAAATGAATAAATGATTTATGTTTACTATTTTTAATGGAGCTACTTATTAGCAACGCTCTAATACAGAGCACCGTAAAAACACTCCTGATTTCGTTACAGATTTAGAAGGTGGTAATGAAAAGCTGTAGGGAATAAAACGGGGAAACACTCCCCGAGCCAAATTCCTCTCGGTTGTATTTATAGATCTTGCTGAGTTGAATCCTAGAGAGGATTTTGGCCAGAAAAGCATTGAAATGGGGAGAAATCTCTTGTCATCTACTCATTGCAGCTCACGCATTCAGAACCTGTACCAGCCAAGAGAAGGGTCCCTACCCTGTAAGTACAGACATAAAAACGCAAGTGCAGGACGTATATGTCGGGATCAGGTGAGAAGAGTTGTGTTTACACACACACTCGGCGTTTCTGACTGTACGAGGCATGAGACGGTGGGGAATTCGGCCTCAGCTGATGAGAGTTGAGGGAGAGGGAAGACGTGCTGAGCTTTTCGTGGGCGCTCCTTTCAACCAGAGCAATGTCACTACGCCAGGGCCTGGTGTTCATTGGGGGTTTCATGTGAAAAAGTGAAAAAAACTAATGGGATGATGAAAGATTTCTTATGCGGGCGCTTGAAATAAATTCTCTTTGGCTTCTATCATGGCAGCCTGAAGGAGCTGTGCTGGCTTTGGGATGCAGATCATACAGTGCCGGCATCTCTGCCCTCGACGGGAAGTGGGAAGGTTCATGTGGCAAATCGTCACTGATTTATGTTGTTCCTTACAGTGATAAGAACACTAATTAGGAAGACATGGTGGCCTTTAGAGAGAGCCCTGAGGTAGAACTCTGGGGACATGAGTGCTGTGCCTTGCACGGTTGCTGGATGACCAGAAATGCCACCCTTTTTCCATGTCCTCTGTACAAAATCGAATGCACTGACCTTTGTGTTTAAGGTTCAGGACCTTTGTGTTTAAGGTTCAGGTGCATTTAGAAGCCTTGACATATGGGAACAGAGCATGTGAACTCTTCACAGTGGATGGCTTTACTTGAATTCAATTCTTCAACCACAAATATTGTTTGCTAATGCTGTTCCTGAAATGAAGAGACGGGAGTCCATCGCAAGCTGCCGTGGCCTATGACTGTTGTGTGACACACAACACACATAATTCCCAGATTTGTTTGACCGACTGTCTAAATCACATTGTTTTATTCCAATGCAGAGCGAAGTCCTAAGCCCTGCTTCCCGCTTACTTTTCAAGATCTTCTACTGATCTCTCTTCAGTGAAGATGACAATGCAGGCACATATCCAGCTTGTGGGTTTACCCTGAGATACGTATTTTGTATTTAGGATATTTCTTTTTACGCACACTCCATCCTGCAAATGCTAATAGAACGCTTTTACAAATGCCATTAAATACCTGCAAATATTTTCTTGCCGTCTTTGCTGCATTTGCTCATCTGTTGTGAGAATCAATAATGTTCATCAGCTGAAGTTCCCCAAAAGAATTCGAAATGCCTGGCTAGCAGCACTATTAGAGGCATCCGATTTTTCTTCTAGATGGACAGGATTTCAACGCTGTCTGAAACATCAGGGCACTTTAAGGTGCTAGAGATGTCAGATCATTAGTCTCTGGACATGGTAGACGATTTTCCAAACTACCATTTTTTTCACTAACATGTAAATGAAACATCCTGTGGATATTATCAACATTTCTTAGGCAGTCCTATCAGTCAGTCACATACAAGCTAAAGGCTACAAAACTCTGCCTGTCATGAAGAAATACAGTATTTTAAGATAACTACCATACCGACCTCTCTGATGTGTCTTAAAATGATGTATTGCTCTATTTTTTTTAATTTCCAGAAATAAAAAAGAGTTTGCTTCAGGGCAGAGACAGTCTAAAAGCTTGTGCTAATAAATCTATGCAAGTTTAGTAGTGCTTAATACATATTCTGCTTCAAGTGCTTTTTAAATGCATTATCACCTTTAAGTAAATACTGTGGAAGACTGCCAAATGCCTGGATGCCATTCTCCGTAAATTTATGCATTTATATCATTAATGCAATGAAATGTTTAAACTTTCATTGAATTTTGCTAACTGATTTGCAGTTTGAATGGTAGTAATTTTATGCATTTATCAATTACCATTTAAGTAGCTGCTATAATATTTCTGTTTAGGCAGGCAAAGCACACTCACCAAAATACTTTTCATCTATATTAGATTTGGGAGGAAGTATTCGAGTAGTTGCAAAACAGAGGACACATCCAAGGTATAAAGAGTTCAGAGTTGCTCATTCCTGATATGAAACAATATTGAGCCTTGCAGAAATATTTTTTGGGGGGCATCTCAGGTTCTTAGCCTACTGAGCAAATACTTCTCTGCGGCACACTTGTGATGCAAGTGGGTCTAAACTGTGCCTCATCAAAATTATTATCAATCTATCCTGTGTTGCTGTTATGCTGAGAAACTGTGGCTCCGTTGCATGGTGTCCTGGAACAAATTCGGAAGATAACCGTTGCCTCTGGGAGTTGATATCCTAAAGATGTATGGCCACTTTATGCAGCTGTATATGGTTGTACAGGGTTCAAGGTAGTGGTGAATTAAGGCTACTGTGTTTTGTGTCATGATGCCACGTGTCGCCTTTCATGAGCTGTAGACGCCTCCTGCTCCTTTTGTTCTTCTTGGCTGCTGGGTGCCTCCCCACCCAGCTCCCCTCCACATCCTCGCTGTGGTCGGTGCCTGTCCAGCCTGAAGTACCAGGCACTGCAATAACCATGGCAGTAACAGCTGGAGGAGGGAAAGAAAGGATTTGTGGAGGGCCCCCATCACAGAATGGTAGGTGTTGGAAGGGACCTCTGGTCATCATGTAGTCCAATACTCCTGCTAAAGCAGGTTCATGTAGAGCTGCCTGCACAGGATTGCATTCAGGCAGGTTTTGAATATCTCCAGAGAAGGAGACTCCACAGCCTCTCTGGGCTTTTTCCTCATGTTCAGATGGAATTTCCTGTGTTCCAGTTTGTGCCTGTTGCCCCTTGTCCTGTCGCTGGGCACCACTGGAAAGGGTCTGGCCCCATCCTTTTGACACCCCCCCTTTAGGTATTTATAAGCGTTGATGAGATCCCCTCTCAGCCTTCTCTTCTCCAGGCTAAACACACCCAGGGCTCTCAGCGTTTCCTCACAAGAGAGGTGCTCCACTCCCCTGAGCATCTTCGTAGCCCTCTGCTGGACCCTCTCCAGTAGTTCCTTGTCTTTCTTGAACGGGGGAGCCCAGAACTGGACACAGTACTCCAGATGTGGCCTCACCAGGGCAGAGTAGAGGGGGAGGATGACCTCCCTCGACCTGCTGGCCACACTCTTCTTGATGCACCCCAGGATACCATTGACCTTCTTGGCCACCAGGGCACATTGCTGGCTCATGGTCAGCTTGTCCACCAGGACTCCCAGGTCCTTCTCTGCAGAGAATGGCGTGGGTGTATGATACAGGCAGACGGGACGCTGCCCCATCTCCGTCCATTGTCTGGGTGGAGTGAAGGAGGCCACAGACGACATCTGTGTGCACCCACCTCTTCTAATGGTATTGGCACGTTGGGCTTTGGTTGTTAATAAGAGAGGAAGTAGACAAAGCTGCAGTGGTATTAAGATGAGAAGCCTTTGGTAATGTGTTTCACCAATTCTTCTTTTGTAGCAAATTATGCAAATTTTGTTTTGAGCTGTTCTTCCTCCAGCCAGGCGGAGCTGTAGGTTTCATGTGGGTTATGTATATGTAGCTGCGAGAAGATTTACCTACAAAATGGTAGCACGTATGAGGATCAGTAGTTTGAGCACTTGCATCTCCAGCGGATGTCAATACACAGCAGCAGACTATGTTTAAAATTTTTTTAAATCAAGCACTACCTGTTTAGGAGCCTACCTGGAGGTAGACATTACAGCAGAGTAATTTTAAAAGAGCTGTTTATTGTCTTTTTGAATTTATGCTAGTTTACTTAAAGTTTTTTTTCAAAATATTGACATATTTGTTAAGAACAGTCACTAATTTACAAGTGAGCTGATCCACCTTATAATTCCTCTTGAATTTTTACTATAAGAAAAAAAAAGACTATATAATGTTCCTGTATATTTTTTGCTCAAGTTTCAAGTTTAGAAACAAGTGAACAATGGATCAAGTGCCTTGTTTGAAGATACAGAAAAACATTTTTCAGCTCCCACTTGGATTTAGTTTTCAAGAGTGACTAATAAGAAGGTGGTGATTGCTTCATTATTATGCACTGAACTGAGTGCACAATATAATTATATATTTCAGTTGTAATTAGGAGATTTAATTGATTTGTTTTAACTAAATTAACAGACATCGGGAAAAAAAAAATTGTGGCAGATTTTGAAATGTTTTCCACGCAGCCAGCTGGGTTCAGCTGAACAGAAATATCTGTCTTATTTCTGGATAATGTTATGAAGACCAAAAACCTTACTACTGAGAAACTGTTATGAAATAATCTTGCATTTCTTCAGTGCTCTCCTTTACATGACAAAAATTTACCAGTTGAATTTCACAGAATTCTTATGAGATGGGTATGGACGCCTTTGGGGAGAGAAAAAGTGGCAGAAATGACTCAAACAGGAGATGTTTCCATGCATTGCCATAAGAAATAGGGTTAAAGTGCAGATTTCCTCTTATTAGATTGGTTAATTGGTAACTCTGCTACCCAGTTAGGCAAATGGAAGCATTATTTAGAAACCATCTTCTTCCTCCTTTTTGGTCATCTACTTCCCTCTGATTCTTTTCCTGCCTTTGCAGCCTGACTCCATGCTGCTTCTTGATTCTGTGTTATTCGAACAAGACGGCTTTTCATTTCCAGATTTTAGCATGGAAGCAGAAATGTTGGTACAGCGTGAGAGGCTGAAGGTGCAGCGTGGCTGCTAGAGTCTTACTGCAAGTATTAAAAGGCCTCTTCCATAATTTTTTACCAGCCTTTTGTCTTGGAGGAGAAGGGGGATATTCAAAAGCAATGCTTAGAAGGCCTAGAAGGTGAAATCTGTCTGCAGGATTTACATCCACTCAGATGCTTTATCTACCCGGGCTGCTTGATCCATACGACCCACAAGGGCTGCCAAAACCAGCCGCTGACCCTAGCGCTGAGAAGGCTGGACATCCCCACCCAAAAAGTGTTTGCACTAATGAGTTTCTGTGCAAAACTAATTTGGCTTTTGGCTTCTGTTTCTGTGATCGTACGCTATTTTGAATTTTTCTGATTTCAGTACGCCCACGTTGCAAAAATAAATAACAGCCCCAGAATCTACCCCACGCGACTCGTCCTGGGAAAAATGCTGCCAATAAGTGTGGAGAGAAGACGTGCCTCGGAGGCAGCCGTGGTTTGCTGCTCATGCATCTCTGTAGTAGCTGACTGTAAGGAGTAGCTTAGAAACCTCTGGTGTGAGAATGAGGTGGGGCAGCTGAAAGCTCTGTGGTTCCTAAATTTATTCTGCTCTTACATTTACAAGAATACGTAAAATTCAGCGTGTAGCTAAATGCACGTGGAATAGGAGAAAGAAAACCTAAAGGAAAGGCAGTAGCTGGGCACCCTTCTGGGAAAACCTGTTCTAGTTTTTAGGAACAGTTCATAATCCGCTGTTTACAAACAGCAGTAACATCAACATACAGCACAAACGACTCATACTGAGACAAAACTAAAAAAAAAAAAAAAAAGAAAAAGAAAAAAAAGAAAGCAAACCCCCCAAAATTGCCACTGAGTTTTGACACAGGGCACTAAAAATAGGCACATTCAGAAAGAAAGTCACGGCACAGCAAATGGCTCCCCTCTATTAATGAGTCACGTAGGGACTCTGCACTAAATGGGTGAGACAGATTTTTCTCTGAAATGCTTTTCTTTGAAAATATGGTTTCATTTGAACTAAAAATTTCTTCAGGAACTTGTCAGCAACAATTTAATTTCATTTAGATATCTTGAGGCAAAGAGATCCTTTGATAATGTCAATCATTTCACGTCAATATTTTCAGAACGTACACTGCATATTTTTATTTCAAATGATTGTTCATATTTACATATTTTTTCGGTTCCTTCGAGAAACGTTTAGAATTAAGGTTGAAAATCAGGATGAGATGGATTCATTCATTCCGACAGCAATAATTCACTTGACACATAATGCCTTTCTATTTTTCATGTCTTTATGTAGGGAATAACAAAATTTATTGTAACCCTGATAACACAGACGCAAAACCTATGGAAAAATATTTGCTTTAACAGCAATGTATATTACCAGGAAGTCCTGAAATGGATGGTTTGTTCTAAAAATCCATTTTGTGTTAAGTGTGTTTGCATTGAGAGTGTTGGCTGGATCATTATGGCTCTGTTTAGGAATGAAAACAAGTTTTGAAAGAACAGCTTTTAATGAAACAGTAATTTTTTTTCTGAGCTGTAGGAGAAAGCAGAGTTCCCAAACACCCTTTAAAGCACGGGACGTTCTGAACTCTACAGTCAAACCGAATGAAAATCAGGGGGGACACACAGAGAAAACTCATACATGTGCTGTTGATTTGAACACGGACTGCAAGGCTTTATATCCCTTCGCCGTGAGCAGACAGCTCGACATTTAAAACTTGGCAAACCGCAGCGGGAGCAAGGGTGTGCCCTGGCTTGGGCAGGACCAGCAGCTGCATCTGGGCCCGGGGTGCAGCAGGGAGATGCTGCGAGGATACGGTTACATCTATGGGGACATCCAGAAAGCTGTTCATCCCCGAGATGTGGATCCGGGTTCTGCTACCCCTTTCCTATCTTCAAATAAAATCCTGGTTTTCAGGCACGTGGAATGCTTGTTGCTATAGTGCAACAACAGGATGTACAGGAGCTTAGCATCTTTGGAAATACGGCTTTATATACTGTGTTATATTTCCACTTCCAACAGTAAGATGAGGAGATTGAAACTTTCGTCGTTTCTTGCCCTTCCCCGTCCCGTCAGGTTAGACTGTTGGCTGTCTCATGCTCGCTGTTATGACTCCATCTCCGTTTATGTCTGTAAGCTCAATTATATTATTTTTATTATTAATACATATTATACTTCTGCAGAAAAAATACAGCAAAACAGGGAAGGGATTACATATTTGGATCATCAGCGCATCAGGGTGATTCATAGCAAGGAAAGAGTTGGTCCATTTTACTACCCCTTGGCTACTTAGTGGTCAAAATTCATAGTTTATAAAAATGTCAAATACTTTCAATATTTTAAAGTAACACTGTTGTAAAGATTTTTTCTGAAAGGAAATACATGTAGTTAGTCACTCGCTTCTTTGCACTCTAGGAAACCCAAACTTAGCATTTAGGAGCCACATTGCAGCAGGAAGTAAAAAGGCCTAAAAATGGAAAATGAAAGCACATCAGCCCATTTTGCTTTTTGTTTGGGGGGTAGAAATGCAAACTTTAAAAGCACAAATAGTAATCAGATCTCAGCTTTTCACTTTTAATGAACATAAATTCCACAGCCAGAGTGAAATTAAAGAATAGTCCCATATGCCCTTTTAAAAGCTTGAAGTTTATAGTGTTTTCTCTTTTTATTGTAGGAAACCAAGAATCTGTTTATTATCTGTTTATTATAAGGCAAAAAACACTTTCAAATGAAATATCTTTGACTTGGAAAAGACAAAACCTCAAATTAAATGGGAGAGTTTGAATGCAGTGTTGAACTCCTGCTTTCTGTTAGCAGGATACAGGAGTTTCTGAAATCTGAAGAGAAACTGATATAGGAGTAACAGCAGTAGTAGAAAATTACTTTAGGTTTGGAGCCACATATGCGTGGGTGAAGAGTGTTGGAGAAGCCAGCGAAGCTGGCTGAAGCGAGTTTCCTATTCTGGAAGAAGCTGGAGTCTAAAGACAGGATCCATTAAATGTATGAAAAGGTATCTATTTCTTCGCCCACCTGAGCAGACTGGGGAGCAAACCACAGTATCAGTGAGCTGTAGTTTCAGTGGTTGCCTACCAGTTCGCGAGGAGCTGATGGTCAGGTCTCAGTACTTCCCTGGAGTTCATCCAAAGCATGGAAGGAACAACGCAGATGGCAGGAGCAAAGGATTTGGATGGAGTACCAGGGAGCCAGTCTGCACCCCGTACCATGGCATTGGAGCACCTCTGTAAGCAGCTCTCAAAGCTCATAATTAATCTTCCGTTGTTTGCAGGCTATGGGTGCACTTAGATAAGGCACATGCAGAAGTGTCTGCAACCCCCAGGCCCTCAAAAATCTACTTAGCCCACAGCTGACATCAATAAAGCCACTTTCTGTGACTTGTGCTGTCTTGTGGCTGTTGAGGTGGGGTGGGATGGGATGTGCTTTGCCTTGCCTTGCCTTTTGTTTGCAACTTCTGTCTGGTCACACACACTTGGTAGGCTCAGAAGAGTACGCTGAGAGATTTGAGCTGATTGTAACTCATTAATGGTGTTCAGAGCAGTCTGAGAGAGGAAGGGCCGTAACCAGGACATCATATGGCTGCTCTACCAGAGTACAACCTGGGTGTGGTTTCACAGCTGTGAAGAGGAGGTTCTCCTTGTGTTGGCTTTGCTGTTGAAATGTAAGCAGGTGTTTGAAGGAAGAGAAACAGCCTGGATGCTGTGTGGGATGTACTTTGTCTCTGCAATGGCTGGTTTTCTCACAGTTCTCCTTTATTTTGTTAAAGTTTGGTGGGGTTTTTGGGTCCATTTTGTCATGAATTTCACTGAGGTATTTTGAGAAATACCTGGGTGGATGGAAGCCCTATGGCTTATGGTCCCAGTGGGGTTTCTTACTCACTGAGACAGATTTTGGTGGGCAGAGAGGTGTACCCCAGAATAATTTATGTAGCTTTCCACTGCCTGGAACTAGCCTAGGAGATACATCGAATCTAAGCAATACCTTCCCTCATCACATGTGTCGCAGTTTTCTAGTAAAACTGCAGATTAAGTTTTAATGGGAGGAATGAAAACTTGGGAGTGGTTGGGAGAGCAGGCAAGTGTTCTGCAGGGGCATGGCAGGTTGCTGTATCGCCCATTCACGGCTGAAGAGTGACGTGGCCAGCGGACACACAGGAGAAAAGGCAGCGAGCTTGGGCTGAAGGCGCACAGAGTACCAGCTGCAAGGTTACAATGAGAGTCTTTACCTTGTCTAATCCTAAAGACGAGACCGTTTTACCTGTATTAGCTGGCACAAGAGCAGCATGTTCTTTAGAAGAAGGTACGATATTCCTTAATGTTGGATTCCACTATTGCAGAAGGCAAACTCTTAATGGCCAATGTGACCGTGTACTATCACTCCTGCTAGAGAGATGCTAAGGCCACTGGGGATTAGAAACCTATCCAACAGGTAGCATGCTAATTACTGGCTCCTGCAATGTTACCCTTTGCTTCTCTGCTTCCTCCAGGAAAGTTTTATTTGCTTCAAGCCCTTGGGTTTGGTGTTTCAGAAAGGAAAGGCGCTTGTCCGCAAGCGAACCTCGTTGAGGTAATTCAGTTTTTGAGGTCTTTGGATAAAAGCTTGATTCATTTTTCAGAGAATCTCTTTAGTGATCATTTCGGAAAGCTTCCAATAGCACCTGGCACAAGGGTTACTGGAAAAGGCTTAACATCTTGTTCGCTCTGCTCATTTCCAGGGAAAATTTGAGTCTCCCTGTTATTGTAGTAAAATTTGGTAAAATAATAATGTCTGCTTTCGAGCCCTTCCTGAAAGTGTTATGTGTTGCTTTGGTAGTTAATCATATCAAATAATCATATCAAATACTTCAAACTGAGAAAAAAGTGTCTTTCTGGAGAATGGTGAGACGCTACAGAAAGGCACAAATATTTGCATTGGAAAGTCTATTATTAATAACTCGTATTCTTCCAAGAAATTTAACATTTCAGTGCCTGCTGGGTTTTGTTGTTTAAATCAGTGTAGCAGTCTGCATGGGTTAAGCTTCCTAACTAAATTACTAAGTGTAATTAAACTAAGAAATGCATAGCAAAGACCCCAATTTATGTTGAGAGGTAAATGGGATCTGTAGCAGAGGGAAAATACACTTTATGTGAGGCTGGTTCATGAAGTATTTCGCATTTAGCATAAACAGCCTCCCGGCTACTCTGTTGTGTAGATTCCTAATCTCATTTAATTCAATTTACTTTCCTCTTGTGGGCAGCTATAGCACCTTTTGCACCAGCTTTAAGGGCTATAAATCCTGTATTCATATAGCGAGCTACTACTTTCCCTGGGGGCTTGAAAGAAAACTTAGATCTTAGAGCACGCGAAAAGGGGTGCTTTGACCTGAGCTGAAGAGTTAATCTGATGAAAACTCGAGCGCGGCCTCGGCTGAGCTTTGTGCTCAGTTGTGGTATCGAGCCAGGGAAGGACCAAGCCAACGAGCATATTCTGGCATCGGCTTTTGGAGGTTACAAGAACCTTATGTATCATTTTATGTATTTTCTTTTCATGTGTATATAATCAATTCCAGTGGCGAGGCTTGTGTTTTGGTTCATACAGCCAAGCCAGGCAATTGACTTGGCTCCATTTTCAAACCTCTTGGCTTGCTAAATGTCAGAGCCTAAGTAGGGCTTCTCTTTGTACTCCAATCTTGTACAATTGGCCGGAGTTAACGTGTGTTCCCTGAGAGTACATGCACGGCCGTGAATACAAATCAAACCTAGTTAGGAGCCAAACGCAGAGGTCAGCGAAGCAAATATTTTTGTCTCCCCAAACTACCTTTCTTGCCTCCTGGCACAGCTATGTGAGGCCCAAGCTTGAGAAGTCTTCTAAGTCCCATATGCCAAGAACTGAAAATGAAATGAAGTAATAATGCTAATAGTGTAAATGCATTGACAGTCTCTGTTAAAGTTCCCCAGTGACTTACTGGATTCTTGCACTTCTGCACCTAAGAGAAACTATAAATTCTCTGGAAGAGGGAGGCACTGGACGGATTTTTTGTGATGGTTTCTTCAGAGTGTTGACTGTCTTAGATCTCCTTAAATAAGGTGGCAGAAAATACAGACTCCTGCAAACAAAAGTGATCAGTTCACCATGAGGTATTTAAATTTCCAGTAATACCTAGGAAACAGTGAACAAAAGAATGTTTAGGGAATTAATATTAAATACATTATCTTTAGATGAGTCTTACAGGCTTTGACTGAAGAGACGGACAGATGCAATTTTGCAACAGTTTTATTGGAACATGGTCAGAGATATTCTAGTTGCAGCTGAACGGAGTCAAGAAACTATCACTCTCAAGATGAGCTAGCTTAAAAAAAAAAAAAAAAAAGCCCAAACAATAAACCTACTAAAAAGTATTTAAGCTAAGCTGGATCACTCTGACAGAGCCAGATTTGGGAGTGTCCGCACATGTGGTTATGTGGCTCATGGAAAAGGGTGGTAACCCCTAATGGGGGGCAGTGGATAAACAGCTGTGGGCAGGCTGGAGGTGGTAACCTCTTAACCTGGCTCAGCTGCTGCTGGAACAGCACGTCGGGGCTGTGCCCTTACTTACACAACACTGGGATTTCTTAATAGACGAATTCTTAGATGGAAGAGCAAGCTGCTGTCCAAGTTCGCGATGGGATGTGCTGCATCCCAAAATGTATGCATAAATATACATTCCCCAAACGTGTGTGCTAAGTGAACATTCAGTCCTTAAGAGCACCAGCACATAATACTGGCTCCGGTTCCTCCCGTAGCCATCGTGGTTGGAGCACAGTATGTTCCAAACAGCACATTTTGCTGCATGAGTCTCAGCTGTAGATCTCGAGCAGAGAGAGGCTTCTATTAAATGCATCTGTACTTGTGTGTCTTTGGTCTGTATCAGATTCTCCTAAGGTTACTTAAACTGCTTCCAGACCAAGCTCTCTTATGCCCCCACTGCTCCACGATACTCTTAACCCTCTCCTCACCTACCATCCATCAATCAGGACAAGCCACTTGCCTGAACCCGGTGCAGTGCCCAGCGCTGGTTCGCCTTGTGGGAAGAGTTATTAATTGGTTAAGCTGAAAATAAGGCACTGCTGCACAAGTCTCTCTAAACACGAGGAGGAACGAAGGGCTGTGCTTTGCTGAAAGGTCACGGTGAGCTCACGCCGGCAGGAGGACAGCATTTTTGGGCAGGACTCTGGCTGGGTGGAGGGAGCTGCCTGCATCGTTCCAGGGCTGAACTGGCGAGAGGCTGTGTGGGGGGAAAGCCTGACCACACCAAAAGAAACAGGGGTGTGGGGGAATTGGATATGAGAGCTCCAAGCATTGGGTTGGTTTAGATTTGATGCAAAGAGATGGAAAGATGTGGTTTACTGCTATTAATACCTTTGTTTCGTTTTTTGCCCCCAGAGCATCTAAAAAGCTATGACAGGGTAATGATGAGACCAACTGTATGCTTTATCATGAGGCTTTTCCTCAGGCTTTTTGTCCCATACGCTTTCAATCTCTGCTGCACCGCGGGACCACAATGCCTGTGATTATGTGGATCACAGAGACCCTGTAGCAATTAGTCCTCACCCGACTCTGGAGTGTGCCGTCCCGGAGGAGGGGTTGCTGCCATGCTCTGCTGACTTCTGCTATGTCTGGCAGCAGGTGGGAGAAGGTGGGGTAGAGAAGATCCCACGTTATGCTGCCAAGCTGTCCCTCAGACACCTCCCTTCATCTGCTGAGCTGCTTTCAATGCCCTGTCAGGAAGGAAACCCCGCAGCACCGAGATGTTTCCTTGAGGTGCAGCTGCTGGCACCATGTCCTGAGCTTGGCAGGCCTCTAAAATCTCTGAGGTTTGGAGTCTGTGTGGTCTTAAAAACCTATAGCCCCTCCATGGTGGAGTGCTCCTTTGGTACCATCCTCCTGTACTCTTCTGTTTAGGAAAGGGCAGTCTGTCCATGAGAGAAATATTTGGGAGCCTCCAAATTTCTTTTGTAATGGCATGAGCCTCCATGGCATTGATTACTTTTTCACAGTGAATCATAGTATGGTTTAGGCTGGAAGGGACCTTAAATATCATTTAGTTCCAACCCCCCTGCCATGGGCAGGGACACCTCCCACCAGCCCAGGTTGCTCCAAGTCCTGTCCAACCTGGCCTTGAACACCTCCAGGGATGGGGCAGCCACAATTTCTCTGGGTAACTGCTGGGATAGGTCTCAGGAGAAGGGTGAAAATCAGACTTTGAATTGTATATTCACTTGAGGTTTGCAAGGTGAAGTTTGTGGATTAAGATTTGGTCTGGTATTGCTGAAGAAGGTGGATGTCCTGTGGAAGACCTTACTCTTCCCACCTGCCCTGGTAGCCCCAGCTCTGCAGCAGTCAGGCTGCGGCAGCCTGCATGAAGCGCAGGTGCCAGACCTGGCTTTCCTGGCTGGTATTTTTTTCTCAATGATAGTTTTGGTGATGCTCAGAAAGACTTGCCTTGTTCAAACCTGCTGCGCTAGAGGACTTCCCTGGCACTGGTGCTGCCGGGGAGGACCATGGGCTAGAACCTGCAGGGCCAGAAGAGTGAATCGCCCTGGCCTGGCACAGGAGCTGTGAAACCTGCTGGACCCCATGTCGTACCGAGGAAGGAGAATTCCCTGAAGTGTTTGTACATGAAAAGTGGGAGAAGAGGACTGTGAAGCAACTCTTGAGAAAGAATGAGAGGAAGTTAACAACCAAGCGGGAGGGGAACCGATACGAATGCGTTTGAAGGCCCAGAGAAGGAGCAGGGCTCTATATCCATTGTTTCTGAATGCTGGCCGTATGTTTAGACTTGTATAGAGACAAGAAACAACGTTGTACAAAGCTTGTATGGTTTTCCAACTTGAAAGGCTGAGGTCCAGCTTAGCTTAATTTGATTAGAATTATTTGATTAGAACAGACTTTATCCCTTCCAAAAATGAAGAAAAACATGGTCTCTGGTTGTAGAGATACAATTTTATAGGATCAGATAGTCACCAGAGTGGCTTAAGAAGGGCACGGAGACAAATCCTCGGGGTGGTGGTGGGACCAAACTATCAGGATAAAGCAGAGTTTCTTTTCTCTGCAGGATGTCAAATGTATGTAGTTCTTGGCATAAGTTTTCTGAGTGACCTTAGCCTAGTGATATAAATTTTAATTGCAACTATAAGCAATTCTGGGACCAGATGGGTGAAGATTAAGGAAATGCTGTTAGCTCTGCCCAGCTCCTCTCTGTCAGAGCTTTGCTTGCGGTGTACGGATAACAGCTTTGGGAGAGCGCTTTGGTAAGGATAATTTGTTTTAGGGATATCAGCAGAGCAGGAACACGTGTTATCCCCATCAGTTTGTTCGTATGTGGATCAGTGCTGTGGATAAGCTCTTCATGAGCCGTGTGGACCATGACGATGGGTTGTGAGGCCTGGGTCTGACCTACCTGCAGCTGGAGGCATCGGTACCTCGGCATGGCCAGCTGCCGTGCTGGGACTGAAGGACGTGTTTGCAGCCATCCCAAAGTACAAGCTGGGTTGTTCTGCCATCCAGCAACACCATTTTTCAAAGACACAGGAGAACCCCTCTCCGTGCTAGTAAGCTGCTTTTCTGTGAGTAGTGGCTTCCAAGGAAAATGAAAGACTAGAAGCTTTGGGAGAAGTTGTCGAGCATCTGCTGGGGTGATGATCAATTAATCCACAGCATGACTCTTTCTTTGCTGGCATTTGCGAGGCATGAGGGTTTCCTATCCAATGTAATGTCTTCAACAAATGGGTAGTTTTATTTCATACCTAAAATTTAATGGTGGTTGCAGCTAATTTCACACAGCAAATTAGACAAAATACTTCAGCTACTCCCACCGTCTGAACTCGACAACGAATGAAAATAGCTTTTTGGAGGGTAACTTGAGAGTTACTTGAGAGGGTTAAATGTGTCTCACCGGTGCACTCAGTTTGACAGGCTGATGCACTTTGTCTAGATGATAGATATGAAAAACTAATATCTCAGTTTTCAGAGGGGGTTCTGAAACCTAAAATCGAAACCAGATGTGCAACAAAAAAAGAGCAGTGTATATTACAAAGTGTTGTGAAATATCCCAAGGGAGGCAAGTAAGCATAAACAGCCCTGTGTCTTAGCAACCTGCAAAACAAAACAAGTAACAGCTTGGTTGGCATCTGACGGGGCAGGTTTTGGTCTTTGCAGTGGAAAAGAAGACTGGAGAAAACTTGGAGTAATTCTGGAATTTTTGGTGACCCGGAAACACCTTTCTTTTCAACAGAGCGGTTACCTGATTTCTCTCCTCCCCTAGACCTCCTCCCTGCAAACGTATAGCGGTTGAGAAACACGAGTGCTCTCTTCTTGTCTTTCCTATCCTGCTACAGCCTAACATGGTGTGGAACACAGATCTCCCTTTTTTTCCTTGCTTTCCCTCTGACTAAAGTCAATCACACCCATGAAAAGCGGGTGCAAAGTGAATGTCAAAGCTACCAAATCAAAATAATGTTGAAGATTTTGCACAACTCTAAATGATAAGGTAAAGTTCAATTCCTCAAATGTGGAGGGATATCCAAGTGTGACTTTTGTCTAGAAATGGAAAAAAGTGTTCAGTAAGTAAAAAGTTAAACTTTAAATACATAATTAGTACTTTTCAAAAGAGTATTTAAATCAGTTTCTGGAAATGGTGCTCCTTTTTAATTTGGTTTCTTTTAGTTTCTCAGTTAAACTAGTCCATTCTCTCAACCCCACGAATGAAAAATTCACAGCTCAGATCCCCAAATGTTATTAGATAGGTTTAAGATTCGGTCCTGTAAGCAAGAGAGGCACTTGCTCCCTTCAGTGAGAGCTGTGATGTACACCAGAAAGCTCTACTGGCACAGCTGTGTCCATCAAGAGAGTGGAAAAAGTCATACCTCTCAGCAACAGCTGTGCTGCCAGGTGCTGTGATGGGAATGGGCTTCTACCTTCAAACCAGTTCGTTTGGGGAAAGAGCTTATTCTGCTCTACGATGTCCATCGTAGCTGTTTGCCAAGACAGACCTACTGGTATTTCTGTCTGAGCAAATTCTTTCTGAGAAGATCCTTTCTAACGTAGGCAAGCCATGGGGTGTTCCTGTAATCAGCCTGACTCCAGGACCTACAGCTTGAAGCAAAACCACAGCGTGCCCTGAGGTTTGTAATCTAATTATGAGAGGTAGCATTTGTGATGGAGAGGGAAGGTGGGTGGATTTGACTTAGCTTGGTTATTTTTAGAGAGGTTGAGGCTGCTAGGCAGCCAGGTTTTGTGTTTTCAGGTTTTTGTTTTGTGGGTGAGTGGGGTTTTGTGTTTGGTTGTGGTGTTGTGTTTTTTTTACACAGAATAAATTTCTTTTGGAAAATGCTGTTTTGGCAGAATTAGAATTTGGGGGGAAGTTCATCTTGATGAAGTTTTCAGTGGAAACGTTTATACTACTTGAGATTGAAACAGCAACTTTCATTTTGACTCCTTGTTTCAGAACTTAGTTCTTTTCAGCTTCTAAAAATTACTACAATATTAAAGATTAATTATTGATATGAATGGTTTGACATTATCAGGTAGAAATTCTGAATGGGCTAATTTTGAGCCTTTCAGCTAAAAATAACTCAGAGTTTCCATTCTGCAAAATATTAGATATTTTGCTTTTCTGTCTGATTAACAGCATAACAAATGTCAGTGTCAGAATCTTCCATGGGATAAAAGTCCCATTTTTTTGGCTACCTCCAGTAAAGCCTTTAAGTCACTATCCAGCTGACCGGATCTGAACTGGTATCTTCAAAAAACGGCATGGTTTTGTTAGTGTCAGGTCCAAAACTGGAAGGGAACAAGGTTGTGTTACTGTTTTCTTTCTCACGTACTCAACATGTCGTTTCTATTGAGGCTTCTAGCAATTCTGTAGGACATGAGGCCTCCTCAGCTTCAAAGTCCTGTTAAAAAGATGCAAACAAAAATGATGAAAGCAATAGAGTGATCGCAAGGTGATATCTGAAACAGGGGTCACTATCTAATCTGGTCCTGTTTCACGGGATCCATGGACACTATCAGGGCTCAGCTCGTTTTCCACCTGGCATTTCAATTCTTGGTGAATCAAAGTGGCAGGACTTGCCTTCTACTGCTGCCAGGTGTCTGCTAGAATCAGTTTAACAATAAATTATCGCAAACAATGTACCAAAAGGAAAGCAGCACACTGGAACAGTAAAACAAAGCAGGGGATGAAACTGTCTAACCCAAAGAAAATCATAAATGATCAAGATGTTGTGTATCCTTCTGTACTATTTGCTGATGCCTGTGCCGTTCCCGGTGAGTGTGAAACTCCTTTCTTTCAGCGGGATTGCTGGAAGCACATCAGTACTAGAGTCTCCAAAGAACCATCTCTGTCATCACAGAGCAGCAGCAGAGTGTTATCTCTCAGTAACGAGGTGCCCTGATTGCTCATCATACATTTATTTTTGTATTGCCTCATATAACTATTGCAGCCAGTTTTCCTCCATGAAGAAGAGAGTAATACTTAGATTAAAAAAAAACCAAACAAAACATGACTGAGAACTGCATGCACTGTAAGGTGTTTGTCAGTCTACTATTTTTGCTGTTTGTATTTAAACTCAAAGTAAGTATACCAGTAAAATTTGTAAGCGCAGTCCAGGTCGAACATGGCCAGTCAGGCAGGTGCAACTGGTGTTACTGTGTCCGCTCCTTTTTTTGACTGTGGAGAGAAATGTGGGCATGTTTACCATTATCGGTGCCTGAGATCCACAATGTTTCATAAATTAAAATGGTTCTTTTCAAATTGCAAAGGCTTTTACATTTGACTTGCATTGGCCAATGAAGTCCATTAGTGCCTGAATAAGTGGTAATTAGCGGTAAGAGTCACAGTCATTACTGTATCTTAGCTCCCTCTTTGTAAATCACAATTGGCAGCTGTGGGATTCTTCAGCAGCCCTTGACCAGAGCAGGAAGGAGAGGGCTCCAGGGGAGCGTTTTGGAAGTGGCTGTTTCTAGTGGTCTTCTTGTAGGGTTGGAATGGGGTGACCCATCTCTGGTGAGCAGCTCATTATAGAGGATGTGCTTCAAGAAACTAGGAAACTTCAAAAGAGGGAATACTTTGGGGGAGATGGCAAGTCTAGCAGTCCTAGGATATTCATGTCTCTTCCTTTGGTGTCCAAGATGCATTGAATTCATTGCAACCCTGTATGTGTAAAATCTGCCTGCTCCTACATGATGTCTTCTGTGTTTCCCCCATCCGGCTTACAAATGTCATTGGGTCTCCTCTCCTCCTTAGCTTGTGAAAGGTGGCACTCCTGAAATGGGAGGGAGTAGGGGATGGTAGGGAAGACATAGGGATGCATTTACATAAATACAATTTTCTCCTGAGGCAGCTTTATCTAAATGGAATATTAACACGCACATTTTATATAGTGGGACCCTACAATATTTCAACTATATAGCAGCTTTCCAGTATCTGAAGGGGGCCTACAAGAAAGCTGGAGAAGGACTTTTTACAAGGACATGTAGTGATAGGACAAGGGGGCATGGCTTCAAACTGGAAGAAGAGAGATTTAGATTAGATATCAGGAAGAAATTTTTCACTATGAGGGCGGTGAGACACTGGCCCAGGTTGCCCAGGGAAGTTGTGGCTGCCCCATCCCTGGGAAGTGTTCAAGGCCGGGTTGGATGGGGCTTGGAGCAACCTGTGCTGGTGGGGGGTGTCCCTGCCTGTGGCAGGGGGTTGGAACTCTATGATCTTCAAGGTCCCTTCCAACCCGAACCATTCTATGAACTATGATAATGCCTTTATAAACCAGGCAATGAGATGCTTGAAGTTGCGTATCGGTTGTGCTCTTGCCACTCCTGTTTGAGTGTCAAGGATTTTTCAGAGTGGAAGGTTTAGATTAAACACATAGTGATTAGTTTTATATCCTGCAATTGAAAACAAAATATTCTGTCCTAAAACCCCGTTTTCAAGGGGTTGCAATCCCAGTCACTCTGTTACACCAGTAATTGCCTTCACTTTATACTGGTGAACTTCAGTATCTTTTGTTACATGGTGCTATCATTCATACTTCCAAGAAAGATGAGCAGAGAGATAGCCAGGCCTTGTGACTCAGTGTAAAATTATTTCTCAGATTTAACACCCTTAAGTTGGTTTTGGTGCTTCTCGTAGGTACTTATCCCATCTGTGAGAACATGCAGAGATGGACAGATGAGGAACTTCTAGTCACTTTGCAGCTGTGTTTTGTCACAGGATGAAAGTGTGCAAGATACAGATCAGATACAGCTGCTGAAAAACAAATTGCAACAAAGAGTCTCACAAAGAGAATGGCTGCAGCCAGAGTTCATAAAAGGGCTCTATATGCTTGCTAATGTAATAAGCCTTTATTCTGCCTGGCTAGCCCTTTGAGTAACCGTAAGAGAAAAACTGACATCTCTTTTCAATAGGAAAGAGGAACATTTATTTTGTTCCTAACGGTTTTAACAAACCTCTCCATGATGAATTATATATTTATTGTAACTGCATGCTCCACAGCCACAAATTCTTGCAGTCTCTTTCCAGCTGAAAGCTCCAATAAAAGACTTCCCCAGATAAAGGCCAGAGGATTTGAGCCATGTTTTTTGTACTTAGATTAATTCGGTTACTCTGATTTCTCTGGACTGGAGATTTCACAGACCAGATGAGTCAAGAGTACAGTAAATGAAGTTATAAAATATTAACAAATAGTAAGTGTGGAGCTATGTGCCTCAGGTTCTACTAGCTTCCTTCCTTGATTTTTATTTTCCCCGCTTTCCCCCATCAGCTATGGCTTTTCATCTCTTTAAGTCTTCTTTCCTGCATATAACACTGAATCCAGAAGTGTTGACAACTTTTCTTCATTCAGAAGAGATGTAAAAAGCAGTCAAATTGTCTTTGGAAAAAAAGGTAAAGCAGGAGCCATTACCCCCAAAGAAACAATCATTTGCCAGCTAGGCTGAAGCTCAGCATTGCAGGCAGAGGGGATTGTTCAGGGAGTCTCTGTGCTCCTGGGAGCAGAAGCACTGGGGAGTAGCCAGAGAGGAGGCAGACAAACAATAAAAACTGGAAATAAGAACTGAAAACACGGCTGTGAAAGATACTGAGGATAAAGGTATGTGTCCGGGGAGGATAGGAGGAAAACAGCCTTTCAACTGCGAGCGAAGAGCCTGACTCCAGTTGATCTAGTCCTGTTTTGCTCTGGGAAACGGGACGTCATAAATAAGATTACACTGGAGAAATACCTGACACTGTTCTGCAGCTAATGGAAACATCTTAAAAGACTCTGAATATAGGCCAAGTATGTGGGTCAGTAGAGAAACTATTTATATTTGGACCTGCCTATGAATACAGTAAAATATCCAGCTGTTGAAAATAGTAAGAGAAGTTGCACAGAAATTTTTTAGGTATAGAATGCCAAAGACTTTGTCAGGTGATGTTGCTGTTAGAACTGCAACTTTACTTTCATGTCCCGTGAATTCAGTGGGCAGCTTCTTAGAAGTTCCCATTTGGCAAGGTTATCTTCAGTCTGGTGAGTAAAAAGGATCTGCTCCCCGAGTAAAAACCTTGCTGAACCACAGCATAAAACTGAAATATGAAATAACATACACCGAAAGTGAATTTTGCTGTGGATATTTAAGTATTTCTACTGACTTTCAGATTCTAAAACTTACCTCTCTTTACTTGCTGACTTGTCAGATCCACTTCTGTCTTGGGAAAGTTCCCACTCGCAGGTTGGAGGATCTCAGGAATTTTCACTGAGTTTGTGCATGCTGCGGGCGAGCTGTATACACATGCAAAACTGGAGTTTTGAAAAGTATGAGTTCCCTATCCACAAACCACTCATTGTAAGTTATTCTTGCCTTGTAAAGAACATCTGTTACAGAATTTAGGATGTGATGCATCCCTTATAAAAAGAGAGAGGGGGGAAAAGGTTGCAGAAGTCACTGATGCTGTGAAAAGGGTGTTCATTATAATTTCTCCACAAGTGTAAGCAATGAGCGTTTCGGGAGATCTGGGGCTGAGTTCCGTTTTGGAACCGGGCCATACCATCAGTGGGAGCTTTCTGTTGGTGGGGTGGAGGACTTTGATTTCCATCAGACCTGTGGGGTCTTGTTCCTTATTATAAAAAATGTATCACACTCTGTTCTCTACTACATCCACTGCTGCAGGACAAAGGCTGTTACTTTCAGCCAAGCTGGGCTGTAAGTTTGTATTTTGTTTCATGTAAGTTCTCTTATGATCCAAATCCATGAGAAAACAGCCAACATGTAATTCTGCACTCAAAGAAAATGGCTTTTTTTTCCATAAATACAATTTAGACAGTAATTGGAGTTAGAAAACCTTTGAAGGTGCAGCTGGAGAGAAAAGTAGAGTGCCATGTAGAAGGGTGTAGTTGAGTAAAGGAAAGCTTTTCCAGAGGACGCAGGGGGCCTGGAAGGGGAGAAATTGGACATGAAACCTTCCAAAGAAGGCCAGAGAGCAAGTTTATTGCAGTCTTCAACAGCTTGCATTGTAGTGATGGCTGGAGCTCGTGCAGATGGGCTGAATTTTGCTCCCTGACATCTCTGCTGCTGAGCCTAACATGCGACTCAGCTGTAGCTGTATGGGTGCAACCCTATTTGCTCCTGGTGGCGTGTATGAGAAGGGTGACTGAAAGCAGAGTTAAATTCCTTATGTTTAGATATTATCTGTATCTGAAAGTCTTGAAGAACTGCAAATAAACCCTTCCTGGGAATTAGAACAAATGGAGAAAATGATGTGCAGGAGAGGTCAAGTCACCAGAGCAACATGGCAGGGTGAGAGCAGGGTCCCAGTCAGGAACCTCCGGTTTGCTCCCGACCGCAGTGCACGCCGTCTTTCATCCTGCCTGAAGGAAGTGGAAAAAATGATTTCATAATCCTTTGTCACGGGGTTGAGTATGCCACAGGTCATGTGGACAAAGCCATTTGTTCAAGTAGCTTAAGCTGAGGACTCCTCAAAAGCTGTTGAAATCTCACGGCCTCTCCTTCCTCAAAGGAGTGAAGTCCTGCATCCAAACTAAACATGGATGGCTCCTTCCCCACTTAATCTTGAGCGCTGACCAAGACCTGCTTCCTTGTTCTCAACAGTGTCTTTTGTATCTGAGAAATTTTGCTGCCCTTTCTGCAGTATCCTTTAAGCACGGTAGGCCAAGATGAACTAAAAAGTCATCTTTCACTCTGAAAATGTTAAATTATTGCAGTTTGTCAAACTTTTGAAAAGCAGCAGCATTAATAATATTTGGTGTTGTGGCGGTTTGGCCGAGGCCCTCACTGTTGGTGGTGTTGTTGGTGTGTCACTGTCAGTATTTTGTACTGAACTATCTAACAGCTGTCTTGGCTTCCTTCCCCACTAAAACAACTGCTGCTTCACAAAGAACACAGATAATTTTGTCTTCCTTGATATTAACAGATCAAGAGAGGCCTTTGCCAATACAAACTCATCTTTTATTTTTACAGTCTGAGCGAGACCCTTGGTAGAATTTGTTGTTCTCTTTTATTCTGTACTTGGAGACTAGTTGACATCTAATCTTTTCATTTCAAGTGATGCTGAGTGGGTGGGACATCTAGAAGGGGGATAAAAACTCTCACAAAAGAATCAAAGTCCAAAGGAAGCCAAAGGCAAAACAAAAAGCCCTGCACAAGGCACCAAAATGAAAGGGCTTGTTTAAAGGCAGGAGAACAGTAAGAGCACAGTCTTCATCTAGGTTTTAAAAGGCAGTAAGATGAGAGATGCTGCACTGAGATTAACGTTCGTCTCCCGCCATGTCGACAAATTCCATGCTTGCTCGTGGGAAGGAGGGTGGCATCATACACCAAATAGGAAATGCTGCTGTTCCTGCTTTAAAAGCCAGACCTGGACAAAGGTCTGCAGTGTCCACAGCAGACCATTTTCCTCCTGCTCTACAAAGCCTCTCAGTGTGGTGACAGAGGTGTTCACCATGGAGGTGTTCATGGCGCAGAATCTGCGGAGTGGGATACTGGGTTGTCACTAGTGTCTCCAGCAAGACTAAAATGCAGAGCTGCGTATGGATGATCACTGGGCTTCTCCATGAGCTTCTGGTCCAGCTGTGGGCAGTGGTGGGCATCCTGGTGTGGTCAGCGGTTTAATACTCAATGGGAGGGCAGGACTTGGTGCCTGGTACTTGCCATGGAAATGTTGGTGACAGAAGGTTAGATGGACCCACTGTCAAACAGGAGGAGAGAGTTCTTCCTGGTGTGAAACTTCTTACTTCTGTGATCATACTAGGTCCAGTTTTTAGTAAATTGTTTAGTAAATCAATTAGTTTTGGATAAAAGTAAGAGTATGTCAATTTGAAAATAGTGGGGGATGGGTTAGAGGAAAATTTTAAACTTGCATGAAATTTTGGGATGTAAAATACAGACAATATTTGGTTTTTAATGTCATTAACAGCAAAAAATGCATAGTATTGAAGGGCTTATCCTTCAGAATGCCCTAGGGGATTTTAGATGGTGTATCTCCCAGTGATTCAGAGGTGACTTTTAGGTTCTCTGAAAAATCTGCTTAACACCTTGAAGACTTAGCTTGTGGTAGCTGCATGCTCTTCATTTCCAGCAACTTGGTCTTCAAAATACCTTAGGCTATGGATTGCTGGTCTATCGGGCAGATCTGAGGTCTTTTCTGCTGTCACATCGGCATGTTGTATCAGTCATCTCAACAGTCACAGAGCAGGCTGCTATTACTTCCTTTCACCAGTTTCTTCTAGAGTCATCCAGCCAAAAATGTGGTGCTCTTCCCGGACGTTTCCCTAATGTTGCCTCTCTGCAACAGGAGATCAGGATCTTTGGGTCTTTGTTACTTGGACTGGTTGACGGTAACCATATGTTTCAGTGCCCCTTTGGCTTTATAGCAGTTTTTAATGGCCTTTTTTGCAAACTGGACAGTTCAGGGGGGCAGGAATAGCAGAATAAAGAAGTTTTCAGTACCCAGGGTAAAATCCTGAGTTTGAAGTCAGAAAGGTGAGTGTGGTCTTGCATACATATACATGCCTTGTTGCGCATATATACATACATAGCCACTGGTCTATTTAACTGTGAAGGTTATCTCTTAGCAGAGTCAGTCATAGAGTATTATTTGCAGGTTATCTTTTTGGAGTCATGATGGAAGAAAAGTAGTACAGCAGCGTGGGGGAAATCTGCTAGTTTCAGAGCGGTTAGGTGGGTAAACAGTAATACTTCTCACTCCCTTACTCCCACATGGATAATAAGCTGAACACGTACTATGAGTAATTTGTTTTTTAAGAATTGAAATTGACCCCAGATTAGAGTACCTGTACCATACTTAATGTGTTGTTGAAGAAACTGAAGGCTCATCACTTGAATTTGGGAAGGTGGCTGCATTTCTATGAAATGTCATAAGATGAAATTATATGAGGAAAGGGTCTTATGTGAAAGATGTAAGAGGTTATTTTTAAGGGACTACCAGGGAGCACCTGGATAGTATGGTATACGATAAAAACCTATAGAGATGGCAATAGAAAGCATTCTACCCTTCCTCCCTTACCCCAGCATCTGTCAAGAAATTCCTATTTATTTATCAAGCAACCTCAATGACTTGAAGTTTCGTCTAGAAAAAAAGAAGGCTGAGGGGGGATCTTATCAATACTTATAAATACTTAAGGGGAGGGTGCCAGGTACATGGGAACAGTCTTTTTTCAGTGGTACCCAGTGATAGGACAAGAGGGAACGGGCACAAACTTGAACATAGGAAGTTCCATCTTAACATGAGGAGGAACTTCTTTCCTTTGAGGGTGGCAGAGCAGTGGCACAGCTGCCCAGAGAGGTGGGGGAGTCTCCCACTCTGGAGCCATCCCAAACCCGCCTGGACGCCGTCCTGTGCCACTGCTGGAGGTGACCCTGCTGTGGCAGGGGGGTTGGACTTAGATGATCTCCAGAGGTCCCTTCCAACCCTGACCATTCTGTGATTCTGTGAAATTATAACTGTCTACCTGCAAACAAGAAAGCTGTCTATTAAATTGGGGGACTCTTCAGGGAGATGTTTTCTTTTGTGTTCGTGACATACCTTCACCTACTCTAACGACACCAGACTGCTGTACCCACCAGTCCCTTTGCACTGCTCTGTTATCTGCTCGTGTGTGTGTAATACGTAAGTTGTTTCTTTACATCTAATGTTATTTTTGCGTGCCTGGTTAAGATGCCCGCCTATCAGATTAATATTTATTTAATGACTAGCGTTAGGCAGCAAATAAGCAACATGTAGATTGTGTGATGTAATCTGTGTAAAGAGTAGTATATGTCAGCTAAGTATGTTGGTCACCATCAGGTCACCCTCTGACTGCAAATACCACACAAAGCTGTGGCAGAGTTGTTTTTTCCTCCCACTTAGGAAAGAAAGCTCTTGTGATAGCTTGTGTACCAGCGCGGTACTGTTGGCACACTGTGACTCTTTAATGGCTTGACTGTAAATAAAAGCAAAATAGCTCCATGATATAATTCCTTCTGGAAATACATGGGTGGTGGTTTGTTAAACAGATGTTTCGCAGCAAGGTCAGGGTTCTCTACAACATTTGTGTGATACCAAGTGCCTGAGGCTTCTCCAAAGGCTGTGCCAAGTGGAAGAATTCATGAGACTGCTCTTGTCTCTTCTCTGTGGGCTGTGTCTAGTCAGGACCCAGCTGGCCAGCTGGCCTCCAGGCACAGAAACTTGATAGAAGGGGAGCCCCGACTCTCACACGGGCTCTGTCCTGAAGTCCAGCTGCAATGAGGTTTGGCCACTTGGCTGTGTGAAGCTCAAGCCTGTATTCAAGCAAGGGAGTTTAGGCATGGCCAAGATGTTTCTGTTTCAGCCTTTCATCCCTCAGGAACAAAAAAATGCATAAGGGGAAGTACTGTGCCATCCTCCCGCATCACAGGTCTCAGGTTTGTCAGGGTGAGCAAAAGGGAGCTGCAGACAGGACCTGGGGAGGGGAGGTGGAAGAAAGAGAGCCAATGTCCGCCATTTTCTCACCCTTTTCCTCGACGCTGTAAATCGTGACCACAGTGCGTTCACTCCCACGCCAGGTTAACCCTCCTGAGGGCTGGTTATGTGAGCACAGGACTCCGGTACCTGGTGTACAGGACCTTCCCCCCCTTTGCCATTTTTCCCAGGCTTCTTCATGCAAGTGTGAAAAATCCAGCTTGAGTTTGTATTTCCAGCTCCTTCTTTGTGCGAGCTGCTTCTGGTACAGCCCTGCACTGCAATGGATATGCCCTTGTCAAAGCTTCTGCTTGGCTTTCGGGTTCATTTATAAACTCTATTTCAAGTTTACAGTGGAAGCACTGACACGATCTCTGCCATGGTGGTCTGACTGAGGCACAGAAGGCATAACTTTGGATAAGCATCACTTGAATAGCGTGCCCGAGCACATTTTAGTGTCTAGTTTTCCAATGGTGTCTAATAACTTGGGTTTGTTCCTTATATCAAATGCTTAGGCCTGACCTTTGCAAACTGCTTACATAAAATATGAATACTGAGGCTTTTTAGAGCTTAGAAAATTATTTCCAAGTTGGAGGGAAGTAAAAAATGATAACACTTCAGCTGGAAATAGCAATAAGCAATATAATTGTTTCTCTTACCTTGGTAAATATTCAGGTGAAACAATAAATTATGATTAGCTATACCTGTTGACAAGTACTCAGGTTCTGGAGAATGATTTTTCTTTTTTTTTTTAACACCTTTCAGGAGTATAAGTTCATCCCCAAACTAGCAAGATCCTAAACTACTTAAAGGCATTCAAAAATTCTCCTGCAAGTCTTGGGTTAGAAACATTGACTCATGAGAGACCTTAAGGGTTGAGTGGTTTGAAACAAGATCAAGAACTCTAAGACAAGTTAATTAAATATACTGAAACCTCTTTCTTCCAAAACCTGCTAATCCAAATGTCTCGGCCAGCAGAATGGTAATGTGTTATCCCCTCTGCCACTCCTGCTGCCATGGCTACATTTCGTCTTAAGTCAAAACTTTGGCTTTAAGCAAAAATAGGGGAGGAAAAAAAAAAAAAAGAAAGCAGCACTCTGGTATGTCTGACTACATACTAATATTAGCAAACATAACCTTGAAATAGCATTGACATTCATTAATCTGAACACTGTTCTAGTCCAAAAATGCTCAGATTACTGACGTTCACTGCAATTTTCTTCCCCACGCCACTATCAATAGCAGTCTTAATACCAACCTTTGAATATACTAATTGCCTCAAACTGCCTTTAGGCAAATAAATAATTCTGTGATGCAAGATGAGGGAAAGGAGTTGGGTTTCTGAGTAGGTTAACTTGGACATTTTCCAGTCAGCAGATACGTATATGCCCTCATTTAGCTGTTTACGGATTTTCTGCTGCAGGAGTTTGGTAATGCTTTTTATGCCTATAGGTGGAAACTTAAGGCAAACTTGGGCACTCTGGGCTGTTCTTCAGCTGGTGAAGTCATCGTAGCTCAGCAGTAATCAAGAGCTCTTCCAGCTGACACCAGCTACTGCTTTGAGAATCTGCGAGCTGTCTTTGACCTCACAGCACAGCTCCATTTGTAAAGTAGGTTTCATGGTTTCACATATACATTGAAGGTATGAGGAAGTATTCCTTGTGAAATTAAAAGTTTCAAAGGAGCTTCTTTTCAATCTCTGAGAAAGTGAGAGCACGTCCTTGGAAGATGTGCTTGTACATAATGTAGATTTTAAGTAAATGCTAATTGCTAAATTGTGTGTTATTTTGTCTTCCAAATGTCTTCACTCAGCCTAAGAAAACACTCTCTAATACGTACAAACCCAAAATTTTTAACTTATATACAACCACGTTTGTCCTAATTGGTATCTGCGAAGTAATTCTAGACACCCACGTATAGAAAGTTAATTTAGGATTTTAAGAATTATTATTTTTTCCCAGTGCTCTCTCAGCACCAGCTACATAAATAGACCAAGAACATAGCTAGTAAATTTAGAAGGGGCAGGCGGAGGGGACTTGGTTGTGTCTGGCTCAGCTGTGGTTGATGTCCTGGCTTCACCATGGCAGATTTCTCAGGACAACGACAGAGCCCCGTACCCACGTGCTTCACTGTTCCTTCAGAAACAGAACGTGTTCGCTGCTGTCACCTACCACCTCCCATGAACAACCTCAGACCCAGTCAGAAGGGGCACAAATTGTCATTCATCGCACAGGTTCCTCTTAGGACCTGTAAGTCAGTCAAGAATTATAAATAGGCTGAACAAAACAAGGAATTTAGGTAGTTGTACTTTATGCATGTGGTATTCCGTGTAGTTTTATTCAATGCACTCTAAAACAACTTTGTGGTCCCATTTTTTGCTAAAACTCTGAAAACTGGAAGACCTGATGGTTTCATTAAGCTAAATGGTTTTGGTGACACCATTGACTGGTAGACTTTTTAAAAAGTACACTGGGTAAAAGTACACTTAGCGAAGTGTACTTTAAATATAAATTGCCAGCTTCTATCTGCAAAAAGACATAGCAACTGGAACTTGCCCTCATCTATTGTTTGTTCCCTGCAGTACATAAAAATGATGAGGTGCTGTGTTTCAGAAATGCTTCTTTCTGATTTCTGTAGCTTGCTGATTTTTCTGCATTGGCTTTTGAGTCTTGCATCCCTAAACGGAGCATCATAGGCGGCCATGAGTCACCGTACAGGAACTAAATGTCAAAGTTGAAAGAAAGTTTACTGCCACAGTTGGTGTGAACAGTGTGACCGGCGGTGTGTCATTCTCATAGCATGGATGTCTGGACAGGGGAAAGCTAGGTTGCCCTCCTCTTAGAGGAGAGCGTAATTTGACAGAGGTGTCACTGACAGCACAGCAGCTTCTGCCTTGATGATCTTTAAAATGTACTTTTGAGGGATTCGAGAGACCTTGAAAATGAATGTGGTGACCTAAAAGGATATGCAGGGCAATGCAGGATATGCCCTCCAAGTCAAGAGAGCCGCCTCTGTGCCACGGCGTGACTCTGCAGACATGCTCGCACCCCAGCAGCGTGGCATGTTTTCCCGGAACAGCTGCGTATGGATAATTGAGGAGATCTCAAACTTGAGGTGCCATGCAGAAGGCAAGGCTCTGGTAGGCTCTGCTCTGCGGCCTTACGCTGGAACAGTATGTGAAAGTTGTCTGTCTCGGGTCCTCATCTGACCTCCTCTTAACAGAAACCGCTATAGCACTTAATGGGGAGAGCTAAAGGATCGTGATAGAAAACTCTACCCTGCTCCTGTGTTACGAAGTAACACTCAAGGCACTTGTTTTGGCTCGTTTCCTGCTGTCATGTCACCCCTGCCATCATGGGCTCCCCTTCTTGCAACTCATGGTGTTGAAAATAGAAGATGTGGAGGAGTCACTATGGCCTTGCTCATGACGGCAGAGACCGGGCTTTTTCTGCTACTGCCTTGCCCAGGTAGCTTGAGTGAATTGCTTCAGTGTGCTAAGGCTCTGGTTTGTCTTCTTAAAACAGTGCGGGGTTTTTTTGAATTATTTTGAGATCAATGGCTGAAGACTGTTGTTTCACTATTAAGCGCTGCAAAACATAAGAAGTTAAAACATGAAAAATGAAGTTAGAAACAAGAAGCAGGAACAGAAAAGCTTGCAAGAATTCCTTGCTACTTAAATTGAGACTTCTTGGGATCGAGGATCATCCTTTCTTAGTGCTGAGCATGTGTCGAATGACAACTGTAAATCATCAGGGATGGTTTAGGACCATGGTTTTGGGCTAGGTTGTGCCACTGTGATGGGAACTCAGCACCTTTGATTTCTAGGGGCGTTTAAGGCACACAGCATCTTGCGGTTTGAATATTAGGTTTTTTGCTTTTCTTATCTGGCTTTAAAGCTTCATCCCCATTCAGTAGAACCCCATAAATAAATAAAATAACTTAACCCCCCCCCCCCAACAAGTGACAAACTGCCCTCTTGGTATTTTTAGGTCTTTTATAGAACCTTGTTTATAGAACGTTATTTATAGATTTTTGATATGCTCCCAGCTAACCTGCCTTGCTGGCTCTTTGCAGAAGCCTCTGCACTACTATAGTACATAGCAGCACCCCTGTGAGTGTCAGCATTCCTCTGCAAAGTTGGCACTTCAGCAAGGACGTGCTAGGTACATGACCCAGCTCAGGAGGTACGTATTGTCCTACATAAAGTGCCAGTACTGAGCCTGTTCCAGTTTTATTAATTCCCGTTGCCTACATACAGCTTGAACATTACTATAGACAAGGATTCATTCTCCTTCGAATTTGTGCCTCCTGGTCGTAGTCCCTAATACTTCCTAAGGACAGGAGAGAAAAACTGGGAGCAGTGCATCGTAGAAGTCCGAGGCTGGGGAATGAAATTCCTAGCCAGAAGAAGAGTCGTCAGTTGCTAGAGTTCCCCAAATCAATGTGGATTAACCACATCTTTTTAAATAGGAGTGAGACAGGGTAGGACTCATGGTTGGGAAGCATCTTGGTGGCAGAGACCTGGAGGACACAAATCGTAGAGGTCTGTGATTCTGAAATGTGTTCCAAATCTGGTCCTTCCAAAGATCAGCGGCGGTTGTGCTTTGTGCACTGGTTGTTTGCTGCTGGCTGGGAGTAGGCTTGGGCCGAACGGCCCTGGTCTCAGAGAGCACGTAAGGTGCCAGGTTGGAGCCTGAGCATTGCTGACTTGCAGCAGCTGCAGCGTGGCTTGGATACTGTCAGGATATTCTGCTTTGCTGTCAGGCTCTGAATGTCACATTGACTCTTTGGGCACTTCTGGCCTAAAAGAGCAAGGGAGCGCTCCTGGGACGGAGTCCTTTCCATAGACTCAGCAGGAGTCAACTGTCGTGACACCCGAAAGGCTGGAAGAGCCATGGCTAATGGTAACAGGGGTTACGTTCAGCTGAAGGAGGCACGTGTAAGAAGCAACTTTTCCCAAAACTTGAGTAAAGGTCAAGGCGTGTGGAGCTGGCATTCTGGGACAGTCCTGCTGCTTGTAATTCATGTAACTCTACCCATATGAAGCCATTCCCAGCTTTCAGCTCCTTTCCAGGAGAAAGTGAAACCGTTTCAACTTTGAGAAAATAGCTGGACATCACACCTACCTTACTGGGGACCACTTACGCTTTCATCTCTGTCTCATCAAACCCTAAAAATAACCAATTTTTGTCTCCAAAGTCTTGATATCTCTCCAAGCTGTGCTCTTATTGCTTTTGGACCTCCAACTCTTGTGAGTCATATCTGCAAATTACATGAGTCGGGTTTCAGTGGTGACCATCTCAAATTGGCTGGCCATTTAAGGTGGAAAAATTCTTCATGAGTTTTTATCTGGTCTGTGGTCTTTGCGTTGCCATTTCTCTTTTCCCTTATGTTTTAAAGTATAACAACATTGAATTGTAAGTTTGCATTCAGGGCGGTTGTTAAGGAAAACTTTGCTCTGCGGGCCCTGGAGGCATTTATTAACTTAAGATGTCCTTAAAACAGAAAAATGAGGTTCAAGTTCTCTGATTTACCTAAAATCGTTAGAGTTTGCAGGTAACAAATAATAGGAAGAGCCTGAGTTGGCCTTGGCAAGCTGGAGGGCACTTGGCCACCACGGCTGGGCTGGGCGGCGAGGGTGAGTATCGGCAGGCACAAGCTGTGGGAAGCGTGTAGGTGCCTCCAGCTGCTGCCGGGAGTTTGCAGGGACACCAAGACAAGATGCATTTGCCATGCGGAAGATAACACAGGAAACATGACGTTTCCCGGAGCAGTGGCGGGGAACGGTGAAAGAGTGTCCTCTACGAGCTCCGATTTATGAAAAGAAAAAGCATTTTTGTCAGCTGCAGCTTCTGACAGAATGAGGATTGTGGGTTTCTGCATTCAAAAGCAAATTTCGTTAAATTGGCAAGCGGCTACTAGTGCTAATGCGAAGAGTTCTTCCAAACTCTAAGAGAGGGAATTTACACCGTGCTGAAAACAGCAATGAAATCACGCTGCTTCCTTCCTTGCCGCAGCTAGCCTTTGTACTGCGCTTAACGGGTCTGCTGGTCCAGAGTAGAGAGGGGACTGCTAATGCTGCTTGTCTGGAAGATCTGAACGTAACATAAGACAGCTATTCAAAGGCTACTGCTGTCTTGCCAGTGATTTATGGTACGCAGGAAAGATTCTGATGTGTCATGCTGCAGGGGGAAAGGAAAGCGGGACCGGGGTCATGAACAAAAAGGAATTTGCTTATCCAATTTCCGTCTCTTTCTGAATTTGATTGGAACTCACAGTTGTCAGGCTGTGTTTAAGTCTCGTCTTTACCAACGCCTCCTTAACTGCGGAAGGTCAAAACCAATTATTGTTTTGCCTCCAGGGACTTTCCTTCTTCAGAGAGACCTTACAGTGGTTATTCTTTAAACCCTTCTCCTTCCAATTAAGGCAGCAAATTCCTTTTTTAGAGGGTTTTTCAGGGGGTGGGGGGACAGTAATCGGGAGACTGATATATTTATCAATAGCCTTGAAAAACAAAGCCTGTGTGTCTCAGGAAGCTTGAAATCTAATTCCTTTCAATGACTTTTCTCACTCTGAACTTTAAATCTGTCGTTTCATTACACCGGGAATGGAAAGCCCCTAATTTTCCCAGGCTACAGTTTTCCTCTGTTTTTTAACCCTCAAATACCATGTGGATTTATGCCTCTGAGTACCTGGTGTTTAAGTTTTTCACGTAGATAAAAATATTTATGCTCTCTTTTTGGCAGGAATTTACAGCTTTATGGACTGGAGGCAGTTGTGAGAGGCTGTACCTACGTCAACAGCTGTAGTTTGACAAGTAATTAAGAAATCTTCCAGATCTTCAGGGTGGAAAGGGAGAACATTCTGAGATAGTTTTAGATTATTTTCCCTTCCCTTTCTATTATGGATGGACTTGTTTTCAGTTTTATAGACAGTATCTCCTTCTGCTCCGATCCATCGATACCCACTAAAGCCTGTGTCAGCAGATGGCTTTTTTTTTTTTAATTCACATATGTATCACAGGCTGCTGTCATTATTCTTTTACCCATTAGAGGGTTTAAATATACCGTTTCCCCTATATTTTGAGTGTACCATTTGTTGTGGGAGAAGTAGCAGCAGAGCAGATGGAAAAGAACATCCCTTGAAAGAGAAAACCCAACTGTAAGGTCAGGGGAGGGAGGCTGCGGAGGGACAGTAGGTAGAGGAAGCGATGCTTTGATATTACAATTGGTACAATATTTTGCAAAAATACTTTGTAATTGCTATTTGCATCAGGATGAACTGTAAAAACATAGGACTTGATGCGAGGTGTAATCCCTGTACTTTACTAGGTACTTTTGTATACTGTAATGTTTAGGTGGCTGAGATTATATTGCCTACGCTGGCTGCTCCTACAGAAACACTAGATTGTGCATAATACTAAAGGAAGTCTGTTTTTCTGGAGCTGGCAGATTTAAGACCCTTGATTAAATGCATTCACAGCTTTGCTGAAGAATTGCAGAACTATGATTATGTGAATATAGGGCAGCTGTGGGCTTGTGGACTGAGAATAAGGACAGGAATTAGAAGATATGAGTCGTCTTCTTGATCTGCCACAGTCTGTTTTGTAAGATCCTGGGCAGGTCAGTTAAAATGTTCTGGCTTCCATTTGATAGGCCTATTTTAGATGTTTACTTTTGGAGGGCTCAACTCACTCCCTTGACTGTGTAACCCCCAGAGAGAGTGTGGAGCGACTGGCTGAGATGCTCAGGTTTCCATCCTAGATGCCTGCTTTTAATCAGATAATTCCTATCTGCTGTGCATAGTGGGGCCGATGAGTGCCCCATCGGTCAAGATACTATTTGCAATTGGTTTATAAAGGGTTAATCTATTATGAACGTCTCACTCAGTCATTACATACAAAGTTGAACGAGTCTAGGGGGTGCTGATAAATGGCTTACAATTTACTGTTCCTGTCTGCAATATGTGTGTACCAAGTATCAATCCGTTCTAAAACATTTATAAATAAATCTTGAATACCGAGTGCGGCTCAAATACTCTTTGGTAGGATTCCGAAAGCAGAGGTGCAGAGTACTGTCTGCCTTTGATACCGTGCTAGCCTTTAGCCCTGAGATCACATCTGGGCAGGCATCGCAGCAGCAGTACTAAGGAATATCTTATTGGTTGAAAAGAATGATTCCCTTCTTACCCAGAGTAAAGAAAAGCATCCAGATCTAATAATAACTCGCTAATCTTGCCCCGCCGGACTAGCGCAGATAGCGCAACGGAAATTTCCTTTGCAGCTACTGGGAGAGCCTGTCCCCAAAGAGGGCTTTTCTTTTGATAAGGTGTCTCTCCTATCCTGCACTGCTGAACCAGCCTGAATCAGCACGTCACCATGTGAGCGCAGGAAGATCCCGGTCTCAGCCGCTGAGTCACATGAATAACTGGAATAGTTCTGCAAAGCAGAATTAATTCCCAGAACCTCTTCAGGCATATACCAGCAGGCACATGCTTTTGCTCCAGCATTACTTTACAGCTCTGTGATGCAGTGGAAAGGACACTACTGATATTTTTAATTGAGATAGAGCAGTTTACCTGGTGTTAGAGTGTTAAACCTTACAAGTTTATTGTTGACGCTCCCCTGCTTCCAAGAAGATTTAAGAATAAGCCACGACATAACAGAGCTATTAGGGTTAAGCTCAAATCAACTGTGCAATGACTCAGAGTTTGTAGTCCTTTCAAACCAAGTGTTGGGGGGAGAACCTTGATATTATTAACTATTGAGTAGCTTGTGGTTCATGCAGACTGTTCAGCCAGTAAAGATATGTAAGGAAACTCTCTGGGTTTTTTTTTTTTTTGATCTATTATACTTTGGCAAAAAAAGTCCGAGTTACAAGAACAGTACATCGACAGCCCTGAGGTTCTGGTTTAGCAAAGTCCTTAGACTACATGCTTGAAATTTGGGCAGAGGTTTGAAAGTCTCTATAGAAGCTTTCAGTCCTAAAACCTGTAGGACTGAAACTGCCTGTATGTTAAAGAATGAACTCATCTAAAACAGGGAAGCGAGGGAAGAAGGCTCGATAGCAAATGCAGAATCCAGATATTGCTCCAAAAAGTGGACCAGCGCGTGGGGGCTGTAATAGGGAAGTAGGATGAAATAGAGTAATAGGAAAGCCGGTAGAGGGTTAGTGGTTAATGAAAATTTTGAGTTTTTCCTTTTAAGCTGTATTTGATGTTATCTGAATAATAGTGATAAGCTGACTGTGCACTCGGGGGAATGAAGAAGAAATACCACTTGTACTTCCACCTGTTGCTCTTGTATATATCACAAGTGAATACAGAATAATCTGCTCTACAGTCCAGCATTACTGAGAAGAGGAACCGATTACATGGCTTTTATTTCTGTCCTGTCTTCATTGTTCTTCAATATTAAAGTCAAAGTTTGTGCCATTTCTCTACAAAATGCCATAATTTTTAATACATGTTAGTCCTTCAGAAAACCTAATGTGGTGCTACTCTCAACCTGCTATTTTCAACTACCATTGCAAAAGAACATCAAATGTAGAAGTTCGGCATAACTGGGAAATATTACTGAAGAGGAGCTCTAGGGGCAGCGTTTAGAAGTCTGTGTTTTGCCCACAGCTGAAAATGTGCCACTTCCTTGGGCTCAGAGGCAGTACCTTTCCCTGTGGTGTATCTGAAAGGACTGCTCACCAAACCCAAACATTATTTCTGACATCTGTTGCTTGTTTGGATGGCAAAATCTGTGATAATGGTCAGAAGAAAGTGTACAGTCCGGTAGCCATGGAAACCTCATAGAGTTTTTTCCTGTTTCTTTTTCTACTTTTTCTAGTGAATGGATTGCTGCGGAATCCAGCTGGACGGCAGCCCGAGAGACTGCAGTCCTCAGCTAAGCCACAGCACAGGGCAAACCTAGTCAAAAGCAAGGAGCTTTCTCTTTGCATGTTCTCACCAAAGTGCTATTTTCAGTAAGCAACTTTTTTTTTTTTTTTCAGGAAGAGTAGTTCAGTGCCTCAGGAAGAGTGACCGTTCATTCCCTTGCGTCTCTTGCTATGGCTAGAAAAGAAAATAACCCAAACACAAAGTAGCGTATCGTGACTCATATCCACATGATTCAACTCTTTTCCCCCGTTCCGGTGTCCCAAGCAGGTGGCCTCATCCAGACGGCCTACTGGGAACAGTCCTTGGCCTTCGCTGTCTCCCAAGTGTGCCTGGCCATCGTCTGGGAGAGCAGTAGCTGGGACAGGCCAATGCCATGCCAGGGAGTGTCCTAGTAGCTACACAACCTCAGAGATCGTGGATCAAAGCTGTGCCCTGGTCCTTCTGAGTTTACGGTATAGATGTAGCCCCTGTGAAAGCTGTAAGCAGGGAAGGCAGATAGCGCCAGCAGTGGTTTTGGTTGTAGGGATACGAGAACAAGACCAACGCTGGCAGTCTTCTGCTCCAAATGCTAGTTCACAGAAGAACACCCATCAAACCAGGGAACCCACAGGTAGGACAGGGATGACCGGGATTTTCAGGGACTGTCTGAGCTCATCTGGATGTTTTTGTGTAGTACCTAGAGCTACGGGATCTTGATCCATTTTTGCTGCACTGAGATGCCACCACCATTCAGCTGTTAACTTTTGGTATACCACTGTGCAATTAAGGTGGTTGAAGCGTATCTCAAACTGTCTAGATATTGCGCAAATGTTTGCAGTGATGATGTATACTTTATCAACGCAATGCGTATGACAGGCTGCATGGGGCCTTGAGCAACCTGGGCTGGTGGGAGGTGTCCCTGCCCATGGCAGGGGAGTTGGAAGTAGGTGATCTTCAAGGTCCCTTCCAACCTAAACCATTCTATGATTCTATGACAGACATACTGTCTGCTGCCAATAAAATGTTTCTTAGATTTGATCTGCGCTATCATATTTTGCAACAAAGAGCACTTGGATAAGGGCTCAGTCCAAAGACTGTTGGTGCTGATAGCAGCTTTCCTGTTGATTTCGGTGGGTTCAGTATTAGGTCCCCAATGTTATCATTGTGACGGCAGCAGCGATGCTGCTGAACATGCTCAGCTGCTCCTACAATCATTGCTGTCAAAAAACTATATAATGATACTGTATAAAAAAACCTTTTATGTAATAATACCAGCCCAGTACTATTTTCTGAGAATCTAGTCAGGAGCTTCACCCAAATGAAACCAGCGTGTGGCTTCACTGTTGTCCTCAGAAGGAACTAGAGGTGTCCTAAAACTGTACAGCTGCTTTGTGTGGTATTAATGCAATATTTTATAGCTCCATCAAGGAAGGGTTAAACAAATATGTAACATGGTTCTGTTCAGCTTTGCCTCTTACTTATTTTCTCCTCAAACAGGAGGTTGATAGCAAAATGGTTATTTTAGGGCTACATGGTTCAGACAACAGATCTGGCTGCGCAGTAAAGCTCAGTTTATGTTCCAAATTGGAGTAGGACAGGTATTTATTATAGGAAAGCCCCCAGAGTACAATAGTTAGTGGAATGCTCTTTCTATAAAATTTTACAACCAGTTTATAGAATTCCACAGAGAAGATTGTCAAGATGCAATCTTTATTATATTTCAGTCCAAATCTCTGTGTGGCTTCTAAATCTCTGTCACAAGCGTGCCTCTAAATGGACTTGTTCCTGGTCACATGGGGAGCACGTCATGCCAGAATTGATATCATCATTGGATTATCCTACTTGTTAGCACTTTGAATCTTCGTAATGCACTTTGAAGTCTTCAGAGGAAGAGCTTCATGGGAATATTTGGAGAGCCTGATTCAGTTCTTAATTGGACTGACTCATGTTGAGTCACCCGGAGATCCATTAGCTGCATCTTTAAAATCCAACACTCAGGTTTTCAGAGGACTGTGAGGGAATCAGACACACACACACACACACACACACACACACCCCCCAGGCTGTTGCCGAGGTTCCATAGGATTGGGATATCTACTTCCACTGTGCTCACTGGAAAGTGGTGATCTCTAGTGCACCAACCAAGACAGCTCTGGCTGCCAAGCCAGCCACTTTCTGTGTTCTTCTGACACCCAGTTGTCCAACTGCTTGGCAGGCAGCTTTTGAAAATTATCTCCTACTCCCTGGCTTCTGCATCACTGGCATCTATTACGCACGAAGAGTTCACCACACCCACACCTTGCCATAGTGGAGGAAGTACTTGGCTAACAGAAACAAAGTTAAAAATGCAAGAAGCGTTTCCTTTTCATCTCTAGGAAAGGCTTTTTACTCCATAAATCAGCTCCTTGAACAAAACAGCAAAAGGCAGTGAGTAAGGCACCTGATGACTAAAATAATTTAGGTTGTGGGAAGCAGCAGAATTTGATGTTGAATAAAAATCTTAGTGGGATTCATTTCACCTAATTTACGCCATCTGAAGTTAAGCATTCAGTCAAAGCAAGCCATCCAACACTTGATCTGTTGTCAATGGGGACAAGTAGGTACTCTCAGGTGGTGATTCATCCTGTCTGTCTTCGTTCTGCTGGGCTGAAATGAATTGCCCTTTGAAGTTGCTTCCTAATACCACTTCCTAATACTCTACAAAATATGTAGAGAAGCTGGGGTGGGTAGTTTAGTATTGCTGATTGATGTTAGACAGCTAAAGTTAGGTGAGATAAAGACTAGCACTAATACATTGCCATGCACAGAGGACCATATTGAATAAAAGAGAACACCGTTTATAAGGCCAAAATCTGACTTGTATGAAAACAATCATGGGAATTGCCTAAACTGTATATAATCAACAAGACATAACTGGTCCTGGAAATAGTCAAACTGGCACTGACAGACACACGGATGTGGGATAGAGCATCTGCTCCTGCTTTGCAGGCATACTGTGGATGCTAGCAGTTTTTCACTTAACGTTGTTCCAGACATGCACATGTACAGAAAGTGTCTTAGTAGCTTTCTTTTCCTTTATAGGTGGCAATTGTAGCATCTTTTAGTTCACTACCACTCCTTTTGGAGTGGGAAAAAGGGAGGCATCTAATCTACGGACAACGTTGTGAATCTCTGCCCTATAAGGTCCTTTCCTAGAAGAAGACGTTTGCTTTATTCTGTAGCAACAGCACCACAGAATGGATGGCAGATGAGAGAACGAGTAATTCCCCCTATCAGGATAATGAAGGGAAAAGAATCAGGCCACTCAGTCATAAAATTAAACTTTGGCAAACTTGGCCAAACCCGTATGTGTGTTCTGGACCCACTGTATTTTACTTCTCTTTGAGAATCCAGAGAAGGATCTATGAACCCCAGCAGCATTATAAGGCTGCTGAAATTTCCATTATGTAGACGCAATTTGGGCCAAGATTTGCAAACTTGTGTTTGATAGAGTAAAAAAAATCCCTGCAAGGTGTTTGCGGAACTGAGGGTAAGCTACTAATGCTACAGCCTCACCCGAAGTGTGATTTTGCTTTTTCATTTTGATACAATAAACCTCTGAAAATAAGAAAAATGAGTCCTGACTTAGACTCACTAAAAAGACCCCACGAAACAACATAAGTGGTCTGTGACAGGCGCTCTGAACAGCAGAAGGTTTGACTTGGGAGTAACTGTGGGCAATTAAATATTGAATGTAATAAGAAGAATAATTCCTTTGTGTTTCTTACGACATTTCTTTGGTTAATTATATCATGCATCTATTGAATATGTAAAGCATGCTGCTAAAAATATTTCACTTCTAAAATTAATTAAAAATATGCCAGAAAACTAGATGTGTTATGAATAATACTAGAAACGTTACAAAAAATGACGACTATGGAGCCAACGGTCTACTCCCACAAGTAAAAATTATCAGGCATGAATAAGGATTGCAGGATGACAACTTCTAGTACTTTAAATCTTTGAAACACTTCACACGCTTTCACCCTCGAGACACCTTGCAACAAAAGAAGAGGGGAGATGCAGGACCTGATCCTTTACCGTTACGTCAAACGGACCTTTGCCAATGACTTCAGCAGGTCTAGGATCAAGCTGTATAATTTGCCTAAGGTTGAACTGGGTGTCAGTGGCAGGATGAGCTCAGGCCTCTGGACTCCAGCCCTGTGTGCTGCCCATGAGAGCATACGACCACTTACATAGTGTTATCTTTTAGCATGGTGGTGACCATATAAATCACTCCTGCCTTTCAGTTTCATATCATTCTAATATTAATAGGGCTAGAAGTTTAGCAAATAGCATTATGTCCCTTCCAACCCAAACTATTCTATGATTTTATATATATATACACACACACATAGGAGTGGGACATGATCTCCTTTACCTAAAACAGCTTGTGGACCATGAAGTCTAATGCTGTTTTAAGGCCTGCTTTCTGGTGGCCACACTTGTCCCTCCTTGGATCTGAGGAGAAAGGATAGTAGAAGTGAAATATAGCGGGAGTAGTGAGGGCTGAAGCAGGCTGAAATGGAAGGGCTTAGGGGACAGTGTAGAATCATAGAATGGTTTAGGTTGGAAGGGACCTTGAAGATCATTGAGTTCCAACCCCCCTGCCGTGGGCAGGGACACCTCCCACCAGACCAGGTTGCTCCAAGCCCCATCCAGCCTGGCCTTGAACACCCCCAGGTCCTTCTCCTCAGGGCTGCTCTCCAGCTATTCCCCGCCGAGCCTCTATTTGTGCTTGAGATTGCCCCGACCCAGATGTAGGACCTTGCACTTGGCCTTGTTGAACTTTATGAGGTTGGCTTGGGCCCACCTCTCCAGCCTGTCCAGGTCTGTCTGGATGGCATCCCTCCCCTCCAGCGTGTCTGCCTCGCCACACAGCTTGGTGTCGTCGGCAAACTTGCTGAGGGTGCACTTGATCCCACTGTCCATGTCTCTGACAAAGATGTTGAACAGCACAGGTCCCAGTACTGACCCCTGAGGAACACCACTCATCCCTGGTCTCCACTTGGCCATCGAGCTGTTGACCACAACTCTTTGTGTGCAAAGTCACTGCTTTTTTTCAGAAGAAAATGTGTAAATCTTTTCAGAAGAAATTTATTTCTTCTTTTCATTAATTTCTTTTTCAGAAGAAATGTGTAGTTCTGGAATTCTTCTGGAGTTCTGGAATTCTGATTGGAAAAGAGAAGGGACCGGCAGAGCTAGACAGCAAGGGGAAGGGGCAGATCTGGCCCTGATTTCCCTTGCCTTTTGGGCCTGTTCCTGCTGTTGTACCACTCAGTGATGTTTGGCATCCTGGTGCTCGCAGATTGTTATTCGGGAAGAAAATCAGTTGGGCTGACTGACAGTGTGCTGGATGTGTTGTCCTAGGGATAACAGTTGCTACATAAGCTGAGGACTTGATGTAGACAGTGTACTTGGGTTTTGCCCATGCCTGCACGTGCGTAATTCCCACTGATGTTGCTGACGTTTGTTTGTGAAAAGGCTCAGTGAAGCCCCGAGTTACTTCACTTTGCACTATCAACATTTCAGGCTGTACTAATAGCTGTATTTACGAGGACTGATCAAATCTGATTGAAGTCTTTCCACAGACATTACAGGGCTTTGGGCTGGGCCCTAACAAAGACCAGATTTTTAAATTAATTACCATATTGCAAAAATGTTCTACATTATTTGCTTATTGTTGAGTAATGCTTGATTTTGGAATCTTGGGTTTTTTCCTATAGTAGAATGAGAAATCTGGAAAATCATTGTTTTATGACAGGACTTGTAAAAAAAATTGGAGATATACTGTCACTTCTTAAATGAAAAATGAATCTATCAAAAAACCACAACATTGGACACTCACAGAGAAAGACGTTTTCAGGACGGAGAACCAAGTTTTTCATGGGTTGTATCCTTATTTTAGGCGACAGTGCCTTGTTGCTGGTTTGCTCTTTGCCAAATTTTGTTTTTATCTTGCTTTAGTTACTATGCTTGGCTTTCTTGAAACAGCAGGTATAATATGGAATGATACCTGAATGGTTAGAAAGATATTTCAACATCATATTCAGTTCATGAAGTTCATGAATACTGTCCTTGAAAAAAGGTAAGTGCTGCTAGGATTATTTTAGCCAAGTTTTCTCAGGAAACAAGACTCACGACCAGTATGTATGTAGCAGTCTGCTATTCCCTTTCTAGTAATCCTTCATGGTTTTGGCTGATATTAACCAAATTTGACTGGGAAGTAGAGGTCAAATACATAAAGTTCCTATAGGCTTTGTGCAAATAGGTGGCCAATTAAAGGATAAGGGGTCTTCTTAATGTTGCTTCTGAGGGAAATGCAAACACAACTCCTATATCAGAGTCCACATGGTAAAGGCAGAGTGGGAAGGAGGTTGCTCATGGAACTACTTAAGAGAGCAATGACTTAATCTCTCTCTAGAAGGAAATGCAGCATATTAACTAATGGGGTGACTTTTGCTTCGTGACGGAAAGGTGCTTTTCAAAGGGCATTAGAGAAGAAGGTACTACCCCATACTGGTAAAGACATTGCACGTGGAAAAAAGTAGAGGTTTAGAAATTAAAGAGAAAGCTCGAAATGAAAAGGCACAAAGATACAGAGGTGGCAGGAGAGGGGATGAGTGAAGGATGTTGACAGCCGTTGACTGGACCAGATGGGTGGGCAGTATCTCCTCGTGCCTGCCTGAGCGCTGGGATGCAGAGCTTCACAATTGTTTCAGAGCATGTGAACAAGCAAAAGGATTAAGTAAAAGAGGTGTCATATGCAGAAGAGGGAGTGAGGAAGCTGATCTTAACAGCTACTTTTTTCTGCGTATGCTGTGTCCTTTTAGAAGCACTGCAAAATAGAGATGTAAATGAAGAACTCTTATTTTGTTGGCAGAAGCAGAAACTGGTACAGAGTGAGACGGGGGATACTTCCAGTTAAGAATGGCTGGGTCTGTCCCTCTGGGCAAGAATCCTGGATATTTTTTCCTGGAAATAACACAGTCCCTTTCCCTACCCTTCTAACGCTTTATCTAGACCCTGTCCTTACTGAAAGCAAAGGGAGTTTCCATTGTGTTTCTTCAGCTTTTGCCGGTCTTTCACATCTTACTCTATTTTAGATCCCAGAGAATTTCTGTTTAGGGCTTAATTCTTAGCAAATGTGAAGGTTTATCAGAACTGATTTTTAGTGCCAAATTAACGTGCTTGCTCTGTCCCTCTCAGGGTTAGGGAGAAGAGGAAGGTATGGCATGAACACACAACATTTCAGCAAGTCCGCGATAGCTGCCCAGATGCTTGCTTTTACCCTTGCAAAATGGAAGTTAGCTTACTTCTCTTTTCCTGAAGGTGGCTTATTTTGTGTTTACTGAAAGCAAAAGCAAAAGCAATAAAGCCACTTTAAGAAGTCCCTTCTACTCTTGGAAGTTCATTTCTGCCCTCATGCTGCAGGTTACTGTCTCCTCCTGGTGCCAGTCCCACTGTGTGTGGAGGTGTGCTTTAAATTAGATCATGGAAATAATCTGGGCCAAAGAAAACAGGCAAGCCCCCTGATTTTTATTTGATTTTTGGGTTGGTTTTTTTTCCAGTTGGGTTATTTCAGTGATCCAGTTCTCCAAGTAGTTCCACAAATACTTGTCTTGCCACATGAACGGGTGGCAAGCACAGCACAGGGGCAGAAGCGAAGGATGGGGAAAGCCTTGCTGCTGTGATAAGGTATCGCTGAACTCTGATGGCGTGTGCTCCCTGCCGAGCAGCTGAAACGCTTCGGTTTCACACTCTATCATCTCACCTTGCTTCAACTTGTTTCTGTATTCACAGCTAAGGCGTACTGGTAGCTTTTAGCTGCATCTTTCTTAAGCAAATCACCATAAGTGCATTTCATGAAAATAACTTCAAACCTCACTAAAGCTTTTTTAACTTATTGACTTTAAGACCTGATCCTGCTTCCACTGTCATAAATGACAGAACTCTCCTGATAGGAGGCCGGCCACAAAATTGAAAAGTCGTTGTAAATGCTTTAATACCAACGGATTTAGGGATTTCCTCAAGCACTTTATAGTTATGTTCCCAGCTTTGTCTCTGCTTCACTGTCAATTGTCTACTGTTCTCCCTAATCCTCCCTGGGCTTTTGCGAGCTCTATCTTCCCTTCCCACTGACAGATAAAAATTTATTGTTGCTAGCTTTAATGTTCTTGACATATTGAGATCTCGTTCCTTTCATGCAAGTGTAGGAATGTTTCGGTGTTTTCTTTTAGTCTTGAATTGTTTAAAGGTAATTCATTCAATCTATTATACTGTTCCTATTAGCAGCCTAACCTCTGAGCTTTTAATTACTCTAACCTTGCTGTTTAATTAGTTAAAGCTTGCTTATCACTTTGAAAATTGAAAGTATTAAATAATTTCGCAACATGATTATTTTATATTTGCTGAACGATTAGTATCAGGACGTTTTAACCTTCTCTTTATATGCATTGATGGAGTAATATCCCTTGTCACTTCCCTCCAGAAACCAGAGACATAGGCCAAAACCACCCATAGAGTGGTTTCTTTAACATCATTTGACTTCTGACAGGCAAAGACTTAGCTCTGTGCTACTCATCATTGTCTTTGCCTCGGCTTTTCCCACTTTTATGGTCCTCTTTCTGCTATGGATCCTTTCCAAGTGGTTGCTTAAATGGATCCCAGAAGGACTTGGGCATAGTGCTGCCGATGCATTTGTCTGTAGCAGAACCTCCTTGCCATGCCAGGAATGTATTCGTGATGCACTTATGTTGATTTATGCATCGGGAGATTAAAATTCAGTGCACCTTGCTTGATTATAATTACAGAATTATATCTCTTGTCCAGTAACAGTGAATGAGGAAACAGGAGTCCTGTGTTGGTCTTTGTCAGGGGAAGGAGAGCAGGCAGTTAGCCACATAGCGCTGAAGCTGTGTGAATATTCACAGTGAAAAACTAAACAAACCCCCTCAGAACTTAAGCTTCTTTTTTAAGGCAATATGCCCGCAGAAGAGATGTAGACTTATTTTTCAATAATAGTCAAAAAGTGATTCTGATATTTAATCTTGTGAATGACTTGTATTCTCCAGGACTATTACTTTTAAATGTTAGCTCTTATCACTACTGCTTGTTATTTGCCACTTAAGCCACCACGTATTGTTTCCTTATCTCTAAGTGGATAACTCCCAAACCCACAAAGACTCATCACTTTAGTAAGGCTTTTTTCTGAGGCTGATTTATGCAAAGAGAGTTGTATGAGTACTTACAACAATGCGGTCTTTGAACATACTCCCTCCTGTAACTCTGTTGTGAACAAGTAAAAGATGAGAATATGGTTGAAGCAAATCTAGTTTGTATGCATGTGTGCCTTTTGGTTACACTTGACCGAACTATATCATTGATGCAAGAGGTCTCAGTGAGAGAAATATTTGAGTTTCTAGTCTACACTAATTTTGAGACATGGAAAAATTATGATAGTAATAGAAACAGGGAGTTCTTCAGATTCAATTTTCAAGAAGACCATTAGAGACTTTTTTCTGATATAATTTCCAATCTTTTCCTACTCAGCTTTGATAATAAATATCTCTTGAGGACAGCAAACATGAATCTATTGAGAATCTTGGACGAGGGGTTTTAATGATTTCATTTAAAGTGCTGTTCGTTCAATTCTTGCAATCTGTCTGTCTCCTTCTTTAATTCCTTACATTTTTACTCAAAGAATTCTCCCTTCCAATTAAGTGAATGAACCCTAGAATTAAGTAAAGCTGTCATAGGAAATAAAATGAATATGACTGATTTTTATAATATAAATTGGAAGCAATTACCAGTTTTCTGTCTTCATGCTTGCTTGGAAAATTTACACTTAACCCAGCAATACACCTTAATTAAAGGCCTATCTATCTATCTATATAACCTTCTTTTTCTAGCAAAAGTCCTTCTGTGAGCTATATTAAATTTACTATGGCTCCATCTCTTTATTAATAACCTTTTCGTATATTTTCAATTAAGTTTCTGGTCACATTATAGCACTGAGGTAAGAGCTCTGTCTGACCTTTAATAGGATATGGATAATAGAACGTCTTGGCTCATGTTCTCCTTTGGTAACACAACCTCCCACTTTTACTGAAAACACCTACGGAATTTGTAGACGGCTAAACGTGCGTGTCGCATCAAGAAAGACATTATACCAGACTGCAGTAAAACTGGATGGACACCCATTTGCAGTCTCTGAGACTAGACAGTGCTTAAACCACCTCACTTTTGCTTGGGTTTATGGCAAACATCAGTGAGAGACTGTGAATGACTTAACATAAGATAAAAATATTTTATTTTAACTGATATTTTCCATATGGCAAGTCATGCTTCTCCCCACGTGAACCCTAAGGAGCGCACTGTGGGGCAAAGGGTGTAGTGACTTTCAGATGATTAGGACGATATCACATTTGTTAATGTTCTGGGATTTGGACACCAAGTAATATTGGCAATTAATGATATAAAATAATAAGGGATGTTTATGCTCCCTTCAAGCCCAAAGTATTTCTGGGTGGGAAGGGTATGTTTGGTAGCCAGCCAGAGTTTTGTCAATATGAATATCTGAACCAGCTGCTTTTCTTGCTGTTCTCCCATGGTTGGATGAATCTGTTCTTCTTTGTGTCTTTGCCTTTTTTCTTGTAACCTGTAGCTTATGATGCTTTTAAGAATTTTACTGCCAGGGGCATCTATCACATATTTTTTTCTCTTGATAGGTAATTATCATTTTATTTCACCGAGTATGAAAACCCCAGCTCCTCATCAGCTCCATTTTTTTTTGCTCTTGAATCAGCCTTTCCCTAATTTAGTTCAACAAATCATACAACCAGCCTCAGCTGAAAGTTGCCAAAACATAAAGGGGACATACTAAGTTAAATTTGCCAAGGTGACATCTCTCTGCATTGACTCCTGTTGATAATTCTGTCTCCATGGATGTCTGAGTGTTTTAAGAACCCTCATCTGGCATGTCCGCGTAAAGCGGGGTCTAAAGATCAAAGCAGGAACTTTGTCCCAGATGAGGCAGGGCTTGATATTTGAGATGGAGAACTTGATCTGTGGCAGACCCTCACTGGATGCCAAGGGAACAGCTCTGGGAGGGGCTCGGCTCAGGGCAGGGGTGCCACTCCTGCAACGATGTGACTCACAGTTATTCCCACATGGGTTTGTCCCATTGACTTGAATGCATGTTTCACCGAATTACTGGTTGAACCTGCTGGTAAATGTGCCATACCAGAGAGTTGTGGAGCAATATCTTCCTCAGGCAGGTGCTTGGCTCTGAGCGCCGCTTTGGAGGTAGCTGAGATCCGCAGATAACGCTCGGAGAGGTTGCGTTATTTCCGAGACAGTCCTGCCTTGGTTTAGATGCAGTCCAATGCATCTTGCCCCGGAGCAGCACAATCTAACAGTCACTGTCTGGGCTGTTTCACTCTTAGTCAGCAGGACTCGTGCTTCATCACTGTCCAAACTGAAAACGTATTCATCATCATCATCGTTTGTACACCTGTCATGATACCGCCTTCAGCTCTGCCAGTATTTCCAGCCCAGTCCGCCCATTTATGAGCTTCTTCCACAATTATTTCCATACTTCTTTCTGTGTCATAGCCTATGTTCCCGGTATGAACTCCCTGACTTTTTCCACCAGGGTCTGAGTTTTTGTGTATTTAAATACACATTTCAGCTCGTTTTATTATGGAATTGAATTTACTTCTACACACATTAGATTTTGTTCCCGTTCCCCTACCCGCTTTCTACTTCCCTACCTGTTCTGAGATTGTGGATTGAGGAACAATCCCGTGTTTAACATGCAAAGCATGCAAACACATGCTAAATAATTATGCAAATCTTTTTCAATTGCTTTCATTGTGATTTTTTATTATGATTGTTTTGGTCTTATGATGGAAAGCAGAAGCCGAGTGAGCCAAAGTACCTGTCTGCAAGTGGAGTTGGGACTGGACCCTGAATTTCCCAATTCCTGTTCAGGCTAGAGCACATGACTGTCTCCTCTGTATGTTGTCCCCTGGAAAATTTTTATTTACAGAAACAGAAGTTCTGGAATTTGCATAAGTTTGTCACAGCAGTTTCTGCAGTATGCTCAAAAGACCATTTTTTTTTAAATATTCAGGCCATGCCAGCTACATTTCTGCTAAATCATAGTAAAAGAGATGATTGCAGTGAACACTGAATACTTCTTTACTGTTATCTTTCCCACCGTGAGTTTGCTGTAGTCGCTGCCAGGCTGTTCTGTTATTGGGAGCAGAAGGGAGCGGCATAAGAGAAAGCATTTCTTTTAAAATGTGGTGCACATTGGAAGGAGTCTCCAGAGCTACGTGTCTGGGAATTGCATTCAGGCTTGTCTTTTGGGGGCTGTTAACGAAGTGTAGTCCTAATTGCAGAGGAGGGAAGGGACTGCGAAGCAGCAGATCTCTTTCTGTAGATGAGGCACAGGAGGAAACAGGAGGGCAAAGCCAAGGAAGGAGCTGCTGTACGCAGTGCTGGTGCTCTGGGGCTGCTCTCCCATCAACACCAAAGCAGCAGACTCATCCCTAAGGTGCTATCAGCTTTGTCCCCGCAGCCTGCAGCCTGGCTTCTGCTGCCTCGAGGGCCAGCCCAGCGGAGAGTAGCAGCGCTGGGTGCTCCAGAGGTATGGATAAAGAGTTCACCAAGCAGTGCACCATCTCCTCCTGTCACACCGCTAACAGGGAACTGGCAGCCCACCTTTATTTGTCATCACTTTCTTTCCCTCTTTAGATAAATCCACTTCCCATCCAGTGGCCACTTCCAAACCAGGGCTGAACATGCAATGCCAAAAGGAGAGGACAGAATGCTCTGGGAGACAGACATGCAGGATGTCCTCCCCGCTGCCCTTCATCAGACTCTGCCAACTGCTAAGGTCAGCCCCTAACTATCAATTTGTTTTCCTGGATATAACTGTAGAAAGAACTGGATGGAGGAAAACCTTTCCTCCAACTTTTATTTCTGGAATAACAGTTCTGCTTGCTAAGAGGTGAACACAGGGGGTCTGAGGGAAGGAACTGAGCTCTGACCCTCTGTCCAGACGTTTCTGCAACTGCTTCTGCTGTTCGTCTCCCTCACCCTGCACAGGAGACATTGGGAGGGGCCGAAGACCTGGTAGGAAAAGCCTGAACAGATGGTGCAAAGTAGCACATCCCCCAGTTGCTCAAAGGGATACTGAGGAATGCCACAGTGCTGGAATGCCATGGATCTGAGGAAAGACCTTCTGGAAAGAAGTTGAGGGGAAGCAGAGATATCAGCAGCCTGGAAGATGGGATACCGAGGAATTTTGCAAGTGGAGGGCTTGGGCTGAGTGAGATGCCTGGCAAGAGGATGAATTTGCTGCAAATTCAGGAGAAGACATATGCACAATATTTAGTTCTTTTGTGATTTATCCAAAATCATTCCTTGTTTTCCATTTTTCAACAAGCCCTAGTTCTCATCTCCTCTGATGATGTGAGGCTTTCCGCCTTCAATTAAAAATAATTCTACTGGCTCTTCAGGTCGTAGAGAAGAGCTTTGCACAGATAATCCAGTTTGAAAGGCTGAAAGCCTGGAGTGCAGACTGCATCCCTTTGGGGTAATGTGTGGGTTTCCTAGTGGCATTCTCTGTATTACTTTTTTAGAAGTCACCAAGAGCCAGTCAGAGTTGCAAGACATATTTGGGTTTTTAGGCCATGCATTCTACTGAAAACGTGGTAGATTTGTGGGAGGAAGATGGAACAGCCCAGAAATGGCATCGATTTGACACATGGAAGACAGTGATTCAGTTATTTCACAGGTACATGGGCTACTGCAAATATGCAGCTCATAAAAATCCTGACAGTGTTTAAAGAAGCAGTTTGATAGTGTCAGTCCCCTTACCATCATGCCAACCGGTCATTTTGTTTTGCCATATAAGCAGAGGGCTCAAGGAACAGGTGAGCACTTGGTTGGCCTGAGGGAATATAACTGTCTTCTAAGGAAGAAGCGTTGTGCATGAAGCTTTAATTGACATTTCTTGATCTGAACTTGTTCTGTGAATGAGGAGAGGACCTCAGTCTCTGAGGATGCTAATCCAGCACTTCTTGCTGACCTTAAATTGACCTACGTAATTTAAACCAAACCGATGAACAAGTGACACAATTTCTGCTGAGAAAGTGCAATATGTGCCAACACTTTTAATATTACTTTTTTTTTTTCTGTTTAATCTAGTATCTGATGTGAATGGAGGGAAAAAATGATGTACAGCATATTCCTTGCACCAAAGTCTCAGAAAAGAAAATGTAAATGCATGAGTATGACACAAACTCCCCTTCTGTTAACACGCACTCACACAGACTTGTTCAAGTTGCCAAAAGCATAGTTAGCCAACCTACAGTGTGTATAGATGTGATTTACTGAAGGGAGGGGACAGGTCTAATTTATGCACTTGGCCCTCAGACCATGGTTTACCTCAATACTTTTCAATGCGCAAATTCTGTAAATCTTACTGGGAGAAAGAATGTCGGCTCACGCCAGGCTCTGGACATGCTGAAAATGTCGCTCGCGCAGATGATGACTTGTGTTTAATTTGCTGTTGTGGATGGGCCTGAACCAAACTCTCTCGTTCCAAACATCTCTAAATTTAGGAGTTTTTGGCATCCCAGTCCACATATGAGTCAATAGTTCTCTGTGTTCCAAAGAATTAGTATTAGGTTGCAAAGGTGGGAGTCGTTATGTAAATGGGATAATATAAAGGGATATCTATATTAATACTTTTGTTATGCCTTGGAGCTAGAAGTTTGCCAAGGCTTAAGTGGACTTAGGATGAGCTGGACACATCCAATTAATATAAGTAATGTGACTTTTCTTGAACAAATGTGACTCCTCGGTGCACATTACAGCTCTTGAGTGTTCCAGCTCTGCTGCGTCTGGTCCTCAGAGGTTTAGAAATGTGCATTCTGGTGTCGAAATCGGCTCTTACTTCTGATTTTTTTTGGTACTACATAAACGGGCTCTGATTTTCAGTGCTTCTGTCAGGGAAGTAAAAAAATATTGGTGTGTGCTATTGATGGATATACAAGCCCTAGGAAAAGAAAAAAAAAAACAGAATATGAAATTAAGAATGATGTGTCTGTAGGCAAAGTAAGTGCATTGGACCTCCCATCTCTTTCCTTGTCACTGCTGTAGTCATAGTTTCTATACCATGTAAAAGTCTTCTAAGGCTTCTCTTAGTGTGGCATCTGAATTTCTTCCGCTGATGCCATAACTAACATCTAACATGTTCTGCTGCTTCTCTCTTTTGTCTAGAGGGAAACCAGATGTGCAGTTTATCATGGGGCTCCAGTGCTGGCTCAGGCAGGGCAGGTGGAAGACGAATGCCTTGAGCTGTGCAGTTGTGCTTTGCACTTTGAAGATATACTGTGGGTTTTGGTCAAGGTGCAATCCTGCTCAGTTTTAAGGAAAGGAAATGGGACTTCCTTCCACAGTCTCCTACAGAACCCTTAATATCATTTAAATGTTTTGTGATTCACCTATCATCATATATCAGTCTCACTCCAGCATATCTCCCTCTTATGGCTTCCCAGACTGGGAAAGACAGGCAGTTTCCCCTGCTCCTCCACAGCTCTCTCCGTGGCTCACCATGATCTCCACCTCCACTCGCTGCACGGGGCCCCTGACTGGAATTGTTCTTCCCAATCCAGTGGGCCCTTGCTGCTGTGAACCATGCTGGTTGTACTGCAGTGGAAGAAGCCAAGGTTTGTCCCATTTTCTATGCTGTCTGAGATGGTGTGCATTTTGAATTACCCACACATAGAAGCAGTAGGCAGCATAACGCAAGCATGGAGCAAGCACAATGTACTACATGAGGATCAGCTTAGCATGTTGGATCAGTGACGCTTTGCAGCATAATACAAACCGCTTATTCTTTCTCACAGCTGTTCTCCCAAGCATTTTAAGCGTACATTCGCCCTCAGCATGCAGGAGATTTACGTATTTCACTTCCATTGACATGGCAGAAGAGACCCTCCTCACTTGCAGATTTGTTCTTTTAATAGGCATCCAGCACAAATGGGAATTAAGTACATGTGTGTGTCCAACAGAGAGTAGACCAGAACCAGCTGTAGGCACAAATAACTGCTTAGGAGGCCCATTTTTTTCTGCTGATTTGGTAACTCACAGGACAGCCAAATCTTCCTTTTTAGGAATGGGAAGAACAGGAGAAATAGAGGACCTCATCTTCAGATTGTATCACCCGTGGAAGAGGAGAGTCAGCAGGGAGAGGACTCTCCGCATGAGGTTCTCCTCTCCCTGCTGGAGCAGCTGGAGCAAATAAGGTTCATCGTGGGCAAATGTGAGCTCATTTTGCCTCTACTCCAAGCTGGCAGAGGAGTCAGGGTGTTTCGGGCTCTGAGTCAATGCTGTGATAACTTGCTCGCGTGACTTACTAATTGAAGTTAGACATCCTCCAAGATACTGAACGTCTGTGGCATAGACATGCTTCTCTCAGTCTTAGTCGTCTTATACTTCAAACCTTTTCGAATCATAAATCTAAGTCCAATGTACTGCAAATGGTAGAAGGACGATGTGGATTTTGGGAGAGACAGGTAAGGCTCTGTACGCATTCTCACTGTCGGGAGATGCAGAGGTGAGTCATCTGCGTTGCATGATGACAACGCAAGCACAAGGAACACAGTCCTCAGCAAAGTCCTTTTAGAATTAGCCCCACAAAACATTGAATCTTAAAGAAAAAAGAAAATGGTATTAGGAAGAAAGAAGTGGCAATGACCCGAGCCCTTAATTTCATGCCAATGATATCTCGGAGTAAGCGATTTCCCAGAGGATTGTCAGAGATGTGAAATGAATTGTAAGAGCTGCTTTACAGGCATTTGTGGGCACACACACCTGCTTACAGCAAGGGAAAAGACAGTGCGTAAATGTCTGGAATATTACATAAAAGCTGTCTGGTAGACTAGGCAGAGCAATTAAAATCCATCTCGCTTAAACGAACCCTGAGTGCAGGTCAAACAAATCTAATTTTTATTGTTCCTTAAGGAGATGTCTGTATAGGAGACAAAAGGGGGATGCAGCCGTCAGGTTAAAAAATCAAGATGCCTTTAAAAAATTAAATGTTCACAATAGTGCTACAGCAAGCTAGATAAATGATATATTACAGCGATGGTTTAAAACTAATTGATGACTAATGGTGTAATGCATTTGTAGCTACACTGATCTATTATATATCTTGGCCAAGCTGAAGGGACACTTCAAGGAGAAAAATTGCTAACTGTTTTAACCTGATGGAACTTGGGGAAAAAATAGTTACTTTAAGAGATAAATGGAAAGGTTGTGACCTCCTAATGTACATCTGGGTCTTGCAATGCAAAATCAAATTATCATTAAACAAAATGTGATCTGTGATGGAATTAAAACAACTACAAACCAGCACAGAAATTTCCGTAGAGAAATACAATAGTGCAGTTTGAGCTGGGACCATTAGCTAAAAAGCTGCCTGGCTAAAGAACTGGTGTAACAAGTTGGTATGGAATTGTTTTGCTCTGAAATGAAAGTTCGTTTAATTGGAGACTGCAGGAAAAATGTAAGCATATTTACAGCAATTTACATATGTAAGACATTCTATAAACATTACTTAATTAGTGTATAAATAATTAACAATTTACCCTAAGTTCTGAGTAACATGTGTGTCTCTGGCTCTCGGAGGGGAGACAGGAAGCCTCATTTTCCCCTCCTCATTTTTGTCATGCCTGAGGCTCGTGCCCGCTGGGTTTTACCCTTGCAGTTGGAATTCAGAGAAGATGTCAGTCAGGCTCTGCTTATTTTCACATCTAATTCATGCAAAAACCAGGTTTCCTCCTGAGGCGGTAAACTGGCCCAGATTTGCTTCAAAGTTTGGCCCAGGTTCAGTGAATGACTCACTTCAGCTAAGGTACATCCATCTTCCTGGCTGAAAGACAGCATGGGAAGTGTTGTCAAAGAGCTGATACCTCCCTAGAACTAGAGCTTACAGATTCAGGACCATAGAAACCAAAAGTAATAGCTTGTTTCATCCCCTGGTTTCCTGTTACCCAATATTAAGGACATTGAGTGGGTGTAATAAGAACATCGTTACTCAACCCAGAGTACCAGTGTGGGTTCTTGCATGCTAAACAAGCTGCAAATGGCTGGGATGTATCGCTGGAAGCTGAGCTGGGAGGAGCTGCAGTCACTAAGCCTCTGTGGTCATAGCCTCTGTGCAAACTTCTATGGAATAAATAAGGCAAGAGGTCACAAATGACGATAATACTTACGGGCAACTGCTAAAATATGGATTACCCTGAAAAGGTAAAATCCAAATTACCACTGAGATCCTTAGCCTTACTCTCAACCTCTGAATTGGTTCCCTTAAATTAGGAGTATGATAAGAGTGAGCAGTCTCACAAAGACAACCCTCCCCACAGGCGATGCTAATTTTCTTCTGATTATAAGAATAAATTAAAGTAGCAAGAACACCACCAGCCTGTGATATTGTCTGAGAGCAATGTATTCCTCTATGCTAAATTAACCTTCCAGTGGGAAGGGAAATGCTTGCAATACCAAATTGCAAATATTTTGTACTCTGAAGGGTTCAATGTTCCAAAACCCCAAAAGCCTCTATATGTTTCAACTGCTGTACGTTAGGCTTCCTCCTTTGCATTCATTCAGTTTTGGTTTGAAGCTCAATACAGGCAGCAGCTTGGAAAAATAGTTCTCTAGTTCAGGATGGAGCAGCTGAAGTCTTAATCCTGGAGGTCTGGTCTTTCTTTTAAAGGGGGGCATTACTCTTGAGTCTAAATTTTAAGTTATTCAGATCATGGTATTGGTGTCAGTTTTCAACAACATTAGAAACTCAGTGACACGAGTACCACTGAGCTGATTCAGAACATATATTTTCTGAAAGGATGATAAACCGTCACATCCACAGCTCTACCTGGGATTTCTTTCCTTTCTTTAACGTATTAAAACAAAACAACTCAGATATTTTTCCTGCCATATCAAGGTGACTTCCTAAAGCTTGATGCTGAGTAAATAGGTCTTGGATGGGCATTTTTTTAAGGCAGAAAAGCATACGAAGTAGCTTTCAGTGAAACTTTTAGCTGCCAGTTAATTTAAAAGCAATAAAGAAAGGGAAAAAAACTGAGTAAACCTGAAGCACAGCACTAGCCCATCAGATTGACTGCAATAGGTGGTTGAAAAGGATGAGGTTGTATCTTGGAAAACTTGCTTCGTTCAGTAAAAGCTTCGTCTCCCTCCTCCCAATTCTTCAGAGGTTACCTTAAGAATTTTTTTGGGGGAAATTTGAGTTACAGCAGTAGAATGTACAAATCAATGAGCGGACAGAGTGAAAGCATCATTGCCTTTCAAGGCAGCGAAAGAGAGTACGTATAGAGGTGGTAGAACCCCCTGGCCTCCCTCCCCAAACCCTGCCACCAGCTTCGGGGCGTCTGCGCAGGCCCCCGCGCTCTCAGCAACCACACGTAGCTGTCGTGGGTAGTGTGCCCATCACGGTGGAGTTGTGCCCTGTGCATGGGCTGCGGACCCTCCGTGGCCGGGATTCCATTGAGGGAAATGTTTGCAGCCCATGGGATAATTATCTGCTATCCTAATTTTCCTGTCCAGTGTCTCCCAAAGTGATGACTTTTCAGTGTACGTCGTGGTGATGGAGACAAAATGTCAATTAAAACATCCCATGATACTTCCATGATTACAACACACTGTAGGTAAGGAAACTGTTCTCATGTTTGGATCAACAGTCCTGGCAGACCTTGGAGAGGCTGGAGTTACGTACCCAGTCTTATACTCCTCCTAATTTGAAACAATCAGACAAAAAATAGCGTAAAACAAGACTGCAGCTACCATTTATTTCTTTCCTCTGTTTTTTATCTTGCTTTGTAACAACATTTCCTAGCTGTGGCTGACAGAAATGGCAAAAATGTTTTTTTTGATTTCTGATTTTTGTTGTGTCTTGCTTTTTATTTCCCTTTCAGATTTTCAGACTGGTCAATGATTCAAAAAGTTGATTAAAGCTGTGATGGTTTTATCATTGCTTCAGAAAGACAAACTGTAAAATCCAAAGGTTAGCAACCAGAATGGGATTTTAAAGAACGCTTCAAGCAGTTTTCTTCTGGTGCTTGGGCTTAACACTGGAAAGAACTCTGAATCACAGCTCTCTTCTGTGCCAAAAGGTTTTTTAACTTTTGTACACAGATTACTGTATATGTTTTAATTTACTGATAGCATTTGCTCCATTTGATTTACCGTAAGGCTTTATGATTGTCCGATTAGTGTAAGAATGCAAGTAGTAAATTTAAAATGTACTTTTGATGGTTCTGTTGTTTACCATCTTTTTCCATGTTCTTTCTAATATTATGGCAATAGTCTAAAGCCGTTTTTGATGTGATGCACTGAATATTCTGACTCGTAAGAGAGCTCAACATTGGGTACATCATTTACCAGTTCACTGCTGTCAAAAGCTATTGCGTCCTTCTTCCCTCTCGACCCAAGCTTGATTAATCTTCCCGTAGTTTTGGTTCTGATAAGGTTTTGAAACAGTGTTGATTTTCCCAGGAAGCCTTAAGTGAGAACCTAGGCATCTGCTTGTGCTGTTTGGGCAGCTCAAACAACTGCAGAGGGAATGGAATAATCTCCCCCAGACCTCTGACAGACTCACGTTTCCACTGTCTGCAGCCCGCCCCCGTCACGGTGCCGGGTACGTGTAGCACTGGCAGGAAGAGCTGGGGAGACTCCTGTTTTCTGGGCCATGATCTATGAAGCTGCATGATTTTAGGAAAGACCAGGTTAGCTCCAGGAAGACGGAAGTGTTATAGCTCTTTTTCTCTGATTCTGCACAGAAGTCAGAAGTTTTCAACATCAGCGAGAGCATCAGTGCGTATATTCTGATTTCCCTCTGTCACACAAAGCATAAATCCAAAGCACTATGTAAGATCAATCCTACCCGAAATATTTGAAGTTACCTAAAATGCTAAAGAATTAACGTCCTACATTTTTCTTCAGAGTCCTGAATGGTGCAGACATTCTGTTAATCATATATTACAAACCCAGGCAAAACATTAAGTTTGGAAAATAGATTTATATAACAAAAATGAAGTGGAATTAACTGGATCCACAAATATCTTTCTACTCACGGCTGTCTAAAATTGTTTCATTACATTTCTTTGGGTTTTATTCTGTTTTGCTGTGACCACCTACTAGCGATGTTTCTGTAAAGAAAAAAAAAGCAAGACATTTGAATGTGTAAGGCGTACAGAATAAATCCTGTGATGTTTTCTAATATGTGAATATTCCTAAATGTCAGACTAAACCATCCCTCCAACGGTTTCTTGTACAGACTTCCCTTGTTCCAGAAACTTGGCCTGAGTTAGGAGGAAACTCCATAACTGTCCCTTAAAAGTTGAATTGCATCAATGTGGGTAAGATGTTGGGCCAAATTCTTTAATGGTGTAATTCCATGAAAATCAGAAATACTACACCAGGGCTGAATCTGCCCCGTGGTATAAACTTCTCTCCCTAGAGGCAAGAGTTTTGGAAACAGTATCATATTTTAATTATAAGCAGACAATTTGTTTTGGGTTGTACACAGAGCATGAAAATCTTACTGCTATAGGAACTAGCTACATATATGGTGATTTTATTCCTGTTTCTAGCGCTGTTCAGTTTATTTGTGTATTATTTGCAGGTGGCTAAACGATCCTACAAACTTCTTTTTATGTACTTGAATGAGCCCCTGTTGAATTTAAGATTTTAAAAGATTACAGTGCTGGCTTTAGAACATCATTTGTACATTTTGCAATGAGTTTAGGAGAAAGGCTGCATGTTGTTTATAATCTGGGAAGCGCAGATTCCAGTAACAATCTTAGCCTTGGAGAACAGACAATTATATTTTTTACAAATTAACAGATGCTGATGGTACTTTGCCTCCCATGATTGTGTTCACTAGTTTCTGAATTCAAAGGGCAAAATAGGATCTGCCTTTTGTAGAAAGTCCCAGGCCCGGCAACAGGCCATGCTGCTCAAAGTGTGGTTGAGCCTTCTTCAACCCTTCTCCACGCTGGCTGGATTTTGGCATCACTGTATGATGTATCACCACTGTAACAAACTCCTTCATGAAAGCTATGTTCTGTGGAAAAAGTCTTCAAAGGAAGTTGCAGAAAAATATTTAACCTCTGTTAGTTATTTTTCATGAGGTGTAAGGTACTGGGAAATTTAAGGAGCTCGATGGATTTTCACAGCTTGGTTTGTGAAATTCATTTCCAGCTCAGCAGACTGTGATTTCACGATTTTGCACACCTGGATTTTGCCCTAGAGTTATGACGGAAGATGTCTCGGGCAACTCTGCCTCCCAGTATGGCTGGCTCCTGCGCAGTGAGGCGTCCAGCCCTGCCTGTGAGTCGCAACCTGCCTGCCCTCACCTACGCAGCTTCTGCTCCACCAGGCAAAGGATGCACAGCTGTAGTTGGCCCGGACATCAGGGATCTCAGGAATTACAGGAATATAAATGTTAGCGATAAAGTTCTATTTCTGATATTTAAGGAGCCTAAAGGGATGTGCAAAAGTTGCAGGGGTATCTGTACTGTGCGTTCACAAACCGAATCTGTTGTGGGGAGCAAACAGAACATTTTCACACGCTGGCAATGGGGATGGGTACAGCAACAATGTGTGCAAAGACCATTGAGCACCCCCTCCGCTACACTGCAGCGCTGGGCTGCTTTTCTGGCCAAGCATTTGGGGGCGGGGGTGGTCTTCTCCTTAACCTAATCTGTGGAGACCTGGCAGTCTTCCCAGAGGGGTACCAATTGATGAAAACATGACTTTATGCCAGAATTTTTTCAGCCTTCACACCACAGAAGGCGAGTTTATAAAGGTGGCAAGAGTCACGCGCGTTTTCCCTTTGTGTATCGCTGTATGGCAACAAAGTCGTCCTATTTTCCCACCAGGATCACACGGTGTCACAGAACTCCGCTTATTCTTATGGCATTGGCAGTGCGGTTTCGAAAGAAAAATCCCCGTGCTGTCTGGAATGCTCAACTGTTGGGTACCAGAGTCAGAAAACATCCTGCCTGCCGTGAACGTTAGGAAAACAGAGCAGCCCTGACTCAAGTGCCAAGTGGTTTTTTGGAAGGCCGACTCCCCTGAGAATAAAGGATATTGGTATCCAGCCAAGAGGGCAGGCAGGAACAGGCCCTGGGCAAGACACTGGAATTTTGGTGGAGCCTGAAATATTGTATGCTTGTTTGTATCGGCTTCTGCCTTTTGTATTAAAAGGTGAGCTACCCAAAACGTATGGAAATGGGTCACAAATTGATAAAATCTGAATTATTTTTCTAGCTATATTTAGAGCCGTGTAAAACAGGGATTTCCCTTTTTGGCTGCTCTAGTATCTAACTGTAACTTGATATCTCTGTTAAAAACAGAAAAACTCCCCCGAAGGAAATTTCCTTTTTTTCCTATTGTACACTCAAAAATCCCTTGTTGTTGTTGCATAGCATTCAGTTGGTTTTTACTTCTCTATTTCCCTGTTTGAATGAATAGTCCTAGTCTAATGACTCAGTAAGCATTTCATCCAGAGTATTCCCCAGCTTCTATTTCCTACACCAGTGTTACACTGTTTTTTAAAAATGAAATCGAAAACCACCCTCAGGTGCTCGTATGAACTGCCTAAGCAAGCACATGTTACATGACCCTTTAGAAATCTCTTCTTCCTTTCAGTTGTTATGCTAATCAATACCTAAGTAAGCAGAATTTGTGAATGCTCAAAGATCCATTTCTGCTTCTGTAAGTAAAACAATTTGCTTATCTGCTTGTTTTGTTTTGGTGCGTGGATTGGGTTCAGATGAGGTTTTTCTGCATAGAAATTCTTGAAAATGCCACACATAAGTGGGAAAATTGCAAAAGAGGAGGAGATTGTATATATAGATAGGTTTTATATTATTCATTTCCTCTTTACCTTAAATTTAGAAAGACTTGAGAGATAACAGCCTTTGTGGCTTTATTTCCAGTGTTGCAAAGCGGCTCGGTAGCCAGCGTGGCCAGTCTCTAAGCTTCCACCTCCTCTGAAAAAACTTAGGTAACGTGAAGTTGTCTCCGCGATGCTACTTCTGCTGTCCTTGGCCTCTCTGAAGGATACTGGATGAGAATATGTCCTGACAATCTCTCTTTTGCGTGTGCTGAAGTTTGGCCCTGAACCTGCATGAGAACTTATTTTTTCCCCTGTGGTGGTAGTTTCAGTTGTCAACATGTACCCACACTTTCTGATTTGGGGCCCAAAAGAAAGTCCCAAAGCCGTCCCTCTTCAGCTTTTGGGGCTGAAGTGCACCATGCTGGACTGAAGATCCTGTCTAGTAGATTTGAGAATCTTGAATCTCTGCATTCAGAAATGCCAGCAATTTTTCCACTTACTTATTTGCACAAAATGCCCCGTTGACTGCAAAGCCAGGCCCGGTATTTGCATTTCCAGCGCGGCTAACGGTGGGCAATTCAGCAAGACATTCTGCATATAGGTTTCTCCTGGGGCGTCTCAGTTGTGTATATTTGCACTCCTGAAATGACGGTTTGCGCTAACGCTCGACAGCAGGCTGGGATGCCGGGCCAGAGCTTGCATCCAGGGAGGCAGAGAGATGGTTTTGTGTTGATCTCAATGGAGCGGCACTGGATCTTTATTTCCTTGACAAGGCTGGAAAATGTTCATTCTGTCTCTTTCCCCTTCACACACATATTTTCTTTTCTTTATAGAAGAAGTCATTTGTCTTTATCTCACCATTCACCTCTCTCTTTGATTGCAGTTAATGGAATTGTCACCTTTATGTACTCATGTTCCATTTCTCAACCTGTCTGGACTTTGGCCTCCAAAGGTTACCACTGCTAGTGAAGTAATATGATTAAGTGAGTCTTTTTAGACAGATTTATGCAAGATTTCTTCTGCAGCAAGTGTCACATCTAGTCTAGTTCTGCAAAAGAGAATATTTCAAAGATGCCAGCTGTCATCTAAAACCACTAAATTGTTCTGCAGTGGTGGTTGAGAGGACTGCAGGCCATCTCAGAGCAACGCTGATTTACGCTACCTGAAGCTGTATCCCTACAGCTTGAAATACGGGCTTTTGTTAATAATGAAAAAAAGAATGTTCCTGTCACACAGAAAGCACATTTAAAATGGAATTTTCATTAGTTACTTTGTAATGGAAAGGCAAAAGGGTGTATTTTAAGGGAATCTGTCCAGAATCTTGGAAAAAGAGGGAGGTTATTTGAAGCAGTAATATCTGAAGCAAAACTACAACAGCCACATTCTGAGCAGAAAAAAGTGGTCTTGTGTTCCATTTAAGGTCCGTATGTCTACAAGATATTTTCAAGTTTATAGAAAGATTGTGAAATTATAGAAGATTCACTGCACACATACCTACTTTTCCTGCATTTGATACAAAGCACAAATTAATCATCATTATTCTGCACTAATATAACACCTCTTAACCCTCAGCTTTCAGAATATTTCAAAGGAGTAATGAATTAAGCCTCATGTGGTCTTGGGAATATGTGATAACCTAAACTTTGATTCTTTCATTTAAAAAGAATGCATTTTCAGGACTTCGATTTTGGAGGCTGGAGATCTTGTAACTGTTCTTGAAAATATCTTCAATTGTCACCCCCTTGGAAAGAAACCATGTGAGAGCTAGAGAAGTGTAATGAAACAGAAAAATGTATTAAGGAAAAGTTAATGCATTTGTCTGTATTTACACACAGATAACTTCAGGGGTTTTTTGGGTTTGGTTTTTTTTTTTGCTACGTATTGGAGTAAAAAGGCCTGCATAAATTGAGGTACTAATGTGATATAGGTGTAAAAAAGGCAAAATTGATCAAATTGATCCCTGTCTGTAACTAAAAGGGTGCATAGGGAATTATTACTGTCACTGTACAAGTCACTAGCAAGCCATAGTTTTGAACATTATGTGTTATGTTGGGCTATGATCACTAATGTTCAGAAAAGATGAATTCTGAAACAAGTGCAGAGAAAGCTCATTAGATAATCCAAAACTTGCTGTTAGGAAAGACAATGGAAATGGTTAATGCTTAACTTGGCAAAACAAATGTTAAGAAGGGATTTAAATGGTGTCTACAAGTACACAGTGATAGGGAACAAGTATTATTTATATTAAAAGAAAGCGTCAGCAATCTGAAGGCAGAAGTAATGAAATTTGTTTTTAATGAAGAGAGGAACAGGACTCTGGAACAAAACAGCGAAGAAGGGAGATAGTTGGGAGGGTGAAGAGCAAAAACTCTAAACCAGAGCTCAGCATGTGCATGGAAGGGTTTATAGGATTTGACTGTCAGAGGTAGTAGAAGCACACTCGGGTCCATTTCTCTGGGCTTCATTTTACTGCTTTTCAGTTGAACAAAACATTTTGGTGTAACCACAGTCACAGTACTTTGTTTTGGGTCACCGAACTAACGTGAAACAGCTTGTTTGTGTCTCTGAACTCTATACTTTCTCTCTGCGGCGCACGTCCTTGGTCAGAGCGGTAGCCTTACGCTACGATTTGTTCCCACGGCCCAGGTACCCGCATGCCCGGACCGGTCTGACTCGGATCGCGATGTACACCTCTCAGAAGAGAGCAATTTGTATCCTACTACAGGAGGTGCAGACCTCCCGGGGAGCAAAGTGGAGCACAAGAGTACATACTCCCACCGTGCAATGAGCTGACTTGGAACCCCAGTCAGGAGGGTGGTATTTAAAAAAAAAAAAAAAATCTCTATCAAAGCAAAACATTTGGACTAAAGCAAGAAAACTCCAAATACTTCAGTTTGGGTTTAACGTCCTTTCCTACCCTGCGTAGACGCAAAGCATTCCCAATGGCAAGTCGATTTTCACCCAGAAGATTTCAGTTATGTAGAAGTGGTGTTTTCCATCAGAAAATCACTCCAACGGAAAATTACTAACTGGTTCTAATACAAAGTGACTAGCGAAGCTCTCAAAATGATTCAGTGGCAAAGCTGGAATGAGAACCCACAGCTCCTGACCACGAACCCTGTGCTCTAACCACGAGACAACACTCATCTTTCCCTGAGCAAGGTTGTTCCTGCAGTATTTCTGCCTGGGCCAAAGTGGGAAAACTCTGGAGATGTTGCAAGACAGCTTTTTGCGACAAGATTTCCTGCTGTAGAATATTTGGGGGATAACGGAAAAAATCCCGGCTGACTCCCTGGGGCCTCTTGAGAAGCGTTGGGACATGATGGGAGCGAGAGGGTTTCCATCAGCTCCTCCCTCCGTGGGTCGTGGAGGGACACGGTGGGGTCTGGTCCTGCCTGCTGCCGGAGCGTGCAGCCACCGCTGCCCCGTCTCTCTGGTTTCAAGGGATGCTTTAAAACGATGAGCGGATCCTACTGCGCCTCTCCTCCATTTTGAGCAAACCTTAAATCAACTCAGGGTTTATTCCTCCCATCAGGAATTTTACAGCTTTTCAGGTAAAACGCTCAAATGGAGTAAACCCCGTGCAGAAAAATCTAACTCATGGCTTGCGGTCCTGTTTTATTTATTTAAGAAGCGATTATGTATTTATGGGTCAAGGTGGGGGATGTTTCAGACTGTCCTCGCTCCAGACATACCCTTGTGCTTGCGTCCTTGTATTTAGTCTTCCCCTGGCTCTTGGTGTGGCTTCTTGAACCGCTCAAAAGCTCTATGTTTCTGCAACCCCCCCCCCCCCCCCCCAGTATTCCTGCAGGCTTGTGGGGCAACAGGGCTGCGGCTGAGAATATGGCTTACCAACAACCCCCTTCCACAAAAAAAAAGAGGCAAACCTCCTCCTTGTTTCTGTTTTATTTGCCTTTAAATACAGGAGAAATACGATTCCCTTTCCGAGGCAAAAATACTGGTATCAGTTGAATTCCTGACAGGGCACAGTGCACGCTGGGCTCTCCGGGGCAGTGCAGTTTGACAGCTATGCCTAACACACAGCAGATCCCTCCGACGGCGCTCGGGGCCAGCTCCACACGCGGGCCCCCAAATGCAAACCAGATGCCGGCACCGACCGGCGAAGCCTTCAAAGGCGAGCGGGGGAGGCTCGGCCGCTCCCGCCTCCCCCCTTCCCCACCCCGACCGGGGGACGGCAGCGCAAGCGCGGCCGGGCCGGGCCGGGCGGCGGAGGCGGGTGGAGGGTGGTGGGGGGGAAGCACGGCGGGCTTCCCGGCAGCGGCCGGCGGTCAGGAAATTGCCCTGTCAGGAAAAGCGCGGTTTTCTGTAGCCCGCTCCCTGCGCAGCTAATATAGTGTTTCAGTTTGGACAAGTAAGTGACTGGCGCTGGCCAAGCCCCGCTGGCCACCGAGCCGCGGCCGGGCGGGCTCCCCCCCACCTCAGCCAGGCGAGCGCGGGCGCCGCCCCTGAGGAGAGCGCGCTCCCTCAGCGCCCCCCGCGCGCGCCGCCGCCGGCCGTTAACGGTGGCGGGCCCGGCCCCGGCCTGCCCGGCCCCTCTGCGGAGCTCCGCGCTGACGTGCCGAAAACTCCTTCCCCGTTCGTGAGGTTGAGAAACCGTATCGCGTTTGCGGTGGTGGCGTTTAATTAAAAAAGCCTGTGATGCCCGGGCGCAATACCCCCGCCCCCCCCCCCCCCCGGCTTTGTCCCCAGGGAGCCCCTCTCGCTGCCCCCCCCCCCCCCCGCCTCAGGCCGCTCGTCCAGGCCGTGCGTTGGCTGTGCGATTAAAATTGCTCCGAATCCGTTTCGGAGCCTGGTTTTCACGTAGCTGGTGGGGCATTATAGGATTTACATTCTCGTCTCCCTGCCTGGCTTCCCGAAGTTTGCTTTTACTGATGTTTCTCAACAGCACAGCCTATATATAACGCATAAATTTAATGAGAATGGGTCTGCCCTGTTTCACAGGCCCTTTGCGTTGACAGGCTCCAGGCAAGCACAGGGGTGCACAGCAGCGCCTGGGGAGGCCCTTGAGGTTTTGCAGGGCCGGGGTGGGCACATCGCCGCCTCCCGCTGCCTCCTCCTGCAGGCGGGGGTGTAGGAGTCACCATTTTCCCTGCCGCCTTTCCCTGAGCTTTAAATGGCAGTGCTCAGGTGACCTGACGGAGGCAGATGGGACATGTACATCACTTACATACTTGCTTAATCCTCCAGATCCCCGGGAGATTTCCTTAAATGTATTTCTTGCTCTTACACAAGTTGGTCGTTTCCAGTCTTGTGTTGCTGGCACTCTTGCTGCTTGCTTCCACCTCTGCCTCCTTCCTCCTCCCACAGCTCCGCTTTCTCACACCTTTGCAGCACTGTCTCCTTTGCATGGCAGTCGCTCCTGTGTTCTCATAAAGCTTGTGGGCTGGCATGGAGCCCACCCCAGTAACCTGGTGGAGTTTACTTCTGCTGGGCTCCAGACCTCCCCGTAATGGCTGTGTTCCTCGCTAGTGACGTGCTCTGTACCCGTTAGGAACTGGTGACCTTGCAGATTCTTTTTCTGCTCAGGTGCCTGGGACTTGTTAGCTAGTTTAATAAATTTAGCATCAGTGCCTCTTCTCTGGAGAACACTTAAGAAATAACTGTTCAGGAAGGAGAGGAGAGGGCTCTCTCATCTCTGAGGTTCTTAGAAAGTAATAAACAGACACATTACTGTGAAGGTGGTCTTCTCAGTTTTCATCCTCATGTATTCCCTCATCCTGGAAGACCATTTGCTTAATTTATTGAAATTAACTTTTTTCTAAATGTACTTAAATGTAGTACAAAAACATACTGAAATTTTAAAGTGTCTTTAAATGTTAATAGCCCCCTTTCCTTCAGGAATATGTACTGGCATATGGTAAAAAAAAAAAAAGTAGATTTTTTTTTTTCCCTGGGAAGGGTGCCTGGGATAGGAGGATGAAAGAGGAAAACAGGAGGAATTGGGTTCTTGTAGGTACAGCTGTTCCCAGCTGTAAGAATCAGAGGAGAAAGAAATTTATAGTGTCAGGAGAGACTAAATAAACTAGTACTGTGTTGGGAAGTTTTTATGTGTATTCTTAGCTACTTTTGTTACTCTATCCCGTGTTTCTAACAGTCCTACAGCTAAGTTATCATTTGAAACTGTTGGTTCTTTCGAAAAAGTCATCCTTTTCAAGTAAGGGCTCTTACACATTTTGTTTCGTGTACTTTGTCAAGAAGTCTGCCTTCTCTCTTTTCATAAGCTGTTCTTCCTTAAACCATTCTTCTGATGCTGTTAGAGGTTGATCTGTTTCCTGAGAACTAGTAGATTTACAGGAGAGGATCATAATAGCTCTCCTGTGTGTTCCTGTTTTGTATCTCTGGCTTTTCTAGTGACTCACATTGAAATTTTTCCCTGGTACTTGCCACTGGAATATCAAAGAGCCTGGTATGCAAAATGAACAGTAGTGACATGGCCTTGGTAGAAAGGTGTTTCTGAGCTTCATTTTCAAAGGGAAATCTCTGATCAGCATTCTCTGTTTTTTTGGCTTGTGTTAATACCTTGTGGTTGGTGTCTTGAGCTGCCTTCAGTTTCCCCTCTGCATTTCCACACATGAAAGGGAAACTACTCAGACCGTTCATAAAATAAAGTCTGAAAATTTGCGACCTTCAGCTGTCTGAAGCAAGCAAACTTACAAGCTCTTGACTTCTGAGATGTTTTGGGGAAAGTTGTTGAAGGGAACTTACAGGGAGGTGTTTGCCTGATACCCTTTCAGGCTTGTCTTTGTGGGGGTTTGAAATTATGAGACTGATAGGATCATTAAGAAGGCAGATTTTGCATTGATAAAAACAAAACAAACAAAAAACCCCAGCTGTGTATGTAAGGATAATGAAGAGAACTCACTGGGTTCAGATGAGCAGACGTGATTCTTCTTTCACTGTAAAAAAGAAAGGGATGTAGACATGTATGGTCTATCTAGATATCTGATTTTTGTGCAGAATTTGTGTTTCTTTTAACCTAAGCTAATGTGCAACCTCACTTCCTCCTAAGTAGTTGTGACAGGAACTTCAGGGCTAGTGTTTTTTGAATTGCAGCCCAAATAAATGTTTAATTTTAAAATGACAGATTACTTAGGGCTGTCGTTCTTCTCGTGCTCTTACTATGCAAGAGTGAACAAATACTGTATGGTAAACTGTGGATTCGGCTTATAGACACATGTTTGCTTCTGGGCTGAGCATCTTGAAAGAAGTGGTTTACAGCATGTCTTTAAAAATTGATTTCACTGTTGCATCTACTACTGGTCTAAGTGTTCCAGTATCTGCCAGGAGTAATTATAGACAGTTGGTTCAGATGTTGCTTAAATGTGTAGGCCTTGATGGGAAATGCAGTGGATTTCAGCCAGAATTCTAATTTTGCTGTTTTGTCATTTCATAAAACTGTGAACTCGGAACAAATTATTTTTATACTGATCTACTGATATGTAATCACACGGCTAGGGCCAAATTCAACCTCAATGTAGCACTGGAATCTGCAGATGCGATTAAAGTTAAGACTATCAGCACTAACCTAAAGTTGGCTAATTTGGTATCCACAGTAGCATAATGGTTTTATTTACCCAGGATTCCGGGTAAGCGTGTATACCCTGCACTGAGGCTCATGGTGCTGAGGCTGGTTTGCTCTAGGAATGCAGTTTAAAGCTAGTGTGCGCATGGTTCCACGAACTGTAACTGCACCTTTTGAATTGCATTCTACTCCGAGTTATATTTTATAATTTAAACAGATATTTTGTAAAGTAATATTATTGTGCTAGGGATGTGTTTACTGTATGCTTCTTTTTGTGTGTGTTTCGTTTTTTTTTTATTATTTGTTTCTCCATTTCTGTTACAGCATAGAAGAGAATGAAAAAATACAAAGGTCACAGTACAGGAATCTGCTTGTCTTTTACAGGCAACGAACGGAGATCGTTCTTTCTGTCCAGCATGGGATAGGCTAACGTGGTAGAGATACAGGAATGAGAAAGATCTTATCATTAGATTGATAAGCTGATGGATCCAGCCACTTGGATCCATCAGTCATTTTGGAGCCTGTTGCCTCCTTTCAACGAGTCATGAAGCTGTTACAGCTAGTATTTATGTAATAATCAGATGGCATTTTTTTCCTCTCACAGTCAATGTAAACAAGATAGTGTCTTCTTTCAGAGCTTCAAGCATTCTGCAGTGTCATTTGGGACATGTCTGTCTGCCAGATCATTAGCACAGCCTTTAGGGATGCATGCAGCTGCAGTGTCAGAGGAGGGAATGGATCTAAATAGGTGTGCATGAATTGTATTGATTGCTGTTTTCAGGGTGTGGAGAAAATAGGATCCTGCTCTATATCCTCTTAATTCCTCAGGTTTTGCTGTGTGAGAATTGTGTCTTGGCATAAAGTGATCAACATTTCCTCTGTTTGACAAATTGTAGGTTATGGCAAGCATTCAAAATCTTGCAGACATGTGAGTGCACCTGCAATGTTCACAAGTGTCAAGAGTTTAATCCTGAACTACTAATATGGCTGGGAGTTTTGCCACTGATGGATGCAGGATCAGACCCTGCTTTTGAAGTAATGGCCCAGTCCGAGCAGGGCCAAGAGAGCCCCAGAGGGATTTGGAGCTGTTGGGTTTCCCCAGTAGCGTGTGCCTTCGCTCCTCATCTCATTCTGTGTGTTCACGTGGCTCTTTGCTCAGCCTTCCTTTTTCCTGAGAGCTCCTCTCTGCAGCTGTTTCCTGCTGTTCCTGGTGTTAGACGAGCAGTGAAGCAGAGAGAGAGCCGAACTTGGCTTTTTGTGCGGCATAGTTACAGGCTGGGGAACAAATGGGGCAGCGCAGTTTACCAGTGTCGTGTTGACGATCTTACAGTGGTATTCCTGGTTTGTCTATGGTCTCACAGTCTCTGACTGGGCAGCCTGGCTGCTTTGCGAGGCGTGCTGCGGCATTGGTCTCCTGCCTGTTGCAACGCAGAGCCTATCAGGGCATGCAACAGCCGCGTGGGTGCCTTGATCTTCCTTCCAAAGAAAACCAGGGTGAGGACTAGCCTTAAGTCTTCTCCAAGCATATAGTTGGGAGGAGCTGCTGGATTCCTCTGTTTAGACACACTTTGAGGGCCAGTGCAGTGGGAATCGCCTGAAGTTTGAAATCCCTGGCCTTCCGTAACCACCTCTGTGCTCCAAAGCAGCACCTCTCAGTTGACACCAACACGTTATTTTTCTGCTGTGAGCATCTCTGAGCAGTATCTCTGCAGTCTTGGGGAAAAGAAAAAAAAACAGTCTTGGGATAGTTACTTGCTGCTTATTAGTACTTACTACTGCACTGTATTATGGTACTTATTATTGCCACATCCATGAACAGAGAGCAGAAAACTGCCTTTTGACTTACCTGACCACGTTAAGATTGTGAGTTCAGCTCATCCCTCATGGTCTTGTAGATTGCTGCAGCGAGCCTGCTGGGGACAATTCAGAAGGTGATGGAATTGTGACTGCATGCAGAAGGCAAATACAGAGCAATTGCTTCATGTCTCCTCTAGCTCAGGAACTCGGGCACATCAAACAAAACTAGCAGGTGGCACACTCAGAACAAATGAAAGGACTTTTTCTTGCATTGTTTACACAGAACTTTATAACTCATTGCCACAGTAGTTTGCAGTTGCAAAAGTTTCCCTGGATTCAAAAAGAGCCCAAACAAATTTGGGGAGGAAAAAGCTTTCAAGGTCTGCTAATCCTAAAGATAAAATTTCTGGCTCAGGAAGTGCCTCTACTATAGATAGCAGGAGGAAGAAGGTGTCTTGGGGAAGTATCGCTGGATGAAAAGGGCAGACATATGCTTTTCTCACGGCTTTTGCTGTTTGTGGCAGGATACTGTACTAATTGGACCTTTCATCTGACCCAGCGCAGCCATGCTCTTTAATCAGGGTCCAGAATGCCATTGCTCTTATTTGATCAATGGTACTATGGGCTGTATCTGCCGGTGTGAGTTCAAGAAAGGAACTTGAAGGCAAGCATCATTTTTCTGTTTTAGTACAATCTCTTCTAGAGCAGATTATAAAGAAAAACAATTCTGTTGTACATTTTAGAGCTTGATATTTGTTGACACCGGTCATGCTGACATCTTTCTGCTGCTCATGAGTGAGATATCTATGTAGGCAGTAGAAGCTGAAAATAAATAAATTTTGGATCTCATTTCTTAGAATAATTTGCTTAGTCATTTTCATTTCTCCGCTAATTAGTTATACCAGGATAAACTGGGATATGTCTTGCTTTATATCAAAGCAGGTAGAAGTAGTTTGGCCTATAAGTATTTAAAATACAAAAGATAGAATTAAAGGGCAGAAGGCAGCGATGAAGTAATGGCTTTGTCTTGGAAACTGAGAGAGGGGGGAAAAATGATAAGGAGAGACATTACAGAAGGTTAGTACATAGTGAATTATTTATAGAGAGAAAAGGAGATACTAGAAAGCAGTAGAATATTTTCAGTCCTCTGGTGGGATTTATTGTGACTATGTTACAATGTTCAGGGGGCAAGTAGGAAGGTTTTGGTGGCACAATGTAGGTATTATGGGACTGGAAGTTGGGGTCTGATTCTACTACTAAAATGAGGTCTCTTCCACTATTTGAAGCTGGTTTTCCTTTTCTAAGGGGTGAGAGAGCTCTACAGAATTTACCAGAGAATGGATGAAATAATCTAGAAGTGTTTGGATTTTAGTGAAGAAGCATACTTTCTCCAGCTTGGTTTTTATTTATTCCAGTTTTGTTATTGTTAACACAGTACTCACATTCCTAAGACAGAGATCTCCTGCATGTACGTGTTTTTGTTTTGGGAAAGGAAAAGGGGAGAGGAGGTGTGCTTTTGTTCCTTGTTTTTGTTTTGTTTGCTGTTGGGTAGCTGAAAAAATAAATGCGTGTTGATAGTTATAGCATAGTCCCTTGGGCATTTAAGGGTATTATTCTATATTAGTACTGCCCTTCAATGCAACATTAGAATTCTCCATCTGCTCCCACTCTCCCACAGAGACATGTGTCTTCTTTTTCTCTTCACATCCTGGAAGAGGAAAGGGACTTCACTGTCTTCAAGAAGAGATTGCCACTCTACCACCACCGCTTTTGTTAGTTTACTGTAACCCTGGAAAGCGAACAAAGTGCAATACAATGTCAAAAATGCTTCTTTAGTTTTATCTCCTTTCTACAATTGAAAAGGAGCTTTTATTTAACATATTTAAATCTTTTCACACTAAGATTACAAAGCCTAATTTGAGCCTGTTAATCTTTTTCTCGGTAATCCACAGAAAAGCACAGCTGCAATACTAAAAACATACTGTTTATCCATGATCGCTGGGTCTGGGCAACCTGCAGCGTTCCAAAGATCAAAGTTTAAAACAGACGTGCCAGTCCTTCGTAATTCTTTGTGTTTAAGCACACGATACCACAGAATCTATACTTGCTGCTGATAAATACTTCTGCTGAGCTTCAGCCTGCGTGCATGTGAGTGTGCAGCCTTCCTGGGCTGTAGTTTTAACAGAAAGGTATGTCCTGGCATTTTGATAACTGTGAATTAAGGTAGGACAGGCTGACTTTAGTAGTTAGTTGTAATGAAACAATCATCTGGTTACTTAGTCATTCCTTTTAAATTAAAGAAAACAATGTTAAGGATTTTCTTTTTTTAAAGAAATATTTTTGCAAATGACAGTTTCACCCCTCCTTTTTTTCTTTGCCTATGTGGGAAAACTAGCACATTTGTTTAAGGATAAACTGGGAAGTCTGTGGTTTCCAGCATGCACATTTTGAATAATATTTATACAGACTATTATTTAATGGGCCATATAAATATTTATCATATGCTGTTGCCCTTTGATCATAAATGCTTGTTTGAAAAGCCATTCTGTCCCTGCTGTGATTTGCAAAGAAAGAGACCATTGCTGTTTTAGTGCTTGGAGAGAATTTTGGCTTCTTGTCCTGTCTTAGCAGTTACAGTCATGGACTAACATGATCAAGGTGGACATGTCTTTTAAAAATATTTTTTTCTCTCTCCCTCTCTGTCTGCTTGCAAATTCATATAATAAGTTGTAAATATAGGGCCCTAATTCTGCAGTGGACAGGCAAAGCTGTGTCGAAGTTTTGAAGGCCTTTTTTCTTGGCTGCAAGAAGGCAGGCTTCCTCAGTTACATACTTCAGGAGTATAGAAGGTAGTGGTATTACCACCACTGCTTCCCACCTCTTGGGAAGTCCATAAACATGGATCATCCAAGCATCAAATGTTTTAAAGTCTTGTTAGGAATATCGGGCTCGAGGAATTGATCTGTCTGACTGGACCTTTAGGACTTTTTCAGTCGTTTTTCTGGTTCGTTGTTTTCCCCATGATTGTATTGACTGCAGAAGCTGTATGCTAAGAATCCAGTAGACACAAAATCCAACCCAAAGTTTTGTTGGCACAACAGAGTTTTCCTTGCACATGGCAATGAACGTTGGTGTCCGGATTCCAAAGCAAGAAGTTTGTGCTGGGTCCTTCTTCTGTTCTTCAGTTCTACCTCTGAACTCGATTACAGAGTTTCTTCTTTTTTGATTTGGAGCTTCCTCTTGTACCAAAGGAGTCTTCTGTAAACAAAACTGAATGGCAACATTCCTCTTTAAATTCTTATTAAAGCACTTTGGCTAAATATTTTCCACAAACCACTGCTGAGTTCTTAGTTTCTCAAGAAATACCTTTAGACAGAGTCCCTAATTGGTGACACTTATGACCTAGAGATGACAGTGCTTTTTGTGGATCCAGTTGACAAGTAGGTGGCATACCAAGTGATTGGTATTCCAGAAAAACGCTTGGCACCAAATGATGTTTTTGCAAGCAGATCAGATCCTATTGCAGAGACACTATACTTTGAACGGCCTCAGTAACTGAGTGCTTGCTGTGCTTGAAAAAAGGATTAATATTTACTTTTAGCCTTTTTTCGTAAGATACTAAAGTATTGCTTGTAAATCTAGGTGAGCTTTACTCAGAGAAAGACCAGTTAAAATAGGTTTGTGGTTCTTGCTTTTGGACTCTGTCACTTAACTCTTTCTTATGTCCACTGATTTACAGAAATAAAGTAGTGGATATGCATAGACTGATATGTACTGCTTGAGCATATAAACAAACTCTGCTTCCTGCACAGTCACTCACACATGCACATTCTGGTCGCTTAGTAAGGAAAAAAGGAAAGTAAACATGCCATGGGCTGATTGGGTTCCAGGTTTCAAATGTTTGTGGGAAGAATCCAATGCAAAGCTGTAATTTTAAGTGCTGAGTAGGAGGTACTATGAGCTTAATTCTCTAACATCTGTTAAGCTTGTTCTCTAAGTAGCAAAAACACATTAATGAGCTAAAATCAAGGCTGCCATACATGGAACAGAAATAAAAAATTAGAGTAATATTGTGTGTGTGTGAGAAGAAGGCAGGATGTAAAATACTCCTTTTGCTATTTGTATTTTGAGAAAAGCAAGTGAGAAAGATTTGCCTATGTTTAAAAAAAAAATCTGCTTTGCAGCTTGTGGCTTATTATTGTCTTTTTATGAGTCAGCAGCTAAAAGCAGTGCCAAAATAAGGAAAAACAGGGAAATTCATGAGGTAGTATCAGGAACAGTCTTATGCCATTTCTTTACAGTAAAATTTCTTGCAAGTACCTAGCAGCATCTGCAGCCAGCCTTTTAAGCTTTGAGGAGATGGACTGCAAAATTAAAAAGCGAACATCATGTGTTGAAAAGAATGTCTTAAAACTGCTTTTACAGCCAAGGGCTAAGAGGAAGACGCAGAGTGCTGTAAGTATCCCCAGCTGACAGATGCAGTATTAATCACTGATATCAGGAGAATTGTCCTCTCTGTGACAGAGGCATTAGCTTTTGTTAGTCTGACCAGGTCATACAGCCAGGGCCAAGAAAATAAAGCGAGCTTTCTTGCCAATATTCCTAGGTGTTAGACTCATGGCACACCATTATTTTTAGCTGATTGCTCATCGCTTGAACAGATGACCTTGCTTAACAAGATTAGTGTGTATTGCATCTAATCTACTGGGCAGAATCAGCATGCTGAAAGAGGGTAGCTAGTATTTCCATCAGTACCACAATATGCTCTATAACTTTGAGTTTTTTCCAGTTTCTGATATTGTTAGAAGCTAATGATCTGTGCAGCTTCCTCTAGTGACCCTGCCATGGTGTCAACAATTAAAAAACATCGTTTCCAAATTGAGTACAATTTACATGGCTATAAGATCAGCTGTTATGGTCTGAAGGTAGAAAGAGGACTTTCACCGTTTTCTGTTCCACTGTTTTTTCTATCAGGCTTTTGGTATACTTTGCCACTGAACTCTAGTTATTTCAAAAAAAAAAAAAAAAAAAAAGGATTCATCTGAAATGTGAATAATCCCATTGTTCTACTCAGCAGTACTTTCCAAATCTTTTCCCCTTTGCCCACGTTCCTGCCTCTGAACAACCCATCTTCCGTACACAGAAGTAAACCAGGTCACTTCTTTGGGACAGATGGGCTGTTTTTAAGTAGTATCATTTTGGTGCTCAGTAAATACTGTGTATTCATCACATTATAACTGATCCAGTCATTTTCTGGAAATCAGAAACTACGCATCAGCTGAGTTTTGTGTGTTTTAGAGGCTTATTAGGAGATTCATACAAGCACTAAACGTGGTACTTGTTTGACATTTTAAGTACTTTGTATCAGCTTTTACTTAGCATTCTCCCAGCTTGATTCAAATGTAAATGTTAACTATTAATTAAGGACAAACTGTGAGAAATTAAGTACAGTGCATTTGTCACGGTATTAAATGTCAAATAGTTAAACATAATATAGTGAAGTAAGCAACTCATTGTGAATAATTAAATCAATTAACTTAACCTCACTTTGTTCTTGTAGGTTGTGAGAGAGTAGGCAGAGATTTCCTGGGATGCTTTCATAACTCAACACATTTTCAGCAAATTATTTTCTGAATCTTTAAAATTGTCTGGATAGTGGATAGCTCTTAAAAACCTAACCCTTTTTTAAAATGTTTTTATTTTTCTTTTTCTTTGGCGGGCTCAAAGATTGAGTAATATGTGCCAGATTGTCACTTAGTTATTTCAATTATCAGCATCACACCACTTTTTTGGGGAGGGGAAACTGTTTTCAGATTCTGCAGAAATTCAGCCTGACTCACCGTCTCATTCACTCATCAGCTGGTTGGCTCTATGAGAGGCAGCAGCTCGTGGCTCCTCATTCCTCTTCAGGTCAGGGTTCAGTAGAGCCAGGCACACCACCCCTTTCACTAATTCAGGAGTATAATTTGTTTGCATTGAGGCAATGACATATCTGTGGTGCTTCTTCCTGTCTTGTCCAGAGGTGAATCCAATTTAAGAGGCATCAGCAGCTTCCCCATCTGCCAGAATTCAGGAAAACCCAGAATTCTCTGGATTGAAATTTCCCTTTTGTGTAAAGCCCCAGCTCCTGATTGCTGCTGAGTTTGGAACTGTACCCTTTCCTTCCCTTCCTATCTCCTTCCCCCTTTTTCCCTTTATGCGGGCATGATACTGTATGGCCACAGCTCAGTTCCTTGATTGTATGAGTGCATGAGCTTTATCTTAGCATGCATATTCTTACATGCAAATTTACAGTTTGCTTTTCAGGAGCTTCTGTGCTATGAAGCTTACACACAAATATTTGAACAGAAAAAAAGTACAACTAGTGCAAGACTTGAAAACTCAAATTAATTAAATAATGCCAAGTGAAGACTTGCTGCAAAAAAGACTTATCAAGCAAAGTGCCTGCAGCAGCATCTCTCTTGTCCTGTTCAGCACAGCTTTGCATCATCAGTCATTTTATCTGTTTTTAACCCTTTTTATTTATTTTCCACCAACAGGTTTTATTAAAAATGCACAGTAAGAAGCAGGCTCCAGTAAAATACTATGTTGGAATTGATGTTGGGTCAGCAAGTGTTCGCGCGGCTTTGGTAGACGAGTTTGGGACAGTAGTGGCACATGCAGATCAGCCAATCCAAATTTGGGAACCCCAACCAGACCACTACGAGCAGTCATCTGCAGACATATGGGCTGCCTGTTGCTCGGTCACAAAGGTATGCAAAGAAAAAGGAAACGAAGGAGATCTGTGTTGCAGGTAGCTCTTCAAGTTTTGAAAGTTTAAGGTCTTCCAGTCACTGGCCTTTAACATCCAGTTCTGTGCATGATGTATTTACTGTATAACTGCAACCATCTTTGTGCATTAAAGCACCTTGAGGATATGGCAGACGTAGCCTCACAATGTCTGTTATACAGCTGAGGAGCTGAAGGCCAGAGTGAAAGAAGCTTGTGATACAACTGAAAATAGGATGAAAGCTCTTTCTTTGCGCTATTAGCTCAGAGGGAGGACTTAACCACTGACTTCAGGATTCACAACTGTGGGTTTTGTTTCGCTGGTGTGTGTTCTAGCGATGAGACAGCTCTTTGAAGAGTCAAGGTTGCTCAGAACCTGGTAATGCATATGTTTAAAGATTTGCATTGTCCTGCACTGGAGTCACAAAGGAGTGTTTATTGTAGAGAAGCTGTAATCTGGTTTGTGGATGGTGTCTAACATAATGTCTGACAGCTGTGGTCCTCATTAAGATGCCTGTCCAGTATTGTAAGACCAAAATAAATTATATACTTTTGTGGATAGTATCAAGCGTAAAACCAGATTGAAATAAACCTTACTATAAGGGAAAGTTTGTACCCTCTGATCCAACGATCTGCCTGTACATGCTGGTGGTGAAAGTAAATTAGTGACCTTGCTTGGCAGCGCACATGTAGGCCATTTCATCCTTCTTAATAAAGCCCCAGCCTGCTCCATGTTCTAAGGTTGGCTTTTTAAATATTCATGATATGCTTGGTAATTTGCAGATGGACAGTTCACCCATTCTCTTTTTATTGATCAGCCTTTTCAAACATTAATGAGCTTGGCTCTGCAGAAATACCCTGAGATGAAGGAGACGAGGTGAGGGGGAAGGAAGGAAAAGAAGGGAGTGACAGGAGTGATAGGGAAGAACAGCTTGCTGTTAGAGAAAGTCTTCTGTTCTGCTTATTTGATTTTTCTCTTTGTGAATTGCTTTGTTCTTGCTCTGGACCTCTTTAAATACAATCTCTTATATGTAAGCAATAAAATATGGTCTCTGAAACCATAGCTTTACAGAGCCAGTAAGAGACTGGCACTGTAGCAAGTCTAGTGAAAGTCTTTCGTTATAGTACTAATTAAAATAATGATATTTTTATTGTTGCTGAGAAGTGGCAATTTATTACTGTGTTACATTTTAGGTGTCTTGCAACCTCACTTGGCACTTAATCCATGTGGGTGTTGTGTTTTTTTTTCCAGTGCTGCTGGAAGCCATGAAGTTCAGACCTTTTGGGGTGGTGATTTTTTTTGGAAAATCTTCCAAAAAGTATGCTATTCAAACTCTTGGTAGCAGAGCTTTTGAAAAGATGTGCATTGCAGAGGTATTATCACTGCTACAGGTTTTGGCCAACTTTATTTTTGGGACCCTTCACTCTTGCAAGACAAAAAGTGGCACAGTATTACCAAAGCAATTCCAGAAGATCATTGCTTCCGCAGGTAGGAACCGAGTGAAGTAACTAATGGAAACACTTGGCCTTAATCCTGTGTCCATTTGTCACACGCAGCTCACGTCCAAGCTTTCAGAAAAGAGAGAAAATTAATGTTGCTAGTTTTCTGCTGCCTTTATTTTCTGATATTTTTGTGCTTCCTGCTTTCATCCAGGGCTGTGACCAGGAGGATTAAAAAGCTATTAAAGAACTTTTCATGGTCCTTTGAATCCAGTTTTGAAAACCAAAGAATCTTTGGTAATTTGGTGTATTTTTGAGTAGAGGTTTTAAAGAATACTGACTCTCAAAAATTTCGGAGTTTGAGCTTGCATTTCTAACTTGTAACTCATTTTCTGTGCTCGTTAATTCCCATGGTATGTGCATATATATGGATATATTTGTATTCATGTGTGTTTTGTATATTTGCAGAAAGTTGTCTGTGGAATAGATGCCAGCTGGATTCGAGGGGTTGGTTTTGATGCAACATGTTCCCTTGTTGTTGTGGATAAACAGTTCCAACCTTTGGCAGTCAACCGTGAAGGTAGGACTCCAGCACAAAAATTGGTGTTACTCTACATGTTTTGTCACTGACATGAGTGAACGTACAATTTCGTCCAAATGCCAAGTTATGGGGTTGACTCTTGGAGATATAGATGATAGAAAATCTTTCTTACAAGAGGATTTTTTTCTGGTTTTACTATTTTAATTCTACTGCAAAATTAAATTTGCGATGAGAATTACTTACTGTTTGGCTAAATATTTGGCATCCTAAGATCAAATTCATTCATGTTGGCTCAGAGAGACTGCTTCTTAGAGAAATCTATGCTCATTTTTCTTTTGTGCATGTTTTCTCCTCCTTCAGACTTTACTAATCCTGACTTTCATAGTGTCTATAAATGCCCATCCACGCTGGCTAAAGGAATGCTAAAAATGTAGTGTTAGCATAGTCTTAACTGCTTACTCCGTCGTGGAGCTGCAGGCAAGAGGTTCAGCTTGTGTATTTTATTACACTGGTGTTCTGTCTTTTTCTGGGACAGTGCTAAACTTCAGAAACAGTCTGTGACCTTTTTCTAAAAATTCAGATTTTTTTTATTAGCTTTTGAGTAGATTCGGAAGACTCAGGAAGAGTCTGTGATGCACTTTTTTTCAGTGAATCCCATTTAAGATTAGGTGTGTGCTAAATCAGTAGTTACAGAGCCATAATCACAATTCTGTTGATGTTCCCTTTCTATTCTCAGATGTATTTGTCATCTCCTCCTAGCCTTCTCAAAAAACCAGCTTTGCCCCCAAAATGTCCTTTGCTAAATTTAGATGAGATTATTTATTTTTCAGTTTGAGAGTCTCTTACAGTCTGTTCAATGCCTAATGATGTCTGGGGCTATTTTCGTCTATTGAGTCAAATCAGTTCTCGTTTTTTGTTCTCTGTTATCCCCAAGAACTTTAAGTTTATACAGTGTTGTTGTTAAATAAAAAGACAAGAATGCACTGAATACTGTCACATTGGTGTGGGCATGCAATGGTGTAGTTTCAGGCAGTCTCACAGTTGTAAGTTGTATTTAAACCCATGTTAGAAATATCAGTGTGCCTCATACTTCTGCCTGGTCTTGGAGTATGGTTTCAAGATTATGCATGAGCGGCTGTGCCATGAAGTTGAGTGTGCAGTGTACTTAGCAAGAGAAGAATCTGAAGTGTCACCTGGATTACTGTTCCACGGGTCTAGCAGGTCCTCTATAGGTTAATTTTTATAGAACGTTCTTTGCTTCTTGTTCTCGTGTGCTATGCAGACTTGCCAAATGCTTTTTCCTTCCACATCCAAAATAAAAGCATTTCCACAAATTACTCCCCTGAAACTATTTCTGAAAGGAATTAGGGTAGTTCTCCTAACAGTAGAAGAGGAGAGAGAATCCCTGTAACTATCTATCTAGCTGACTAGCTTAGTTAATTTCAGTTTGTAACATAATTGCTCAGATTTTGTCACATTTTTAGTTCTTAGTCACCAAAATGCTGCTTCATATTTTTAACTAAATATGGGTACTTTATCAAGAAGTTTAGGTTCTTTAAATGAAATGTAGTCTACACGAGCATGTTTTTTCAAAGTTCTCGGGTGCTTACAAGCCTGATTGGTTTCAGTCGGCGTTCTCAGTGCTCAGCATGTCGTAAAGTTGCCTCAGAGGGCTAGAATTTTATCTTTAGATATCTACTGTGGATTATTAAAGCAAATAGAATTTGAGTTTTCTATGTAGAAGTGAAAATGTGAAGCAGCTTAGAGTCAAGCAACTTACAGCACTGAGGTGGGGTTAAACCAGACCTAAAATAATGTCTTTTTTTTCCCAAAGGACAAAACTATAGGAATGTTGTTATGTGGATGGACCATCGTGCAGTCAGTCAAGTTGAGCGCATCAATGCAACGCAACACAGGGTTTTGAGCTATGTGGGAGGAGTGATGTCTGTGGAAATGCAGCCACCTAAATTGCTGTGGATAAAGGAAGTGAGTACGTCTAAGACTGTGATGCATTTTTATTAATGATTAATATCCTTTGTTAATTTCGGAGAATGAAATTTCTAAAACAAAAGGGCACACCTTAGTGTTGAAACCAAAGGTGTGCAAAATAAGGGCAGCCCTAAGTTGTGATGAAAAGGTTTTGAGGTTCTTTTTTTGCTCTCAATTATTTAGAAATATCTTTGATTTTATTGAAATTTAGTGTTTCCTGATTGAAATATTTCATATGCCTTTCGTATCTAATTTTAAGGTTAGATATACATACAAATTTAGTTACAGGTAATGAATGAGTCCTCAAAGTATCCTAGGATTTAAATATGGAGGCGTATTTCCTGCTGCAACTACTGCGGCTGGGCATGCTTACAGGGATCTAGGTGCCACTTCTGGGATGGATTTATAGCAATTTAAACAGCACCATCTCAACATTGGGTGTCCTGGCTGGAGGTACTGCCTTTGAGGCATTGCGTCCAACAGTGAGGGGACGTCTTTGGCTGCTCATAGAGGAAGTTGTGTCCCATCTGTAGGAAGCAGACTGTCTGTAGAGGGAAGGTGCTCTGCTCATAACGTGGAACTCTGCTTCTGTCTCTTGTGTTTAAATTTTGTGTGTTACAGATTGACGTGGGGCCTTCTAATAATAACTGTCAGATAAAAGGAGAAATGCTTGCCACTTGAATTTTTTATAGCCTCCTCCAATCTGGCTTTTACATTTGGTCTCAATGATGCTTGCTGTCATTTTAACAAAGCCCAAATGTAAATTGCTTGCTGCCAGTTTCAAGCAAAGTCTCCTGTCCTTACAAACATGAAACATCGTATAGTAACAAGGTGCAGATTGAGGAAAGTCAAAGGAATTAACTGGTAGAAGCAGGTATTGACAGATTGATGATAATAGAGGATAATGAATGTTGTTTGTAGATGCTATACTGAAATACGAATATCCATCTACTAGTTTTTTTCCTTCTTGAGCTGTAAGTATCGTATGTCAGTCATTTTATAAATAACAAAAAAGTAAGCTGTAAAAACCTTAAATGAATCCATTGTGTTTAAAAAATTTTTATATTGCAAGGTCTGGAATATCAGTACCTGACTGATCAGGAAAGACCAGATTATGGGGTCTCCAAACGCGGTCACCCAGAGATGCTACAGCCTCAAAGCCCTCTGACATAATTGCTATAGTATAAAGGGGAGGGCAGGTATTGCAGGGCTTGTTCCCTCTATGAGCAAATGGGTAGGAAATAGAATTCACCTTACCCTACGTGCCAGCCGGTAGCAGAAATTGCCTGGCAGAAGGGCATTATGGAACAGGGCTTGCTCATATTTCCCCTTTCAGCTCCTGACGTACCAGCTAAAGAGATTATTTTCCTTAAGAGAGGGTTTTTTTACTTCATTATCTGTTTGCTGAGCTGCTCACGCGACAGTTCCTGCATCCTGAGTGGACTGGCAAAGACACACTGTTAAACTGCTTAAGCTTACCCTGCTTAACTCCGGCACCTTAAGCGACATCTACAGTAGCATCTCAGCTAGCTCATGAGAAGGAACAATATCATTTAGTGTGGAGTCGGTTGTAACCAGTTGAGATGTGGGCATGTAGTGTTAAACTTTTTACCTTCAGAGAGGTATACGATTGAGTCTTTGCTTACTGCTTCTGTATTTGTTGCAAAGCAGGAGGGTGAAAGGAATTGTATGAAGAGCGACGCTTATTTTCAGTGCCAATCACAGTAATGTACCTACACATTGCTTGGCTTTTAGGGCTAGCAGCAAAGTTTCATGTTAGCCTCTGACAGCTGATATTCAGCCTCATGCAATGCAAGGGTTCTCACTTTTTGCCAAGGAATGCAAATTTTACAATAACTTTGAATGTCAGGATCTCCAAATGAGAGCTGAAACACCAGTTTGCACATATGTTGTTATTCAGTGGAGTGTCTTCAAGTGGTCTACAAATAATAAATTACTTAAGTCTCTCCAAATTCTTTGTTATTAATATTTTATAGATGAATAAACTATGACACAGGTATTAAAGGCATGGTCAGAAAACTACTTATAAAATGGTACTTAATGTTTCCTTCATGTTTTTTGAGTTGTATCATCTTTCTTTTCTGTGTTTGGTGTATTTCCGTCCTGCTAACACTGCACAGTTCCCAGAGGCGTGGCAGGGTGAGATTTTGATCTAGTTCATACACCACAAGGAAAAAATATTCGATTCTGATTGCAGGATTATTTCTTAAGCTAGTGCTAATGCACAAGCTGGCAAAAAGGAAGTTTGGTTTTCACATGCCTTGGGACAGTCACAAGATTAGCAGGTAGAAGGAAATACTTTATTTTTATTTTATGCTTTTTAACTGAGAATATCTGAGGGCTTTGCAAAGGTGAAACTGGAATTCCCACTGTGCTTCTATTTAATTGGGACAACTGGTATTCAGAAAATAATTGCACTGTACCTGGTTTGCACAGACCACACATTCAGTCAGTTGGCTAGATGGGAACTTCATGGGCATAAAATTAGATACTTTTTAAAAACGCAGCCCTTGGTGTTGCTGAGGAGAGGGTCAAAAATGGGATTGTTATGAGCACTGAATGTTAGGGCTGAGATGTGTTGGCAGAAGTGCCTGGGGAAGTTTTACACAGTGTCTGCCCGCACTATGTGCCTGCCTGTGATCATGGCCTTTGGTCTCTCCAGCTTTCCTGACTACTAAGTGTCACCAAATATGCTGCCAGCAAGATTTCTGTAAAGTATCATAATCTGAGTAGTTTATTTGTCTTAAATCCTCACCTCTGCTTTTCTATATCATATGTGAAATAACCTTTCCTACCAAGCTACTGCTTGCTCCAGTGAGTGCAGTTTCAGGAGCTGCTTTAAAATAAGATCCCTCTCAAAGCATCCCAAAAGTCTGTTGCTACATTGTAAAACACTCTCCCAGAAGTTTCTGCCAACCTCTGCAAATGTGTACAGTTGGTTCAGGTTTTATCTGAAAACACTCCCAGTATTTCTACAACTATTTCCAGCCATCTGACTGCAGGCGGTGCAGCCTGGTGCTTGATGCAAGAACTGTATTGGGTCAGACCAGAAATCTGTTTGACTCATTATTTGCCTGATTAGTAGTGATTAGCTCTATGAATTTAGCTAATCTTTTCTGAACCCACATGCACTTTTTGCACCTACTCTGTCCTGTGGTAATGAGTTCCAACTGTACTTTGTGTGAACAAGAATCTTTTTTCCTGAAATAAGCTCCTAAAATTTCATTTGCCTTTTATTTCTTGAAATGCGTGAGGCAGTGAACTACATCATTCCCTAGTCAACATCTTCATGCCATGGAACATAGAGAATTTTTTTTTCCTTTCCTTCCTTGTTTCTTTCTTAATATTCCTCCCTAATATTGTGATATACCTGACAGTATCCCAGGAACTTAAGGCAAAGAATGGCTTGGGTACATTCTTCTATGACTGGCCATAATCAAAACTGGCAAAACCAAGGTGTATCCAGAAGCTACTCTGGGCCTTTGTCCCTTTGGTAGGCATCAGGTTTCTTGAAAGTTTTTGATCAGAAAGCTTGATGTGGCTACAACATATACAACACATGGATGTTTATAAATAAAACAAAATGAAACAAAACCACAGCCATACACTTTGTACAGTAATGCTCCAGGTCAGAGGATACACCCTAATATATGAAGATTCACTGTTTACTTTTACCTTGAATTCACTGGAACTTTTTTTGACCTCTCCAGGAATTTAAAGTTTCTGCTATTAAATCTTTTTGCTCTTTTCGCACTGTACCTCTTTGCCTGGGATTGATGCTGTGCACATTCCATATCTGCTTGCATTGATTTAGGTTTTGCAGGCAGGGTGCAGTGTGGAAAATAACTGCTTTATATCTGAAGTTATGATAAAATAACCTGGTACTAATAATAGAAAACAATTTGTAAATCTACTGAAGTAACCAGCAGAGTTAACTTTTGTGTCATTAGGAAAATGTTTGATACTTTTCTTTTAATCAAACCTCATGTATTTGTAACGATAAACAGCATGTAATTAGAAGAACCTTAAAAGTAGTCCTAATGAAATATGTTCCTTTCAGTGGATCCTCAGTTCTTTGGAACTCTTAAGATTTTTCTCTTGAGCTTCAGAGTTTATTTAAGCTGGCATAAAGATAAATGTTTCTTTTTGAGTTTATTGCCTAACTGATAAATAGTCAAGATTTCCCTTGACTTTTCCATGTTCCGTATTCCATGGATTCAGTCATATGAAACTGCAGTCTTGCTAATACAAGATAAGTTGCCTAAATGTGACTATAAACTAAATTAGTTTGTTAAGAGTCATTTAGGAGACTAATGATTTAGGAGACTAACTAGATGCATTTTTGGAAGTAAGTTATTTAAGATATTGATACTAAATGACCCTTTGGACTGTTGTTATACCTGTATGTTAATTGTGTGCACATAGTCATCAAAGCCTCCCTCTCCCTTTCCACAATGCTGATCTGACTGGGAAGGCCACATCAGGAGATCCTGTCTTCTCGCTTTTTGCCCTGAGCTCTCCTAACTGTAGTATCTGAAAATTTGACCTCTGTGAGGAAGGGTCTGACATAGGTCAGTTCAGCAGTATTGCTAAGTTTCGAGTGATTAGGCTGTCTCTCAAAGAATCATAGAATCATAGAATCATAGAATGGTTTAGGTTGGAAGGGACCTTGAAGATCATCGAGTTCCAACCCCCCTGCCACAGGCAGGGATACCTCTCACTAGACCAGGTTGCCCAAGGCCACGTCCAGCCTGGCCTTGAACACCTCCAGGGATGGGGCTTCAACAACCTCTCTGGGCAACCTGTTCCAGTGCCTCACCACCCTTAAAGTGAAAAACTTCTTCCTAATGTTTAATCTAAACCTGCCCTCTTCCAGCTTAAAGCCGTTCCCCCTTGTCCTATCACTACGTGCCCTTGGAAAAAGTCCCTCCCCAGCTCTCCTATAGGCCCCCTTTAGGTACTGGAAGGCCGCAATAAGATCTCCCCGGAGCCTTCTCTTCTCCAGGCTGAACAGCCCCAACTCTCTCAGCCTCTCCTCATAGGAGAGGTGCTCCAGCCCTCTGATCATCCTCGTGGCTCTCCTCTGGACGCGCTCCAGCAGGTCCATGTCCTTCTTATGTTGGGGACTTCACAGCTGGATGCAGTACTCCAGGTGGGGTCTCACGAGAGCAGAGTAGAGGGGCAGAATCACCTCCCTTGACCTGCTGGCCACACATCTTTTGATGCAGCCCAGGATATGGTTGGCCTTCTGGGCTGCGATCGCACATTGCTGGCTCATGTCGAGCTTCTCATCAATCATCACCCCCAGGTCCTTCTCCACAGGGCTGCTCTCCAGCCATTCTCCGCCGAGCCTGTATTTGTGCTTGGGATAAGAAATTGAATTTCTATTACTTGAAGAATTTTCATCTTTGCAATTAAAAGTAGTACTAAAGAATATGACTTTGCAAATTTACTCTGAACTGCTTGGAAGTAATGAAGAGGGAGGAGAAGAAGGAGAGGGCTAAGGTGACCTAACTGTGCTTTTCCATTTCCATCATCTTGTTACTAGAATTGGAGTTGAAGATGACCTCACTCACTGTGAGGAATGAGCTAACATCATTGTACGAGAAGTGGATGCTGGTCCTTATTTGTTGTGGCTTTCTTGTTACACTTGACTTGTATTTATTTGCAGAGGGACATCGCAGTTTTTCTTGGAAGTCACAAGTTACTCTCATCTGCTTTTTTTAGACTTTCTTTTCTATATAATGCTTTCTCTTTAACGTTTCCTCTCCTTACGCTCCTACTGCACACAGAATAGAGATTTGACTAGAGGCTTCAGGGTGTATTCTGTTCTTCCAACTCTTCCTCCCTATTCCATTTTGGTTTGGATTTAAGAAACTAAACTATGGAGGCCATAATAGGCCCTTTGAAATCTTTTGTTTGAATTGTATTGGCTTACATTCAGTTTAGTTTGATCGCTGCTGAATCATTTTACCCTCTGGTGCCTTTTGGATTTAGTCTACATGAAATGAATTGGGTGGTCTTGGAGTTTGTGATTGCAGATAGCATTTCATATGAGAAGGCCATCACTGCAAGTGTGGTTTGCGTGTTGGGGACAGCTGTTTGCAGTAAATGACCAACTGAATGCAGCTACTGTATAGCCTATGGGGCAGTCTTGCTGAAGTGTGCACATCTGTGGTCCACTTACGAGGGGCTTTGTATTTCTTTGCCTGTGTGGACCATGTGTGGTGATAAGGAGAGTCCAGTGTTAAATTTGTAATGTAAAACAAAATGAATATATGATTTTTTTTAAAAAAGCCATTTTCTGTGGATAGAGCCACGTTTGACTTTTGAATGTGGTCAGCTGAATGGAGAATGTCAACTGTAGATGAAGTTGAAATAAAGAATCATTATCCTTTTACAAATATTTAGAAATGAGCTGAAAGATAATTCTGACAAAGTCTTCCTGAAATCAGTAAGATAAGTTTGAATGTAAACTTCACTGGAAACGAAAGTAGTCCCTGGTTACTGAATCTTTCAAAAGAACCAATTAAATTCACTCCTCTTGCTGTTATTTCCTTAGATTTCTTCATTGTTTAGAATTATCTTGCAACACATTATTGCTATAGTTCTTTACTTCTGTAGTTGCAGGTACATTTTTTGCAGCTTTGCTAAGCAGGTTGTGCTGTTTTGTTGACTTTGGCTAAAGAAATTGGATGTTCACTGCCTGAATGAGTGTGTAGATAGTTCTGGTAGGTAGATGCATGCATATAAACTGAAAATGTATGTACTCCTTCACTTGGAAATTACTTTGCTGCAAATTTTTGTCAGTACAACATGACTGTACAGATGTCTACGCTGTGGAAAATCAACACCACAGCAGTGCATGCATAGCTTAAACAGGGCGATGTAAAAACTGCAGTGAAGGTTTGTCCAGCTCTAGAATTAGCCTGTTAGTACTTTTTTTCCCAGAGGTAGCAGAAGAGAAAATCTTGTTTACTAATTTCTGGCTGGAAATTTTATTGTAGCTTGTGCCAAAATGAAAGGATGCTTGTTATGTTTTCCTCATAGTAATGACATTACAAATCAGCTATTTCTAAAAAATACTAATCCCATTAAATCAGAGATGCTGTAGCTTATTCTAAATGGGTGGGGGATGCTGGACTGGGAGTAGGTGTTTGCTTGGTAACTGTCTCCAAACGAAATGCAGGCTTCCCCTACTGTGCTTTCACAACTCGGTTCTTAATATCGTGCAAAGAAGAGCGTCCCTTTAGCAGAAAAATCACTTCAAAGAGTGACTGGCTAGCATATAATTCCTTTGCAGTTAATAACTAAAATCAATAGGTTTTGAATAATTTTCTTTCTTTTTTTTTTTTCTGGCACAGTGGTCAGTGATCTTTCTGTATGTTATAGTTCACATCTTCAGTTACAGCTGTTGTTTGATGCATCATTGTTCTTCTTTCTGTACACCTGTGACTTGCAGCTACCAATGGGATAATTTACAGAAACAATGAAAACATCTCTTTGCCTGGCTAGGGAGGGAAGAAAAATAGTGGATGTACTGGCATTAGCTTGGCAGCAGCTTCTTTGTTGATGTGTGTCTTCTCCATTGCTTGCTGCCTTTGCAGCTGGCTTTTTGTTTTGTTGAATGTGACTGAATATTTTTCCATTAAAATAAAAAATAAATTCCATGTTAAGTGAGAATGAGTCCAAGCTACTGAGTTTGGAACTGAACTCTTGATTAGAATTGTTTATAAATGCTTTAACAGCTCTGTGTTATCAAAATCCATACATAGTGCAGACATGTATGCATAAGTTCTACTTTGGACTGTTGAATTTGGCTTTTAGTTGCAGTTGCTAATCAAGCAGAGATACCATTAAAAAAAAGAATTAACAGCTGGGAGGTTTAAAGCACCTACACCCCTAAGTATGTCCTACTTGGTCTGTCTCCCAGCCGTACCTCTCCGCTTCATTGCAGTGTGATGAGGCTTATGACACGCACGCAGATTGTCCTTCTTGCCTTGTTATGGCTGATGCCAGCTCAGCCTTTAATGTTCCTGGTCTGTCCCTCTGAAGCCGTTTCTGACCTGTACTCTGATGTTTGTCTGCCGTGTGGTGCTACGCTCAGGATGCCTCAGGGATTTGAAAATACCTGCATGTGTCTGAGACAGTGTCGAGGTGGTAGAGACAGTGTGTTGAAGCAAGGCAGGTTTCTCCACCTTCAGCAGTAGCCTTACTCTAAGAGGTTACCCCATGCGTCAGTACAGGTTGGGGGCTGACCTCCTGGAGAGCAGCGGTGTGGAAAGGGACCTGGGAGTCCTGGTGGACAACAGGATGCCCATGAGCCAGCAATGTGTCCTGGTGGCCAAGGAAGCCAATGGCACCCTGGGGTGCATCAAGAAGAGTGTGGCCAGCAGGTCGAGGGAGGTCATCCTCCCCCTCTACTCTGCCCTGGTGAGGCCACATCTGGAGTACTGTGTCCAGTTCTGGGCTCCCCGGTCAAGAAGGGCAGGGAACTGCTGGAGAGAGTTCCAGCAAAGGGCTACAAGGATGATGAGGGGATTGGAGCATCTTTCTTATGAGGGAAGGCTCAGGGACTTGGGGCTTTTTAGTCTAGAAAAAAGAAGACTCAGGGGGGATCTTATCAATACTTATAAATACTTAAGGGGAGGGTGCCAGGGGGATGGGAACAGTCTTTTCTCAGTGGTGCCCGGTAATAGGACAAGAGGTTACGGGCACAAACTTGACCATAGGAAGTTCCATCTCAACATGAGGAGGGACTTCTTTCCTTTGCGGGTGGCAGAGCAGTGGCACAGCTGCCCAGAGAGGTGGGGGAGTCTCCCACTCTGGAGCCATCCCAAACCCGCCTGGACGCCGTCCTGTGCCACTGCTGGAGGTGACCCTGCTGTGGCAGGGGGTTGGACTGGGGGAGCTCCAGAGGTCCCTTCCAACCCTGACCATTCTGTGATTCTGTGATTCCGTTACTTTGCAAGCCGCCCTTCTCTCCTTCCCCCAGGTCCAGCCTCAGGATGAATCTGATAATCCAGTTAGTTAATTTTTTACCAGTTAGAGTACAACTGGTAGTTGCAAAATTGATCCATGTGCAGCCTCCACTCTGGCAAGGATAGAATTTCTTCTCAGAGCTTATCTTGGGTATCTCAGAATAGCTCTATCACATGGTTTGGCGTCCAATCTGAAGTGTGGGAGATCCAAGTTCTAAGACCTTGCTTTGCCTGAATTGGGGTAGGGCATGGGACATCAGTTTCTAATATCCCCATGAGTGCGTGCATTAAGTCTTCAGTTGCTCTCTTTCTTTCTTTCACACAATATATATTTGTTTTCTGTAATTTAGAAAACGAGAGACTGATACACTACATACCCTTCTATTACAGATTGCCTGGGAGATTGAGATTCAAATTTGGGGTTGAATTGGGAAAAGCAGATGGTTCTTCAGTGAATTAGTATCTTTTCTGATTTTCAGATGACTTAGATTTTGACCTGATGTGGAACTTGAGTGCTCATGCCAGCTTTCTTTTTTACACTAAATGGTAAAACATTTTTTCTTATTCCATCTGCCCCTCCTGGTTTTAATCTAGATTTCTAACACACCAGTTTGGGATGATTTTTGAATTTGTGGGTTTTGGCTCTTAAGTAGCCATGAAATTTAGACTGATACCCTGTGCTAAATCAGACGTCTTGCTTCTAGCCCATCTTTAGTTAATCCCGTGGCCAACAGGGATCTGATACAAAGGCTGTCTCTAATGGCATTTAAGATAATTTGATTCATCTTCAGTCTGTGTTAGCAATAACAAAAAAAGTTGGGACATCTTTGGTGTTTATATACACATTTTACTTCTGGTGGAAAAAAAATGCCTTTTCACAAACATTAGCTGTCTGAAGATCGCTTCATCTTACAAGAAAATTGTATACTCAGTAAGAGTAGAAATCAAAGATTTCCTGTATAGAAACAGACTACCTCAGCAAACCAGTAAAATATGAATGGGAAAGCTGTGCTGCTTTTGGCTGGGGTAGAGTTAATTTTCTTCATAGTAGGTAGTGTGGGGCTGTGTTTTGGATTTGTGCTGGGAACGGTGTTGATAATTCAGAGGTGTTGTAGCTATTGCTGGGCAGTGCTTACACAGAGCCAAGGCCTTTTCTGCTCCTCACCGCACCCCACCAGCGAGTAGCTGGGGGGCACGAGAAGCTGGGAGGGGACACAGCCAGGACGGCTGACCCCAACTGACCGAAGGGCTATTGCATACCATGTGATGTGATGCTCAGTATATGGGGGAAGAAGAAGGAAGGGGGGGATGTTCAGAGTGATGGTGTTTGTCTTCCCAAGTAACCGTTATGCATGGTGGAGCCCTGCTTTCCTGGAGATGGCTCAGCACCTGCCTGCCCATGGGAAGCAGTGAATGAATTCCTTGTCTTGCTTTGCTTGTGTGCGCAGCTTTTGCTTTGCTTGTTAACCTGTCTTTATCTCAACCCATGAGTTTTCTCACTTTTACCCTTATGATTCTCTCCCCCGTCCCACCTGGGGGGGAGGAGTGAGCGAGCGGCTCCGTGGGGCTTAGTTGCTGGTTGGGGTTAAACCACAACAAAAGCACTTTCAGCTTTCCCAAAGAGAATATGCCTCTGAGGTGTCTCCAAAAAATTGTATCAGATGCTGGAGCTCATGTGACATTCAGCCTGTGTGTGTATTTTCAGTCCAATTAAGAAGTCGAAAACTACATTTAACACAATACGAAATTGTGCAGTATGGCTTCATGATAATCTTTTGCCTTGTCGAGGAATAAATGGGCAATGGAGGCCTTTCGTGTGCTCTGTATCAGTTCGCTGATCCCTTACTCTCCTAGACCCTTCTTGTCTAGGAAGATTAAAAGACATTGTACTTAATTCTTAAACTCTTTGCCTGCAAGTACTTGGGATTATCTTTAAGGATCTAAAAAAATAATTGTTTGGAGGTATAATTGGTAAAAAAACGCCAAAATGATCAGAGAGAGATGAAGAAAAGGGACTCCGTAAGTACCCCTGGAAAGTAGAAAGATTGAATTAGTTTCTTTACAAGTGAGTTTGGAGGGTGAGTCGCAGGATATGAATATAGCATTGGGAACGTTCCCGGATCTTTTCCACAATTCTTTTAATGTGGTCACAAATTCCTGACTGTGAGTGAAAATAAATTAGAATTAACTTCAGTGAGTGTCGAAAACATGGAGACTTTTAAATTTGTTTGGAAAAAGCATCAGGGCATGCTATGATTTTTTTTGTCTGTGTAATTAGTGATGACAAAGCATCAAGATGGCAAAGAATGAATCATTTGGATGTTCATGAAACAACATATTTTAGTGTCACTAACATGTGGCTTTTGGGAATTCTTGAAGTAATAGAGTAAGGATACAGGGAGTATCTTTGATGAAACAGATTTGTTTGAAGAGGACAGTTATTCTTAATCCAATTTCTTTCCTGATTAACACTAATAGCCAAACTACTCCTGTTTGTTCTTGAAGACTGTCAGGTATGTTAACAATACATACATAATGACTTTTAGTATCAAAATAATCAGACTGAATGACCTTTGTACTAAAGGAGCATCTTTGCATTCACATATAAAGTTAAATTTGATGTGAGTAGCAGCCACGTAGGTCTAGGAGGTAAGCTAAACCTGAGTGACATCCAAAGGTTGTGCATTTTATGTTAAAAGTTGTAATGGGAGCATTTCTTTTTTGAACTCAATAGAAACCCAGTAAGTTTTAGAAGCTTTTGAAGAACGAAACTCAAAGAAGACAGATGCTTTGCATGATCAAATACTAAAGAAAATTTTTCTTTTTTTGTACTTACCCAGTTGCACCTTAGTTTCTGAAATTCATAGATTCCATTTCAGGAACTTTGTGGATATGTAAGATTTCAGTTTGATATCACATAGTATCTGAAATCTGAACTAAGTTGAATTATCTTTTATTTTAATTCAGCATGTACATTCTTGATACTGCATGTAATTAATTTTTGGTCTAGAAAACTGATAGCAGCTTTTAAAATGCAAATAACTTAAATTGTCATGTTGGTTATTGACAATTTACTAAGTAATTTGGGAAAAAAAAGCTTTGAAAAGAAAGGCATAATAACAAAACTTTGCTAAAATACTTTGGTGGCCTGCTCAAGTGTGTGCCACAGGTTCTTACAGGTTTTTTGGGGAGAGTGGAGGGGAGGACTTGGAGTTGCTGTTGACAAAGCTTATGCTATTGAGATTCTCTTAGTGTTTAATACCTCTCTAAAAAATCCTCTGCTTCTGAAATCTTGAACAAGAGTCTTGGCCTAAACTTATGGAAAGTAGATGAAAAAGGCGGGACCTGAAAGCTAGAAGACAAGAAGGCAAATAAATCATCCCTCAAATTTCTTGGGTAGAGGTGAAGACCCACGTAGTTTCCCATCTCATGCACTTCTGAAGTATCTCTCCAGCTCTGTCTTAGCCTGCTAGATGCAACTGTTGACCTAACTTGTGTTCTTGCTGAAGCTGTGCCATCTAGCAGGGCTCCATGCCCGAAAGACCCCAGTTAGGATTTGTGTTTCTAGTACAACAGCTGCTCTTAAGTGAGAAAACTCCTCACCGTCTCAATTATTTAAAAAGCTGATGGAGGTTTTTAAAGCAAACTTGTCTTCCTGTGGAACTCTGATTTGTGAACCTTGTGGTTGGCAGCACTGACTTTTGTTTGGTTTTGATATTCTTTAGTTATTTTAATGTATTGAGGCCAGAGGTGGCCATGGGATGGTATTGTATTGCAGGACAGTGATGCTCACTGTTTATGTCACACTGGAATAAAATGTTACTCTTTGGGAAACTTTCTTCCCATTCATCATCGTCTGATACCTGTGGCAAGTGTGGAGATTGTTTTTGTGGAAAAGTAATTTTAAGAATATGCATTGCTATCATGAGCTGAAATCAGACTGAGCTTTGGAGATAGAAACAAAGACTAGAGCCTGGCCCGAGTGATTTGACCAGCCTCTTCCAATGGACTTGCTCTCTGGACCACTAGCTCTCTGCAGAGCGTAGTGTTGGAAACCTTCTGTAAATGATGTATTTTGGCAGAAGAGGTTTTTGGAAAAGGAGTTTGGAAATGCCACATGGCTATCAGGAGCTTGCAGGTATCATACTCTTAATTGGAGAGTTTCCCTGTAAGTGTCTTCAGTTATTCCCTCAGCTGAAGAAATAACATTGAACCTCTTTTCAAATGGAGACTTAGGCATTCATACTGCTTTGTGTGGTGTTATGCATTTCAAGGAAATTTTGCAGAGGGGCAGAGTTTGCAAAGATAAACTTCTGTTAATTGTTCATGTGAATTCATGTGCATGCTGTGATGGCAACTGTAGGGTTGCAGTGTGGATTTAAATCTGTTTGCTACTGCTTAGTCCAGGCTGTTGAGAGCTCCTGAATGTCCCAGCTGTGGCAAAAAGCTTCACTGAAAGCTTACACATTCTTATATGCTTCAACTGTATTTCAGTCGTTTTGAAATAGATTTGAAAGCTTTGTGCTTATGCTCACAGAGCTGTTTGTTTTCTTCCTGTACTTATAATTCAAAAATATTAAATTTAAAATGGTTAATTTTAGAAAGCAGGGTATTCTTCAAGTAAATATTTTTGAGAAAGTTGTGTATTGACTTTGAGACTGCTCTGACATTGAGCAGCTGATGGGGAACTGAGAGAGCCCACATTATTGATCTGAAACATGTGCCTCCATGAACTCTTCATAGGAAACTCCTTTCTTATGATCAGTCTGTGGTGGGGGAAAGGCTCAGTTCTTCAGGCAGTAAATCACTGTAAAGTGAGTAGGGCAGACTGGATGATCAAAATATTTGGTTTGGAAAAATTGTAATTTTTACATAAATATCAGGTTTTTAAATTGCATTAAAATAAGGATGTGATCATTCCTGGCCTCTAATATCTGCATTTCTAAAATTTTTTTTGTTAGAACTTGAAAGAACTGTGCTGGGAGAAGGCAGGCTACTTCTTTGATCTTCCGGATTTCTTATCTTGGAAAGCCACAGGTGTCACTGCAAGGTACGTTAATTATAACAATATGATTTGGTCGTCTTTGTCTATTTTCTTATGTATGTTTCTGCTTTAATTCATTTTGACTGGACATGCTGTTATGTACATCTGTCTGTAATTCAGCCTGCTCCAAAACATCTTGAACCTATCTCCTGCTTCCATTGTGCATTCCTGAACACAGTTGTTCCTGTGAGCAGTGTAATTCACAGATACAGTGTGTTGCTACAACTGTCAGTTAATTTGTCTCGTACTCCATTTTGGAACATAAATATGATCGCTCTAGTTACTGTGAAATATGCTTCTAATAATTCTTTGAAATCTGTTTTTGTTGACAAATTTATTGATTTTTTTGAAAATTGGAAGAAAACGCTTCTTTGCCATGTGGGAGAGATCTGGTAAAATCTGGTTTAAAATGGTCACTTCACTGCAAAACACGGCAGCTGCATTGCTTCACAAAAGCATCCTAGAATACTTGCTGAGCAGTTTAACAAAACCCTTTGAGAGAACTCCTTTAAAATCTTAAGTGGCCAGTACAAGTGAAGCGCATTTGCAGATAAACAAGTCCTGTGAAAAGTGAGGTACAGTATTATTTTTTTGAAATAAAGTTTTATGGAGCAGTATTGGACCCAGCTCAGTGCCGTTCGCAATTATTTCCATTGCAGTTTGTGGAGCTGAATCTGTGCAAAAATTAGTCTAAAATGAAAACTGGTAACAGGACAGTTTCAGTCTCTCTGGAAATTGAAGGTACCTTTGCATCAGTCACGGTTCTTTTTATTTTAGTGCTCTCTTTCTCCCTAGTTAGTCTCCATGATTGACAGCTATTGTTAAATATCTTGTATTATAGAGCAGGAAAGTGCTAGATGATAATTGAAAGATAGTATCTCAAATCTTCCTTCCTTTGGACTTTTAGTCAGACTCTGCTGTATGCTGTATAGCTATGAACTATGTAACAGAAGAACAACTCTCACCCCAAAGATCTTGCAGTCTAAGCAGCCCTGCCACCTGACCCAGCTCTAACTTCAAGAGGATAAATCCCAGGCTCCCAGAGGATGTGCCATGCAGGGTCTCCATCTTATGAAACTACTCAAGACTTTGATTTAGAACTAGCGCCTTTTGGTCAGGGGCCTAGGTGGAGAAAGGTGACCACATTGTTCCCATAAACCGTATAAGGGTGTGACAGATCAAGGGCTCCTCAAATTTAGGCACAGGCATGTGTGAGAAAAGTAGCCACCTGCCCTGAAGAGAACCTTTCTGAGGTAGTTGGGGAATATGATGACCCAGAAAATAAATGTCACTTTTCTGGGTTACAGATTCTTGCAATTTGTGTGCTAATAGAACATTTTCATCTGATCTTACATGTGGTAGGGTGTCTTCATTCTATGTGTCTTATTTGGCTAGGGACCCCGTTCAGAACTCGGTTCCAAACACAGTTTTAATTTGGCTTTGTAGCCAGGTGATGACTAATAGATGGGATAAAATGTGTGAGCAAATCATTAAATGGTCACCTTGTGCTAATGGTCACCTTGTGCTAATGGCTGAAGAAGCTAAAATAGAATAAAGCCCAGGTGAGATTGGAGTCAAATATTATTTGGAATTTCTTTTTAAAGGAAGGGAAACGGTTTCAGAGAGAACGGTGATAGAGGTGAAGCAGAATTCTTACCTTGCTCGAGCAGAGGGGTCTTCAGCATTGATAAACAGAGTTCCCGCTCTTCCCAGACCTCTCCCTGATCCATAGCGTGTTCTGTCTCTCTTGTTTTCAATAGTGGCAGCCCTACTGTATAAAAGAAATCCCTCTCTCTGTCCTTTCCTCTCTCTGTCTCAACCTCCAACCTAGTGTAGATTGTGAGAGCAGATGGAAGAGAACAGCAATGCCTTCCTGCTTGAAGTGTAACTGTTATATGACTAATTCTTTAGCTGTTGGGAAATGAATGATTGTATTGAAGTACAGGAATTATACTAGCTATGCAGCTATCCAAGTTGCAGACTTAATGGATCACTGCTAACAACTGATGCTGCAGTAGTGGGGAATCTGGATGGAAATGAAGATAACAGCATGCTTAGTACAGTGAAGCTTTTTATGTATGTATACATATATGAGTATGATAACAGAGTTTCTGTCCCCTGTCCCTCACAGATGCCTTAATTTAGGGGGCAGTGTTATTTGTGGGTGTGGGGAAGGGAAGAGAAGGATGGGGTAAGAGTAATGCTGTGGACTTTGTGTTGTGGTGTTGTCAGCTGGTGTCCGGCTGTCGTGGCTTGCAGTGGATGTTGGGGCTGTCTAAACTCAGTGAAGCTCAGGTTTTGCTTTGGAAGTAGGTCTGAAAAAGGAGGGTACGGTGGTAACGACAGCTCCTTGTTCGTTCCTGCCTGGCTTTGGCTTTGTGTTCTTAGATTTAACTTTCAGGAGGTGAGGCAGAGAATCCCTCTTTAAAAAAAAAAAAAAAAAAGCTGGAGAAGAATATACTTAAAAGTAGAGCTGACTGAATTTTTACTGGCAAGTTCAGTTCCTTAGAAATGACATTTTGATTATTAAAAAACTTTTTGATTATATTGATGAATGTTGAATGGAGAAAGGAATGTTGGGAAAAGAGTTTCTGGACAAAGTCTTCCCCTACCCTTTGGTTGAAAATCTTCTATTTTGGGTAAAATAGTTCCTTGTACAGTCTCCTTTGCTGCCTTAATGTGCTCCCCAAAATTAAGCCCATTGTTCTGGCTCTAGTGCAGTGTCTTAGAGGGTTACAAAGGAGGAAGGAAAAGACAGGAAAATAAGGACAAGAGATGTTTTGTTGGAATCAAACCTAATTTTTTTTTTCTTCCTCTCCCCTCCCCCATGCACACCTGTTTCTTGGGAATTTCCTTGTAGTTTGGTGAAATAAAATAATTTGTCCTGCATATGCTCATAATAACTAGGGAAGTGTGAATTTATCAAGTATAAGATTCTTACCCCCTTTCCTCCCTTTGAGCACAAAGGAGCCTATTCACAGGGCAAGACAGAGTGTTAGTCATTGTGAATCATACAAAACTTGGCCCTGATAAAAGAAAGATTTAATTTTTTAAATTTGTTTTGGTGATGGGGATTTTACCAAAGTAAATGCAATTCCAATCACACTTTTGTAAGAAAGACTTCTGCATGCATTGAAACTATTACTCTTGCTTCTTTAAATTTTTAAGGGGCTCTTGAAAACATTTTGTATATATTTAACATTTAAAGACTATGTATAGTCTTTTTGGCTTCAGTGAGTTTACTCAGTGCACAAAGTAGTGTGTGAGATCAGGATTTGAAATGTTTGAAAAGCAGTTCTTGATGTGTGTTTCTGAGTATGAAATCATTTATCTTTCACCTTTGGTTCTGCTGGCTTGAACTGCCTTGTAGCCAAGTTTTTTCCAGTAGATGTATAATAAATAGTAAATACTTCTTACCTGAAAGGTGGAAGCTCAAACATATTCTGAGACTGTCTTTGAAATTGCTATATATCTCACCGAGCAACATCCAGCCATCAACTGCAAAGGCTAAGTTCCAAATCATTGATTCCCATTGTTCTTGGAAGATTGTTGCCTTTAATATTACATATTAAAAATAGGGGTTTTTTTTTTAATTATTTCTCCTTTGGGTTGTTGAAAGACCATTGAATTGTTCTGAATTATTCAGACAGATGACTACTCTGCATTAAAAAATGTTACTGACAGCTCTTTAGTTAAAAAATTTAAAACTTTGGAACTTTCTTTCTCCTGCCCCCCGAGGTTGCAACAATGAGTATTGGTTTTGCCACTTGAATACCCAGTTGTCTTATTTCAGAAATGCTGTTGTGGAGAGGAAGAGAGAGCTGTTTTTTCACAGACACGTTAGCAATGCTTCTCAGAGGCTCAGCACTTTTACTCACGGTGAGTGTGACTCACTGTTCTCTTCCACCCACCATCTATAACCTCTGATAACTTCTCCTTTATATGGTATTTTGGATAAAGCTATCTTAATAAAATCTAGATGCCTGTTTGGTTTAGTTACAGGTTACTGTATTATGGATGGATAATTCTTATCAGAGATGCACATCTGCAACTTTACTGTATTTCTGAAGTCTCGTGAAGGATTACATTGCAGATAAGAATATGGCTGAGCTGTTAAATTGGTAGAAATCACACACAAATTTCTCAAAGTTCGTGTGTATTTAGATCCAGCGTTCTGTTTCAGGGCCACTTTCAATGATAAGCAACTCACTGGAAAATTAGCAATTCTCTGCTGGATTTACATGGTTTAAGATGAGCTGTAACCAAAGAGAGATTAAACCTGTGGAGGAGGATTGGAAAACACAGGGAAGAATGTCAGGCTGACATTATTGAAGTAGAGAGTGTCTAACATCGTGCTGTAAGCCACCTCCCAAAATTACCAAAAAAAAGTTGGAACAAACAATATCTGTGCAGAATAATTTTTTTTTTTGTTATTATTACACTCTACATATTTTAATAGTTGGGGAAAGCAATGTGTCATCTAGTAGAAACTTCATCTCATATATGAAAGTTGACCTGAATAATTTTCCTGTGGAAATACTTGTCCAGTCAGTCTTCGACTGCTAGCCATCATGACAGGGAAAATGATGTAACAGAGATGTTTCATATACTTCTGGGGGATCTTTTGTAAATGATCTGCTTCCAACAGATCTTGGGATCATGAGTTTCTTCAGATAAAATTGGTTTTATAAGAAAGAAATTCATGCTGTTATAGTACTTACAGATAGTAAAGTGAAAGACAAATGTTTGTAGTTCATAAAAAACATTTCTGGGAACCATGTAACTAGTATTAGGCTACATCTGTGTGAAAGAGAGTGATATCTTTTTAATACACAGTATATTTTCAGCAGAAAAATACCTTGAGAATTTTTTTTGTTTCATTTACAAGAGCTAGTTCATTGGCTTGTGCATGTTTAAGTAGCTGACTCTTTATGTTCAGCAGTGATTAAGTCCTGAAGGTTTATTTGTAACCTGTTCCCTGTTGCTTATCATTAGGGCTGAGATGGCTCTGTTACACTGATTTAAATCCAGAGGACTCCTCTGATGTTGGCAGGGTTGATGCAGAGTACGCTGGGAGAAGTAGAAGTAGAGTCTGGTCCATTGCTGAATTGCAGTGATGGAAGTTTGTAATAAAACATGAATACTAGGAAGGTACTTTTGAACCCAAGAATCTGGATTCAAGTCTCTGCTCTGTTATGTCCCCTGTGTGATTTGGAGAAGTGGATTAAAACTACATCTTCGCAGGTGTTTAGGCAGCTGAATACCTTTGAGGATTTGATTCTTGTTCATCCCTGTATTTGTTCTTCATCTGTTAAACTGATACATAGATATGTTCTTAGGAGGTTGCTTACTTTTACCGCTGTGAGGTATTTCATCACTGTGGTTAGTGGAGTCCTCACCAAATATTTTATCCAGATAGGCGGGAAACTTTGAAAAGAGGGAGAGTTTGGAAGAGGAGCTTATGTTTAGAGTCGCTGTTGAAAAAACAAACTGGTGTGAGTTAAATGATTATCTGAAGGATGCCTGTGTCTTTTTAAAGGATTGGGCAATCCTGGTTAGTGAGATGTGGTAACTGGAGCAGCACAGACACCAGATTCTTGGGGCCAGCTGCCCTGCCCTTCCTTCCTAGCCTTGCCATGACTAATGTATACCCTTTGGCTGGGATTCTGTCGTTTGGCCTCTTCTTGTTTATATTTTGTGCCTACTTCAAAAGGTGCTTGGCCTAAAAATTAGGCCTCTCTCTGTAAAGAAAGGGGCTAGGGAATATTTTAGAAAGCTTTCCTGATTAGCACGGCAGCCCATGTGGCGGTGACAGTATCCTGAATTGCACTCGGGTTTTGTGTCCTGTTTGTGAAATGAAACCCAAGACTTCAGACTTGCAGACTTGTTTGGAGAAGTCTCTGGAGAAGGGAGAATTATCTTGAAGGGCTGGTTGGGAAGGGAGGGATGGTGTTTTTGTGGATCGGCCAAACAAAGTACCATGAATTTCTTGTTCCGGAGCCAAAAGCAAGTGTCCCTGTGACGGTATCTTTGCCAAATGAGAGAATTCCACTTCTATCAGGCTTTTAATAAATTCAAAACATGTTCTTTGGAGACTGGTGACACACAGACTGATCCAGTGTAAGAAAATAGGAAATGTATAGCTGTAAAAGTTATCAGGACTCTGAAGGGCAGGTGCAATGTGGGTCATTAGTGTTAGATTTTATTTTTTTATCTAAAACTGACATGTCCTTGAGTCAACAGAGTAATCTGAAAGAGTTCTGTGTGCTAAATAAGAAAATTGTTAGCAGGTCTCGTTAATGTTAGCCAGGAAGCACACAGGCAAACAGGAAGCTTTAGCTATTGTTATTGTACAAATGCCCTTTACAAAATATTAGCAAAAGAAGCTTAATGTGTTTTCCACAAGAACAGGAGCCCTTCATAGTGTCTTAACTGTATCTGCCCAGGGAAGAAAAACTGCATTGTCCCTTTCCAACAGCTTTGACGTACATTGAGACATTGCATTTCAGAGACTTGCATTCAGATCTTCAAATATTTACTACTTTGATTATTTTTTTTAAGATGTTAGGATTGTTAATTAGCTGTGACAGTATCTAGCCCTTGGTTTTCTATTGTGTTCGTTTGCTGCTGAAAAAAAAAAAAGTCAGCTAGGTCAGTATAGAAAAGGATTGGGGGCAGGCGCGCGGTAGTAGATGTATTACTGGCAACTTGCCACAGAGACAGTGAACTCTGAGCCAACCATGAAGTCATTTTGAACTCAGGGAGTCTCACTAATCCAAGGCAATGTGTCTTAATTTGACAAAGCAAAGGCTGCTTGATAAGCAACCCCCGCTAGAAATGCTGTTAAACGGGGGTGTTTGTAAGTTTAGATTGTGGACGAGAAATGTGGTGATATGAAAGGAATCATCTTGTTTTCAGGTTCTTACTCCCCCAAGCCCAAAGGCAGGCTTGGCTCTGTTCTCCCCTGCAGTTCGGGCTGTGCAGTGGCTTGATGTGAAATTTGAGAAACATATGTAGTTTTCTATTTCAGGAAAATGATCTCAGGGATTGAATGTGTGTTTTGTTGGCTGTTAAGCTCTGATCTTGCCTAGTGTGGTAGTTTGAGAGTGTGTGTATATGCGAGTGTGTGTGTGTGTCTGTGTGATGGTGAAGACATTCTCCAGTGCTTTAAAAAAATAATAATAATAAAAAAAACCAGGGTTCGTATATTCACTGCTGTTAAAGGTATTATTTCTTCAGTGTCAAAATGCAACATCCTACATCATAAGAAGCCTCTTAAGTAAATATAGTGTGTACATCAGAAAATGTTTGTGTCTTTTATTTTTCCATAATAGTCATTAACATTTACTTGAGCTGATGAGTGGTACACACACAAAGTTTTCCATCGAAGCAAAGGAGCTGTGTTTAAACAACCCTTTCATTGTTGATCCTGTGCAGAAGCAATATATATATGAACACTGTAATTATTAGCTTCTCTGAGGGTCAGATAATAATCTCCCTTAATAAAGTTTGTAAAGAGATGGCTCAGAGTCTTTGAGATCGGGCTTGCTGGCGTGCTAACTAATGGTGGGACCGGAGAGCTGTGCTTAACTGAAGCTGGGCTGGGGGGAGGAGGAGTATCGAAGGAGGTGGTGGTGGTGTGGCCTTAAATTCTGAGGAAAGACAAGGCAGAAACCACAGAGGACCTTGTTGTTTTTCAGTTCTCTTAATCTCATTTTTTTACAGTCCTCTTAGTTCTCTTCAGATGTAGACTGGGTGTTCAGGGGGTGTATGTTTCTTTTGCATTAGCTTCTCTGAACACCATCAGGGATCAGACCCTCGTAGTACCAGGCATGTTATAAACAATCTGTCCTCTTCTTTGAACTCTTCCGTATGTGAAACACCATGGAAAGCCCCATGCAAAGCCCTTGTTGCCTGTGAGATTGGGTCTCTGTTCTGCAAGAGCTGTGTAACAATTGCTTTCTTGCATAAATTTGAACCAGATAAGAAAATAGCCAAGTTTATGAACTCCTGGGTCATTTACAACCCCAGCAGTGTTTCAGTGTGCACATATATAATGCATGTATTCACAGTAAATTCTTAAAAACCACCCCCTGAAAACAGTAACATTCCAGGAGCGTTCTCATCCAGTGAAGGAAAAGACAGCTATGTAGCATGAAGTCTGTGCATTGTATGTGTACATACAGCGCTTAATAATATTAAAACACACTTATACTTTTTATTCCATAAGGGGCTCTTTCTTTTTTTTTTTGATTTTAACTTTACTCTTCTGTAATATCTTGCATATGAAAGTCTTAATAAATTCAGCCTTAAAATGCTCTTCTTAAGTAAGAAGGTGGCATTATTATTTTATAGGTAGGGAAATAGGTGTATAATTTGAAGGGTCACATTTTTCTAAGTGTTTACCTGGGTGTCGAGCTTTCTGCCTAACTTGCAGTGAGAATTAGGTGTCCTATTCCATAGGTATTTTCACAGAGCACACTATGAATTATTTATTCTGGACCAATTCTTCCACCAGACTTCCCAAACAAATGCTTTTCACCACTAGAATGTTCCTCCTATCCTTTTCACTGTGATACATGGTTGTAACAACAGTCCTGGCCTGGAAGGCAGTTTACTTACACGTTTGCTTTATTTTTGTTGGCTGGCTATCTAAATCTGTTTAATGTTAGTAACTTTCACTGGAAATTCTCATCGTGCTTTAGGATGACACCGATGGTGTCAGGGTTTATTTACATTATCTCTTTAAAGTAGCATTAGCTTACATAGGACTTTTTCTCTTATTTGTTTTAGCATTCGTATTATCCAGAGAGGAGCCTTTTAACTGTGAAATGTAAATAACCTGACAACGCAGACTTCAAAAGAAAATGATTCTTTGTCCATGGCAGTGATACCAATTTTGCCAACTCTGTAACCTTTAAGATAGTGTACTTTTATGCTTGACCTGTCATCTGCCTATAAAAATAATCTTAGATCAATGGTACAGTGCTTTCAAGAATGTGTCGAAAGAAAGCAGACACTTCTACGTACGTGTTCTGTCATTTCTTCTTTGTGGTAGACCATCTGCTACTTTAACTATAAGCAAGATCTGGTTATTGATTTGGTGTAAGTGCCTGGCTATGCCTTCTGCTTACATTGAGATAGTGAACACTTTTACTGTAGCTTGCAAATTGATGTTGCCAGATAGTGAGCCCGATATATAAATAGATAACGTGTTATATGAAATCACCGAGGATTTGTTTTTTCCTTCCCCTGTTCTTTATTCCAGTGCCATTCCATTAAGCTGCTCATTAGATGAAAGGTTGTAATTCAGTCTTCAGTGGATGAAATGTATACGTACTTACAGAATCAAAGGCATTCCAAGAAAGGTTGTTTATTTTCTTACTACCTTCTTTAATTAAATTTTGATGGTAGGACTCTGACCGTCTGACTTGAGAGAAACAGATGAAGCAATAATGATTGCAGTGCGATACAGCAAAGATGACTGAAGTTACGCTTATCGGTTGTCAGACCCTACATGCATAGGAAGATTAATTCTCCTGTGGACAGAATAGTTGAAATTTCAGGTTCCACCATGGCTGTTAGTTTAATTGTAAAGTGAAGACGAAGTTCTGTATTTTACATTTTACTATTAGCTGGCTTCAGATAATGTTTGGATTATATATATATTTGGTTCAGATTGCTCACACTCAGCTTTAAACTGCCCCTGGAGTTGCTAATCTCAGTTAAAACCTGTGCTTGTCCACTTTATTTTAGTTCAAGTGCTGTACCTCACATTTGTCAGACTGACTGATGAGCTTGCTGGTGTTCTGCAGTATAGATGTATCCTCGGACTCTCCTGAGTGGGGATTTGGAAACAAGAAGCATTCCTCAGAGAGCCTGTCCCTGTGTTACCTGACGGGCCGCAGTCAGCTCAGAGCCCCAGAGCTGTGGCTCTTCTGCCATCGCTCCCAGGCTCCATGTGCCAGCGCCTGTTAGAGTAGAAGAGAGTCCATGGAAGGTGGCCTAGCAATTGCCTCTAGTACCCATGCACAAGGAATTTTTCTTGAATTGGGAAAGAAAGTAGGAAAGCCCCTCATACTGCAGAAGTTGATCAGGAAAAACTTAGCTGAGGATGTGCAAAGAGCAATATGCCGCTTGTATTAAAAACCTTCCCTACCCCCAAAACCCAATTGTGTTTATGCATATGTAGTACACGTTATTAGGATGAAGGAAATAACTCCAACTTTCATTCACTGTAGTTTGAAGCTTACAGTTCTGAAACTTTTTGAAAAATACTCTCCTCTCCTTCCAACGTCATTTTCCAGGGTGAGTTCTTTCTTCTGAAGGATGAGGTTGGATCTGCACAATGAGGTGTTTTTATTTTTAATTAAGAGTGATGAAAGGGTAAGAACATGCCACAAAATATACAAAAAACTATTTTCCTGTAGTTTATATCTTCTGATATTCCCTCCATGAAACTGTACTTGGGAGTTTCTAATGTTGGTTTGTCGTTGTGTATAAAATACCTGATACAGGATCTTTTGAGAAAAAGCAATATTATGATATAATTTTACTTTCAAGAAAAAAATTGAGCGTGCCTCCTGCCTTAATGGAAAAATTAGCTGTGATACTGGCCTTAGTTCCCTGAACACAGCATCTGTATGCAATGTTAATGCTGTGTAATGCTTTCATCTCCCTATAAAGATGGGAAAATGAGGAATGGGTAAGAGCATGATACACTGTTGACACCTCTTCTTCATGTTTATCCCATCCCTTGCTGTTCTTGCCCTCCCTGCTTCCATCCCCCAAGCTCCGTGGGCATACACGTGCAGTCTGGGTTTGGAAAGAGCAGTTGATGTAGTCTCCTTTATTAACAGTATCTTTCATATGTCATATTGGGTAATGCTTACCCGCGATATACATAATTTGAATGTGTATCTCAAAGACAAATTAGAGTTCTTTAGTGTTTACCATACCTCATGCTGATGCCCCAGTAGCACAAGGTATGAATATAACAGGAACGCTCTCTGGAGGGATTCCAGTTTGTTTAGGACTTCCTGCTTTTGTATACTTTGTCCTGTAGCAACTCTTCCTTTTGTGTATGAAGGACAGTTCATAAACAGATGTTGAATCTCAACATGGTGCCTGAAATTTCCTGCTATTTCTGACCTGCCTGTAACAACACAGACAATCCTTATTTACACGGGATAGCTCCACTGGTAATCCATCTACATAAATTTCTTATTAACTCTTTCTTTTTCAGGTTATGTCTCCTTAAATGTGGATCAAAGGAAAGTTAAACCTGCTAAAAATGTTAAGAGTCAAGAGACTTCTAATTGCCTAACCTATCAAGAGACATATTAATTAATTACTTAAAGTAGATGCTCATTTGCTTTGGCGCAAACAGAATAATAGGGAGAGAAGGAAGGAGGGAGAGTAAAAAGAATGATGTCCAAAATGACATAGCAGAAATTCCCTTGTCACTATGATACCTGCTGTGCTGGTGGAAATCCCTTCAGGCTGATCTCTAAGGCTTCATCCGCTATCTCGTTTACTTGTTGGTTTATCTGAAAGGGCCTCTGTTTGTGTGTGTGTGTGTACGCACACATGTGTGCATAAAATAGGGAATACATTTTTACCTTATTAAATTTGAAACTCTGCTTGGAGGATTATTGCTCAAGAAAACCACATCAGGCCAAGCTTTTGAAAATGCAGACTGGTTTAGAGAAAGCATTTTAATATATTGAAGCCTCAAGCCATCTACCTCTCTGCTCCTGAGAGCTCTACCTGAAAACTTCCAGGGCTGAATAATTTAAGGTTTGGGGTTTTTTAATCTTTCTGCAAGAAATACTAGTCTGATGTTTTATTTTCTTAAAGTCTGAACTCCACATAACTTTTTTTCAGAACTGTTTATCCTCACTCCAGACATGAACCTTGGAAAGGTGGCAGAAAAAACAAACAGCTGCTGTGTTTTTGGGCAGTCTGCATTCCTTTAAACTCTCTGAGATCAGACTTGTGCTGAGATTTTCAAATTATTTGTCCTAGGGCTTAACCACTTTCACTCCTGCTTAAAAGTCAGTGAGTTTGCCATACCGGTGCTTGTGAGAGCTGTCATGCAGAGCCTTAATGATTCAAGAACTATGAATATACGATGTGTTCTTAGGGCTTTTTATTATTGTTTCATTCCTACTTCACCTACCTCCCTAATCATCTTTCCATTTTTGGAGTCTAGTCTTTTTTTAACTTCAGCATTTTGCTTAAGATATTCTAGGGATTTTTGTTTTATTTTGGTTTTGGGGTAAATTTGATGCATATAAAAATGTTATTAATGGACCAATGTGGACACAATAAAAAAGACTGTCACATTCCCACGGCCCAGAGTCAGAAATTATCTTCTCCAAGCTTGGCTTTCTTTCCGTCACAAGTGGGAGACGGGAAGAAGAGCCATTGGTCCTGTGGCAGTGTTTTGTGGCCTCTTTAGAAGGTCTCCAAAATATGTTCTGTGGTGCTTGATGTAAGAGGTAGAAGAGTCAGGACAATGCAGGCTTGTGTGGTGAATTACTAATAGAATATTTAATAGTTGGGGCCTTCATGTGGGTTTTCCTATCAGGGAGACGTGAAGGTGCTGCTTCTCCTCGTGCCGTATAAATCCCAAGCATGTCTTGTAGTTCCCTCCCTTTCCAATTTGTGGAACTTCCCTGAGTAAAGAGGTTGGTTGTACCAGATCGCTATTTTTGTGATATGGGTTAAATATATGGGCAGGATGCTAAGAGCAAATGTGTGTTTACTAGCAACTAGAGTTAATGGAAAAACAAAGCAGTCAATCTAGTTCTGAAGGGCTTTTCAGTTAACCATGTTCATTCTTTTCTTTGGGCCTTTTTCCAGCAAAGCACTTAGGCACGTGCTTAAAGTTAAAGCATGTGCTTAAGTGCTTTGCTGGTCTGGGTCCTTTATTTGCTCTCCAAGCATGTTGGTATGAACAGGCTGTTGGTTATATGAATGTTTGGGGAACTGTTCTTCTCGCACTGTTCATTTTTCTCCTCTGAACTTTTTGTCCACTTACGGCCCAGAAAAGATACTTTATGATTTCAGTATGACACAGATAACAATTTGCAAACAGATTGTAGGTTATTGATTGAGATTGATTGGCACTGATTATGTAGAAATTGTGTATGTGGAAAAATCAAGGTCAGTCCACACAGAGAAGTTTTCGTCTGATGTCTTGCTCCAGCTGAGTAATCTGACTGGCAGCACTTGTCATATGACAAGAGCATCTTCAGACAGTTAAGGTATTGTGGCTTTAGCCCATGGAATGACATGTTATTCCTTCTTCCAGAAAATTCTTTCTAAGTAACTACTGCCCTTTCGGTGGCACTTGCTGCAATTTTTTTGGATCTGGATGTAGATTTGTTTGTTTATTCATTTATTTCTTTTTTTCATTACTGCAGTCCAGAGTTGCATATTTCTGTTTACTGCAGGACAGCAGGTCTTGCACTGTCCCTCCTCCTCGTTCTCATACCATCCATGGCAAGTCAGAACAGGAGAACTCAGCGAAATCCAGACCTTAGGATTTCTTTCTGCATCTTGCAGCGGTGAAAGTTGGCCTTTCACCTGTAGGGCCATCTTAGAACATCAGTGACTTCATTTTCGTTGTGCTTTTCTTTGTCAAGTTGCAAACCACTTTACACTAAGGAAAATGGCTTAATTGTGCAGAATGTACAGCCTGATATTGCTGACTTAATTGCTGGAGTTAGTAAGGACTGTCTGTATAGAATAAGTCAACTACAATGCTGCAGTTGCTTATGCAAACAAGTGACTTACATAAATGCTCCAGTTGACGTCAAAGACACTATTTACTTAGGTCAGGTTACTCATACCTAAGTCTTTGTAGGACCAAGCTCATAGATAAATAGTAATTTGCAAAATTGCATTTTAAAAATATTTGTTCTTAATTTCTCCTACATACAAATGTACAGGGTTTCTATGAAGTGTAGTCTTTTTAATTCCATCACTGAATTTGGTAAACTCACAAATGTGGAAATTCATGCTGGTTTTTTTTCATTAAAAAAATATAAGGCATTAAAAATACAAAGCATTCTTTATTTTTTCAGGCAGTGAACATGGGGATTTTAAATTGACTTTCAGTCCATTCTTCTCTGTGCTTGCAGCATTCGCAAGTGTATTTTCTGCAAGTATTGCAGTATAATTCAAGTATCAAGAAAGGGAAAGACAAATAACTGCATGAAAGGGTTCATTAGAGTTTAGAATAGTGGTAAACTCCACCCTTCTGGTTCAACCGTCACCTTTCACAGTGTTTAGTGTAAGGCAAGCTCGGGCATTACCCTGCTTACCTGGGAGGGTTAGCTCTGTCTCTGAGAGCGCTGCGGATGTTCATTCCCAGATGAAGTTGTTTTTAAGATTTAAATGAATGTAAAAACCATTGATGTCCACCTTCCTTGTGTAACAGGCATCTGAAATTAGAAGAGTAACGTCTTTCTTTTAGCCACACTTCCAAGAACCTGTGGGTTGATTTGTTTGATTGTTATAACAAGTCAAAGTGGAGCTTCGTTTTGTCCAGTCCCTTCTCTTTTACAATGGCAGCAGTACTTGTTTCAGAGGAAAAAAAAAGAGGGAGGAATCCTAGAATTGACAACGTGTTAACTTCCTTCTGGGGATAGTTCTTTGAAATCATGCTCAGTTAGTGAGGGTTTATGTTCCCTTGTATTATTTCTCTCTATTATGATGAGTGGAAGCAGTCTAGATATCCATGTACTGTAGTCATTTTTCCTTCTTTTTTCTGTTAAGGTTTTGGTCCCAGCAATACCCATACCCTTTTTCAATTGCATAATGATTGTTTGTCTTGTTTGAATAAATATATTGCTGTATTCTGAGGAATAATGACACCTGATTTATCTGTTCTGTAGCCTTCCTTATTTTCTGTCTTGATCTCCCATTCCTCTCCCTACTGATGTAAATAAGCTGTTTTTTTCATTCTTACTTTATGGAAACCTATGTATGCTTTTACTCTCTTCTGTTGTCTGTTTCAGAACTCCTTGTGGTTCGACTTGTTGGGGTTTTCTTTGGTTTGCAAAATCACACACCTATCCAAGTAATACTGTTGATCTCCGTGCTTTTTTTGAATTTGCTCAAAAACTTACCCTCTTTCTTTCATGAATACAATTCCAAAGGACTGTAAACTTAAACCAGTATTGTTATCATGAAATATACTCTAGAAATAGGTGCATTGGTACTGTAATTTAAAAGATTACAATACAAGCATACAATACAGCATATGATGTATGTGGAATGAGCCATCTTGCTTTTCCTTTGATTTAAATGCCTTATCTTAAAATATAACTATCAAAAATGTTTTTAAAAATTCATACTAATGACTGTAAATTTTGACCAAATATATCTGGTATTTAGGAATGACTTATGATTTTAAGAGAATACATTGGCCGAACTGATTGTTGTGATGGCAGGTAAAAACACATCTCATTGCCTGTGTAGAAGTCTCTAATGTGCATCTTTGATTCAGGTGCACATGGCAGCTGAATCCGGTCATCCTAACTTGGGCAAGACTTGAAGGAGGTTTGCCTGAATAAAGGAGGGCTCAGCACTGGAGTTTAGCATGTGAAATCGGATCAGTCTGCATCAAAATGTAGTTACTAAAACTTTCTTTTATTGCAGTACTCTTGGCAATTTCCCCGCTTCTGTTCTGGTTTCACTTAGGCTTTGTCTGGCCACAAGTGCATGACAACCTAGGTTCCAGTTCAGCATAGTCTGACTAAGCTGGTAAAAACTCCCATTAACTCTGCTGACATTTCTTCAGGACTTTATACTCGCACATATGTTGAAGTACCGTGCTAAATTAGCCTCTCAACGGCTTTGACATTAGGAATAGATACATTATTTACTCACATATTGGTAAAATGTGTCTTTATAGTGAACTTGTAAAGAGATTTCTGGACTAACAGTTCTCTCTCTCAAAATACCAATGTTAGGGTTGTAAGGGTGGTTTTTTTCCTCACCACTCTAAATTCTACTCAATTCTATGAAAACAGCATAAACCACATCATGGAGTGTAGCATTGCTCATGTGGAGATTTGCTTTACTAGTCAGCGTATAGAGTGTCGGTGTCCACATGGCTGCTGGCCAGACACTGCCCTCAGCGTCATGCCACACTTTCTAAACCACTGGAAAAGTCCACGGTACTTCCTAAGTCTTTGTGCTCCCTAAAGATGGATGTTGGTGGTGCCTGTCCCGTGTTTACTTTTCACACAGTAGAAAGATAAAGTGCCATGGAGCTAATAACAGCAATCTTCCTATAGCCTGCTGTAGCCAATCCTGTGGAATAATAAAGTCTATTATAATACAGCTAAGAGATGTGAGAATATGTGTGGCTGTGTTACGGCCAGCGGCTGAAGCACCGAATGGCACTGGCAGATGTGTTAGGTGATGCACATGTGGATGTGAGTAGTGGTGTGCTGCCATTATTGTACTGGGGGAAATTTATGTTGCTGAGGGAAGTAATCTCCCTGTATCAAAAGCCAGATGGTGGTGAGAGAGCTTACCTGAAACCTGACTTCCTTTTGCTCAGTTGCTTGTAGTCATTGCTTCATCTTTTGACGAACTTTATTGGGTGTTTGATGGAGCCTTGAACTATGATAAATTTGCTCAAGCTTAGCCTTCCCAAGGAAAGCTGTATACTGGCTCTGGATACCGATACTTTCAGTTTTAATTGTGTAATAGTTGTAACCGCCTGAAGAAGGTAACAGGAGAAGATATGTTTTTTAAATACAAGCTCTTAATTGAAATAGATATTTGACTTCCTATTGCAGAGTGGCTTGCTTGAAATACTGAGCTTGAAAGAGTATATTTTTCTGCATAAATTGAACTGAAACACTGCTGATGTTGCATAATGGCAGGAGGTATGTCCAGAGGGCAGGCTGCCGGACTGGAGTAGCTAGATACGTGGGCTTTATTTCCAGTTTTGCTTTTCATTTGCCTTGCCATTTTTGGATGATTTTTAGAACCTCTCCTCTGCTTATTAAGCTTTTAAACCTCTCCTCTGGTTATTAAGCTTTTAAAACTTACAGTGGCAAAGAGATTCAATTTTATATATGTGCATGCTTCTTGTTATGCTCATATTTAAAGATTTAGACTGTAGCTGCACATAGGAAGATTTTTCATGTGTTCAGCATCACAGTATCTGAATGGTGTCTTTCTGCCTGGGTCTCTAAACTGAGTCTCTGGAGTTCAAGATTCAATTCAGGGGTCTGAATGAGGTTTACTCTTTGACCCTTGGCCAAGTCACTCAATTTCTTTTGCCTCTGTTTGCCATCTTTTAAGGGAATGGATTAATATTTCCAATCCCACATGCTATGTCTGATTTGTCTAGACAATACATTTTTGTGTCTAGGACTGTGTCTCATTATGTGTTTTTCAACAATGCTGAAGACAATGGGCTTGAATCTTGGTTGGGTGTCTGTAATATAACACAGAATGAAATTAATAAAAAAGCAAGCAGTCTGCTGACTGTTCGCTTCCCCTTGCCTCATGACATGGTGAGGCGTATGTGGGTGGATAAAATATTCTTATTTTGTACTTTCTGGTCCAACTCAACATGTTTAGCTAAATGTATCCCTGGTATGAATCCACTGAAATTATTGGATGTACACAAGGGATTAATCTGACTCGGTATGTTGCACTTGAGATGGGTGTTTCCCTTCAGGTCTGATGACATAACTTCTTCTAGGAACACTGAATTTAAGGGTCTAAGTCTTTAAATCTTTTGATAGTGTGTTCCTAAAGAGAAACATGCTTTTTTTTTTTTTTTTTTAAATTGGACTCTGTTATAAATAGTAAAAGAAACATAATCTCATTTTAGTTAGTGTGATTCACCTTTTGTTGTACGACTTTTTTTGACATTTGCAGTGTTTGTTTGATGTATTTATTTCTATTTTTCAAATGACAGGTTTAAATAGATTATAGCAAACAGGTACAGATAGCTACATTCTCCCAATCCAAAGTAAATATCTGTATGTTTATGAATATGTGTGCCCATGTGTGTTTATTTATGGAAAAGTTAAAACATGCCAGTTTTCTTACAATACTTGTATCTCAAATGCATACTTTCACATCTCTGGCAAGATATACAAAAGTTATGTTTTTAAGGACCTTATCCAACACAGGATTTTATTTATGTGGGTTGATCCTTAGAGCCTGAGTGTCACAGGAGTGGTTTTCCCAACAGTCTGTCATTAAGTTCGAGATATATCTGCATAATACAACATCAGTCTCATACCTCTTGTGGAGTACAGGAAACATCTACGCTTCATACTTCCCAAGAGACTTCTGTGCTTATTGTGGTGGTAATTGGATGTCACTCTTAGCTCTGGTTGGGGTGGTCAGTAGGTTGATATGAGAGTTTAAAGCCCTTAGCTGCTTTGAAACCTTGTGCTGCTATGTAGTCTTTGAAAATGATCCTATTGTTCTTTTTTTTTCTTTCCAAGTGGCACCCAGGGTTTAAATATAACATGGAATCTTGTCAGGGAGTGGCTGTAATCAGAGGAGATTAATTATAGATGTGGGTGTAGAAAATTGCAAATGTGAATTGTATTTTTCATACAATAAAATCTGTCCCTTTAAGTAGGCAACATATTTGCTTAGAAAATTCTGTAATTTAAAAAGCCAGCCAAAAACCTCCTAAGTGTTACAGCATGAATACTGAATACTAGAGCGAGGTTTGAGTTAATTACTCCTTTTTCCCCTTTACAGAAATGATTTTAGCTTTTTGATTTACTATTTGAAAGACTTTTCCTGCTCACTGATTGTTGCTGAGGTCACACATGGTGGTATGTGTTCAGAAGAGTCAAGAGTCCTGCTTCTACGTGCTGTACCCTGACAAAAGGCCTAAAAGCCCATGGTGATGAGTCTGCCTTGAAATGCCTCCTCTCGTTAGGGTCCTGGAAATAATCTGCAAGGAAGCTATGTTATGGTTGTTCAAGAAATTGTTTTGTTGTATTTGCTTCCCAGATGTTGTCGAGAATTTATATATTACTGAAATGGTGCTGGCCAGCAAGTGGGCATGGAGACGGTATCTGTGAAACATGCTCAGCCAGTGCTTTTCTTCACGTGGTGCAACCTTTGCCAGAGTTGGAGCTCCTGCTTACTGCATGAGAAAACCAGTCGCGGCCGTATCTGGCTGTTTTGCCTGCATCGGGACAGCTGCCCTTTGAGGCAGAAGGACCATTTTTGTGCTTGGATCAGTGGCATAGGTTTCCCTGAGCAGTGATGAAGCCTGATCTAATACCTCACAAGTTCAAAAGAGAAACCCTCCGTTTCACTGCAGTGGGAATGGGACAAACCCCATTACCCCTCCCAACCCTATGCATTTCCTTGTCTGATAAATAAGTTTTGAAGTAGTGGGTGTAATGCCTACGTCTGTTGGTCATAGATTTGGTGGATACCAGTCCCTCAGGGGCCGTGATGTAGCTGCCGTTCCCTAAAAGCCTTCATCTTACCTAAAAGAGTACGCTGCTTTCTCATGGCCTGTGCTTTGGCAGACGGATTTACGGTAGAGGAAGGGAGACCTCTTTTACATTTTTAAATAAAAGCGGTGTCACCAGTCCAGTGAGACTTCTGACTTTACAGATTTGAGGCCAACAGAGGTGCTGAATGCAAGTTCACAGATTTTTAAACCAAAATTTAGTCTCGTTGATTGTGGAGGAGTCTTTTAGGACCATACAAGTTCACTGAGTCAGCAATGTTCAGAAAAAAGGGGAGGGAATAGTGTATCTTGAAATGCACACAAACACTTTAAAGACAGATTTTAAAGAAAACCTGTGAAATCTTTAGGCCAAATGTAGTACTTCAACGTAATTTTTTTTTTTTTCAACAAAAAAAATTGGCTTGAAAAGGTTTGAAAAGGTACTATGTAGTCAAATATCAGTATTATTGGCTTCAATGTATCCAGCTTACGGGGCATCAGCTGTTCACTGTCCTTTAGGTTGGTGACGTTGTAGATTGGTATCTTCTACCGAACTTCCACACCTGTAGTAAAAAGAAATCTTTTCTACTAAAACTTTATGTTTTGAAACTGAAGAGCTATTTTCTGAGGTTCAGTTTTCATTATGGTGAATTCAATACTGAAGATGTTTAAAAAGAGATAGTGAAGACTTCCAAATAAAGAAAAAAAAAAAAAAAAAAAGGAAGAGCCAAATAATTTTTGGAACATTAACTCTTGAATGCTGAGATCTGGACTTTAATCTTATTTCACCTGTGAAAGATGACAAAATTGCCATTGACCTTAATGTTAGCAAATACTGGTTTTTCATTGCATCATGCAGAAGGAAGGAAATTCAACCTAGAGTTTTATATCTATAATTATATGTATTATAGATCTTCTTTTCTTTGTGCAATTTTAATGAAGGTTTCAAAGCTTTGATTTTGCCATGATATTTAACTTCTTTAAAAAATCTAAATGGCAGTTGGACTGCTTTTTATTATTTATGACAAATATAAGTGTTATCCAGAGCATAGAAAGGATGAAGTTAGTAGAACTGCTAACGCTGATTACCATAATTTCCTTGCCACCTTTATTGGCTCGGTTTAAGTCCTCAGACATGCAAAGACTGAAAGTCGAGGCCTCCGACTGCAACTGGTATGTGTCTGCTAGTTGTCCCAAACAGGCTTCTCCACCTGTCTTTTCTGTTTGGCATGTTTAATGTTTTGTTAGAAGAAGAAAACCGTTTTCAGGCAAGAGTCATGTTGCACTGCTGTGCTAAGACAGTGGGTTTGGGCAGGCAGGAATTTCATAGGCTTTGGGTCAAAGGCAATAATAATAAAAAGTGGTGTGTTGTAAATATTAGGAACTTGGGATTTGCACATTGGGTGGATGGAACAGACCCTGACATGTTTTGGTTTGTGTACATGCAATTAAAGAGCTGTTGAATAGGTGAAATGAGTAAAATGCAGACAGCGTATGTGAAATAGAGCACACCCAGACTTACTTGGCCCTGTGGTTTAAAACTAATCTGCCTGAGAGATCTACTGTAGTAACTGAGTGACAACAGGTGCAGCTCTTCTTACACCGCTGTGAACTCAACCCACCGCTCTTTGATTCTTTTTAGCAAACACTTAACATGGGCAGCATCTCATGCATTTTATACATTTCAAAACTAAATGACTAGGTGTCACTTTTTTTTCTCCTATTACCTGAGAAGTATTCCCTTAGGACAAATTGCCCTCTTCTTTTCCTGCTTCACCCAAAGCAACCAAATACACTAGGCAGGCAGAGACATTGGCATGACAGGTATAAATAACAGTGGTGTATATGGATCTAATAATCTGGTTCTATTTCAAAGGTCATGTATTAATGTATATGACATTAGTCATAATGGAGCAGAGAAGAATTACATGTTTCCTATTGCTCTGTGATAACCTCTGCTGTTTTTCAGGCTCTTGCAGTACCAATGTCCAGTTCTGTTTAATATAAAGTGTTTAATATAAAGTTTGGTTGCTGGGAGTATGTGTGCTGCGTCTTAATTTTTTGTCTGGAACATTTTTGCAAAAACCACAGTCAGATCTGGGACAGTGTTAGAGCGGTGAATTGCTCGTTTTTGTAAAAAGCCTCGAGACTGTGGGGTGCATAATTTGGGAGGACATTGACAGCTTGGTCCAGATGTCAGTATGTGGAGAAGTTCACTTGAGCAAAACCTAAGCCCTGGTTTTCAATTTGAATTCAAAATCTGTTTTAAATTTGAAGTTCGCAGAACAAAAGGAAAAACATGTTTGATGTTGTGACAGCCACACTCCATTGTTTCAGGTCTCCTTCTTGCCTTCAGAATGTCATACAGCTTTCTTAGTTCTTGATTCTTTGTAGCTTTAAATAAATCTGGGCAAGAGACCACAGAAAGTTAATTTATCTTACTGCGCGCTGTTTCTTTTGGGACCTGACTGTACCCTATCCTAGCTTCTGTAGGACTTCGCTTTGGCACAGTCTTCAGCAAGGTGCACTTGGTTTTAGTTCACCACCACCGAGTCACACTCAGTATGACAACCAGGTTGTAAGGACATTTTTCATGGAAGTGATACATTGAACATGTTTTGTGGTTAAACTGTTACGCTGTTAATGATGCCTGCAAAATTAATTATGTTAATGAGTTTTAATTCATTTCTGACCAGTAAGGATTAATTAAGCAGATCCTTTTCCTTTGGAATCAAGAGCAAAGCTTCCATTCACTTCAGGATGGTCAAGACGCCTTTAAAGCTGGTAGCTGACTCATTTTCCAGGATGACTAGCATTGTACTAACCCTCTTGAATGGAAAGTCATGTATAAATGTCTTATGGCGTTACTTTTCAGGGAAAACCCATTTTTTTTAGTAACTATCCTTGTTAATAGAACTTTTACCTTAAACTATACTCAAAATTAGGATGACTTCCAGAAGACTGCTGCAGTTAGAGAATATGCTGCAAACTGTGTTTCGTTGTCAAAGATAGCAAGTATTCTCCCAGACAGGGCAGAATCTCTGCAGAGTTGAGCGTAATGTCCTTGCTTGCTTTATCCCTTCTGCAGTGTGGGAGATGGTGTCAGCAAATAACACACCAAAGCATAAAGCTCTGGCAACTCTTAAGTAGATGTGGAGAAGTTTTTTGTGACATTTACCTTTTAGATACATTTTTATGCAGGTAACCAAGACCGTACAGTATTTCCCATTTTTTTTTATGAGTGTATGATTTCCTTCTCTCCAAGAAGTACAACAGAATGAGAGATGATCCTCAGAATGGGTAGACAATGTGGGAAGAGCCACATCTCAAGCCACTTTGAGCACCTGAGTTGCTTTGGCCATGAATCTAGTTGCCCTGGATCCTTTTGAAGGTTAATGGGGGCAGATAGTTGCTTCCAGACAGCATTTTGGGAAGTAATCAGTGTGTGTTCAATCACTACAGACTCCCTGAACCTCATGGTTTCCTTATGAGGACATACTGCTGGTGGGTTTTTCAGAACGCTGAGATTCTGGTCATGCAGGACTTCAGCACATCCGCAGTCAATCCTCATCAAGAGATGTGCAAAAACTCAGAGCTAGACAGTAATACAAAGGATTGTGCAATATGCTGTGCCCAGCCAAATCTACTTTGTAATGAATGTGGCAAGGATTTTTTTTTTCTTGAGGCTGTTGGATGCAAGTAGGATCCTATAGTTCTTTGTAGTCTAGAATTTGTAAGAAACTCTAAACATAATCATGTTCCTGTTGAAAATCTGGTTTAAATAAAATAAAAGTTTTCCATGCAAAAGGGTTGTTTGTTTCAGTAGGAGTATTCTGAGCAAAACGTTTTGTTCTGAACAGAGAAAGGAAATCTTTCATTTCATTGTATTGGGAATATGCTTGAGGAAAACAGTCTCCAAATTCATGGTATTTCAGCCTAGCTAAATATGGCCTGTGCTACTTACGGGTTCCGCACCATGCCTTCTCAAGTCCTGCATTAGATTAGGCAGCCGGGAGAGGACTGTTGCCTAGATCATTGCCTATTAACTCAGCACCTTTGAACCCGGTTTGTCCTGGTAGTGAAGTAAGGGGAACATTTGCTTCTATCCATCTGGTTCATCCAGCTTCAGCTAGTGCAAGTCTGGTGTTATGGCCAAATAATTGAGGCAATACTGCTAAATAGTTTGGAAAAAAGGAATATACCACAGTGAATATCAGTAATGTTTTTGTTTAATATCTGCCCTTCATCTCATAAAATTTTGGAGCTGCTGTGAAATACAAAGTTTTCTAATAGTTGAGGCTTTCTTTGTAGGTGTAATGGTTTGGTTCCTTGGCTTCCCCTTTACCATAATGTCTTTCTGGATACAGTTTTTCCAAGTTACGAGCCGTGCTATCACTTTCTCACGGTGATACTCCGGAGGAGAATGTCTGAGCTATTGCCCATAAAGCTAATGTATGTCTATGCCATGGGTATTCAAAGGTGAAAAACCATGAACAAACTGCTCTCTCTACATGTACCTACAGCTCTCTAGGATATACAAATTGAGCAGCTGTGTGTAATTATTAGAGCACCTCATCAGGTAAGTGACAGGGATTTGAGTTCAACACATCCACATTCTTCTGAAGTGTGTAGAGAAGTTAATCTGTTGTTACGGGCATCTCAAAGAAATCCTTTTTTCTTCAGCTATTATCTAAGAGACCAGAATGCCTTTCTGCGATATAATACTTTCTTTTAGATATTAAGGATTTGTATAAAGCTATATTGTTCAATTAAAAGTACTTTTTATGTGGCAATTGAGTGGCAGCAAGGATGGAATAAGGAACTTAAATCCCAGAGAAGTGTACATGCTCAGACTGCATTTGGAACAAGCGTTTTGAGGTTCTTGTGGCCATGAAAATAAAAACTTACCAACATATCTGAAGAATAGCCATGAGCAGGTTGAAAACCTAGGGTAAGAATAAGAGGCCAAGGCAACAAAAGGAACCTTGTGGTTGGTGTCTACTACAGGCCACCCAATCAAGGGGAGCCTATTGACAAAGCCTTCTTACTACAGGAGGCATTGCGCTCACAGGCTCTTGTCCTGCTGTGGGACTTCAACCACCCTGGCATCTGCTGCAAAAGTATCATGGCAAGCTGTAGGCAATCCAGGAGACTCCTGGAGTACATTGCAGGTGACTTCTTAAGACAGGTAATAGATAGCCCCACCAGAGGGGATGTGATACTCGGCCTGATGGTCATCAGTGCAAGTGATTTAATTGGTGATGTCAAGACTGGAGGCAGCCTGGGCTGCAGTGATATCATGCACTGGTGGAGTTCGCAGTCCTGAGGGATATGGGTCGGGAGAAGAGTAAAGTTAGCACCCTGAATTTTAGAAAAGCAAACTTCCAGCTCTTCAAGAAGTTGGTCAATAGGACCCCCTGGGAAGCTGCCCTCAGGGACAAGGGAGCAGAACAGAGCTGGCAGATCTCTAAGGACACTTCTGTAGAGTGCAAGAGCTCTCAATCCCCAGGTGCAAGAAATCAGGAAAGGAGGGCAAGAGACTGGCATGGCTGTGTCGAGACCTGCTGGTCAAACTAAAGGGCAAGAAAGATGCACAGGCAGTGGAAGCAGGGACAGGCGAAAAGGCAGGTCAAAGAAAGCGTACCCCCAGATGAGCAAAACTGGTAACAACGGATGAGGAGAAGGCTGAGGTACTTAACAACTTTTTTGCCTCAGGCTTCACTGGCAGCCTTTCTCCCCACACCTTTCGAGTGGATGGACCCCAAGGCAGGGACTGGGCGAGAAAAGTCCCTCACTTTTCTCACCCCACAAGATCAGGTTCGTGACCACCTGAGGAATATGAACATAGTGAAATCTGTGGGACCTGACAAGATGCATCCCAGAGTCCTGTGGGAATTGTCTGATGTAGTTGCCAAGCCACTCTCCGTGATATTTGAAAAGTCATGGCAGTCAGGTGAAGACCCTGGTTACTGGGAAAAGAGAAACATTACACCCATTTTTAAAAAGGGTAGAAAGGACCCTGGGAACTACTGACCTGTCAGCCTCACCTCTGTGCATGGGAAGAGATGGAACAGATCCTCCTAGAAGCTATACCAAGGTACATGAAGTATTTAAGACAGCCAGCATGGCTTCACCAGGGGCAAGTCCTGCTTGACCAACTTAGTGGCCTTCTCTGATGGAGTGACTACACCAGTGGACAAGGGAAGAGCTGCAGATTTCATCTAGTTGGACTTCTGTAGCGCCTTTGACATGGTCCCCCACAACATCCTGCTCTCTCAGCTGGAGAGGTATTGATTTGATGGGTGGACTGTTCAGTGGGTGAGGAATTGGTTGGATGGGCATATCCAGACGGTAGTGGTCAATGGCTCAACGTCCAGATGGAGATCGGTGACAAGTGGTGTCCCTCAGGGGTCCGTATAGGGACCAGTACTATTCATGATCTTCATCAATGGCATAGACAGTGGGATCAAGTGCCCCCGCAGCAAGTTTGCAGACAACACCAGGCTGAGTGGTGCGGTTAACACGCCTGAGGGACAGGATGCCATCCAGAGGGACCTGGACAGGCTTGAGAAGTGGGCTTGTGTGAATCTCATGAGGTTCATCAAGGCCAAGTTCAGGGTCCTACACCTGGGTCAGGGCAACCCCCAGTGTCAATATAGGTGGGGGATAAAAGGATTGAGAGTAGCCCTGCCAAGAAGGACTTGGGGGGACTGGGGGATGAAAAGCTGGACATAGGATCATAGAATGGTTTGGGTTGGAAGTGACCTTGAAGATCATCCAGTTCCAACCCCCCTGCCATGGGCAGGGACACCTCACACTAGACCAGGTTGCCCAAAGCACCATCCAGCCTGGCCTTGAGACCAGAGATGAGGCCTCGACAACTTCTCTGGGCAACTTGGACATGAGCTGACAGTGTGTGCTCACAGCCCAGAAAGCCAACATTATACTGGGCTGCATCAAAAGAAGCATGGCCATCAGGTCAAGAGAGGTGATTCTGCCCCTCTACTCTGCTCTGGTGGGACCCCACCTGGAGTACTGCCTCCAGCTCTGGAGCCCTCAGCACAGGAAAGACATGGACCTGTTGGGGCAGGCTCAGAGGAGGGCCACAAAAATGATCAGAGGGATAGAGCACCTCTCCTGTGAGGACAGGCTGAGAGAGTTGGGGTTGTTCAGCCTGGAGAAGAAAAGGGAGACCTTACTGCGGCATTTCAGTACTTAAAGGGGGCCTACAGGAAAGATGGGGACAAACTTTTTAGTAGAGTCTGTTGCAATAGAACAAGAGAACAAGGGGTAATGGCTTTAAACTGAAAGAGGGAAGATTTAAACTAGATATAAGGAAGAAAATTTTTACAATGAGGGTGATGAATCACTGGCACAGGCTGCCCAGGGAGGTGGGAGATGCCCCATCCCTGGAAACATTCAAATTCAGGTTGGACGGGGCTCTGAGCAACCTGATCTAGTTGGAGGTGTCCCTGCTCATTGCAGGAGAGGTTGGATTAGATGACCTGTAAAGGTCCCTTCCAACCCCAACTATTCTATGATTGTGATTCTATGTAAATGAGTTAGTGTCTTAGCTCGGATTTGAGGTTGGTCTGCATATCAGAACCTCCCACTTACAGATCTGCCAGTTAATTAATTTGGGAATAGGTGTCCTTCCTGGTTCACATTTTCTATATTGTATTAAAAATTCAACCAGGAATCATCTATTTATCCTTCTTCTGTAAACACTTTGCATTTGTAAAGCTGCACAAGCAGGATGCAAATGCTCGCAGCCCCGATGTCGTTTCATACTAGAGTATGTTCAGTCCAGCCATATCCAGTAAGAGAGCTCCGGTATGCTGGAATTCGGTGGATTGGCAAGGGCAGGTCTGTCCCTGTGCACGCTGTTTCACTGGGCCTGGATATGTAATGTGGTGTTGCTCAGAGTGAGCTGTATGGAAGAGTTGGCCCCTGTTTAAAACACGCTCGTTGGAGCCCAGCAAGGCTGCTCCGCTTTCTGTTTGGATAAGCGTGGAGACATGGAGACTCAGAGGGTGTTGCTTTGTGATCTTTGAAAGCGAGGAGCCATGACATTTACTTCTCATCCTTAGAGCTTTTTTTTCAGGGTGTGGCAATAGTTCATAGCATTAATCTAGTTAGAAAAATACATGTTCAGTTCTGATGATAATTTGTTATGATTTGGTGTTTACCATATTTGGGAAAACCTGATGCATTATTGTTTCACTCTTTATGTCTAATTTTTTCCTAAAGTGATGAAATGATCTTTATTTCAAATATCCTGTCTTCATTTTTTCTTTTAATGAGAGGTTTGAGCTGATTTGGGGGAAATGTTTATTTTTTCTCCTTTTTCTTTAGCCTAGAATTTATTTATTCACCCAGTTTTTGTCAAAGGTCCTAATTAGATTTCTGTGTCTGGCTTTTAAATCCTTGGAAATTGGAATTTCTTACATCAACATTGTCATTGCTGTAGTTACAGGTCATGTGCTTGTCTGTTTTCAAACCAGACACTGAATTGTAATTGTCTGATTTATTCTTAAACTGTTTGAGAAAAAAAGGGGGGTGTATGTCAAAACTGTTTGAAGAGTAACCCTGAAATAATCTCTACGGTATTTATAAGGATATAAATAGTTATCTCCATTACTTTTTTCACCCAAAATGTTAATAAATTCTCTCATTGCAAAAACCAAACAATGCACCTTTATAAATGTGGGATTGAAAGGAACATCATCAGTCCTCTGGTTATAAGAACATGGTCACTCCAAAAGAACAGAATGAAGTGAAACGTGATGTGTTTAAAATATACATTTCTGTCCTGGATGAGAAAATGGGAGTACGGGGAGTCCACATAATCATCCGATCTTCTGCTCAGTGACACATAAGAGGATGCACGCTGACAACAGTGCCTTTAGCTGTCCCACCCCATGAGAGTCCTGCCCTCAATTGTACATCCTTGGTTCTTGTTGTAAATCCCCAAAACATGGTGAATCTGAGTTCCAGATAGTTTTCTAGCTGCGTGGAAAGGCTCTTCCTGTTCTTATTTGGCTTTATTATGTGTACAGTATCAGTGTCTAGAAGCCTTCACTTTGATTTGTAGATAGTAAGTAAAAAGAGCTTCTCTTGTTCTGTTTGCTGATTCCTTTGCTAGTTTCTGTTACTATATTTTAAAGGAGGAGAGGCGCTCACTGTTGCTTTCTTTGTGGGGTATTTCTATATAAATGAATGGGAAGCTATGACAAGGATGTTTGTCAAGCTTGACAGCAGCAGAATCCATTCCCTTAGTGGCCTGTCTTTCAAAAAGACCAGAGCCTTCATTATTTACTGCGTGCTTTTTGCCACAACTGTAAAAGAAGCAGCTCCGCTCTGCCTAGGTAGGAAAAGTGCAGTGGGATCTGTACCAGCAGTGAAGTTTTGTCTCTCCCTTCGAGCGAATCCTTAGAACTTTGAGTGTCTAGTTGGGTTTGATTGTGTTTTATAGGCACGGGTTGTAGGTGCTGATACGCGTGACATTCTTTGGGACACCTCACTGTATCTGACTGTCAGCTGTGTTGCTGTCTTATTTTTAAGTTTCTTGAAGGCAGCAGTCTTCCTTCTTCAGTATTGTACCTTGCTGTAGGCAGTGGGGTTGCTGTTTAGCGCTAGTTTTCCTAGGCATTATGGTAATGTAAGTAACAATATGTGATACAATAATAAGACTTTTAGTTTAATTCTCCTTATTTAGGTCCCTAAGTAGTTCACTTGGATGAAAGGGAGGGTTTACTTTAACTCAAAAAATATTTTTTGTAGACAGGAATTTTGTTTACATTTTACTTATGCAAAACTGCAAGAAAAAGTCAAATGCTTCAATAAAATTCAGTTTGCTTTGAAGATACGTGTTCAAATTGTAACATCCTAATCAAAAGAAAATATCTGTGAAAGCACATCTTAGCTAAAAATCAGTCACGAATAAGCTGTCTTGGAAGACATCAAAGAAAATCCATCTCTGAAAGGGATTTCTCTCTGAGAACAATTATGATGTGTTTCCCTGAGATGCACCTGAGATGTACCACTTGACGGTACAGTAGGATTCCCAAGCCTACGGGCAGCTGAAATTTTCAGTAGTATTTAGCATTTTTAATACCTTTCAGTTTATTGACTTTTTGAGAACAGTTAAATACTGATCTTCCGAGATGGTTCTTAGTGTTCAGACAGAAAGCAGTCTGTGTACTACTAAATCTTCAGTAATGTTTGTATTTTGGGAAGAATGAGAGGTTAGGGATATGGATTATTTTAGGAGAAAAACATTCTGTGATAGTCTGTGATGGACATTTTTGCAAGTTCTCTTGTGTTTTGTTTATATTCTGCTCCTGCAGTCTGCCCTTGTGATGCTGTACTGTCACAGTAAAGTTCAGCATCAGCTAATCAGGAATGAGACTTAATCAGAAACAAGAACTTAATATTGCACTCAGCTGCGTTATGGCTAATGCTGTTTCAGCGTGTCACTGAATTGTCATCAGCTTCTGCTGGAATACAGACCTAATGATCGTGGTACTTGAACACATGCTATGAAGCAGCTCTGGTGGTTGGATGCGATTTTGCTTGTACACATGCCCCTGATAAAGATATTCTGTACCTGCAGGTATTAAAGCAGTGCCATTTAACCTCATCATCAGTGCATACATAATCTCTTGTATATTGTAATTCAGCTTGAACATAAGTAATAGAAAGGTTTTCTAGGGACATACTGTGTGCAAAACATTGCTGTTTAGGTACAGCCTGGAAAAGCAGGATTCTTTGAGCTGCTTGCTAAAGAGCTGTTGTGTTCATGCTATGCTGTCTTCTAGGCATATGCCTGGCCTGTTATTTGAGTGATTTATGCAATGAAGTGGCCAGACCAAGAGTTGTTTCAGCAGAGAAGAATCTTAAACATAAGGTCCTTTTAAGGTATACCAAGATGTGCGCTCCAGTGACCAATTTTTTTTCATGTTAGCATTATGCTCAGAATTTTTGACCCGAGAACAAAGAGATCATTTTGCCCCAGTTTCTTCGAAGTCACTGGTTTAAAACCAAATGTGTTCATTTGCCTGATTCCATGCCTATATTGTCTCTTTTCTAGGTCCCTCTGTACAGTGGTGTGCAAGTGGACGTACACTTCAGATGGAGGTTGGGATGACAGTTTCTGGCAAATGATTGGTTTGGAAGATTTGGTGAAGGATAAGTATGAAAAAATAGGTATATCTGGGGGTTGTTTTGTTTTATACCTATACATATACATTACAAAGTTATATACATATATATATATAAAAAGATCTATACATATATAAAAAAATATGTTTTGCTTTATTATTGTGAATGTAAGCAGAAATGTAGCAGGACTTGGTGAAGCTTCAGATAGGTTGATAGCAAAGCTGGATGCCTTTCCTAAGTACACTTTTTACTTGGCGTTGTCATCAAAAGCTATTTAAATTTTATGCCTTCTACCCATCTGAAAGGGGTAGCTACCCTTTCAGTACTGCTGAGCGTCAACGACAGAGCGGTAAATGGGAGCCTCAGCAATTGATTACATGAAGGAAGCAGCTGATGTGGGTATATTGGATGACTGGTCACAATGTAATAATTTACAGCTGTTACTGAGAGCATGTTTTGCGACCTGTACCAATCTCCCTTAATTTTTTAAAAAAAGTGCTACTTCTGCTTGTTATTATCTTCATACTGTTTTTTTCACTCTCTTAGAGCCTAAGTTTAATTAGAATGGTAGCCTTGCTAATAGCAATTCCTACAGCAGATATTCATTAAAAGTCCATAATGTTAATATACCAGAAAATTTCCAGGATAACTTTATTAGACTTTCCCTGTTAAGTTAATGGACTTTTAATGGATGTCCTAAGCAGACATGTCATTAACAAGAATATTACCAGACATGAATTAAAATATGCTCATTCATCAAAGTTAATTATCTGAAATTTCCTTTGATTTTTTTTTTTTAATGTCTAGCACTTTGAACAAGTTTGTGCAGCAGTTTAAATGCAGCAACATGAAATGGAAATGGCGTAGGGAGAACTGTAGTGAAATGAAATGTAGTGAAATCTATAAACTTCTCTGATCATCGTAAAATACACTATAAGTCATTTTCAAGTTATCAGAAAATTGTACTTGAAAGCTTCCTTGAATAGATTTCAGCTTTTCCCCCTGCAACTGAAACCGCTTATGCAAAGGTATAAAACCTGCTAGGAGTATTAGGCTTTTAGCTTCCTGAGGTTTTAGTTTGAATACAATTCTTACAACATCTATCACATGTGGCTTTTAGCGAATCTTCAACAAGTTAAAATAAGACTTGCAATAAATACGTGTTTTTACCAGAAAATTGAACATCTCGGCAGCTGGTGGTCTCATGGAAGAGTATTTTTAAAATAAATTATTTATGAAGTGTAAGCTAAGGCTTTAATACAATATTTATGCAATGCACTTCAAGGACAGTGCAAAGCAATTTGCCATTTTAAGTAACTAAACATACATGTTTTAAATGATAAAGTAGCCATTAATAAAAAGGGCCTTTTGTTGTGATGGAAGCCTCATAAAACTAATCTATATATGGCTCAACATTTAGGAAGACAAAAATCATTAATTTCCAATATCAGGCCTACATTTTTGTTAAAAGACAAAATAAATCCGCATATTAGCTTCTGTTGATAGGTGTTTTCTTGCAAGACAAAAATGTTTTCCTGAGTTAATGGGATAAGTGTCTAGTTCCCTGGGCAATTGCGTTGATTTTCAAGAAACAAACCATAGAATACCTGGGTGAGGCCCAGCTGGAATTGGAGAGGCAGAATCTGACCTTCAGAATTACACCAAACTGTAGGCTAGAACTTGAAGCTTCTGAAGAGCACCTACTTTTACTCACCTTGAGAAATCTGATTTTCAGATTCTTGGGCTGATTACCTGAGGTGTATCCAAAGCATAAGACACTTTTTGTTTTGCATACTAATGCTGAAACCTGGCCTTAGGTAGAATATGTGCTTATTTCCACGATCATAACCTTGCTTTTTTAAAAAAGGAAGGTGTTACATTCAATATATTTAGCTGTGTGATAAAATCACAAAAAAAGCAGGACAGTGACCTTCATTCATGTGCCTATGAAGAGGGAGCAAGGAGCTCTCTATACGAATGTGGAAACCAGGTAGCAACTACTCCTTCATTCCTTTGAGTTTATCTTCTAAACTGCGCCTGTTGGGGTCTCTTGGAAAGGTTTAGCTTCAGAAGGAGATAAAAAGACACTAAAACAAAGTAACTTGCTCCCCGCCCAGAAGCTACTCAACAATGCTGAGGTCTCTGTTGTGCGCTGTGGAAGTGCTTTGCTTTCTGCCACCCCTAATCTTATCAGCGTCCTGTACACGGGAAAATAGGAATGATAACATTGTTCCAATGAAAGTTTGGGGGTTTTTCTTGCTTTAATGAGTGTTCGGGGTCGTTGGACTTGAGGAGAGCACTCTTGAGTAAGCTCAGCTTTCCTTTACTTAATTTAAATTAATCAGAACAGTGTAGATCCACCTCCCGGGAAAATGCCATTCAGTCACTTGAGCAGCACTGATCAAACTGCAGCTGGAGTGGTCTTGTACAGTGGAAGACTCCTTCCTACCAAGTCCGAAGGCGTCGGCGTTGGTGGGGAGGCACCGTCACAGCATAGACTTCCTCCCAGGAACCCACAAATGCTGCACTGAGCACAGCAAACACAGGATCACAACTTGCACAAACTCAACTCAGGCTATATTTATAGTCTTGCTTCAGGGTGCTGTCCCATAAGTGAACAGTCTCAGCTGCCGTTAACTTTAGCGCATTATACAAAAGGAAGGCAATTTGTTTAAGTAACTCATACGGACAAACAGCCAGAGTGTGTGCTTCCAGGAGGCACATCATAGTGTGCTACAGCTGACAGAAAAGAATTTGAAGCAGTAGATTCAGCTGGCTTGCAGATTAAGGAACTCAAAATTGCCAGATAACCTAGGTAGGAGTAGGTTGAAGGGATATTGTACGTGGTCAAAAACTCCTCCTAAAATGAAAACAAAACCAAAAGCCTAACAAGTCTGAAGTAATTCTAGTGGAATTTCCTTTTCTGATCTCAAGCTTGTCCAAGTCCGTGTATGTCTGCTCAAGGTTTGTTTAGCTCAAATACAAGGGTGTATTTTAATGCCTGCACGTTCCCCTTGTGAAGAGATAATAGTAATTTTCTCACATATTTCTCCTAAAAGATTAGCAGGCTCTGAATCATCATTTCTTTCTAAAAAAGCAAAATGTCACAAGATAAAATTAGCAACATTTTCTTACTGTAATAAAAGTAAATACATAGTTTACCAGTTTAAAATAGGCAGAAAAGCTATGTGGGTTTTTTTAATCTCTAGTGAAATCATTATTGTTTCCAATCAGAGGGAACTATAGATGAATAGTTATGACTAGATGTTTTTTTTGAAGTAGATTTAACTTTCATGACACTGGAAATACTTATGGAAATTACCTGAGGACAACTTCTTTAATGTACATATTTCTTTATTCTCATAAATACACTTTTAAACATAACTTTTAAAATGTCTTGCCCTTTAAAAACATATTTACTGTCATCAGACTGGTGCTTGTGGTTCCAGGTAGTACGCTTCTCTTAGTTTCGGTTTAACTTAACTTATGACCTTGTTGATAAGGGAGACCCTCACATCTGACCTTTAGGATCTTCCACAAACCTTTCCCACATCAAGGCGTGGGTTCACATATGAAAATTCCCAGGCCTTTGACATTTTACATTTCTCAGAGCAGACTAATCTTTCAGGGAATCCACATGGTAAGTTGTTTGTGGTCCCTTCTGTACATCATGAATTTACTGATCACGTTTGTGAAGGTAAAGAGTGTTATCTGGAGATACTACAAAATTTATTGACCCCATTAATTTGCCCACCAAGAGAGTTGAAGATGGCGTGTATTCAAAACCACTATGAAAGTGTTGTGTACTACAGGCATTAGCATTTTTCTGCTGTGGTGAAAGCATATGATGAGTATCTCTTTGTGGTATTATAAAACCTAGAAAGACATTAACAATTTCGTTAAAATTTCATGTACTGTAGACCTCTTAGGGTACTGAAGCGTATATTCCATTTGGAGGAAAATGCCTGATAAATTTTCACCACAGCCCTCTACTTCAGGGGCTACTTAAGGGACCAAATAATGATTTTTTATTGAATGGTAATATTTTATGCCAGGTCTTTTTTTGGTTGAAGAAGGCGCCTTTGTCTGAGAGAGCATTGCAGGTATTGCAGAATAGGTTTTATTTTTCTTGTGGATTGTGTGTTGAAGGCTAAAATGTTGGCTTTTGTAAAGGGGCATTTTCATCTGTGATGGAGCAGCACATTGATTTTAATGAAGTATTTTTTTGAAAAGCAAGCTTCATACTTGGAAATACAGCCCTTCAATATGATAAGGATTTTGTAAACGCACTTCCCATCTTTTCCTGATTAGGAATTTACAGCCACATCCTCAAAATTGAATAAATACATAGCTCATATGTGTGGGATCTTTATGAACATCTGAGGCAAAACTGAGGAAAGTATTTGGATTGTTTAAATCTCACAAGTTTTATGGAAATTCAGTGCTTGCCTTAAACTTTGAGTGCTTGAAATTAATATGCTAATGAAAATAACTCTTGCATGGACAGATCATGATATCAGCAGGTAAGGTTTTGTAGACAACAATCTTCAACAATCCTGCTCACAAAATGATAAACTCTTTCTTAAAATTACTTGGGTATTTTTCCCTTAAACTTTCATATGACTGGATAATATGGAGATCAGAGTTTTATGCCCGTCTTGAAGCAACACTTCTCTCTCTGTTTCATAACTCTAAAACTGTACATTTGTTTTAGAATAAGACTGGTAGAATTCTTTCATGTTTGGTTTTGACGTTGCAGGTGATGGTGGTGTAAGGAAGAAGACCTTCTGGTCCTTATACATCTCTTTACTTAAATCCCATTCTTGATCTTTTACCCACTCATCCTTTACCACCTTAAAGAAGAGTGCTTCCCATTTTCCACAGATTGCCTCGATCCATCTCCAGTAGGATTTCTTCTGATTTTTTTTAAATTTTGTTTTTAAATTTTGGCACTGTGTTTTCAGTTATGAAGGATTTGAGTTGACTCTAAAGTGCGTTTATGGTTAGTGGCCTTTACTCTCATACATCAGTAGAATAGTGTCACCTTCCTTGTTCAGCACTCTGTACCCAGTGTACAACCGTAGCACTTTGCACTTGTGTACGCCATTTTTGACTGCCCTGAAAAGAAGGTTTGGTAGAATTTTAAGACTGGATGTTCTTTTCTAATGTTCTTTCATTTGTAGTACTTATTCATAAATTGGTAATAAAGAAAACCATGTATGATTTGGGACTTTGACAAGATAGCTGTGACTCTCTTGATTGGTACCTGCTGTCATTCTTACTGTGCACAAGCTTTACAATACGCAGGGTCTCTGGTGTTCCTTTAGGCATTCAAACAAGTGACAAAACAGCAGGCTGTTTATTCATGAATATGTTATTATATAATTGGGTACGTTCTTGTGTCTGCCAGTGTCTACTTCCACGTACAAAACTAATGAAGATAATGGTATCGTATACCTCACTTGTTACGCTTAAACAGAGTCTGCTTAGGTTCTGTATTTTGTCAGAAGTAGTCAGTTTTAAGATTTGGGAGTTCTACTCATTTATTTACATATAGTCTGAAAATGGAAGATTCAGTCCAGGGTGGGAGAATACAGTCAATATTAACTTATGCTAGAGCAGCTGTGAAAGGAGTGGTCAATCCATTAGTTCTGCCAGTTTTCTATCTCTTCCAAGGCCTTCCTTTGATGCCAGATGCTCTGGAGTATATGAGGGATTTCCTTGAAGGCTGAGAGAAAAGGATGATTAATTTTTTTTCAGGTCAGCTTGTAGCTGCCAGTACTTCATAAAGCTTGATTGTAACAATGAGCTTTAAACACCATACATTGCAAAAGGTAGAGAATAATAAGTAAAAGGATTCTCTTAAGTATGGGGTCCCTTTATCTATCTCTTTGGTCTTTTGCTGTCCCTAATAAATAGCAACACGTTACAGTGTCAGACAAAATTAAAAGGATGAATCAGGGGGTATTTACACTTACATGCTGTCAAAATCCATGGAATTTACAACTGAAGAGTGTTCCAAATATGCTAACATTTTTCTGGCTTCCTGTCATTTCAGTCCGTCCAAGAGCTGTAGCAACTGTAAAGGAGCTGAAACTGGCACAGTGGAAAGAGGTTTTAGGGTGTCTCCTTCCTCAAAGCTTGAGGCATTATTTCATAATATATGAATCAGCAGTAAGAAGTTAGAAAAAATTTTTCTCAGAAAAGCTACACGTTCCTGTGATTTCTATTTTATTTTATGTTTTTTCCATCTCGAGATGACTGAATCACATGAATGGTTGAGGTTAGAAGGGACTTCTGGAAATTATCTAGTCCAGCTCCTCCTGCTCAAAGCAGGGTCACCTACAGCAGGTTGCTCAGGGCTGTGTCCTGTTGGGTTTTGAGAATTTCCAGGGATGGAGACTCCAAAATCTGCTTGGGCAACCTGTTCCAGTGTCTTGACCAACTTTCACCCCAATAAAAACATTTTTTCTTTTGTTTAAATGTAATTTCCTGTATTTCAGTTTGTGTGTGTTGCCACTTGTACTGTCACTGGGTGCCACCAAGAAAATTCTTGCTCCATTGTCTTTATTCTCACCCATCAGATATTTATATACATGTTGATAAGATGCCCCCTCTCCTCCCCCCAGGCCTTCTCTTTGCTGCTCTTCAAGTCTCAGGTCTCTCAGTCTTTTCTTGTACGACATGCCTTTGTCATCTTTCGGGTTGTTCTCTCAACTTGCTCCAGTATGTCCTGTCCTTCTGTACTGGGGAGCCCAGTATAAAACACAACACTCCAGATGTGTTCTCCTGAGCAGGGAGCGAGGATCACCTCCCTTGGCCTGCTGGTGGCACTCTTCCTAATGCAGCCCAAGAGGCTGTTGGCCACCTGCGCTGCAAGGGCACATCACTGGCTCATGTTCAACATGGTGTCCACCGAACCTCACAGTCCTTTCCTGCCAAGCTGCTTTCCAGACATTCGGCCCCCAGTTTGTCCTGGTGCCTGGGGTCGTCCCACCTCATGTGCTTGTCCTGGTGCCTGGGGTCCTTCCACCTCATGTGCAGAACTTTGCTTTTCCCTTTCTTGAATTTCAGGAGTGTCCTGTCAGCCAATTTCTCCAGCCTGAGCTATTCTTCCTCTTTCCAGTAACTGTTCTTTAATAGGTTGAGCTAAACTTGGGTAGCTCAGGTTTCTTCACAGTGTTTCCTGGGTGACATTTTCCATTCCTCTTCCACTGTAAGGAAAGGAACCATCATTCACCCTGCTTATCATCGGGTTGAGTCCTGTTGGCAGATGGTACCTTTCCACTTCTCCCTCGTCTCTGCTGCATGGTGTTCTTTCATCCTCAGGCTCCATCATAGCTTAGACAACTAATAGTAAAAGCTTAGTGCTTTCAAAAACTAATAACCAAAAAAATCCCACTGTCAACTTCTAGAGTTCTGGTTTCAGGCTATGTCTGGCTGGGGAAATCATATTTTCTTGTACTCTGGCAACATTGCGGACTTGTGAACTTTCTATTCCTTTCTAGTATGAAAACTAGGAGCTTTTTCTTTGAATTTCTGTTTTTGAAAGTCATAGGAGAAGCTTTGAGCAGCCTTGAGCCTGTTGTGGTTGTTTAACATTTAAATTTCTCAAATATTAGCCTCCTTTCTTATTTTTATATAGTTCTAAAAAAATAAAATTAAAAAAACCCCCCATTTCTCAGAATAGTTCTGGGTCATTTCTTCTTTTTACCTGACTCTTCTTCTCCCTGGTCCTGATTTGTTCTTCATCTTTTTATTTTTGGCTTAAGCCTCACGCTGAGATAGCTTTCAAAACAGTGATGTCTGCTTTATGAGTCAGGATTCACAAAAACAGAAGGACTATTTCAAACAATTTGCCGACTTCCTCCAAGTCGGAGGCTGTTGGACTCCCTAAAATTAATGTTTAAGTAGTTTAAAGTGTATCTTAGAACCAATCTGGATTTTATAATTTCCTGTGATGGAGAGCCCACTTCAGACTTAAAGGTTGTTGATTGTTAGTTGCTGTCATTTCTCAAAATTAATGAATTAATTAAAGAATACACTTTATTTTTCATCTGAACTTTAACTTCCTACTCCTGTCGGGCAGACTGTTGTGACATGCCTGACCTGCACGGACTGAAATTTTCTACGTTAAAGGAAAACACTGAGCTGCTTGAGGTTTTTCACCAAAACTCTTATGTGAACTGTCATACTTCTCAATCCTTGTAATTGCTTTCCTGACTCATTTCTGAACACTTTTAAATGCATCAGTATCTTCTCAGTACAGGTATTAGAAGTGGATACTGTGTGAATGTGGTGGGGAATAAGATTGTGCAGGTATCAGAAGCTTGGCTGAAAGACTCAAAAGCGTCCTTTCAGTAACTGATCAGGTTATTTTTGGTCTGTCATTTCTTTCAGTTTTGAAAAAGGGGTAATTATTTCTTCAAAGAGGAGTTGCTATCACGGGAATTATTAAAAAACATCCGGTAATAAAAAACATTCTGTTAAGTAATAATCCATAGTTAATACAAGCTACATTGCCTGTACAACCGTAGTGATGTCCTGTACCAAACCAAAGTCTGATTACTTGCAACTCTGAAAGTATAACAATAGTCACGTCATCTACATTGATGATATTTGTGTTTAGAGAGACTGTTAGGAATATTGCACTGTAAAGTGCCAGAAATCTACTTTATCAGCCTATTGAAATTATCATTTGCAAGCAAAAATGTGAGATCAGGTATCCAAATTTGGATGCAAATACACTGCATCTAATTAGCTAGTAAGGCATCCAAATGTATGTATTGTATACCCCCGTGCATGTCAGCATAGCGAGTAGTGAACCATGCATTACAAGAGATTTTCATTCTGCCCTGTTTCACTGAAATCTAGTAATGAAAACTCAGTCACGTCTGACAATGTACATGCCTAATGATCCAATGATGCAGAATGCTTTTTTTCTTTTTCTTTTGACCTTTACCCAGGAAAGCTTATTATTTATACATGAAGTAGCTCTCTCTCATTTGGACAGGAAGGCAGTAGGCTTTGTTGAAGTAGGCACCTACGGTCTGCAGACCAATTCGCTTTTCAGCTTAATGAACCAGGATCTGCCTGCGCATAGGTTGCTTGCTTTTGCCAGTATTTAGCAACCTAATATGTCTGCCTTAAGTAATTACACGTTAGGTAGTTGAGATGTAGTTCAGCCAAAGGCATAAGCTGTATGGGAGAGTGGGATGGAAAGGACCCAAATTAGATTTGCCTCAAGCTACTGTGGCAGCTCGCATAGACAGAGATGGATTTTGAACTGAAGAAAGCCAAAGTGATTTTGTTTAACCAACTGTTTTTCTCACTTTTAAATAAGCTGGCCTATAATATCACAATTTGTTTTGGTTTTCCTGAATGAAAATCCTGAAGTTTTTAACTGCCAACTAGGAAATTTTATGGAGGGTATTTCCATGTTTAAAAAGCCTCAAATCTGACTGTTTCTAACACACTTTAACCACCATGCATTCAGTCCTAAGAAAAAAATAATATTATAATTTTATAGTCCGCATCATTGTCCTGCTTCCTTCTGATCTTACCACTATCTGTTTTTGCTAGTCAGCTGGATTAAAAGTTGTAGACCAATGAGCCATACATATCTCAGTTAAATGTGAGTATTGTATGTAATCGAGAGGGATATTTGGTAATGTATTGTATGCAATATAGGGTTGGGACTATGAATCAGAAGAGTTATAGTATTATTTATTTGGATTACTTGCATATCCCAGACTTTTGCTATTGTGGGAATTATTATAAAACACAGAAACTGGAGATTGTCTACAGGCTTTGTAATGAACAAAGCACTGAGGGGGAAAATCCCTTACATTGCTCATTATGCAATCCATTTGCATGGAAGGTGCTTCTTTCTACTAGGGTCCTATTTCCTTTGATGGTTATTTAGCACCACTTAGTTTAACGAGATAACTTCTTCAATTCATGTTATATATCGCTTATTTAACAGGCTCTCCGTTTTGTGTATTGTGTTTTAAATTAAAATCATTTAGATTGTCCGGTTTGGGGGTAGCAATAAAATGGAGATAGGTTTGGTTGAGTTTCGTTCTGAGGTCGCTGAGATTTCAACAAGGGATTGATATGTCCAAGTTCAAGTTTGCTTGTGTTAGGACAGTGAAGAAAAGGGACATCTCCTTTTGATTTTTTTTTTTCCTTTTGTATTTACAGCCAGATATAAGTGCTTATGAAATGCAGCCAGGTTCTGCATGATAGATGAAAAGCTGCTCTCAGGGAGTATGTCATAGTTGAGTCAGCTGGGCCCCCTGCTGCGCTCTGCTTTTGTTGTTTTTTTAAAAAGGTCTACATCCTAAAGTACCTAGTTCTGTTAAATATTAGTAAGCCAGTACAGTGAATTTTGATTACTAAAGTTGACTGAAGATGTATTGTCTGCCTCGTGTGTTGCGTCTGGTAAATAGCTGGTTGCTGCGGCAACCGCCTAAAAAGGTAGAGGGTCCTTGGTACCACATAAATTCTTTAAACAAAACCTGATCATAGCAAATTCTAACATTAGTCTTCGAAGAAGGATAAAAGAGGAGGAAGAGATTCAGACAGCTTTTTCCTTTTGTAAACTTGCTGCTTTATAGGGGAAAAAATAGCTAGAAATAGTCTGTCTCGAACGAAATGAAAAGGTTGTGGATTAAGGCATTGCATTAGTGAAACAGCTGTATGAATGTGAAACAGAAAGTTCTCCAGCTTCAGCCATTATGGGTTTGTTTGGTTAGGTCTAATTTTGGAAGTCATTATAGCAAAGGTAAATGACTTGCACAGGAGACTACTGTAAACAAAAGACTCGATACATTTACTTTGGCAGGAGCCTTGAGAAGACTCAGTCCTTTCACTGCCTCTTTTATGCAGCCTTCTGTACTACTCTCACTGCCCGCCTCTGTGTGCAGGCGGCTCTCGTCTCCCGTCCTCCCTCCCTGACAGCTTCTTTCCCCTGACAGGTAGGATTTAAGGGGGGCAGCACCTGCCGTTGAATCGCTGGTGTGTAGCTGTAGAATACCTTTATTTTTATAGCAGCTGTCCCTTGACTTCTAAAGCCACTGTGTTTTGCTCCAGTAAGAATCTCTTCATTCTCTCCAGGTCCAGTACTGGAGTACAATCTGTTTCAAATGCTTTGCTTTTTAATCGTGGCTCCTCTTTGGTGGCTTTTTGTGTTTTTTATTTTATCATTTACTAGCTTTATACCTACAGCTTCTAAGCATACTGATGCTTAGCTGAGTTTTCTAGTTTTTCAGTGAAGAATGAACGATGAGAATTACAATTCCCTTTCCAGGTCTCTACCCGGGCAGTTCAGTCAAGGCTCTGCCCATTCCACACCTACTCACTTACGCTTGTGTGGGTGGGGAGGCAACTTCCATGATGACAGAAAGAGTGCCCGTGCAGAGCCTGCTTCTTCCCTCTTACAGAGTTCCTCATGAACATATCGTACAGGTGTAGCAGAGCTTTCATGGATTTCTGAAGCTGGGACGATGAAGTAAAGGGGCAGAGTCATACTGACTCTGCTTGCTGCCCTCTCCTTGCTGCCCTCACTTGCTGGCACCTCTTTTCTGCGCTCCCTGCCTGTTGGGTGACCTAGGAGACTCCCCTTCACAATCCCTGTCATGGGTGACTTCTGACTGCTGTCGCTTCCGGGATTGTGGAATAATTGTTCAGGTTTACCTTGACTCCTAAAACAGACGGGGCATACTCTAGTGTTAATTCATTTTTTTAAAATACAAGATTATTATGCTGCATCTTCAAATCACAGGAAACCCGTCCCTACACGTTCTCACACACTTTATGCCCGTGGGGGATAGCAATGCTGCTGGTCGTTCTGATGCATAACTAGTACTAAAGGTATCTGTAGGGTCATTTTCTACTCCTGCCATAGAAGAGACGATTATCTTTATCTCTGAAATTGCTCCCTTAGTGCTCATCAATGAGAAATACAGTAGCTGAGAAGCTGGTAGGAAAAGATTTTGTCTAATAGTAACCCTGATCTCTAAAATGGAGTTTAACCACATAATAATTACACACTGAAATGTTTGACCAGTATGACTGGTATAAACAAGCCAACCATGGAGTTGAGTGCCTGAAAAGAGCTTTTATTTCAGATTAATTTCGTCTCATGCTGTATATACAAGATATTTGTAAGCTTTCAGGTCAGGCAGCTGATTCTAAAGAAAAAGATGTGGTTTTAGCTGCATGAACTCTTTTGAACTTCCTTCCACCTGCAGGGTCTTTGAATGTCAAGAGAAGCAGACAACTTTGTTTTACTGGTATTATTCTCCAATGTCTTAAAAAAACAGAAAGGTGATACAAAGGTTCTCTTAAAGAGAAACATCCTGCTGTCCGACTTATCGGGGAAAAAATGTAAAACTTACACCTCTTGAAAAAGCTAGCACAATGTTTTGACTTTACATGAAGAATTAATAAAATACAGACATTTTTTTCCTGTGAGAAGATAGCTTAATGTCATCACTTCCTCCTGTGTAAGGTAAATGGGGAGGTTTGGTTACAATATTTGAATATAAACCCAAAGTCAAGTGCAAAAGTTTTGGCTATATGTACTTGTTTTAAGTTTCCAGTATGAGATTCAGCCGAGAATTTCAGAGGCGGCTGTGTGGCTGTCAATAGAACAGAAGCTCTTGGAGAAACAAACAGCGAGATTTTGTGTGTGCTGTCTGATCACAAAGTGCTCCATACACTGCGGCCGTCAGGAAGCAGGCACCTTCCTTAACGTGAAGAACCAACATCATTTACAGCAAAGACAAAGAACTAAGTTATATGTAAAATTGAAGACTCGTTTCCCACCTGTGAATTTAATATCATAACCTTCTTTTCATCTAACAGGAAGGTCGTGTAACTGTATTTCTAGAAGATTATGCTCATGGGGATTAGTGTATTCCTGATATTGCATGATATGCTATTCCTCTTAATTAATCTCTGTTGTGGAGGATGTTTTACTTCCTTTCTACACATCAGAACAGAGACAAATGCAGACGGGACCTGCCACCAGGCTCCCTGGTGACAGGACTGAGAAGGAGGGGTTGCATTGCTTGTGTTTGGGGTGACCATAATGTTCTTCATACTTCATAAGGCCAGTGAAGGCTCAAAACTGTATTGTTTAAGCCTGTGAGGAAATACAGCTGCAATAGGAGGAATTTGCTGCTCAGGCCAGTTTCTTTTTCAGAGTTTCTGTTACTATAGCCACCTTATTCCTAGTAGAAACTGCTGGAAAGGATGGAAAGGGAAAAAAATGGGTCCCTGCATTGTGCAACAGGTGCAGTTTTCAATTGTGAGCACAGGCTGAGCTGACTTTGGTTCACACGCACAGAGTGGCTGCAGGCAGCCTAGTCAGGAACTACCGCAAGAACTTGGGGTTTCATATCTCTTGGAAAGATGCCAAGCAGAATTTAATTGCTTGTGGTGAAATCTTTCTCTGTGGCTAGATGGGACATTGAATACTTTTGAACTTTTAAATTGCTATGGGACAGCCTGGTCTGGCATGGTTGTATTTAATATGCAGACAGATAATGAAAGATACTTCTTAATCAGATAGAGTTCTTTGATGCACTTTTTTGTTTTATATATACACCACACTAACTTGAGGGAGAGGAAGGGAGTTCTTGTAATAACATACACATTTGTTTTTCTGTTTAGTAAATTGACAGGTGTTTGGTTTTTCTTGTGTCTGCCCAGGAAACCACGTCTTGTCTCCTGGAGAGCCTGTTGGAAAAGGTCTAACGCCAGAAGCTGCAAAAGATCTCGGTCTCCCTGAAGGGATTGCAGTAGCAGCATCTCTCATTGATGCACATGCTGGAGGACTAGGTACTCAGTTATATATTTTCTATTCTTGGAAACAGGAATGTATTGAATTAATTTTATAAAGCCATTTTTCTCACAGCCTGTTTCGTATTCAGCAGTTTGCTGTGATGCTATTCTCATGAAATAGCATAACTGAAATAAAAAACCATCACAGTAACTGCTAATATTGAATACCTGTTTATAGAAAGGGTCTATCACTGTTTATTTCTTTTCAGCTGGATTTCCAAATTGTGTTAACTTCTGCTAGTTCCACTTCGAATTCCTGAACGAAACACCATCGTGTTGGCATGCCAACGTGCTGAGAGTTAGCATCTTCTGTTGCTCAAAACTTTGGCAATAGGCAGGAAGAAAAATACTAATATTCTAAAGGAGAAGACTCATGTCTGAGGCTTGTTTGTAGTTAGTCTTCATTTGTAGTTCTAGAAGCAATTAATGCTTTAAATAATGCAATAGAGACTTTTTCACATACATTTATGCTGGCACAATGTGGGATGTACACCAAAACCGCTCCTTTTGGTCAAGGGGGTTAAACTATATAAATACTTTGTGTCTAAACTAGCAAACAAGAGTAGAGGAGAAACTGTCCGCTGCACAGCGTTCCCCTTCTGCAACATTGAACTTTTTATCCATAACTGGAGTGGGAGGCTCGATGCTTAGTTTTTTTTCTTTTCGAGCGTGATATTCTGATGTGCCGGGTTTCAGCTGTGTTGAAATATATTTGGTGAGGTTCAGTGGCTTCATTTTCTTACCATGCTGTTTGCCTTATCTAAATACAGTCAATAACAAAGTGATTCAATGTAACTTTTTCAGCAGGAAATTGAGGTTTTTTTAGTTGGATAGTTTAGAAAAAGGTCTTCCCCAGAAATGTTGTTCAATGAAAATCTATTGCTCATCAGAGTATTTTTCTCTAGATCTACGTGAAATATGATTAGCTGCTAAAGTACCAGTTTTGGTTCAAATATTTTGTGATATTTTATATCTCATTTGTTCTTCTAGAAGTTGTGGCAGGGAACTTCTTAAATGTTTAAATCCATTTACTTTGCTTCTGATATCTGTTTCTCATAAGCTTAAGTAATCGTGTAGGTTGCTTTTCTTATTACCTCAGAAGGATTAGATCTAGCTCCAGCTGCAAAAAGGAAGACTGAGTTTTAGTGTCATAGTTGTACGTGTGCTGTGTCCCTACTATTGAGAGTTACTTAAAAATCTGTTTGTGTCAATTAGTGTCCTAATCGCATAAAAACGTGTTTAAAATATGTGCCCTGGCAGTTTTGTGTTCTTGAAAATGGTGTAATCATAAGCTGACCTGAAATAATGAACTTGCTGAAAACTGGGTTGTCACAGAGCACGTGAAAATGGCAGTGGAGGGTCCTCGTTTAATTGGCATCATTATGTGAGTACTGGATTCAGAGCCCTAAAAGTTTGCTCGGTAAATTTTGTGTGCTGAAATCAATGAACTGAATTTAAAGAAGAATAGAAAGCAACTGTCTGTTCATTTGCTATAGGCTTCCATAAAGAAACTCTAACATTAGAAATAGATAGCTACTGGTACCCAGCAGAGTAAAACTTCAGTGGATAGAGACAGTCTGCTTATGCTAGTCCTGTTTGTCAGAATATGTTTTCCCAGATGGCACCACAAACACTAGCAGACTCCTGAAATCATTGCCAGGAGAAAAAAAATGTATAGGTTGTTGTTAGAGAGGGAGAGACGCATTACAGAGGGAAGAGTCAGTAATGCAATGGGAGAACCTGCATGCTAATCACATGATAACTGAGTAGAGTCTGGGAGAAGAGGAAGATTTAAGATGGAACTCATCCTTCTTGAATCTGGGAAGGGTAATAAATAGGTGGGGAAACTGGTAGAAAAATCAGTAAAGAGGAAAATATTTGCATAGCAAAAGGAAAGCTGGAGAGTGCAAATGTGCGTAAAGAGAATTAGTAGTGTGGCTACATCTCAAGTAATAAATAGCTCTCCTTCATCCATAGCTGTTAATAACAAGAACTTAAATCTTTTTCGAGTCTAGTTTAACCTACAGCGTGTAGAATACAGAGCTGAAAATCCTGATGGAAAAACAGAGAAGCAAAAGGAAAACACACATAATAGAACTAGGAAGTGAAACTGTGTTCTGATTGAAAGATATTAAGGATGGCAATGCACTAAAGCATACTAATCTTTTAATAATGATAAAAGGGGCACAGAAGAAAAAATAGAGAAGAGATATTTGAAACGGAATTAAAAGGTGAAAATACTGGAAAGAAATAGTTCTTGTAGTTGATGTAAAACTTTTGAGAAGGTACTGGTGTGTGTTTTAGTACTTACTGTGCTGTGATCTGTATTGAAATGTTGAGGTTTACAATTTGTTTGCAGGATATGACTTTTATATTAGTAAGCACTAGATTAGTTTGTGGGGCAAGAATGTCCATTGGGTGTCATTATTCTTATTCTTGAACACATTCTGCTGGTCATTTAAAAAATAATCTGTAACAGCAGAGTAACGAAAAAGGCTCTTTCGTATCCTGCAGGCTAAACCAAAATGACATGATGGACATCTTATTTTCAGTGTTAATAACTTTTGACACGCTGTTCAGATCTGCTTTTGGCTGGGTATAAAGAGTGTTTTTGCTGGACAGGTTCCTGAAGTTTATGAAGGCTTCAAAGTTTTGAGTAAAATAAGGTAAAGATAAAGAATTATGTAATACATATGTCTGTGGAGGTCATCTATGACTCCTGAATCAGTCCATCTGATACCTATTATGGAAAAGTAAAAATCGAAAAGCCATGTAGTTATGTCTTACATTTTGACCTACCATACCAATTTAAAAGAGCCTACAGATAAAAATGTGAGTATTATTATTCATAAAAATAATGTTTATGTTGCACCTTTTAAAAAGACATTAGCATTGTTTCAGCAAAAGTATATGATTTATTATGCGGTATCTAAAATACTTTGTCACTGTGGAAGAGATCCAAAAGTGTGCATGCTAAGCATTGCCTGCTTTTCTGAAATCTCCACTATAGTTTGTGTGGTATACAGAGTTCTTGTTCTCAGTCTCTCTTGAGAATCTTGAAAAGATTTTGAGTCTGCCTCAGAGTATGAAAAATTCCAACTAAGTTAAAGGTGAAAGTGACTTAGTAATTAAATTATTTTTAGCGAATAAAATATCTAATCTTTCATTGTTATGAGAATGTTCCAGGCTTTATTTGCTGTCTGACTTCAATTAATCACAAATAGGAAGACTCTAACAACTCTATAAACACTAGGAAAGCCACTGACAAAATCCCACTGATTTCAAAAAGGCCCAGAATGCGTATTTTGCAGAACGTATGTTTTCTTAGTGATTAAAAAATATCTAAACATGAGACTCTTCAATTTTGTATTGTTTATGAAAATACATTCGCAACATATGCTGACAGTTCAGTTTAATAGATTTGTTCCCTCTGAAGTGTGAACAGTACTTTTAACTCCTTTAAGAAATTCTTACACAATGTTGCCTAGGACTGGAAATTGCCTTTTAGACAACCCTATCCAAAATTCTTAGTATGAACTCATGCGTGTCTGTGTTTGAGCGCTGAAAAATAAAGCATAAGAGGTAAGACAGCTGTGCTATTACATAGTGAGAAGCCAGCTAGGAGAAAAGGACATAAGGACAGATTTTTGAAGACACTAAAATTTTAGCCCTTAATTTGCTGATTATTTAGATAACTTCCAACCATGGTAATACCATGGCAATCCCAATAATACAAACCCCGATAGACCAACTTGATAACAGAATCTTGCAGTGGTGACCTAAACAAGATGGTGTAAATGAAATGTAGCATACTAACCAGCAGTAACACTTGGCATCTTTTACAGTGTTCAGCAAATGCTTTCCTGATCCTTCTGCAGTGAGGAGAAAGATATTTTTTTTAGCAGTATTAGCAAACCGGTCACCAGACTGTACATTGCAGATGCATCTGCAACACGTAGTCCGGTGACCAGTTTGCCAGTTGAAAAGTAATGCTCAAAAAAAAAAAGACAAACAAAAGAATATTACTTGTTGGGCTGCTGCATTTTGCTGGGTGCAGCACAACGTGATGCAAGAATGCAGCCTGGAAGAGGAGGAGGAGAGGGCAGGATTTCTCCTTTCGCCTCCCCTTAAGTGAATGAAGCATGATGTGATGCACGCTGAAGCTTGGCTGTAGGTCTGCCACGTTCTGTAAGCAAGCTCCTGGCTCCTCTCTGGCCTCTCCTGGGCATATGTTTCGGCTGCAGGCTGAGTGCTTGCTGAGCTTGTCCTCCGTCCCCTCCTGTCCTGCATGCAGAAGCTCCTCAGAGCCAAGCACGGTTCCTCAAAGGGAAGGAGTAATCTTCCTTTAGACGGTTCTAACTGACATGGACAGAACAGCAGCAGCAGTCAATACAACAAAACTGGCAGCCTTCCAGGCTCCTGCCAAGTTATCCCTCACTCCAACTCATCCCCTGACAAAACACATCATACAGTATATGCCTGATAAACCGTGAACAAATAAACATATCTGCAGTCTACCATACGGCCTCTCACAACAGGGCCGTCTTTTATTCTGCATCTTAGTGTACTACCTAAGAGAATAAAGGTCACGTTGTAGTGAACATAACATTTAAAAATTATGACAATAAACATGTGAGCGTAGAAGAAATCATCCTGTGTCCTCATGTATCAGGAATAAAAATACATTTTTATCTGACTTGATAAAATAACTTTGTTTATTGACTAAGTAGACTTTTTAAATTTGTGTCAATGGTGTGATATACTCGGCAATTATTTGTGTGCAGAAAAGCTATGTTTTGTGAGAGTTGGATTGCTCTTCTTTAAAATAGAATTTTAATTTTATTTTAATAGGAGTAATTGGAGCAGATGTGAAAGGACATAACCTGCCATGTGAGAACCAGCCAATTACATCCCGAGTTGCTATGATCTGTGGAACATCTTCATGCCACATGGGGGTAGGTTGTATGTGTAGTCCTAATTTGTATAGAATATACTAACTAATGTTTTTGAAGGGAAAAATGACCTTTGTCCTTCTCAGCCTCTTCCTTTTCCTTGAATTTTTTCTGGTAACTCTATCTTTACCTTTGGATATTAATTATATATTACCGTGCATTTGCTATTAAGCAAGAACTTTAATAGTAGTAGAAATCAATACTGAAAAATGACATGGAAAGTAAAAACCACGATGCTAGAGTGGCTTAAAGAGCAGCCTGAAATCTGAGCCAAAGACTCTGAGCTTGAGTTATCCGTGACAAGCCTGTCACTAATGTGTTACAGAACAGTGTCTTTGGAGAAGGAGTGCATGTCTTCAGTCACAGCCCTTCTCCCCCACCTCTTCACTTAATCAATATAAATCCTTCTACCTCTGAAAGTTGCCATGATGTATAGAATTATGATACGTATCATGACTAAAAAGAAAGAAAAACCCCGATAAGCAATTTTCACTTTGCTAATTTTTCTCAGTGAATTAATACAAAAGCTTTTTCTGAGATTGCAATTAAAATTTAGTGTCTGCTTTTGAAATTTATACCTTTTTAAAATGTATGAGTCTGAAAGCATTCCATTTAGATAAGTACCTTTTTCTGCCACATTTTTTATTTAAAACTAATTTTGGTCTTAAATTTAGACTGATTATAATTTGGATTTTTCCTAAACGAGCAAATGGCAATGGGAGTGCTAGAGGTTTTTTGAGAGGACTAACACGCTTCATGGAGAGTGATCTTCAGTAGAGTGAAAGAAAGGAAACCAATAATAAAACATCACGCTTAACAGTAAGTTAAGTTGTCTTCGTAGTAACACCATGAATACATGGTGATCTTGAGCATGAATAAATGGTGATCTTGTCACATGGATTGTAGTTCAGTAAAGCATTTAAGCACATGATTGGATTTAAAGATGTGAATAATCCCACCATTGTGAAGCAGAGCGTTTAACAAAAGCTTAAGTCCTGTAGACCGATTGGAATATATGTGGATTCCTCCCTAAACAAGAGTTTCAAACCTCAAACTCCATCATTCTTAGCTTACTCTGTCTCTGAAAATTACATTGGTATCTCTTTGTCTGTCACGGTGCAGGTAGGGCACCCTGCAAATACCAGCTGTGGGGGAAGAAGTCACCCTTCAGCCTGCCACTACTTTTAATATTTCCAGTTTTTTGATGGAGATATCTGCCCTTTCAGAAGAAGCCGTTTGTTTGAACTCTTCCTAACCCGTTTCATTTAGCTGAGTTAGTTTAAATCATTAAAATGAGTTGGGTTAATAGAGGCATAATACTGGACCAAAATGAGCTGAGGAGCTCTCAGACAGTTTCCCCAAAAGGTCTAAGGGCAATGTTGAGCAGCTGGAAATGGGCCAGCTGGCTCTAACTTACTCCTTTAGTAGAACCAGCCCTGTAGGAGGACATGTGTGTGGTTATTTATCAATTTTTAATATACGTATATTGGTAAGTTCTAATGTAGACCCAGTTCACAACTATAGTTTGTATTGCTTCCCAAACTAGAGCATGGCATATCAGTATAAACACTTTAATGGCACTTTTTGTATGCATACTCCATGATCATCTGAGATGTGGCACCATTAAATACGCTAACGTAACAAAAGCGACGTGATAAAGTCCATGTTGATGTTAATCAATGTTCTGTCATTAAAGCAATCCCAAAGTCATACACAGACTACACCCCGTAGGCAAGGTAGAACCTTTTAAGGCTCTTAATCACTTGAGTGCAAACTTGGGAATAGATGCTTGTGCAGTTTTTGGCTAGATTTAAGTAGATTTTTATTTAATGTAACTACTCAGCATTTTATAATCATTTCCTTAACTGCCTTCCTTCACTCATCTGCTCAGATATAACAATCTCTAGCCAGCAGACAATAAGCAAATTCTAAACTTCTCTGGATTTAATCTGTGAAAGGACTTTGTTTTACCGTTCTTTTATCTATTACCTGCATAGAGCGCATGAAGTGAACGTAGAGCACACAGAGCAGTTGTATTTGTGTTTTAATGAGACCTATATGCAGCTGCATTTGGCTGAAATTAGCTGTTCCTTTTTTTAATTAGGGCTATAAAATGAAAGTATATTATACTTGTGTTTTGATAGAAATATATATTTTCTCTCTCCCTGTGCACCAAGGGACCCTCAGGGCTACAGAGATTAATCATCGAGTTTAATTTAATGCAGTGGGAGAGAGACCTGTGTGGTCAGGCGGGCATTAAAAAGTGCCTTTGATCTGCCTCAGGTGCACTGAGCCCCAGTGAGCCAGCAACAATAATACCTTTGTGAGATGATCAGAGACGAGAGAGGGAGAAAATGGCCTGTGTGGAAACTCAAGGCCGTCCTTTGTTGTGGTTCTGGCAAACGAAAGAGCCAACTGTCAGGAGAAATTCAGAAAACAGAAAGCAGGGTGAAAGTACGGTTGGATTTCTTTCAAGGGATCGTAACAGGAAACTGTTCAAAATCATCTGCTATGCCTTTCTTTCTTCCCCCCCCCCTTCCTCCTTTTTTGGTGGGGGCAGGGGTACTACTGTTGGTGCATGTGCGCTGGTCCAGTGTTTCCATTCTCTAGAGCGAATGCTCCATGAGTCACAGAAGCAGGTATTGCTTGAACACAGCATTTACTTTAAACTTCAAGAGAAACTACTCCATGACCCAGTTTTCATTACCTCAAGGACTCTAGAGATCTTGAACAAAAGACTTTGCTAATCATGCCTTTGATATTTTGGAAAGTACAAATGTAAAACCTAATTTTACTCATGGCTATAATAGTTTAATTTGTGGTAGAACTACCATTTTTAAGTGAGGATACGCTTTTGGAATTAACCACTGACAGTTTGGGGTAATCAGACACACACAAAGCATTTTGTGTTTCTGTTGAGATACTTGAATAGCTCATGAAAGAAGCAAAAAGCATGTTGTAATTAGGTTACTGATCCAAGTCCAGGTCTGAGTCGGTAGTTGCCGAAAGTCACCGCTACCTCAGGGCTCATCCATTATCCATGAGGAAAAAGAGAAGAAAAGATGGTTTTCTGAATATTTTTGGACAGTTATTCATTTTACATGATTCTCTGCTGCCTCCTTTGCCCTAGCAAAAGTCGTTGGCAGAATTTGCATTTCGAATGGCAAATAATCTGTCCTTTTACTTGTGAGGGATTGTCTCTTAGTTTAGGGCTGAGATTCATTTGCTGCAGCTTTGATCTGTTTGTGCGGTGCAGGTATTCCTTTCAAGTGACGGATACTAAGTGGCTGACTTTTCTGAGTGGGCTGCTGCGTGTCATCGTGCTTTGCAGACAGGCTCTCTAAGCTCCGGCACCCACGTTTAGTTTTGGAACTTTTAGGAGACTTTCCTTGTGTCTCCATGGCGACTACACAAAATGTGCGCGTAGTTTTTCACAGTAAAACAGCAGCAGGTTTGAGGCATTGAAATAGGAGCTTACATGTTATTCCTAACTAGTAGTTTGCATGGGTCTAACAGACATGCCCTAACTTCTGGGAATAAGGTAATTGGTTCCCCTAAAAGCCTGTCTTCCTGCCAGTGTCTTACGGGTTTTATGGGAGATTTTAAAGGTTTCAAAAATCCTTTGTTTTCTTCTGAAACCTTTATGTGATCGGGGGTATTTCAGGCACAGGTATCTGTATTATCTCGTCCCAGTCCTGAACACAAGCATGCTTGCCCTTTTGCAGATGTGTAAAACCACCAAGAATTGATTTAACTCTCGGGTGCCAGTTAGCAAACAGCAAAACAGTAACATGAACAAGCAGTGTGACAGGGTACTTGTACACAGAAATGTCCTAGTATTCCTTGGAGCAAGTGATTTAGCGGTACTGCTGCTTCTTTCTAGTAGATAAATCTTGCAGTTTCCCATACCAGATATCAGCATAGAACTCTTCTTGTGGGCACTAAATTCACATAAGAAAACTTTATTTTTTCCCCTCAGAGTCATTAGACTGTAAGCTTTTTATCAAAGAGACTACAGGTTTGAGTAAACTTATGTGACACCTAACAGACTGGGACCAGACTGGGACTGGGTTTTGGTAACCAGAAGTGAAACCTTTGACTCCTTGTGAAAGGAATTTGAAGTAATTTAGAAAGGTAAGCAGAACTAAATGATAGTTCTGGAGTGGGAATATTGAGAGTGCTGAGGGTTATGGAGTCACTACGGCATAGTGCCTCTTCCCTCAGACTGGGACTTTTACAGAGGAGAAGGAGGACGTGCACGCAGAGCTGCAAGATTCAGAAATATTGAAGCCCATGGCGAGAGAGAGCAGGGATCCTCTTTTGCAACAGCCCATCTTCTCTTTTGCTGTCTGCAGTATGGGATCCTTGCTAATCTTGTATACGTACGGGATATGGGCTATTTATGCATATTGAATAAAGTAGGAGAGATCCGCATAAAATAGCCCTGTTCATAAAATGTGTATAAACTCTCATTTCTGCCTGTTTTGTGGTGAATCAGGCTCACTTGGAGACCAGCGTTCTGCTTTGCACTTGTCCCAGAACAGTTGTTCCCTTATGAAAATATTTGTCATTCTTGCTCTAACACCTTTTTGGATTCACAGCTGAAGGAAGTAGGCAGAGCAGCTTCTGATGGGAACATTGTCTGGCTTGATTTCAGCTTACAGAGGCGGGGAGGGGGGGCGTGAATTTGCTGGCATTTTGAGTCCCAACTATACAAGGTTTGTGTTCCTTCCTATCCAGAGTCTCTGATATTTTTTTCTGGCTTTGTTTGCTTATGTGGTCTGTGTGCTGCTTCAGTCATTCCTTCTTCTTTATCAGCTCTCTGTACTCAAAACTTCTTTTTTGGGATTGTCAGCGAATCTTTTCAGGTTTAGATGGAGCCTCTTCCTTTGCGTCTGTTTTTGTTACTACTCTGACTCTTGTCACTGGGAACTGACTCACCTGGCTTGGTGCGCAATTCTTTTCCCCGGGTGCTAATGTGTATGTGGTTTGAAGTTTATAATTTAGTCATTTTTTAAATTGGAGAGGCACAAGTAATTTATCTTCTATCTTTTCAGATTTACTACATGATCTAAAAGACAGAGCTTGAGGAACTACACAAACAGGAAAAAGGGCAGACCATTTTTCTGTCCCAGTGTTTACTATGGATTATTTCAGGAACAATATCCCATACTTTCTTTTACCAAGCCTGAGTAGTCTTTGACTGTTTTCTGCTGAGGAACTTCAGCCCAATTTGCTTATTCTAAATTTGTTCATTTGATTCTCGTGATGACTGGCAAACACAATAGAGCTTCTTTGCTCCACAATATCCACCCAAGCTGCCAGCTTTGTTCACACAAATAGAGTGTAAAGCACGTTTCCACCCCCAAAGCATGCACAGTACGTGTCCTTTGCAGTACATCCTGGAGTGGAGACTGCAGAGACATGCTGGCTCAAAGTGTTCTCATAGCCTGATCTCTGTAATCTCGGTGGGAGCCAGACCAGCAAGTGGATTCAGTATATTTTGGCTCTGATACGAGAGTCTCCTCTTCAGAACATGCCACGTTGTTAAAGCAGCAGACTTTTGAGTAATTACTACACAGGGACTCCTCAGCTGCTTGAAATCATCTGTGATGAGGGGAAAACTTGCGGGGACTAAATAGGCTGGTACTTGCGTTTCCAGCTATATTTAATCTAGTGGGATGGCACTAAGCAGTGTGTTTCGGGAGAGTGAGTCGGAGGACTGCGTGCAGCACTTCAGCCTCGCACTCTTCAGTCACTGCCGCACACGCATCCCTGACGTGAAACGTGCAGTCTCCGAGGGGACAGGGCCAGAAGCCCAGGGCAACGCGTCTGAGTGCCAACTGGCCCTGACCCAGGGTTTTGCAAAGGCAGCAATTTGTCCTTCTCCTGACCAGGGGAAAGGGGCTGGGTTTGGGAGGGTCAGGCGAGCGGGGAGAAGGGGGAGGAATGCAGTAGGAAAAAAAAAAAAAAAAAAAAACAAAAGCAAACCTACTGAAGCTAGGGCAGCCTATGACAAGTTCTTGAAATGATCTGTGCAAGCTTTGTGAAATTGATAAGCGCCTGCCCTCTTGGTTTTTTAATGTTCTTCTCTTCTGTAAGGCCTGTTCTGCACATGAGTCACAGAGCTAGTGTCTTTCCAATGGGAGAAATAAATTAGGATCGCAGGATCCTCTCCCTTGCTCTGTCCTCATTCAGTTCAGTTCTGCTGGCTTATATATTGCATTTGGCAGCAGTCGCAGTGCTGACTTCCCAACTAATGAAGACGTTTTACATTCAGAGAGGGCTGCATGAAATGAAAACCACATTTACTTCACGGCTGTTGTTACAGGTTGCCCGTCCTTAGTGCACACGGGTTTAGCCTGCTGAGGAAAAGGTCACAGAGTCTATTTAGGTGCTTTTTCAGCCCGTGGCCTTAGAAGGGTTATGTATCCATAAAATTGCCGCCGCCTTCTACTTGTCCCTCAAAGAAGTCCTCCACACCCTTTTTTAATGAGACTGTCTCGTTCTGTGTTCTAGCATCCTTGGTTTGAAAAAGAAACAAACAAAACTGTAATATCCCCTTTGCTGGCATTAATTTGACATTGTATGCTTTGGTTGCTTTGTTTTGTTTTTAAAAGGCGAGAAGTAAAATATTTCTGCTAGCAGGGTATAGAAAAGATTGTTGCTTTTCTGACCTCCTTATTATATTAATAAAAGCGAGGAAGACTTCAGTAGTGGTGGGAGATCATGTGCAGGCAGCCTCCAAAACCCAAAGCACTTACTTGCAGAACTAGTAAACCACAAAGCTTAAGATCTTGAAATGTAAATAGGAAGTTGGAGAGTTTACTTTAGAGCCAGCAGTGGTGAGTCTGTATAATGTTTATTTCTGCTTGCCTCCCAGCCTTTCCTAAAGCTTGGCAGAGATGAAAGGGAGGCTTTCTCAGTAAATGAGTTATTAAAAGTTTTTCTTATGAGCAAGATTCCTTTGTTCCTGGCCTGACATAATTCAAAGCTCAGGTATGCCTCGGTGACTGGGAGAATGGAACGTTCCTATTTAGTGTGTGCCTGTCAGAGACATCCAAGTTTTGCACCCCATCGCTTTTGCTGGTAATCAACCTGTTCAGGGGAATGTGGCTGAAAGCAATACAATCTCTGTTGTACACAAACTAGATCATGCTTAGTAACATGGCCAGAAAACTGTGCAGCCAACTCTCCTTCCCTTTTGTGAACAGATCATTTGAGTTCAAAGACTCAAAGAATAGATGTGGACAGAACGAATGCTTTGAAAAATATTCTGCTTGGAGACTACATGAAGGCTGATAGTCTAGAGACGTCTCACTGACATCAGTGAAAACGCTTGCTTTCAAAATTCCAACAGGCACGGTGGTTTCCATACTGCGGTTAACTGCAAACTACCCTGTGCGACGCGGAGCCGTGTAGTGGGGTGTCAGATTTATACTGCTAAGCCTTTCTGCAGTGTCTTCTCTTCGGTGGTCTTGGGCTTCTTTGCAACAGTGAATGAATGGGGTAAGAGGGTAGGAGCTGTTATTCCAGTTTTATTAGGTGGAAGACTGAGGCACTTGATAGTTTAGTAGGTTTTTAATTGTTAGGTCTTTACCTTTTCAAACTGCACCTATGCGGTGCTTTGGGAGTGTATGACATCTGAGTCAGAAATTTTGCCTTGCATGTTGCAAAGTTCTTCTGTGTTCTGAAATGAGAGCATTTACACACTAGGCAATAGTGTATTGTACTGTATGGTAAACAGTATGTAAACCAGAGATCTGTTTTCCTCCCCTTGGATTTTCTATTTTCTTTGTGAGCACAATGGATGTAAAGGCTTATGTTGGGCTTCAGGTCTGACTGCTAATTGGGCTCCTCTCCTGTTCCACGCTCCTTGTCCCATGTTATGCCGTCGAAAGCGTAAGCAAGAGAGACTGAGCTTCTTACGTACTTATGTTGACATTTGTAAGATTTATCTGGTCTGGCTGCCAGAAATATTGGGCTGCCTAATTTGGGCCTCTCTACTTAAAGCAGTGTGGGATTGAAAGTTACCTGTTAGTAGATCTAGTTCTAAAAGCTAACACCTGGCACCTTTATTTCCTAACTATAACAGGTGCATATTTTAATAAGTTTTTGGGGATTTTGTATCCTCTGTTGTAGGAAAGAGATTGTATTCTGGATTCTTTAGCTAGGAGAATTATAAAATTGTCTTCCTTCATTGATGTTCGGATAGCATAGCGTCACTCTATTGTAGGGAACAGGATAAAGCAACTTCATTTTGATTCGATCTTTATCATTATTCTTGTTTTTGTTCATGGAAGTCCAGCAGCAGCAGCAGTCCTTCATTGTAACAGAAGATTGTTGTCTTTCCTTTTCCATATTCTTCAAAGTGATGACATCAGATTTGACAGGTACAACACTCTCATCAATGCTGCGATCTAACCGATTCTGATTGCTCCTCTCCAGACCCAGAATAATGTATTAGCCTGAAGCCCAAAGTCTTGAGCAAACCTGTGTGTCTTCCTGGAGTGTTCTCTTGTGAGGAGAGCTGGATAGGGGATTTCTCTCAGATCACAAACATATTTATGTGTAATGAATGGCCTTTCCAGATCCCTTGTTTATTTTGTATGAATTTATTAAACCGCCTGCTCATTTTCTTACCAGAACTGAACTGAACTGTAAAAGAATAACTAATATGAAAATTAAATTAGATATGGTATGGGATGGCCTTGGTCATCAGTTAGGTTGTCTCTGGCCCTGAAACAACTAAATAGAATTTTCAAGGGGATGGGTACAATAATTGTATGAAAAACAACGTAATAGTTTTCTGTTAGTTTTAAAATTTTGGAATTAGCCATATTTGCAATGAGTAGCATGGAAATTGGAGTCAAAATCTCAGATTTTGTTTAGTGTTGCTGGTTTGCTCTATGATTGTCAGATGGTTGCCTTTCCTTAGTTTACCCACTTGCAACATGAGCTTGAAACTGAAGCTGTGCAGACAGAGATCTTTCTAATGAAAGGTGTCATATGTGAGTGCTGGGTATTAAGGACTACGTGGTCCAAGGTGATATAGATGCAATGGCATTTCTAAGTATCTTTTTACTTTTCTAACAGCAACAAATCCCCCAGTCAAGCAAACTTCATCAGTATTTGGGCAGTAGGCCTCTTACTGAGGACTTTTTTCTCCATTTCCAATTTTATTCAGCCTCTCATGAATGAATAGTTCTTCATCTAAGTTTCCTGTTGCTTCTCCAGCTGTGGGTGGGGGAAGATCTTAGATGGGGCAAGTTTTGTTAGGGAGAAGGTAAATCTCTTCTCATATAATCATTCTGGAAGCAAAATGAGGAGAAGCATTAGCTGCTGCTTTTCTCCCAGCGTCAGCCGGGAATCACAGTTTATGCTGAGTTCATTGTTTATAACTGTGGGTGAAGGCCTGAGGTCCTCTCTCGGTGTTTACTCTGTCCTTGGGAGTTTGTCTCAGTAAGTAAGGGCTGAATAAACACCAAGTAAGGTTCTCAGGATTTACCCATTTAGTTAGTCAAATGTTTAAAAATACATTTAAAGTAGTGTGTGATAGCATATCCCATATATTGTAAATCTGCTTCCAGTAACTCAGGGGTATTGCAGATTTATTTTACCTTTAAGTGTGATACTATTGTTGGTAGTGGCCTTCACTAATATAGAAGGAGTACTTACCTAATGTTGAAAAAGGAAAATAAATCTCTGAAATGAACTTTATTATGCAATAAATAAGTAATAAAGGCCTTAAGTTATGTGGGAAAGGCATCCAGAGTAGATAAATACACCAGAACTCATTTGAAAAGATTTTGGTTTTCCTTGGTATTTCCTGCTGATTGCAGTAAGAACTGCAAGTTTTGAAGAATAATTCTCCCCCATAAATAATAAGGTTAGGAATAATACCTACGTGCAAAAAAACCTTTGAGTTTCCTGTCTAAATGCCACATCTGAGATTTCTTTCCCACCCTTGCCTTGAATTTCTGTCACATCAGCTACTAAGCTCCAAGTTCTCCAGGATTGTCAACATCTGATCCAATGAATGGAGCGGACTGAGGTTATCAAGACTTGGACTACTTAGCATGCATGTTAGAGAGAGCTATGAAAACACTTTTTGAGAGAAGACAAGGATCTTACAATGCAGCCTCCAGGAAAGGGTATGAGACGGGATTGCTCATATCTTCCTACACTTAACAATTCTGCTGTCAGCTCTTTGGGAAAATGTCAGTGCTAGAAACCTCACATGGAGACCCTCTTATCCTGTGCTGGCCCAGCATGTCATATTGCTGTCTTCTAGCCACAGTGACAAGGACTGGGAATGCCTTGAAATACACAAAGAGTTTGACTGGGAGGCTTGGTGGCGTTTTCTTAAGTATCGTTTGGGGATGGAGTTGTTTTTGTATCCAGTAAGTGAGGTGTAGCATCCACCAGTATTTGTGACCCAGCTGTTCCGATGCACAGTTCCTAATCTTTCAGGTTGGCATGAGGTTTTACGAGTCTCGTAAAGTAAGATAGTGCTGCAAGTGGTATCTGAGGCGTGCTTGTTTAGGAACCAGAACTGAAGCTGAAAGGCTGTGAGCTGAAGGAATAATTCTGAGACACTTAAAAAACTCTAATGTTCCTGTAAAAGGCTTATGCTGATCTCCAAGTCAGCATTATAGTAAATTTCTTTTCTAATGCACAAATGGAGCTTTTTACTGAGAGATTGCTTATGTTCATGAAAATTGTGTTTTGTTTGCAATCTCAGACAGTCACTTTTGAAGGCTTGATCTCTTGTGTTGATTGGAAGTAAGAACAGAAATTTGTTTGACCCTCAGCTCACTGGAGGCTGGGAGGACATTCTGGGGAAGAATTATTGTATGTTTACCCCATTCCTGTGCTCTTCCCTAAGTTATTAGGTAACTGGCTACTGTTAACAACAGGTTAGTGGGCTATATGGATCTTTGGTTTGGCTTTTTGATGCTATTTTTTTGAAACATTGAGAAGAGTTAGTTCATATTGTGATGAGCTTTCAGGAATTTAATTTACCATAGCGGCAAATTGTAGTGTTATAAAGTGCATATTTAAAATGGCCTGCAGTTAGTTGTCTGTGCTGGAAGATTTATAATCTTCACATAAACTGGCATTTTGTGACAGTGAGTATCTATCATTGGAAGAGAAGTAAAAATAAATGGGTGGTATAAATTGTTTTAGCTCATTTGAGGCCCTATATCCCCAGTGAGCTATTGTTATGAGAGACACAGAAGTAACTGCTGTGAGTCATGGAGCAGCATTGCTTTAGAAGGGTACATAATAGCATTTCAGCCGAGGACACAAGTAGAAGCTATGGTGTAACCAGACAACCTTTCAGTCCATTTATCAAAACACTTGTAGTTCCCATTTCAAGGAAGGCGACACAGTAAATATGAGCAAAAAAAAAAGGTTAATCTCTATATCTGTATCCAGACATTTCACTAAACAAAACAATAAAATAAATCAATGCAGAACTGCTGGTGCTTAAGTGCTTAGCAAAAAGCTTCTGAATCCATCACGAATGTGAGCTCTTTTTTTTTCTATTTTGGATCTTGAAAATAATTTAACAGATTAAAGGTCTTTTTTTGCTAATTTATGTAAGAAACCTTGACCTTTGGGGACCTTTGGGAATACAAAGAAAAGGATGATATGCTACTGTGTGCCTGTTGTATATTTTCCCAAGCCGAAACATAAAATGTGCTTAGTGTTAATTGATACTGATAAAAGGCAGGAGTAAATGTATGTGAACGGTCAGGCTTGGAACAGTTAAAATTCATCTAGTTTAAAGGGTTTGTTTCAAAGCTGAGCATTTGGTCAGGGTCCCTGATAAGACATTTGAAGTTCTTGCATCTCTGATTTAGGCTGATGGAATGGTGAACATTGAATGAGTCTGGAATGATTACCCATGAATTTATTCTTTAACTTCTTCCAGAGCTGAAACTCCTAAGATGTCCCAGGCTTGGTTCCAAGTTTGCTTCCTGGAATAAACACAAGAGGTTAACCTCACACCCAAGGAATAAAAACTTACAGAGGTGCAAATTTTCTGTTGAGGACACCACTATTGTTTTTCTGTGCCTGGGGAGAGCAAACCCAGGGACAGTTCTAGAGGCGGTTGCTGTGCTTAGACTTCTCGCTGCTCCCGATGTGATCTCCTGGAGGCCTATCTCATATAGGACTCTGAATGACCTAACTGTTAATCTGAAACTACTCTCTAGACCCTCCTGGCCTCTCCTTGTACTGGTATAGAAGCTGTTTGATCCACTTGCTCCAGCCCCTCTCTGGGGACAGTTCTCAGTTCTTGGGTCCAGTGTCTCAACCATCTGACAGTTCCTCGTAAAACTCTTCTTTCTAGAAAGAAAACAACATCATTCTCCTACAAAGAAAACAAATACATCTACCCCTTTAACACCTCTTAGTTTATAATATCTTTTATAGAGATCATCTGTTGGATCACAAGCAGCCTCCCCAGCCCATTGATCTCAGAAGTACTTTTCTACCATCTTCGTGTTTTTCTCTGTTGCTCAATTCGAAGGATAGATCTTATTGCTCAGATTTTCTGGTCATTGGTTGCAGTTTTACCTGAACAGTGTTCGGGTCTTGCTTCTTTGTAACAGGAGCCTCAGGATCCAACTTCTAAGATGGTAGAGCTACCTAACCCCAAGCTGCCATTCTCTTCCATCACATGTGAGGTTAGTGACCCTGATTCATGTATATGAGTCAGAGTTTTTTAGTGCTTCATGGGCAGATTACCCACATGAATGCAAACATGAGAGTCTGCTGCTCACAGTGTATCGGTAAAGTCATCTCTCAATGGTCGGGAGATCACTGGCAGAGATCTGCCAGCTCTCTGTGGATCTCATAGAAAGTTGAGAAGTTTGTGTCTATTCCGGAACATTGATTTTTATATTTCCCCTCTCTAATTGTTTGCCTCACAAAGTGGCTACAGGTAACATGGTCAGGTGATTACTTAATGCGCGTGATACCAATACCATTAAGCCATGCTCTTCTTCTAGCTTGTGCTTTTAAGTGGCCAACTTCAAACACTCATGTCTTATTACAGCTCCTATCTTTTGCAAACAGAAGGCAAATTTCAGCAAACTATTGAAACATGACTTGGAGAACATGTAGCCCTCTCAGCTTCTGTGGCCAGAGCGCTCCTGGCTAAAGATAAGATGAGGTGACTGAGGTGCCTCGCATCTCCTAACGCTTCCTTGCACTTTTTTTCCATGGTGCATCATCTGCTTTTGAACAGGGGGTCATGGATCGTGTGTTTTTGATATCTCTAATCCTCCTCACGACTCCTTTTTTATGGCACCCAGAGAGATAATAAGACTCTAGGTTGTAGGCTGTCTCTTATGCTTTTATCAAAAAGTACATGGAGGGACAGGCACTATACATACAGCTAGGAGAAGATTTGTTTGAATGGAAGGAGCTACGAGGACATTGCTGGTAGCCTTGTGAGAGTTCGGTGGCTAAGTATTGTCCATTGTTTGGATTTCAGTACCATTTCTGAACTGGAGCACCCACTCTGTTTTTGTTCTGTCCTTGCGAGGAGAAAATTAATTGGGAAGGTTTAATGCAGCCTGAATGCAGTGAGCCAAACTCGGGTTTCTTACAGTTGAGTTTCCTTGCCCTGATGAGGTAGGCAATATATAGTGAAAATAAAATATATACTCACCCTATTTGATTTAATCATGCTTGAAATTTTCTTCTCTCTCTCTCTCCCCCTCTGTGTCTCTCATTTTACTAACATTTTCTCCTGGCTGAAAAAGGAGATTTATAAAAATACATTTTTTTTGGCAGAGAATTGGTATTTTATTAAAATTTCACCATTTTAAAATAGATAATAGTAAGGCAAACAAAATGAAGAGCATTTTACTTCCAATACAATTTTCATCTTTTCCTATTTTATATTGTGCTTTTGAATTTGGAGTTTTGAGTGCAAAGAGACAAAATAAAAACTTTACAGTAGGAGAGGTAACTACTGTATTTTTCCCTCAGGAAAATGACAGAATTTCATAATGTGAAAAATATTATTATTTTTAAAACAAATCTGAGTTGTCCATCTTTGCTGGTTAATATTTGAAGGCTGATATCATTGCAAGCTTATTTCATAAAATTAGTATTAAAAAAAAAGGAGAGAGAATATTTAAATCCTTTTGTCTGATCAAGCAAAAAGAAATTAACTGAGTAATCTATAGTGTGTATTTGCACGATGTCAGCAACTCTGCAGTAGCACTCCTGGCCCTGGTTTCCTGTGGAATGTGCGAGGTCCCTGGGATCTGTCACACGATACACCACAGAAAGATGATGAGTAGAGGTGGTTTTGCTGGGCAACTGACCTCCTAGTTTTGCCCATAATAATTTATTCATGCGGCTGTACCCTAAGACGTTCTAATACCATACATACCGTTGGCTGAAAACTGATGCAGCATATTGAAAAACAGCATCAGATACCCACAGTCAGCTCAGCTGAAGAGGCTGGATCTGGCTGCTATCTAAAAATGGGACGCTGTGTGCAGGGGTCAGTTGCTCTGTTAAGGGGTACAGTGAGTCAGATATGCCCCACAGCATCCATTGTCAGAAGGTTTTCTCAGAAATGCAACTTCAGACTGGCTTCTGGGGGCAGACATCCAGAAAAGCTGCCTATACAAGTGCAGTCCGTGATCTCTTGCATTCCCTGCTCTTGGCAAGGGCCTCATCTATTGCAATTTAAAAGGTAAAATAAAATACAGCTGAGTAAAACAAGGGGGTTTTTTGCTAAATTTTGTTGTTGTTGTCAATTTTAAGCAACGTTTTAATCAATGTGTTTAACTGTTACAAGAACCGAGATCCTCTGGTTGAGGGGGCAAACCCTCAAACTCTGGCTTATAGTTTTTGCTGGTGGATTAGTTTTAAAGCAGTAAATGTTTGAGTATGTGGTCATCCCGCTTGAGTGAGGAGTATGCCTAGGAAAATCATGTCCAGTTCTCAGTTTTTGAAGCGTGCTTTAGGAGCTAATGTGGTGTTCTTGGAGACAAAGTGCTGACTGCAGGAGCTGTCTTCAAGAACTCTCTTGTTCCCTACTTTTAGGAAATGAAGAACATGAACATGCAGAAGCAAGCGTATTCCCTTCCTCTTCTTCTGTATCTAAGTATCTACTATCCCTCGTTTGAAGAGGTGTCTCTCACCTGTATGGACATTTGCTAGCATTCTTAATTATAGACACTGAAAAACTAGGGCAAACATACTTCCTAAGGGTAGGTGCCCAAGTCCACGTTTGGGTACCTGGAGAGCTGGTGTCATGTTCTAAGTTCCTGAGCCAGAAATCAATGGGAAATGGGGGTATTTGGCTTTTTTTGAAAATCAGAGTACTTATTGAAGTGTCTAAATACAAGTGTTAGCCTAGATCTTCAGACAGTAGAAATCAACGTATCTCCATGGAAGCTGGTGGTTAATATGCTGATTTGTACAAGTTGAGCCTTTGGCTCCCAAGGCTGGAAGCGCTGGTCCAGATTACTTTCTCTTTATACCCTTAAATATCAATTAAGTACAAGTTGAATAGCTAAAATTATTCTTCCATTAAAAATCACAAGATTTAAAAAATTTTCAAATACCTTTCATTATTTAGCCTGGAATAAAAATCTAACAGTGGAAATGTTTAATAATTTCAGTCTAGTTTTCATCTAATTAATTCTTGTTAGATATAAAGCCAGGTTGTGCAGTATATAGTCCCATCACATAACTCATGAAATATTTTCAGAGATGAGGCAATCAAGTTGCCCTAGTAGTGTGGTTTCTTTACTGGGCATTAATCACGTGCCTTGTTTGGTCTGTAGTTTATAGACCAGTTAATGTTTTATGGAAAATTTAGAAAATTAGAAATAGTTCTGCATGTGTGTCATTCGCCCTTCTCAAAAGGGTTAGTATTTGGAATAATAGCTAACAGTAGTCCCTAACAATTCATCTGTTTCTCCTGCTTTTAAGTTGTACTGAAAGTTTTGTCTGGAACATAAGTAAAGCAGGGATTGAACTGGAATACTAACTCCAAATCGTCATCAGAAATTTCAGATCCCAGTCTGCATTTTGATGCATACTCTCTTTATGTTTCTAATTCTGGTAATTATTACTTAAGGACGTTATTGTGGTTGTGAATTATTTGATTTTTGTCACACAAGTTTGTGATATTACCAAGTGCAGAATAAGCAGCAAAATCAAAAAGATCTTTAACATTGTCACACATGTCCTCTGTGGGTCTGCTGCACTTGGAACCTTGCTGAGCTCCTGGACTGAAATATGCTGCACCTGCGTTCTTAATGTTATCGTGGGGTGTAAATAAGCAATATCATTGTCTTTACCCTCGGCCTCTCAATTATATTTTCTGGGCGTAAACTCTCCTCTGAGCCCCCTCAGGCCAATTGCCTCGGGCCCTGCGAGCTAAATAGGCACATATGCCTCTGCCAGAGCTCCAGTCCTGCCAGCGGTCGCCCTTTACACTTACCTCCCGTGAGACTAAAGGCAGTGAGGGGACACAAATGATATAAAAACATGTCTTTACTACAGCCAACACAAAAGAAACCAACTTGGGCAAAAAATAATACTAAATACATGTGTCTGTTTCAACTTGCCCAGTACAGGCCACTCTCTGGCCTAAGTATACACTCTGGGCAGTGCACAGAAGCCTTTGATTCTCTTGTATGATTTTTTCTGGTTTGGATGATATCTGCCTTTCTGTCTGTCTCCTTCAACCTTGCCTGGCTCCAGAGATATCTTATGTTGCAGTATCTTATACTGCAAAAATATTGACTGATGGCTTAGAATATTTTTTGGGGGTTTGCACAACCTAGATAGACATACTTGGAGAATATTGGTTTGCTTTGATTCATTCTGTTGCCGTTTTCATAACTAAATAGGAGTCTCTAAGGTTTAGTAACTTTCCAGGTCTCTGGGTTTGGTAAACCTGTGACATAGCCTTGGCAACAAATGATGGAGCATGTGTTCAGCATGGCATTTCTGAAAGTGATTTCATCACATAAACCAGAATTCTTCAACTGCATGCAAACAGATTACCAAAATCATCTGTGGACGTATGTGTTCAGGCAGAATCCGGACAGCCACTGTCTGTATCTATGTTGTTGTCGTTGCTCAAGTAACTTCCATGCATCCAGTGGGATAAAGTTAGCTCTGTGCAAAAATTTTTGTGGCCTAGTCTTAATATCATTGCAGAGCAACTCTGTCACTGTGGATGGCCCAAGGGATGCCAACCTGTCACATGGGAGAGTGCTATGTGACTTGCCACCACAAGCTATGCAGCTACATAGCAAACCGATGATGGCCAGAGGACATAAGCTTAAAATATAATAAATTACTGGGGGTATATGACTTATAGGAATTGGAATATTAATAAATTTTAATTTCCTTTGTGTTCTGAAATACATTTCTTGGGTTCCAAGACCTTGTTTTATTAAATATATTTTACATCAGGCTAAATCTTGAATGCTGTTAAGTGTTTAATTACTGCTAATAATAAATATATTTTAAGAAGTTGACTGACCTCACCGTAGTTTTAGCCTACAGAATTGCCTCCAGAGTTATAAGGAAGCTTAGTTTTAAACCCATTTAGTGCTTGAGAAATAAGGCCAGGATGGCAATTTTAGGGTAGGCATCAGTTCACTGCAAATACAATTGTATGCCCCAACTCTGCCCAGTTAATATATATGCCACCAGAAAGTACTGTTATTAAATCACACGTTCAGTAGCTATTACCATGACCTAAGTTTGAACCAGAAACCTAGAAATGAAACATTCTTGGGTTTCCCTTTGAATTCTCTCCTTTTTTTATGAATCTCTTTCATTCTTTGTCAGAGAGTTGTGGTTGAATAGCTATATAAGACCTGTCTGTCAGCAGAAGCAAAATGATACAGTTTTCTTAATACAGGATTTTATGCATCGATGTAAAGCCCCTGAACTGAATGAATGTCAGTATTCTCAATCCACAGTCAGTCAGAAAGTTTGAAAGTTAAAAGTCAGCAGAGAAGTTAATGAAAGTATTTGACTTGTCAATGATCAAAGTCCAGAACTGTAAAGAGCATTTATTAGTTGGTGACTGATACACTGCTTTTCCTTGTTTCTTTCCCTGCTCTCCATTAATATCTTAGATCTTTTTTCATACCTGCCTTAGCCTAACAAAAGCAGCTGTTATTCTGAATTTCTGGCTATAGAAGCTGATAAATGAGGTGATTTTTCAAACAAATTTTCTGACCTAGCTTCTCATTAGCAAATGATTACTCTAAAAAAGTTGTGACAGTAGAATGAAGGCTTAATTTTGCTTTCATGTAAGTGAGTGTAAGTCCAGAATAGTTCCACAGAAATTTGATTTTCTCTTTGTATGGCATACTGCAAGTAAATAGAGGATCTGATAGTGATACTAGCATTCTGCCAGATATCAGAGGCCCAATATTAGGAAGCAGAAATGAAAATGGAAGAAGATGGATATATAGCAGTATACCCCTATAATATCAAGATTTACTTTTCAGGTAATAGTCAAATTCTCCCATAGTGTTATTGTAAGAAATTTGTGTAAGCCTCCACCAGCAGCAGATGGTGTCAACTAAGCAAGAAAATTCTGCTGAAGCTCATGCTTCCATAAAACTGTGCTCAGCGGTGTGGCCTGTTTTATTTTATCTTGTCTCTGATTACCGTAACATTTACATAAAACTGAGGAGGAAACACAAGCATGTGCCTGATCATTATGGCTAGTCTAGCAAAACAAAGTTAAGTAAAATAAATCTCACATTGCGACTTGCTCATTTTATGGGATGGCTGTATGCCTAGGCGATTCTTGTCTGTGAAGTGTTCTGTTCTGCTCCTTGGACCAAGTGACAGTCCTGAAAGCTGAATTTAGTTTGGATTAAAGGCACTGACTCCTTTGATTCACTTACATGAGCTGTAAGTTAGCCTAAAAGTGGTACGTAGTGCTGTTTTCCACATAGACTTTTACCATAGAGGTGGATTTTTTTTTTGCCTGTTTTTGTTATAGAGGGAGAGGCAAGTGGGAAGGGCTAAACGAAATTAAATACTTTACAGATCTCATATTAGTGCCATTTAAGCAGGTCCTTTCATACTTTAGCTTAGTTCTATATAGCATTATATATTTTAAAGACATTTTTCTTTTCTGTGGGCTGCCAGATGTGCTGCTGATACCTTCTGATCTTAGATAGTTTGACATTGATTTTCCTAGCACACGCCAGGGTTGAAATCTGGTCTGTAACTCATCCAAATGATCTATTCATAACAAAAAGTGCCTTCTGGCAGTTGCACCACAGCTGAATATTGTTAAACTGAATTCATCATTTCATTTGTTTCTGATTGCTCTATAATGTTTACATATCTTACATATTAGTATGATCTTTTATAAAGCACACACTGAGGTTAAATCCTCCCAGATAGGACTTTTTTCTCCTTTTTCTCCCTTTGAGAAGGTGTTGAACTCTTTTTCCCTTCAAATGAGCAGGAATCTTGGAACTGCCTGATGCTCATCTCATCTGAAATGATGGGCTGAGCAACTAGGAATGCATGTGTTGGGGAGACGTGGAAAGGTGACATTTTCCTGCGCGAAAGAGTTCTTCCCCATCCAAAGACAGAATTACTGTGAGGTGGAATTGCTTGTCCGAGTGTAACACTTCCGTAGGTAAGCATCACCACGGATGAGGGCAAGTCTCTGTGTGAATATGTTCAACTGAAATATTCGTGGATGCTGCTTATGACTCAAAGTGTGAATAGGTTCAGATTCTTCTCATCTCCCATCTTCCAATTCCTGCTGCAATAATTGTTGTGCAGAGAGCATTCTAACGTCTAACAGAGGATGTCCTCTCTGTGTTTCAATTTCACTACATGTGAAAATTAATAAACTTCAATATGCCTCACAATAGGAGTGTGTCACAGGATGAATTTAAGTTAAAAAAAGTTAAAGAAGGCAGAAAATCCGAGGCTCCCTTTGAATATGTATTTTAACTTTCAAAGAAGGATGACATGTCGTATTTGTTTTAAAAATAAAAATCAATTGCCCATAAATCTAAAACAGATGTTGTTTTTCTACTAAAAAGATTAAGGATTTTCTTAAGCTCATTAAAGGAAAAAAAATATTAACACCACATTGATCCTTCTATGTCGTCGGAAGAATGTCTGAAGGCAGTAGAAAGCTACAAAAAGGACATGGTATTAGTATAACAAAATTAGCTCTGAGTCTGGCAAATTGTGCTTATCTTCTGAGTTCTGCAGCAAACTTTGCACTATTTCTCCAAACTTACGCTTACGTCTAGTCATGTGTGTTAGTGGGTTTGGGTGGTATGTATACTCAAACAGAATTTGGACTTTTTATTATGAAAATACAAATGCCAGCTGCTGCATGGCTTGAAAAACTTAAGCATCATCCAGATTATTTCAAGGACGGGAAATGGAAACCATTTGCTCTTTCTTAGGCATATATCTATGGAAAAATGTTCCCCCTGTTGCTTCTCAAAGACTGTGTGTCTATTTGGGGGAGTATGTTATGAGTATGTTATTTCCCAATTTTCTTACTTTCCACGTGCATCAAGATCTGTAGTCTGCAAAATGTGAATTAAACTCATTAAGTGGAAGGAGGAAATAGAAAATCTGATGATGCGGTACCAATACAGCCCAGCATGATAGCCAGCGTTCTTTATTCCAGTTAAAAGTTCCCACAGCAGAAAAAAATGATAAGGTAGTACCCCAGTGGCTATATTCATCAGTGTGGCGATACGCAGCTCCCTCGTTTGCTCTGTTTATGTGTTGAAAGTTTGCTGGAATGTGTACAAACGGGACTTCAGTAGTAAGATGATAGGAAAGTCTCAGTGTAATTTGAGAAGAGCCAGCACGGAAATATCCCGTCCTGGCAAATTCCTGTGGGTGTCCAAAATACTAGGCCAGAAGTACTGGTTCCAGGGAGAGTTTGGGCTTTTAATCAACCTAAGTCTTTTAGTGTTATCACACCTGTAGGACAATTAAGGACTAATGACCAAAGAAAGATTTTTTTAAAATTCTTTCTTTTAAAAAAATGATATTGTCATTTTTGATGTTTAGAATTTCCCCGGATTTCACAAAGCATCTTTGTCTTTAATATCTTTGTGCCTTTAATATCCTTAGATGACTTGGTTTCTTCAGACTACATAGCAGTTGGATTTTAAGCTTGATACATGTGGAGTAGCTAGATGCTTCCTTCAGAAATCACAGTAGAGTGCAGAATAGTGCAAAGTTTGCTGCACCAAAAATATTTTGAGGCGAGACTTCAAAAATCCAGTCCTCTTCTGCCCCAAATGTTCCTTCCCACCTGTAGAGACACATGGTGTGTCCACAGCTATAGGATGGGAATGAGACAAGATGCTTGCGTTCTCGGCATGTTTCCTTCGCTAGTTCACAGCAGATACTAACTGGGAATTTTGACCTTATGCTTTCTTCTCAGTCAGGTCAATGATGTGAAATTGGTCTGAAAATCAGGTTATTTTAGGATTTGCTTTCTGTTGCACTTCATTTTGTTATTGAAATTGTAAAAGAAGTCTTGCCTCATAGAGGTGTTGAAAACTCAAAGCTGTATTAATTTGTAGTTTTAAGAGAAAACAAAACAAAACCAAATGTCTTTGCAATGTTTTTGACGTAGCTTCGTCCACTTGGAGTCATAAATGCCTTTTTAAATTCAGTGCAGCTATTCTTGCTCTTTAATGGGTTTAGTCAGCCAAAATCTTATGCAGACACACAGACACATGTGCACGCACACATCTTTAGTGAAAGTAAGTCAGCACATTAGAGCGGAAAGGGGAGAACTGAGCAAGATTCTCTTATTTGTTAGCTGTGTTCCTAAGACAAATCAGGATTGCTTGAAACAGCGATGCTGTATGTTGAGAAACCAGTTTTTGTTGTTTTGTTTTCCTACTTAACTTCATGACAAGAATCAGCTGTAATGTAAGTTTATGGCTTGAGCAGACTATTGTTTGTGCAGCAACCTCCCTGCTGGTGTATTTACTAAACATGTGTGATGCACAAATGCCAGTAAACTGCATCTTGGAGCATATTCCCTAGTCGCTAGCAAAAACTGTCTTTAAAGTTTGGCCTGTTTAAATATAGGGAGAACGTGCATCGCGTTTAGCAGGAACACGCCTAGATTTTTAATTACTCCTTCTCAAAACTATTTTGACGTGAAATCCAGGCCTTATTGAAATCAAGGGCAAACCTCAAGCATCCTTTAATGGCTCTAGAATTTTGCTAATGAAGAGCGAGTTCTAAATACAAAAAAGCATTGTCCTATTGACTAAGACCTTTCTTTTTTGCTGTTCCAGTATTGCAAACATACAGACTTATTTTGTTAGGGAATTCTCTTGTTTCCTCCTCTTGGAGAACTTCCCACCTTCTAGAGAACAACGGTTGCAGATTTGCCTTACCACTAACATGGACTAGTGGGAAGTGTATGCACACATCATGTGGTCATGTAGGACTGCACTGCCGTCCTCTTTTCCCAGGGAAATTATGGCTGCATATACCTCGAATGTATATACCTCTGTTGGTCCTGGAAGAGAAAACATGAATCGTGCTTCCAAGAGAAGACAGGTAGCCTGCCAGGGGATGGATGACCTGTCTTCTCCAGCCTCTGCTGCAAGATTTATTGTTGTGTTCAACCAGTGCAGAATACACAACTAGTCTTTGTAGCAAGTACTAAGACCCAAGTTCCACTACCTCATTCCCCATCATGTGCTGTTCCTTACTTGCTACACTCGGTAGCATACCTCCTTACGCTTTCTTTCTGGACCAGATAGGAAGTCTAGAAAGTCTATCTAGTCTTTTGAAAGGGGAACAGCTTTATAAAAGGAAGGAAAATGCCCTCCACCCTTAAAAATTTGCATCTTCTGATGCAGAGAAAGGAAACGAACCAGTGTTTCCCACATCTTCTGAAGCATCTTCTGAAGCAGAGAAAGGAAACGAACCAGTGTTTCCCACATCCTGAGTGGTCTAACCGCAAAAATGTTGCATAGGAGCAGGATATCACTATATATGTGGGTGTTATATTTGTATGCAAGCGGTAGAATACAGTCCTGTTCAGTTTTTGGATGGTAGTGCTTAGGTATCTGCTTTGATGAAAGGGTTCACAGGTGTGAAGGAAGGAGTGGTTTGGGTAAAGCTAACCTAAGTAAGGAGCAGAATCTAATGTTTACCCAGGCAAATGTTTCCTGTTGGCTAACCCAAGCCCAGGTTTGCAGCTTCTACCCAAGGCACCTAACTCTCCTGACAGCCCTGTGAGAGCACTAGAGCTTGGGGTTCCACTGCAAGCCCTGGGAGTTGGTGGCAGGTCTCAGGGGACCTTGCCGTCAGCAGGATTCCCCCTCGATTCTTAACTGGGAAGCCATACGGGATGAGTGCTCTGTAAACACCTGCTGCTTGATTACATTCGTTGTATTTTCCGATGACAGTCAAGCAGAGTGCTGTATCCAACTGTTGATTCCGAGTAAAGTATTTTTCTGCGGAAATAGGGCAGTTTCTCTCTTTCTATATAATACAGCTCCTGTTCCTGAAATTTCTGACTTTCTTCATGGCCAGGCCCGGCTGTTCTGTAAATGGGAGTGAGTGGGGGCAGTTCTGCAATCAGTAGCTGCAGCTATGTCGTCTCATCTAAAACTGATACAAATGGGAGACATATTTCTCCACATTCTCTTTAGAGTAAATGTGTACCTATACATCTCTGCTCATGTTGGTAACTCCAGTGGAGGAGGAGGAATCATTCAGTACTGGACTCTGATAGGTGCCAAATTATTTTGACAGGTAGTTTGATTTACTAGAGCTTTCTCTTGCTTTTCCAGGTCAGTGAAACACCCATTTTTGTGCCTGGTGTTTGGGGACCTTATTTCTCTGCAATGGTACCTGGATTGTGGTTGAATGAAGGAGGTCAAAGTGCTACAGGAAAACTGGTAAGTGTTCGGGAGACACAAACAGCCTCCAAGATGGGAGTTGTGCCATAACTGCTGTCATTCGGGAGAGCTTCACTGTCAGTTCAGCCAGAGCTCTGCCTCAGACACCACTGTAAGATCACAGGAGAAACCATGCTGCTGAAAGCAATGAACAATTAGTTCTTACAAACTGTTCATTTGCATACTGATAGGGGATTATATATGGGGCAGAGCACTAAGGGCATGTCTTCCTTTTATGTTGGTGGTGATGATTATTGTTACTATTTTACAGGCAAATAGGCATTCATTCTTTACTTTAGCAGGAGGCTGAGTTAGACTTTGAGGTAAAGAAAATGGTACATATTGTGTTACATAGAACAATTGTGCTCATTGATGGGCATAAATGAAAGATGTATTATATGGACAGAATAGTAATATATTAACATAATATCCTATCTAGATAGATACTGCATATATTGTCACCTCAGTTCTTTCCTTGAGTGCAGAGTCTTAACTATATTAGGTTAATTTAATTTATCAATAAAAATTAAAACCAGACTGGATTCTCTAAAAATGAATTTTCTTATTTACAGGGAGGCAGTCAGAACTAAAACACTGATGGCAAATTTAAAGAAAGGCTAGATGTATGAAACAATATTTAGGCTTGAGTCCGAAAGTGTCAGCAAGACCTTAGGGGCTGCTTAACCCTGGAAGCTTCTAAAGGTCCCTGTGTGTCTCCCTGCTCAGCCTGTAGAAATACTGACTGCCCTTAGGGGTGAGGTGCCAAGCTCCCTTGAGAAACCACAGGAGGTGGGCCCAGTCCTGTGGGTAGTGTCCTCTGTAAGCTCACCGAACATACAGGTGGGTTTGGTCTTTCACAAATTGCAGGCTTACTCAGAGCTAGCACCACCCACCTTTTCAAAAGCCCAGTGATCAGAGCACATGTTCGGGAAGCAGTAGATTGGGGCATCACTGCATTTATACGTTCCATACAGAACAGTCACTGAATGAGAAACAGAAATAATCCTGGATCAGGAAGCCCAGACACACCCTGAGCACTGAGCTATGAGTTGGTGTTCCCTCCCGTGCTCTCTCCTTGGCCACGTGAATCTGACATTCCTCTCTGTACAGTGTCACAGCTTCAGTGGGAGAGTCATCCCTCCTCCTCTCCTGCAGCCTCCGCTTCCCATCCCGTCTCCAACCCATCCTTAGCCTCACGGTTAAAGCACTCTCTCAGCAGGTGGGATGTGTGTACTTTAAATTTTTCGGGCCAAGATGGGACTAGAACCAAAATGTCCCATTTTAGAGGTAACTGCTACAACCAGAAGTAAAATTTAATTATTGCTCGTGACAATGGCACAAATGAAAATGGCAAATCTTGTACATTTCTTTGTAAGAACGCTTTTGAGAGGAGAACTCTCTATGTGCTTAATTCAAAGTGGGTAAAGACACTGAACTCTAGAAAGGATACAGCAAATCAGTGTTTTTTCTTGGCTGGCTCAGGATGGTTCCACACTTAAAATGTACCATGAGAATGAGGGCATTTCAGAAAGATGATTTTAAAATTCCTTTTTGTTCTAGTACCAGAGAACAAGATGTTCCTGAGTCATTAAAGAAATTGCTGGAAAAAATGTATGGTCTTGTTACGACCCATAGCAAAAGTCAGCTCTAAGTACTGTTAGGTATATTAGGGAAGCTGTCTTCTTTAAACATTCTTAGAATATCTCATATGGTTTTCTTGAGGTTGTATGTACGGAAAAAACATAGGGAGCCACAGGAGGAAACAGTGTATGTACACTGTGTGGAGGATAAATTGCATTCATTATCTTCGTAATTTTAAAGCTGTGGTCTTTTTAAGATCGCACTTTCTCATGCTTCAAGCTTTCTGAAAAAAAAAAAAAAAAGGACATGTTTTGGGATTCTTTTCATTACTTGATCTATGCCCAAAGGTGAATTCTTTTCATGAAATTTGAACAGTCTGTTGAACTTCTTAATAGTAAAACTGATACACTTCCCTTTAAAAATCTCTGATTAATTTTTTTATTGATACAGCTGTGAAAAAAGTCTGATGGATTTTGAAACCTGGTTCAGACAGAGTCCAAATGAAGAATTAAGAACTCTCCTTGTTTTGAGAAAGCTTGTTTGTTTGTGTATTAGATGGGCTTTTGCACTGGATGTTCAGAATTTATAGGAAGAAAGATATTGCGCAGCAGAGACAAAAGATGGCCTGACATCATTACAAACTGTAAAATAAAGAATTGCAGAAAAGGGTTTCTAGATGCAACCCTCATGTGGCCATGTCTTGAATTAAAGGCACTTAGATGTCTAACTTCGTAACTTCTGTAACATTTTGGTATTTTCATAGCACACACGTATATGCGATATTTATTTATAGATTTATTTCTGAATTTATGAGCTACTCGTGTATTCTAAAGAGATTATGCAAGATTGTGAAATTCAGGCCTGAGCTTTGTCCCTAATGTGTGCATATGTTTGAGTTTTGTCTTTGATGCAAATCTCAGAAAGAATAGGCCTGCGTTATTTTTATTGCTATGTTCAGACGTGTATGCTTTATTGTATGTTTTGCTACACTGGTTAAGGACTAGACTCATGCTGTTAAAAACTAAATACCTAATGTGATTTGCTGCCAATAGGTATTGCCAAATATACTCAGTGCTCTTGAGTAGCTCTAGTTTTGCTTCTTTAGCTTTTACTGTCACCTCTGATGGAATATTATCAAGAGGCCACAAAACCTGCTGAATTATTGTCTTAAAAGCCCATGTGATTCTACCTGATACTTTGTTTTGTGAATAATGGTAGCCACTGTGAAGTGAAAGGACCAGATGATTTATAAATTTAGTATAGACAGAGCCTATATTGATCTTTTTTTATAGCAATAATTGCTTGTCAGGGTATACGTATTGTTTCCTGCAATGAACATATGGAGCATCTATCAGGATGACAACACACCTTGTATTTTATCTTAACAGTGTGATATAGAAAGATGTAGGGATTAGGGCCAAGAAGATGCTCCTGGTAGAATTCCAATGAGGGCACGCATGCAAGAGAATGGGAGAGACTAGAGGATGTGCTCTCGGACAGTGTTGGACAGGAAAAAAGTCGTCCTTTCAGCTTGCTCTTCTGACTGGGGAGCTGCATGCCTAGCATTTTCCCTATTTTTGGTGCAGCATTGGTTGTTTTTTCTTACTATTTTAAAGCCAAATCCTGAATCCAGTAATGTCAGTGGGAGTTTTGCCATTGGCTTCACTAGGACTAGGACTTAACACCTCATGAGTAATTTAGAAGCTCTCTTGTCTTTTTAAAGTTATGACACTGTTACTCTTTTCCGAGGCCGAATGTTTAAGATGTAATCATTCCAAAAATGTTGCTTTCCTCTTTTTCAGATAGATCATGTGGTCCGAGGCCACGTCGCCTTCCCGGAATTACAGTCAAAAGCTGCAGCCAGGTCACTGTTCTTATTTCTTTATCACATACCTGACTTACAAATTGATGATACACTGTATTCCCAGCAGCACAGAATTGCACTGCTGTGTCCTTATTCTGAAACAGGGGCATTAGCATTCTGATAGTGGGTTGGAAGTATTTACAAAGGCCTGCCAGGTGATTACTCAGAGATGAAAGCTTTAAACTCCCCTCAGATACCTTTGGCGTACCTAAGCGGTGATATTAACTTTCAGCTTTTCAACTTCTTTTATATCCAGCCCAGGGTATTTCTTGATACCATAGCATCAGCCCCATTCAGCAGACCTTTATGCCCTGGGCTAATGATGTGTCTTAATTTGTAGGTGACACTATTAAGCTCCAAGGATGAGATATAGCTTAATTAGGAATATATTATTCCGTGTTTTTGGAACAGTCATCTAGAGGAAGGTATAGCCACTACATGAAAAACTCCTGCATGGCAGAACAGAGAAAACCAGGATGAATTTTCAGACAAAACTTAAGATGTAGGAGTGAATTGGAGGTAGCTCCAGCATTCCTTGAGCAGGAGGCTGTGTGCGATGTGGAATTTTAGTTTGGTCTGCTTTAGAAGTGGATGAAGACAGTCCAGACACTTCTGTCAGATCTGGACTTTCTCAAGCTATTTTGGCTTGGATTCCTTTTAAGATGGTTCATGTCACTCCCAGAGAGATCCTAGCTGAACAGTTAGGCACATTGGATCAAAATTTGATTCTCTTAATTTATTTTTCCTCCTTAGATTAAAGAAAACAATAGCAAACCTGGCATTTTATCTCCAGTTTATCACCCTGGTCTAAAAGGCAAGGGTCAGTCCTGAGAAATATATTAAGCGCATGCAGTTATATAGTTATTTTAAGTCCTCCCTGGAGAGGTGAAGCTACCTGGTTTCTCTGGATGACCCTTCCATGCTTTGTAGTGCCCAATGCCTTACTTGTTTGTCAAGAACTTCACCAGGATTCCCAGAAATGTATTGGACTTCATTCAATATGGAATAGATTCGCGCTTCCTAGAATTCTCTTTGTTGTTCTTTAGAAAAGGAAATCAGGAAATAAATGCATCTGTGTATGTTTGGAATAAGGATTGATCTTTTGGCTTCCAGGACATTTTTCCAGTGCCCCCATATGAAGCACAAGCAGAAGACAAGCAATTAGTGTAGTCTGCTATACCAAGATAAGCCATTTTTTTGTTGGTGGAAAAATTACATGTAGAGTAGCCTGCTTGTCTATACTAGGCCTGATACTGAACTGACTGACCACAACTAATTTCATAGTGCAAAAAGCTTGGGTTGTGGTGTGAATAGGACACTAAATACAGAATATCGGGAATAGAATTCCATGTTATCCAAGTGTATGGTGTCATAACTTTGGATTTGAGTCCCTGCAGTTAGTAAAACTGTGGAGGATGGCATTGATAAAAAGGGTTATGATATTTTATAAAAAGGATGATGATATTTTATAAAGTTAATTTGCTCGATGGTATTTTTATTGCTTTCCAGATATTACTCTCCTAATGAAATGTTTGGATAGCTATACGCTTAGTAAACAGGTTTCTTATTAATTCCCCCTATGCTCTTTCCCCCTGTCCTTCTCAAATATTCATTAAATTTAAAAAATTTAATTTGAACAAACAAAAATCAAGAACTTTGCAATTTGAACTGAATCTTTCTCTTTATTTCTTCATTTCTTTCTACATATGGAGCACAAGCTTCAGCTTTATCGTAGGGCCTAGTAGCAGTAGCTATACAAGTGCAAGACATTTTTTTAGTGAACCGTGTTGGTCCAAGCTTTGGATTATGTGTTTACTTAAGTCATATACATAATAAGAACATAGTGTCTTGTTTTGGGGGATTGTTGGTGATGGTGATAAATTATTTGCCTGGAAATCTCAGCAAAATATTTCAGAGAATCTGGTTTATTATATTTAGTATATTCTCTGTGTGGATGTAGGAATTTATATCTGTTCAGCCATTGCAAATTGTCATTGAAAGAAAACAAAACGAGAATTCCATACTTAGGCGTGCAATTGCATATTACCTTTAGTCCCCATGCTAGGTGCAACACCATGAAGAGTTAGGCTGGTTTTGTAGAGACAAAACACACATGCATGTCTGGATCATTAAAAAAACAACATCTGAGGTCACAAATCTGTGCTTCTTACTTGCTGCTGCCTATTACCTACTTCTACCTTCCTACGCCTGTCTTTTCTTTGTCCCAGGCTCCCAATGCTGCTAATAAGTAGGTCTGAAAATGGCAATCTGCCTGCGGAGCAGCTGATCTCAGGAGCTTCACTGTGCAGACTTCTGTGCCTTTGCCTGTACCAGGAGCAGAGTTTGCAAGCTGCATTTATCACCGTTTCAGTAATTTGTGGTAACTTGTTAGGGTGCGAGTGGCTTAGACAGACTTGCCAGAAACTAGCTCCCACTGACCACTTGTGCTGAAGACCAGTCTTGTGCAACGCTCCCAGTACTATTCCTATGTTCTCCTTTCCCTTCTTTTACTGGAAGAGGAGAGGGTTGAATTACACAAGGATTTTCTGGACAGCTGTAAATTTCTTATTTGGTCTAACTAATTGGCATACTCTGTGAGCGACGAAACTTGTTTTTTTTCGTGCAATTCAGCGAGCTGCAGAAGTTGCTGTGTATATAGTACTTTTGCTCTTCAGTCTATATGTTGTGTAGGTCTGACATCTAGCCATCACTAATACGTTAAATGCTGTATAGGTAAGCTAGAGTAGGAAATAAAAAAAAAAAATAATAATATGATCATTTGTGCTTTAAAGTTTAAATACTTCTGTTTTCTAGAATCACAGTTTCTAATCTTTTGGAGGAAAAAAGTATCTAACTGTTTGACAGCGAAGATTATATGCGCTTTGGCACTTGTTGAAGCACTTTGTTTTGGGACAGAATTTTCTTTTCCTACACTTCTTGATGCCATTTCCCCATCTAATGAGATGTCTACTGAAAGAAAAAGTTACACATATGGTATCTATCAGCAATTCTGGGATCTTTCAAACAGAATATAATAATCGTATTTAGCTGTTCTCTGTACCTCTGGATGTTTTAGAACCTTTTTTTTAGATTTAGGAATCTAACATTTTTATTTTTTTTTCCTGAAAGATACCTGCTGGCATCTTCCAGGATTCCTGAACAGAATCCTGCTTTTTAAGTTATGTCCCAAATATGAATATAACCCTGAGCAAACTTGCATTGATTTCTTATTCTCCACTTTCAACGTAGTTCCTTTTTAATAGCAACAGCTTGTGCTCAACTCTGCAAGTCAGATCCAGCTGCTACTGGTACCTTCTCATAGAACCGAACAGAAAAAGCTCCAGAGAGTTGATGGTGCAATATTCTGTATAACACATACACGGCAGAAACTGGAACTGGCAAGTGTGTGAAGGATTTTGCCAGTCACTCAGTCCAAATGTAGTGCCTTGAACCCACATCTATACGTAGGGAAAAAAAAAAAAGTAAAAGGTGGGAAAAAAAAGTGTAATTCCCAGGTTATGTGGGTCTTAAACATATTTGGCCGAACTTCAGCCTCTTTTGTACAGTCCTTGTGTTCTGTCACAGCTGCACGAATGGCCAATCCTTGGGAGAGTAATCAAGCAGGATGGAGATCAGATAGAAGCTGGGATGTCTGGTAGGTCTGTGGTTGAGTGAAGCTTTCCTTTCTTTTCCTTCCCAACAGTCAAGCTATGATTTAGACTGGAAATAAAATGACTTTGTCCTTAGCATGTACTGCTTATAGTGCAGTCTTTAGGGATGTAGAAAACAGGGCCACTTTTACAACAAGGGGGAAAAAATGATTGTGACCTCAAAATTATCATAATTCAGGTCCAGGAAGACACATAAAGTACATTTTAAAGTACGTGAATAATGATGTGAATTAGTTATTTTAATGTCTTCCAAGTGTACTTCATTTTGAATGATATCCACTGATAGCATACACATGGTAAGGTATAATTGAAAAAACATGCAGCTGAATGGTTGAATGCAAAGTATAAATATACAGCTGCTAGCAGGTCAGAAGTCAAACTAGTAAAGCATATGCCAAATTCCCTTAGGGATCTCATTAGTGCATGATTGAATATACATGTAGAGGCTAAATGAATATCACTGTTTGGGTCTACAGTGGATGAGACAATGACTAATCAATTGTAATTAGGGTTAGATGCTATTATTGACCCACATGTCTAGAATTAAATGCCCCACTTGGAGATTTCCGAGGAGTTGAAAAATATATATGAATCTGTTTATGATAGTATGCGCGTTTGAAAAAATATTCCAAGCATAATTGCAACATTTTTTAAATGGAATGTCACTAGAGTCGTTGCAAGCCAAAGCACTGAAGAATTCACCATTAGCTCTAAGATTACTCTTGGTCCAGGAAAAAGTCTGTTGGATACTGTGGAGTTGGGTGTAGTATCTGAACTTAGATACAATCGTATTTAGGCCCATGTTCGGCTCCTCCCTAAAATAGCAGCCACTTGCTTTCTCTCCTCCACCCTTAGTGCTGTATTTTAATCATAACACACACTGAAATAATTATGGTTTAAAAAAGGAAAGCTGTAAGTCCAATGCTATTGATTAATCAGAGAAATTTTTAATCATTTGTAAAGGAATTGGATTTTCATTTCTGTCTGGAGTCCTCCTTTTTCCTCTCTCTCAGTTTTTTCTCTAGCTTTCTCTTTCGCAGTGTCAGCACCTTTCTGCTGGAGAGAAGCAGCATCAGCCCCCTAAATATCAAACAGCTCTGGCTCGCCTAGGGACCTGTAGGAGGCAATGTACAAACTCGAGATCGCAAACTGCCAATATCTCCCCTCATCCTGGGAAACTGAGGAATTCAGATGGGCCGTTGAACGGCCGTGCAGATGGACATCCCCACTGCCCGCAGCCTGCGATGCCATGGGCTTGACAAGCATGCGGTTTTGCCTTTCTCCCCCTTTGTTTTAAATTTGGGATTTGGCATTCTTCGATGGGTTTTCTGCATTTGATGGTAGTAGAAATGTTTTATGTTTGATGAATAACCTCCCCCCTTCTTTTTCCAACTTGTTTTTCTTCTAGTGCTCACAGTATATATACATACTTGAACAGTCACCTGGATCTGATTAAGAAATCTTTGCCTGTGGGTTTCCTCACTGTTGATTTACATGTTTGGCCAGATTTCCATGGAAACAGATCTCCCTTAACAGATCTGACACTAAAGGGCATGGTAAGAAACAGCCTGTCTTTGCAAAAAGGTCAAGACAGGGTAAAAAGAAAAAAAAAAAAGGCTTGGAAGGAGCTTTTTTTCAATTTTGAGCGTACTCCTCCTTAGCTATTTAAACTATCCCATAGGATTTGGGTTTCTTGCTGCATTTCGAAGTGTGCTAATGTTTCAGTAGAAAACCAGAGATCGCTGTAGTTGAGATATCACTACAGCCACATTTATTGTATAAAAATATGAGGAGTGTTGTGTGTGTCCCAGTACTTTTCCTAGGAATCACATTTCAGAGCACTGACTAGCAGCACTTGCTGTTGTTAACTCACCTGTCTGCCAAATTTTGCATTTCTTTTGCAATGAATTTCAACACAAAATTGGGTATGCCAATCTGGGAAAGGAATGAAATATTCTGAGGAGAGATTGCGTGATTTAAACAGATCCATGTTGAGTAAATGTGCTGAATTAGAGTTGTTGGGTAGTAAATTTCAACAGAAACTGAAAAGCTCCCCTGCTTATGGTTAAAACCAGGCATAGATGCTCTCATGATTGGAAATATCCAACCATGCTGCTTCATCCATCGTGGTTCAAAGGTAAACCTGATCTGATTCTGGCTTGTGGTTTTAAAATTGCGACTTTTGGAACTTAAAGGGATTGAAATATTATGTTCTGTACAAAGACGTTTTCAGAGCATTGCAATCTGGGAGCAGAAAGAGCAGCATTTGGAAGCTCACCAGAGGACCTCTGCTGGGGAGATTTTCAGCCCATCTTTAAATGTTTGGATGTATCTCTTCACTGAACTTGATGGTGGTAGATTGGCGAGGTCCCAAGCCAGGACATTACTGTGCAGAACTATAACAGGAGGATATCATAAGGGTATAATTTGATGATATCAAAATACCTGGTGTTTAATGCAAAAATATACTTCAAAATGGCATATTGTCATATGAAGTGAGCATCTCAAGCTACTCACCAGCACCAAAATCTACTGTATTTGAGGCTGAGATAGGAAAGGGTAGGCGTAAGCACTGCAACATGTTTTAAACCACAAACTAGGGAAACATTAAAAAAAAAATAATAGATGACTTGTATATTTTGGGGTCCTAATAATACCTGTATTATTTGATGAAAGAATTATATGCTGCAGCAGAATCAGGATTTCCTTGGTTTAATGGCTGTATGCAAATACTGGTAATAGCAACCCATTTTTTCTGCCACAATTATGGCTGCATTCAGGTCTTGCCTATGCTGATATTAATCCAGAGTAACTACAGTGCAGTATTGATTTATGTGAGAGTAAAGGAGGTTAAGATATACTCTTTAATTATTCATTGTGTTTCAGTGTTAGGGTGCTTGGAAGGGAGGAGGAGAAATGCTTTTAAAAAGTTATTTTTATGTAATAGCATTTTCATATTATTACATTAAATACATTCACGAGCAATATCTGAGTCATAACATAAAACTGTCAGAGTTAATCTATCTCTAATCCCATACAATATGCTGTTTGTTCTTTATTTCTTTGCAAGGGCAAGAACAATTTATGTGGTTCTTCCCCAGATCAGGAATAACATGTTTAACATAACATTATGTGTACAGCTCACAAAAGTAGGGCTTAGAATTAGCACTTAAAACTTGTTACAACAAGAAACCATAGAAAATAATAGCGTTTTACTTTGGCTGGATTTGTATGTTTTCTTTTTGATCTTTGCACAGGTTGTTGGACTAACATTGTCTCGGGGTCTGGATGAACTTGCCCTTATCTACTTGGCTACGATTCAAGCCATTGCTGTAAGCCATTTTAAGAGCATAAAAGAATAAATGAATTGTCTCATGTTCTGGGGCAGACTGATCATTCCCTTCTGCTAAACAGATATCTAATAATAGATGAATTCACTTAATGGACTTCTTAAAGGAACAAGATATTGTTTATCCACATTGGTGACGACTCCCGACTGTAAGATAATCAACAGACTGCGGAGAAAATGTTCCCCTAAAAAGTTTTCTCATGGCAATTCTGTAAATGGAGCTTTTGCCTCTAGAGCAGATGTGAGGAAAGAGGCTGATACTATATGGGGCAGCATTAACATCATGGGCTGTCAGAGGGAAGCTGAGAAAGTGGAAAAAAAAAAGCTTTGGCAATTCTATGAAGGGACTTGCACTCCCCTGAAATGTCTCAGCTTCAGATTGTTCCTAAATCCACGGATTTCCCCCACTTGCCTGTTAGATGAGTCAGAACTCTGTACCACAGCGAGTCGGAGTGGGTCTGTGATTCAGTTCATAACACTACAGACCGACCAGACCAGATCTCATTCCTCCCTCGCTTTCCCTGCTGCAAGGCGAGCTGTAGCCTCGTGCGTCGCGTTTCCAACCCGTGGCTGTGTTTCTGTAAAAGCAGACAGAGGGACTGTCTTTATGAAAATGTCCTTGATGTTTGCTAACGTTCAGAGATGGATAATTTTATTGGAATACTTTTGTTTCTGCCCTGATTTTCTCTGGAACCCAGGATTTCCAGTTCACAAGAAGTACTATTTTGAAGTGAAAACCTGGGTCAAAGAAGTTGTTTTGAAACCCTGGTGCAGGGTATTTTCAATGAGGCGTGCTATCCCCAGGCATTTGGTGACTGAAATCGGCATTCCTTTGACATCCTTTTTGTGATTTTTTTTTTATTTTTTTTTTTTAAAAAAGTTTGTTGAACTTGAGGTGTTTTTGCAAAACATTAACAGTTTGATGAATTGGGGAGTTTTCCTGACAAAACTCTATTCAGTTGGAAAACTTCCAAACTCCTCTACTGGTTAAACAACAACTTTGCTAGGCTGGGTCAGCCATCTGGGATATAGAGGGTGGGCGGCTGCTGTAAATTTACTGTGAATTGTACATCTTATGTGTTAACCCTCCCTCTTCAGCAAATAACGAGAACTTAACCCCAGCCTGGAATTCATTGCTGTGAGTTTTGATCCTTTTTAAGATGAATGTAGCTTGGTTATACCTGATGCTTCAGTATAATCCCTCCATTTAAATAAGAATGTCTAGGAGAGTTTAAACAATGCCAGCGACTGATATTGCCCCCTGAAAGAAACTTCGAACAGGTGCTCCGTTATTATATTGTGCTAACAAAGTGGAAACGTTCTCTGCTGGAAATCCTGGGAAAGTCACCTATTATCTCATTATATGATACAACTCAAATTTTATCATGAGACACAAATATGGTGTTGAACACTAAATTCAGCGTCTGCATATCTTTTTGATAGATAATCGCACTGATAGATTTAATATAAAAAGGCCATAATGTAGTTTTCGTGGTAAGTTAACAGAAATTCATTTTTCTTAAAACCCTGTTGAAACAGTAACTAAAAAGTAGACAGAGTAGACTTGGTTTTGACTCAATGTATTTACTAACTCCTAATGTGATACCTAAGAAATTTAATTCTCCTCCCATACTCCGTCACTCCCAATTTTAGCTTCACTTTTGTTGAAGGAAACAGTTCTTGTTCAGGACAGCCCCAATCCTGTACCATTCGCTGTCTTCAATGGGTGCAAGATAGACTTCAAACCTAAGGAAAAATCCTGTAAAAAGTGTAGGCCTGCTCACAGAATGTTAATCTCTCGTTTTCTTTTCAGCAGGAGACGCTTTTTTCTTTTTATATAAAATTTGCATTTGAAGCCCCTCAATTTGCATTTTCTCCAATCCAGGATTAAATTAGTCCCCCCCCCCACACACAGTGAAATAGGTCTGGCTTTAATTTAAATTGCTATGTGAATACAATTTTCCAGGCAGGTAAACACAAAATAATTTTCACAGCATGTTCTTTCTCAGGGTCTTTGACGTGTGTATGTTGTGAGAGAAGTTGTTAATAAATTTGAATTTCAGAAGTAGTGGAAAAGAATATCCTTTTAACTATTCATTGCAAAAATGCGATGCAACAGTTAGACAGATGAGAACATGATCAGAGATATAATTGTAGCCATCGAGCCCGTTCTGAGGAGACAGACTCTTTTTAGAGCGGTTTATTTTTCCATAATTAAAATTGTGGCTGTGTGATTTGGAAATTAGCCCTCTGTGTCAATAGGGAAGCGATGGATTTAGTCAGCTGGTGTTGCGGCTGCTAAAGTTCCTCATAACCGCTTGCCTGAAAAACCAAAATACGTTGGAAGGCCTGTCCAGTGTGGTGCCAGTCATTCATAGTGAACGTCTCCGGTCTGATGAAACTCTGCTAGCTTCAATTTTCAGTAGCTTTTATTTGCAGAGGGGTTTATTGCAGGCTACAGACCTCTTAATGAACTTGCAGCGTAGCATAAATAAAACTGAAACGACGGTTTGTGAAAACTTTGACCAGATTGAATTTTGTGGGGGATCTACCTACAAAGAGTCAGCTTGGGCAAAATTTTGGCTTGAACTTGGCGTTTTGTCAAGTCTGAGCTTCAAAATTAACTTCCAAGGTATTATAAAGAGCTGGGAATTACTTTTGGACAAATATTTTGTCAAAGAAATGGAAAATGTTCTTGTGAGAGGAAAGAGGGAGAAGGTTGACTTCAGCGAGTAGTTGGAGGCAAGCAAAGCAAACAAAAAGAGAAAAGATTTTTTTAAAATGGCAAAGCGAAGCAGAACACCGAGCTGTTCTAATTTGAGTTTCTCAGAATGGAGACTGTAACTGAAAAGTTTAAAAATATGCCTACATTTTAGATGTTTCAATTAATCCAGGCATGAAATGGAACGTTTTATTTTGCGCAGGGCAAAGGCCAAGAGAAATAGTTAAGCCAATACAAAATCCTTCAGGTTTTCCTTTTTGCTGAAAAGACAGAAAATACGGATCTTTATTTGCTCCTTTTTTTGTTCTGTTTTGCTATTTGGCTTCCAAATTGAAATCTCTTTACTGAGAGTGATTTTCAGATGCTGTTATGCAAAGTAAATAGAAGGTTTTGGTGAGGATGTCTTTGCCATGTAGATTTTAGTTCTGGATCTGGAAATGTTTTCCGTGCTCTGCTGCGCTTGGTCACAAACAGCTGCTTATCACTGCCGGCAATTTTTCCTGGTGCCCATTTCTGTGTCTTCTCGTAATCCCTGTCTTCACCCTTGTCGGTACTTCCCTGTAAGCCCCGTTTCCCCCTGTTATTGTGTACTGGTATGTTTTCACTTCTTCAGCCAGCCCCAGGATGTTTATCGCAATGCGCTGTGCCCATGTATTTCCCACTTCTTTGTGCCATCTGTTTGATTTTTCTAGTTCTTAATTACAATGCCTGTTCCTGGCTGGAAGTTAAGCAGGTCTGTTCCCAGCCCTCAGGTTACTGGTAGGGGCAGTTAGTATCATTCTTTTTAGAAGTATCATTCTTTTTAGCAAATTGTGCTTTAAGATCTGTTCCTGTGGCTGCTCTCCTGTGCTCATCTGGGTTTTTTGTTTTGTTTTGTTTTGTTTTTTCCCCCTGTTTGAAGTTAGGAACAAGACATATTTTGGAAACTATGGAGGCTGCAGGGCATCATATCAACACGCTGTTTCTGTGCGGTGGGCTGAGCAAGAACCCTCTCTTTGTGCAGATGCACGCTGACATTACTGGTAAGTTAGAGGAAGTGTGGGGAAAGGAGTGTAAACTACTTTATTTTAGGTGGCTAAATACTTTGTCTTTGGAAAAACAAATACTTTCTTTATATAGAACTGTATTTTGCTGGTTGGCCAAAAAGTGTGTAATGAAATGTTACTTCCTGCAAGACTGGATTTCCTGAAATTTAAAGGCATTTGAATACCGCAGAGATGCGGTGCAAACAAAGCTCCATATGTCATATTGTTAGAAAACAGATTTCTGGAGAAACCTCCAGCGTGATTTCTAATCTGTGGATCTTAGACTTGCAGATAGAATAAATATAAAAACTTTGTATGGAATTTTTAAAACCGGTATGTATAAATTGCATGTCAGAGATGTTTCTTACTCTCAAATTTTAAAACATTTTTTGAAACATTCTATAGAAATGATTATAGAAATACAAGAAGTTAGTTAGACAAGGATAATGCCCAGTACATTTTGTGACCGTTTGCATAAGATGTGTTTTACTAAAACCTCTATTAGCTTCACCCTATTTGAATTGGACTTCTCCTGACACGTCCTGCTCTTGCTGGACATCAGGCCCGTTATATACAGTAATTCTTTTCTGAATTGCTTCCATGTCTGTATCATTAATATGGTTTAGGGGACAATTTCTGGATTCTTGCTCCTGCATGGTGTTCCAGTTGGTTTTGTAGAATTCCTGGTGGGTGGAAGGTCCTAGATATGTAGTTCATTACAAGAGGAGGTCTCAGGCTTGCCCAGTATTTTTGCTCTCCCTTCAGCCTGTGTGCATTGGACATCTTAGCACACCTGTGAGTCAGTTGAATATACTTTAAAAAATGTGGAAAAAATAACAAAATTTAGTGTAAAGGACTTCAGAGAAACTTTGAATGATGTGTGTTTTGGGTGTATTTCAAATTAAGACCAGTTGAGCTGTCACGAATAAAGTTTAAGGCTCAGATTTGGGGCATTTGGTCTGGAGATCTGACTTGCCCTAACATCACACCACACTTCATAACCTTGATGCAGGAGGGAAGATGAAAATACGCTTGATGTACTTACCTGAGATGAAAACAGAAGTGGAGAAGCAAAAAGCATAATGCCTATTGACCTTAAAATTCACTAAATACATTGTAGTCAAAGTGACGCTTTCTGTTTGTGACAAATGATGTTGTCAAGTCCATGCCTTTCCTTGTATAATTCAAATGTTTTAGGTGAATTTCAGCTGCACGTAGAGTTGGGATGCTGGTTCACGATGTGTAAAATAAAAGCTCTGTGAAAAGGTATTCTGATTAAAATGTAATCAGAAGTTCTTTGACTGTAACTAATGGCCAAGTACAATTCAGTACAAAAAGGCCTTTTTGCAGTCTGGAGTTCTCCCCCATTTGTAAAATCAGTGACTGACAAGGGATGTCAGAGTTCATCTCACTGAAATGCTCTTGGTTATGTTGAACTCATTAGAGCCTATCAGATAAAATAACTAACATTCCAGGATCAATCCCCCATTCTTTCCTGAAAAGAAAAAAATCTGAATATATTATTGTTAGCTGCAAATGCCCATGACTCAGCCATGCAGACATCCAATAGATAATTTTGCAGGCCACTTAAAAAGTATCTTGATCTTTTTGTTTGCCTGGTAAGAGTTCTGTATTCATTCTGATGTTGTGAGAAATGCACAGTAAATTTTAGAGCACACTGAAAATTGCGTACTGCTTCAACGCCTGGCAAACAGCCGTGTAGCTGCAAGCTTGATTTTTAGATTTTCTATTCCAAGTTGACCCCAGTCCTGAGCTGTGGTCCGTTTGAGCTGGAGGAATGCTCAGGTGACTGATCCTACACTAATGTTTTTATGGTGGGTTTGTTTGGTCAGAGAAATTTACGGGAAGCTGTAATTACAGTAGTTCGCTGTTAGTAGTCATTCCAGTAATCAAACAACAAGGTCGCACTGTATGCCCGTCACTCTGCCTGTGCCAACTGTAGGAAGAAATGGTGTAACGACCACTGCGGTACCTTTCTGTCACGCACTGAAAGACGGTTGTAAGGAGCTTTACCCTGGTGGAAGAGCGCAAAGTTAGCATAGTGTAACTGGATGCCTGGGGTGCAAGGTGAATTTGCTTTGTATCGATAATTGTTTCATATATAGATAGTTTTATTTCTCATTTTGAAAAGTGTGTATTTGCATTTTCCTCCGTAGGGCTTGTTCATGGCTCGCTTTAGATCTTCCTCCAAATTTCACCTCCTTGTAATCTTACAGTTGGCTGTAAGGAGCAGCACTTTTTGGGGCATAATGTCGTTGAGGCTATTCACAGAAGGAAGTCCTCCTCCCACCACTGTGTTTGCATCATCATTCATTGAATGAAATTCTCTCAGTAATGGAAACTTAGAGACATGCCTAATACCGTAGAAATATTCAATTTTTTTTTGGCTTAATGAGGATAAGCATCTAAAGTGCAGCTAGAAAAGTATTTAGACTTATGCTATTGTTTTGGATTTTTGAGGAGAATTAAGAAAGCAGGCTGATTTCTACATTTCTATATTTTCTACTGTTTCTACACTAGCAATATGGGTCTTAGAAAACTGTGTGAACTGAGGGGGAAGGTATGTTCACGATAATACCCACGGGTGATGAAACAATAATTTTTAATTGTACTTCAGAATATATATTGAGTTTGTTTGTTTGTTTTTCCAGTGTTTTAATATTGTTTTCGAGTTATCTTGCACAATTTGGAAGACAAGACTTCTCTTATTAATTCATACATATCTTGTGAAAGTTTACTAGTTGTATTTTCATGTCTTCCAGCAAAACCAGACTGGCTTTGTTGGCTCTACATTTAAAAATAAACACAAACAATCTCTTCTTTTTTTTTCCTTGCAAAAGAAACAAAAAGGGTACCACCCTGTTTTCCCCTCAAGGTCAACTTTTAATAGGCACGTGGGTTTGGAGGGTGTGGGTAACAGGTCTATACCAAGCCCTTTGTGATAAATAGCCGGTGTCAAAGATCTGGGGTTTGTTCTTTGGATGCTTTATGTTCTGCATTAATATTTCACTGAAATAATGCTATTTAAATTCTGCCTTTTTCTTGGAGTCTGGAACAGCAGAGCAGAGAGATTTACATTAATCTACAGTAGACTGTAGCGCTGAATGGAGTGGTGAACATGGTTTTCAAGTCCTTTCTGATTCCTTTTTTCTTTGTCTATTTTTTGCTTTAATTATTTATTGTGCCGCTAGTGCAGTACTGCTATATTCTTCCTAACAGAGGCATGGCTTTTTCTTGTATAGGCAAGCCTGTTGTCCTGTCCAAAGAAGTGGAGTCTGTTTTGGTGGGTGCTGCTATTCTCGGAGCCTGTGCTTCTGGGGATTTTGCATCTATACAGGTATGCAGTGCCTGGGTTTGGGTTTTTTTTTTTTCAGTTTGAATGCATCTTGTATTTTGACATTTGGCACCATGCACAGACTTTAATTCATGTGGAAAAGTTTGTACGTTCCATGCAGCCGGACAAGAGCCAGCATTGCTTTCTCTCCACCCTCCTTTTAACTCCATATGTTATTTAGGTGTACTGAAGATTCATTTGTCTTTTGACTGTAGGGACATGCAGGTAGAAGCTGCTGTCTATGAAGTTAGGCCATGTAATTTTGCAGACAAAAAAGGGAATTTGGCAAGGCTCTGATCCTGCAAGAAGGTCACACTTTCATCTCAGTTATATTTGTCCTACTTTCCTTCCTTCGTATTGAGAAATGTTAAACAGAAGAAACAACATACCACTATTTATGCAGTAAAAAATGACACACCTATACCTCTTGTCTTGCCCACAGTGAATGCAGAGTTAATAATGAGGATGGAACTTCATGTTTATTCATGTTATTTCAATCCACTGACAGTTGTAGCAGTGAGACTTTTATGTTCAGTGGATCGGGCAAAGCATGAGTTAGCTGCATTTATATAAACAACAGCAGTATAAAAGAAATGTGAAGAAGGATCTCTGTGCCCAAAATCCTATCTGTTTTCCCATCTGGCAATTCCACCAGTATAAGACATGTCCTCTCTTCATGCTACATCCAGTTGGACAGAATTCTTTATCAAGATGGTCCCTAGATAGATTTTTCTTTATAACATCAGGCACAGATATTTGTAGTTGAAATTTTGCACAAAAATGTATCTGAATGTATTTTATGAATAGGGAGGTCAGCTTCTCAACCTAGTTAAACGATGCAGTTCTACTGGAATCAATAAACAGCTCAACATAAGCTGAGGAACTGGGCCATGTTTGGCATTTTTCAAAATGTGAAATTTCCAATTGTGAATATTCTACACTGTGGTATAGGTTAGCAGGAAGAACATTTTCCTTTAATAAGAATTTTTCCATTAAAATTAATCCCATTGCAGCAAATACATAGTACAATATATACCTCTATTTAATAATTCCAGTGCTTGTAAAGAGAACTTCTTTTAATAAACGTAATTTCAATAGCAGCTTTTGGTGACAAGACTTCATATTTAATTCCTACTCTTCTGCTAATCTGCCTTCAAATACACAGATATTTCATTCCAAATTTAAGATGTTTTGCACTATTATGCAATAACTGAACATCTCAAAACTGGTTTCATTGTCTTTCTACATAACCATTAGTAAAATCTAGTGCTGTGAAGTTTTCTGTAATGTGCTTTTATATAATCTTAGTGTATTCATTTACCTTTAGTTTTTATCCCTGCCCTTATATATCAAAATCTTTCAGAAACATACCCAGTAATGTCAGAACAGATACATATATTTTATACATACATTCATACATGTCAGTCTCCATAGCCTGCTCCTTCAGTGAAACTAGATCCTTTGAACCAGTCATGTCACAGACTCTTTAATTTAAAAAGCGTGTGCTCTTTTACTGTTACGGTATGTCAGGAGGTACCTGCCTCTTTGGTTATGGGAATGGTTTTTGGCTTGTCATAACCACAGAGCGGGTTCTGTGGGTCTTCCCGGAGTAAACTTCTCCAAAGGGCTTACCTGTGACTGTCGGGAGCCGGACTTCATGGATTTTTATGCTCCCTTCCCATTTCTCCTTGAATCAAGTAAATTAATACCAGTACAAGAAGAAAAATAATAAATACAAATTACAATCCAGTGCCTCAGCACCACATAAGGAGTCTGGTTTCCCAAATGCAGCCTCTGCCTTTTTCAGTACTTCAGCATCTCTTTGTGTAAGGTCTGGTTCCAGGGGTTCTGCTGCTCAGCAGGAGAGTTTCCTTTTGTTTCACTGCGTTACATGGGCTTCCCTGGGATATCTCTGAAACGGAAAAGGGGAAAATAGTTTGGAAGCTTCTGCTATTATACGTCCCGCTGGGCATCTGTAGCATGTTTCTTTCCCTCATGCTGCCTGTGGTGATCACTGGGAGCCAGGTGAGGCCCTGAATCCTACTCAGGGTGCCACAACATCTCTGCAGCGTGAGGAAACCACCCACTAAGTGTTTTGGCTTAGTGTATGTTCAGATTGTCATTAAAGAGGTGCCACCTGTGGGAATATCAGTTGTATCATGCAGCAAATATGTTAGATTTTGTAAACATATTTTTTAAATAATTCAGCTACATGGGATCAAGAAACAAGAAACTGAATAAAAGTCTTTTGGGGGGCAGGGAGGTGTAAATGCATATAGCCTTCTCTTACATTTATTTTTCTAACACATCTTCCAAAACAAACTTTTCTGAGAGGTGCTGCTGCAAACATTTGGCATCGTTGTAGTCTTTGCAAATGATAGAGGTTATTACCTGTCCTCTAATAGATGGTTTGTGCTTAATTATTGTGCTTTCCAAGGCTCTTTGTTTGCTTAGTCTAATAGTAAAGGAGAAAATTGTGGGGTTTTTACCCATAACTTCTTTCCGTATGTCTATGGTTGTTTGAAGGGGAATTTTTACTGTGTTTGTCCCAGTGACTGGTCACATTTCTCAGAATGATTTTTGGCCATTTCCACTCAGTGTCAAAACCAAAACGCTTAAAAGCTATCTGGTTTTCATGGGTTGGCTGTTCTCCATTTTCTAAAACTCAAGCATCTTGAGGACAGCTTGAAAATAGCACCCAAAGCCGGGATCCCTCAAAATCATTTCTGATAATCTTAGTCCGGCTTTACCAGTCCTGCTGACAAAAGGACTGGCTGCTGAACAGGCACGTAAAACCCACTAGCGATAAGCAATAGCAGTAGCGCTGCCAGGCTTCTGCCAGGGAATCTCGTACGGAAGTATGTGCATGTGTGCTGCGTACTATGCGCACAATGAGTGATGCTTCGGGGTGCTGGTGAGCCTACGGCGCAGGGCTGTTCTTGTGTCTGCATGCTAAATCGGAGGCTTTGGGGGTGTAACGAGCATTAGGTGGTAGAGCTGACCTGCTCATGCATTCTGTCAGCATAGGGGTTTTGGGCATGGGGCAGCCAGGTCAGAGCCACTGCTCCAGCAGTCTGCTCTTCACTCAGAAAATGCAGACACACAGAAGATCCTCAAAATCTACCAGGGCATCACTTTTCAACAGAGGAAGGAAAACATGGGTCATCTAGGGAAGACCCAACTCTATGGTAACCTTATACAGTAATTAGAGCTAGGCTTTATTTAGCTTAACCGTTAAGAAGTGCATTGGAATTGGATGGTATTTCCTTAAGGGTAAAGTATGTGGCTGTGGTGGTTGCTGTTACTCTCATATTCCTGTACTATCCTGATGCTTAGTCCCATGGCATTCTGCCACTGGGATTTGGAAATGGGGAAGTATCTGCTTCAGAGGAGGATGGTTTTTCCAAGGACAGGCAGCTTACTTACCTACATATTGCTGTATGATGAACCCAGTCAGAAATGCACATGAGACAAGAGGATTCTCACCCTTCACTTTCTTGGGCAGTTGGTCATAGTGGCCGGAACGCTAAAGAGCTTTTCCTCTGTCCTTTGGTATCCCTAAATCAGTTTCTTCTCACAAAGAAACAAGCACCAACGCACCTCCTGTCTCTTTTCACTTTCTATACTACAGCAGGACTATTTGCAGGATGCAGCATTTTATTCCAAATCTCAATTTTCGTATCTTTTTATTCATATTTTGAGTAATTTGTGGAGCAAAGGTTTTCATGCTTTCTATTGACCACATCTGTATTAGTACCAAAATCTCTTCATTATGCTGAGCCTTTACAAAGAAGCATTGGAAATGAAGGTTATTGCAAAATTTGTAACCATACAGGTTAATTTGCTAGATTATAGTGTGGTTTTAAAAGCTCAAGCCCCTTGAAGCTGCAATTTCATCTTTAGGTAATTCTATCAAGGAAAGATTTATAACCTCCATCTCTCGTGCCTGGTCACCATATGTTGTTGCTTCAAAGAATGTTGACTTCCCTGTTTTCCTCTTCATTTACTCTCTCTGCATTTTTCTCCTCTGTGGTAAAACTGAATTAAAACAATTGGTCTATCCAAAAAAGAAAAAAGAACATGCAGTGTGGTGAGTTCTTCCCCATTTCATCTTTTGGTTATTTAGTCTCTAGAATCTCTGGAAAGGGGAGAAAATCTTCTGAATTTCTTCTCTCAATTTGGGTTATTTTTTCGTTTGCCCCTACAAGTGCGACACCTTTTTTCTTTTAGCGGTTTTCTTGTGTCTTGATTGTTGTGCCTGTGAACCGTAGCACCGCCTGGCTGGGTCACAGAAGACAGCGCTGTGTAAAATAGTATGACATAAAGATTTTTGAAATATACACGGTATTTTGGGGGTTTGGATTTTTGAAATATGTGCTGCATTGAATGAAATAACCTTAACATTGCTGGCTTAGATGGGTCAATTTATTGGTTCTAGCCATTCCTTTCATGCTGAGCAGCAGGACCGTGGTTTTCTATGTGATTGTTTCTGTAGCAAAAATATAGTTTCCGGTTTAGCAAGCCAGCAATTCCTTCTCAGTAAAAATGTTCAATAAATAAATGTCAAAGTTTCCAGTATATCCTCGTTACTCTGCCTCACTTGTATGTAATTGAAAATGGGAAGAAGGTGCTGTTTGATTTGGCAGTCATCCAGCTCTTTTTTTTTTTGGATAACCTACGCTTTGGGACAAAGCTGTACACCAGGGAACAGGATTATTGCCTTATAAAATCCTGCAGCCCACTGCCTATTCCTTAATTGCATATTAAAGCAATTAATAAAATTACCTGTATGAAACCAGTTTACCAGATTTATTTTGGATTTGCTATCTTAACGTGGGTCATTCTTACTGGCCGAAATGAAACTTCATGTGGTTTGCTATAATTCCTTTTACTGGTAACTTTCTGTAAGCAGCTTTCTGTAATCATTATTGGTGTGAAACAATGAGCTAGAAATCAGAGTCTACATGACTACAAGATTTTTCAGGTAAAAAATTGACTTTTAAGGGAGATGTGGTCTTTTCTTTGTTAGTTTTGGTTGTTATGCAAGTTGGTGGTATATCCTGCAAAAAGATAGGGAAAAGCTTTTTCATTGTTTTTATAAAGCGGGTTGGAGGTATAGAAAAATTAGCCTGATTCTATAGAAAGAGGTGTTAGGTAATTACCTAATGTGGATTAGCTGAATTATTTAGCAGCAGTAGCAGCTGAGCAAGTGAAGTACCCCTTAGGTACAATTTGCATCCCTGGAAGCGGCCCTAGAAGCTATGTGGATCAAGATCACCTGGCTCACCTTCAAGAGAACAGACACAGAGCCCATACCTATGAGGAAGATACATTGCAGACAGGGCTGTGAAGTTATGATGGTGCAGGGGTGGCGATTCACTTACAACCCAGTACTAAAGGAACTTGAAAGAGTTTTGTTTGTGCACTGCTTGATTATGCTTAATTTAATGGACATCTCCTCTCAGTTGTCTAAGGAAGTTATTGGGTGGTGTAGCACAGAGGATAAAATCAAATAACAAAACCCGCAGATAACACAGGGTTTGTAAAGATCGGTTGGGAAGAACATGCGATATTCAGTGTATTCGTCTCCTAACAATGAAAATGTCAGAGACTATCATGACGGTAGAGAAGTTCTTCAGTGCAACAGTTAGTCCACAACGTCAGTGATGGTCCAACTGGCAAGTGTGAGTAGACATTTCATAAGAACACCCATAAATAGTACTGGGACATATTCAACATTTCTGCTGACAGAACTGGAGGGGTTTAGCCCATTTCCATTTCTGGATCAGGCAGTCTCTGCTGTAATTTTGTTCCATTTATTTCCATGGACGTGCCTCAGTTGATGATCTGATCCTCTGTTCCTCTTCCAAAGCATTACCTGTCAGGTCATGGATTGAAATTAATACAAGCGTCTTGTTGATTTCCATATTTTCAAAAGCAAGAACCGAGTGAAAGATCAGGGAGGGGATAGGTTTTTCCTTAGAAATGGTAATAACTTGGGAAATCAAAAGAGGAAATAAAATGACTTCTCCCTGTTGAGTTCGGGAATGTTGCCTTCCCTCATCTCATTAAAAATTTAAAGTGCTCTTGTTTTTGAGCAGGGTGAATTAGTAATTAAGTGCTATAATCAACTTGTGTAAACATAATATTGAAGGAGAGCAGCAAATTAATCATTTCGTTGGCTTGCCTTACCCAATTAATGCACCTTTTAGTAAAGGCCTTCCTGCCCTGTTGGGATGTTTTTTTTTCTCCTGTTCCCTTAATCAGAGGATTTTGGAAAGGCAGAGAAAGGAGGCGGTTGTTCTTAGGCACCATACTGTACACAAGGAGTGTGTTGCGGTGCTGTGATCTTATCTTCCTTTTCTTCAAAAGCTCCAAATTTGTACATGTACAGTTTGAGCCCAGGCTTTAGTTGAGACCATCCTTGGGCAAGGCTAGGTGACAGCTCTTGCTTTTCCGAGTAGTTTGTTGGCTGGCTATGGCCTCTTCATCAAAGAGATTTTTTAAAAAATTCCTTCCTGAATTGTATATGATCAGTCTCAATTGACAGGACACATGTACTGTCACTCCATAAAAAAAAAAAAAAAAGACTTTAAATTTCAGTGCATAGCTTACCTGCTGTTAGAGACAGTATTCTAACGGTGAAAAGAGCTGAATCTTCACTCTCCATTCATTTGATGTTCTCTCACTTCTGACTGGCAGCAAAGTTATTCAAGCGACGTCACGGACAGTTCATGATCTGGACCCTGCTGCTTGCTGAGAACCAAACTGTTTTCCTCGTCAGCAGCTAAGATGTTTGATGGCTGTGGAGTGTACTTGCAGCTAACCAGGCCTGGGCTCAAAGCAGTGACTTGGCAGTAGAACTCTGTTCCTTTACCTCTTTCCTTGGTGTTTTGACACTGAAATACATCTTTGCCTGATTGAAAGTTTTTTTTTTTTTCTTGTGTAATAAAGTTAGATTCAATATGGCATGCATGAAACCACCAAGATACTGGCAATGCCTCTGGCTTTTGTATAGAGTCAGCTGCCTTCTTACCAGAAATCTTTAGAGAAATATAGATGAGAGAGAAAAATTAAAAGGCAGTGATTTGATGGCCACTGTCCAGTTCCTTGTGGCCTAGTGTTTATGGTACAAAGAGTGCCTTTTTAGTTAGCATATTTTGGCCTTACTGTCAGAAGTCTTTGCAGTAAGGGTAAAAAGTGGATGAATCACAACTACTCTTTTGCCCTGAAGATGATCCTTCTGTATTAAAGCTGAGAAATATAAATGCTTGTCTGTCTCTGCCAGGCACAGAATGAGCTTTCAATCAGTTTGAGAGTGTGATTTTTTTTCACTTTTCAAGCCGCAATAAATATACAGAAGCATTTCTACTTTGTTTCAGCTGACTTTAGTGGACAGTATTTCCATATGGTTGGAAATCCTCTCTTGGTGGGAGTTAAATCACACATCCAAGCACCACCACTTAGGGAGTCAAACAGCTGAGATGTGGCCGTAGCCGATAGCACGACGCTTTCACAAAAGTGCTAAGAAAAGTACCCTCTGTCTTGTTGCTGTTTACTGACATGTGATACTGGTTGACATCTGTTGCCCTTCTCATTTGAGGACTGTTTGCTTTACTAACTTTAACATTTCCACATTGCTATGCTGTTGAAGTGCAGATACACAAATCTCCTTGGAGTCCCCTAGGTCCTTTTATGAGAAGCGGAGCTGCCATCATTTGATATCATCCTGCTGGCTGCCTTTTATATTGGAGTTGAGAGAAATAACTCTGTTGCTGTTAAACGTCTTGGTGAAGTGCAATGTCTAATGCTATATGTTGTCATACATTTGATGTATTATCAGATCTGTACATGCTGTACAGTAGTGTTTGGTTCATTGTCACATTAGATGATTTGTAGTCGTTTTATATCACTTGAAATTATTACAGGTAAAAACTTGTCTAAGAAAATGTCAAAGTTTGTTATAGCAGGTCATATAGCTACTGAAATGACGGATGATCTTAGTCTGTATTCATAATGCAAAAAATGCAAAATTCTCAGTTAATGTAAATCAGTATTGCTCCAGGATTTCAGAGGAGTGACACCAGTTTACTCCAGTGCCCTGATCCAATCAAGCACTTAGGTACATCATCTAACTTTCAAGTAGGCAAGAAGCTCAGTTGAAGATAAGCAGGACTGCCCACGTGCTGAAATGCTTTACTGGATCAGAGCCCAAACAGGAATGTGACACACAGTTCACTGGTAGATTACACATCTTGAAATGATAAAGGCTATTACAGCTCTTGCAATTGGTTCATATTATTTCCCATTCAGAAACAAGCTGTGGATGCTATAGGTAATAGGATACAAAGGCGGTGTCTTTTGTTAAGCACTGTCCTTTTGTGGAAATTTAGCATGCTCCATTTTAAATGTCATCCAGTACGCAAATGTTCAGATTTGGAATTTCTCAGTAACTCTTCAATGACAAGGAAAGGCAGCTGCAGTAAGTCAAGGGTAATATATTGGCTATAACAGAACTACCCATTTACATTAGCCAAGTATCTGGCACAAGTACTAAAGTTGGAAGCAACAATCTCAGAAATCCAACACTTAAAGATCTGGCCATATTATTTTTCTAGAAGTAGGTGGTTTAATGAAATACCACACTAACGAAATGAAATGAAACGTGGCCTTTTATTTGGGCATCAGTGGAAGGAGATGGGGCTCCGTGTGTTGGGATATCAATGTGACTTACTTGTTTATTAATTCTGTCTGAAATTGGTGATAAAGATTTTATTACTTATTTTTTACGTTTATGAGGATGGACTGAAAAAGACATAAAGACCTCTCAGATGTTCAAATGACCGAAGAAATCTATTTAATCCTCTGTCTTTATGCTGAAGGCGCAGCCGGCTTTGCGCATTGGCATAGCTCCATTGACTTCACCTGAGTTCTGTCTCGTGCGTGCACATACCCGATTACCATATTAGAAGCAACCGTAGGAATCCAAATACAGTCTCTTCTGTCTGTAGGCTCAATGTGTAGATTGTCGTGCCTTTTAGCTTTTAATAAGCTCACATTAGCTGATGTTGGCAATGAATAAGATTTAGTGTTTTGTTAATCTGCAGAAGTTGAGACTTACTAAACCAGTGGTATTCTTCTCATCTGTCAGAAGCCCAAAACCTGGCAAGCAGGAGAAAATATGCTGCCTAGAATAGTTCAGGTTCTGCTGCTGCACATTTTTGTAACAAACCATGAAATGGCCATGGTGGGGTTTGTCTAAGGAAGATATACAATTAGTTGATTATTTTTTTTCAAGCGGACTGAGACTAAGACAAGCTTGCAGAACTTGTTTAATAAAATCACAGCCTCACAGTTTTTCTAGCTTCCTGGCCCTGTCTTTTCTTGAGGAAAACCATAAATATGAGGAAACCATAAATGTGTCTTTATAGTAGATAGTTTTTTTTTAAATGTACTGTGATCCATCTCTTTTCTATTTTAAGGACAGATTTTACCCACATACTCAGAGACATAGCTGAAGTCATTTGGACCTTGGAGTCGCCTTCTGTCCAGGCCATTTAAGCAGGGAAAAGTGTGATAGCAATATTTTATAGAAAGGATGAGTACAAAGGAGGATACCATGGGTCTTTTGTAACTGTCAGTAGCCAGTAGGTCCTTTTCAGAGCGTCTTGCTTAAATGATGTTTGGGATGTCAAACAAGCTAAAGTCTCTCTGCCCTCACCTCTTCAATAGCTGAGCAGAACAACCTTCAAGTTATGCACTGGAGAATTGGAAACTCAATCTGGCTACATTGTGAGATTAATTTTCCATCTGGGATTTGCACTCTTGCTATGTCAGCACAGGGGATCAGACTGTTCTGTGGCAAAGCACAAGCATGTAGAGTCACAGCACTAGCTGTCTGAAATGCTTGAGGGTTTTTCACAATAAATTTTTTGAAGGACATTATGATCACTTAGTCATGGGATTTGATGCCAGTAGTTCATACCACCAGGACCTACTTTTGCCACCCTATATTTGAAGAAGTTTTATAACTTACATGTACTATGTTGTCCTTTCTCTTGAAGATGTCTTAGAGGGGTTTGTTGCTCAAAATTTGCCCTATCTGTATAGTTTAACAAGACTGTTTACTGTCTAGGCATTACCAATGCATTTCATGTTATTGTGGTTAACAGTAAAGACATTTTTCTTTGTTCCCTTTCGTATAATAATGGAGCTGAAATGGTAAAGGAGAGATCCCATAACCTGTATTTGTTTTATTAGCAATAGAATGCAGTTGCTTTATTAGCATACTCGCTTTCCTCATCCTCAGAATTGAAATCCAATTCTCCTTCTCCTTTCTTCGGTCAGCTCAGTCATAGGTTCTTGTTTCCTGGGTTTCTTGGATATAGACATATAACAACCATTCCCAACCCTTGCTTGCTTTCTTGTTTCAAAGCAACTTTTCACACCCGGTGTGCTTAGACATTTCTGAGGCACAGTTTGATACAAGAAATTGGACAGTGACATGTGGAGAGAATCCATATGAAACTGCTTCATGGCTCTGTTTTGTTTTTGTTGGGACAAGTGTTCACGTAATGATTAGCAAGACCATAATTGTCACTCTTGAGGGAAATCTAGGCAGAAAGGCTAACCACCAAGTGGGTATGGAAAAGCATAAGTTGCAGATTTTTGCACAAAGATACTCCTCCAAATGAGGGCTGAAAAACACTAGAAGAACACCAATAAGGAGAACTACCGTGCCCATACCTTGCTGTGCCTTATAAGCGTGTTTAAGCAGCAAAAGTGAGTTGGATTGTCAACTTTCACAAGTGGGCTTTTCAGCTAAGAATAATTTCTAGGGGATGTACTCAATGTGTAGTACTCCTCGGGGTTGCATTCACCACAGCGTTACTAACCTTCAGTATATAAATACATTTTGACCCATGAGGGGCCCGTTAGTGTGAGCACCTGCTATAAGTTGTTCTTTTCCACATACCTTCCAGATAGTCCTTTACCAGGTAGAAATTTTAGGGAGGTGTGTGGGTGTGGAAGCTCTCATGGGAGCACATTGTTTTGCCAAGGAACAGAGTAAAGTGATGCGGCAATGCACTCCTCGCTAAGCAGAGTGAGGACTGGTTAGATCTCACCATGTCACTTCTTTTGGAGCTCTGGAAGCTTAGGGGCTCCAAGGGTAAACACTCTGGAAAATAAACCAATTTGTAATCGATATTTTCTCCTCTGAAGAATCCCTCCACAACAAGAGTATGTGTGCAGGGCTGTACCATAACCAACCCAAACCTCTCCCTCCCAGAACTGGGGGGTGGAGGATGATAATGTATCGCATTTGAAAGGTCCCTTCATTGTCCAGCCCTGTAGCTCAGAACTGAGTTAAACACCTTGCATACAGTCAGCAAAATATTCCTGAGTTTAGCAGCCTTGTGTCAGACTCCTTTTGCTTTCAAAACGGCTGGTTAGACTTGATTTTTACCTAATTTTCCCAGACTCGTGTCTTCCTGTGTGTTGTCATGAAATCACTCATTTCTGTTAACTTTAAGTAGTTCAGCTGTTGAATCCTGTATCTTTAGACTAGGCAGAGGGAAGCAGTGCTCGAGTGTCTTACAGCAGATAAATTGGGTATGGGTTAGCCTCTAGGTTGGAAGCTGGCACTTAGCTTAGGTGAAAGAGATGAGTAATGGCCCTAAAGATGCTAAGCTGTTTGAAGCTCTTCTGATAAATGGGGTCTTTTTGTGATGAGCTATCCTCACTTTCTTTGACTGGTTGGTATAAAAGCTTTGTATATACAAGCACATTACTCATTATTTACTGGTCGTGGTTGTAAGGTTGTTTAATTTTGCAATAGTCCCATCTAAGGGATGATTCTTGCATTGCATGAAAGAGAGACTAAGCAAGCTTTGCTTTTCATTTGCTTTGTATAACTTCGCCTCTGTGGAAACATTGGATAGCCAGCACATGTGCTGTAAGACACAAAATGCCAAACTTGTGGCTTTCTGGATGTGGAAGTTCCACTCATCCCAGAGGAGAACCAGGCATGGAAAGAGAATAAAAGAAACATGAGAGAGAAGATAGGTGTGGCAGAGAAGGGGGCTTTTCATTTTTGGCACTAAATCCCTGACATCCCCACCATCTCTCTCTCCTACTCCCACTCTGATGTTGTTTATTCTTTCCTCTTGTATTCTTGGTGTCTTCTTGTTTGTGCCTCTCTTGTGTCTATTTTTTTTCCCCACTTTTTCTTCTTTTGTCATCTGTTGGTTACCCCTCCCCTCCCCTCCCCCTCCCCTCCCCTCCCCTCCCCTCCCCCCCCCCCCCCCCCCCCCCCCCCTCCCCCCCCCCCCCCTCCCCCCCCCTCCCCCTCCCCTCCCCTCCCCCTCCCCCTCCCCTCCCTTCCCTTCCCTTCCCTTCCCTTCCCTTCCCTTCCCTTCCCTTCCCTTCCCTTCCCTTCCCTTCCCTTCCCTTCCCTTCCCTTCCCTTCCCTTCCCTTCCCTTCCCTTCCCTTCCCTTCCCTTCCCTTCCCTTCCCTTCCCTTCCCTTCCCTTCCCTTCCCTTCCCTTCCCTTCCCTTCCCTTCCCTTCCCTTCCCTTCCCTTCCCTTCCCTTCCCTTCCCTTCCCTTCCCTTCCCTCTTCTCATTTTATTCGTCTTCTTTTGTTCTCTCTCACTCTTTCCCTGCTCTTTCCGTATCAGTTCCTTACCCGTGTCCTCACGTAATAAAAGGCATTCAGTGCTGATTCCTTGGGTCCACTCTCAAGGCTTGTAGGGCTTCAGTAAAGCGTTGTGGTGTATCCTCTGTTTTGTGGGTACAGCATAGCCACACAGCACTGATCGGGCTGTGCCAGTGTTCTTGGGCTGGAAGAGGGAAGATTTATGATGGCATTGATCACAGTGCTAAAATAAACTGCCCTCCCCTAGCCAAAGGAATATGAGTTTGTAAATGCCAACGTTTTATACACAAAATGAAGGGCAGTGGCTAAGGAAGCCAGCTGCCTAGGTTAGCTGTTCAAGATCTGAAAATGGCAAGTCTTTAAAAGCAAGGAGCCAGAAGTCGTCATTTATATTAAAACAAACTTTGTCATGAGTCATTTGACTTCTTTTTCTCTTACACACGTAGTTTATATCTCAGGCCTTCTAAGGCCCGAGTAACATCTGATACTCTTTAAGCTGAGCCAGCTCTGATAGGAGTAGGATCCTGCTTCCAGTTACAGTGTACCACTTAGAACTATTTAATTTGAGTCTTGTGTTTAAAGGCTGTAACTATTACTTATTTGTCATTTTTATGGTAATAGAAAAGATTGTTTGTCTGTTATTCAGTCCCAGCCGTGCTGTCGAATAGGTCTGTGTCCTCAGCAGCAGCAGAGAACAAGTGGCCTGAGAGGGGCTTTGACTTTTTGCCTCATTCATGTTTCTCATGCGGCTTCAGTCGTGCAGGTCAGCAGGCACGGGGCGGGATGCAGGTCGCTTGCCATCCCTCCCAGCCACTATCGCACTCTAACAACACCAGCAAAGCATTGCTGCACATTTCTCACACAGTTTGCATATGAGCTGCATGTGATTTTTTTTGCCTTCTACTTTAAAAGAGCCCCCACCAAAGCATACGCTATCTGAAAATACAGCTTTGCCTTTTTTGCTGTTTTTCTTTTTTTTTGGTCTTCTGCCTTTCCTTCATCTCCTCCCTTCTGCTCCCAGGTTTTTGTTTCAATATTTTTGCTTCAGGTGCGAAAATAGTTAATTGCAGCTAGAAAATATGAAAGGTGTATGAATTCTTCGAGTCTTGGTAACTGCTTGTGCCAAGGCCTGTACACACCTGAAAGGGGAAAGTGAAACACAGACAAAGGTCAGAAAAACGTTGTCCCACTCCAAAGCTTACAGGGCAAGCGTTCAAACATCCCAGCCAGCTTCCCTGGGCAAGGATAAACCTCAGGGCCCGCCGCTGTAAGTGACTGCACCTTAATTAAGCAGCATGACTCTTGTTCCCCCTAGTGGCTAATTACACAGGATCTTTTTCACGCAAGCATTTCATTTAGCTGCCTTTGAGCTTACCTGGCTAATGTTCCTCCCATCCGCATTTTTTGTTGTGTTTTTTAGCTTTCTCAGTTTCTCTGAATGATGGCATTTGCCATTCCTTTGATTGTGACTTGAGGAAGCAGGAAAACGTACTATGGGTGGACAATAGCTTATATCTGCGACACAGCAGTAGGGTTTAGGATTGGAGAGGTTTTTGCACATATTCCACCCGTGCACACTGGATGTTTTCTGCAGCGTTAGCAGTAAGGGTTAAGGAAGAAGGGCTTTTCTTTGTTTATCAGTATCCCTGTTTGTACTGTAACTCCTTAAGTACGAACAGATGCCAATGTCCAGAAATGTTAGACACCTCAAATCAGCAGGCTTGTTTAATGTCCTTGAGATAAGAACTGAACTGCCTGGCTTTACGGATCAAACAAATACCACGTAAAATGTACTGTAGTATTTCTTAGTGACCTGGGGGGGAAAAGCTGTATTTGCCAATGTAGTTCTTATTAGCAGTCTGATAATGGGAGATACTGCGTATATTGGGTGAAACTCATTAGCTGTACTAGTTCAAAACTAACATAAGCCACTGTAATATCAAGTTCTTCTGAGTTTACCTCAGTATAAATAAAAGCAGAATTTTGCAATGAGAAAACAAAGTACATTACCTAACTCAAGTGTCAGAGTACATGGGTTTTATTCCCAGTTTTGCCGCTGACTCTGTCTGTGTCTTTGGGCAAGTTGTTTAACTTTGTTCGTCATCCAACTGATTTGTGAAACAGATCTAGTGATATTTAAGTACCCCATAGGCTGGTTTTATAGTTATATTAAAGGTGTTAGTATGAAAAGTGCAAAGAAAATCTATGGTGATGCTAATGGTGTTGCGCCAGTGGGTTACAATAAGTAAGAACAGAAAGGCCGGTAGACTGACAACTCAGTTGCACAGAATTGGAACGTCTTTTCACTTCTGAACAGGAAAACAAAATACTCCTTTAGAACTGCAACCAGTTTATTACGCATGGTAATTTTCATTGCTATATATGTAATATGAGAGATGGCCTATGTTGTATGATGAGCGTACAACTCTGAAGTTTATAGCAATTTTTAATATCTATAGTATTCATGACTTTTAAAAGTGTTGTTATACATTTACAATGACATGCACGTCTTATGCAGAATTCTTGTTCTTAGAAAATATTTGGGCAGGAATGGGAGACCACATCCTTTAAAGCCCAAATTCACTCCTGGTTTGTATTGGCAATTCCTTAGGAACAACAAAGGCTAATTCAAGATCAGCATTTTCCTTCACAGGCTTGTAGCTTTAGGTATCTAATGCTGTATCTAACATGTAACTGAGAGGCTGGCTGCTCTTTTTGCTCAAGTACGGAGCCTTCTAAACTGCAGTTGAAGATATTTGCTGCAGACTTTTGACTGCAGTGGGATCAGGATTAGCAGAAACAACAGATGCATCTTGCATTGCTGAGCATTTTTCGATTTGCATCTGAAACTCGTTTGTGACAGGTCAGTAACCCAATGAACGTAATGTAAAACATACAACGGGATAAGACCTCCTTGTTATAACTGTATCCTTTTTCTTGCATGTCTGGGTTGTATTTTTTTTAATTAAGTTACTGACTTGTAGAATGGCCCGCATTCCTTCTATTCCTGTAAAAATGAAATGACTGACAGCTTTTCAGTTGGATGTGGTCCTACTGTTTGTTGGAAGAAGGTTTGTTGGGCAGGATGGGATCCTACTGGAGTTTTGATGTATTATATATAGAGAAAAGATTGTTGAGCATGAGAAAATTGCTTCTTATTGAGCGATTTAGCTAGACCTGTTACTGATCCCGTCTGATTTTATATAGATCTTCACAAATTATTCTCATACCAATAACCAAGCCAGAGCAGAACAATGGGTAAGTGCATTTAGAAAAGTTGTTCAGTAAAATTAAGACTTTGATCAGATAAAAGTAATTTAATTTCCATCCCCTCATTCTAGACTTGTCACAGCCAAAGAAATACCTTTGAACAAAAACTAGCTTTTTTAAAAAAATTTGCTGTATTAAGCAATTTCCAAAGTACAAAATTGCTGCTAATGGAAAAGCGAAACAAATCTGGGATTTTGAGCGAGTGGAGTATTCGTGCAAGTAATTAGCCTGTACAAAAGGAGCATTCATCTTGAAATGACAGATAAGCGCTAAGGACAGGATTGAAAACTGTAAATATGTTAGCACTTTAAGCAAGAGCACAGCTTCAGCACTTGTTAGACTCATCAGCTGCTGTAAACAATATGGATCTTTGAAATGATCTCTGCTGAGATCTCGGCACATTAGATAATGATATAGTTGTTCATTTTTGCTTCTTCTGTTTTGTTTTTTTCTTTCAGAAAGTACATTCTGCAAAGAATAGGCCTGTGATGCTGCCAGCACACACACTTATCTTTCTCCATGAGCAGCCCCGGCAAAGGCTGTAGAGTGGCTGTGGGGAGTAGAGAATAAGCCTGCAGAGCTGGGCTCTGCCTTTCCCGATTTATGCATGAGTGAGGAACAGTATGTGCAGCTGCAGTACAACTTTCCTCTCATGGCTGTGCCTCTACCCAAGGCTAGGAAAGGCCCTTTGAGGTCATCCAGGCTCAGTTCACAGTTAGGACGCTTCTTCCAGTACGATTTTAAAAGGCAGGCTGTTCAGGTGGTGGTGGTAGCAGCTTCTCTTGTGTAGCTTTGCAAAGGGTTAACAGTGACTGAGCTGGAACAATGGAGGGTTTCATGTTGTGAAAACGACGTACAATAGAAATTAATTTGAAACCAATAAATCCACTTTGCAAAGGACACTATAAAAAGCTCGCATACCACGATAACTCACAAACACTCGCTGACCTCGCTGAGGTTCTGATCGGTGACCTACAAGTGAAAAGCTCCATGAGCCATTTGAGTCTCTGCTATTCATCTCTTCTCTCAGCCTGCTGTCTTTAAATAAAAGCACAGATCCTCAGCAGCAGGAATTGGCTCAATTCTTAGGATCAGCTGAATGTGGAGCACAAAGTGGTTTTTCTTCAGTTGTGTCCTACATTGGCTAGATTGCCCTCCTAAGTGTTTGATATTAATCTAGTGGTGCTATTGATTCCCATGGAATATATGAGAAACTGAGGTGCAGAAGGCTTGCATCACTTGTCCAAGATTAAAAATCAGGAGCCCACGTATCCAGCTGCCCTCCTTACAGTCACAGAAGTTGTGCTGCAAAGAGTTTTCCCCCATAAGCGCTTCAGGAGCAGTGGGTTAGAAATTTCTCATTAGAGTAAACGAAGGGGCAACGTTTGCTTGGAAATGGGAGCCACAAGGTGCAGCTCACTGCGGCCTTCTTAAAAAACGGGAAATAGGATGGGACAGCGAAGTAAAAGTAGAAATGGTGACTGACTAGGTGTTGTAAGGTGAGAACATCCCTCTGGAGGGATTTGGTGCTGTTCACCTTCCCTTGAGATAAAAAGGACAGCTTAGAAACAAGCTCACCAATTCTCCCAGCTAGCCAAAATGTGGAGGTGGAAAGGTGGAGACTGTCTGGTGTGCTCTTCTTTGCAAGATCTCAGTTTTAAAGATAACCCCTGGGGCAGGATGGTGCTATATTAGATCTCGGGCTGTGAGCCAGCCAAACTCTGCTACCACTTCGTGACTCACTCACATGCTAACGGCACTTTTAATTCTAACTGGTGTGTTTTCAGACAGAACCGGCTATTGTTTTGGGCACAGTCAATTATAAAATGTGCTCTTTTTCTATTTGCCAAATGAATACAAATGCTTTCTTAGAAGGGCTCCTAACGAAAAAGATGCCTCAGATACCTTTAAAAATTCCTGCTGGCAATGCTGGGTGGCAGGTTTAGATTTGCTCATTAAAAGAGGTTATGTAATATTACTCTAATCAAAGGCTCTTTTATGGCTCTGGGGCAGGTGGGGATTAATAGCCCTTGTTTTTGGTTTTGTATAGAAAAATGTCAGGCCTGACAGATAGTTAGAGTAGTGATGAGGGTAACTTTTGACATTTACCAACAAGAAGAGTTTCTTCCCAATGAATTTATGTAAATTGGTGCCTACAGGTTTTTCTATGCACTACACAGAGAGCTTGTGTGTATAAAGAGGTTCCTACCTAGAGAGAAGTTTTAATGCTGAAGAGAACTGTATTTACTCTTTCCCAATGGTCTCCAAGAGATACAAGCCAAACTTTTTAGGAGCAAGGGGAGCAGAACACCTATTCTGATGTGACTATAACAAGTTTCCTCGTATAAATCTCTCTGAATTCTGTGTCCGCAGGAATCCCACAGTTCAGATTGGGATTCTCCCCTGCTGCTGTTAGAGCACGTTTGGCAACAGACTGGCTGTCCCATCCATCAGGCCAGGCTTCCCAGGTTTTTAAGGAATAGAGAGCTTTCTAAAATTTCGTAGCAATGAGTGTCCAGCATTTAAGGTGCTTTTTAGGAACAGCACTCTTCTTAAAGGACAGTTTTAGTGGCAGAAGAGCAAATGAGGGCAGTAGCTTCTCAGCCTCGGCTGACGCTGATTTTCAGACCTAGAGAAGAGAGGGTGCCCTGTTTTTAACAAAATGGGACGGTATCATCAGCTGATCAGTGTGTCTCGCTTCAGCTCCCTTTCAGTTTAGTCACTTGTAGCCTCTAATTTGGGAAAGAAAATGACTTTCTTGGAACAGTGTGCTAGAAAAGGTTGTTAACTCCTTGTCTGTAGCAATCATGGCAAGGAAACCAAATGCCCTCTGCCATAGACAGCTATCTTCTCTCCACTGTGCTTCCCAAAGAGAAATGGCTGCGCAGTCCAGTTTTTAAACTCTTAACAGATTTCTCATTTCTTTTAGGTTTTACTCTCTGCCTGCCGCACATTGGATATCTAGAAAATACCAGTTTTCTCTTAAGCGATATTTTAATTTTTTGTTGGAGATAGGATGTCTATAAAATTACCAGAAAGGCTCTCTTCATATTTTAATGCAGTTTTCCTCTCTGTTGTAACATCTCAACCTTCTGCTGGTTTACAGTAGTGAAATACTTTTTTTTTTTTAAAGATTTTGTGTTTTTTATGAGCCCCTGTCCAGCGTAATTTCCCAAATGCAGTCCAGATTGGGCAAAATGTAAGCATATTTCTGACATATAGGGGTTTTTTTAATAGTAAACCACACATCAGATTAACTAGATAAAAAATAATCCCAAATCAAAACTCACAGCAGGGATTTCCCTCATTAACCTCAGGTAGACACTGGAGCGTGGCAAAGAATATATTTGAAAGATGAGGGGAACGGCAAGTCTCCATAGTTGGTGTTGGAAATAGGGAAAGAATAATGAGATGGAGAAGAGTGAAATGTTGCAAATAATATAATTTTCTTGCTGGAGTAACCCTAAAGCAAAGTGTAGGCAGAAGCTGTTTTTATGACAAAATCCCAGCTAGATACCCCAAAAATACTAAAACCCACCGAGTGGGGAAGTGAACAGAGAGACGTGTGCAGATTAATTAGATCGAAAAAATGTTTTGACAGCGTAAGTGAACATATGGAAAGAATTGAGAGAACCCGATCCAGTTCCCCATGTGTAAATGATGCCTTAGCCATAGCTCATAAAGCAAATACAGATGCAAAAAAAAAGGGAAAAAAAAGCCCCCTTTCCTATCCCCTCCCCCCAGTAAACCCCAGTCCATTGCCAGATGGCAAATAAAAGTTTGAACTCAATGACTAAACGCAAGGAAAGCTGTATGTTCAGCGTGGATGTGAAAAGAAATAAGCTGAATAAATCTGAATTTTGCACCTTAAAGGAAGTGGTGCGGTTCAACTAAATATTGTGTCAAGTACACAGCCGAGCGTCAGGATATCCTGTGCGGATGCAACTTCTCTGTTTTCCCCTCCCCTGTCCAAATGACTCCTTCTGCTTTCTGTCCAGCTCCTTCCTTTTGTTGTGCACAAGTCAGTGTGGAAGGACACACCTGCCCTGCCGGCCCCGAAGGTTTTACCACCTAAAATTCAGGGTAGATTAGGACAGATACTGCAAGCAAAGGGTGAGAAAGGAGCCAGAGAAGCGAAGTAACCTGTTCCGGGTTGTGCAGAAGAGCAGCGCTCCCAGACTTAGTTTACTCCATCACCAGCAGCGATGAGTATGGAGAAGGCTGATGTAGCTTATAGCCATAGTGCAGTGCTCTGCATTGGGACCTGATGTAGGAATCTGCTCTCTTGACTCCCAGGTGAGCTTGCTTTCTGTTAAACAGAACTGCCTGTCAGCATAACGTTTCCAAGCCTAAAAAGTGGGTTAAATTACTATATTTTAATGTGGTTTATATGGACAAACCTTCTTAGTCTATTGTAACAGCGATGCTGTGTGTGGTTAACAAATTTATTCCACCTCGGAAGGGGGTGAAGGAAATGTACCGTCAGTCCCAGTTGGTGGTGTAGTCAGGGAGGTGTAGCTCCCCTTTGGTGACGGAGCTGCCAGCCGTGGCGTTGCCACCCACAGTGAGGGACCAGCGAGGGGGCAGAGTGGCCCCGGGTTGTGGAAAGCAGACGGGTGGGCAGGCTGGGCAGACCTCTGTGCTGCTGTGATTGCATCTTGTCGGTGCCCGTGCTAGCCGTATTTCAAACTACCTCGGATCTTCATACACAGACTTTGTAAAGTGGACATACGCTTCATGAATAATCTATACAAACTCATGTCAGGGTAAGTGTGGCTAAACCGTGCCCCAGCTCCTGCGCAGACTGCTTAGATGTTGCCCGCAGACTGTTGATTCATGGCACCCAGTGCCAGCAATCTGTGAAACTGAAACAGGAGCCGAACACTTGGGCTCTTTCCATTGCCCGGGTAAGCTGAAACCCCTGCTAAGCTGTCAAGTTTGTGTCCAAGCAGCTTTGGGCACTAAGAGGTGCCAGCAGTGGAGCCCTCACAAAGCAAACTGCTTAATTATTTGATAGTCAAAGGCAACTCGGGGGAGTACAGAGTCAAATCAACAACAAAACAACCTATATTTAGTAGCAGTGTGGCTGGAGCTTAGACCCAAACATAGTTTCCAGCTGATAGATGATGTGGCAATCAGAGCTGACCCTCATCCCATTCTAAATTTGGTCTGCGGAATAAGTAATTAATATCACCGCTAGCACGACAAGCCACCCTTTACAGCAGCTGCATTGCCACTGCTGCTCCTGTTATGGCTTTGTCTGTCGGCTGGCCAGCCTGGCTGAAGCTCAAGCTGTGCGCGACACTGAGCCGTGGTGGCCGCAGCCTGTCTTGACACTCGGTGTAGTCACTGAAGCAGAGTAAAAGTAGGTGCTCTGGAAGTAAAAGTGGTACCGTGGCCTTATCTGCACTTGTCTGTACTGTTACGCGATCTCTTTTCCATTTGTTCTCGTCTCTGGTACTAAGGAGTGAAAGCGACGGTACAGGACGGGTCGAGTGATGTGAGCTTTAATGAGGTGTGGAGGGCCGCAGTAGGACTGGGACCTCCGGGTACCACCCACACTACAAAATTAGGGACAAACCTAGAGCTTACAAAGCCTGTGTACAAGCCGAATCAAACCTGTGGGAAAAAAATGGGTGCAGCCTATTTCAGTGAGAGGTAACTGAAAATTAAGAGTAAATTACATGTCCCAGGTAACTCGGGGAATCTGTCACAAACTTTCTGCATCCTGATTCAGTGCCTGAACCAGAAAACTACCTTGTCGCAGTACTGAGGGTCCATCCATCGCCCTTCCAGTTGGCCCTGTCAACTGAAGTTGGATGGGCTAGAGGTAGAATAAAGTTGGGCTGCTTCTAAGCTACCTGCCTGATCCCGCTCCACCACAGTAACAGTCTTCAACAAACAAATGCATAAAATATTCCCTGAGGAGAGGCCAGTGCTGTTATCAAACGTATGGCCGGTGAGACTCAAGAGGCCAGTGACTTTTCCTGGAAGACAGAGTTGAACTCAAGTCCTGAGCTGGTGTCCTGCTTGCTGGACCTCCATCCCTCCATTCTCTTCTTCCCCCTCCTTCTCTGTAGTCTCACTCACAGGCACAGACAGACAGAAACACTCTCTCTCTCTGAGGTTTGATACGAACACAGAAATCTATGTTGGAACACAGCAAAAGGAAAATACAAGCTTGTGTGAAATTTTCCACCTTTTCACTAAATGAACGAAAGCCAAATTTTCACACTTTGGTCTTAGGTGTGAAATTTTTGCTCAGCTCTAATATTTATCCATAATGTGTTTTAAAACTTGGCTCGCTCCATTCAGAATACCACAGAGAATTGAGTTACAGATTTTGGGCTTTGTGCATGCTGCCAAGATCTGCCCCTATAACTCAAACAAATTTAAGGGGGGAAAAAAAACCACTAGAAAAATATTGTATATGGTCCATCACATGCTTTCTTCATGCAGTCATATACCACTAAAAAGTAATGTTCTGCTAGGGCTCTGTTACATAAATACATTCATGTAACTCCTGTAAGCATAGATAAGATGAATTTTGCATCTCCAGGCTATTGAGTAAGCAATCCCTAAATAAAAGCCTGTAAGAAAATAGCAGCCTTGCTTACAATTCTTAGAAAAGTTAAAAAGTATTTCTTGAACATCAGCATTTCAAGAAATCTATTTATTCCCCTCAAATCCAAATGTATCCATGACCGGACTTCTTAAAATGATGTTAGTTAGCATCTGTTAGTCTCAGTTTATGCGTGTGGAATAGCGATGAGTGAGAGAGAGGTTCTTCACGGTTGAAGAACAGTAAAAGTTATTACATATAACATTATTTACTGTATTTGTTACGAGGACTTAGAATTGCAAAGAAAGTCAGTCGGTTAGTTTGAAGGTACTTACACCTGCTGAATTCTGCAAATCAGAGCAAATCTGGTGGAGAAGAATGTTCCTACATTTCGGTCTGTTGTAAATGGGGCAACTTATTTTCCTGTGATGCTGGATCTATGACAGTAGAGCTGTACGAAACCACCAGTGAGTTGAGACTGGCCTGAGTGGGAGTCTGGGTAATGTCTTCAGGGTAACGAAGGCGAAATTCATGTTTCAAAGCTCTGTGTGGTTCAGAAGTTGAGACTGACCTTCCAGGCATGCCCTCGTGTCATTGTCAGGAACATGTGAAGAAGCGCGTTTGCTGGGACAGATTTCTCACCACGTTTGGCTGTAAGAATGGCAGCGTTTGATTGCTTGGCTTGTATTGACACAGTAAAAAAGAATATATTTTTCTCCTTTTGCATAAGTACTAAGATGAGGTGAATTAACAGCCAGCTTGGGAAGAAGAGCAAGCTGTGCGTCTCATTGCAGCTCGCTCTGAGATTCCTGAATTAGTTACGTTATCATTTATGAGCCCAAAATGGTTTACAGCAGAATTATTTTTCATCCTTCCCATCATTTGTAGGCCAGTCATTCTTGGTGCAACAGAACCATGGCTGTGGCTGGACAAGCCATAAACCAGCAGCGTTCATAGGGAAAACTTGCTTAATTTACATTTGAGTACCCCTCTTGGTTTTCGTATGGTGTAAGGATCCTTCCTCCAAGTGGCAGGCACACTGGCGCTGTGACTGGAGCGCGGCAGACCCACACCATCTGGTGAGCTTCGCTGTATGCTTTTGTATGCGCAAGCCAAATGCTTCCAGCCACTGATACCGTACAGTAAAACTTGAGATGATGGATGGTTGTTTTCCCTGTTAAGTTAATAACTATGCCAGGTAAAAGTCCAAACATTTCTTGGGATTATCAAAATGAGTAAGTGGGGAGAACACAGCTGGGAAATTGCATTTGTGCTCAAATGCCTCATCCATTTAACTTTGGATACCATTTCTAAAGTACCTAAATACAGTAAAAGCCCAAATTCTGAAGGGGACTGATGTTCCCAGCTCATTAATTTCAATGGGATCTTGTTACTTGACTTCCTTACCTGAGGCTGACGTCCCGAAATCTGATTTCTCATTTGATGATAGGGCCTACGTCCCACTCATTTTCCATCCTATTCAGCCACATCAGTCCTTGAGTCACTACTCAAAGTCAGACTTGGGGACTATTCACAAGTGGGCTAATCTTCCTTGCCTCCCTCTGTAGTCCCAAGGGTGATGGGCCGCTCTCGTGGGGTGAGCAGGATCATGCTGAGTGCTCTGAGAAAGGCCTTGCAGGAGCCCATTGACTACGGACTCAGAGAAGACCGGTCTCCCAGCCTGAAGCTAGCCCCTGGGAGCACCTCCAGGGAGCTCCTGATGCCAGGCCGACGTGCTTTTCCCGGTGCCTCCTGGCGTGACAGCCTAGCTTGCTGCACTGCCGCTGCCACACAGCCTTAAAAGCCTTTTCCTTCCCATTATTGAAGGGAGAACAGTTGAAATTTCCAGCTTTTATAGTCTATGTCAAAATAGGGCTGCCCTAGGAGATAGGGTTTTCCCTGGATTCCAGCCAGGGTTTCGCTGGGAGATCCACTGCCTGTTGAAGCTGCCCTGGGGTCTTAAACTCATCCCCTGCCCCAGGTCGTGCCGGAGAGCAGGATTTAGCCACCAGTACCGAATGAATTTGAGTGACTGCTGCTGACCTTCCCAGCTGGGTCACCCTTCCAGCAGCAAAATGGCACCTTGTTCTGAAATCCTGGTGGGCCTTGGAGAATTTGGTTCCCTGGGCCTGTGCCTTCTGTCCCGGGCAGGGTAACCCCGTTCGCCTCACCCTCTCCATGGTCAGCAGAGTGTTTACTGGCTTGTATCTGTCTCAGCTTTGACACTCTAACAAAAGGTTAGAAATCATGAATGCATCCCTTTATTTCTGCTCCACAGTGCCTCTCTTTTTTTTCTGTGTAAACCCTTCACTTGCCTCTTGCCCAGCCTTTAGAAATGATGATCAAATGCGAACTTTCAGGGATTATTTATAGCATAGCCTTTATGGAAAGAGAGAAAAGAAATGATTAAAAAGCAATTTTACAAAATATTTTGTTTTAAGAGAGAATTCATTGTGTTTAAATCACTGTATTCATTGTACTGTCTAGACTGGCAAACAAAGAAGATAGAGCGTCATTCAAATTAAGATTGTGAAATTCTTGGTGACTGGAATTATGGATTTGGATGTCAACCCTCAAACAAACTATTTCTGAACAGCAGTATTATCACTTTGCTATATTTAAGGCTTTGTTGGAGACAGAACAGTGCACAAGGTTGATCTGATTCAGTAATGCGATTCTAATGTTCCTTTGTTTCCGATTTCATTATAAATTCATATTTTCAATGTTCTGTTCCTCTTTGTCCCCAGAAAATTGTTGAAAAGGCTCTCCTCTGGGAGTAAAGTTTTTGTTCAAACTAACAATGACCAAACTGACTTTAAAAAACAAAAAAACACACAACCGAAATGCAAATTAAGAGAGGGAATTCATTTAGGATATTTTGAGCAACCTAGAACGAGTAAGTCGTTGAAAATCACTGGCTGTGTATTTTTTTAACATGTTTTTCCACATTACCATGTAGTTGCTGTGAGACCTTAATGCTGTGGATTCCCAAAGACCTAGGTATTGTCAGTAGATTTAAAACCGCAAAAGTATATTACCTGATAAGCTGGAAAGACGTGGCATCTTCCTCCTTAGCTAAAGGTGGATGGATGGGTGAACCCGCAGAAGAGAAGCGGCAGCCAGGCCCTGTTCCCTAGGTTAGATCAGGGCTTGAGGGACCGGTTTTCCTTTAGGGACCTCTCTAGCCTGTCCTGCTGCTGGCCCCGTCATAGAATCATATAGAGTGGAAAAGACCCTGAAGATCATCGAGTCCAACCATAAACTGGGAGCAGTGGCTCCCTCCCCAGCTGCCCGTCAGAGGACGGGGCCTCTGTGCCAGGGGTTTCAGGTTTGAGGAGACCTCACCAGGAGCGTAGGAGGCTTTCCTCAGCCACGTGGAGACTCGGTTTCACCCTCTGAAGACCAAGGTGGTCTGAAAGCTGGAGTGTCGCAGGTGCCCCGTGTGGTGTTGGGCCCCACCAGGGGGAGAGCGAGGGGACGTGAGGGAGGGAGCCTGTGCCGGGGCCGGGGCCGCAGCGGCTGGCAGGACAGCCCTCAGCAAGGCTGCCCACACACCTTCCATGCCTGGTGGAGTCAGCGCTTGAGAGTCAAGCTTGGTTCTCTCTTGAACCAGCCTGAGGAGACCTGGAGTTCAATGAGTAACAGCGTAAAAATAAAACCTGTCTGAAGATATGTTTATCTCAAAAGGCTGGCTTGTTTCCCAAAGGAGCAGGAATGCATTTTTCAGCACTGGAAGTCGTAAGAGGCCCCAGAGTAAAGCGGAACAGGAGCCTGTAGAGTATGGCAGAAGCGGAACACGGCCTGGGAACGGCGTTGTCTGTGTGCTGGTCTCTAACGCTGCCCAGAACTGGGCAGCAGCAGGCAGACCCTGCGTGTGCACGGAGGGATGGGTGGCAAAGTTTGGCCCTCCCTTTCATTTTTGTTACACTTGAGAAAAAAGTGGATTTGTCTGAAACGTTTAGACCCTTTAGATGCCTTCGGTTTATCTTCATGCAGTATCGCCACGGCAATTCAAAAAGAGGTGTAAAGCAGGGAGCAGAAAGCAAGGCGACTCTTCCCATTAGTGAGTGCTTCGAGGGGCTTTGCCTTACGTTTTCTGTAAGACACGAAACTATCTGGAAAAGTAGTACTGAGTGCAACAGAGAGAATTGGCTTTTACTTTGAGGTTTTTTTTCTGTGTGTTCATTCTTTTTTTTGGGTATCCTCTAAATCCAGCTGGCCGCGTAAGGGAGCTGTAAAGGATAGACTATTGTAAACAGGAACAATGCTTGAGCAAGTATCACCTGTTAAAGAACAGGGAATAAATGCCCATATCTCTTACTGGGAAAGACACCAACCTTTCCATGCCAGTATTTTAATCTGGCTGGTGTGCGGAGACTCTGTGCCAGCAGGCTCACATGGCCCAGAGAACAGAACACACTATCTCACTGGAAGTGTTATTTCAAGGGTGTTTCTTGGGGAATCAAAAGTCCAATCAACTTCTGCACGTATGGAAGAGCACAGGCTGATGAGTGCACAGAAATACTCCGCGCTGTTTTATCAGAAGCACTGACTGACTGCACCATCACTGGCAGTGCTTTTTGCTTTGGTAGAGCCATGACTTCATCCAGCATTAACCACCTGAAGGTGACAAGTGTAGAAAGTAGGTGTTCCACATTCTAGTAGCACACTTGGACTGGCGGTGTAAAAGGACGTGTTGGATGAAGCAAACATCCCCAGAACGTGGCAGGTAATGCTGCAGGTTCAGCCAGGCAGGGCTGGGGACCGCCTGCTGCTCTGGCACACGGGTGGCATCCCCGGCACTTTGCGCCTACCTGAGCAAACACTGCTGTGTACGGGAGAAACCATCTGCTGCCTTCACGGGCAGCCCACTTACAGCCTGGCGTTTAGGTCATGGTCGTATTTCTTTAACACAGGGGAAATGGGAAACCAAATGTGAGCTCTGCCGGTCATCTTGCTTATCCTCAGAGCCTCCCTGCCTGTCCTGGGCCGGTGAAACTGTGCTTACATTCCTCATCTACGTTGTGAAGTTCTAGGAGATCCTCAGCTGTAAAACACTGCATTAGTGGGAAGCAAAGATTTTACTACAGCAGATATTACAGCCTATAAAATCATCCAACTCTTTCAAAAATGTAGCCATAGTAGTGGACTAGGTGGCTTCCAGCAGCAGCGCAGGCTGGCTGCTCTCCAGGGGTCATTCTGATACTCTCACAGTGCTGTGCTTCAGGCACTAACATCAGAACAGATTTAGGGTCCTGCGTAGAACCTGTGAACGCTGATAGAGATTTAGTCAGACACTGATTCTTGAATCCTGATCTTTTATGTTTATAACTGTTCCATCTGAGAGCTATTGCTTTAATGCTCCTTCTGAAATCATTTCCACTGAAAGTAGCCTGTGCCTGCTGCCTCCACCCTTGCCTGAGAGCTCGAACCTCTATGAACACCGGTGATTAGTGTCTCAATCCAGTGGGATTGCTCAGGAGAATCCACAGAAAATCAGAATCTCACAGAGATCAGGGAAGGAACCAAATTATTTGGTCCTCTTCCTTCCACACGGGACTCTGACCCAGAGACTCCTTCTGCAGGGGACTCTGAGATCTCATCCTCTGACTTGGCTTTGGCCAAAAGCAGAGCAGGATCCAAGTCCGTCTCTTACACTTCTGTACTGGAATGGGAGGGCGGCTCTGGGCTCCGTAAGAGAACTCTGCAAGTTACCTTTAGCTGCTGCAGCGCAGTCGAGTCCTCCTTTGCTGTAGGGAATTGACACTTTAAGAATATGATTAAGGGATCTCATGTAAAGTATCATTTTATTTGAGAAATCTCCCCTCCGGGGATGCAGTGTTTAACATTTCCTTTGGTTAGTGTAAATAATAAAAGATAAGTCTGTTCTGCCTTGGACTCCCAGTAAGAAAGAGGAACAGATTTTGGTTTACGGAGGGGTCTGCAGTACTTTGTTCTCATGACTACTATATAATGGGATTGAACATATTTTATGCCATCTGGCTTGTTCAGCCGAAACAAAATACATCAGTAATGTTCCGATTGGTTTTGAAACATCTTGTTCTTGTCAAAAAGTATTTTAAATCAAAACAGGCTTTTCCAGTTTGTGTTTGTCTTTTGCTAGGAGGCCATGGCGAAAATGGGGAAAATCGGGAGAGTTGTGCAGCCTAACCACGAGCATAAAAGGTAATCCTGGCTTTTCACAGACTCCCAGAGTGGTGGGGGTTGGAAGGGCCCTCTGGAGCTCCCCCAGTCCAACCCCTGCCACAGCAGGGACACCTCCAGCAGTGGCACAGGACGGCGTCCAGGCGGGGTTGGGATGGCTCCAGAGTGGGAGACTCCCCCCCCCTCTCTGGGCAGCTGTGCCACTGCTCTGCCACCCACAAAGGGAAGAAGTCCCTCCTCATGTTAAGATGGAACTGCCTATGGTCAAGTTTGTGCCCGTTCCCTCTTGTCCTGTCACTGGGCACCATTGGAAAAAGACTGTTCCCATCCCCCTGGCACCCTCCCTTTGAGTATTTATAAGTATTGATAAGATCCCCCTCAGCCTTCTCTTCTCCAGACTAAAGAGCCCCACGGCCCTCAGCCTTCTGTGTGGTCATCCGTGAGGGTTTACTGGAGGTGAAGTTAAGGTCCGTCTCTCTATAGCTGTGCCCGAGCGGGGCGGTATTCCTCACCCGGATTCTGTGCGGGTGACACGGGGGCCCATGCCCTCAGCGCGGCTGCCGGCGGTGGTTGGGGCAGCGGCCTGCCAGCACCGCGCCCCGTGCCGCGGCTTCCCTTGCCGAGCCGGCGCCACCAGCGCCGCCAGGGACGCGGCGGACGGTTCGGACGCTGCCGGGAGCCCGGGGCGACCCGAGCTGCCGCCCCGAGCGGCCACCGCGGGGCCCGACTCGCTCCGACCTTCGCGCCGCTCCGCCGCCGCCTCAGGGCGGGCAGCACGCGCCGCGCGCGGGGACGGGCGGGGCGCGCGGGCGCTGGGCGGGGCGAGGGCGCCCCCTGGCGGCGGCGCGGGGAGCGGGAACCGGGGGTGGGGGGGGAGGGCCGTGAGCCCGTCTGTTCCAGGGGATTTCGATGTTAACGTCTCAGGCTTTGCTGAAATTAAGTCTCTCATACAGATTTTATGACAAGAAATACGAAGTATTTTTGAAACTGGTGGAACACCAGAGAGAGTATCGCTCCATCATGAACAGCTCCTAACCCGGAGGCCCGTCCGCGGGGAACGGCCGCCACAGCGCATTTCCAGATACTTCTGATGAGGGTAATTTCTTCTCGCTGGGCTGTCCGTGGCAAAAAAAATACACCTTTATCATGTAAAGTGTACATTTTAATTTTTAATGAGCAATAAAATGCATTCGTTTTGCTGTGAAGCACTGGGTGTTCTGGGTCAATAATCCCTGCACCCCAGGGACAAGCAATAACCCTTTTTTCCAGTCAGAGGAGACAAGAAAACCAGCCATGGGTACCCCAGTGCCGGCATCTAGACTGGCCACGAGCAGGAGCAGCACGAGGAGCAATGTCCCTTGCTCTGGTGGACGCGAAGTGCTGCCCTTTGCCGTGCTTCTCACAGGTGTCCACCCCCGGCATCACGCGTGGTCCTGGTAATTTCACTGTCTGCTACAGCGAACACCTGAACATGGTTTCCATTGGAAAGGTGTGTTTGGTTTTTTTTAGCTGTGCTTATAGTGTTTTTTTGGTGGCTGATATTTCAGAATCGCTTTGGCAGCTACGCAGTCTTTTTCTCTCTGTTTTCTCCTGTTTCCTGCTCCCTTTTTTCTGTCTCCATTCTCGCAGCGCCGTCGTTTTGCTATCAGTAAGTTGTGCCATTTCATCTTTTGCAAGTAACTCGCCCGCAGTGCACATTAATCACTGTGCAGATGTGAAAGGGCCCGCTGTTGACGCTGAAAGACTAAGCTGAGCAGACACAGTTGCCGAAAATATGTTCATAATGCAGGTGCGTTCCGGCCGTCCTGCCAGCTGCCTCGCGGGGAGTCAGCCCCGAAGCAGCCCCGCTCTCCTCCCTGTCCGTTCTCCTCACGTCGCTCCAGCCAGACCCAGCTCAGAGCGCGTGCGAGTACGCAGCCCGCCAGCGGCAGAGCCGCACGCGGCGACAGCAGGTACAGGGAACGCAGAGGGGGAGAGAGCGAGGGCTTTCCTTCCTCAGACTTGCATTTGTCAAGGCTCAGAAACCTTCCTGGCTGCCTGCTGGCCAAATCCAGTCAACAAAGGGCTTTCATGTGTTCCCGGGTGGTTTTTGAAGGCTGCCCTGAAGTCCTACAAGGTACTGCCAGGCTCACGATGACAGGTTGTGGCATAACTGGGCTGTGGAAGGAGAGAGTTTGGACACTCTGGTTGTATACAGCAAAAATGTTTCACCTCTGACGGGACAAATTGTTTTGATCTCGCAAGATCCAGGCACTGCCAGTGCTTTCAGTGGAATTCTCTCAGAAATTATTTCTTTCTCTGCCATTTGTCTGTTACTTCGTAATAAAAGATACTATTCTGTTCAAAAAGCAAAACCAGGGTCCCCAGCTGAAGGAGAGGATTAAGAAGCAAGGGGTGACAGAACAGAAGAGCATATTCACATCAGCTATAACTGTTATAGGGCACTCATGAGGACCCTTCTTTTCTCCAGACTGCAAACTGCCACTCTTTTGGTGAGCCTGAGCAAGAGAAACAACGTACAGTCCCCTCCACAGAGTCCGTACTGAGATAAATGGACCCCATCTTTATACGCTTAGCCTGATAGAAATTCCATTCTTTAGTATTGGCATAGGCTGTAATTCCCAGTTAAATGCAAACAGAAGTTACACAATAACAAAATTACACTTAGAGAACTTGGAAAATAATCATTTCTGGGTTTTTTTTTTATGTTAGTAGTCAGCACTCAAAAACATCTGGTAATTTTTTTAAAGAAACAATGCACTTCCTGCCTTGTAGTTCATGGAAAAGCAATTGTTGCCGTTTCCAAAGTACCCATTGTTAAGAGAAACAGCTTTACAAGTTCAGGGACATAATTAAAGACAATGAAAGTTGATGGGAATAAAATGAAGAAACATCATAACAAAAAGAGTATAACAAGCAAGAAAACGACTGCAACGTGATGGTGTATCATAGCTTACAATTCAAGGGCACAGTAAAATATGTCAACTGAAAATACACAGAAGGGAAAAACAGTTGGAGACCAGTGTATTGTGAACAATAAATATTCATAAATTTTAATATATCTATTTTAATATACAATTCAGCTGTAAAAATGAAGTCCACTGACTCCAAGTACATAGCAAACGTACAGATTGTACAGGGACAGCCGTGGAGGGTTGTCTGGTACTGCACCAGCATTTTTAACTCTTTGCAGCTCAGCACAAACAGACACGCACACACACCCACCCCCCCAACTTTGGCAAACTTTCCACAAACTTCCTGCTATTTATATCATCATCATACACTTGGCCTTGATCTCTCCGGCTGAACTGGTACCAAGATTTACAAGGAAATCACAAGGAGTGTATGAAGTCTAGAAAGGAAACAAACAGTCGTGCTGACTTGTTAAAGCTTAGATGCACAGAGTTCAAGGAAGCTGTGTACCCTGCGTAGGCTTATACGAAAGTTATGCAGAGATGCGTTCACATTTCTTACACGATTTTCTTAATGCTTTTCTCCCCTTGTAATACTCTACTTTATCGTTGCATTTTTGTTCCAAGCCAGTGTTCCAAGCCAGTCTCATATTATCTGTTTTTAAATCAGGACTGTACTCATTGCAGAGCTGTAAAAAATCTGTATTGCAGTGGATGTGTAATCAGCTGTGATAACACACAGCACTGATACAAGATTTTGTAGTGATACTATCTAACATTCCTCGTGTTAGACAAGACTTAGCAAATTGTCCCGTTTGCTAAGTTCTCAAATTAAAATTTTATTGAAATTGAGCCGAGATGTAAAATGCTAAAGCTCAAGAGTTTTAAAATTCTTCAGCTGCAAGTTGTTTAGCATTGTAATTTTAGGTGCTTTTCATATCTTTAGGCATTTTCAATTTGGGCCCTTTGCATGAAGATAAGTTACAGAAAAGTGCAGAGTGAAAAGAGTTTAGCAAACGTCCGGTGAGGTGTTACAACCAGCCGCCGGAGGGCTCGCACTCCGAATCACTTGGCCGTGCCGAGTATTGCTGAGCCCTGCTTCAGCCTTTGTCAGCAGCAGAATGACAAATCCGTCACACGCTGCCCCGAATCAAAGAGAAGCCTGTCAGCGCTCGATGAAATTTGACCAAGGAATCCAAGTTTGGGTCGGTCAGGACTCTGACAGCATGCTCTGAGCTGCAGACCTTGCCATATTTACCCCATTAGATGCAATTTGCTGACAAATGTTTATCATGCAAATTAGAAGAAGGGAAACAACCACCATGTCATCAGCTGTTCCAAGCGTCCTACAGAGAGGCCCAGGCTTGGTGTCAAATGGAGAAGACAAGCATACGATCGTTCCAAAGGAGCAAACAGCAACTCTGAGGAAAAAAATCCATACGAGGCCACCCCAGGTAAAGATTCCTCGCAAGGCGAGAGTCAGGAATAACGGCACGTCATAAAGGTAATCTGCAAACTAAATATTCAGATGAGTTACGTTATTTTGCATTATGATGCATGCAGTTCTTTAAGTTCAGTGTGTCTCGAGCACTTCTAGATTCAAATCCCTCGAATGCAGAAACTTTCTGCGCTGTCCAAATCTACCTACACTGCTCAATTATTCTGCAGTACCTAGAGGCACACGTCTAAAAGGCATCCCTGCTCCCCCAGCACTTCGAAAAGAAAGTATTGTGCTTGACATTGAACCCTTTTGGAAACTGCACTGAGTATATGCCTCTTTAAAATCTGGCAGGAAGCGTAGACTTTGAATTCTTGAAGAAGAGGCCTCAAGTCTTGCTGTGGTGTGGACAGGAACCATAGGACTGAGTGATTATTCCTCTTCGTTAATGCTAGTTTGTTGGGTTGAAAAATAATATTCAGTGCTTAGTTTAGTCCGTAGATTGAAACAGACTCCCCAGTCCTTTCAGGCCCCCTACCAGGATGTGACAGGAGAGGAAGATTTGCTTTGGGGATACTCTACACCCTGTCAAGAATGGGCCTCACTTGTGCTTTCAGCCCTCATCTTTCACATCTTTTCCACTGCCTGTCACGCCTCTGTACCAGCTGGGATTCCAGCTTTAAGACACTGCAGAGCCAGTGGGGACTGTTTGAATTTGGGGATACCTGGGGAAAAAAGCAGCTGCTTTCTAAGCTGGAATCTGATTTGAAATTGTAGAGGCAAATTAAAATCCTGGAGTTCAAATCTGAGTTCATATTTGAAAGTTCCAGCCTGACCATCTCTAGTTCTGCTTGGCTTCCTGTGTTTCATCCCACACCGCTTTCTCCTCCCCGCCAGGATGACTCCTCTGCGTTAGGAACTCTGAGAAGCACCTTTACTAGAAGGTGCTGGAGCCGGCAGCGGATGGTAACGCTTCCACTATGATATTGCCCATAAGTACATGGAAAGGTAATTCACATAACGATACAAACTAGTTTTCATTGCTGGGTCTCTTTCACTCCTCTATGTGTTATGCACTACTAACTAAGTAAATGTAGATTTATAAATACTTACGGGTCGAGGTTGCCCTGAGAAACGCCTGTTGTAATCTCTAATGTCATGTGCAATTTGTTTACTTGGCTGATCTTGTTGCTTTTCACAAGAGACGTTATCCAGAAGAATCACCTTCAGGAGAAAAGATCGGCATTAGCACGGTGTATTTTAATCTCCAGTGTAAAGGAGACATTCTGTCGTACGTTTCTCCCCATAGTCTCTCTCTTGCAACTGGACCTTTGTCCAGCTCCAGCAGTTCCACAATAGCAAGAAAATTGTCCTTTTATAACCTGCATCCAACCTTCCAGTACAACAGGCAGCCTCTGACCGGGGCCAGATGAGATTAGGAACTTCCATGTTGCTTTTTATGGAATGTTATCCCAGAGATTCAATAAGCTATACAAAAGTAAAATGCTGGAGGCCTGTTTAATATTTCACAGCGTTGCCTGATATGACATGTGTCAAATGATAAATGCAAATGGCTGCGGGGTCATTCAAGTCTAAGTGGGTTTTGAAATGCTACAGAAAATTAGAGGATAAATAAAGCTGATCCCAAGAGCTCAGGCTTGTCATTTTGTATGTATCATAATGCAGATGTGTACAAGGGAGGGAAGTCTTACCTTTTGTCTGCAGAGAGGGCAGGTTATGGCTGCTAACCAGGGACTGTGTTTCCAGTATGAGATCAGACAGGAACCTACCAAAAAAAAAAAAAAAAAAAAAGATACATGAAATATATTTGAGGATATTTAATGTTTACAAGGAAGTTATCAGAATTAATAAATCCTCTTTCTACAACTGACTGTAAAAATGAATGTAATTCTTTGCTTTCATTTTAATATGTGGTTTTACTCTGCAAAGTGACTGTGTAAAAATGGAGCCCTAGCTCTTCTATGCTGGTATACCCAGAGATACACGGACCTCCTAAGGGAGACTTTGATCCAGTTTCTTTTCCTGTGGGTGGCATCATTCCCGAAGCTCCCCTGACTGTGGTTGAAGCACTCAGGAATTCAGGTACCCTTCAGAGACAGCCTTGGCTGCTGTGGACAGAAGCAGTGCAGCTGCATCAAGGTGGAGTTCCTCCAGAGCTAGTACGGCTTTCAGGGGTTACGCGGGCCAGTTATCCCAAATAACCAACGCGCACAGCCAAGGGACAGCCCGGTGATGCAGACGTCTGGTGGCACAACACGCATCTTGCTGATACAGTATCATGCATTGGGCTATTTTGTCTGTCTGCTTTTTTTTCGTTCTCTTACTATATTTCAACTGTGTTACCCTTCTGGAACTGCGCAGCTCTGGAAGAGCGCGTTGCTGCATTCTTTTTGGTTCTTCTTAACCAGACAACTGCTGATTTCCAAATACAACATCATCTCTTCTTATGCTAAGGTCCCAGGTGTGAAAGAGGGCCGAGTCTGAGGACAGGAAGATGAGACTGCACATATAAGTGACAGCAGTGGTTGACATACATCAATGTCAGTGCTGGCACGAACAGCAAAACCAGCAAAGCATAAATAGCATCTAATCAGAAGCAGCACAGCTTGACTTTCAGCTCCCAGGCGCAGCGTGCACTGTGGCAGGTCAGGGAAAAAAATCTCCCAACATTTAAACGGATCAGATTTGACAAGGACCCCAGTGAAAACAGAAGCAGAATGCGGCGCTGCCATTTTGATGGCATTGATCCATTGAATTGAACAATGCTCTTTATTCTCAAAAATAACCAGCAAGTAGTTTCTCGTAAGCACTATTATAACAAGAAGTCTTCAGGAGCCTCAGTGCAGTGTGCCTGAAATCAAGGATAAAGATGTCCACGACGCTGTCAGCTATGTCCTGGATACTAGGGATGTTACATTTGGCCCAAAGATACTTTTTATGAACTTCGCTCTGACTTGTGCTTTTTACTTTTGTTTTCATTTGAGTGCAGGGTTTTTCTTTACGACTCTTCTATTTCGTTTGCATACACAGACCAGTTGGCTGGGCGCAGGGCTGTGTTTATACCTAAATCCCCCTGCGGTATGTATAAACTCCGTCTGGCAGCCAGCTTCCAGCTTTCGCTTGAACTTCTGCATTTGACACGCATCGTGCCTGACCTCAGGAACTGCTCTGACCCTCCGGGTCCAGATGCTGTATCGTGATCCGCATGGCTGTATTGCTCAGTCCCACTGATGGCAGTGGGGCACTGATGGATCTCACAGTTGAAGGGCTTTCAAAAAAGAACCCCGTGGAAATTAAAATTTGCTGCATGCCGAATCCTTTGTTTAGTAGAACAGGAAAGGAAGGACTCCTCTGAAGTTGACCTATTTGTGCTTCGGTGCATTTTTCATAAAATAGACAAAATCCTGGTTTAATCCAGCCTGCTACAGAACCTTCCGAGGGAGTCCGTGGGTTTCTCTAAAATACCTCTGTGGTTATTGTTAATTAGAAAAAAATAATATTGCTCAAGGATCGCTTTTCAGTTGAACTTCCTGAACATATGGTTCAAACTGAAGCTGAAAAGGAAAACTTCAGGACAAACTGTATGAATTACTACTAATAATAAAATCAGACATTTTTTATAAGTCCACATTAATCTTCTTTAAAAGCTCTGGGTTGACCACATTTTTTAAATAAAACTTTTACCAGAGCGGAATTTATTAAGAGAGCTCAGCGTTGCCTTAGCTCTGTTCCACAGGGCATCAAGAGAAGTTTTATTACTGATTTCAGTCACAACAGACTTAGATCTACGCAGAATGGTTTTGATAAGCCCAATGTAAAGTTTTATTGGTTTAAGACATGAAAAACAGACACGTTACAGAGGCCGCTTCTACTATATAAACATAGTCATAACATATAATGCATTGCACTGGAATCAATGCTTCAGAGTGTAAACGATGATGTACTTGAGGAAAGTAAAGCCTAGCTAAATATATACAGCGAACGATAACAATATGTACCAAGTTTGTATACGGTACTTCTCCTCTGCAGATCTCAAAATAAAATAAAAACAAAGTCCGTATCATTATGTCATATTCACAGATGGAAAAGGGAAAATTAACCAGGCCAGAGAAAGAGGAAAGTTGTTGATCTCTGTTGTTATGTCTATGTTTGTATTTGAAACTACAACTTCTGTGACATTATTTGAAACATGTTTTGAGGCCATATGCTTACTGTTTGTCCTGGTGTGAGTTATATCCAAAGCATCCTTTTCCCGTATGTTATAAAACAATGTTATAAAACCATGAAACAACCTAAAGTATTAAGTGGTGTTACTCATGAGGTAGCTGAGCCCTACAAAGTGTCCGTACCTGTTGGTGATGCACTGATTGGTTGTGGTTTCAGAGGATGGAGATAGTGGCAGTGGTGATGAGGAGTTGTGCTGTGTGAGCATCATTTCAATCTAGAGAAAAATGACACTTCCTAAAGATAAAAATGTGCTTTTATTGCACCAGCATTAACAACACAGGCCCTTGTTCTCATTTATAACACTGACATGGTGAAAAAAAGTGTAAATGGGTTGTAAGTATAACTTGCACTTGCTTTAAGGTCTCTGCAAAATGCCAGAGCAGTAGAAAGGAGCTTCGTGGTTCTGACCAGCGTCTGCTGATGGGTCTTGCTGCTGCAGTGTCAGATATTACCGCCTCCGGCCGCCTGCCTGCCCCTCTGCCAGAGATTACTGATCTCACGCTGCACAGGAGCACTGACGTACCTTCATGGGCAGTTTCAGCCTCATCAGATCATGAACTCCAGTCCTCTGCTGCCAGCCCCGCTGTGGGGATGACCGCAAGGAACCTGATAAGCAGCTGGGGCAGTGAGGCTGGAAACCTCACCTGTAAATTCACTGGACGATGTATCTCGGAGGTCTGAGAGAAACAATGTTCAGTTCAAGTATGCTGCTGGCCTTATCCTGCGGCCTTTCAAAGCAGGTGCAAAGCTCACACTGGCTCTAGCGGTGCAGAATGTGGGCCATAAATATCCTGAAATCCCCTTTATAAAGGCAATGACAAACATAACTCCCTCCACTATTCTGTGCTTCATCCTTGTATTCCCTTTGAAAAATTATTTAAATCTTGTAATCCTAACCATATGGCTTAGCAGCCTCAAAGAAGGCATTTAGCAGACACATTTATGTACAGAATTATGTTTTTAGTTAGATTATCCGGGACTATAAGTGCACTGAGTGAGGACAGGAGACCACACCATGGGCAGCCTCAACAGAAGGAGCCTCTAAATCTGGATCTGTCCCTTTCCAGTTCAGACAGATCCTGGGCTGGAATAAACAGTTACCGAGCATCCATCGTGATGAGATGTCTTTGAACACTTTTTCCCTACATGACCACATGGATTTACTTAAAAAAAGATAAACAGATTAAAAGACTAGAAACTAACTTTTTTGAATTGTTTAATATATAACTTCCAGTAATCTTTTTTTTTTGTTTAGAAAGCTTTTGCAGGACTACAAGGTAGTTAACGTCTTCTTGCTCTAGATCCCTTCTGCTTTATTTTAGGCAATTGTTTCACGTGGGAAGCAAGTCTGTGGAACAGAATCAGACCTGAAACCGTGGTAATTTACTCCTAATTTTCACCAATATAAATACAATTGGAATCAATGTTATGGGATAGCTGGATTTTTATGCTGTTGAGTATTGACATACAAAAAGACAAGCTGTCTTCCCAGAAGTGAGTTCAGGCTTGAAGATAAGACTTTTACAGTCACAAACTGTATGATTATTAGACTGTTCATTTTTGTAAGATATTTTTGCATAGTTGAATACAAATTGTGTGGTTTTCTGCACATTTTACCCATTCCATGAATTTGTGCTGTAATTTAACAGTGTCATGCAAGATGACCTGTTACCTCTTGTTGTCTTAAGACTTTTTGGGGGGGGATATGAAGATGGGACTTCTCCTGCTTTTAAGTGAGAGAACTTATGTTAATTCCAGGGAGAAGGGCTTGGTCCCGGTTCTTACACAGGACTTGAGATCTCTGTAAGAAGCGTGCTGCATTTAGTAGCCTGTATAAGCACTGCACTGTCAATCCAGAAAACTTACCACAAAATAAATGTCCACAGTTGGTTTCCACTGGGAAAGTAGCTGTCTGGAGACAGATGGGGCAGCTGAAGTCACTGTGATTACTAGGTTGCCAAATTCGGAGTGATTCCTGGAAGAGAAATAGTACAGAGTCTTCAATAAATTAGTATTTTGATTGGCATATTCAGTTCATTAATAATAATTTACTATGATTTAGCAGAGAGTCACAAAAGCTAAATATAGACGTCCCGCATAACTAATTGTTACCTTAGCAGAGAATGAAAATTAGGCATGCAGGAATGAAGTGCTTTGTGTAATCCTAGGGAAAGGACCAGTGTCAGAGGCAGGATCATGATGCCATGTTTCTGCTTCCAGTGATACAGCCACACACCACTGGATAATATTTATGTTTTGAAAGCCAGTTGAGTTTGAACCACCGGCTTCTCTAGCTGTCATTATTAGTCAAACAGCACCTGAAGTCTGCCTCAGTAGCTTTTGGATCTTTTTCCTCCTCCTTTGTAGTCATGTCTATCATTTAAATGGACTGAAATAAAGTCTGGTGCATTCTCTGCCTGCCTTGGGTGGCAGAATGATATCCTCAGTGTGTACCATAGGCCACGTAGCAAAGACTCCTTTATTGAAGTAAATAAATTGCTTCCAAACAATCCTTCCCTTTGCTTAGCAAAGTCTATAATTAAGAACAATATTGAGCTTTGGTTTTAGAGCAGGAAGATCAGAATTTTGTAAGCCTCTGAAATGCTAAAGATGCATTTTGAAGCACATTCGTATTACAATATTTCTGTAGGGGGAAAGGCTGAAGGTTGTACGTTGGTCTTCCAGTCTTTGCTTGTGACTCATTGCCTGAAAGCAGTAAAAATCAATTTGGCAGTATATTAATTTGTGCCAAGATTGTTTGATACAGTGGGAGATAAAAAAAAAATAATTTTAACTTGATATCAATTCCTTACCACATTGAAAGTTTTTGCTACCTTTATTATGATACGTTAGATAACCTGTCATGGATGATGGACCTGCCTACTTCGTCTTAGCACACCATGGAGAAACTGGCATCTGCCCTTATGTTCAATTGCCATAACCACAATGAGATCAGTCTTTGAAGAAAACATAAAAATAATGTGGTTAGCATCCCTTCTGTCTCAAGATAAAGTTATTTCAATGTTTCTATCAGTCCCAGAAACAAAGGAGCACTTCTGAAATGGGGAGGGAGCTTCCAAGGAAGTTCCTCCACTTTAAGGCAGTCTTGAAGGTTATTGACTCTCCTCCACTGCCTACGTGTGTTTAGTGAAGTTCAACAGGAGATGGCATCAATTACGGTCAATTACAGCATTTTGATCAAAAAACGATGAACTTCACATGTTTCTTAATGACCACAGAGGTCCAGCATTATATGGAACGGGCATTACTTCTCCATTCCTAAGTGAGGCATTCAGATGAGATGATGGCGTACTTTGGGATTACCGTATCGCTGTATGCTGGCTGTCCCTTGGTGCCCAATTTGGGTTGCTTATTTGTTTTTCAAATACCTGATTGGCACCTGTCTACATGATGGATCAATGAATACACTTCCAAGTATTTGACCTATTTGTAGAAGTTTTGATAAAGAGAAAATTGAATAGAGTCTATATTTTGCATGTCAAATACTGGCAGATCCGGAGTAACTGTGAAGATTCAAGCTCATTTGACAACAGACAAATATTTTTATTTAAGTAATTGATTTTTCCAATGTAATAATTCAAAGAAAGAAGAGAGAGGTCATCAGGTAGGTAGGTCTGCCAAAGGAATGAGCAGGAAACCAGGTCTCTTGCCAGAGCCATGTCTAAAATTACGAGTTCACCAAATCAGTAATTTTAAATCAGCACCTTTAATACCAGTCTTTCCTTCCTGTAATGAGGATCTGTATATAAGAAGAACTGGAGGTTTTAGAACAACGTGCCATAACTGCTGGAAAAAGTCTTTCTCCTTTACGGTTTGTGAAGTTATAGATGTATTTGTTTCTGATTCGTAACAGAAAAAAATCAGATGCTGAAAGCGTCTACATTGTTTTCAGGTTTTCCTCTCTATGCACTGATGAGATTATCTGCTGTTGAGACAACCACCACACAATAGCCCAACAAAGCTGGGATGCCTGGGTATGAACAACCAAAACACAACAGTGATCACATTCAAGTCCACAGTCACACTGACAGGTGAAGTCCAGGCAAGCAGGTTTTAACACAATTCTACCTAAAATCCATATGGCCCATCACTTTCCTATATTTTCACTTCCCCTGCAATACCGATGGGGTATTTGCAGATTCAGAAGAGCATTATTTTAACTGATAGAAGCTGTAATTGTTTTTGTCAGCTGAGGAACTGCCCCAGAGCAGTTGTGTTTATAAACACTGCATACATTACCGAAGCCGATTAGGTATCTACTCTTTATTTTTGCAAAGTAATAACACACACATTTCTTTAGCTTTGTCTCATAAAACAAAGGGAACCAAATGTGTTTCTGATTATGCAATAGATACTGAGTCAAGGGAAACCCAGCATTCCCAGACCATAACCCATGGAAATTTTGAAAAGCTCTCTTGCCCTCCGCAACCTCAACAAGTTGAAACTGCTTGTGTATTTTGTATTAGAATGTGTTGTACAATAATTAACTTACTATATGGCTCCTAGGGGACAAATGATTATAGTTTTTTTTCCAGATGACTCATCTTCTGCTGACTTAATGAGCAAGTCTGCAGAAACAGAGTTTGTACTGTTCAGAAAATAGGAAAATCGAATGTTGCTGTGTTGCCGTATGATACCGGTTCCGGCTGCTGAGGTAAGCTACCATCGAAGGGGCTGGAAACCCATCAGCTGGGGGCAGGTTGCTGGTGAGACCTTGAAAATGCTCTCAGAACATCTGAGTTAGAGTTAGGACTCTCTGAATTAAAGCAAAGAACCAGGCAATGATCCTGTAGTAATGACACCAGGTGAAGAATACCTGCATGTATACGATGATGAAAAATCACTCAAACTCGGTACCATGAAGCAGCATGTTCTATCTTCTTGTAATCTCTCTCTTACCGAATGAAGCAAGGTGGGATATTCGACCAGCTCTGGCACTATGATTAATGGGTGGCAAATTCCGAGTGAAAAAAAAAGGCAGTTCTTTACATTTACAATTAAGCCGGGGATGTTCTTGTTATGGATGCTGGAAGTTTCTGAGTTCAACAGGTACTGGGCATCAAGTACTACTAAATGCAAAGGTAGTACCTCTGACTGAGGGAGTTCCTCAACCATAAATTGCTACAGAATGGAAGAGCATTCTGGGGAAGCATCATTAATGTTTCTTTATTCTTCTGTAGGCATCCATTGCCGCGGAGAGGGCAAGATGGCCCTGGTTTGACCTGGTATAGCCATCAATAGAGCATTTTGGGGTAAAAAAGAGACTGGGAGTCACCTTCAGCAAAGATATCGGTGGCTTAGTCTTGTCCTGAGTAGATAGGCTAGGAAAAACATGCCAAATCTTTCATTTATTTTTAATAGATTATGTGCACATAATCAAATTTCTGATTTATTTAGTCCAAGCACTCAAAATGGTGTTCAGGTCGGCTTTATCCTAGTTACAAGGGGACCGCCCAGCTGGATCTGATAGAAAGAGAAGACAGATGATATCTGACATAGCTATAAGTCTGCCAGAATTAATTTACCCCTTCCAAAATCTTGAGCCAGCCTTTGAACATTTGAACTAGCAGATTGAATTAGAGATTGAAGTAGTGATTATGGCAGTTAGTATTCTGTGTCATGAGGCTGTGAGTTTTTGATGGCATTAAATAGTCTTAAAAAATAAAATATTTAGTGTGACTTTGCCTGTAACGACAGATTTTTAGGGAGCTTCCTCTCATACAGTAGTTCTACATGTAATTACAAACAGTAATTAAAATTGTCATTCCTGTTAACGTCTTAGGCTGGAAACTTTGAGAGTGCCCATAAAAGCTACTATGTCATAGCCTTGTGTTTGGATCTTGGTGCCTGTCTCACCTTTGAAAATCCCAGGCCTGGATAATGCCATACTGATACTGTAAAGCAGCTTTGATGAATAAAAAGGGGACTGTGAAAGTAGTTTTCTATGTAGCATATGGAAATTATGCTCCTGTGCCAGGAACATCTCTGCTTTGGGACAAGTGGGGCAAACTTGCACCATTTGTCACCAGAAGCATCATGTTCTAGTAACTTGATTAGCTGCAATCAAATTAGGGAGTGCCACAAAGTCTAGCACAGAAAACCAAGTTTGGAAGTTCCTTCAGGATTCATACTGCTCACCCCGGTGAGATTTGAAATCAGACTGTTCCCAAATCTAAGAGACAGAGGGAAGCTCAAGAGTTCCTAATACTTTACAACCACAGTGCTCCTGCTGTGTTATATGAAGGACGATGCCCAAGTCAAGATTTTCTGTACCATTTTCTTAATACTATTTTGAACACCTAATGTTAGCTTTTGTCTAAGATTCATCTTTAAAAAAACCTAAAATATCGGTGTTTTAGCCCGTATGTTCTTGGGAATCATGCTACAGCCAGAATGGGAAAGTTAAATGTATTGTCCAGTAGAAGTCAACTTACTTCATTTGGAAGAAATGGGAAAAAAAAACCCCACCCAAGCAAATTATTCTGAAAAGCAGACTTGGAGTCCAAAGATCCAGAAAAAGCCTTAACTCTGGCCCCTCAAATTCTAAGTGCCACAATAAAGTGACTGCCTATGTAAAAATACTGAGGGAGAATGACCCCCCCACTTTCATGAACTAGCAAGAAGATAGTAAGTTGAATGTACTGTGACATACATGCTCATATATGACACAAATGGCTTTTGAAGACTTACATTAAGATTACAGGGGTTGCAATGGATGAGGATGTACAGTCAAATTTTAAGTTTGCTTGCTGATGAAGATCATGGGAAGTTTACATGTTTATTTTTAAATACAGTTTTAAGTTTTTCTAAAATCGGGTCCTTATGATAACATTACTTTCTCAACGAGCACCCCAGGTGTTACTTGCTTTTGGGGTCAGATTTGCAGAAGAATTCTCCATGTTCGTACCTCATCAGGGGCCAGGCTTTGGAACTGTTCAAACCCAGATGTTCCCTATGTGACAGTCAGATTTTTGAGAAAAAGTAGACCTTTTCAAATCCAGACACATCTTTTGGCTTAAAATGAAAGCTGAGCATTTCAGAAAATAATTCTAGAAGAACTCTGCAAAATCAAGCCTACTGTCCTAAAACACAGCCACTAGATTTGATACATTTTAATACTTGCATGCAAACGAAAGGCGTGAAGTAGTGATCAGATTGTTGATTATGCAGCCAGAAGCTCCTGGGTATAAACCTTTATCTCTGTGACACAGCTCAGCTCACAACATCTTTCAGTTTTACCACAAGGAAATTTAGTTTTTAAAGCATCAGTGATGAGTCCATTCTCATCTGCCTGTTTGAAGAGAAGGAATTAAAGTTTGAAAAGCACTTAGCAGATTTAAGTGCTAACAAACATTTGCCATTATTTAGAAGTAAAATAGACCTTGCTTTGAGTTTTAAACTTGTTAGGAAGGCATGATACTGTGTGACCTCTTGGTCAGATTCCTTTGATAGGGGAGCAGCTGCTCCGTGTCTCAATTACAAGGCCAATTAAGATGATCAGGGAGGATACACTGGACAGCTCATTATTTGACAATAAATATTTAACCTAATCACAAGCAAATTTAAAATATGACATATTTAAAGGGAAGAACTGATTCATGCAATTTTTCCAAAAGTAATCTAATAATTAAAAGTATAAATAAATACTTCAATTATTTATTCATAATCATTCTAATGAACACTTCCTACCGTGGTTCAGAAGACCTACGTAAAGTTGGGCTTACCATTCCTCTTTCCAGAAATGTTTGAGAGGAGCTGAGTAAGTTACACCCGCTGACAGTGTTGGTGTGGAATCATTCATTAAGGCCAGCTATGCATCTTTGTCAATTATTAACTAAGTTGCCCAATGGCAAGGGTCTCTCAGGTTTTCTAAATTACGGTTATGAAAGAAATGTGGTGGGGTTTTTTTCCACTCAAATAAAGCAAATTTGCTAAATAAACAAGGACAAAACAAGAAAAATCCAGCCCTCTCTTTCTAAAACATCTAAAGAAATCTTCTCCCCCCCAAAAGATCTTTAACATTATTTAAAAGATAGCTGAACCTAATAAAAAAATTGCATTACTATTTTTAAATATTAACTTGATCAAGGGCACACTACAGGTATTTTGATCATCTGATAGAGTAGCAGCTTATCGGTACTGTTATGAAATGGGCTTAAAACTTGCCAGACACTTGTGATACTCTGGAATTGCGTAACTGCAGAATTAGATTGTGTAACACAATATTGTCCAGTTAATCAAGTAAAGTATGGAATTTATCAGAAAGTCTAACATGCTAAAATAATTTTAATTGATAGGCACATATACTTCATAAGGTATTTATTCTTTGTCGTGCTCTATGGTCCTTAAGAAAGGCTTGATTTCTGTAAAGATTGTTCTCCAATTCAATGCAGCGAAATTAATGAGGAAACATATCAAGGGCTTGGTTTTGTGCAGTGTTAACCATCCTGATCCTGATTCAACAAGGCACTGAAGCACATGCCTGCTTTTCAGCCCTCAGGTAACACATAACCTCTTACGGAGGAGTGGAGTGGGAGTCGGTAATATTGGAATAGAAACACACTTAGACCAAAAATAATGCCCCTGGCATTCCTGCTGAAGGACTGATAAGCTAAACAAAGCACTTTTCAAAGACTAATAACCGGATGGGATTTGTAGCATAAACAATGCTCCTTGTTAGTCACCAGTCCCCAGGGCATCTTCCTCACTTTGTTACAGATAAATTAGCAACAAATGAAATAGTGTATGCGATTTCCTGCCCTGGGTATGCAGGCGTGCTCGCATGCCAGTGTGATAGCTGTCATTTATTATTTATCCAAGTATGTATACAAATCTACAGTGTGATTTAATTACTTATTAAAGGTGCCAGACTGACAGATGCAGAAGCTGGAGCTGTTTCTTCATCCAGAGAACTGACACAGCGTAAGCCATGGCATCCTCTCCAGGCTCTTCTAATACAATGGACTCCCCAAACATCCGAGGACAGCTCTTTCTCTCCAACCTTTTCCCAACTACTCTGCTCAACGTGTTAAACTGATAATGGCTGCTAACAAAGATGTCAGTTATTCCTGTGATTTTTAGACAGGAATGTTGATACACTGGAAAATTGGTTTGAACACATTAGATCTATTTTAGCTAGGCAGCTCGAGCATCTGATTAGTACTAACTCAAAAAAGGATCCAAATGGTTTTAATACAGAGGTGAAACCTCCTCTAACTAAATAGTAGCAAAAGGATTATAGATGTTTTGTAAAGGTGAAATAAGCCCAGAAGAGTTTCCTTTTACTTCCCAGGGGCTGTACATGCATAGTGCTATGGCTCTTTTGCGATCATTTATGCCCTTGCCTAACAGACACACTGGCCTTGGAAACTGGATGCTAAATTCTGCATTGTTTCAATAAGCAGGATTTTGGTTCCATTTTTTTATGTCACTCTAAACCTATTAGTGCTCAGTTACCATTACAGTTCAAAGCACTTCTCCCCGCCCCCAGGCACAGCGAGATGCAGGACAGCAGGGAATCTGCACTCTCTCACACTTTCACTCAGCGCCCAGTCTTTAACAGGGAAATGGAGATTTTATTAGGCTTGACTCATTGAATTTGACCATACTTGTTTGCCAGAGAAAGGCTGTTAAATAATAGCAAGGTTCCCTTCACATAGCTCCAGAATACTTTCATAAAGATAAGGGACACAAGAAAATATCTTAAACCTCTATGAATATATACATTAAATCAGAAAAAAACTGATTGCCCATGGCCAGCTGTTCCAATTATTTTGTGAACATTTTTGATCCCAGTACGTGCTTCAAAGTTGCAATCCTGGATCCATTTTGTCTAATTGTAGGTTGGGCTTTTTTGGTCCTAGATCTTTGGCAGAGGCCTTAAAGCACAACTACAGTGCAAGTTATTACTGTTTACTGATCATAAGCTTGTCATGTTGGCTTTGGAGTTTGAGCTGGCAAACACTTGTGTGCCCGAGTTATTTTGCATAGTGGAATAGCCCCATTGCAGCCAACAGGTCCGTTTGTGCCATCCACGTGTATTATTGCATTATTAATTCCCAATTTTGCAAATAAAATTTCTTATTCTAGCCCACAAAAGCCTAGCCAACCAAAAACTGGGACTCAGAAGTACAAAGATGGGACTGAGAAGTATAAAGATGTGAAATAACGCTTCCTGGCAGCGTTTTGGAGCTGGGTCTGAGTAATGGCATTTGACACAAACCAGGGTGGGTTCGGCTGAGATGGAGTGTTGCATTCTGAAGTCTCAGTGTGTCCCAGCTGTGACCTAATTCCATCCTGGGATGTAAGAGTGGTGGCTGCTGGCTGCTGGCTGTGTCGGCAGGCTTTACAGTGTTCTGCTAAATTGAGGAGCTAAAGCTATCAGAGCTGCTGTGAACCTGGTTCCTGCGCAAGAGCAAAACGTGTCAGACCAGCTGTCAGGGAAGAGCATCGGGAAAGCAAGAGAGAAATCTCTTTAAATGGAATCATAGGTGAACAACTAGGAGAATCAGACAATTGTAGCTTTTATCTAAAAAAAATATGCAAGCGCAAAATGCAATTCTCTCAGAGATGCCAATAAAAATAACTGTAACCTCCCTGGCACTGCTTAGAGCGAGCAATCTGTTAAAAAGAGGCTCGACCCCACTGCTGTAGGAGTTGGCTTCCACTCTTTGGAATATGCTGTATCAAGAAAACCTTAAAATATGAAAGAAAATGTGCCCAAAATTTTTAGGCAAATTGAAGCTTATTTTCAAAGGAAAAAAAGAAAAATGACATTGATATAAAAATGATAGGAAATCTGATCTCAGTTTTGGCAGGTGCATGCTAACTGGCTTATTCAATATATAAATCTTGCAGTGAGTATCAGAACAATTCATCTTATCCTTTACATACAGCTATCCTACTCTGTTTAACTACGCTTGGGTTTTAGACATTTCTGTGTTATTTAATAGCAAGTGATAGCTTATGACATTTTCACCTCGTTTTCCTCGTTTTGAACACAGGCTTTTCTTCTTCAACTACAGAATATTATTTAAATACTCTATTTAAAAACATGTATGTTAGTAATTTTTCACACCAACTTATAGATGTTGAGAAAGGGCTAATCTTTCATAACTTAGCTGTTAATTTTCAACTTAAAAATAATGGAAATGAACAAGTTATTACCATTTGATTCAGTGAACCTTGTATACTGATGATAATGTTTCCGAATAAGATGATAATGGTATATAATAGGTACAATGGAACATAGAGTTTTGAAAATTATTTTGTGTTTAGAGAGATTAGAGATATTACTATAATTAGTTTCTCTGTGCAAGACTATGTACCAGTACCCTGGCACAGAATCAATCTAAAGAGATTACTTCTTTTTGGAAATTAAGTTTGTGATTACCCTGATCCTGAAAAGAACATGCTCATGAGCTTACTCATGGAGTAGTCTGTGGTGAAAACTGGAGGTATTTGGTGCATAATAGTAAATAAGTGCAAGGATGTTCTCATGATCAGAATCTACAGACCAAATGGTCTTGCTGGAACACAAACCCACTTGCCAAACCTGTGCCTTAGTCAAATGAATTCGCAACATTACACTGCCGTTTCAACGCTCCCGTGGAAGCAGGATTTGAAAGTGTGAATGTAGATGTGTTTGTGACAAATAGGTCTCTGTCATAGTTCATATCCCTGTACCTAATTTTTTGTTACTGGCACCAACTGATATTGTATCTGAGAAATTTATTACAGGTGAACTTGTAAAGGAGCTGCTACCATGATAGTGCAAACAGTTCCATGATGTCAATTAATGTCAGCTAGCTAATACTGGAATTGCCAAAGCTCACTTTCACTTGTGACCTTGTTCACTGAAAAAAAAAAAGATAGGAGTACTAAAATAGAAGTTCAGATATCTGTGAGAAAGTAAACAAAAAGCCAGAAATAGATTGACAAATGTTAGAGAAACAAATGAGGCAGCGAGAGAGCATGCTAGGAGGGAAGGTTACAGGGACAAGTGAGGACTCGTTGGGGCAAAATGATGTTGTAGAGGTGTAAATCTTTTATCCTGCTCGAGTCACTGTTCATAAAAGTTTCCAAATGTGAGATGCTTCCCTGAGATAATTGAGGTAAAGCATTCCTTAAAGATGTTAACCATTTATTCTCCTGCTGTATGAAGCCAAAATGTACAATCACACAGATCTGGTCCCAATCTTTTTTATAAACGTAGGTAGTTCGTTTTCTACCTCTGATTTGCTTTGTTTCCAGTATAGCTTTTTATCGAATTTAATGAGATATCACGACTTTTGGCTCTGTGGCATTATTTCCCAGCCTAACCCCCCCAGCCATAGAATTACATTATACTAAAGCAGAGATTCCTCATTCTCTGAATTGATCTTTTCTAGCTCTTTAAGGAGTGACCAGGTAAGGTAGTCCTCATATAGTCCATCTTGTCTTTTTTTTTTTGACCTTGCAAGTGAATTTCCTTTCTCCAGGAGAATTTAGAGACAGTGGACTGGCCAGAGACACTCACATATATCATTTAAAAAGAAGCCACATCTCTACAGAACGTGTGGCTCTGAAGAGTACCGAGGCAAGTAACTTAACATTTGCTTCAAATCAAGTCCAAGCAGCCTCTCTGTCCAGTCAGCTCCTTTCCCCTTCTCTTCTTCTTCCAATAAAAGATAAAAAGCAATCAAGGGAGATCCTACCAGGTTTTGTTTATTTGTCTTAGACATGAGATTAACAATAGATTCCTACTTTGCAGTTTATATTCTCTGTATTAAAATGTGATCTGCATAGCTCATGTTAGTGGTATTGTTAAAGTAACATCTGTTGCAGTTTATCAATGCCTACTTCACTGACATATGATAAACCTTAATTAATATTTTTATAAGTACTTCCTATTTTTTTCTGAAACTACTATAATAAACTAAATATACTAAAATAATAACACAGCAATTGTGTTGTTATTATTCTGTGTAACAGGTGTAGATGCATTTGTACGCTATTATATACACACTCCCTGATCACACTGGCTAAGGTAACTATACCTGAAAGTTTGTAACCAAGGACGCCAGAATTACTCCAGTCAAAACAAAACTCATTGTAAAACAGATTAGCAATGCCAGTCTAAGCCTTCATGGCTTTAATGAGATGACTATTTCTTACCACCATTAAGTCTGTGAGGATCAAAGAAAATGTTCATTGAGTTAAGATGTGCTAAGAAAAGTGTATAGAAGAGCATAAATGGCTCAGGAATTCCAGGAATCCCACTGGCTTAAACAGTCTTTTATTAAAAGCAAGTGTTCTCATAGTTGAATGACTTCCAAGAAGTGCCTCAAGTGATGAAAGTATTTCCATCTAATGTGAAAATACTTGAAAGATGCTTATTCCATGTGAAAATATTTCCACCTTTCAGAAAAGCCTGAATACAAGACTCCTTTGATGAATATACCCTCGTACAAGGTATTAATTTTCTGAATTAATATACAAAATATCCAGAATCCTTAGTCTTTTGATAATGAGCAGATTATAATGACTTTCATCTCCTATAACAGCCAGACAAAATATTCTAGAGTATTTTACAAAATAGATGCATCAGCCACAGAGCGAAAAATTTTACATTCATCATCATGACATTGCTCCCATTTCCCTCAGGGCATAGTTGACCTGGAAAGTACGGTAGAACATCTTCAGACAAAAAGCAATGGGATCGCCTTCAAACATGTGAGACACGTTGACACAGCACAGCAGTCAGTCGTGGTGGCTAACTGTGCCGTATAGACATACTCTATATACCCTATATCATCCTGCGACCTCCCCCCTGCCTTACCTAAAACACCAATAACAGTACCTCCTGCCCTCACCAAAAATCACATGAGGGCACAGACCTGAAATGCTGTGGTCAGCTACCCCAGTAGTATTTCAGCCATCAGGACTGTCTCTTTTTACTGTTTGTTCTTATCCTTTTTTTTTTTCATCTCCTCAAGCTGTTTTTCTAAGATAGAAGGAAGGAGGTAAGCCAGTACCACGTGCCCAAACAGCTCCTTTTCAGACCATGGTAAGGTTTTCTCTGTACCTCAACCACTCTCTGCTCTGGGAGTTGCTACTCTTATACAACGCAATCCATGGTAAGATTGGAAAGCACTAATGAAATAAACCATCCCCTGTCCCCACTCTGCCCTGTCCTTACACTGGAATGGAGTCAGCAAGACCATGAGTGCTGACTGCCAGTGACCTGCAGTTTTTTGGAAGCCTGTTCCATCCCTTGTGCAATCAGGAAACACAAACCTGCATGAGACCACAAAGTACTGATAATCTTAAGCAGTCAAATAATGTGAGTTCACATTAGAATCGTGATGTGTTTTTTTCCCTTCATATTTTATGATCTGTAGGTGTTCAGTTATGCTGAATAATCTTTATTTGATTATAGCAACTTCGAAATTGGCCAAATTTGGAGAATAAACAGACAGCCAATGCCTTTTTCATGAAAATATAACTTTCAATCCATATAGAGCTTGATTCAAAAGGAAGCAGGAGTGTATATGCCAGGAAGATGGAAGAGACTATGACAGTGATGTGTGGCCTGGGGAATACAGCAGGTACCAAATCAGTTTGTATTGTGTAATAATTAACTGCACACCTTTTGGCAATTGGTTAGTTTCTAGTTTCTGCATCTGAAAAATTCAAATATGCCTCAGTGTCACAGAACATCGTAAGGCTTATTTGATCCTTCTACAGCTTTTGAAAGATTCTCAGCAAGTGCAGACTTCCATAAATCATATCAGTCAAGCTACTAAATATGAATGAAAAGCTGAGGATCATTTTTCATCTCATGTCTTCTAATGGTGAGAAATGTGCAAGTTACATAACTAACCACCGAGTGTCACTGTTCCGTATTTTTACATTCTGACATCTTTGTTCCCAAGTGCTTAGAAAATCCCTTTTAGATGCAGTCCTGTAAACGAGGATTTTCCAACAATAAGAAGAATATTTTTAAACTACAAGTGACATGCGTATCTGCCACACAAGGTACAGGATAACTCAAGTGTCTGGATACATGGCTTTCTTGAGCAGGCCACCAAGTAATGTCTGAACTAAGTATTGTTCATATTACTGGCTATAATAATGTAAGTCTCATTGAAAATAAAAAAAATTAGGAATTTGTTTTTATTTTTTAAGCCTAGCAATTTAAATTATTGTAGCAAATGTCTTTTTTTTTTTTTTTAAGAAAGCTAGAGAATCCTTACTGAGAGATTGTCGGATGTTTTGTTGAGAAGGTAAGGGATGCACTATCAAAAAGAGTGAGCACATTCTAAATAAGTTCTTATTGTGAGAAGTAATTTAACCTGACTTTAAAATGTAGTAATAGTGGACATCAGACATCAGGAGATTGAACTGCAGTCCTGGTGTGAGGTGCCAAGCTGGTCCTCCCTGTTTCTAGAATGTTAATATAGGTCATAAACTTTGATTGGCACAAACGCAGAATTTGCTGACAGACAGTCATGTGAGCTGCAGCTCATGAAGAAATTTCCAACAAGGCTCAAAAAATAAAAAACCCCCCACCTTACTCTACATAACACATAGCTTCATTTTGCTACTACTTCTGCTCCCCAGCTGAACCGTAAGCACAGCTTGCTGGTGCTGTGGTGTTCCTGACATGCTCCTGTGTAGCTGCAACTTGAAAGATGTGAAATAGCTGCACAGATTTCCATATGTATTTGTACCACAGTTCTCTGTAGAATTCGGTACGTCACCAAATGTAATGTTCCTTAGAAAGATCCTTGGTGTGTGCTAATACCGGTTTATCTGGGTGAGCACTCAATCAGTCAGCCGTCTGATGCCAACACCCAGGAGTGCATGGGTGAGCCAATCTCTTCTGACATAATCCCAGATTACCAAACCTGTACAGCCTGCCTTTTATTTCAGACAAGTGTCTCTCCCACAGGTCTCAGCCAGCCTCCCTGCACTGTCCGCAGTCTGTAACACCTTTCCAGCACAGCCATCCCTTATGAATAATTACTTCTGGATGCTTTTGAAACGAGCAAACCTGAAACAGGGGTATTAGGCTTTGCCTGGATCCAATTACACTCCACCCTTCCCTCCTGTCTGCACTGTTTAGCCCTCTAGTGGAAAACTGTTCCCTGCAGTACTTTTTGCATGTATGGAAGATGACCACACTGAAACAGAGTATGTTGTCAGGGCCCTAAGTGCACTAATAGGCCTTCACGGCCTCACCTGCTGCCTCCATCCACACCCTCTGCCCATGGGCCACTCTATTTAAGCTCAGCCCTTGGCCGTCAGCAGAGTCATAGTCATGCCTCTGCCTGGCCATGGACTGCTCTGGACTGCGACCTGTGGGCTGAATTCCCAGCTTGACCTCAGAACTGTCCGGTGGTCAAGGGACTGTGCCTGACTCCGGTTAACCTCACTGGGCCTGACCCTGACCAGCAGGTTGCCTTCTGGGCTTTACCTTGTACTTGCCTCATCACCATGAACTTGCCTGGACTCACGGTTGAAGATCCCTGGACCTGCCCTGTTTGCCTTGCACGGGTACTGTGGGATGGGGCCCTGGTGAAGTCACCGCCCTGCTGGCTGCGTTCTCGCTCGTGGCTCCGTGTTCCCTGGAAAGCAGCTGGCTTTAGCTTATGTAGCATAAACCCGGGAACAAAGGAGTTGCCTGTAGAAACTGTATAAAGAAAGCAAGTGTGTGAGAGGTTGAATCTGCAGAGAAAGAGCATATGAAAACAAGAAGCTGAAATGCAGAATTCTATGTTTCTGTGAAATGGGTCGGAGGAGACTGGGTAAAGGTTGGTAGGAAGTGACAGATGCTAGGATGTCATGCTTCCTGAGAAAGGAAAGGACATAAAATAACAGAAAGGAGAAACGGTGAGGAAATCAAAAGCGGTAAAGGAAAAAAATAGCAAAAGCTAATAGAAATTATAAAAGAGCAAAAATACAAAAAAACTAAATTGAGCATGCTCAACAGTACAAATCCTAGCACAGACCTCTGTGGGATTTTACTGTAAAAACCTTTTATCCCTTATTCTATTTTTAATAAGGATTTCCCATAATCTTCCATGGCAACCAAATCTCTTTAAGAACCTTTGGTGAAGGAAACAGTCAAAGCTTTCCAGAAATCCAAGTCCACTCTCAAGCTTTTATCAATTCTGGACAGCACTACGAGGGGAAATAGTCATGTAAATAATGCGGCTTCCTCTAACACAGCTTTAATCTCTGAGAGTCAAAGCAGAATCAGTAACAGAAAATTAAACCATGTATCTTAAAGCAAAATAGCCAAAAAAAGAGCATACAATGCCTAAACAGCTATTATTCATGTTGTTTAGTCCACTCAGGCTGACCTAACACTGTTGCTTTTAATGCCATCCTGCACATTCCAGTAACAACAGGCAATGCAAGAATTGCCATAAAACAAAAAATAACAGTTCAAATCATTTAATAGAAGAGGCCGTTGGAGAGAAGTTACTGAAGTTCTTGTGCTGAAACAGCAGAGGGACAGAGTAATCACATCTTCTTAGTGTAAGGCACTTAGGCTTTTCTCTGGTGTGTCTGAGGCAGGGTATTATAGAAGACAAGATCTGATCAAATAAGGTTTTTCCTATGAAACAAATATAGTAGAGGAATGCAAGTGAAAGACTTTTGGTGGTTTGCTTTTTTTTTTTTTCTGAAACAAAAAAGATCAAACAAAAAAGTGCTTCTACATTTTAGATACCACATAGTGAAACGTGTAGGATGAAAAGAATGCACTGTGTGCCTGTCTGGTGGTGTTTGACGGGCTGCGCAGGCAGTCATTACAAGGCCGCCTGCAGAGACTGGACAGGGGATGACAGCCTGGCTGCGGAGGACCAGTTCAGCAGTGCCCCTCCAGCTATCGGGCCCCCTTCACCCCTCGCTGGCGGGGTGAAGACTACCACCCGGGAGACACTGGAGCCTGCTGGGGTTTGGGTAGTACTAACAACGGCCTCTGAGGCTGAAGGGAGGAAAAAAGTAATGACAATATGAATTAAAGATTGGTAACACAGCTGTAGCCCTTCACAGTCCCACCTGTGCTGTCAGATGGGGGCATGTTGCCCCACCTCATGGAGAGGGGGTAAAACAGTTGCTCATCAGACTCGTGCTTAAGTGCTTTCCACCCTACGCCTCACCAAAAGAAGGAATGGATATTTGGGCCTCATGTAACAACAGTATTTTTTAAGCAATTTTGTATCCTGCTCTGAAAGCAACGCTTGTGGCTGGCACAGGTACACTGACCTACCTACACCTCAGGCACAGGTAAGTCTGAACCGTGTCAGCAGCTCCTCACCCCCTCACCTCCACGGCCCGCCCGTCCCCGGCCTGCAGCAGCGGCTGCCACGGCTGAGGCGGGAGGAGGCGGCCGCCATGTTGGGAAGGAGCGGTGCCGCCTGTGCTGGGTTCGCGGCCGCCGAGGGAGGGTAGGGGCTGTACCCGGTGACTCCCCGGCCCACGCTTCATCCCGGGAGTAGGTGACACAATCCCCACTCGGCCCACAGCCCCCGCTCCGGGGCCGCAGGGAGCGGCGGGGGCCGCTGAGGGGAACCACCACTGAGGGGGAACGCCACTGAGAGGCGTGGCCCCGCCCCTAACGAGCGGCCTCCCCCTCCGTGATTGGCGCGAACAGCTCCACCTTCTCGTCCTGATTGGTCGCGCCTGCTGCCACTCCTGGCGTTTGAAGGCATGGGCGGGCGCTGACGTGTACGTCCTGACAGCACCTCCGCCTCCGCCCCGCGCGGAGGTGGGCGCCGCTCGGGACGGCGCGGGCGCGGGCGCGGGCTGGGGTGGGCTGCCCGCCCGGTCACGTAACGTCGGGTCGCGTCAGCTCCACGTTGTGCCGGGCGTAAGCGCGCTCAGCGCATCGGGCGCTTACGCAGCCGCCCGGAGCGGGGGCGGCCGGCGGGGGGAAGAGGCCGCCGCCATGGAGGCGAAGCCGGCGGACCTCCTGCTGTGTGACAGCCTCATCCTCTGGGTGAGTCTACCCCCGGCCTCGCCGCCCCCGAGCGGCCTCCTGAGGAGGGGGCGGCCGAGGGGGTGGGGGGTGTCCCGCGGGAGCGGCCTCCCCCGGCGGAGAGGGGCTCTGCCGGGGCCGGGGCCCGCCGGGGCGGGTGGGCGAGCAGCCCGCTGGCCGGGGCTCCTGTCAGGCGGGAGAGCGGCCCGGGCGGCGAGTGAGGGGAGGGCGGTCGGGGTCCGGGCACGGCTGCGGTGGCGGTGGCGGGGCCTGCGTGAGGAACAGGTGTTTTTGCGAGCAGCAAAGAGCGTTCTTGCGAACACCCCTGAGGTGCCGATGTGGTCATTTGAATATCCTGTAGGCCCAAGTAGTGGTTCTCCAGCAGTGGCTTCCATGTGGAAGCTGCTCAGTAATTAGCAATAGTGGTAAATATGTGCAATTAATTTGAATCGTGTTGACAGGAGCAGAAACCTCAGAATGTTTCATACCAGCTTTCAGTTGGTTAAAGTGTTAATTAGTCAGTCGCAACACGCCTAAATGTGTGGTGGTGCTAGTGCAAGAAGCATGTATTTGTTCAGTTCATCAGTCAAGCTTGCTTTCTTTTTATCCCGTGTTCTTTCCAAGTTTCTTCTGCTTCCTTGTCTGGATTTCTGGTCTGGCAGATGCAATATTTTTGGTGAGAGTGGGCTCTACTAAACAGGACGTTTGCATGAGAGCTTGGCGGAGAAGGCCACAATTACCTGGTGTGAAGGGTTTCTCTCAAAATACCAGGTGTTTTGCCTATGCGAAGTGTAAATCAGGGAAGAAAGGGAGTGTTTAGAAACATCATGGAGACCCAGGAATGAAACTGGCAAAAGTGATAGCAAGAGCTGCCCGAGTAGGGGTTCCTCTTGCTTTGTATGTGACAGTACAGAAGTTTTAATGAGTTAAAGCCTGTAATAAATCACTGAAAACCAATTTCCTCCTTTCTTTTCCTTCCTCCATTTTTCTTTTCGTGACCTTATACACTTCCAATGTTTTGTTGATCTGAAGAACTTCAGTTGTCTTATGCTTATCTCTCTGGAGTTGTGTATCTTTTGTTATTTAATCAAGCCTTTTCTTTCTCTTTTTTGGTCTCTTTAACTTTTATTTCCTCTCGGTAGTCAGGTAAGAATAACTCCCATCATGATTCAGTTGCAAAATAAATAAATACCTTCCCGAACTCTGTCTCAAAATCCTGTCAGCAGTGCTGAACTCATAACTCTTATAATTCCTGCTTAAAATATTTCAAGCCTAATTCACATTTTTAGTATCGCCACAGTGCATAGCTGTAATTACACTGCAAGTCTTAAAGGGAACACTAATGGAACTTTAACGAGCCTTAAACTGAAAGAGCTTTGTGTAGTATTGCTGATGTAAATGAACATTCAGCTCTGTGTGTTCAGGTTTTGTACACACCACTCAGCAGGTGCATTGCCACATGCATGTTTTTAGATCTAAAACCCTATTTTTCAGACCTTGTTTACAACTTAGTAGAAACCATTTATTAACACTAAGATGTGTTTCAAACATCCTTTCAACTTGAACTTCTCACTGAATAGTAGAAAAAAATCATCTTTGAAAGATGAGCATATTTGGGGAGGGGGGAGTGAAGTGCTCCATATCTGAAGAGAAGAGGGTTCTTTAACCCTCTGTGGTTCTAAAGGTTTCTCAATTTTTTTACTCATTAATATAGCGAAGAGATGCTCATGATTTTCTGTGTTCTGCTGCCAGATCTTGTTTGTGTGTTTTGGGGGGATTTTCTTTTGTTTGTTTGGGTTGGTTTTGATGTTTTGTTTTTGGGTGGGTTTTTTTTTTTTTGGCAAATTCTGTATTAGAAAACATGCATTATCCAGAGAAGAAAGAAAATGCAGATAAAAAATGTTATCTGTCAGTTCTGCAACTGAGGTGTCATTGAATTTGAAGTTTTGAGGATGGCGCAGGAAAAACATAATGGAGTTAGATTAAATTATAGGGGAAATGTATACAAGTTTCCAAGGAAAATTGACCTAAGTACTGCCTGTTAAGATTGAACTCACAAGTTTGTTGCAGAAACAATTTTCTAAATTGGACTGACAAACTTTGGTCAGTGTATGTGAAGTGAACCTTAATGTTTTCCATCTCTAGGTAGGAGTGGAGTGATAATAGTAGCAGCAGTAGGCCTAGTGATGCAGTAGGATCTTCTGTGTTTAGTTGCCATTACAACAGGTGTTTTCTTTACTGTAGTACAGCAAAAGTTTCTTGAATGTCTTTCAGTGCTGTACCACTCTGAGGCTGCTTCTGTCTTTGTCTCTGAACTAGAGACTAGGTGCATGGTAACATCTTAAACAGAAAGCTTCTTCCACAATAGACATACCCCTGTTTGGCACTGGCAGATTTGTTAATGGTAACTTTGTCAATGGCTGAGTTATTCTATTAATATTCTGGGATTAAGAATGGGAATGTTTATTCTTACTTTAATATATCTTTGACTGGCTCTATAGAACTTCTGTCCCTAGTATGTGTAATCTGGGTATAAAATATAGAACCTCAACTCTACACTGTCTGGATAAAATTGAGGGCGTACCTTCGCAAGGGTTGGATAGGTTGATTTCTGCTGGGTAATGTGAACAGTCCTGTTTAGTCTACAGCCGTTTGGGATAGAGCCTTCAGCAGATCCAGAGAAAAGGCATTAAGTGTTACATGATGTAGAATTAAATTTTAAAATGTATATTGTGAGCATAGTAGCTGTATGTTTGAGAGAGAAATATGTGCTCCTCTTATAGCAGCAAGTGGCAGGGTGCATTTAAGCTGGATTCATGAAACGTTCTTCAGCGTGAATAGCAGCATGTCCTTGAAGCTATATTTAGTAAAACTAATCAAATTTGAAAAAACGAGTACTGCATAGTCCCTGAAGTCTACAGCTGCTTCTACCAACCTCCTCGCCTTGCCCATTACCTTTATTGTTTTTGTACGTGCAGTAAAAATTGGTTTTGAGGAAATGATTGGGCTGGCATGGCGTCTGGAGAACCCATAATTAATACTACTCTCATATTATTTCTGGATGCTTATGTAACTTTTAAATATATGGAGAAACTAAGACTCTCAGTCCTACTTTTTGCTTAATTTTAATTAGCTGTTTCTATCCTGGGAGATACTGGCATACATAAAGCAGTGTTGCATGTCACAAGGTTTTCTACGGCTTTGGTCACCTGCTTTAAGAGGCTTGGGTGAAATGGTGGTAGCTGTACATATCAATTTCTTTGGTTTACAAGGGGGTATATCCAAACAGCAGCACCATGATATTGTGCCATAGAACACAATTCTGGCATGCTCAGTCTTGACTCGTAAGCTTGCGTGCCCGTTCTTGCGTTGGCATTAAGGCTGCTATAGTATTAGAAACCAGTGCTGTCAATCACAGCTGCTTCAGTGTGTGGTGTTCTGCTTAATCTTTTATGTAACCTGCCAGGGATTACTGACTTCTCACTTGCTGTAACACAGGATTTAAAAAATACTTTTAAAATTGAAAAACAAATTAAAAAAAACTTGCTCTGCATATTTTCCTCTTCTGGCTTGATTAGACTCTTTCTGAAGCAAGCAAACAAATGTTCAGGGTATATGCTCACTCTGTGATCCATAGAATGGATGACAGCTGCCTCAAATTCTCACAGCTGGGAACTGTGCTTTTCCACCACTCGTGTCCAAGTAGCTCCATTTCCCAAATACACTTGAGAAGGTCACTCCCCATTGACCTCTGAAGAAGCTTACATTTCACAGGGTGTTTGGGAAGGCCCTCTCACAGATGGACAGGTAATTCAGGACATTGTAAACGTAGTGGGTTTAAGAAGTCAATTTTCACAGTAGGCAGACATTATAAGGATCTGTTCTTGCTTCCATTCTATTCCACGTATACATCTTTTAATTATATTAACAGCAAACTCTCCCCTTTCTGTTTTATTCATTGTCATAAAGAAGGCTGAGCTTAACAGAATTGCTGATGAGCTTTTATTTTCCTGAGTAACCGTGTGATGAACTGACACGTGTGGAAATGGTGCGCTCGCCTGGAATAGTTAGCTCTGAGCTGATTGTGTTTGGAGGAATAAAATACTGCAATTGTAATAGATAATTCTGTCAAAATGTTACATATAAGCTTGGGGATAGTTTTTAAAAAATACACAATATCCGAAATGGCGAAACACTTTTAATATTGAGGTAGTCCCATCCTACAGCTCTTAAATGCAGGAAAACCAGAAAACTTAAAGAAAAAATGACCAGCTTCATGGGAAGTACGGAGGAGCTTCCATATGAGAATTGGCTGAATAAATGGGGACACAGTGGGAGGAGATGCGTATGGTCAAGGTCAATACAGACTTGAGCTCCTGGAGAAGGCAACTGGGGAAGAGTGTTCACCATCTGCAGAAGCAGCAGGGGAGGTGAGGTGAAGCTGGCAGGTGACAAACTGACGAGGGGATATCCCGCAGAATCTGCGGATGTGGAGTTTGCGGCTGCAAAAAGTGCCTCAGCAAAGTTCGTGGAAGAAAACTTCACTGAGGACTGTTAGAGACAAATGTACTTCTTGTCTGTGCTCCAGGGGTTCTCCAAGACACAAATTCCTAGAGCCTGATGAAGTATTTTGCAGAGTTTGCAGCAGTTGCTTTTTACAGTCTGAGGACTTGAGTGCCTCCATGTTTTAAGGCTTCGTACATGAAGCAGTCGGAATTACAGGCAGAAATTAGCAGAGCAGCAGAAGAGCTGCCTATGGATGTGTAATAAACTCCTATTATACATCAGGTTGATGATGGGGTACCCGGCTATTGCGTATAGAGCTGTCTGCTGGGTGTTTATTGCAGTGCTCTATAAGGATGCAGACATGACGAAGGTATTCATGTCATTTCAGTTGCTTTTGGAGAAGCTAGCTGCAAAACACTCGAGCTATCAAATTTTATCCTTTAGAATGGGAGTTGCATCTTGTTTGTGTACCCCTGCTACAAAGGGGCTTTCATTGTACTTGTGCCTGGATGCACCAGTTAGGATACAAAGATTGCATTTAACAATTCACACAGGATAGACCAGGGAATTTACTATAAAATGGTACCATCTGTAATCTGGTTTTGTAATAGAAGACAAGAGCGAAAACTGAGACTTTGCTTCTTGAGAAAGAAATAAGTAGATGGGGTAAAACTGCATCCAGCCCTGTGTTTAAACACTAGGTACTGTGATGCTTCGAAAATAACAGGAAAAAATATATATATATTAAATATAAATACCAGGAAGAATATATGAATAAAATATGTTTACCAGGAAAAGATGTATAACTTCAGGTTATAGTAAAGTTTCTTGGGTTTATAGCAGTGTTTTGAAACAGCATATTTAAATAGGAACATGTTTAGAGTAATTTTGGAATTCCTGAATTGCAAGGAAATATGTTGCGAGCTCACGGGACTTGAAATGATTCAGTCTTTTTCAGCTGTCTTCATATCCTTAAAGTGTGCAGTAGCTCTCAGGCAACTGTTTTTTCCACTGGTTTTGGATCATTTTCTACCTCCCATTCTTAGCCCCCAAATAGTTTCAGGGGTCTCTGTTGATGTCATGACTTCTCTTACTAAATGCTTGTAGTAAAAGATTGGATTATTCCCCCCCCCCCCCCCCCCCCCCCCCCCAACTTTCACCCCTTCTTCCAATACTTGTTTTGTTTGGGTAATTACATGTCCAGAACTAAGTACTCCAACATAATTTGAGGCATGGATAAATGTGACTAGTTTCCCAAGTTAGTATTGCAAAATCTGATTTACAATAGAAGGACTAACATGGTAAAGCAAAGCATGGTAATACTAACTCTTTAAGCTACTAGTCATAATCAACAATCACAAGTATTGAGATAATTGGGTTGACTTAAACTAAATGGTTCAAAAAGGATTTCAGCTGCCTCAAGTAGAAAGACCTCTTTTTAAATGCTTGTGCCTTAAAGAAGAAATGGAAAATGGTAACTAATTTCCTGTACCTCTCCACTGAGTGAGAAACACAATGTCTTTCCCTTTTTTAGTTGCAGACGTTCCATACTGCAGCACCTTGCAGAGATGTTCAGGACTTGACTAATGGGGTTGCCATGGCGCAGGTACTTCACCAAATGTAAGTTGATACTTGGGTTCGAAGAAGAGGTATTTAATTTCTTGAGGTTTTTGACATGCATAGTTGCTTTCTCCCACCTGAAGTTTTTTTGTATAGTTAAAGTAGACAGAAACTTAGGGTAGACAGTTTATAGCAGAATATAAGATATACCTTCATATTGTTGTTTTGGGGATGATATAATGGTTGAACAATAATGTGATAGAATGGAGAAGGCGATGAGATATTCTAATGCTACAGCATTAAATTCATACTTAAGGATAACTGGGCAAGAATATGATCTTTTTCCCTTTTCCCATCAACGCTATTTCTGTGGATATCCATGCTTCAGGCAATATGTTTCTCTTTGGAATGGTAAACTAAAAGTTCAAAAGGCATGTCTTTGTGCTCACTTCCTATTGGGATTGCTCAATTGATTTAGGTTTAAGTTCTAGGATTTAAATGCTAACTTGCCTGTTGTGTGGAAAAAAAAAATATGCGCAACTTCAATGGCCATTTTATTATTAAAAAATAATAGTGGGCTAATCAAAAGCAAAAATAATTTCTATTTTATTGGTGTGATGACAAATGGTGCTGGGTCGGGTGACGCTAGTTTTGAAATTTGCAGTTACTTCAGAAGGTTGTAAAGTGAGTCTTTTATTGAAAGAGTCTCATGCTACAAGTCATCACTGCAATTTTATTGTTGTTGTTGGCTCAGATAATAAATGAGAAGTCTGCATTACCATCTCCTGCTCAAACTATATTTTTAATTACTATGAAATTACTTAAAACAAACACCACCACCAACCCCCAAAAAACTCAAACTCCGGAATTTCTGTCTGCTTGAAAAGACTTTAAGTGTGCTGTGTAAAGACAGAGTTCACCTTTTCCCAGGGCATGGCAAAAATTGATTTAGGTTTGCTTAGTGAAGATTTGCTGAGGGTCACTCCCCATGTGTTTGTGGTACTAGGCTGCTGCAGTTGGTTGATATGCAAGCGGGGATAATAATTGTCGTTTACTAGGTGCTTTGAGACCAATGAATAAACAGTATGGTGTAAAAGTTAAGATATTGTTAGATATGCTCTGATTGTACTGCTTGGCTGTTCAGTGTGTGTAAACAACTCCCTCAGCAACTTATCCTTGTTTATGCTGGCTAAGTGAATATACTTCTGCCCAGGAGAACCAAAGACAGAAAAAATATGAAATGCCAGTAGTTTAAAATGTGTGTGTTTTTTTTTTTTTCCTTGGTAAATGCCTTTGAATTGCGGTGAATATTGGAAAATCCGAATGTAGGAGAGTAGGTACCATACATAGTGTCAGCACTCATCAAAAGAAGATGTTTCTTTACAGCATTATGATCGCTTTGTCAGGTATAAAAATTCGGCATGACAAAGGCCTTCAAATCCTTGCATTCCTAGCTGTAGCTAGCTCCAATGTACAGAAATTCTTCCTACCCTGGAAGGTGGTGTCTTAATTCAGCCAGCAGGATGGAAATTTCCTGTGACATAAGTGTAACTTGCCATCTCCAGGAATACATGCCTTATTAGATGCTGTAGTCAAACATCTGATGATTTAATGCTGGGAATCTGGCATTGTATTTATTTACGTGCGTACTTATTGATGTTTAATAATTTAATTTTGTTTCAGAGATGTTGCTTGGTTTGATGCATCTTGGCTAAATCGCATTAAAGAGGATGTTGGTGACAACTGGAGAATAAAGGTATTCAAAACTGAAGTTAGTGAAAGCTTGTGGGGTTGGATATCGTGTCTGTCCTGAAGGTATCTAGCAGTCCAAAACCCACAGAATTAATCTTGGACTTTTGGGGGTTATTTTAAAAGAACTTGAACTGTCTGATAGCTTAAGCGCCTTCCAGCATTGTTGCGTGGGGATTTTCTCTTGCGATATTTCTCTTCCCCTGTCATCATAGGGTCCTCTTGTAGGCCTGCTATGTAAACGTTTTATTACAAATTATTATTTGATTTCAGCAAAATTAAGAATTTTAATAAACGCCTGTAACCTTATCTTTCATGTACAACAATTAGTCCAGTAATCTGAAGAAGATACTGCAAGGAATTATGGACTACTATCATGAGGTATGGGAAAAGCAGCAATTTTTTTTGTTGTTCTAATCATTAAACATTGTGATTATTGTCCTCCACCTCACTCTTTGTTTCTTGGCAAAGTAATTTATTTTAAGGGCTTTATTGGTAGAAAGTATAGGATAATTATCTGGTGAAGTGGGAGGTATGAGTGAATATAAAATTAATTTGAGCAGGTGTATTCTAGATAAGACTCTTGAAGCATAATCTGGAAACCATGTCTCTCCATTGCCCAGTTGAATATCATAAGGACTGAGCTGCAGAGTTGTGTTGACTTTTGTGTGTGCATTCATATTTGCTCTTGTCTAGTGAAGTTTTAATCCTTCTTATTTGTCAACCCTAGTCTAGGTTTTATGATATTCACTTGGAAGCTGGGAGATAAGTTACAAATCCTCCTGGACGTAGTAAGGATTATAGTTTGTCCTCTTGCATGCAGGATGAGTGTGGTAGCCATAAAAGGGTGCTGTAAAAAATAATTGTTGAATTTTGTATGGAGTTTGATTACAGTTACGTGATGGGTATGGTATAGAAAAACTTGCCAGATCATCTTATGGCTTCCGGGTCTCACCTGGGCTTAGTTGTGATACCAAGTGCCAAGCCTTCTGTATTGCCAGGACTGAGGCTCTCTGGCAAGCCCAGAAGCAGAACTTCTTTAGGCTTATGAGGAGCTTCTTGAAGGATTAGAGAGCAACTGAATTTTGAAGCATTTTTAATTCCTTTTTTTATTATGTTGGTAGAATAAATTAATTCTTTCTTATTTGAGGTCTAGCCCAAGAACTTTTAACTTACTACTTTCACTTTTTCTTGTATAAGTGGTCAGTTAACTAAATCTCCAGTTAATAAACTTTCAAAACTTGTGGTTTTGCCAGAACAATTTTATAGAACTCTTACTGAAGTGCGTAACTTCATTGGACTAAATAATTGCTAGGTGTTCTGTGTATATTTTTTTAATGCTGTCTACTTTAGACTAAATTTAGGCCTATTCAGAAAAAAAATCTGAGGTGCCAAGTTTGGTAAAGGTCATTGGCTAGCAGTGGATTGAGTACCCCTTCCCCCAAACACACATCCACACTGCGGGGCAGAGACAGACATTTGGAACGATCTTTGCTGGCCCAAGAGAAACACAGTGCCTGACATGTGGGTTTCATGTAAGAAGTGTTCTGACAAGTGAGTTAAGAACATCTGCTTTGTCCAGCCCTCTTCAGATCTCCTAATCTGATACTGCTATCCATGTACTCTCTCAGAAGCCAATATTTTTAGGGTGTACCTCCATGTTTAATGTTTAAAATATCTCCCTCCATAAGTTTTACAGTAACAAACTTATTAATAGATGGTTTTCTCTGGATGGCTTACTGAGTCCAGATTTTTTATGTGATACTAGGTTTCCATATTGTACAAAAGTGGGAGTCCACTTTCTTCATTTTTTTTTCAGTTCTTGGGTCAGCAGATATCAGAAGAGCTTATTCCGGACTTAAACCAGATATCTGAGAACTCAAATCCCACTGAACTGGGCAGGCTTCTGCAGCTTATTTTAGGATGTGCAGTCAACTGTGAAAGGAAACAAGGTATGTGCTACCTTAATCTGGTGAACAAACAGCAGGTGGCTTCAGGTGATTGTTAAGGTGTAAGAGATGCAGAAACTGTCCTTTCTTATGTATCAAAAATTCTCAATTGTTAATATGTTGCATTCTGAAGCTTGAGTTTACTTAAAGGCAGAAAATCTCTGGGAAACTTCCGCAAATAAATCTCAAACTTTGCTCAGGGTAGGTTTGAAAAAATGGTCTGAAGTGTGTGTGGATTATTCATACTTGTTAAAATACATACCAAGACCTAGAATTTCCTATTCAAATGCAAATCAGGCAAATTAAATTAAAAACTTGTGTTAGAAACTGCCTTTTGTTTATCTGCAGGGGCTCAAGAGTGAATTATTTGAGTTTTCTCTCCCCTTACCAGAGCTAATGCTCAATGCTGTGATGGCTAAGAAATCCTCGGCATGATTCTGTTAGTAGAATAGATGCAATTCCTAGGTAGTCTGAAATGACAGCGTCAAAGATGGTTTGGGAAATAAGTCGTCAGGCTGCATTGGGAATGAAGATGCTAGCAATTACTTTTTTCATTAGGCTTTATTTATTAACTCATTTGCAAGCTTGTTGACTCTTTGCAAAAGCTTATGCATATACCTACATAGGTGTACGTATGAAAAAAGAACCCTGGAAATACAGATGTCATAAAATCTCCTTGCTCTATTATGCATAGTATCAATTTGTTCACTTAAGAGTTTATAGTCTGTTATGCTTATCTATCATATTACTGTATAATGCTGTTTTTCGTTAATGGTAGTGCTCTGTATAAAAAGATCACTACCTGTTTTGAAGAAGCTTTATAGAGAATAGTTTATTCTGGATCTTTCTGCAAACGGTATGTCATGTTATCTGAGCCCTTAAGATGAATGTTGTCATGAGTCACTGCAAATTCTTTTTCACAGAACACATACAGAATATCATGACCCTGGAAGAGTCTGTTCAGCATGTTGTCATGACTGCCATTCAAGAGGTAAGTAATAATTCATAGCCTAATGCTGTCATTTGAGAAGGCCGAATATCCATTTCTTCATCTTTGTGAATTCTTTCATCCAAGCAAAGGTCAGGGAAGAGTGTAAGTACTTTCTTAAATTACCTGGGAGGATCAGGACCAAGCAGACCCCAACTAAGAGGGTTTGATTTTAGTCTCGTATGCCCAAACATAGAACTTGGGGAGAAAATAAATGCTTAAGATTTCCTGTTTCACACAAGAAATGTTATCTAGTTGCCAACTGCCAATTATACTGGAGTCAGGTTCTGAAATTTCTGTCCTAGTGTTGTAGTCTTGGACCCAAAGTTAAACCGATCATAACTGTTTGTGAGGCTATGTTGTTCTGACAGACCACTCCAGCGTCTGATTTACAAACTCCCAGCTGCATCTCTTCTATTCTTGTCATGGTGTGCTCCCCCAGCTATCTTTATTGGTTCTTAGTTGGATCATCTTAGTGGTCCAGCTCACAGCATAGCTCTACAGTCACTCGTATCTGTGAGCTGCAGGGCTGTGAAGCAGTGTATGGAGGGTGGCAAAAGCTAAATGCTGACTTTGTTGAAGAAAATGTAATGTGTAATTGCACCCTCATCAAGGTAGCAGTGGAGTTGGTAGTAGGCTTTAAAACTTAGATTTAAATTGACTGTATAGTCTTTAAAGCTATAAATGCCCTATTGGGAGAAATAAATCCATAAGTCTCTTGTTTGTTGTATTCTGACCAATCAAACTTTATTTCTGAAGAATTGTTGACAAACATCCTGTGTACATCTTTGTACAGGAGATCAGTGAGACCTATGTTAATGTTCCCATTGTTTGCTTAATGGCAATTAACGTGACACAAAGTGTGATAACTATGAAATTACTTGAGTGAAATCCCATGCTCTGTTTCACTCTATTTTTAACTCGACTAGGGGGTAGCAATAACTTCCAACAGATCATAGATTCATCCAATAAGATGCTACTGCTAACTTGCTAATTTGAGGGGGGGGTGAATGTGGGGGAAAAAAAAGTCATCTAATTCTAGATTTAAATCCTTTACCAACCATGAAGTGGTTTTATTATTAATCTGTTTTGATGTATTGAAGGGATGTGAGGACAGGGTGGAAAATACATTTGGTGCTCCGTAGACAGTGAATGTACAGGTATTTAACCTCTAATTGAAACTTTTCCTGTGTCCTATTTCTGTAGCTCATGAGCAAGGAAATAACAGGTCCTTCCACAAGCGATGCGTCAAGTGAAATGGAACAGCAGGTAACTGCCTGATATTTGTTGCCCTTGTAGTTCAAGCGTGAGCAATAAGTTGGTGTCTTGCCGTCCCTTAAATGAAGAGGAGGGCTGTTCTTCCTCTCCAGTCTGAAAAGTTAAAATTAAAGAACCTGAACAATAAATTGCACTCTTCTGTCTTCTGTCTGCTCAAACTGCTTTGTCTGTTTTCCACTCAGAGCTGACCTAGTTAAATCATACAGGTTCACAAAGGGCAGTGCAAGATACTGATGCAGGCAGAGAATATACAATAAAGTAATGCTATTTTTCAGTGCTAATTAAGTGAAAAATTATGTACTATTTTATAGCTTCTTTAAAAAAAAATAAATATGCAGTGACTGCTGTGTCATGTTCCTGGATGAAGTAACACTGGCCAGTGCAAACCTACATTACAAGAGCTAGGGCGACATCAAGGCTCAGCCATGTCAGGCTAAGCACTTCAGCATATTTTTAAGGGGTCATGAAAATTCTTGATAACCTCAACACTACGAGGTGTTGCACATAAAATGAAGTTGTCTTTAAAAGTAGCTGCCCATAAAGGAGCACCGATATTTCTATTCTGAGATGTAGGGCATTTAATTTAACAGGCAGGGATTTTGAAATTGTGATAGCACGGATGTTCCTGTGTTGGGTTTTGTTATGCTTTTAGCCTAAGTTGTTGTGTTGAATCTGGATGTCACTCTTGAGTTTCAATAATTTATGTATTACATGTGGTAGCTATTTAAAGTGCAGGTGAAATGAACAGAGAGATCCTGATCTAACAGTGTATATATATAGGTTTCTGTGTCAATGTGTGCACCTAACATCCTTCTTAAACAATTGGTATGAGCAATTGAGACACTTTGGAGGCTAGAACTGTGAGTACTTTGGATATGGGCCAGAATGATTGACTATCTTATTTTTTTAAAAGCTTAAAAAAGCTTTGGAAGATCTTCAGGAAGCACTAGCAGAAAAAGAAGAGTTGGCACAAAGATGTCAAGAGCTAGATTTACAGGTAAGAAACAAGAAGTCGCTTATTTCTTTAACATGTAGTGGTGCTGCTTTTAAGATGCAGAAATTCTGAAGGGCAAAGTGAATTTTGCACTTATTTAAGTTTCTGTGAGAATTCTTAGGTGTTTGTGCGGGAAAAGCAATCATTCTGTACCCCAAAATGTACTTCCAAAACTGGAAATAGTTTTCTGATTGAAGTGTAAGCTGAGGTCCTGTGTCAGCTGTTAACTCAAATGTGGTTTGGTTTGCTAGTGTGTTTATGTTTAGCTTTATGTTTAGCCCTAGTAGCAGGTAGCCACCAAAACAATGCTTTCATGGTTTTAAACATTGCCCATTTCATTTTTAGTCACTGCTTCCTCCAGTCTTTTGAACTCTGTCCAAACAATTCAGTTCGTGTAATAATCAGTCAATAGATTTAGTCATAGGAAAATCACGCTTTTTTCAATAGGAGTTGATGAAAGACTAAAATTTGAAATTTATCTAAAATTTACTCTTGTACGCAGTTGCAATGTGGAGGATATTTCGGGAAATAAAAATAATGGAAACTAATTGATCCTTGATGACGTTTTCAAACCACACTAAGAATAGGCCTACTTGTTTTTAACTGATATAGAAGTTAATCAAGTATCTATTTAGAAAAAGGAGGGAGGACTTCATAACAATAGAGAAGAACTTGTGTTTCAATCAACTTTTTAACAAAAAAAAGAAAAAAAAATCTATATGTTAGTCATAATTCAGCCCTAAGTCTGAATCCTCTTTTATGGCACTATAATCTGAGAATAGCTAGAGGTTTATCTGGTAGGGCAGTTGCTCTCGGATTTGATTCTGTACAAAGAGGACATTTGGGTGGCATCTCCTTAGAGGAGCCAAAGTGCTATACTGGCTGTATGAGCCCCTGAGAAAAAAAAAAAAACCAAACCCAAAAAACCCCCACAAAACTAGAGGCCAGTTTTACTTTTTTTTTTAAAGGTAATGACAACTGAAAAAGTAGAATACTTTTATGTAAGTAGCTAATTGCCATGTCCAGGAAGCTGCTGTTAGAATTGAATTGATATTTCATTTCATTTTTTCTTGAGGCAGTAGTAAGGCTTCCTAGTGAAAGCAGAGTTCAAAAAGTGTGTTCACTGTTAAAAATCTCTCACTTCTAGAGGTGCTGGGGTAACAACTTACTTGCACTTTCTGCTTCCATTAGGGAACCAGTATGCCTCACTAGAGAAGTCCTGGGCTTTCTCCTCTCTCACAAACTTCTCTTTTGAGATTTCTCTATTAATTAATGGTCGGATACACAAAGCCAGTTGTTCATATCATAGTGTGGGCCAGGTGAAGGCGTGAAAGGTGTTTGAGGGAAAGATACTGCTGAGCATAAACAGATGAGTTAATGACACCATAGATTTCTAATATTGGCACGTTTTTAAAATATCTCTGTAATTTGTGTCGACTTTTACACCACTTCTGTTATGTTGAAATAAGAGAAAAGAAGAAAAAACTATTAGAAAGGAACAGAGAAAAGATGAAAAACTTGCTCTGAGTTGTGTGAAAGTTGTTTTGTTGGTTGGTTTTTTTTTTTTTAAGTCTGAGATGGGTGTTCTTTTAACATTATTTTAAAAGTGTGACTGTTGTGCATGTGTAAGGAGTGGCTGAACCTTGAACAGGAAGTATTATGCTGAGCAAGGCTCAGGTATGCTCTCTGCTCACGGGTGTTCATGTGTGCGTGTCTATAGTGGTGTGACATCCAGGATGTAAAAAGGAGTGAACTAGAAAGCTGGCATCTAAGGAAGTGGTAGATTAAGAACTGTTTTGTTTCTTACATCTATTTGGTAGACTTTTAAATTATGATTGCAAACAAACTGTTTTTTAATAATGCATACTTTAGGTTATATCTGATGTTTTATCTAATAATGTCACCATGATATGTTGTTTTTTTTTTAAATTTTATTTATTTGAAGCCATAATATTGACTGACGCTTCTCATTTAAACTAATTCTTAATAAATTCACTTGTAAGGTCTCAGTCTTCCTTGATATTTTCCAAGAGTATAAGAAAGGTAGGTTTTCTTTATGATTCAGGAAAACATAACCCAAAAAGCATATTGTCCCTGTTTAAATGCCAGTTAACTAACACGTGCTACATGCTCTTATGTTTGACAGGATGTTAAAATTAACACAACAGCTTTCACTAGAAAAACTTTAAAGGTTCTATCCTCTTAATCCTTCCCCATTTTTATGGCTGTTAATATACTTACTGTTTCAATAAGGTGTTGTATTCTCATTTGCTTAGCTGTGAACACTTTCAATATCAAACTTGTTTGATTGTTGCAAAAAAATGCATGTTCTATATGAAGCTGTCTAGGTTTTTTCTTTTGCGTGTGTGCTTATTAGCTTATGGCACCTGGAACCGCTTCTTGCGCAACCATTCACTGCTGAGCGCACGGCAGTACTGTGTTAGTGTGCTAGCCAGTGCCATCCTGCTTTTTATTGTTAAGTACAAGCAAGATGGAGGGTACCTTTACACCAATCCTTGAAAGTTGTGGTTGTTTTTTTTTTTTGTACAGTGTCCATGGTATCTTTTTTAATGAAAGTACCAGTTCCTCTCCACATTACATCATCTGCCTTTACCGTGGTTTCAGCTCCAAAAAAAATTGTCTTTTCTTAGAGGGACTTTTCCTTTAGTGCTTTGTAACTGTCATACACTAAAGCATCTGTATGCTCAAGTATGCTATGTAAATTACATTCTAAAATTTCTAAACGCTCAACCTTTTTCGTAAACTAATTTGGTGATGTACTGCTGTCTTGCTTTAGTTCTTTCCAGTTGGACAGGTTTTATCTGCATGTTGTTTTATCTGCACTAGGTGGCTGCCCTCCAGGATGAAAAAAACAGCTTGATGTCAGAAAATGAGATTATGAATGACAGGCTAGATCAATTAGACGACTCTCTTGATGATCCAAATACTGTGGTTGCAAAAAAGTATTTTCATGCACAGTTGCAGCTGGAGCAACTGCAAGAAGAAAACTTCAGGTATAAAATGGTTTGTCTCAAAAATCCCTTGCTAGTCATGTCAAATAAATCCTGAGAATTTCTGGTACTCTTTCAGGATTTTCCATCTCAATTTTTTTTTCTGTAAAGGATTTCTAGTACTGTAAAAGCATATTTTAAAGACAGTCCGTACCTTTAAAAAGTAAAAGAAACTGTTATTTGTTGTAGAAAATACTATTTTATAATTGCCATATTGTAGCCATTTGACACTTCAAAAAAGGTGATGGAAAGCAGAAAATGAGTGCCGAAGTGATTTGTGTGTAAACAAAACAAAAACCCCTAAATCTCCCCAAAACCACCATATCTCTTTACTGATACCTATGGGGGGAAAAAATCACTCTTCATTTGATCCCTTGATATTGATGTGCTAAATTTGCAGTATGCGATCCATTGTGATTAACAGTTATATAATAAAATGTTCCATGCTTACAGTACTATTTTTCTGGCTACTTAAATCAATAGGTTTCTTTTTGTCTTATTTTTAATAGCTCTAGCACTAAATGAAAAATGTGTAATAATGATGAGTTCTTAACAGAAGTTCTGTTTTTGATCTGGTAGGCTTGAAGCTGCAAAAGATGATTATCGCGTCCATTGTGAAGACCTAGAAAAACAATTGATTGAACTGCAACATAGAAACAATGAACTAACCTCTTTGGCAGAAGAATCTAGAGCCTTGAAAGATGAAAATGATATTCTTAGGTATGTAATGGAGATAGATCCCTGCACACACATTAGGAGGATTTAATGGCTAAATCCAAGGCTTTGTATTGAACAAGATTTTTTTCGGAGGCATTATTTCTACAGATAAGTCTTATCTGAACGAGATATAAAATAAATGTTGGAAAAGGGCCCTTTGAGAATGCTGAGAAGGAGTGCAGGCTTTCAGGCATAGCCTCTATTGTTTGCGTAAGAGTAGTAACGTGGAACTTTTCTGTGAAGCAGTATTACTCAATACAGAAATTATTTTTCTTCATGTGGGATCAAAGGTGAATTTCTGCAAGAATTAAGAAATTTTTAGCGGGTGTGTGCATTCTTGCTAAGGGGATATTTGTGTTGACAAGAGGCTGCCTCTTCTGATGTAGAAAAGCATATATGCAGCTGGAACTTCAACGTAACTTTTGGTGTCAGCATTCTAGGCTAGATTTAGATTAGTAACATGATTAACAAAATGAAGATGAAATACACAATAACCTTGAGGAGAATAAAATTCCGATTTGGGTAAACCCTATTAAATACCAGACCACCCAAGAAATATCCAAAGCAAATCATATTGCAAAAGCAGGTCTGCTATTCATAAAATGGTATGAATAAAACATGGAAAGAAAAGTGGTTACAGGTGTTTAACTTAGAGTGGTTCTTAAATAACATCTGAAACAACCGTAGATGACTTCCATAATTTTCTTGTACTAGCTTCTAGTGATATGAGATGGCAGGTATTAAACACAGATATTAAAACTAATTTATGTATTTATGGTCCAAATATCTTCTTACCACGTAGATTTTTGTTAATGATCAGCTGGTAATTCTTGCTCATATCTGCTAATGATCATTTTCATAGTGCGATTATGTTCTAATTATGTGTAATTATGTATAACCCTGCAATGAGAATGTCTGCCTGTTTTTCTTTACCAGGTATGAGTATTTTGAGATGACTGTCTAGCGCAGGATGTTGTGGTGCATTTACATTGCACCCCACAGAATTCCCTAGAGATATTTGACATACTAACCCTTCCTTGTACTTCTGGTGTACAAATGTCAGTCTTGCTCCCACTTAAACCCTGTGGTGATTTCAGTTTCCGTGAGCAATCTTTGCATAATGCAAGTTTGCGTTGATTATGCATTTAAAAATAAAGCACAAAGATTTAACTCTGTTCAGCACGTTGCATCTCCCTTTGAAAATAGCTTGAATGTGCATGAAAGCAGAATTTGACTTTTTTAATCTTTTGAAGAAATATACTCTTCTAATTCCTCTTTGTACTTTAAGGACTACTGCAGACAAGGCAAGTAAGCTGGAATCAACTGTTGAAGTGTATCGTAAAAAGCTGCAGGATCTGAACGACTTCCGCAGACAAGTGAAATCTCTGCAAGAAACCAACATGATGTATATGCACAATACAGTCAGTCTGGAGGATGAGCTGAAGAAAGCCAATGCAGCACGTGCCCAACTAGAAACCTACAAAAGACAGGTAAGGCTGCATCTGTACTTAAGATGTTACCTTTTCCTCAGTTGTCTTAACCGAATAATTTTATTTTAATTATGTTTCAGTGAAAAAAATGAACAGCTTAATTTAACAGCCCATGGACTTAACTTGTGTTGTCCCCTTAGAATTTCTTATTCGTGAAAACTCCTTTGTACTCTGCCATTCACTTTCTGTTTTTTTGTGTTTATTGAGCTAGCAAGCTTTACTGTAGTTGACCTCTCAACTGATTGGCTGTCCACGCTTTGTGGGCTTTTCTTTACTATAACTCAGGTAATTTGTGTGAGGTTGTTCAGCTATTACTGAGATAACTTGTATGTAATACTCTTAAACAAATTTCTGTGAAGAAAGTTTAAACTGTAGGAGTTTTATTTCAATTTCCCTTATTTCACTAGTCATGAAGTGATGCAGTAGTCAAATGTTAAAAAAAAAACCTAACACAAATAAAAATCAAAACCAAACAAAAAAAAAACAACCCCCCCAACCCCCCCCCCCCCCCCCCCAAATCCCATCTCCCGTCCCCACAAGCTTGGAGGACTAGCTGTTTATTTTGGCTGAACTGGGCAGGAGGGAAGGTTTTAACATAGCTTTTAAAGGTAGCATCTTGCAACATTTATGTGCTGAGTACAGGCTTTTTATATAAAGGTCCAGGAGCTTCATAACAAACTGTCTGAAGAATCAAAAAGAGCTGATAAGCTAGCATTTGAAATGAAACGACTTGAAGAAAAACATGAAGCTTTAATCAAAGAAAAAGAGGTAAGTCTCCTGAATGAGTTTATTTGAACGCCTAATAAATCTCTCTCAAATGCTCTGATTGAGGAAAACCTTCCCAGAATTAGTGCTGCCATAAAAATGAAGGTTAGCACCTCGTATGTGTGTGTATGTATACATGTATGGAACATAAAATATGTTTTAAAATGTGTGTGTCAGTACTGTTCTTGATTAATGTTATTTGGTCTTAAAGTGAGGCAGTATGACTTAATTCCACCTCAAATATATCTTCTTAGAGACTGATAGTACAGTGTGATGCATTAAAAGAGACAAATGAAGAGCTCCGGTATTCGCAGATGCAGCAGGATCACCTGAGTCAAACAGGTATTGCTTCATTTTCAGATTTTTTTTTTTTGTATATTAGTGATTTCTTTAAGTTTGTTAAATCAAAGTTGTTGCACAATTTCAGGTGCATCTCGTGTTAAAAGCCATGAGAATCTTGCTGCTGAAATTCTGCCAGTGGAATATCGGTAAGGTGTATATATAGGTACATTTTTGGCAATGTGACTCTGTATCCCATTTCTTGCTTTCCCTCCATGATGCTTGTCTGGACCCCTATGTAGCTGTTAATAATTATTTCCCCTTACTATAATTACTTTGCATTTTTTCTTAAAAGTATATCAGATTGCTGTATACAAAGTTTGGCTTGAAACATCCTCTAAGGTGCATAACAATTCTCAGCTTACCACTGGCAGACAGAATAAATAAATAATACACAGCAACTGAGACAGAACTGCTAAAGGCTAGCTAATATTACTTTTAAAGTCTGGTAAAGTGAAACATAAAGGCACAAGAAAGGCTGGGTTTGGAGTGACTTAATTTAAAACTCTGCTTGTGTCTCTTTGACTACTGTGGTGTTTAAAAATTGCAAGTTAGCTTTTAATTAAAAATTGCATTGTTACTCCAACTATATCCTTAAGCAGAATTTTTGTTCACTTTAACGATGGGGGAGCTAACAGGAATATTACCTCCTAATCTTAGTCACCTTTTTCCTAATTAACAGTGACTTTTTTTGTTCTTTTTCATTCAGAGAAATGTTTATTCGTCTGCAGCATGAAAATAAGATGCTTCTATTACAACAAGAGGGATCAGAAAATGAACGTATTACAGAGCTCCAGGAACAGCTGGAGCAAAAGCATCGGACAGTGAGCGAACTAGAAACTGAGAAAAGGTGATGGGTGAAACATCGTCTTAAAACATAGCAAAAAGTGATTTCTAGACCTTCAGAGCAGCCTCGTGGCTTGTGTCTGTGGAGTAGCACTGTGCAGGAAGCCAATTATCCTTTGGGTTTTTTTTCACCAGTGTAATCGTGAACAAAGGGTTATGAAGAAGCAAGAAGGAAAGCGGCTTAAATGTGGTGTTGTAAAATGTGGTAGACGTGTGTGTAGTATACTCTGAAGAAAGTGTTGCTTATAGGACGTTCTTACCTCTGAACGATTCTTGGTAGACCAAGAGTGGATGTAAACTCTATTTCTGGAACTTCAGACTAATCATGTTGTAACACTGGGGTATGATCGGAATTGTATCAGTTAACGAAGGCTGAAAGCAGTTTGCTAGGATATGAGAATTTGGGGTGGTTAAGTTTGCTCAAAACTTAAAATGATTCTAGGTCTTTCATTATAAAATGTTTAATAAAGCTGTCATGGTTTGTTTCGGCAGAAGTTCAAGTCAAACTAAAAGCATTTGAAATAATTTTCTTTGTGGCTTAAGTCCTTTTGTGGGTGGGTAAACCCTCAGAAAAATTATCATCCAGACATGAAACGGAGAAATCTAATTGTCTGTTGTGATCTATTTAGATGGGTAATAACTGTCTTTTCTTCCTAAAAGGCTAAATGAAGAGCGTATTGGGGAGTTACAACAGCAGATTGAAGATCTGCAAAAGACTTTACAAGAGCAGGGATCCAAGACTGAAGGAGTAAGTGAAAATTCGGGCTTCTTGACCTCGAGGACATCTTGCCAGTTTTGTTTGAAGTCCTTCAGTGTAATATCAAGTCATTTGTTTAGATGTGCCTCTTTTGCAGTGTGTCTTAGTGCTGATAACTACTAAGAAGGCAGGATCATGGTTTGGTGCGTGATTTTTTTTTTTTGTTTTGGTTTTTGGTTTTTTTTTTAGTTACTTTGAAATGCACTAGTTCATGCAGTGGTAAGAGTAAGCAAGCTCTGAAAGCCCTTTGAGTCACCCACCCCGCCCCCTAACCTGAGCAAACACCTTTCAAAAGACCTTACAGGCAAAGATCTTAAACAACTGAGGCTGTTCAATGTATTCTAAAAACTCTCCTGCCTGAAAACAGCTCTCTCAGTTTACGTAACATGGACTCAGCTCTGCTGTATTCGGAGCAGGTGAGTTTAGTCTTTACAGTATGAGAGTCCACAAGACCCCTGCACCAACTGCCTTTCCATTGTAAAGCTCATGTTTTATGTGATTCCTTCCCCTGCCTTCTTTAAGGAGCTCTATAACCCTTCTATCTTCTACTTGACTTTTAAAAATCTCTAGTTTTATCATTAAATGGTTGTACAGTGAGAAGGATAGCTTTAAAGAAAAAAGATGCTGGAATTGGTATCTGTGCAATGCAAAAACATGAATGCGGTTACAGAAATGCATGAAAAAATGCAGTTTTGTTAGGATTTGTTTAGTTTGACTTATTTAGGTGTGCTAAGTGTTCTTGGCTGATTTGTAAGAGCACTTTAACATTGCATGGTATGAAATATTGAAATATAACTGAATTTTAACTCTTTCCTTTAACAGTCTAGCAACCTGAAGCAGAAATTGGCAGCACATATGTAAGTAAGGCACATGCATCCACAATAGCTTATTTATCCTAACTAATTTAACTGTTGTAGCACAGAAACTGCCTAAGCCTTTGTAAGGATATCTTGTTTTTCTAAGCCACTGATTTGAGAATCGTGCATGTAGTGAGTTATGTATTAGTGTTCTAGTTTTGTCCACTCTGATCACGGTAATACTATCATCCACCTCGCTGTCTCTTCATCACCAGTAGCATTTTAACTGCTTTGAGTCAACAACAGACTGCTAAAACCATCACTCTTACTGGACTGTAAATATTTCATTTTTCTGAAATACTTCGATCCTTTCAGCAGACATAATTCCTGCTAAGGAGATGCTGGAGGAGGTTTTCTTTTGTTCATTTTCTTTTTTGTTTCTAGTTTTGGGTAAATGAGACTCAATTCAGAAGTCACAACTTCTACGGTTCTTCAAAAATACATACTAATGTTTCTATTTAAACTCAAAAGAATTGCTAGAGTTTAAAATAGTTGTTTAAACACTTCCACCATCAAGTTCTGGCTTTCAGCTCTTAAAACTGTGTATGGTATTATTTGCGAGCTTAAATCTTAGCCTGGCCTTTCATTCACAGGGAAAAGTTGAATGAAGTTCATGATGAGTTACAGAAGAAAGAGGCTGATCTTGCAGAGCTCCAGCCTGATGTTAGTCAGAACCGTAAGTTGTTTTGAGTGGTTTTGGGGTTTTTTTATGAGAGTTTCTTCTGAAATGATTCCCATAGCCATTGGACTATGGGATGCTTGTCTGCATAAGGCTTTCTACTACAGCTTAGCTTTAAACCTGAAAGGGGGGTGGCGGAGGGGTTTTTCTGCCCACGGTAGTGGGCAGGGAGAGGTTCATGTGGGCTTAGTTTTGTTGAACAATACTCTGCAAAATGGGAATTCGGGATCAGGTGGGACCTTACGCTACAACTGAAACAAAAATCAGAACTGAGGAAATGGTGCTAGACAGTTTATTTGGGGGGTGGTTAAATCAAGAGAACGCAGAAGCCTTGAAAGTACTGTGTCTATTTTTATTGTGTATGTCTTTGATTTCTGTAAATAGCCCAGAAGATTGGAGAGCTGGAAGCAGCTTTGCGAAAAAAAGATGAGGATATGAAAGCAATGGAAGAAAGATATAAAATGTACCTTGAAAAAGCAAGAAACGTGAGTGACTCATTTCTGAATGTATACATTCCTCCCTCAAATTCTTAAACAGATTGATTTGAGTCCCCCTCTCTACCTCCCAATTAAAATTAGTAGCTACACGTTGCATTTTTAGTCAAGTTTGTCAACTGCAGTCAGTTAAGTGTATGAGAGAAGGGGGTTTAGGCTAAAGCATAAGATGCATTAATGATTCTTTAGCAGGGACTCTTTATCAGGGAGCATAGTGATAGGACAAGGAATAATGGTTTTAAAATGAAAGGGTAGATTTAGATTAGATACTAGGAAGAAATTCTTGACTCTGAGGGCGGTGAGGCACTGTCCCAGGTTGCCCAGAGAAGCTGTGGCTGCCCCATCCCTGGAGGTGTCCAAGGCCGGGTTGGACGGGGCTGGGAGCAACCTGGGCTGGTGGGAAGTGTCCCTGCCCAGGGCAGGGGGGGTGGAGCTAGATGATCTTTAAGGTCTTCCAACTCTAACCATTCTATGATTCCTTTGTGCCCTTTGATATCTTCTGTTGTGCAGTGAAACAGCCTAATTTTCATCATAATTGCCTGGCTAGTGCTTAGTCTGTTTTCATATTTCTCCTGTAAACAAATGAGATGCAGAGCTGTTGATTATCAAACCTGACTTGTAATGCTTTTGTTTTGCCTTGTACAGGTGATAAAAACCTTAGACCCCAAACTAAATCCAGCGTCAGCAGAAATTATGTTACTCAGAAAACAGATAATGGAGAAAGACAAAAAAATTGAAGCACTAGAGGTAAAAATTTGCATATACTTAATAATAACTTTTAATATGTTCTGCTGTCTCTGATGTTACGCACTCAAGTTACTGTTTCCTAATGATCCAGTACCCTTTAATGCTGCATTCAGTTAAAAACGGCACAAACCATCAAACCTAGAGATTTTTAGTTTGGCTTAACTAACCTTGTATCCTGTCTGTATCCACAGCAGTTTACTTTTCAACAGTGTTTTTCAATGTATAATGAATGTCTCATTTGGGTTCTTTCTAAACTCGCTGAAAAGCTATAAGTGAAATACTTGGTAAGAGTAGTAGTTTTGCCGTGTTACAGTAACTTGTACAGAGCTGCAGAGTCTGACCTTTTTCGGTACTCGAGTAACTTAGTTGGAATGAGGGACTAGGTATTTGGGCAGTGACTTGTTCAATTTACTAGACCTCTGATATCAGTGGTTTCATGTACTGGAGTTCTTGAAACTATATAGAAGAGTAAAACCTGTTAATTCAGTAAAATCTGCTTGGCTGAAATCCTGAAAGAGTTGTTGACAGTAGTCCATGGACCAAAAAAAAAAATTGTGGGAAATGCCGCATTGAGTTTTATAGCGATATTGATGGGACTGGTTAGAATAGTTACCTGAGCAAGTATGAAGTTCCTCAACATGAGTTAGTAGGCTGAAAGGTCTGACTTTGTAAATGCTGTGGCCTCAGATTTCTTCTATGTGTATTTACTAGGGGAGTGTACTATATAATAGCAGTTCAGTAACATGATAAGAATATTCAGCCGCTAGAGGTATATTCTTGTCTTTGACTTTCAAGTACAAGAATTACTAAATTATTTATAAACTTTCTGATACACCCTAGACTTTGGTGCGTTTTCCCTCCACACACCCTCAAAGTATGTTTCTAAGTTGAACTGCAACTCGTGTAAAGTTTAGTCTCTCCTTGAAGTGGTCTGTAACTTTTCTCATAGTCATTTATGGAAGTATCTTTGTTTACATTTCTAAGCCTTCTAGTTATTTTGCATATTTCAGCACTTCTGCTGCATGTGTTTATTTCACTCACCAGAGCATAAGTTTATGTAGATTATTTTTGTGTTTTAATTGACGTAGTTTTCTCTGTCTGCTTGCAGGCTGAATTCAAACTTGCTAAGTTACGTGATTATGAGGAAAAGCTAATTGTAACTGCATGGTATAACAAGGTGGGTCAAAAGTTCATTTGTTGCTATCTCAGTAATCAGAAAAACACATTTTACTAAATGAGACAGTTAAATTTTACGTTGCCCTTTTTTTCTTTGTAGATTCACTATAAACTGGTGCTTAGGAGAGAAAACTAATAGTTTAGCTGCTTGCGGCAGAAAAATCAAACTTGTGGATTAGCATGGCCTCATGTCTAAAATCAGGGAACTAAGGAAAGGAATAAAGCCTGAGAGTTCCGGTTTAAAATGAGATCACTCTCCCACTTGCTAAATTCTGACTTCAAGCCAGAATGCAAACTTGAGTGAGTTCTAGCTGGAATTTTCAATCCTATTGAGATAATGCTGAGACTGGTATTGCCCAAGTTTTTCATAGCAGTGTAAAGGGAAAATACTTTAACAATCAACTATTTTGTAAAATTATTTTGTTATGTGTTTTCTGCTTGTCTTCTGTGCTTTGGAACAGGAGAGTTAAAATTTTGGCATAGGCTATTACTTCCATGTTAGTAGTCTACTATTTGCTGCCACAAGCTTCCGTCTGGGTTTAGCAGGCTAAATTCCTGAGTGTTCAGTAGCATTTGTTGAAGTCTTGGGGCTTGGGACAAAGGGAGGCCGTAGTTCAAAAGGTTTCCAGGCTCCTGCTTTAAGGTGTTTGGTGTCTTTAGCACAGTACTTGTGAAATAAAGTTAGAGGCATCTTCTCGTCCTGCAGCAGTGTTGCAAAGGTTGATAGAACGTTTGATGTTGCATTGCTGTGAAAAGGACTGGAGACAGTTGTTCATCTTCATATGAAGCAATGTTTAATAGAGTTTCACAAAGAAAGACTGGAGTGCGAAATCAAAAAAGGAAAGTAAAATGAAGTGGCTTGCTTAATAAAGGAACAACTTTACAATAAGCTAAAATAATATGAATTCTATATGAATGTGAATAAATCATATTTTATTCAGCCTTGGTTCATACCTTTTATGGCAGCAAGAGGGTATATAAGAAATACAGTAAAAGAAATTGCGCGCCTACTAAGTAGGCATGAGTTTTGTGTATGAAAGATGGCCAACTTTTTTCTTCCATTTTTTGCTATAGTGTAAATGTTGTTTAATTTATTTGCAGAGCCTAACTCTTCAAAAGCTGGGTATGGAAGCAAGACTAGTTGGCAGTAGTGGTGCCTGCAGAGACGGGCCTGGACGCTCGTTCCTAGCTCAACAACGTCACGTCACCAATACCAGAAGGAATCTCACTGTTAAAGTACAGGGTGCAACATCTGATTAAACCACAAGGACCATGAGGAAAAACTTATACGCTAAAGTGTCCTTAAATGTTTTATAGCTTCCACTTTAACTACTTGATGAAAGAGGAGGTTAGCATGGTGGGCAACTGCAAATTCAACATCAGAACCTATCAAGAAGTGATTGAGTTGATCAGTGGTGTGTCTAGAAGGTAGCACGTAGTTTTCCAAGTAGAAGTAGATGTAATAACTGCAGTATGCATTTACAAGCACAACTTAAGATTTATATTTGCCTTCAGAATATATTGTAAATATAAAAATTGGCACTATATATGTAAAACTTTATTTAATGGGTTTGGGCTAGAAAGTTGACTTTTGTAATGGGAAGATGTTATGCAAAAATGTACTTCAGGAAACTGGCAATATTGGGTGTTTTTGCTGGGCTCTTCCAAAAATAAATTTAAGATTGGTACCATGTTTTAAAAAATACTTTTTTTAGAATACCAAGTACAATTTTAAAAGCAAGAAAATACTTGCCTATAGAGAAAAAGAAATAGGTGTAGTACCAGTCGACTTGTTATATAACAGAAGACAGGATTTGTTTTGTCATCTCAAGTGAGAAGCAGAATTCCTCAGTTTCTTATAAAAAGAAAAAAATAAGTTTCTGTATATGTACATTAAGGAAAGCCTGTCTCTAAGAAGTTGAATTCACTAAAGCCAAATAAGCTGTCTTTTCCTGTGTAAGGAAAAAAAGCTATTATAATAATTCAAAAGTCTGGGCTATGTTTTAAAAGTCTGGTGTATTGGTATACAGCATTTATTTGCAGAAAGGGGGTTAGGTGGGAAGGAACCCCATTTATTTCCAGCTATTTATACAACCCTGTGTATAGAAATTATTTTTCCTCTTTCTAAAATGTAGTTTCACTTCAGTTATTGTGAACTAACTGTTCTAGGCAGATGAATGAAAGATAGCTTTGCTAGTTGTTGGCAGCAAAGATTGTTTGTTGGCAGGGAGAAAAGTGCATTAGCTATACTAGTTTTTGCAGTATCTCGATTGAAGAAGATGAAATGGGGATTGATATCTGAAATTTGTGTGCGGGAAGTTGCTGTCTTTCACAAAATTTATGTCTCTATTTACCAAATGTCTTATTTTTGTTGTGAACAGTATTTTTAGGAAACCTGTTAATGTCCATTCTTCTTTGCAAACTGTCTAGAACAAATTAATTATACCTATAGCTAAATAAAATAAAATTACAGCAGTCCTTAAAATACAATGAATACACTTCTAAAAGCTAAGTATTTGAGGATGCTGTACCAGTCCGTGATCTAACATAGAACTCAGCCATACGTGTGAATGAGAGCTTATGTCTGTCTTCACCATTAAGGCCACGTTTGCATTGAGAGCAGCGTTTGGCTTTGCAGAATTTTAAGTTTTGAATTGTGAAATTTGAGTAGTCTTCCATTTTGCATGCCCCTCAGTATGGCTTGTTCTTTGATTTCTTCCTTCCCCGGCATCTGAAATTCTTTATTGGGCATTGCATGCAATGCTAGAGAAAAGGGAAGTGTTTATTTTTAATACTTAGTTAATGTTGCTGCTTAGTTGTGGTGATAGTTTGAGAGTGCTACGCATTTAGGCGTTCAACAGACTTCCTTTTTCAAAATTTCTGTCTACACAAGGCATTGCTTAAAAGCCAGTCTCATGCTAAACGTGGCATGAGCAGAGAACATGCCAGACAAACTGCTGTTGGATGGTTTTGTCTGTCACGTTGTGTTCTTCAGGACTCTGTGCTTCTTTGGACTACCTCTTGGGTTTTGAGGTCTTTTATTGCTGCAGTGATATTATTGGGGTTTGTATTTTTAAGATGCAATTGCTTGTTTAATCTGCTAGTGGCGTGGAAGATGGTGGCGAGCAGTGGAACGGGAGTCTTAAGTCTTAGCAAGGTGCTTACATTTCTAAAGCCTGGTACTTTGGTGTGTTCTAGTGAAATGTGAAACTGTCACTGATGGTGTTGAATGGGTCTCTCAACCCTCATTCTTTACAGCATGGAAACTTTCATGGACGTCTTTCAAATACTCATCTAGTTAGTAGGCTTGATGCATTTGTTTTACTTCTCACAGTAGTAGAGCTGTGTCAGTAGTCATATCAGGTGCTGAATAGTGAAAAACTTGGAGCAGATGTCTTTGATGTGCACTTCTCAAAACTGCAGACCCTGGGACCCAAAATGGCCAAGAACCTCCATATCACTTTTAATTGGAAGCTTGTCTTCTGACTAGCGATGGAAGAATTTAAATGCAGAACTGCAGACAGGGATCAGCCTTTTTCAGGGCAGGGTTGGCCCCAGTAGTCTTTTTGGGGTTGCCAAAAATGAATTGGGTTTTCAGGATGAAATTTTACTGATTTGGGACTTTTCCAAACTGTTAAAAGTTAAGCCTGTGAATATAACTTCAGTGTTTCTTTGGGATTGAGAACCTGTTTAAGAGTGGCTGTTTTATAACTGGTTAAACTTGGGTTACGTCCTATGAATGAGGAACTGATCTGTAGAAATAAATATTTAATTATAAACTGTGGTGTTGTATTCACTCCAGCTCATCTGGCTGTGCAGAAAGGATCATTAGAATAAGTATCACTTTAATGTTAACTTCATTCATGTCAAAAAAAAAAAAGCTACTAATAGCGTTGCTGTGTTACAGCTGAGTTGTATGCAACACGTAGCAGCAGAACAATGTCAAGACAGTGTTCTTTGATGCAATGTGCACCACTGCTGAGGCAGGACGATGAAAGAGGTGACCTGTCTCTGCTGCAAGATGAATTCGTGTCATGCCCAGACAGTGCAGTTAGGAACAAATTCAAATTATGAGATGAAATCATTGAATATTGCTGAATTTAATTAGCATTATTAGTAACTTTAGCCAGTTTCCAGTAAAACGGGTAATAGAGATCCAAAGAAATAAAAATATGTTCTGATTGACATATCATTTGTTAATACTTTTTTTAATGTAAGATTAAGAATAACCGCTATGAAGAGGAGCATTTTGTAGCAATAATACAAATTTTGGACTAGTAGGTTCTCTTACTCAAGGTGGATCAGGCAGCAGTTTTGAGAAGATTCTTTTGCAACAACTGTATTATAGTGGGTTAAGAAATGTTCACTGAAAATAAATTTTCAGCTGACTTTTTTTGTTCATTAAAAATATATATATGGGTATTCTATTTTCGACAATATACACTTACTTGGAAATAAGTAATATAAGCAATACTGATGTTTTATTTAGGTAGCCATAAATAGTTTAGGAATTAGAAAATGAAAACAATTGTTTAAGAGTTGGTAATGTTTTGTAAAGTAATTTTCTTAACTTTTTTGCTTTTTTCCCTTCCCCCCAAAAGTCAATCTAGAGTTAAGGTTTTCAGTGTATCAGTGTCTACATCTTCTGTTTAAAACAAATGTAAACACTGTGTTGCATAGAACTGGAAAAATTGCACTAATTTTTAAACTTTTGGTTTTATTTTTCTTTGCAAAGAATTCTTTTATATTCACATAAAGATTAAAAAAAATTACTACTTTGGTGTCTTTATTCCAAGCAATGTATTTAACGGTCCCTAGCTGACGTAAGCATCTGTATTTCTGGTTCTGGTATGAACTGGGTCTGCATGTTGATATAATTATACCATCTAAAACGTCATGTTACAGGCTGTGTAACGTGTCTGTATAATGCGTGTATGTATGCTGTGCTGTAACAGCAACAGTAACAGTTGTGCTGCCTTCCCCTCTACTTTGCAGTTCATTTCTGCTTACAGTTCTGCTCCCACCCAAAGGCGGTTACCTCTTCTCAGTCTCTTGACAGTCATCTGAGAGCTGGGCAAGTGACCTTGTGAAGTGAAAAGGCTAAAACCCACCACAAATTTGCTGTCGAGTGACTTCGGTAATTGCTTACTGTTTCTGAAATAAGTTAGGATCTCTGCCTGCTCTCCTCAGCCCCACCTAAGAGGACACAGAGGATGGGTACGCACTTGTAAATCACTGTTTGTTGTTATTTGGAAGAGAAAACTGACTGCCCTCCTCAGTCTGCTTTGCGGGGTAGTTATGTGCCCAGTTCTTAGTCTCGTTGACAGCTTTCCTGTTCCCTGAGCACGACCCTCAACCCAGAAGTGAGGTTGGGAATGAGAGCAGGCAGCCGTCAGCACTCCAGAGTGAAGGTCAGCAGGGAGAAGGTGTCACCAGTTTCCTTCAGGGGCCCCTTTTCAGACCTGGTTTTACCACAGGTTTTCTCTTTGCATAATCTTACCAACTCTGACATTGGTAAGTAACGATTTTTATTGCCTTGGGCTGCTGCCCCTCTGAGGATGGGGAGCTGCGTGATACCTCAGTGTGGAAGGGCCTTTCTGCTGGCAGAGGCGTCCCAGTGAGCATGAAGGGAATGGCCAGATACGGAAGAACCATTTCTCCTTCTTTCTGAGGCTGGACGTAAAAGCATTTTCCAACACTGCAGAACAAAACCAGCAGGTGTGCGTTCGAGGGAGAAGGGAAGAGGCTCTCGGCTGCGCAGGAAGCCCGAGCCAAGCTGCAGGATGTTTTCAGCCCTGTCACGGGACGCGTACCGGCAGCCATCACTGCCTTCCTGAGCGCAGGAGGAGCGAGCGAGGGGTGGTGCGTGCAGGAGGGGCTGTGTTTCCAAGTGCTTGGTCATGAGAAGCTACGTTCAAGTGCAGACTGCCTGTGTGGGGCTGGGGTCTGTGACCCGGTCTGCTTACGGCTTTTCTGGTAACTCCTTGAGAGCCAAGCACTGCAGCAGCAGGGTTGTGTTTAGCCAAGGGGTGTCCCTGGAAGAGAGGTGCAGGAGCACAGCCCCAAGGACAAAGAAAGGGAGGAGGTGAGGTCAGCCACGCATGAGAGATGGTTTTGGTGGAGGGGATGAAATATCCAAGGAGCCCTTGTGCAAAATGGTCCTATGAAACACACGCTGCTCAGAGTACAACTAACCCAGTGGAGACCTGGGGAGGAGGAAGCTTTTGGATATAGCAGCAGCCTGGGAAAGGAAATGGGACCCAGCTAAGGAGTGTGGGGGGGAAATAAAAAAAGTCAGATGACACCTGCAAGCTGGAAATGCTCTGGAAGTAATGCTGCACACAACAGAAACTCATCACTGCTCCCCTCTCCAGTCGATTCCAGGCACACAGCCCACTTCCAGCCTTCCCCTTCTGCTCCTCCCAAGGCAGGGAAAAAAAAAACCCTAAGGTCTGGAAAGTCAAATGAACTTCCTTGTTTCTGGAGCGAAGGAAAGATGTGGGAGCCTCTTGCCAGGAGCAGTTTGGGAGGGCAGCTGGCATGGGGAGAGGAGGGGCGGTGAGCTGGGGTTGGGGTATGTCTCATCTCACTTCTGGTGAGAACCTGGTCAAGTCCTCCTGCATTTTATAAATAAGTTGGTTTGGTTTCCACCACGTGTCCTCACGTCTCCGCCTTATGGATCTGCAAAGCAGGAGCCTCAAGTGCCAGAAACAGCATCTTAGTCCAACCTCTTGTTTCCACCTGGCTGTGCCTGGCCCAGAAAATCAGAGGAGGGGGCAGAGCCTCCCCACCAAGCACCGTGCTTGAAGGAACCCTGCCAGAAGGCGCGTTCACCTGCTGTAAATGTTGCTTCATGTTTTATGGCTGTGCTTGGCCCTGGTGTGCAGCTGTGGGGCCACAGGGGGTTTTGCTCTTTTCTGGGCAGGTCTGCAGGGCCAGCCCAGCCTGCTGTGCTTCCTCCCCTTTGTGCTCAGAGGAGAAGAAAATGCAGGTTAAAATAAAAGGATTTAAAACCCACCTGGGCATTAATGCTTAGATGAAAAAAAAGATGCTTTTGGTTCCTTCAGGAGATGATGTAATTCTTGGAAGAGACACTGGGAAAAACTTGCTTCCTCTAGGAACATGCAAAAAGCACTCTAGGAAAAACTGAAAATGAACAGGAAAAGATTGCTTTCTCCTTGCTTCCTCATCAGGTGAGCAGGAGCTGGAGGTGTGTGTTACCGGCGCTGTGTTGTGCCATGTCTGCCTGGCAGGCAGTCCCCATCCCGATCCCGGGACCTGCAGTTTCTCGTGCGTAGGAGCCTTGCCGGGGTCCCGTGGTGCAACTGTTACTGAGTCGATGCATGAAAAGGTGTTAACCATCAGTTGCCAACCTGGGAACTGTCTCACCTTGCATGTGATGGTTTAAAATCATAGCAATTTGTTGGTGGTGTTTTCCAAGGGACCTTTAATTCATTAGACTGAGTGCAGCAGGCTCAGCCATGCATCCCATGTTGCTGGAACTCACCCCTCTACTACTCGGTGATGCTGGGCAGGTAAATGGGGAGGATTTAACATATTCTAGGAGGTGGGACCCAGGACTTCTATAGCTACAAGTACAGATGTTTTATAGAGAGATCTGTCAAAGTGGAGAGCATTCCCCATGCTCCATGTGGGTGTTACACTCTTAATTGCTGTAGTGTGCCAGGACCCGGCCACAGGCTTTGATGGATTCCCCGCTAGTTTATTTGTACTGTTGGGGGTCATTTATTTTCATCAGTTCGCTAGGAACTGCCTTTGCTGCTACAGTGCTGACCTCTCCGCTAATGGAGAGCGATGTCACAGTGACGTGGGTCCGTTGCTGTGTGGCTGCCTCTGCCCAGGTGGCCCCGAAACACGGGGCGCAGCTGGAGGCTACAGCCAGTGCTGGGAATCGCCTGTGTTGGTCTTCATTTTGCAGAATGTTTCAAGACAAAAATGTTTCCATAAAGGATTTATTGATGCATGAGAAAGAGATGTTAAAGAGTGACTTCTTTTTTTTAATGGATTACATGTCAAGGATAACAAAATCAAAAAAATGATAGCAATTAATACCTGTGTTAATGTTATAAAACGAGGGCTGGTACTGCTCTTCCACAGTACACAGCCCCAGCCTGAACATTGCAATCGCTAAAGTGTTGCTCATTCTCCTGCCCCCCGTGGCCATCCGTAATTAAACAGGGAAAGCCCCACGCCCCCCATTCAGTGACAGTGCTGTGTCGCAAGTCTGAAAGTGCCCTGGCAGATCCCAGGCTGATCAACTGGCTCATGTGACACAGAGTGCGAGGTCCGCTTGTAAAAGAAATGATTTTGCAATGGCTTTAAAAGAAACAAACAAACTGCCCAGCCTCTCCCAGGAGCCGGGCGGTCGTTTTCCCTCAGAGCCGCCGAGGGCTCATTTTCAGCATCCTTGCCAAAGGATTTTTCCATGCAAGGATGGTGGCCGCGGCTTCCCTACCGAGGCACGGCGCAGATCTTGTAGGGCTGGGGGCCTACTGCGATGCCCAGCTTGAACTGGAGGCTGAGCGTGGTGTTCGGGGGTGCCTGGAAGGTGAATTTCTGGAGCAGAGATGTGAAGAAGAGGAAGAGCTCGGAGCGGGCCAACACCTCGCCCAGGCAGGCGCGCTTCCCTGTGGAGACAGTCACCCATGGCACCCTCAGCCTGCGCTGGCTGCCCAGCTGCTTTTGCTGCCAAAAAAGCCTCTGCCTTCCCTTAGGACCATGGTCCAGCTGTGTTACCCCCTTGCAGCCCAAACTGAGCTCCCCAATAATGGCACTGATGTTACAGCATGGGCTGTCCCCCCCCCCGAATTGCACAACTTTGCAAGAGCACGTGTGTATAACTACGCACAGGCATTGCATCCTTCCCTGGATCCCCCTTGGATAAGCTGTGCTGACAGGCGCAGTCTGGACATGTCCATGCTTGGAGAGGTGGTTGGTTTGAGCAAGACCAAGGAGAGCTATCAGAGAAGGTGTGATGCTGGTGCGGGAAACAGGGGTGCAAAAAGCAATTCTCCGTGGGGAAGCTGTTGGCTGGGGTACCCTGCGGTGGCAGCCATGAAGGCCGTAGTGCCCTCAGCCATGTGGGAGCAGGAGCACAGAGCAATGCTCTTGCCTTGGTGAAGGCGTTTCTAGGGTCTCTGACATTGTTATGGTCTTTTGTTCATCCTCATCTCTCTTCTGTGCGTGTGAAGAGAGAGAAGAAAGGGTTCAGAGCGTGGTTGCAGTGCTTTGGGGTGGCCACATGAGCACTGCTTGAGTGGCACCTTCCAGAGGGCAGCCAACCTCTACCCTTTCCATTGCTATTTTCCTGTGTCTCCTCGGTGAAGTTGGAAGCCCCATCACAGTGCCTCAGCACAGAAATACTGAAATCCAGCAAACCTTACCTATAGAAAATGGCATAAAAGACTCCCTTTTCCAGAACTGACCGTCCTTCAGGAAATGCTCAGGGTTAAAAGCATCGGGGGTTTCCCACACGTTCTTGTCAAACATCAGGGAGCTTAAATTTGTGAGCAAAATAGTGCCCTAAGAGGGGAAGAAGAAAAATAAATTGCACTTTCTCTGTCATTGACCGCAGGAGGGGCATTTTTGTCTTCCAGTCTCCTCTCCATGAAGAACATCCACAGTCAAATTCTGCTGCAATTATTTGTCCAACACTCCTCCACACAGCCAGTTTTTCCTACTTCTTGTCTGTTTGGTGGTGCAATGGTTGTATATCCACGTTTTTCCCTCATCAGCATCATTTTTATTTGCTCTAATCTTGGGACAAAGTTCCTGTAAAAGCTGTGAGTTGGGATCTGTGCCTGGATGGTGTGCATGAGGGGTGTGTCACCCCGCAGCACTCTGCACCATTCAACATGCCGCAGAACATTGTTTGGATGGCAAAAATACGTGTTCACTACGAGTGAACTCTGGACGGGCCAGAGACGGTGTGGCTCTGCCCCTCCTGTCTGCGCAGGAGGCACTTTGCCTGGTGAATCGTGCCTAGGAAACTGGGATTCTCTTGCTAAAGTCTCAGCGCTCAGGGCTAGGGTTACCTTTGGTATCTGGAAGCCAGCCAAGACCGTGTCCTTCACTGTAATTCTTGGCGCATTGAAAGGAATGATGTTGCCTTTCCTCTGCACTTCGTGGATGACGGCGTTGGTGTAGGGCATGTTGTTCCTGTCCTCCAGGGCTGGCTGCCGTACCTGCCCGATGACAGCGTCGATCTCGGCTTGCACGCGTGCTGGTGGGAAAGAGCAGGGATCAGACAAGGTCCAAGGAAAAAAACCCTTGGAACAACGTGGGGTGGTTGCTGTAAGGGTCCCCTGAGGACTGATTTGGGACACCCACTACTGTTTGCACCTCTTTTCTGTGAGTGCAGGGAGGTTCCCAATTTTTCTCTCAAAAAAAGGAGTGTCTCACAAAGCTGTGAGGGCTAAAAGCAAGGAAAAGCACTGATCTTTTGCTAATTGTACCTTGAATTTCTGGATATATGGCCATATAGAGCAGAGCCCAGCGGATGGTTGCAGAAGTGGTCTCGGTCCCGGCGAACAGCAGGTCAAGTGCACACGCCACAAGGTTTTCCTCCCGGAAGCTGCCGCTGCCGTTGTCCTTCACAAAAAGATGCATTAGTGCCACACAAACAGCGAGGGCTGCCCTGACACCAGCCTTAGACCAAGTCAATCCCAAGGATTTTGGCAGAAGCTGCCGGCCCCCTGCACCTCCATCCTCTTGATGGGTGCCCTGAACCTGATGTCCATCCTGAGCTCATAAATGTCCACAGAGGCAGCTCAGATGGAGAATTTGGGCTTGTTTCCCGACCCTCCTGATTCCTAAGCCCCGCTGTGGAAAGGTTTGCTCTACGTTGCTGACCTTGGCTATCTCCTGCAGGTAGCTGTCAATGAAGTCCCGGCTCTCTGAGGGGTTCCAGTCCTCCTTGTGTTTGTCAATCTTCTCATTCACGAAACTTTTCAACAACTTCCCATTTTTAGAAATGGTTTGGTGGGATCCAGGGAGGAACTTTACTATAGATGGGAAAGAGTTGTACAGCTTTGGATAGAAAAGGAGAAAGGCAAATTGAATAAAGGACTGAAAAAACCTTTCTGTTCTCAAACCTTGAGGAGCCTGCAATGCCATGCTTGCTAAATTGCTGGAATTGCTGGAGTAGCTCAGCTCCGGAAGACCAGTACAAAGGATTGGTATTCCTACTGTGGAGTGACTCATGCCTTACCCAGTGTTAGAGCGGGCAGGTTGGCAGTCAGTGGGCAGGAAAGGTGATGTTGGGTGGGGGAGAGCAACATGAGCATTGCACGGCTTGAAAATAAGGCAGAAAGAAATTACTGGCAAATCCACCCTGTGTAAAGGAATAGGGAATGACAACAAATTCGGTGATGAAAACGCTACAAGTTTCACGGTTGACTCCTGAGAAGACATTATGGCACTGCAAAACTGTACACCATCCATGTTGGTGGCAGGAGGCTGTACCTGGCTCATGACGGTCCCGTGGAGGCTGGCCGTCTCGTCCATCAGCTTCAGCAGTTTTTGGAAGTCCTCATCTTGATAGTCAAACCGGTTGCCAAAGGTGACGGAGCAGATGATGTTTGAAACAGCATTATTGATTTTAAAGTGAGGGTTGAAAGGATTCCCTGGAGAAGGAAAATGGAATGGTCAATTCTCTTCCAGCCTTCACAGAAAAGAAAACACAGTTGGCAGAGGTAAAATACTCAACAAATGCTAGTAAAATGAGTGGCCCCTGGTGGGCATCCTTCTGCATCATGGCTCTCCTGGAACACCTCACCCCACCACGAGCTGGCCAAGCTTGGCTGGGCAGCCCTAGCATGGAGCAAACATCTCACCCTCGGTCCCAGTTCAATCAGATTATGGAGACGTTTGTTTATTTTGGAAAGCAAGGTCTGCAGAAGAGTGGACATTGTTTGAATTCATTGGAAACATTGGTGCTTACACACACATGGGTTTTTCCAGAGATCTCCAAGAGAGCAGCAAGTTGAAGGTGGGTTATGAATACCATGTTGGGTGTTACATAGCTGCATTCACCTGTCAGTTTGAGGGCAAAACACCTGTAAAAGGGAGCTGGGATGCTGGCAAGGTGCTAGCATTGCTGGGAGGGTGAGGTATTTTTCAGCATGCAGTGAATCATGGGTGAAATGATAATGGCCCATACCCGTTCCTGCCTTCAGCAGCACTTATGAGGGCTGCGGCACTCACCCTGCTCATCCCTAAACACATCCACGAGATATCGGCACTCCTCCTGGATGCGCTCCTCCACGCCCCTCTTCCCCAAGCCAAAGTTTCGGAGGGTGGTCAAGGTGAACCTTCTCTGCTGTTTCCACAAGTGCCCGTTGGAGGAGACCAGTCCTGGAAGAAACACACCACCATGAGCCAACGCAGATCCCTCCACCGAGGGGAAAAATCTCCAGAGCTTTGCCTTATCTCCAGCCATCTTGGACCTCTGCAGGGTCAATGCTTTGACTTTACAGCTGAGATACGTGTCCTGAGGGGTAACTCACCCATGTTGCTGAAGATGTCCCTGTCGATAGGAAATTCAGGGCGATCCATGAAGTTTTCCCCTTGGTTTACAAGAGCTTCCTTAATCAACTGCAGCCCACTTACGAGCACAAACGATGTGCTCCCCATTTCCATGCTGAAGATGTCCCCGTATTTTTCAGTAAGCTGGGAGGGGGGGTGGAAATAAATAAAAGGGGTTTCATTTGCAATTAATGTGTCTGTTGGGACAGGGACAGGCCTGGCAGGGGACCCGGGTGAAAATAAGGGAAGCTGAGAGCGGGAGAGGAGAGGGGGTGTTTGCACAACTGTCTCCTTGTCTGCATGCAGTCTTTTTTCTTTCCTCTTTTCCCCAATCACTGATCAGAAGTTGGTGTTAATTCACCATAAATCAAGTCAAACTCTCCAGGTTTGATTTTTCGGTCCTGTGTTTTTCCAGCTTTTGTTTCACTCCCTTCCCAAATGCCCTTCCAGTCCCTGGTCAGACCTACAGGGCTCCTACAGTTGTGACTGCACCCGTGGTGTCATGCTGTACCCTTTGCCCAAAGGATCGCTCCACACTTGTCCCCCTCCTTGTACCCGGGCAAACTTCATCCACGTTGCTGCCAGCCGAGGGCAAACCTCCTGCCTACCCTGGGGTGAGCTCCTCTGAGTCCTCATGGGCCGTGGGGTTTGGGTTAACCCTCTCCCCGCGCTGCAAAAGTTGCATAGTCGCAATCCCCTCTGTCCCCTTCCCCATGGTGCCCACCACTCGTGTACCTTCTGCATCATGACTTGGGGATTGCTGAAGTTCATCAGGTGGATGTGCCCCAAGAAGGGGAGGGAGAAGGGGCTGGGAGGGAAGTTCTTCGGCTTTCTGTTCTTCATGTAGTGGGCGACGAGCAGGAAGACGACGAGGAAGATGAGGACCGTCTGTAAGGAGATGCTGTCCCAGAGGAAACGCAGCATGGCTGGATGGTGGGGCTCCGCAGGGACGTGTCCCGTGGCAGGTCAGGGCAGGTTGATCTCACGGTGCACGACCGAACCCCCCAGGGACAGGGGAAGAGGGGCGATGTGCAGCTGTGGGTGCAAACACAAGACAGCATGGAGTAGTTTTTGCTGACCTGCCCTGGAGGCTACGTTCTGCTTCCCAGAACAGGATGCTTTCCCAGGTTTCAGCAAGGACTGTTTGATAAAACCCCTTCCTAATTAAGCTCATGCATTTCCTCTGATCTCGCTAAAAAAAAAAAAACAAAACACAAAACACAAAACAAAACGCCCCCCAGCTCCCCCTTTCCCCTCCCACCTCCCACCACTGCTTTACAAAACCCAAGTGATCCACGTCCTTGGCTAAAGGACAGAAACGAGCATTGCAGAGCTGGGATGAAAACCTTCTGGCAGCCTCGCCATGCTGTTCCCACGAGCCCCTGGCGCAGCGTGAGCCCTGCTCTCCCCTCCCCGTGATGCCCTCACCGTGCCGCGTCCCAGCGTCGGCTTCTGGGTGTCGGGGAAGCTCCAGCCTCTCCGGGTGCCTCGCGCTTTCCTCGTTCGCAGAAGCTCGTCCGCTGGTACAAAGAGTCCCGGACCACGCCTCAGGTCAGCAGGGACATCTGAGATAAGGTTACATAAACTTGTCACAAACCATCTGACTCCCGGGTTGGGGCTTCAGTGCGTCAGAGCGATGCGAGCTGGAAGCAAACAGCCGCCTGCAGGATCCGCGGCGCTTTCTAAGCATCGTCATTTCCTCATCTCTGCCAGACGAGTGCCAAGCAGAGCAGCCCGCTCCGGCCGTGAGGCTGGCTCTGCTTCGAGCCCTCCGGCCATCCCTTCCCACCTTTGAGCCCGTAGCCTGCGCTGAAGCCGTGCCCAAAGCCTGACAAAGCTAAGGCAGGCACTGAAAAGCCCGTGCAGATGCCCAGCTCGGCAGGCTGTGGCCCTTCGGTGGTAGCCGGTAACGGGCTGTGCCGAATTTTCCCATCTAAGAATGGACATTTAGTTTTGACGTATGCGTTGAGTTTTATTGTGAAAGAAGCAGCGGTGTTCGCAGCAGCAGTTTGACATTGCACCACGCGGCTCTGCCATGGCTGTCTGCGGTCGTCAGCTCCCACATCGTGCTCCAGGGCACGATTTGGGTTCATTTGCTCTCTTTTGGGGACATCAGTTGTGGCCATTGGGGTTGTCCAGTGCCAAAGACAAGGCACAGAGCTGCAGCAGTGCTGCTGGAGCAATGCCATATGCACGAGAGCAAAGCCGCTGCGTAACTGTTGCACTTGAAAAACTTGAAAAAGTTAAATCACTGTTTTATTGTGGAACTTAAAGGGGAAAAAACTGTTCTCAAGGAGAATGTCTCTTTTTGTCAATGGCTTTTAAGCACACTTAAGCATGAGCCTGAGGAGACGAACATGTTCACCTTCACTCACATGAGATGTTTCACTCAAAAAATACACAAATTAATCCCTCATTCCCTTATGGTATGGGATCATTACTTAAGCGGGGGGAGGGTTTGCAACTGATTTTAAAAAAAGAAGAAGAAGGCGATTTTAATCATTTATTCTCTCCATGAATAGGGAAGGAAACACTAAAGTAACAGGGAAAGGCAAGTTTGAAATGGAAGAGGGTACAGATCAACATTTGTTTGCTAAGCCAGTGCAAATAATACAGGCTGTAGCCGCATACCAGGGGTCAGACCTACACCAGAGCGAATAAAAAAAATGGAGAGAAACCAGTGTTTAGTCCTGAACGGCTTTGAAATCTTCATAGGTGAAAAAAAGTCCACAGACCTTTTACGATTTTTCTTTTAGAAAGCAAAAAAAACCAACATGGGAGCCTATATTTGCGCAACATTAATTAAAAATGCAATAGGATTACAATGATCAGTTAGAAGGGCGGCTCATTGACAAAATCCCTGTGTGCCCGGTGTGGCAGGGATGTGATGTGCAAAGGACTCTCCCATGTGGCATAAATCTGCCACTGCACGGCTTTGTACCGCAGCAAGGGCTGTTGCTGCCGGAGATGGAGGCTAAAGACGGTGGAAAAGAAACTTGATTTAATCCTGTTTTCCTCTTAACTATTCAGTATCCTACGTGTGGGCACACAAAAAAGTCACTTATGAAAGGTGAGAAGAAAAAAAGAAAATTATCTTTGCTGTGACTATGTTCCAAATAAAAGCACACAGGAGACGGCATTTCTCTATGTTTGGTCACATAAATGGAAAAATTCTCTACAAGTTTCATATTTAATTAACTCTTCCAAAGACATCCTGGTATGGGCAGGATCAGTGTCTCCATCACAGGTGGTGCCATGCCCCAACCCACCTCCTTGGCCCCACGCTATGGACATGCCCACCGTGCATGGCCACAGATCTTTGCCAGAAGTGGAAGGGAAGCGGTCGAGCTCACGACTTCCCACCGCAAAGCCTCCACGCCGCCGTTTCCTTCCTGGTGGTCAGCAGTGAGACGCCGCGGGCACGACCCTTCTGACACTCTCTGCTGCTTCTCTTTCTGTTGGGCTTCAGCTAAACTACTCCTGAGCAAGCACATGCAATAATTTTTTGCAACTTTTCGTGTGTATTTTACCACAGAAAATCTTTTTGGATAAACCTTTCCTGCTCATACAATTGCAATACTGCATTTTTATAGGCATGGCATGGATGGCATGTCTCCTCGTGCCATCCTGCTTGGATTGGGCTCTGGTACAACCTGCTTATACCACCCTGTAGCCTCCTAATTAAAACTTCCATGTAATGGTTTTAAACTAAAGATTTTGGAAGATTTAGACTAGATACAAGGAAGACATTTTTTTACAATGAGGGTGGTGAAACACTGGCACAGGTTGCCCAGAGAGGTGGTAGATGCCCCATCCCTGAAAATGTTCCAGGTCAGGTTGGACGGGGCTCTAAGCAGCCTCATCTAGCTGAAGATGTCTCTGCTCATTGGAGGGCGGTTGGACTAGATGACCTTTAAAGGTCCCTTCCAACCCAAACTATTCTATGATTCTATACGTGTATGAGATTAAAAACCTGCATGCTCCTGCTGCAAGGATCTCTGGTTCCATTGCAAAGCAACAACATGGTGGTGTGGGGAGCACATACCAAACCAAGGCTGAGGCCACCTAAGCCTCGGAGTCAGCCATGGCCACCTGGAAGTCCAAACTGGTGCTGAGGCATGCATGTCCAAGGCCAGCTGTCCCGGGAGCTGACCAGGGAGACCTCAGAAAACACCCCCCATGGCCATTTAGGGTGCTGCAGCACTGGGATTTAGGGGTTGCTAAATGGTCTCCAGGTGCTGGACATATCCCCCGTGGAAGAGCCACCATGGACCCGACGGTACCTGTGGTTTTGCAGCTGGCAGACACCTTCCTGGGAGGTGCTAACGGTGGAAATTAAGAAATAAGGTTTTGAAATTCATGCATTTTGTCAAACTGATAGAGGGAAGGAGGCAGGAGGTGAAGGGAAGAGCCCCAAGATTTGTCCTTGTTGCACTGTGCAGGATGCGGCCCTCCTGCCCTTTCCACTGCCACCCACATGTTGGTGGGTGCTAGATGCCCATGACCCATCATTTTAGCCCAAAGTCTATGGGGCGGATGGGAGAAGGGACACTTTCTGGCTTGCGGAGGGCTGAAGTGTGGGGGGAGCCGTGGTGTGGTCTTACGCCACTCTCAGTCGCGAGGCAGCGCGCAGATCCGGAAGGGCTTGGGGCAGCGTGTGAGGCTGAGCGTGAAGGCAAAGGTCAGCGTGGTGTCCGCCGGTGCCTGGAAGGTGAACTTCTGCAGGAGGGCTGTGAAGAAGATGAAGAGCTCGGTCCTGGCGAGCTGCTCCCCGGGACAAGCCCGCTTGCCTGGAAAAGGAGCAAAAATAACCCCACCGAGTCCCGAGCGAGCTTCAACCACCTCTCGGGCTCCTCTCGCACACGCCGCATTGCACAGGCTGTGGGAGCTTTTCTTCCTCGAAAGGTTAGGTGGCAATGTTCACCCACACATTTTGCAGAAACCTTCCCCAGAAGTTTACTGCTGAGCAAACTGCAACGGCTGTTGGAATAGATGAAGAGGGGAAACTCGGGGAAAAAAAGCAACATTTACGCAGCTTGCGCAACAGGAAAAAGCCTTATTTTTTTCACCCTACAATAACAAATTGATTTCCCTCCTGCTCCGAGCAGTCAGCATTAACTGTTGCTGGGATTTTCACCGTGGGGATGGGCTGAAAGCCGGACAAGGAGCAGTATCCCTACTCTGGAGGGGATGCCTTGGGAGGAAAAAAAAAAAAAAAAAAGGAGCATTGCAAAAAGGAAAACCGTCCCCCCCATCCATCATTCTACCTGCAGAGAAGGGCAGAAAAGCCTCCCGCCTCCTGTACTGGCCGTTTTCCAGGAAATGTTCAGGATTAAAGGTGTCTGGAGTCTCCCACACGTTTTTGTCGAACATTATCGAAGTCAGGCTGGTCATCAAGGTAGTGCCCTGCAAGAGGTGAAAAAAACGGGTGATTATGTGAAGCAGAAGAGCCGACGTGTTGTCAGACTAGTTTATTATTAGCTCTATTCCACGCTTCTTTAGGGGCAAAATGTTTTTTTCCTAAGCGATGTAATTAAATGAGGGTGAAAGCCTACAGGATTGTTCACTTCTGTGCTCCTCTATATATCACCGTAGTGTTGATCTGTACCTTGTGCTGCTGTCACTAGTGATGTTAGTATAAACCATCTTTAAATTGAGAACGTTGTGTTCCCATAGGAATTTGAAGCAATATAACCAAATAATTTTCAATTGATCTGCTTTGTTATGCTTTTTTTTAATAAAACCTGATCTGGTTTATCTCCACATCCTCCATCAGAAAAAGAAAAATATTGTGGAGAAAACTGCCCAGATTTTTTTATTTTTAATTGTCCCTAATGCCACCAATCATATACATGGAAGACACTCGGTATATCTAAATCTCATATTTACTTTCATAGTGCTAGAACAGTGTGTACGCATCAGTACCTACTACCTGGCTTTTATCAAGTGCTACTTTTAATAGATGATTTTTAATACCTAAACTGTTTGCTTTCCTGCATTTCTTGGCGCTCTATTCTCATAATATCTGTAGGACGTCTTGTATAAAATTTAAGGGATAAACCTTATGAAACTGAAAATTATGACCAACACTGTAGGATTTATGATTCTATGAATCTATTATGATTCTATGAATCTATGATTCTATGATTCTATGATTCTATGATTTCACAATTCTCCTCCAGAAGGAGGTGAGACCCATAAGAGCCCTACAGCATCCGTCAGGAAGGCTTGTATTTTCTGTATAACTGTGATACTTCCATAAGATCCTGTCAGTTGGTTCCCCTCTGGGTGAGATTTGGGACTTGGGCCATGAAGACCTCACTCTGGTGGGGCAACGTGAGGGTTGGTGGTCTCCACATACTTTTGGCAGGTGGAAGCCTGCCAGGGTGGTGTCGCTGGTGGACATCTTGGGCACCCCCAGTGGCACAACATTGCCCATCCGCAGGACTTCACTCAGCACCGCGCTGGTGTATGGCATGTTCTCCTTGTCGGCCATGGAGGGCTGGCGGGACTGGCCAATCACAGTGTCAATTTCGAGCTGCACTTTCTCTATAGAAAGCAAAAAAAAAAAAAAAAAAAAAAAAAAAAATCTGTGCTCAGAAGGTTCCCGGTAAGAAACCTGGGGCATAGGCATATCCAGCATGTAGTAAAGGTGGAAATAGCTCCATTTGCTGAGTTTCACTTATCTGGTTTTGGGCTAAACAAAGGACCCATCAGTGGCCCTACCTTGAATGTGGGGGTACGCAGCCATGTAGAGCAGTGCCCAGCGGATGGCGGTTGCCGTCGTCTCAGTCCCAGTTAAGAAGAGGTCCAGGGTGGAGCACAGGAGGTTTTCCTCATGGAAATATGAGCTCGTGTCACCCTTAAACTTGGGGAAAAGCATGTCAATGAAAACTCTTATTTGGGATGTGATGCTTTCAAGAACCCAATCCAAAACCATACATAAGTGAAGTCCTGCTGCCATTTTATTATCCACCATCCCTGGACTTGGAAATTCCTACCCCTTACTTTCACTGAATTTCAAGCTCTGTGGACTGCTTTGAAAGACACCCTATTTGCTGTAGAGCGACTTTTGAAAGCAGGTAGCATTTTTAAATGTGAAGTTTCACAATAGCAGACACAGGCCTGCGAGCTCTCATAGAAACGTGAACATGTTCCCTGAGAGTCCTCCTACGCCGCATGACAGAATGAAAAATGGAAGAAGACAAAGTGTAAATACTTTCAAATGTAAAAAAAAAAATATAAAATCTGTGTGTTTTCAAAGTGATCAGGCTCCTGCTGTTGCTAAAAAGTTTGACGTGGAAGAGGTAGGGAGGAGAAGGCAACGCGGGAGGCACGGGCTCCTGTGACAAAACAGCTTTGAATCCTGTCTGCTAACTTCTTGGGTTATGCTTTGAGTGGCTTTAGGTATTTCTCTCTTACTTTTGCTATTTCCTTCAGGTAACAGTCAATATAATCTCCTGCCTCGGACTGGTCCAAATCCTCCTTGTGCTTTGCGATCACTCCCTTCACAAAATATTGAAGTTTCTCCCAGTGCCTGAAGATTTTCCTAAAGGGTCCTGGTAGCCATCTCATGACCAAAGGAAAAGCATTATACAGCTGGTGAGAAATCAAACAGAGCAAAAGAGCATTTCTTGAGTTGCAAAAAAGCAGGCATCACAGTTGAGATGATAGCACAATTTATTAGCTCTTCTTGCTACCAGGAAAAAAATCAGTTTTGCTGCAAAGGTAAATTTAGATGTAAACACGTACAAGCAAGATAAGAATTGGCCAGATGTTTTCTGCTTATAAAGTTCTCTAATACTGGGTGGCCAAAGCTGTCACCCAAGGTGAGGTGGCCACCAGAGTCATGAATCAGTGTGGATGCAAAGGAGCCCATTAGTGCTGGGATCTGTGGAGGGGACAGAGCTCAGACCTGGCCCATCGTGTGCAGCTGTGCAGAAGCTATGCACAGTCTGTCCCAAATCCATCTACCTAGGTTATAAACCTGGACTCTCAGACAGTTTTGGCCTAAATAAATTACTTGAGAAACTTGTTGGGAAAGGGATGGGGGAAAAGAAGGGAATTTTCACTGAAAGTGCTGCTAATTGACTCTTCTTTTTGTAGAAACATAGATATTTTTAAGGCTTTTTCACTGCTTTTCAGTTATGTCAGGCATAAGATTTGTTTTACAATCCTGCAGTGTTTTTTCTCCATGACCCTCAGTAATTTTAACTTGCTTCCTTGCCCTCCTGATGGATTTTGTGTATAAACCCAGTCTAATGTAAAACAATACTCGTGGTCATTTCCCTTATAACAAGACTCTCTTTCTACAGGGAAAAGCAGATTACATCAGTGCCTTATAAACTCCAGTTTCCGAGCTCTTACATGCAGCTGAAGCTAGAAAATCATCTGACCGGCTTTACCTGGCCCCAGAAACTTCCGATGAGCAGCAGCATTTCAGCCAGTGAGTGAAGTAATTCCTGAAAACGGTTGTCATGGTAGTCGAAGCGGTTCCCAAAAGTTATGGAACAGATGATGTTTGAAACAGCGCTATTAATTTTGTAATGAGGGTCAAAGGGTTGTCCTGGAGGAAACAAAATTAAAGACAACTTACTTTTTTTTTTCCTTTAAAGTCTCAGTCAAAACCACATTCTCTACCAGATCAACAGTTGTGAAGTTGGGGTGAGACCCTACCCACTTTTCACCCACGGTCGTGCTAAGGCTTCACCCCGTGTCCTGGGGTCCCCACCACCCCCAGCATCGCATTGGAGGTTGGACGTTGTGTACCACAACATCCTTTCTCTGAGGACATCCCCTCCCATCTCCAGCTCAGGCTACTGGCACACACCAACGTTGTTAGCTCAGAGCTGCTGAAGCAGGGTTTGAACTGTTTTCCAGGGAAAACAACCAGTAGGATGCCACACTATGGCTGTTGGGTTTGCATGCTCCAAAATGTTTTTGTGCCAATTTTAAATGCCAAGAGAGGGTCCCTCAAAGCTTAGCCTGGGGCAGGGAGCCCAGGACTAACCGCACTGCAAAAAGGCCATTGCCCTGGCCTTTAACTGTCCACAACAAAGAAATCAAGTGGAATGGGAGAGAGGGGAGAAGGTGAGGATTGCAAGTCTTTGCAGCTGCCTATAAAACCCAAAAATAGCTCATATGGCCCATAGATGTGATGCACATAGCCCCTAAAATCTCAGTGTGGTGCAACGTTTGTCACATCTGCCTTCCTTGAGCAGAGACCTCCATCTCCTATGGCACATTTAGGCAGCCTGGAGAGCTACTTGCCGTGATATGGGAGACTGATACCGGTGGCTAATCCAGTCCAGCCCTGAGCTGCTGTCTCTACGCTGGGGTGCATCACTTTGAAATGCAATGCACTCCACACAGGGCTGCTGATCACTCCGCTCTTCAAGAAAGTAATTAAACTGGGCTGGTGCTCAGATATTAGAGTGATGGACATGATCACTATTTGTCATTACTAATGGGAAGAAAGGCCCAAACCAGCAGCTTAATTAGTTTATTGATTAGGACTATAAAGAGCTATAATCAATTGGCAACATGAAGTATTTGGCCTGTTCAGTGCAACAGCAATTAAAATGGAGCAAGTTCAGTATATAATTTCACAATTCCTGTTTAGATCTTTCTTGTTTACTATATATAGCTCCATAGAATTAGCTAAACCCCATCTGCTTCTATTTAAAGCTGAAGTGCAACATCACCCATGTACCAACATACAAATTATTCTTACTAATATCCCTCTGGCAGTTCTTAAAAGCTGGACTATAAAAGAGCAAGGCACACGCTTCATCTGTGCATGATACAAAAGGAAAGCCTGACTAAACAAGTTTTAAAATACTTTGCAAAACCAAGGACAAGCAGAGGTTAACTAAGCCTTTGAGCATACGTGCCTGATAGCAGGAGGGTTGCATTTATTCCTTCGCAGAATACAGGAGAGACTTTCTTAGGTATACAAACATGTGAGTTTTAATAAATAATTTAATAAATAAATTAATACCTAGTATGTATTTACTTAATATTAATGAGGATGAACTAAAACAGTAGGCTTGAGGACTGAAAGAAGTGCTAAAAGGTGCAGTCTGGAAGTGTAAGATAGAGACTGGGGCTATTGAAGCAATGTTTTGCATGTTAGGAACTGCGTCGGAGTAAGAGTTTTACTTCCCGTCGTTCCTTTAGCTGGAAGCTTTGGGCATGGAGCTGTATCTTAACCACCCACCTTTCTCCTCCTCGATTGTCTCCACAAGGTACCGGCTCTCCTCTTGCACTTTTTCCTCAAAACTTACAGCAATGCTTTTCAGTGTTGCTGAAGCAAACTTTCTCTGCTGCCTCCATATATGCCCGTTTGATGATATGAGCCCTGTAGGTGGAAAAACAGGTGAACAAACCTCGCTCTGGGTCATGTATGAGTGATTGCATTCAGAAATGGGCATTTGTCTTGAAAAAAAAAACCCAAACCGAAGCACTGTAGACATTGAAAAAACCGTAGCTTTGCCTGGGAATTAAAACTCAAGAGTAATTGGCTTATGCTAAAGATCTAGCTTTATGGATTTGCTTTAATCTGCTACTTTGTCACTTTGCGTGGGAAAAAAAGGTGTAAGCCAAAATACTATAAGTACTATCACGCTGTTGGCAGAGCTGCAGGCAGGAGCACCATACCCTGTCTCTGGAGCTATATGCAACCAGAGGAGAAAAAGTAAAGGAGAAATTAAAACCAAGGGGAAAACTCTTCAAGCGTATCGATCGCTGGGCAGCTTGCTTTTATTTCTGCTCTTTCATCAAGACCTGACTTTGATCCCATCATCATCCCTAAATCCCAGAGAGATTAAAATGTACACCTGTGAGATTATTAGACTGAATTCTGGTCTTGCCTTCCTCTCTGAAAGCTTTTATGGGTGCAGTTGCCAAGGGTTGAATTCAGCCTGTTTCTTTCACTCTAATTGTTATCATTGCAAATAGTTGAAAAAATTGTACCAAAATCCTGGTAGCTGTGCTTACCAAAGCCTCTAAATATTTCTTGGAGAAGTGGAATATTTGGCCGATCTGTAAATACTTCAGCCTGGTGGACAAGAGCTTCTCTCACCATTTGGTACCCGTTGACTACCACAAAAGTCAGACTTCCAAACTGCACGCTGAAGATGTTCCCGTACCGACCAGTAAGCTGAAAGAGAGTTCATCGCCCTCTAAGAGCAAGAAGGTGGAGAGTTTCAAAACTCACTCGGACAAGACCTCGAGAAATGGCATATAGCTTTGAATTTAGTCCTGCCTGGAGCAAGGGGACTTAAGAAAAACCCAAACCCAAGTCTGCAGGTCCCATCCAACCTACATTATTCCATGAAAGCTGGAGATGGTGTAAAAAATGCTACACAGGTATGGTGTGGGAGAGATGGTTTGCTTACATTTCTTAGCAGGTGTGACCTGGGTTCCAGTAGGGGGTTGCATCAATTTAACTTGTAACCAGGACATTACTTGCTGTGTAACTGATGGGCATCTGCTCCATCTCTTTTCATTACGGGAAGTGTACAAGACCTGAAGACACCACCTGGGTGACCATGCCCAGGCTCTTGCCACTGAGGGCAAAGCACAGCAAATAATCTCTTTCATCAGCTTTGTGTCTAAAGTAGTGTGGTTTCTTGCTCCAGCTATCCCATTTAGAAAGTGACTCCAACTGTTGATTGGCTAGAAACCTACTTCTAGTTTCAAGCCTGAATGCATTCATGGCTAAACTGTAGCCATTTTCCTTACATGGACTTTGCTGGCGTTCTTGTCTCCTATGCAGCATTCACCTCCCGATGTATAAGACCAAAGGGCGATCATACAATCTCTCGGTCCCCACTCTGCCAAGGAGCTCAGGCCATCCTCTTAGTGTGAGTCTACATGATAAGACACACGTGATCACCCTGAACTGCCGTGGTGACTCAAAACACCAGTCTGGGGCCAAATGGGCGTCTCAGTCATTGTGTGCATGTAAATGAATGTGACTGATTTTATTAATACGAATTGTGTGTATTGACAAAATATCGTGAGCATGCTGCCTCAGCCTTCCCCTAAGGTTACCCTAGGAGACTCCCATGCTTGTGGCCTGTGAAAACCCAGAGTAGATAGGCTGGCATCAGCCTGCTAAGTAAAAGCAAGGGATAAACAGTAACTAGAAAGGATGTTTGCAACCAGAAAGTCAGAGTTACTTTTTCAGAGATGCATACTCAACATGTATATCTCTCTTCTGTTGGCTTTAGCAGGAGTCAAAGCTCTGGAAACCTTTCCAGATCAATCACTGCCTCTTTCTGTGACACAGAAGAAGCCATAGGGATGGTTAATGCAGGGTCTTAGATGTTTCTTTCAGATGTAATGGGGCAAGTCATTGGCCTCTGAGCAAAGACAATGACAATACAATTTCCAGAGGTGATGTTCACAGTCCAAAGAGTTCATTTCTCACACAGCACTTGTGATCCCTCCCCCAGCCTGGCCCAGCCCCTCTGAACACTTCCTGAGCTCCAGCAGAAAATGGTTATGGTCAGATGGGAAGAAAGAGGACATGTAGGTCTTCCTCCATTAGGGGTTTCTTTCCCATTGGACCTTCCTACTCCCATGGAAAAGGAGGTGATAGTAAGAGATAAAACCAGGAAGGGTCATCTCTCATACATGGTTATTATATAGCTAGTTCTTCAGAGGCTGCCCTTGCTTCACAGGTTTGGTGACAGAAGTCACTGAAGAGGTGAAATATTGTTAGTAGGAGAAATGTCCATGGAGCTCTTACCTTCTGCAGTGCAAGATGGAGGGGCTGCTTAAAGTCCACAAAGGTTCCCACGAGAGGAAAGAGCTGTGGCCCTGGAGGGAAATTCCTGGGACGTCTCTTTTTCACAAGGTCAATAATCAAAAGAAATGTGACCAGAACCACCAAGAGTGTCCGCCCATTCAGCTTTTCCAAGAAAGAAACCAAATCAGGCCAAAACTGAAGCTCCATCTTGGCTGATGAACTCACGGATTTTCATCCCAGGAAGGGACTTGATGCTGGTGTTACATTTGCTGAAACAGAAGTAAGAAAGGACTGGAAAGAAAATGAAACAAGCTAAGATGCTGATAGCTCACTGGGGACAGGACTTGCTATGGGCGAGCCGCTTTCTCATGTACAGCTAGTGCCAGACCGCCTGCTGAATAACTAAGTTTAAACACTGGGATCTCCAAAAACAACCCCAAAACCTCAAACGTTTGGCCAAAGAAAAGCAGTCTTACAATCCATTAGATTTGCATCTCTGTGAACTCCTAATTTTCTTACGGAAGAATATTCCTCCCTCCTGCCCTTAACAAGGAGCTCCTTTATACAGACACCTCGCTGGGATTATAAGCATTACAAACGTTCGAGGTTAGGTGAAAGCAGCTTACTTGGCTAATTACATATGGTGGGCGTTGCATAATTTCAAAAACATTAAGGCATCTGAGGTGATGGACACCATACAATTCGTTAAGGGGCTGATCCTGTTAAGTGCTAAGCACCATCTGCAAAGGGCTGGATGCCTTCAGCGCCCACCAAAGCCTGCCCGGCTTTGCCAGAGTCATCAGGTGAAGTTCAGGCAAGGGAAGCACTGCGAGAGCCCAGGGCTCTGCCCAGCCACTTGAATGAGAGTTAAAGAAGCTTATTTTTGAGAGTGAGAACATAGGCTCATGCGCTTGCCAGCTAAAGGAGAGATTGGAACTTATGCATTTAAATCTCCTGGGTTTTCCGAAAATCTCCTTTGAATAAAGCCTCATGCTGTCCCGGGGGAAGGCTGCAGTGGACTGACAGTGACCTCTGTGACCATGGATCAACCTCGCGTTTCTTGCCAATATCTTGGCTACAACTTGTGTTCAGCTTTTTTTTTTTTTTCTTTTAAGGGATTTACTTTGCAAACAATCTAAATTTATACTAAAGTAAAACTGTCAATAATATTTTTGCAGATTATTTGTTCAAGTTATGGTGAGAAGTTCAGAAGAATGGTAACTTTTAATTGCCTTCAACATTTTTCAGAAAACTTTAATTTTTCAGGGGAAAAAGGAAATTTTCACAGGAAATAATAATTGGGAAAAAAATTTGGTATTCTCTAGTCTTTCACTGCTTCTAAAAGCTTTGCTGTCCATGTCTTTCATTACGTTGGTGACTGCAGTGCCAGGAGGAGCGCACACAGGCTGCATGACAGACCTGCATATTAGTTATTGCAGGAGTCCTTTTTAAGGACTTAATACCTATCTGCAACCCAACACCTCTTGGTTTGAAATATGATTTACAGGTTTCTGGATGTTATTAGGCACCAAGTGGGGAGCAGTAATGGGAGAAACATCTCACATCACTGGTCTATAAAGTATATTTTACATGTCGCCATAGTACAGCTGTGAGCAGCAGTGGTTGGACATGCTTTGCTTGTCCCCATGCTGGTACACCCGTGATGCTCCTGTACCCATTTGCATCCATGCACCGATTCCACCCTTCCCGGTGTGGCAAGCCTAGCCTCACTTACCAGAGGCTAAATCAGGATAGTGGGCTCGTGCTCTTCATCCTGGCATCGGGGAGATGACTCGGTTGGTGGAGGTGTCAGCCTACAGCATGCTCAAAGGGACTGTGATGATAAGGCGTCAACTTCTGCTAGCCCAGTTTCACTCCTCTGTTCTTCGCTATGCCATATGATTTGTCAGCATGCACACAGAGTGCAGATCCCTCTACCACTTGTGGCTGCTGTGAATCGGGCTACGTGCAAAGCCAAGGTGTTAATGTGTTCTTCTGGGTGGTGTTGTGGGGGTGGATGCATCGCGGTTGACAGGAGAAATGTTATTTTTAGCAGGAGAAGCACATTTTGCATGTACTCACATGTGTCTTGTCAGTCAGAAACCTCAAGCCTATTACTTTGCCTTGAAGCTTCACATGTCCAAATGCATCTCTTCACAAAGTCCTTAACATGCCAGATTTACTAAAAATTAGAGAAGAGCATTCCAGTATTACCAGTGCTCTTGTAACCTCGGTAGACAATAACACCAGCATGTTACCAAACTGCATCGCGATGATGCTATTTCGGGTCCCAGGCTTTAATCAAATCAGTTCCCAGCACGTGGTGATGTGCAAATCCCCAAAGCACTGAGGAAGTCATATCGCTGCGGCGCATGGGCAGTACAAGTGTTGGACAACTCCTATTTTTGCAGTCTCGACAAGACCCTTAACTGTAAGATCTGGGTCTCCTGGAAGACAAACCTGTGCCTCTGGCCAGCACCACAAACACAGGAACATTGGCATTCTGTGGTCCAAATAGCCAAATTGTAAATTAATATGAGATAAGGGTGTACACCCACACATCTATTAGGGAGTGGGATGTAACCCCACCTCCCCCAATTCCTCCTTGAATACCTCTTCTGACCACAGTGCACAACTTTTTGATCACCTCACCTGAGCTCGTGGAAACTGGGTAGATAAATTGTGCCATATTGCATGGACACACACACATCACTGCTTGAATATTAAGGCATCTTGAACAGCCAACAGACAGAAATTGGCCCATATGCTTTGTACCTTCTTCCCTGGCTAGATGTCTAACTGTGTGCAGAAGGTTTTGAAACACAAAGAGAAACATTCTGTTAAAAATGCAATTACCATTTGTTTTTCAAGATATAGTATCCCATTATTTTTTCCAGAGAAGTGAAATTCAATAAGGTTACAACAGAATGTAGTCCAACAGTTACCGTACTTTCAGAGCATTATTTAAGCTACAGAATTTCTTAATGATTAGAAACATATGTAGGAAAAATCACATGCAAAATGAGAATGACTGGAGACAATTTTCCCCTGAACGCTTTTTTTTCCAGGCAAGTAACAGCTCACCCACCACTGTGGTTCCATCCACCACGTTGGAGGTGTGAGACCCCCACCCACCTGGGAAGCCGTGCGCTGAGGTCACATCAACCAACAGGCTCCAGCGAAGTCCAAGGACCCATCCTGATTTACATCCAGGAATATTTTGCTGCTTCTTTCCTCCTTATGTCAGACACAAATAAGTGATGCCATTTTCACCATGGGCAAGCTGGTGAACAGCAGCAACAACCCTGATGTGCCATGTCCCAGAGGGCTTTCATGCAGGTGCAGCTATCATTTTGTGATCCAGCCCAGGTGAGTCATCATAGAATCATAGAATAGTTTGGGTTGGAAGGGACCTTTAAAGGCCATCTAGTCCAACCCCAATGGACCTGGAGGCAATGGCAGCTTTGGACACTCATTTTGTTTTAGGATTTGCTTTACTGGATCAAATGAAATATGCAGGAGATTTGTAATTGCAGAAGGCGAGGAACAGAGAGTGCTGGGGCACCCGTGCCTCCTGCAGCAAGCTCAGGAAAGACATGGTTGAATCCAGTCCTTTAGCTTCAGTTCCCTGCTTGGAGTGATTTTACTGGGACATAAGTGGTCCCATGGGAGGTCAGGGCTCAAAAATCTCTGGGAGTCTGATTCCAAGTCCCAAAATCAGGGATCCCAGTCCATATTTACTGCTGTGCATGCATGGCAAATACTAAAATGCCTCCAATTTGGCATCTTCTCTCTCTCCTACCTAAGACTAGATGCAAATGTTCTCCACGTCTTCCTGGGACTCCCACAGATCTCTCAACTATAGCCTCCTGGCCACAACATTTCCAGCACTAATTAAAGCTATAAGGTAGGCAACTGTCACCATGAATGGGTAAACTGAGGCATTATGAGCTGCAGGGGGTGCTCCTCATGCCTTCAGACCCTGACTTTTTGGTCTTTGGGCCAAGATTTTATTCCCTTCACAGCTCGGAGCTGCATCGCCTTTGCCAGCCCCGCGCCGCCCCTCACGGCAGACCCCATACGGACGTATCGAATCAGATTTCGGGGGTGCCGGGTGCTTTCCCCCCCGAGGGGGCCGTGCTCGCGGCGTTGCCGGCGGCAGCCGCCCACGATCCCCCCGGCAAGACTCTGCCGCCGTCTGCCGCAACCTGGCAGAGCCGGGGCTGCAACCCCGGCTGTTCGCACGGGGCGGCTTCCCGCATCCGAGCTCTTCCTCCGACTCTCCGTAAACCTCTAAAATACTCTCCTTTCTAAGATGCACCTTTTCAGTATTCACAGAGAAGAGTACAGTCACATATTCCTCTCAAAGCCACAAGGACTTGACTAGAGCTAAAATGTCATTTATGTACATATCACAAGCGTTTTTCTAGGCACAGATGTCTTTCTGGTGCCAATATGCTGTTTATGTACTTATCTGTCACAAGCACATGTCTACATACATATGCCCTGCTGGCAGAGGCACAGAGCATTTTGAAACTCTTATTAGACTGCTAATGAATAATACGCATACAAAGGAGAAAACAGAAGGTGGATCTATCAGGAACAGCCTCTTTCTTAACTACCTTTTAATTGTAGGAGAGGAAGAAAAGAGATGAATTTTGATATGTTGGCATCTGTGAAGGCCTGCTTAGCAGCATCGAACGCCATCATTTTAAAAGCGGATTTTTCACAGGTTTGGGTATTTTGAGTGGGGGTGGGGTGGATTTTTTTTTTTTCTTAAAAAAAAAGCCCACAAAATTTTGACACTGAGAGTATTGCAAATCCTGGTGCCAATGATGTACGATAGTGTGATTGTCACCATGGAATGCTGAAAAGCCCGAGCAGCTGTTTGGCATATTGACAGTGCGAATTCGGAGCGTTTTAAATGCAAATGACAGTATTCAATTGATCGCACGAAAACAATGGGTCATAGCCTTACCTTTCCTTGGCTACGCTCTGAATAATCAGTCTGCAAATCCATGCACAATAGGGATATTGTACACGTTCTGGGGATTTTGTTCCCCATGTACACAGGGGTCGATATGATGCTTCTTTTGGGCAGAGCTGAAAAAGAGGTGCTGCTGCGCTGTCCTGGGCACCGGGCTGGGGTGAGGTGGAGAAAGGGGCATAATTTGCTCCAAATCCACCACATCCTAAGTGTCAGGCTGTTTTTCTTCACTTCTATCCTTTCCTGCTTGCTCTTTAATCATTCCCAAGGGTGGCTGGCTTTCTGCCTGACTTGTCTCCATTATACCCTGCTGCAATCAATATGGCAAGCAGAAATCAGCAGGAGAAGGCATGTTCTGCTCTCAGTGAGAGCCAGTGGGAGGGAAGGAGATCAGGCCAGCCAGCTGCAACCCCAGCCCGGCAGGCAAACCGAAATCCAGCCGAAAAAGCCTCCGCCAGACTCCTGTGTCTTGTTTCCTTTGTGGTGCCCCCTGCCCGGCAGCGAACAGCAGGTAAAGGTCTTCCTCCCTCTCCCAGCTCAGGGAGGGCAGGCAGGAAAACCTAGCCGTGGTAAAATTTCCACTGAAAGCAGGTTGGTTTTTTTTTGCAGTGGTGGAAAGAAGAAGAAGGGTCCTTCCAAAGCAGGAAACTTCAGGAATGGAGAACCCAAACTTTCACCCTGTGCAGGACCGTTATGTGCTGAGAGCTTGATAGTGCTCACACTGCTTCACGTCTCCAAGGTTGGCTGTGCTAAATTAAAGGCAGGCGCTGCCACTCCTGAATATCTGCAGCCATAGCTTTTTGTTTTCAAGACAGAAATTTCTTTAAAAACAAGTTCAAAAACGTGCAGGAGTGCCGTGGGTGAGGACATCACCCAGACAGTGCTGTCTGCCCATACCTTACAGCATAAACATAGGACGTGTCCCTCCAAGAATTTTAACTTGGTGAATTTCTTCCCTTTCCTTAATTTGTAAGCCTGGAAGAGCTTTTCAGGGTTCCCATTCCTGCAATCCCGTGACTACAGCTAAATTGTACCAGCGAGCAGTGCTTTTTTGTCTCTTGTGCTTCCATTCACCCTTCTGGTATTTCAGTCATAAGCATTTTGGGTCGAGCACTGTAATTTGCATCTCCTTGATCCATGGGTTGTGTGCTTTGAGACAGCTCTGAGTGCTTCTGCAATACAACCAATGCACAAACAGCATCACAGTTGCCAGAGCAGTTGCTGAGATGTCTGCGAGATGCCCATGCTCAGATTTGCATCTGAGATCGTAAGGTTGAGTTGAACATCACAAATGCCTGATATTCTTGAGCTGTCTGAATGTGGGGTCTACGTGGTGGGCTCCTTGCACCAGAAATTGGCTTCTCCAGGGAGTTTGCTGATTAGGAAATGTTCCATTTTAAATGTGGAGGTTCATGAGGAGTTGGAGGCTGGAGACAACATGGCTAATGTCATCCATTTGTGGAGTCCTGTTAGGAGGCTCCACTTGTTTTTTCAGGCTTTCCCAATCTTTTCCAGCAATCCTGCCTGGGTATGAAAATCAAGTGACTTCTCTGTACAGCTAAATTACACCTATTTCAGTGTTCAGCCTTTCAGTCTTTGAAGGAAGGCAATGAATAAAACCCAGCATCATTATTACCTTTGCCTTCCTAAGATAAATCTGTTTACCTGTAAAAGCAGACATATTAAAAAACAATCAGCCAATAGAAATAATTAGTTAACACGTAGGCATGTGATTTGCCCAGCCTCTGGAACAGGATAGTGTCTTGCTTGGCTTGAACTCATTACTGGTGGATGCTTCGTGAAAGATCTTGGAGACTCTGTACTCAGCTAAACGCTGGGGAGACAGAAAATGATTACTTCAGAGAGACATTGCTCAAGTCAACTCTGCAAGAAATTCATCACCAGCAGCACTGGCACCACACATGAGCAGCAGCGTATGGAAATTGAAGTGTAAAAAGTAACAAAATAAGTGAACTAAGGGAATATTGCATACCACGAACATGGGGGAACGCATCATTACCCAAAGGGAGAAACAGTCTTATTTAGTGGGTTTTTGTTTAGTTAAAGGAAACACTTGTATAGGGGGATTTAGCTGTGAACAGAGGGCCTTTGTTTTCTGGGAACAAAGAGAACCAAACCAAGGCTGGCAATGGAAAAACTTTTTACCAAAATATGCTGAGCTGGAAGGTAAAGCCTTGACTTTGCTCTCAAACATGCAGGACTGGCCTCTTGTACCTAAAATCCCATGGCCCAAACAGTTGTCCTTGGAAGTGAATTTATAGCTCATTTCTGCTTAGCTCCAAGTGGCCAGAACACCACCCTAAAATAAAGCCACTGCCAAGACCAGGAGGAGGTGCTGCTGCAAAAAGCTGCTCTTGCCCCTCATCATGCACACATCTTAGCAAGTTTCTCTTGTTAAGTATAAACCTTTAAGAGAAGTAGATGTTGCATTTAGTCTGGAAGGCCAATGCTTGGTATGAGTCCTTCTAGGGACGTCCTCTTGCATGGAAACCAGGAATTGGGGTCTCCTTTGAGACCTTTTACCTGCAAGGTGGAGCACAGCAGTCTTCAAAGGCTCATGAACATGCGACGAAGTGTTTGACTTCATGTTGAATACGACAAAAGCCCTCATTGTTTACAAATAGCTTAGCACATCTGGAACAAAAAAGAAGATGCCTTGTCGTTAGCTAAATGGAGGGGCTGATCTCATTCTACCAGAAGGAGAAGGATAACAAAAGCACTCCACAATTGTCCCTTGTGATGACAGGACCAGTAGAATTTTTCCAATCTTCCTCCTGCTGGCAAACAGTAGAAGGCAAAAGTCTTGTGGAGACAGAAGGAATAAACCCAAAATGTCTTGCAGAAGGCTAGAAAACTTTCTCAAAGCATTTTTCTTTAAACTTAACCACATGATTTACAAGCTTATTATTAGTCGTCCCATCGTCCGTCCCCCCTCCCCTCCCCTTACATAAAAAGAGAAATTAAAAAAGTGTAGATTAACACATTTTTGGATATCTTCCAAGCTCTCGATTCCTCTGCAGAAAGGATTATTTTGACAAATCAAAGATAACTTTTTGGGTGGCCTGGAGAGACGCAAATTTGTGTTCTCTTTGTAGCAGAAATGATAGCTCCTCAAAGAGCTCTTACTTGTATCTCTCAACAATTACAGAGAGAAAAATCAAGTCCGGCTTCTGATCTAGATGTAATAAAATACTGGCCAATAATTCCTAAGAATTTGCTCCAGATTGGTCAAACTTGGGCTGGGGACTGCCTTGGCTACCTTAATCTCTATCTAGTAACTACTCAGAAGCTACTAGAGGTTCTTCCGTGAAAGGAACCCTTGGGAGGTGCTGCAACACCATCTTCAGTGGAGGCCTGTGCCGAGAACAGACAGTTTATTTGGTGGTAATTTATTCTTCATTTTAAATCTATCTGCTTCTTATCACAAGATGCTTGTGTTTCTGGATTGCCTGACAACTTTTAAAAGATGCCTGGCCATTGAACAACACCTGGATCACACTAGATGAGTGCAGAAAATGCCCTTGAGCGGGTGACTGACCCATATCATGGTGGAGAGCATGTATCGTGGCAGAATAGTTGGGCTGTCTGCTACCCTGCTTCTTCTGGTAGCAACAAGTCCTGGTTTGGTGTAGCAAAAAAGGAACATGCCTAAATTGACTCACCCCATTGACCAAAAGCAGCACTACTGGAAATGTCCTGGTGTCACCCACTGTTGTGGTAATCCAGGAGGGCACTATAATGCCATCCACAGGGCATACTGGGTTTCTCACCAGGATCTAGCTGCATGTCACAGTCTAGCCCTGCTGCAGTGACTGCCATGCATTGGACAAGAACTCCTTGTGGCCTTAAAGCATCTGGTCATATCGATGGATTAAAGCATGTATTGGAAATGTAAATGGGTCTGCGGAAAAAGTACCCAGAGTAGTTCAGAGAGGCGATTTAAAAACAAACCAAACCACTGTGGAAGAAACAATTGTCCTGGAATGGAAAAAATACATATATATTCACTTAAAGGCAATCTTTGTAAACAGGTTGAACAAGACTATGAGGCTGGAGGAACAGATGGGAAAATGGAACAAACAGATGGAAAAACTCTATTTCTGAAAAAAAAAAAAAAAGTATCTATTTGTAAAGCTATAGCTACTTTGAATGAATGCTTCAATGTTAGGGAGCTGAGGCATCAGAAAATTCGTAACAAGGCCATAAATTCATACATCTGAGATCAATAGGATAGCAGGTCTTTTAGGCAGGTGAATAAGGTGCTTCTCAAACAGCCATGTACATTATTTATCCATACTTAATGTCTCCATTCACATGGATACTTTGTTGCCCGTGTAGGCTATATCTTACTCGCTTTACAGTTAAAAAATATCTTTCAGCTTTTCATTAGCCATCACTGACTAATATATTAAAAGAAAAGGAGCACGTTCACTTTGCTTTCTGTCATCTAATCACAGGAAAGAAATGGGCCTGATCTCACCAACACTGGTAGAAAAGTCCTACAGACAAGAAGGTGAGAAGGCGTGAGCCCAGTGGTTCAGTCCACCAACTTCACAGGCAACTAAAGCCATCTCCATTAAATGACTCCTATCCATCCAGCTGTCCTTGGTCAGCTGTCTGTGTGGTTACAGTGGGAAAAAATCAAGAAAGAAAGAGGGAGGAAAGGTCTGGCGCTACTTCGACTTTAGGAGGAAACCTCACTTGCAGCAACCAAGCTGCAATGCACAAAATGAGACACAACCTTGCATGAAAATGTGGGTCTTGTGTTTTAGTCAAAGAACCACCACCCAGCAGAAATAAATCCAGCCCACACTTCTGACGGTGCTCCTAGGTGAAGATGGGTAAGATACTTACAGCAAAAATTTCGGGCCACGGACCAGGTATCCAGAAACTCTCCCTGGAGTAAATGACTTCAACGATCTCTGAGCAGTGACTCGCATTAGCACTAACAAAAATGCATTACACAAAATGCTAACTTACTCCAAGGACTCAGGAGATGGGTGGTTTGAGCTGGGCAGGCAGTGTTAATTGGTACTGGTTTACGATCTTGGCTTCCGTCCCTCTGAATCGCAGCTTCACAGCTGCAAGAAGGGACAGTAGAAATGCTCCAGCTCACTGGGGAGATGCAAAGATTGAATTTTTAACTGAGTGCATTCAGCAGCATGGGGCTAAAACAGGACATTTGCTTTCAGCACGGGGACCGGGATGGGGGTATGGCGGCAGGGATGCACCTGCCAACTGTGTTTTGCTCTTTTCCTTATTTCAGGTCATTTCTTTTAAGTCAGTGCAGGGCTTTTAAGGACTGTGTCCCGTATCTGGGTCTTAGCAGATTTACCCACATGTTTTCCTGTGCGTGTGTCTGGGACTCATAAAAGCGTCTTTCGTGATCAAGTAAGTTCCCCTTCGAGGAGGGACTGTCAAAGACAGGCGCTAATGTCATTAGCAGGTTACAAGGGGGAAACAAGACAGAATTTGCTACAGATCCTCATTTCCATAATCTTGCCTCGACATCCTCATTTGTCAGTTCTTAACCTCAATTCCTTAACCTCCAAATCTGTGGAGTTGTTGACCTTAGGGATTTGTCTTCAAACTGATTTCAAGTTTTAGGCAATCTAAATTAGGCTCCCGGTGACAGAAGACAAAACTTGGTCTTTGCACCCAAATGTGAAAGACAGGCCCAGAGTGCAAGTGAAATCTTGCAATCATTTTTTCAAACCATCTGCCCATCTGCAGTCCCAGAACAATATCAGTTCGGTGTTGGCTTCCCTCTCTCTCTCACAGGAATAAAGAAATTACCATAAACAAAGCAGATCAAGGGTCTATTTAAGCCAAATGCAGACAAGACACATTGCTTCAGAACGGAGCAGAAGAAAAAAAGAGCTACAGGGGAAGTTTCTTCCTACATCCCATTAACTCCAGTTTGGCCAGTGACACCAGACACGACAGTGTAATTTGGAGTGGATGGTGCTGTGCCCCTCTCCATGGGCACTCAGTTTCCAGGGTATTTCTGCGGCAAACAAAAGCGATCACCACAAAGTATTCAGGCCAAGAAGAAAAGAAAAAAAAAAGAGAAAAAAGACGGCAGAACTGCTCCCTAACTGTGCAGAGGAGTGACAACACAAGAAACAGGGAAATTAGGCCGGACACAAAGAGCTTTTTGGTCTCTCAGACCATTTCTGCATTGCACATGGCAGTCAAACCAATGCCTGAATCATGCTATTTATTTCGGGGTGTAAAGCCATTGTGAAAAGATGCGTTATTTCCAAGAGTGTGCTCTGAGTTAGAGAGTCAGCGGTGAACTGGCAGGGCAGCTTGGCACCGGGATTTTCTGGAGCAGCAGGTAGAGATGAACAACGGGAGCTGGACCAGTCCCTGCATGACGGGGAAACGGGGGAGGCAGAGAGATTAAATAATTTAGTGTCTAGGTTGATGTGATGCACGGAAAAATACTGCCAGAAGTCATGAAGCTAAATGCTTGGGTACCTCTTCAATGGATCAGAGAGCAGGTTTTTGGCGGTAAAGAGAGGGAAACGGGCACATCCGTGTTGGGGATCATCTTGTGCAGCTGCAGTGCGAGCGGTGGCGTGCCGGGCCATGCACACTGCAGAGGCTGCCCCCGAGGTGCCGAGAGGGGGAAGGAGATGTGCGGGAGCCTCAGCCTCATTATTTTTATGTTCAGCTGCCTAATTACTACGTGTCAGCTGTCTGTTGGAAGGAACGATGTACTGCAGCCTCTCGTTTGGGAATTTATAGTGATTAATGGGCCTGGAGGGAATGACTAACGAGGAAATGTTAGAATTAGTAAATATGCATCACCGTGCAATGAGTAAACCAGGGGACGTGACAAATGAGCCCAAGTATTTGAAAGATGTAAATGTCGCAGAGGGACAGCCTTTGGGAGGCCTTGGGGACCCACAGAGACCAAGAAGAACAGAAGGATGGGAGCAACAGAGGTGTGATCCCATGAGTTGACAACAAACCAAGTAAGAAGGATTCTCCAAAGCCTTTCAGACAGTCCTAGACAGACCTGAAAGAGCAAACTCACCCCGACACGACACTGCTATAGGACTGCAACCCTGTTTCTCATTCACACTGTTGTCTCCTATGGAGCACAGCAACGAGCACGAGTGTAACGGCCCTGTGTTGGGCAATCCCAGCAATCGGTCCTACATCAGGACCTCAGTCTTTGAAGATACTTAGGTACTGCAAGACCTAAACCACTTAACTTATCCATTGCATGTGCAGAAATTATTTTCAGTTTGACTGTTTCAGAAGTATTTGTCTACTAAATAACAGCTTTGCTGCATGCCGGAGACCTGTCGCTGGTCCAACACCCATGTGAAGCAACACCTGCAGGTTCAGTCTTATGGGCAAGGAAAACACGAGACAGCATCATGGAGGGCCCTGGATTTTGGGGCTACTATCCCATATATTTCTATATACAAGAGATGTATAATCCCTCTGGAAAAATTCTACCAATTTCAGTAAATTCTATTAGAACCTGTAAAATCATTTAAATGAACAGAGTTAAGGAAGAAGAGCAGCTCTCTTACTTTCTTGGTCTAAAATCTCATTGAGACCATCTGGCAATCACTGGTCTGCTATATCTGTCCATCATCATCATCTTATAGTGAGACCACTCTCTGAGCTGTCTACTGTAAACCTGTGTGTCGATGTTGCTGTCTTTGTGAGAAGAAACTAGAATCCCAGATTCAAACGTTCTTGAGTTTTGGGTCACAGAAAATCTAGAATTATATCTGCCACAGAATTCTGAAATATGGTCTCATTTGCACCTACCAGATCAAACCCTCACTCCACGCGGCTTTCCCATTTTATTTCAAGCACAGCAACATTATTCAAATTTCACCCAATTGAAAGATGCAGCTGTTTCTATTTTTGGCGCAGGCCTGTTAGGGAATAGGAAACAAGCAACAATTCTGCACTGTTTGGTGATCAGCAATATTCTGTATGTAAGATATTTTTCACTCATTCAAAACAGAAGTCAGGGGAGCAATAGCTTAGGTGCTTCTGCCCTTTAAATACTGCAGAACAGCTGTAATGGTATGTTTTCTCTACAATAGGTGCTTCTGAAAGCTGAGGCAATTTTCAGAGGACATAACTAGATCATAGCTAAGGCTATAGTTATGGAATAGGTAATTTTCCTTTTCCAGCATATCCAGATGGAAAAAGAAAATTATTTATAGGAAAAAAACAACAAAACAAACACTCCCCTCCCACAAACCAATCAACTAATCTCCTTTGTGAAAATTAAATAATCTAACTAACTCTTGCCTTGGTTAGTGTACAGTGTCTAAATCCCATAAAATGGAGGGTGAGGAAGGAGTGAAATAATCTCTGATAGTATATTGTCATTCAGTCTGTGTATTAGCACATACTTAGCATGCACTCTGAATTGCCAAAAAATCAAGATGTAGCAAACAAGGAGAGTTGCACAATCCCAGAAGAGAGCTCAGATCCCATGGTTTTAGGAGTCATGTGTACACCCAGCTACATAAAACTGGTCTAACCAGATTCAAATGGACTTATGATGCAGGGCACGAACTTCAACATACACACCTTGTCTGGAACGGGTTAGGTGCTCACTACCTGGTCTGGAGGACTATGAAGCCAGGTGAAAGACTAAGATAGATTAAAGGAGGACTGAATACAGAAACATGGTAAGTGTACATGAAGTCACTTGTCCATGGCCATGCAGTAAAATCGCCATGGACCTGCGAGGAGAACCCATCTTTCTTGACTTTCAGGATTAAGCTTTACCCACAGCACTATGACTTAACCTTCAAAGAACTTCTCCAGTGAAGTTCATAGGGTGTTTTGTCTTGGAAAATACAACTGTGGTAAAAAATGGTTTTAAAACTGTTTACTTTCATAGAATATATCTATTCTACAGATATAATTCCCAAACCCTACATCATGTAAGCAGACCCCTGAGTATAGTCTGTCTGTTAGTTGTATTTTGATAGAGTGTTCTCTCCCACTTTCTGCATTGGTGTCTCCTGGTGTCCCACTCATCAGTCTGACAAAAGTACAGCTAGACTTACTTCACTTTCACTCCCTCCTGGCCACATCATCTTGCACTTGGAGCCTTGTGAGCAGGGATCTTCCACTCTCCTGGGCTGCTGCAAAGGAAATGAATGAGAAGTACAACAGAAAAGATAAAACACTGATAATTTTTAGGGAGATGAGGACAGGAGAACTGATCAGAGGATGACTGAACTCCTACAGGCAGCAACAGGGTCACTCCGCGTTTAAAAGCACTTGAGGACTTTGAAAGCAAAGCAAAACCACCAGTGCCATCCACCTCTAGTTGCTGACTGGATAGCAATGATTTCTGCAATTATTTTTTTAAAAGAACAAGTACATGTCTCCATTGTTTGTGGAGATCAATATAAATTGAGGCCAGCCACATACCGACAAACCTCCTCATTGGCTGCTTGACTTCATCCCTTCCACTGACCCTGCCTGATTGGCACCAAAGTCACTGCACAGTCCTTCTTTGGTCTTTCTTAAAGCAGAAACAACAATAGAAAGGCCGTTGCAACCACTTCCCTCCATAAAAACACTCACAAAGGCAAGTTTGGCAAACTGAAGACCTTCTCCAGTGCTCCCTGCAGGGTCTCATGGACCCAAACATACCTTCAGGAGCAGCCCAGCATTGCCCCTTTCTCTGGGAGCAATGATGTAAAACATTAAATCCCAGTCTTGAAATCAGGACTTTCCCCTTTTCCATAGGTCTATGGACTCGGTAAATGCCATTTCCATAACTCATAACAGTGTGATGTCCACTGCACACCATGTGAAGCGACAGGTCATCTCCCATAAGGAAGGTACAGGACTGAACCATGGCTGTCATGTTCCGTGGTTTCACCACTGGCAAAAGCAGTTCAACACTTCGTTGAAAGGATGAAAAAGAAAACATTTAGTTGAAACATTATGTATAACATAATTACAATCAATCCATCCCCAAATGAAATATTTCACTTCAATTTTCCCAATTATGGTTTTATTTGGGAGCTGTACATACAGGGGGAAAGGACTTCTATTTTTCAACAGCAAAATTTGATGTTTTTAAATCTACTTTTTCTGTTGGAAAATGACAGGATGGAAAATCCACAGCTATCTCTACTTGTAACACATCATGGTTAGGTGTGTGTGCATAGCACTTAACACAGCATAAAACATAACATAGCACATAACACATCCAGGTGGGTGTGCATATGGCATGGGTGCAAAAAGTAAGTTTTAGAGACAAAGTTTGAGGACACAGAAACTATTGGAGAAGGAGGGTTAAATAGCATTCAGATCAGATGGTATAAAGAAAACTGTATTTCCTTGATCTCAGGGAAGGTTAAAATACAAAAGGCAGTTTGCAGGTGACACTAAAAACACTTGGAGGTCTCTTCATTTATTATTGGGTATAGGGAGATCTGGTGCAAGAAAAAAAAAAAAAATACAAAGTCATTTGTGATAGGGAAACAATATCCAGCCCTCGGCAGAGATAAAGTCAAAACCCAGCTGATGTTTCTAAGTTGGAAGCAAGTGCAACTGGTCAAACATGCCACACATTTTCCCCCCCTCCATCTGAAAATAACACGTCTTCAAAATTTTCCGGGAGCATGAAGATTTCAACAACAACAACAACAGCACCAACAGAGTTCCCCATATGCTGCGTTGTTTACTTTTTGAGGGGAATTGTTGACTGATTTTCATTTTGCCACATGTGAGATAAAACACTCTACTATCCTTTTATTCAATAACACTTTTAATATTCCAAGTTTCTCGTGTGATTCAGAAGGGAACTGTTTCTAAATGCCAGCCTTTTTTTGGGTGGGGGGGTGGGGGGGGGTGGGGGTGGAAAATGCCTGTTTCTGGCTTGGTTTAGCAGCAGGCTGGCAGCAGATTGGCCTTTCCCGAGCAAGGTGCCTTGGGCCGTGACAGAAAGAGGTGCCCAACCCTCAGCCAAAATAGACCTAAATATCACCCAGAACCAGGGGAGGAAATCTTTTAATAGCTCACCTAAAAAAGCAAAATTATTTGCCAAATGTTCCAGCAATATCACAGTTAATGCAGACATTTCTCATGGTAAACACGCAGAGTCGCCTGAAGTGGGTCAGTTGTTGTCCTGGGAACCACTGGCCAAGTCTGACCTCTCCACCTAACACCTGGATGTAATTTCCAGCAGCCCAGCCGCTGTTTCCAGTGAAATCAAAGCCGATACAGCCGTTGACTTCTAAGATCTCTGATAGGGAGATCTCAGCTGTGGTTACCAGCTGGGTTCCGCAAGTGTCATTTTCCAAAAAACCCATCTGCCACATTGAGGCTCCAGTAGCCAAGAATCTGCTACTTACTACCACAAAACTGCTCCAGATTTTCACAGGGGTAACTACTAGCATTTACATTTTGGGAGGGACAGAGAAGGTGGATTTTAGAAGCTGTTACTTTCAGTGTTGAAAGGAAATTTTCATCTTCCTGCACTGGTCCAACCCTGCCTTTTTCTCTGCTGTTCTGTTGTTGTGCTACCTTGTTTTTAGATAGGTGCCCTTAGCTTCCCAGGACTATTGGCCATCTCATAACTTTTATCTTTCTTGACATTTAGCATCTGTTTTTTCATCTCTAACTGCTGCCTTTGCCTTCAGCCTGGCTTCCCTTTTCTCATATTCAAGCTTAGAGGCAGAGACGACACAGCTGAGACTCGCATCTCCATGGATGTTAGATGTCTCCGGGGTTGATATCTACATTGGAGCTAGTGGTCTACATTCCCTCTAGCATCAATGGAGAGAAACAAATGACTAAAGCATGATTTATCTGACCTGCTCGAGGCATCTGAACTTAGCAGGAGGTAATTCCTGCATCACAAACATCTCTTTTCCTCAATTAGCAAGTGATGGAGAAGTTGATGTTAGGAGAGATGAATCCTACCCTGTATCACCGAAATCAGTTTTAAAAATGCTCTGAATGTGCCTTTGCTTTGAGAGGATCCTGTCCCTTCACAGGTGCCTTTCTACACCCCTTGGCTCAAATGATTTACAGGCACTTGCCTTCCCAGGTGATGCCACCAAGGTTCATGTGCCTGGTGGTGGATTTCTGCAAGGTCTGGCAAATCTACCTACCATTTTTGCCAGGGTGTCTGGTGTGAGTTTTCTCCAAGAGGCTATGTGAAACCTAAACAACCATCAACAACTCCATTTGAAGATCATGGTCATTTACACGCAGGGAGGTAAGCTGCAGAATGAAGGTTTGTTGGTAGAAAAGGGGATTTATCATGATGGATGAAGAGCATTTTTAGCTTGGGAGGCAGCTGGTTTCTCTGTGGCCAGATGGCGACAGGGTCCAGGCCAAATTTCGCATCTTGACCATGCTCCAGTGTGATGATTACGACTGACTGAACTCAGAGTTTGGCCACCGTGTGAATATTAAACACCCCAGAACGCTTTCTAAAGATTATTAGATTAGTGTAGCACCCGGCTCGACATCTCACCACTGAGCTTGGAAAAATGGGAAACGGAAATCCATACCTTCAAAAAAAAGACCTTGGTAAGAAATGCTAAGAGCGAAACACTGAGCCGTTCAAATTGGATGAGAATGGGGATGCTGGAGCCCACCTGACATATATGGAACTTTTAATCTGAGCTCAGATCTGGATCCTGATTTTACAAATGTGCATTTTATCAATAAAAGTATTTAATCAGAAACATCTGAAGACCTTCAGGTTTTTCAAATTTGGCCTGGTACTGAAATTCTGATGTTTGAGCCACCTCTATTAATTACTTATAGAGATGGTATATGATTATCCAGAATTACATCCAAAACTACTGCCATAAAATTCAACTTGAGTTCCCCTTATCTCCAAAACAGCTGTGTGAAAACCTGTTAGCAGTAGTAATCTTTAGGTTACTTTAGTAAGACATCTGAGCGTGGTGGCATCTTAGGAACTTGCTGTCCAGTAAATCCTTGCTTTGGGGAGGGGTAGAGGAAGGAGGGAACCAGGTCTATCTGAAGGGGCAGGATGAAGGTCTGGTACCTATCTGCTCTGGTCTTCTGGAATTAATCTGCAGCCAGGTGGCTGTCAAAGCTCCCAAAATCTTTGGGTATCCTAGAGACAGACGACTGAGAACATGCATGAAAAGGAAGTCAGCTCTGAAAATTGATCCTGTGCATATAATACAGCCTGAGCACCCAAAACCCGCGGCAACAGAAACTGCTTGCTTTCCTGCAAAAAAGCAGGCCTTACGCCCATGTGTAACGCGTATTTTAAGAACTAAACACAGGGACCTGACGAACCATGCTAGCACAGAAAAGAAGGAGAAAACACGAAGATAAGTAACAGTAAAACCCAGCTGAATTAATTGTGCTGACATGGCAAACTATGAGGGTGACTGACGTATAGTAAACCTCTTAGGAAAGAGTAGTCCTACTAAGAGCCGGTGCAACTTCTCTGGCCCATGATGCCTGCAACCGGCTGCTGTGAATTTCATGACACGGTTTGTCGATGCATCCTGGTCCAGGGTTCATCCATGGAGAGAGGATCTTCCTCAATGCATCTGCACTTCGTTAGTAGTTTGTAGACTGCTAAATGAGCAACAGACCCCAGCATGAATACGCATTGTCTGAGCTCGGCTGATCACACTGTGTGATAAAAAGGAGTGTTAGAAAAAACTGCTGTTCTTCAGTAAACATTGGAAAAGAAGACTGAAGATTAATTCAAACAGCTTGGATAACTGAAACGAGAGAAACGAGCTGAATATTTCCAAATATGGGCTACCTTACTCCAGTATCAAGCCAGCAGAACCTTGGGGCATGCAAGCCAACCGAGCTGCAACTCCCTGGATAACAAGGCCTTAATTAAAAGCTAAATTGCACATACATTAAAAAAACCACAAGGCTCACTTCAGCCACAGAGGTCATGAAATCACAGGCAATCATATGACAAACATTAACCCAAAAGGGTCCAGGGAACAACTGCTCTGCACACACTCACTCAACACAAGCCACAAAAACACTTCGGAAAAATGCCATAACGAGCTTAAGGCTTTTAGTACAAATAAATAAAGCCACAAATAGTAACACCAAAGGAAAAGAGAAAAGAAACCAACGAGGGCTCTGGTCTTCTGTAGCAGGGATTTGTTCAGTGAAAATGCCAAATTAATTCTAAAAGAGAGATTATATCCAGTGCCCCGCCCCGCCGCCCTCCAACGCCTCGCTTGCCTGCTTCACTCCCCCAACAGCTCCTGCTAATCTGATCTGGGGGAAAAAGTCTTCCCCACTCCAAATCTGGCACTCATTTTACCCTCACATATAATCAAAACATGCCAACCAGCACTTGAGATATTTTTCTTTAATACCATTAGGAGCAATAACACACCATGTTCAACATCCCATCTCCAGCTGCTTTGGAGAAAAACAAAAAACCCCAACTCAGACACCAAACTATGCACGGGGAGCGCAGGGAGAGGAATAATTAGCTGATTTATGTAATTCCCACATTCAGCTCTGGGTTTTATTTCCAGAGATGCAGAGTGCCGACCGGCACCCTGTGTTGGATGGTCCTGACTCTGACCACCTCAAGCCCTCATCCCGCCTGGCGAAGGGAGCAGCAGATCTCCCTGTGTGTGCCGTGGCACCGAGGATGAGCGCAGATGGTCCCACGTTGCCGTTGGATCCAGGAGGGCAGTGCAGGGTGATTTATCTCTCAGAGCACAGCAGACCCTGGGGCTCAGCTGGTGTAATTTGGGGGCAACCCAGCTACTGCCATGGACATCTGCTGAGGATCTGCTCCTCTGTTTCTGCACTATTTTTGCCATTAAAGACCAGCAGCATGCAAGAACAGCAGTAAGAAAACCTATAAAAGAGAGAACATTTATATAGGGTGCACCAGGTGTGTTGTCCCCGTTGGTGTGTGCTGCCGTTTGATGAGTTGAAGTGAGGTTCTCGCTTTGGCAGTGCTGACCCGCCAGTGGCATGTTACGATGCACAACCTGCCCTTGCTGACTCTGGACTGCTAATTTTGACTCAAGAACACCATTTAATGAACTTTCTTTGCATTTTCATTTCAGCTGGAGGCTTGCAAGACCTTTCATTTGGAAGAAACGCCAACCCAAAGCTCAGCGTGGTGCTTGGAGATGGTGGGGTTGCCCATAGCAGGCCTCCTCTTAGCAGAAGGTTCCCTGTGCCTCTGGGTCTTTTGCCCAAGTTAGATACAGCCTTCCCAGATGGCTCGTTGCATCTCCCAGCTGTGACATGGAGTGACAAGCTCTTATCCCAAGGGACAGGCAAATGAGGAGTTACATGGAAACGAGCGGTCCCGAGCAACTACATGTACAACTTCTGCCTGCGGGAGGGAACATGCCAGGATTACACAGACAAGAAAAAAAAAAGTAAATCAGATTTTGCCAAAAATTCCTGAGCTTCTCTGGGTGGAAGGCCAGAGCCTTGCCGAGAGCAGGAAACAAGCATGTGGATGTACTCTTGAAATAAACAAAGTCCTCTCTAATAGGCCCCAAAACAATACAATTAAACATAGTCTGCCAGCGGAAATACACTTGGGACAATGCTTCCCAAGCCTCCCCTCTTCACCCACCACCCTGCGCACGTTGTGGATGTGGGTTTTTTGGTCTGGTTACTGAGATAGGAAGAAAGCAGCCCCAGCAGCATCACTGTTAGGGCCGGATCTGGAGGCAGCACTGAGAAATGCAGCTGGATTTTCCTCCGAGGGTCCAACTGGTGGGGATGTGGTCACACAGCTGTAAGTGAAGAAGCTGTAGCTATAAATGAGTGTTGTTCTCCATCTCCTGACGTCAAGGGAAGCTTTGCTGTCGAGCCCTGCCAAGCGCCGAGCTCCAGAGAAGCTCTCCCACCCCACGCAGCCCCCACGCACCCAACGTGAGATCGCAGCCATCTCCCTCCCAGCCGGGTGCGGGCACACCTCCGCCTCCCTGCCCCGAGCTGCTGTGGGCAGGGGATGCTGCCAAAAGCCGCTTGCCCAAAAAGCCACTTCCCATCAGCAGCACCTTGTGCTGGATCCCAAATAGACGGAGGGGGTGGTGTGTGTCCAGGGGACTCTGGGGCAGGAGTGTTGCGAGCGTCCCCGACACACAGCAGCGTGATGGAGAGAAACCATCTCACCACAACCTTTACCCTCTAATGCTTTTCAATCAGCACCTGGTTTTGAGTTGCTGCTGCTCTTTATTTCTATTACTGACAAGGGATATGACACTGCATTGCTCCCTTTCACAAGGGGGGAGAATAGATCTTTGTACCTCTTCCAGAAAAAAAAATAAATTAATAAAAATCTTACAGGTATTTCCTCCTGCAAATCGTCAGGACTGAGCTGCAGAAAAGGCAATGCCAGGAGAAGCAGGTAACCCTCCTGCAGCTGAGAGGCAAGATTAAAAAATGCCATTCCTAGCATATCCTTAAACAAACCCACGGGAGAAGCCAAAGCCACACCAAACTTTCCCCTTCAGCCTGTAATTTTCAGACAACAAACTGATCCTTTCACTTTTCCAAAGGAGAGAAGAGAAAGACAGAGAACTGGAAAAACCCTTTATAGAAATATCAGCTGTTCCTCCTCATTCCCACCCCCAGTTCTGTTTTTTGACAAGTTAAACTGAGGCCATAACTTATTCTGCTTTGTTCGACAGGGCTAATCACACGTGACTCTAATCACTCATGATGTTTTATTGATTTTAAGCACATTTAATCAGAAATTGGCTCTGAGTTAGATTCCTGCTAATTACTGAGAAGCAGCGTTTTGAATGACTTCACAATTGGACTGCAGATTAGAATGGACAATATGTACTAAAATAATGATTCATGCATTCAGCTCCCTGGATTTATTTTGTTTATATTGGATTTTTTAATCTTTAAAGACATAATTCTGCATATGGGCAAGCAGCATTTAAAACCCTTAACAAAATGGGTTTAATTTAACAGGCTAGGCTTTAGCCAGAGATGGGATATGTGGGGAACAGTTTATCCCCTGCAAATGTAACTCTTTCTCTGAAGGTCACTGGCGGTGCCTTGCCTATGGTGACACCATGCACGAGTGGTTGTGGCACCACCGGGAGGTGGGAGGCTGCTGCATGGGGCCCCTTTGGCATCGCCACTCTGCACATGGTTGATGTTCCTGGGTGAGAGTATAGATGGGCAGATGGGTGTGCTGCACTTCGCAGGATCAGGCCCTTATACTGAATCCGGCAGTTCTTCTGCCCTGAAGTCAGGGCGAGTTCTTTTGATGCACTGTCCCTATTCCCAGCCCCAAACCCTCCTGGAAATGCAAATGGTTCATTAAGGCAAGGGGACCCCAGCTCCGATATGTTCCCACAGTGCAAAACCATCCCAGCTGAATTCAGCCGCCACCAGCCACATCACCCCTCCCGAACAAATCTTTCAACGCCAGGGCGTTAAAGAGTTTACATTTCCATATTTCTCAACCTAAAAAACACCTTCTCATTAAAATCAGATTATTACTGATCACACCTTGGTAACTGATTTATATTTTTTAGTAGTCACAAATGTCTCCTCTCCATCAGTGCCTAGGCAGGAGATCCGTGGCAAAGCGACTGCAAACACTCCAGTGACATTTTCCATGCTCAGAAGCAGCTGTGGCCAAGCACGGATCGTTTCTCATCTCTGCAAAGCTCCCACTGCCTCCTGGAAAACACCGATCCACGAGCAACAGGGAAGACGGAGGCCAGCAAACAGGCCAGGCTAGAGACTACCCGCTATCTGAACTGGTAGGAAACTTTCCTTCTAAATGAAAACAGAAACTTTCCGTTTCCATCTATGCTATTTTATTTTTGTTAGGAAACAAGAAGCCACATCAGGGAAGGCTCCCGCGGTTTTCAGCTAAAATTTTCAAGTTTTGAGTTATAAAGTCAAAATTTTCCATGAAAAAAAAAAGGAATTTTTTTTCCAACACAGCTCTACCAGCAATACTTACAGCAATCTTGCCAGCCAATTGCTTTCATACAAAAACAAGCCCAAATTCAGAATGATGCACAGAATACTCTGCAATAACCGAAGTCTAAAAAGCAACAGCTCTGAAGTCTCCCTTTCTGCTCCCACTCCTTTCCGCAGGTCCGTGACACTACAGCTCAGTGGGTGGAACTCGCTCACAAATGATGTTAAACCTCATTTTGACAGAAAGCTGGGAAATTCACCCCAGAATCACCACTGGCCTCCCAAGGAACCAGCTTGCGACTCTATGATAATTCATCTGTCATTGAGAAGTGGTGGAGGTCTTTAGTCTTTAAGTACTGTTGCACTCCTTGGGTACAATATAGCAAGACTCTACCCTTCCTGTAGGACTCAAATAATAGTAAGTCCGGCATGTAATTCTGACTGCTTCATGCTTTTCCACACCCCCACAACCCTCCCCATTCCCCACTGTGCCATTTTATTACCACTGCAGAATGAGAGTTAGAGGCAAAGGGAACTCTCACCTTGGTATAACTTCACAGGTTATAAAAAGGAAACACCTCTTTGAGTTGGGCCCCTTTAATCTTTTTTATTTCCTTCTTGTTTTCATTTGTTCATTCATTCTTTTGTTCCTTTTTTTTGTTCTTTCAGTTGTCATAGATTTCAGATATGTTCTGCAAAAGCAAGAGTGTCTGCCTTATCCGCATTACTTGACATGTCATTGTCTGCAACAGCACCGTTGGTGTGTGTGGTGATGTGCTCCTGTCCGTGCAACTTCGTACCTCTCAAAACTAAGCGAAGACCTGAGGAATACTCTACCTCTTTCTGAGAAGTCAAGGTCAGCTTTTTTTATTTTCAGTTCCTCCCTATATCCCTTCAAAATTGACTTCAAGGTCTTTACCAGGTCTTCAGAAGACAAAGACCTAGAAAGGTGCAGTGTAGGTAGCACCAGTTCACCTTACACTGAGAAGAGCTGCAGAGAGGAAGTCTTTGGGTCCCAGGGTGCGCAATCTCAGCATACCAGTTTCAGAGGCCCAGTGGAGGTCCCTGGCCTGAGCCCTGGCTTGCCTGTACTGACATTGCTCCCATGCATAATGCAGCGCTGCTCAGGCAGCAGGACGCCAACAACAGGAGGAAAGACCCCCTGGTCTGATGTTCTGTGGGTTGTGACTCACAAGGACAATGATGTTGTGGTGCACCATGATGGCAAAACATCCACCAGGACAGGGAAGGTTAAGATCTGAGTACATACTGAGGGCACCCACCTTTGTCCACCAACTATAGAGGCAGCGCTTGGAAAACAGCCTCTCCGAGCTGCAGTCAGTCATTAGGACTATCCCTAGGAGAACTCCAACAGAAACATGACCTCTCAACAGCTGTCTGGTGTATAGTCTGTATACCCCTGGGGAAGTGCCCTGTGTTGAGGTAAAACAGAACCAACAGCGGAAAGCCCTGGACTAGGAGCCAGCTCTGGTGTTACTGCGTGGAAGTACATGTCTGACCCCAACATGCCAGGACAAACCTTCTGCTGACGTGAGCTCAGGCTTGCAAAGGAAGGTCACCTACCAGTACAGCCAGAAGATAAATGAGGAACAGAGGACTGATCCTCTGAAATATTTTTCCTCATGAAAGCTATGCAACAGGGATTCTGCATCAACTATAAAATTCACCACATCCAGCGCTACCAGGTGTAGGTGTTCACAGCCCAGAGATGTGTTGCTTTAGTAGTTTTCTGAATGGACATGAGCAACACATAAGCAAATCTGTGTTCTTCTACTCACTAGTTGACTCCAACTTCAGTGTCTTCAGTGAAAAGTACAGGCTTGAAATTATTCTGAAGTTACGGCACCTACAAGACTTTTACCAGATGGAAACCTGAAAAAAGATTACTTCTCAGATGCATTGCTCATTTGTTCAGAGTAATTAGTAGATGTAGAACCAAAAATAGACCCTTTTCCTTTGATCCTCTCCAGTTGGATTCTGTGCGTGACGACCCAGAGCACATGTCTCGATATTCTGCACTGAAACTGCTGCAGTTTTCATTCAAAACCCAACCAGCACTTCACATCTCACCTACGAAAATGCAAATGAAGACAAGCCTCGTCAAAGGACACCAGTGAGCACCAACTTGTCCCAACCCCTCACATTTCGCATTCTCCTGAGGGAAAGAAATCACAGTCAGGCTCACTTACAAAATTTTAAGTGTCTTGATCATGAGCCTGTACTGTTCTCCTCTGGTTATTTAATAATCTATTAAAAAGCCACCCTGAAGTGAGCAGCTAAGGTCCTTGCAGTCTTGTGAAGTTAATGGCAGCCCTTTCTTTGACACCACTAGCTTTGGGATTAGCTCTCTATATATATAGCCTAGGGCAAAGGGTGAGGAAGAAGAGTGGTTTCCAGGAGATGTGGATGAAGAGCGGAGCAGATGGCCAGGGCAGAACTTGGCAGCAGGCGCCTGCGTGTGTGTGAGAGCCGAGGGGAGAGCTGGCAGCAGGAGCTCAGGGGGTGTTGGGGATGGGCTATGTCGGGAATACTCAATGCTACCAAAACAACCCAAGAGACACAGGCTCCTGCATCTCAGCTGATTGCCTGGAAAGACTTGTCCTCCTCGGGTGGCTTTGCTCCCCTTCCATGGGTAATGTGGTACCAAGAGCTGGACTGGCTACACGGCCAGGAGCAAAACAGAGAATGGGAAATCTGGGACTCACACTGCTGTACAACTCTCTTGGTTTGTTGCAAAGCTTCAGCACAAAAATACAGCCTCAAATACAACCAGCAGTAAATATTTCATCTACCCAAGCAGTGAGCGTGCTGAGGCCGGTCAGCAGACAGCAGAGCTGCTCGCACCAGACCGGTGGGGGCAGGGTCGTGTTTCCAGCTGTACGTTTAACAAGCCTCGTTCTTTATGCTGAGCATTAGCAATCATATCCTGCATTAGAGATTAGGGTAATACTGTACCTTATTTCCAGCAAGGGATTAATTAAATCTTAACATTTCTGAGGGGCAACTGGTATAAAGGAAGCCATTCATTTCAGCGAGATCCAAATTAACAAGTTTCTCATTTGTTTCTAAACTTGCTCCATGTCGGAACGATATGTAAGCTGGGAACTGCCTCTTGCAAATGCTTTAAAATGCCTAATAATAATATGGATTAGCTACCTCTAAAGGTGCTATGTGCCAAATGCTACTCCTTCCTTTCCAGGTCCTGCTGTAGGCTGTCCTCCCCGCACCCACAGATCCCTGCTGTTAACCAAAACAGCCACTGCTCTGCCCTAAAAGCAGGTCCCAAATGTGACAGCAATGTCCCACTCAGCAGCCTGCCCAAATGACCTCTGCAGTGCTTTGCTCCTGACGTTCCTTGGGCTGGCGGGAAGCAGTTGCGAAGCCCATGGGATTTGCCAGGAGGGAAGGAAAGCCCTGTTGGAGGCTTAGAAGGGTGAGGGGAAACAAGGGGCAGACAGGACCATGTGTGTTGCTCCAGCTGGCTGTAAATGGGGGCGAGACCCAGCAGAGATGGGGATGGGGCAACAGAGCTGATGTGCCCTGCAGATGTGAAGCGGGAGGCCACCAGCCAATGTCCCAGGAAAATGTGATGGCTATCATCAGAAAGCTCCAAAGCTGAGCAAACCACCGGCTTCACTAGGACTCTTGATGGGTAAAATTGCTCACCGCTTTACGCGTTGTCCTCCCTTGTCCGTAGTGCTCATGGTTGTATGTATGTGGCTACAGAGAGACCTGAGGATGTCTGTGTCATTCACCACAACACAGCATTTTCTGTGGTTTCTTGACTTTTTCCGGGACAGCACAAAGAGCCGAGACTGCCCGTAGCTGCTCATTTCGCTTTCTCAAAATCTGCTGTTTCTTGTTTGGGCTTGTTTAAACTCACTTTCTTCCTGTTCACTTTTATTCTGCTTTTCGTCATCAAAGTCCTGATTGGGCCGATGAGGGCTTTTGAGACCTGGAGGGTTTCCACGGGTCTGGCTTGTATTAGAGGGGGGCAATTTCCCAACCGCCAGCTGAGTTTCAACATTCCCGCTCTCCTTGCTTGCTGAGGAAAACCAGGGGCACACATGCAGCCTTCTGCAAAGACTTTCTCCTTTTCCAGTGGGATGAAAGCGAGGTGGGGAAATTTTGACCAGAGCAACGGAGCGGGTTGGACTGGGGAGCTGTTGCTGGCATGCCTGGAGTTGAGACTTTCAGCCCGATGATTATTTCTGCTGCCCATCCTCTGTAGTGGGATGGAGTGTTTCACCTCCACCCCATCCTGCTTCCCCAGCCAGAAAAGGTGCTGTGACTGCAAGAGAGGGGTTGTTGTGGGTCGCTCTGATCCGGGGCAGCTCACATAACCCCCAGGGAGCCCGGCCCTGGCACGGGAGGACCAGTTGGTAGGATGCAGAGAGCACCCAGTGCAGATGGGGAACTCTGTGCTTGCGGCCTTGCAACCATCCCTCCTTGCAATCACAGCCCCATGTGTGCAACTTTGCCATCATCCCTCCTTGCAATCACAACCCCACACTCACAACCTCACAACCATCTCTCCTTGCAATCACAATCCTGTGTGTGCAACCTCTCAACCATCCCTCCTTGCAATCACAACCCCATGTGTGCAACATCAGAACCCTCCTTGCAATCATAACCCCATGCTCACCACCTTACGACCATCCCTCCTTGCAACTACAGCGCCGTGCTCCCCTCCTTGCACCGCTGGGGTCTTGCACAGCCCTGCCTTGCCGGGCTGATTAAAGGCCTGGAGGTTTTTTTACCTGGGAATGAACACTGCTGGGACATGTCAAAATGAATTCAAGGGCACAGTTTTTGACAGACTTCTATAAACTGTAGGTGCAAGGCATGTCCACAGGACTAAATATCAGTGCAGGCTTCATGAAAACTGCACCTTTGTGTAACTGGAAACAGTAGTGCAGGTCAAAGCCAGTGACCATTCCCAAACCAGTACCAGTGCCACGATAATAATGTAATAAACATCATAAATCTGGTTTTTGCCCTTCACAGTTTCAGTGCAGCTCAAACTAATCAAAGAAGTAAAATGATGTGAAAACCAATCAAATTTACAAAACAGCAATTGCATAGGCATAAGCCTGCCTTACGTCTCACCCTAAATAACAGCCCTGATGCCTTTCATCATTTAGAGGAGAGTTTACTCCTGGCCCTTCCCATGGATCAGGATCTGGCCCACCCCCACCTTTGCATTTGCAAAAGTGAAACCCATCAGGTGACGATCTCCAGTGTCCATGTAACGCAGGAGAGTGAGCAACGGTGCGGCGTACGAGGGCCCACACGTACAGCAGTGCGAAAGGCAGTGCTGAGCCCCACCAGTGCACAAATCATAACTGAACTCCCCCCATCACCCTCCCCCAGATTCACCGTTACGGGTCCAGCTATGCAATATTACTTGCAATTACCCATGTACCTCATGTCCGTATTATGGTTTAAGGTTTAATAGGTGTCATCGTGCAATGAAGCACCGGCAGCGTGAGGAAGGCGTTCTGCAGTGCCAGCAATTTTTGCAAAAAACCACGAGATGGCGATGCAATAGAAATTTCCATGGAGAGCAAAAGCACTTTGGGGTTACAGAGGAAGGCCCAAACCCCCCGGCTGCTGAGCCCACCACCAGAAAGCACAAAGCACGTACAGAGGAGTGCAAGTTTTACATTAATTTGCTTCTTTTGGGGCATGCATGTGCTTGTTCTGCATTTATCTTGTACTTTTAAAGATACGAAGCACAGCACCGTTTGCAATTTTTTTTTTTTTTTTAATATTAGTAGCTGCCTTGAAATCTCCTGTTAGAGCAGCAGCTTGATCCTGCCGTGACCAAGCAAGTCTGCACCAATGGGCGGTTAAACTGCGGCCCTTCGGAGTTTGCTGTGTAATGGTCATTTAAGAAAAGGATCTTTCCTTTCTGTAGCGAACTGCCCCATTTCCCAAGAGATACGTCCATCATTGATGGTCGCGCTGAAAGGAATTTTGACACAAAGTGAAAAATTAATTAAGGTTTTTAATTAAAATACAGGGAGGCATGGAAAATGGAGAGCTGGCTGATGCAGCGCATGTAGTTGCAATCCCTTTACCCTCTGAGGTCACCCCTTCCCCCGGGATGGCGTGACTGGGTTGTGTAAGGTGGGATGAATAAGTGTGACTTGAATGTACAAGTCGGATGTCAGGGCAGATCTGAATATTACTACTTTAAAAAAGCCTATTTATCACCTTATTTTTGCTTACAGTTTTTCCACCTTACTGGAAACCTATATCCATGGGAAGAGGTGCAGTCCTCTTTTATTTAATAAATGAACATTGAATATTGCTATGGGCAAGCTTCAGGGTTTGAGGTTTTACGTGGCACATCCCACCCTGGGGGACTCGATAGGGTCGCACCTTCTCCCTTGCAACCCCAAATTGAGTCACTTATGGCCTGCCTAACTCTGCTGGCAGGGCACACAGGACAGGGGCTTGGAAATCTCCTTCCCACCCATGCGCTGGTGCAATGAGGCCCCGTGGTCATTCTTGTGATCGTTCTCAGCACCCGAGGAGTAATGTCAACGGTTTTATACAAGGGCAATTAAAAAAACAAATATTGAGCTGTTTTCAAATGTTTGCAAGACAGAAGACACACGTTCAACACCTCCATCCTTTCTCTAAAAAACCTCAGCGAGCAAATGCTCAAACCTTAAAGACATCAACCAATGGTGGATTTTTTTCTGTGACTTTTAGCACGATCCCATAAAAAAAATTTGCCTGCCTCTTCTCTGGGTCTCTGCTCCCCCCCAGCTCCCGCAGTGCGGGGCATGGCTCCGGCCGGTACTACTACGAAGGCAGAAGGCACATGCTGCCAGCCAGCCCTTCCAATTTACCCTGTTTGCCCTCAAAAGCAACACTTACCTGCTCATGGAGCAACAGCCGCTTCCCACCAAACCCTTTGGCACTACGCAGAGACAGGGCAGCAGCTTTCACCTTCCCTCTCCAGAGGAGCAATATTTCTACTGCCGACCCTAAATTTGGGGATGGGTGGCTACGCAGGGCTGTTTCTCTCTGTTTTATGGCACCCGTTGAGCTGAATGAGGATAAAGCACCAAATTTTGAGCCCACAATTCAATTAGGGTTTGCACAAATGCAGTTTCAAAGTGCCCTCGTGAAAATTTGCCCTGCAAATTAAAACTCCCCTTTGCAAATCTGCCCTTTAGGTTGCTGCTTGAAAAGGGGATGGGAGACAGTTTGCGGAGATTCATTTTTCCTCTAGTTTATATATAACTTGCTAAGCTTTTTATTTTTTAAATGAGCTTACTATGTCCAATTTAAGTCAAAATTTAATGATCCCTGCAGTAATTCATTTAAGGATACAGCTTCAATAAACGCTATGGCATAAGTCAGGGAATAACTGTCCTTGTCCACAGCACAATGATTAATCAACTTTATTAAAATTAGGATTGGCTGAGGAGATTTGCATAATATAAGAAGACTCAGAGCCTTCTGCAGGACTAAAATGGACCTGAGACCAAACTTTGGGGCTTTCCTCCCCACTTTCCCAGGCTCCCTGGTCCCACATAGCTAGGAAGCACCCAAGACCAGAGCGGCTGGTTCAGCTCATGCATGGAGGTGGATGGTATGATAGTGGTCCTAAAAAGGGTTAAAAAAGACCAATAGTCCTTAGCACAGACAAGCAGGTTGCGATGCACTTTGGGTAGGAAGGAGATGTGGGAAACATCCTCTATTTCTGGCAATTTAAGAGGTGTTTCTCAATGCTTTGGTGCAGGGATGCATTCTGGATGAAGCATTAGTAGGAGCAACCACCCAGAGTTACTTTATGTTATTTTATATTTTTTTTACGTTATTTTATGTCTTCATCTCTCCCTCGAGTTGGGCAGGGCCCTGGGTGCCAGCTCTGCTTAGCAAGCGACCCATGCCATGCCACAGCCGATGCTCAGAGCAGCTTAGCCCCCGCGGCAGGTCAAGGAAAGCAAAAGCAGCCCAAGCTGCTCGGGGCAGCTCGGCACCCCCAGCTCCGCAGAGCAGCACCCTGGCACGGCACGGGCCACGGTGCCAGCACAGCCCCCTGCCACCGGGCTGCCAAGTCGAGCAGACCAAGCCCCCGTGGAGCCCACATTACCGCCGCGATGACCCTATATGTAACACCGGCCAACCATGAGGGACCAATTAGATTTCTGGATCCAATTAGCAGCAGCTGTGATTTGTGTGCATCCCTCTGTACATATGGCTACGCTGAACTTTCCCTCAGTTTCAAATGTCCCCGTATAGCGCAGGCGAAATGAGAGGAAGGACCATTTGTCTCAGTTTTTTCGAGTGCCTTTATTATGATGGACGAGGAACCTTTTACATCATTCACCAACTTGCAAACAAATTAGCTACCTTCATCACCTTCCCCTGATAGAAGAGCTGGCAAGCGATGGCCCGATGAGCTATCGGGGAGCGGGTATTGGGTGGGGGGGGGGGGGGGGGGGGTGTACAAGTGTTTCATTGGACATGATCAACTAAGTTTGCTGGAAATAAAATATAAGTGAAGTCAGATGCTGAGGGCTTAAGTGTCCATGCATTAACCAAGATGGTTTCCATCTCGTGGAGCAATTTGGGCTCTGGCCATTTAGGGCGGGACAGGAATTGTTACTCATTTTAATGGATGCTGGGCATCCAAATCCCTTCGGTGGGATTGAAAAATCTCACCCTTAATTTCAATGTGTGCCTCAGTCCCTCACATGCAGCCAACTCTTGCAGGGTGCTCTGGGAAGCCAGATAAAAGCGTTACTGGTATTACCCTTAATGATCTTCGATTTCCTTGAAGAGATCGGAGTAGGAAGAAGAGAAAGAAAGGTCCAAGGCCTGTTGACAAAATGACAGGCAGATGAATAGAGCTGGCTCCTTCTTCCCCATCAGTGGTTTCAGCCCAGAAACAGAAGATCCCATCAACTGCAGCTCAGCAGAAGTCTCAGTCCTGTGCTCAGGATCATGCATGCAATGAGACCGCAGCACTGATGGCTGCAGAAGGGGGTGACGCAGAATCGTGCAGGTCCTGCCGCTAACGATCCTGGTAAGGGTAGTGATGCTGCGAGCACTGGGGAGCAAGGCTGTGATAAATGACTGGGAGTTAGTGGCAAGGCATCCTGCAGCATCGCCCAAGGGGTCAGCCCCTTTCTCCTCCATCTGCAGGGCTTTTAACAGCAGGCCGCCACTCTTGGCAGGAGGTGTCGATAATGGAGTGGATCACCAGCTCCAGCGCAAAGGGAGAAGATAAAACCATTTTACAGGGTGCTTTAAAACAGAAGTTGTCTTAACTGGAAAGTATCTGTTAAAAAGTAAGGCAGTGTTGGAGGAGAGACCCCTGTACACATGCATAGCCTCGGCAAAACTGCACAAGAAATGAGGCACTGGATCGTTTTATTGCTCAGTAAACAATTGGGTATTTCTGTCGCCTGCAAGGTTTGGAAATGAGCCCTTTTACACAGCAGCCTTTCAGCAGCCAGCCAGCTCTGGCTCCTGGGGACGAGCACAGGAAGGGGTTGTGCGCAAATGAGGAGAGGAGGAAAGGGGCTGAAGGTTGCATGACATGACATCCACTGCCTCTGAAAAAACCCAAGAGTTTGTCCCTGTTTGGCTGAAAAGCAAAGAGGACAGACCTGGTGGTGACAGTTCCTCATCCCTCCTCTTACAGCTGGTTGAACCCGTGTTTCCTTGGTGGGGAGCAGGTAAAGCTGGGCAATGTTGTCTGCACAGAGGAAGGATAAACTGAATGACGTTTTCCATGGAAGTGGAAAATTCAGCGCAATTAAACTTGATCCCTGGAAGAAGATAAACATGTTTGAAAATCCAGCCCAAATGCTGAAGTTACAGTAGCTGATCCACAGAGAGGAAGAATGGTTTTGTGGTTAAGGCGCTTCACTGTGATCTGAAAAATCTGGGTTTAATTCCATCAGCCACAACCTCCCTGCGTGCTCTTGGACAAATCACTTCACATCTTTCTGCCCAGCTCACTATATAAAATGAGGGTGATAGCTCTTCCTTTTCAAACAGACAGTCCTTACCATGAAGAGTTTGCAGTCGCGGCGAAGTCTACACGTTGCGGATTGAAGCAACAAGTTTCAGAGGCGCATCACCTTGATAATGATGGCAACGTTCTACTCTCCTTTGCGGAAGGAGCTGAATTGCGCGCTTGAAAGCAGAATATTATATCCACAATCCACTGCTCTTTGTGGGTCAGGATTTTAAACCAATTTCCGTATTAAAAAAAAAATGAATTGCAGCACAAAAATGGCTTAATTAGCTTTGTAGACAGCCAGTGTGAGTACAGAATACCCCGAGCGAGGGTCCTCTCCAGCCAAATACTGTCCTTTAAGGAACTTGGCATTCCTTCCAGGCTGTGTGTCAAGGAGACTGAGCAACTTTACATCAACACAGCATGGATTTTCCTTCTACCAAACTACTCTGCAATCTGTAATTTTTAACCTCACAAGTTTGAGATTGTACCTTAACATTTGCAGGAAGCAGATGGCTTCTGCATACTGCCAACCTGTTGTTACAAAAGCATCTTCCAAGAATTGTTTTCTACCCACAGTCGCTAACCATAATTAACCTTTCATATGATTTAATAAACAGGAAAAAATATTTGCCATCTCATATTAATAAAGAGAGCTCTTCAGGACATTCCCCCCCCCCCCCCCCCCCCCCCCCCCCCCCCCCCCCTTTCTAGAACATAGAAGCTGCGGTAAATTTTTTGTGCGCTTATTTTATTGCCTTTCAAACTATTTAGGGATGCAGCTTACCTATGCAGATTAAAGCTGCGAAGGACAGCATAACAGTGGATGTGCAGAGCACCCTCTGGCACGGCACAAAACGACCTCTTGTTTGAGGAACAAAATAACCAAGACTGAGGGAGAAGAGCGACTGCTAAGCCCGGGACAGAGACGGAGAGCAGAGCTCACCGACAGCTCCAGCGATATCAAGGGAGCCAGCTACATTTTACACTTTCCCACAGTCATAATTTTAATGCCTCGCAAAGTTTTAAGTGATAATAATAGAGTCCTGTAGTTCTTCGACCTTTTTAATATTCGGAAACTTTACTGACTGGTCATTTTTGGACGGAGCGCTCTCTATATATAGATACCACAGGGACAGACACCTACACAGTGCCTAGGAGAAAGCTAAGTGCAAAGTGGTATTATTACCATGATTTCATTGATGAAGAAGAATGAAGATGTTGGCTAAGACTTTCCCCCCATATTATGGGGGAAATTAAATGACAGACGTAAGTAAAAAGCTGGCATGGGGGACCAAAGTACGTCTCTCAGTTCCTGATGGGTAGTTGCTTTGGCTTAGGACATCAAAGGCTTTCTGAAGAGCTGAAACTATAAAGGAAATATTCTCTTGGCTTAACCAATTTCCATAATGGGGATTAGGGAACACTCTCCCTGCTAGGACGGGAAAACTTCTTTTTTAATTAATGTTTCTTGTAACTGTTGAGTGGTCATCATCCATTAGTATGATAATGCACCCTTGAAATTACAAGTACAATTATGATGATAACTGCTTGGCTATAAAAAATAAAATAAAATCATATACTTACAAAGACTGTGCTGCGGCCCAGGAACTGATCCCAGGAGATGACCCCAGGTTTTCTGGTTTGTCTCTGGTTTCGCTGGTACGTCGGAGTTTGCCGAATGGCATTTCGCTCCTGTTTGCTGTCAATATCCTGCCAAGATTGAAATGGATCAACTTGAATTAAGATGGATGCACATCAAATTAATGCAAGCCTAAGGAGACTGACTTTGTAGCTGAAAACCAAAAATAGAATAATTAAAAAAAATTAAAAAAAAGAAGGTTTTGTTTTCTGAGCCTAGGAATTAAACAAGCAAAACCAACGATCTCAAAGAGGCAAGTCTTGCTTTTCACTAAGGATAAAAACTCTGTCTTTATATATATATAATATGCACCTGGAAACCACCAAGCAGTTTCAGTGTTTTCTCTGCATCCTATTACCATCTCAGACATTGACTGATATATTTGCTTGCCCTGAACACAGCAGAAAACCACCATTCTGTTAAAACTGCCATTTCTTTTATTATTTTCAGTAATTAATTCTTCAGTTATATCAGACTGTGGCTACATTCCTTACTTGCTTCCTTTTGTGATAATTTTGTCCTAGTGTTGTTTTTTTTTTAGTGTGCTCAGATATTCTCTAGATTAGAACAGCTTTTTAAGAAATTATTCCCATTAAAATATTGTTATTTCCCTCCAGAGGTTGTGATCACAAAACATGTATCATGATAGCAATAAAAGTTTAAAAAATGCAAATATGCCTTTTACTTTTGTAGATCTCTGTAATATACAGAGTAGAAGAAAAACAGAACCAGTAATATTTCAGATGACACCTTATCTTTTTGCACAATACCTTAAATTCATTTCAGCTCAAGGTACCCTTGCCGACTTTGACGATTCAGAAATTTGGTGCTGCTGTTGTCCTTGGAGGACACTTTCCTTTTTTAAGCCCCAAGCCCAGTTTACAAGATCTGACCAATTGAATCTAATTTACTTTTCTTTCCAATTCAGTTTAATATTCAGGCTGAGGTTTAGCCTTTGACCATCCAAATTTCCTTTTTCCTGGCCAGTGTCTCAATATCATAATTATTTTAATATAAAGGGGTTTTCTTGCTGTTGTTTCTTGTTTTGCTTTTTTGGTTTGTTGATCTCTTTTTTTTTTTTTTTTTTTCCCCTACGGGACGGGTTAAACATTTACTCCGAGCACTTTTTGGATTCATTGGATCCAGCCCAAATCCACAGGACAAACATTTTGCTGCCCCAAGAGCCCCGAGGATCTGTAATCTGCGGCTCCTTTCACTACCCTGGCAGCCGTTTCAAGTCAGGGTGTGTTTGATGGGTTTTTTTGGAAGAACGCGTTTTCATTCAAGAGATGTTACAGCAAAATTTAAGCAAGGTCTGCAGTGGTCTGTATCCGAAGGCAACAAAGCCAGCCTTCTCTTCTGGTTTGGGTTTCTTTTCAACACTTACCAACTTTGTCTCACAACACCCTTGAGAAGGCAAATACGCTTTTTGTTCCTTTATTAACAGGCGAGGGAACTGGGACGTTAAAATCCCAGTTTTGCAGTGGGAGGCGGCCCTGGGGGGGATGCTCCGCAGGATGAAGGGGGGTTTTGGGTGGGATGCCCTGGGTACTCCTCAGCCCCTGCTCACCTTACCCACCCTAACCTCCTCTCACAAATTTGTTCCCCCCAAAATTGAGAGCCACGAAGCCTTGGGAGCGCTGCTTCGGCAGGAAGGCAGAGGATTTATCTGCCGTTAACATCTTTGGGGAATTATTTTTTGTTCCTCTCCAGCCTGCGCATGGCCCTGCCATTGCTGCCGCCCCTCGCCAGTTTTAAGGCATTTATTTGTATGGATCCCCGTGGAGTAAACAAACTCTTTTGATCCCGTATTGCAGACAGCAGCTACAAGAGAGGAAGATTTATGTCACTTGCCCAAGTTTGCCCTGGAAGTCTTTGGCAGAGATTTGCATCCCAGTCTCCAACCTCACGCTACAATTAGTGACCGTCGCTCCTGTCTGCCCCTGGCTCTGCTTCAGCCTCTCTTCTCTCAAAGCAGGGATGAGGACCATTGCCATCTTTCACCATTTTATCATGGATGTCACGACATTTTATTAATTTTTTTTTTTAAACTCCCTCTCTTTGAAGTGGTTTGAGGGTGTGGGAAACTCTACTTTCATTAAAAGGAAAATTAAGTTACAGACAAAAGGCTGAAGCAGAAAGACTAGAAACTGTAATGCCAACAGAAACAATTCAACATTTTTTAAAAAAATCTGCTGCTCCGAGGGTCATCCCGTGATTTACATGGAGTGACTCATGATTTTCCAGCACAGTTGCTGGGCAGACCTTAAAGATCGCCGCCTATGTGGGAATACTAATTTTAAAAAGCATTCAGCTCCTCATCAGATGTTGAGGAGCACGGCGCGTTTTCATTTTTCCTGCACATTAGCCAAATTAAATCAAAATAAATATCGACGAAAATATTGCACAGGACATAAAACCCCATCCATTTGCGCTCTATCCATATGCTGCTTTATGAGATGCTGGGTTTCACTCCTGCTCCGGCTCTCCGCTGCCAGCCTGGAGAGCGCAGCAAGGCGTGGAGTCCCCGATGTGCTTTAGGCATTCATCCCTCAAATACCGCACCCGGGGGCCTGCCTGCGTTTTTGTTCTCACCACACATCTTCGCCAGGCTTATTCCTGCCTGCGGGCAGCAGCCGTGGCCGGGCTAACGCCAGCCAGCCTGGCTCCAGCCCCTGCCACGGGCTCGGGCTGCGGGATCAGCCGTAAGGTGCATTTCTGCCAGCAAAAAGTACAGTTGCTAAAAGGTGCTTCGTTCATAAATTATCTTAGGGTGGTTTGGACAAAGCAAGGATTTACATGCCCATGAAGTTGTTTCTAAGGGATGCTGGCGTGTTCACACCGGGGTCCCTCGCTGTACATCTGCACCGGAGATGCCGCCGCTCCCGGCGTGCGTGCAACCTGCCTGCAAAGCGAAGCACGAAACACCCGCTAAAGAAATGAGGGAACAGAACTCAGGGTTGAAAACTGCAACCAATTTGCCTTGGCTCAGGAGCAAGAATAGTGATTTCTGCTTCTAAAACCGGTGCAGTTTAGGGTAATGTGATTAGAGATTCAACATTTTCCCCTCTCATTATTATTTAGCTCCCTCATTTGAATGCTCAGGTTTGAGGGAAGGGGGATTGCTTGGAAATTACACACGCAGCCAAATTTCTTCCTTCCCCTTTGACAGGGCAGCGCTGGTGGTTATTGTTCTTTTCTAGCTGCATTACGCTGTCCTTGATTTTTGTTTCAAGCAGTCTAATGGCATGATGTCAAATCCTGCTAATTGGTTTAGGATTAAAATGCAGGGCCACATCACTCTCTTGATTAACCAGCAGCAAAACTGCTTTTGTCTAATGATCGTTTCAGAGGAGAAAGAAAATAAAGCATATAAAGAAAGCTTCAGGCTTTTGTCAGTAAAAATACATAGGAAACTGCTTTTTTTTTTTTAAGGGAAAAAAAATTGCAACTGCTAGGCCCGCTAAGTTTTGACTTTTAGCAGTTAAAAAGCAGCCCTGCGGGGAAAGATCGCTTCCTAAGGAGCAGAGACTGTGCTTTTATCCGGCATCCAGCCCCTCGCTGCGCCGCACCAGAGCATCCATGGCTGGACCTTCTCATATTTAATAAACCCGCAGCAAAAAAAATCAATGGGAATGTCTCAGCCCCATTTCTGGCCTCCCTGGCACCCAAACGGCTCCAGCCCCTGCTGAGTTTGCACTGGGATAAATAACCCGGGACTGAGCAAAGGCTGCAGCGGCCGGTGCAGCCCACGGGAGATGCCGGGAGCTGCGGGCGCTAGTGGGGACCTGAGCGGGATGCAGGATGCCCAGGGCTGTGGGGAGGGGGGGGGTGTCGCACCCTCAGCATCCCCCTTGCCTACCCCATGGCCACAGAAATTAATTCTGCAGCCCAAGATGGGGCTGTGCTTGCCAGGACTGAGCTCACCTGTTGGGTGATTAGCACAGAGCAGGGACAAGCAGGTTTTCCCCTGTGGCGGCGAGGATCGAGGATTATCAGGAGGGAAGGGAGGGATGCATGGGTCAAATTAAAATGGGGACGGAAGCAACACTGAACCACTACTTTGTTACCCCTCTGCTAAAAAATACAACCCGACAAACTCACAAGAACTTCCCCCCCTCCTCCATCAACCCCCAAAGATTCTCCCTGCTGCACTGTTTAATCTCTTTGGCTCCTGTTTTCCCTGAACCAGCTGAGGGATTTAATTTCCAGGGAATTAGACGCCCGATTCAGGGCATTGTTTTGGGAGCTGTGCACACGATTTGCCACACACAGTCCTGAAAGTCACCGGCGGACCCAGCACTCCCAGCACGCTCCCGGCCCGGCCCCGCTCCGCCAGGAGGTGAAAGGGACTTTATTGGGAAGGTTTTGATGCATTTGGCATGTCTTTGAACCTGGCTGCCCCAAAGGGAGAGAATGAACTCAGGCGGGGAGAGAAAAAGGAAATAAAAGGGCTCTTCCCATCTGCCCGGTTGCATTCAATGGGGAGCTTTTTAAAAGGTATAATAGAGGTTTGTGTGTTCCTGCTGAGATTTGTTCTGGTCAACTTCTCTGGGGTGCTCAGACGGGGCGGTGTGGTGTGCCCACCCTCCCCCAGTGCCCTCGGAAAGAAATTATGGTCGGGGGTTTTTTTTAAATTATTTTTTTCTGCCGCAAGAAGTGCGCGCCCTGCACACACGTTGCTCCTTCACAAAAGCGACTCGAGCCAGCCCCGCCGAAAACAAAAGTGGGTTTTTCTCGGGGTTTTTACCAGCAGTGCAGTTAAGCCCGGTGTCCCCAAGCGTGGCGTTGAGGCAGCCAGACCCCAAACATCCCCGCAGGATCCAGCCCAGGTTTTCTCCGGGATGGTGGGAATGGGGAGCATCTTAGAGCTCAGTCCCGTTTTACAACATCCCGTTGTGGAGGTAAATGAGCAGCAACAGTGGCTGTACTCCAGAAGTTGTCCTGCTCTTTACCGTGCTCTGCAACTTGCTGGTGCAATTATTAAAATCCAGGTCAGATGCAAAGCTGATTTTTTTTTTTTATGTGATCCTGGCCCCAGGACAGACGAGATGACATTTAACAAAGCTAAACGCTCAAGAAGGGGCCCTGTGTCAGCACCCAACAGGTACAAAAAAGCCTGAGAAGTTCTTGGCTGTCGTGAACGCCTTTCTGCTTTGCAAACTATGATAGAAAGAGTGGAAATATGTTTTGTCTGCTTTTCCCTGACTCCAGGACTCCAAAGCAGGAAGATGAGAACATCCTGCACACATGTTAATTAGTCATTCCTTAAAACCAAATGTCACAGCGCTCATATTTAATTCTAAGAACAGACTGATGAATATGTACGTATAGTTATATTTCATTTACATACTCTGGGATTTGTTAAGAGACGCCTAATAAAACCATCTAAAATGAATTAGGTCTTCTCCTACCAACATTTATTTTGAATACACATATATCAGAGGAACATTCCCAATACTGTAATAGGAGATTTTCGCAGAAACAAAATACATATATTACATTTCATAAAGGCAGATAGTGAGTTAAAGCAGCCACCCTCTAAATGGGATTTGATTCTTGATGTAGCAAGCACACAAAAAAAGGGCTTGGGAGGCAGGGGGGAGGCAGTGATGGGTTTGTAGGAGTCCGAAGAGGCTGAAGCTCAGCACCCAGAAGGGTGTAAGAAAGTGTCCACGTAAGGGAGATGTTAAAGGAACTGAATTATTTCCTCAAAACCAGCAGGAACAAAAAAAATCCCTTTCAGACTTTTGCATCCCTTCATTTTCAATTTCCCAGTTCGGCACCTAACGCCATTTTTAAAAAAAATATATTTTCCCCTTTGCTAAGAGCACCTACCCCTGAAGCGAGGTGGCATCCAGGTAGCTGCACTCAAAAAACCCTTCCAGCCCAAGAAGCCTCTCATTTTTAGTTTTTTTTTTTTCTTTTCAAAACAATATGGTTTACAGGAAAAACACTATGGGTTTGATTTTCTATTTTTTTTCTCCCCCTCCTAACGGCCCTGCACCCCGCGAGCTCTCGGGGGGCATGAAAGTGTGGCTGCTCGTCCTGGCAGGCACATCATCCGTTCGACAGGTCCTGCCGCGGGAATTCAGCTCACACTCCCGCTGATGTGTGAGTCTGGAACAAATCTGGCTCACTCGCCCCGTGTTGGCTGGCCTCCGTAAGGCTAAGAGGAGTGGAAAGCAGTAAAATCTCCTTTCAGTCTATAAAAATCTGCAGAGATATTTGGAATGTGCAGAGGGAGCAGATCTCCTGAGTAAACCAGAGCAATGATTAAAATAGTCACTTTTCTGACCATAACCGCAATTTAAATACTGCGGCTTTTGTTTGCAGAATAGCTATGGTTTATATTCTAGTGACAGTCACACAACTCCAGGGGTTGTTTTTGGAGTTAGTGGCAAAAACATGTGGTTTGAATTTAAAGTCTTAAAGTTAGAGGATCAGCATTACTCCAGCAAAGATATTGCCAGTGTCTCTGCGAGTCATAATTTTAAATCATCAGGAACCTGAACACTCCTCATTAAATGATTAAAGGGAACAGTAATGAAAAAACTAAAAGAAAGGCTAAATATACAGCCATATAAGCAGGAACATCTATTTTCAAAGCAGAAAAAATATTGCCATCCTGACAATGGGCAATAAACATACCCAACTAACTCACTTCTTTTTTCTCGGCCGAGAATGTAATCTTAATAAAGCAGCAAATTTTAGATGGCAGGGTAAGATTACAGCTCTTCTAGACTAGGACTAGAGTTTTCCCATAAACAGGTTATTGCTACGGGTTCCAGTCACAATTAACTCTGTATTTATGTCCCACTTTCTGAGAATAAAATGATCCCTGAGACAAGGTGCTTTGATGGTGAGGTTTTCCGTTGGGGTAGCAATCCCCGTTTCCTTACTCTGAGCTCCGTGTTTGCATTTTCCCCAGTAACAATGGCCTCAACTCAGCCCTTCCAGACCTGAGCCTGTTCCCTTCTTCCCTCCCAAAACAGACAGTGGGACACGCAAATCAGAGCTGGGCTGGCTTTTGCAGGGCATCATCGGTATACAAGGGAGAGGAGCAAAGATACCTTCCTTCCCAGCCCTGGCAGCATTGCTTTTGTCACTCGTTTGCCCTCTCTCGGTGCAAGAACATACCTCAGCTGAGCTGCTTTTCCTTCCTCTAAGTCAAACAGGTCATGGGCTGCCCAGTACTCCAGAACCATTTTGACCAGTTCCAGTAAGTCCTGAAATGAGAAGGATCATGGTTACCAAAGACATTTCCAGTCAAACCCTTGGTACGTTGTGTTTACAGGAATTGCGTTGGGTGGGTTGTAGTTCTGATCTTTCAGTGCCTGTTTGGCAGAAAAAATTTGAAAAAAAAATCAAAATAAATAAGATATTAAAAAATGGGTAAATGTATTGACTGAGGCATTACACAGTGTATATAAATATAAATACACGAGGCTTGCTGCGGGAGGGAGAGCCTGACTGTATCGATATGTTGGCAAGAATGGAAGGGTTATATTTGAAATGTGGAAAATAATCCGGTGAGTCATCTTCCACACGCTTTGGCTTGCGATCCTCTCCCATTTTTGCTTTGACCCAGGAGGGCACGGCACAGAGCCTGAAAACAGGCAACAAGATGACGTGGCATGGCTGCACCGCTCTGCTCTTTGCAGGGAAGGGCACCCATCCCATCCGCAGGCGCTCATGAGGGATGCTCAGAACAAGTCTGAAAAATGCTGCTATCAATCACAGGCATTGTCATGCTTTTCTTCAAACTGTATTCCACCACCTAACAGAAACAGGCAGATTAGAAGAATACCCCTCAAAAGAAGCGGTAACAATAATAATAAAAAGACCAATGGCACATAAAAACGTAACACCCAAAGTCACTGCGTTTCTAGTGCATGGGTAAAGCAGCTACGTGTTACCTCAGATTATGCACCGAATCAAGAAAAAAATTAGAACACAGAACTAGAGGCACATGCATTAAACATGAAAATGAAATTTTGGATTGTAACATTTGCAAATGTAAAATAGGATGTTCAGCCTTAGGCTCGGTTACAGATGACCCGTCCATGGCATCTTGTGCAAACTGAATCTGTTACTCACCTCTCCAAAATGGCTCTTTTCTAGCAGACTTTCAGGGCCACGCCATTTCTTCCGAAACAAGGTTGCTGTGGTCTGCCCTGAAAGTGTCTTAATGCAAATGGCCAAGGTGGGAACCCAAAGGCAGCGAGATGGACACAACAGCTGGGTCACCAACCTCTCTTCCAGAAGACCTTCCAGCACTCTGCTGTCCCAGCTGCGTTAAGAAGATGGTTTTGGGGGCAGCAGGAGTGCCCACAGCATCCTGTGGTGTGGAAGGTGATGCTCTGCTCCCCAAAATTGGGTCACGGGCACTTAACTCCTGTGCAGTGACCCTGTGCAACTCAGCTGGAGACACCCTCCACTCCCCGATGTCCCTAAATATGAAATGCAGTCCCCAGGACAGAACCTGTGCTGATGGTTTTGTATTAATCTGCTGCCTTCCTGGAGATGGAGTCCGACAGACCTGATTCACACTGTTCTGCTGCTCCACTATTGAGCACCAATTCCCTGCGTCTCACCAGCACGGGCAGCTGTTGGTCAGGTTAAAGGAAATTTGCACTTATATGTACACACATGTATACACACACACACACACACACACATATATGTACATATAGATACACAAGATTGTAAACACAAGTTATCTAAACCTCTATGATACTAAAAAGCAATTCCTCATCAATATTTCACATCTAAGGTATGACCTAGACAGAGGATTTGAATGAGCGCAACACCTGGGCTACATAAGGGTAATTTTCTCTTCATCCCACTGGTCTCCTGTCCTGGAGACCCAAGCTGGACTACATCATACAAGCCATAGGGCCCCTTGTGAACTACCAACATACGATGTTCATATTCAGGATAACAATTACACTTTTTATGCAGCTTATGATCCCCTATGTGTTACCAGTCTTAAAGCATCCATACGTGGGGCCTTAATAACACAGCTGGCTGGCCAGGGTATGTTTGCAAGAGCAAGCTTTCTCCCCCTCCCCGGCCTGCCATCTCTCATCTTGCCAGCTTTCATTTTGCTTCATAGGTTTTTCCATCAAAAGGAACAAGCATTTTTTTTTTTTTTTAAATTGATTGAAGTCTTAAGACCTATATATTAAGATACTTTTTTTTTTCTTTTGCACATTGGAATGAGTTTTCTCAGAGATGCGTCAAATCTGGCTGTTTCTTAATTTATCATCTCAGTCCAACAGCCGGTCGGAATCACGCATGGGCCACCATGACTGGAGGGCTTGGTCTCAGCCTCAGTTTTACGTAGAAGAACGGTCCCTTTCTACTCTACGTCCATATGCACATGAATTATATGTACAGTATAGACGCCTGTTAAACAGTAGCCAGGGCTTCAGCACATTCACTAAAGAGGTTGTTTATTAATAATTCCTCCATACATGAGAAAGTAGCAGAGCGCTCAGTCCAGAAGTATCCCAAGGGCCAATTTGGTTTTATTCTGCCCTGTCCTTGGTGTCTCGGTGCTTTGCAAGTGATAGCCCTGGTAAGAGGGATGCTTATGCGGCAGCATAAACCCCTTTGGTGTGCTACCAGATGCCTTCCCTTGGACAATTTGTATTACAGAGAGGCTGCAAGCAGGCAATATATTTGGAATGGTTGATTAGAGGAATATTGCTCATATAGGCAAAACATAACATTTTTAATCCCATCCTCATCTCATTTTTAAGAAAAATAAATGATCTCTGTATCTTGGCATATGCATCATGTTGAAATGGCGCCATTACTCTGGACAGCTTTTTCACAACGGCTCGCATAATACGGTATGAAAATCATGTACAGCTCCCGCGTTTGTATCTCAGAAGGAAAATAAAAGGCAGTTAAATTATAATGCAAGAACTAAGCTATGAATGGATGTTGCGTTCAAGGAGTCTAATGCTTAAGAAGGGGAAATAACAAGATTTTTTTTGCCGTTCTAGATATTTTATCCTCGCAACGAGCTCAACCGTCAAATGTTTTGAGAGAGGTCAAAACTAGTCTATCTGTCTTTTTTATGCGAGTTTGTGAAAGGAATCTCTCCTCGTGGAGTTGTACAGGAATTGACACGATAAACCTAAATGGCTCCTTTACAACTGTTAGGGTTTTCTGTAAACACATGCTGTCCTGCCAGCCAACCAGCTTCAAAGCCGGGTGCTGAGCACAGCAGATGGTCTATCCTGCCGATACACACGCTACTAATTCATATTTCAATACACAGCTTTGCTGCCTAAATGAAGCCACTGCATCTTGCAAAGTTTTAAAACTTCCAATAACTGCTAATTTGGGGGGGGGGGGGCGGTAATTGCGATGGGACAGGAAGGCTGCAAAGAGAAGGCAACCACCTCTCATAGGAATGGACGTTTTGGAGGTGGTTGTTGCACCGTGATGTGTTGTAAACATGAGTCCTGCCATGCAGTGCCTCCTGCCAAATGGAAACTACAGCATGACTGTGCTGTATTAATAGAGGAATAAATAAAAACAGAGAGATCAGCCCTGCACCACCCACAAGCAAGGTGGGCAGAACAGAAAAGGTAAGTGGCAATGAAAAATAAGGCTACTTGCAGCAGTTCTGGTCCTAACATCTCGCCATCAGCGTGGCCATGTCAGATGATAAGGATTTTCATGGGGAGGCAGGTTTTTGGGAGGGATGCAGGATAATGCAGCATCTCAAACAGCTGCCTCGACCCTTCCTTGCACCGGCTCTCCTGCTGCTGCTGTGTGCAAGAATACATTTTGGCATCAACACTTCATTATAAAACCCCTTCTCCCTTAGCTAAATTGGATCCCATCCTTCTCATCTCCTGCAGCGTCCAGTTAGCATAACAGGTTTGGGTAAGGCAGTGCAGTACAAGATCATCGTCTTTCCACTGGGCTGCCAGAGCAGGACATGAGGGGAAAATTGTTACTACACCTTGGAAAAGAAAGGAGCAGGGACAAAATCAGGTGCTTGGGGTTTTTTTCCTGACTTTATGAACCAGGGAACACGGGGTACCAGGTTTATGATGCTGAAAGCACCACATATGTCACAGCGAACAGACCCCCAGGGCTCACGGCTCTGCTTTGCCAAACCTGCCTGGAGCCAGCCGCGGTGTCACCGCGTCCTGTGGCCGGGGCGCTTCGGTGTCACCAACTGGTGGCTCCAAGGGTGAAGCCAGGAGGAGTCACTGGTCAGCCCTGGGGTCCCGCTGCTGCTCCTGCTGGAGGAGGATGTGGAGACAGGTGGTGGGCATCGTAAACATCTCCACAAATCCCTCAAGACCAAGATATATCATGCATTTGGCCCAAAGTCCCCACATTGCTGTATTAACATCTCTCCTCCTCCATCACTGACAACTGCTTACACCAGAAAGAAAAAAAAAAAAAAAAAAGAGAGCTAAAGAACGGAAGGAGCAGTGATCCTCTGCACGAATAACCCCCCTCCTTGCAAGGGGATTGCTTCTCGAATTTCTCGTTATGGTTTTATCAAATGTTGCGCCTCCTCCACTGAGCCGTGATAAGTTGGGCAACTTCATCAAATTCAACACTAAGTAGGAGCAGAACCTCCTTCTTAAATTCATTAAATCTTTCTCTCAAAGGAGAAATGCAAATTAATATTCACTTTCTCTTTTTATTTCAATTTACTTAGTTTCTCTTCCAGAGACTAAGCTACAGAGATCTCTCCAAATCCACAGTTTATTTCTCTGGCCGTAATAGAGACTGAACAGTTCTGATAAATTTGTTAGAGGGGAAAACAGTACCAAAATGGCCCTAAAAAAAGAGAGAGCAGCCGTTGTTTTCATATACCATTTTGGCTTTCCTTGGTTAAAGAGTCTCAGATGCGTAGTTGCGTTTATTCTTTAAAAACCAAAAATCTGGAGGTCTTGTGTATTATTAAAGGACAGAAAACTAAAATCAGGAATTGCTGCAGAAGTCACTCACACTGTAGCTAAAGAGAACATAAATCAACAGAGAGACTTGTAACAGAGTCTTACAACTTAGTCACTAATTAAAAAATACCAGTATGCAATTAAGGAGTTTCCTTTGATAAGCTTGCTGTAGTACACAAATTAGCTCTATGCAGACACATACACGGCATTGCAGTAATGTAGTATTTTTATATCCTAGGCACAAATGCATGGCATGTGTGCGTGTGTATATTATACTGATGCAAGGTAATGCACAGGACTCTGTATGTTGCCATTTCAAATCAAAAATCTACTTACTGTAAATCAGATAACTCTGTTCCATTTAGATTTAAAACTTCTCCCTAGCACACCTGCTGCCAAGCAGGGGGAGAAAGGCACGGGGAGCATTTCCAGAGGGAAAAGTGGAAGCTAATGAGAAACAGCCACGTATCCATGCCTTTTTCCCGGCCTGGCTGCCGCAGTGCGAGGCTCTGCATCGCGCTTGGTCCATAGGATAGGACGCATAGCAAAGGGCAGGGGCACCATTTCTGATGGATCAGGGTGTCCTGCCTTTCAGACCTTCTTTTGGTGACCTAATCCACTTTCCAAGTGTTTTAAATGAGACTTATTCTCATGTCACACATCCAATTGCAAAACAAATTCTGCCACTTGCAGCTCAAAAAGCATTTCCCCACATCCAACTTCTTCTTTCTGTGCCTACAACTGAAAGCAGTCATTGGCAAACACAGCATTACTCACATTTTGGGTTACTGTGGCCACAGTACTCAACACCATGGATGCCAGGAACCACATTGTCGAAGAAGACCTAGAGCAGAGCAGGTGAATGATAATAAGATGGATTGACCAGACAAAAGATGAACGGTAAAGCAATGCAAGCTCACCACACAATTCCTCACAGCTTGTCTCGTTTCTCCTGTAGACAGGGTGTTTAGATCAGGAATACATTTTCTAAAATTCTCCTCCTTTCTTACTTTCTGGAAAATCCTACCAGAAAGTCTTGGCTCCCTGCAAGCCCCGGGGGGGTCTTGGGGTGCTGCTCGGGTGGACAAGTGGCTGCGCTCCCGCCTGGAGGCAGAAACCACAGCAGCAAAAAAACAGATTTCATGCAAGAGCAGGGGAGGGGGGTAGGGGGGGAGATGAACAAAAAAACTGGAAATGTGTTAGTTAACTTCGTGTGGTTGTTCGAGCCACTTCCTGACACCCGAGCGAGTCATCTGAATTTAACACATTTCTCTTTTGCATTTTGCAGCTCACCTTTAAGAGAGCACAAGGCGGAGGAGGTGGGAATATATGGACTTCAGCCCTTCCCATCAGTTTCCCCCTGTTACTTTCAAAGATTTTCTATTTAGAAAGGAAGGCTTTTTTTTTTTTCCTGCTGTTCATACATTACACATACTTCCCAGCCAAAATATCTTGCTTGTATATTTTTTTAATTTAGCCTACATTACTCAAAATTGCTCTAAGAATAATTAAAGAGAATCACTTTCCCTGCCTCTTTGATTTACCTGACTTCTTATTTATGAAGAGTGTTTTAAGAAATAGCCATTAAAAAAAAGAGAGAGATCAACAATTAAAGAAAAAAATAGCCCTATATCCTCCTTCTTGTCTGAATCTAATGAAAATGTTTAAACTGCATGGATATTTATCCTTATGAAAAACATATGAACAAAACAAAACCCCCAGTATTCTGGTGAGATTCTGTAAACAGGACAAAACGTTAACTGCGGAAATATATCATTTAAGACCTTTATTTCCTTCTAGCTCTTTCCAGGCACCAAACGAGCTTTGCATGCAGATTTCGTTTCAGCTGGGTGGAATCATTCTCATAACTGTTCTCCAAAGCCCGAGCTCTGAGGTCAGCCCCGCTCCTTCTGCAATGGGATAAATATTAACAAGTGTGACTAACCCATTCCTTGCGCCCTTCTTAAATTTTCCAGAGTGTGTCAGCAAGCATGAAAGCCAGAGATCAAAAAACGCGAGGGTTTTATTGTTGGAACCGGATGGGAAGAAGGATGCAATATCGGCAAAGTCCCAGCACCTTGGAGAAGCTGGTCTATAACACCACCAATAAAAAAAATGAGGGAATTACTGGACTGCAAGAAAATTACCTTGCCCTTCTGCTCAAAAATGAGTAAATTTTCACTTGCCCCCTACAATAACATTTCACAAATGCTGGACCAGTGCCCCAAGAGCAAACTTGGACTTTCGCTGTAGGTCCTGAAGGACCCAGAAGAAGGACAGAGGTGGCGAGGAAGGTGTGTAATACAGCTTGGTGTCTCCTGAGTAGAGGCTATGGGGCTGCGATGGCCTCGAGGGCCCATGCTCGCTCCTGTTTTTCTCTTCACAACTGCTGCTTATGAAGTTTCATGGTGTCATAGAGCATCTTCCCATGCAATGCCTCCTTCTGTGAACCAAGCTGCCTTGCACGCTGGAGTTTGTAAGAAGACCAACACAGGTCTGGTTATATGACCCAGATATTTCTAGGGGGAAAGTCTCAGTCTAACAAATCCAGTATTAAATAAAGCACCTAGAGATGCTTATTGCTATTGCAGCTTGATATCTGTGCAGCAGCAGTGACGCAGAGCTCAGTTTGGAGAAGCATTAGGATGCACAAGTCAAGCAGCTTTGCCCATACACCATCAAGGGGTGAGAAAGCTGTAGATTGCATTTCTGGTAAGCGGGGCATCGGGAAGGGAGTGAAAGAAAATAAGGAGGGCTGTAAATATAACAAGCATCTATCACATAGCTTTCCCAAACCGGACCAGTTCTGTGGACATGGGGAGAGCGAGGGGCCTCCATACACCCTGCTTGCACCAAAAGTTTGTCAGAACCAGATTATAGCCCTGAGTATATTTCTGTCCAAGGTCAGGTCTAGTCCTGATGAAGCCAAGGAAAATTCAAAGTAAACTGAAAAAAAAACCCAGAAATGATGAACAGAAGTATTTAAGCCTGAAAGAGGTTTTTATTCTTGTGATCAGCCAAAACCTGGGCTCATATGATTCAAAGCTGTTCACTTGTAATGCACAGGCCTCTTACTTTCCACAATGTGTTTAATTCTCCTACACATTCTCTCAAATGAAAGGTATGCCCCAGATTTCAGCACCTCCATTGTGTCTACTCCATTGACCCCACAAGAAATCATCTCTCTCAGTTTGTTTCCACACCTGGCTTTTTTCTCCTGCAGGATGTCAAACTGCAGAGTAGAATATACCCAAGACCATATACTTTTCTCCCTCCACCTTTTGAAGCACTTTAGCTCTAAACCCAGCAAATGGGTGTGCATTTTTGGGTCACTGGGTTTACAAATTGTAAGTGTTGAAAAAGAAAATACATGAATTGTGGTCCTCACCTACACAGCTCCTGTTCCACACCCTCATTCCATCTTGGCACAGTGATAGCCAGAGCTTCTGAAAGTGTGAAGGGAACTTGGGATGAAGAGAAAGGAGGAGGAAGAGGTAACATTTATTGACCCCTTTGTATCTCATAGCCTGTGACATCTGCCATGACTTGCCAGACTATGTGAAAACCTTCTGCAGATGCTGTAAAGCAGAGGAAGACCTGTTCAGAGGTGACACTTATGAAAACATGCCTCATGCTCAAATCCCAGGTCTAAGGCCCTTATATTTTTCTAGCCTAGGAAACATTTGTATTTGGGTTTCTTTACTCGATAGCTCCTGATCTCCTAAAAATTCCTTTGTGTAATTGCCAGATACCCAGATGAGTCCACAGAGAGTCAAGAAGGAGACACCTGCAAACCAGTGTTAAATGCTCTGCAGAGCTCACCATCTCCATTGCATGGCAGCGAGATTCTCAGCTGCAATGCAAAAGGAGTTGTGTGGGAGAGGCCGTAAGGAAAAGTCCCAGGAAACGTCTTGTAACTTGCATAATTTTTGAACTTTGCCCAGTTAAACTGTGGTTCCATTAAACTTTCCTTTGGCTGGCAAAGGAGTGGCTGAGTTATTATGGAGAACAGCCCTGAGCAATTAAAAGCGAGAGCAATGTTACAAATCTAAGATTCGGTAGACAAAAATCTCTTGCAAAAGACACAGTCCTAGGGAGTTATAGCCTACCCAAATGGGGAGAACCAAATTAAATGAAAAAACATATTGTATATTATCTTAATTTATATATGAGATTTTAGACAGTTCCAGATTTCTGGATTAAATACAATACCATGTGGCTCCATTAAGCCTCACTGGCCTTTTAGAATATTATTGAAAGAAATAATATATAACAGTTTGAAAGGTTTTTGGATGCTTGGTGGCATCATTATGCAATTTATTAATATGTGGGCAGAGTGACTAATGCCTCTGAGGATGTATTTTTAGTTTCAAAAAAATAAATATAAAAAAGAAAGCGTGCTGGGGGGACCAAGAAGGAAAACCAGCTACAAATGGGTTTCTGCTAGCAGCATGTGATGGCATGCATCATTCTGTCTGTCCCTCCATCAGCCCAGCGCTCAGAATAGAGCACTTCTCCTTTCACTTACAGCATTTCCAAAGGGGCCCAGAGGCCCCAGCAATTGCAATTTGGTAGAATTTGGGTATCTAGCTCCCTCTCTGGCATCTTCCCTCCATTTTTTAAGGCTGAAAGGGACAATTCAGATCAACTAGTTTAACGCTCAATATAAATCCCCAAGAAAATAATTTCACACATTCACTCGCTAATTGAACCTACTACTATACGTTTCACCAAAGTCATCTGGGCTGGCCTCCAGTTCTGATTTCAAGATGCAAAAGGATGACAAATCCCCTGCCCCCTTCAACAGCCTGTCCCAGCAGTCAGCCCCCTCTCCCTTCCCAAACTCTCTGTTTTGCCTGTCTTAAATTTCCAGCCATTGCATCTCGTTATGTTTTCCTCCATTAGACTATAAAGCTCTTTTGTACGCGGTATTTTTTCCTGCATTTACTGCACAGAGTCAGGTCGCTGCGTGATCTGCTTTTTTGCTAGGTTCACCAAATTGAGCTCCTTAAGCCTCTCTCCACAAGATTTCCTTTTCCAACCCTCAAATCGTCCTTGTAAAACTGAACCATGGGCTGAGAGTTTACAGCCTTTATCATGAATTCAAGTCCCTGAATCTCAGGTTAATAAAGTCTCTATTTTTTAATAAGGCTTCTGTGAAATAACTAGAAATAGTCCCACAGGATGTGTTATTTGGAGGTAACTATTTCCACATGGGCTGGAGGTACGGCTCTGCGAGCAGAGCATGGGGAGAGCGGTGGGAGGGCTCTTCCCTCCTCTCCTTACCCTTTTCTGCAGCATTTTTTAGTGCTCTCCCAAGTTGCATTTTCAAAAAACAGTATGTTTCTTGGAGGGTCTGTCCCGGTGGACATTTCCTAGACCTCTAGGAAGAAGCAGCGTGATTTCACCGCTCTGTGCACACACAGAAACCAGCTCCCGAGGAAGCTGCCTCCCCCCGGCACGAAACCTGCCCTACGCCCACCGGGGCCGGGAGCCCCATCTCTGGTGGGAGCAGAGGCACTGACAGGGTCTTGGCACGTCTCCCTCAGCAAACCACTCCTTCCCCATGCCCAAAGAGACAGCTATAAAATCTTTCAAGGCTCATCAGAGCCCCTCCTTCCTCCCAAATCAATAGGATTAAAAACAAACCCCGGGGTTTTTCTTCCCCGTCCTTTTCCAGCAGTGGTGTCCACACTTTGGAGCTGTTTCTTGCCATTATTAATTGGTTTATTTGCTGTTTGTTAAATTACAGTGGAGGTTCGCAGGGGGCTTGGGTCTAGGTCTTTGAAGAAAACACCCTGATATTGCCAAAAATTCAGCGAAATGACAAGACATGGTGAGTTCTAGACAGTCTCCCCAGGCACTGGAGCTATGGTTCACTGCTCCACAGCTTCTGGATGGGATAACACGCTGCCTTTTCATCGGTCACGTTTGATTTGTATGTGAGACTACACACGAAATGAGGGGTTTAAAAGATGTGCCAGCTCAGTTTCCATTCAGCCTGCCCTTCACGTATCCCACAGGGACAAACTTGTTGTCCCAAAATGAAACCTAAACTTTCAGAGGCAATCCCGACTGAGAAAGTATTCAAGCAAGTGAGGTCATTGCCAGCCCAACCACTTTTAAACTTTTTTCCTTGTTTGATTTGTTTGATTTTCTGGTAGTCAGCTTTGCTCCTAACGTTTGTGATCCAAATCCTTCGGGATACATCATTCACTTCATGCCACTTTCCATCACCTAAAGATGCCTACACGTCGTGAAACCTTCCTGTGACTTAAGAGCTCTGCTAATCTATCTTCACTATTTGGCTTCAAAAATACCTTTTCTTTCCCTCTCTGATGAAAGACCACTAGTTTAAAAGCAAGCGTGAATAGGTGATACAATTAGAGTAAACAACCTAATGAAGTGACCCTCCTTTCTAGCTGTGAGTTGTCCACAAAGAACATATAGAACGTACGGATTAGAGGGACCTGCCATTGGTTAGTGACTCAGCATCCTGGTACTGGTGTTATACCCAAAATGCAATGTAGGCTTGTGTAAGGAGCCCGCAAAGTCTATTTGATGAATAGGAAATTTTGCAGCCAGGTGTAAAATTTAAAGTTTCCATGTGGCAAGCACAATTGCTCTAGCATTGATAAAAATATCTGTGCTAGGCGAAGCCTAAGAGCTTGGTGGTTTGGTAGAGGTAGGCAGGAAAGGGTCGAAAATGCAAATACGCTTGCATGGAAAGCAAATAAAAATAATCTTCGAAGGGAAAGAATATTAGTGCATGTTTCCTAATGGTCACCATTCACGCTGTTCATTCTTTGCACTCCACTTGCCAAAGGCATAAGGTTTTAATTTTGTTCATGGTCAATGTAATGTTTAGAGTTTCATCTACTTGAATGATTCTTCAGGGACTGGTTGCAATAGCTACATTTTGAGTTTAAATTGCCTTTTTTTTTTTTTTTTTAAAGTACAACTGAATCTTACCAAGGAGTGAAACTGGAAAGGATAAAATTAGATTCCTGAACCTTCATCCCTTTTTAGAACCAGACACGAAAAAACTGCATCCAGTTTTGTTAAATATTTTTTCCACATCTGGTGTTCAGTCAAAACCATAAGAAAAGTGCTGGAAATCTCACAAGAAGTCTCGTACTCTTGTGATTTCCAGTCCAATTTTTGCAGCCACAGGAGATCTGTATAGTTCAGATAAGAATCTGAAGCAGAAGCCAAACCCAAACTGTGAACCTCCTGAGGCTCACCCCACCCACAACAGCTTATGTCTTTACCCATCATTTGCAGCAGATGTTCTCCCAAATTCTCCAGTGAGATAAATTCCATTAAAAGTTTCAGGAGAAAGATTATAAGATACATACAATACAAAATAAAACTGTCCAAAGCAGCTCATCATGGCCCATTAAGCTATTGTTAAAGACCTTCACGCAGCAGCGTCTATTGATTAGAGCAGTTTGCTTCTCCTTACTACTTGTTTTTCCATGCTGGGCTTTGGGGGCTTTTTGATCTAAAGGCCACTGACGTCAATGAGAGCATTTCCATTGTCTTCAGCGGGCTTCGGATCAAGCCCTTGACAGACTGGTTCTCCCATAGGTCAGTCTGCAGAGTGTGGGTTTCTGCCAGCAGATTGTCCCTAGAACATTTCACTGTAGATTTACAGTCTTTATAAAATTTTTAAATGAAGTTCTATAGTTAGATTCATATGGTATATCATAAATTACAGCAGACTCTGCAAGCTTGGGTTTGAGGGTTGGTTGGTTGGTTTTTTTTTTTTTCATTTGGCTCTCGGGGAACGTATAGTTTTTTTCCATAGGAACTTCTCTCCAAATGCTAATTTTACCTGCTTTCTGCTATCTTGCAACAGAATGTGTGCATTTTTCACAGCCAAAGCTCTCTGAGGAAGGTTGTACCTGTGGCAGCGGTGGCGATGTGAGCAAGCAGGGACCCACCATCCGTCGTCTCGATGTCAGTTGGTAGGGAAGGCTGTGGCTTTGGGCTCTCCTAGTCAGTCACTAGTCAGACTAGTGAAAAAGAAAAGCAAGCCAAAAGTTTCAGATTACTTTTCTCCCTTAAGGTGTACTTAAAGCTGAAAGCTGATTTTTGCCTACCGGAGGAGCATCTTATGTCCAACTCTGCCATCAAACCCTTGAGGGACAAACCCCTGGGCAAGGGATGATCTTCCTGCAGAGCCTTGCGCACACAAACACCAGCCTTCACTGGAACCTCAACAGTTTTGACACTTCCTTCGGTGGCCAGACAGTGTGACAGCAGGAGACAAGAGACAGCCCTCAGACACCCGAGTCCTAATTCAAATTCCCCATCGCCAGAGCCTAAATTTAAGAATTCAAGCGGCATTACCGTGCCCATCTGCAAAGTGGGAGCAATAATCCCACAATACCTTCTCAGAAATGCTGCGAGGCCATGAACTCTGTCTACACAGAGTAGTACTGTTCAGTAGTAAATGAAATCTGTTTTCACTTCCAAGGCTATGGCATAAATTACTATAGGCAGAAATCCAGCCTAGCAGGCAATGAACTGGATGGGGCCCACTCAGTTCCTTCCATCTTTAGCTTTGATTTTCATTGTTCTGTTTCATTAACAGAATTTCCATGTCTTTTTTTTCTTTTCTTTTCCCCCCTGTTGTACTTTTTCTAAGCTGTTAATTTGCCAGCGGAGAGAACGGCCTCATAATTGTATACCAGCTCCTCCAAAGCACCCACAAGAATCTGAACAGTTTTTAGCAGACTCAGCGTTTCCCTCTTTACTTCTCAGCCCTCGTATATCTAGAAAAAAAGGCTGAAGAAAGTCTGTTGCTGTGTTCCCACTGGGGGACCATAATCTGGCCACTTGTTTCCTGCTCAAAATGAGCAGATACTGTCCTTAAAATCAGCACAAGTCCTCCCAAGTCAATGGGGCTGTGGCAATTGGCGCCGCTGGTTTTAAAGGACATAAATACCACCCCAAACCAGGCATCGGCTGAGAACGTCGTGATTCACTGAATTCTCTCTTTCGTTCCTTTTTTATTTTTAAGGATGGATGTTGATTCCGCTCAGGTCACCTCTGCATGAAGGAGAATGGAGGAGATGCTGAGGAAAACTATAAGGGATAGCAATATGGTTCAGGTGACTTTTCCTACTCTCCCCTTCACCCTCCCATGCTCCCAGTCTCTAAACCCTACCAGGGACCAGCTTCGCTCTTGGCCTCTTCCCTGATCGCTGGTGTCAGAGGCTGCATTTACGCTGTGGATGAACAGACGTTTCACCACCGCTAGCTGCCCCCTCTGATTCATGATTCATTTGAAAGAAATTAACAGCAATAAATTTGATTCAAATCCTAGTTTTTTCCCCAGTAGCAGAGTTTGTGACTGTGTACGAGCGCTCCCACTGGAAAGCAAACTGGAAAGATAAAAATAGATGAGATGAATGAAAGACTACAGGATAAAGCGATGGCCACTTACCAGCCGAGCAGGATTCGCCGCTGAAGGCTGATGAAGTCTCTGCTGACTTTGGGGTTTAGCAGCAGAGAATCTGCTCCATAATTCGTGTTCAGCCAAGCTCTCTTGGAAGTAACACCTGACCATCTAATATTTCCTTAGGGCCCTGGAAGAGAGGATGTTTGATATCAACATCTGCAGGAACGGCAGTGGACGAGCTTGACTGGGGCACTGGGGTCTGTGGGGTTGGATGACCCAGGTTTTAGGGAATAGGGTGAGAAGGGTGGCGTGAAAACCAGCACCTAATGCATCCACTGCCTTACTTGCCTCCTCCCAGACATCATTAAGTCCTCACCCAGGAGGCTCCTGTGGGGAATTAGGAAAAGGTACATAGCAGGACATAATTTGCCCATATCTGAACATAGGATTTCCACTGCGGTTTGGCTTTGCCCGTCACGAAGACCCTGTTTAATCTCCACTTTCGAGATATGCTCAGGCACAGAAAGGTTAAGAAATCAGCCCGAGTCTCAGAGCCAGAAATAAAGCTCATTAGTCCCCCATCCACAGGGAGCCCTTTGCTTCTGTCTCAGCCGAACTGCCATACGACAACCGCCGTCAAAGGCATCTCAAAAGAGGAGATCAATTTTATAGCGGTTTTACTCTTTGAAAGCACAAACAGGCTCTCCATTAGGAACTATAATTTATCTGACTGTGACCACTGACTACAGGTCTATGAAATATATCTAAATGGATTGCACAGAGCCAGAAAACTAAACCCAAGTATATACGGCACACACATAACAAAGCTCTGCAAATCTGAAAATGCAGAGTATCAGCAAGTGCTCTGGTTTTCCGGACTGATTTGGGAGGTAGGTAAGGCTTAGCTGAAGGCTGCGGTTTCTAAATTGGACATGGTTACCTAAAACTATTGGAAATTTGAATTGCATGTCAGATGTCTGGAATAAATGGACTCAAGAGACGTAAGAAAAAACATGTGGCCCAGTATTTTTCTCTTTTTTAATGTCTTTTGGAAACTGTTTAGATCTCATCTGGGGCTTGTATAGTTTCTTTGTTTAGTAATTCTGAATTGAAATTCTTTATAAAGCTTTGTTAATTAAAAGGTAAAAACTTGATTGTTGCACACGGAGCCCTTCATCCTGAAAGATGCCTGTGCATTTTCCAAAAGTATACTCTACTTTCCAAAAAAAGTAAACGATCCTTTGAAAACTAGGCAGCACAGTTATTTTATTTACCTCAAATCGACCAAATTTAAACTCCAAAATGGACTGTTATGGCCTATCCCTGTTTCTAACTCTGCCAATAGCTGTTGTAGCTGAGACGTTGCACAGCAAGTGGCGAAGCTCCCCCTGAGCCCTTGGTGCCAGGCTGACTTGGGGCTGCGTATCTTTAGCAAGACCATCCAATGCAACAATGACGATTACGAGCAATAAATTTCCTGTGATTTGCAGCCATCTCTGGGGTGAACTATATCACCTGCTCCATGGCACACAGCCATATTGCCCCACTGTGCAATAAGACCGAAAGGGACACCCAAAGGGACCTTTCTATAGGCACAGTGGCCTAATCTGAACTGAGGAGGCAGAACTTGGGATGAAATGTTTCCCACCAACACATGGCCTTGGCTCTTAAAAGAGAAGAGGGAATTTTTCAGCTTTGCCACATCTTGGAGATGTTACATAGCTTCCTGTGCTCACGCTGGGGTCCCTAACCCCGTTTTCCACAGCCCAGTAAGCATTGCCAGGACCTTCATTGTTTGCTTGGTGAAATCAACCCAACCAACCAACCTACTCTTCAGCCACCAGCAGCTTCTTGCCCCACACTCTTTATTTGGTGGATCTTCCCACTTCTGCTGCTCATTGGTAAGTTCCCAGTACATGTTTTTCTACATTGTGGTTTTGTGGTTTTTTTTTTTCCTGAGCACTTCTGATGCCTGCTTAGGTGCAGCCTCCTAATCCTAAGGGCTAGAGTACAACACATGGTAGGTCAAGAGTATGGTTGAAAAAATACAGCCCGCCCCAACTGCTTGACCTAATCTTGTTCTACAGAGTCCCAGAGACTGGACTAAGAGACCCCATCTCTTTCTTTTAATCTGACAAGGATGCATGCTTAGGCCTAGAATTGCTGGAAATGGCATAAGGGCACCGAAAATGACTTTTTGCTCTATGACACCTCTTCCTTTTCAAGATTTTGCACACGATGGAAAAGGCAGAGCATCTGCGTGGGCTGTCCAGGCAAACTCTGCAGCTCCTCTCAGCAAAAACATATGGTAGTTGGTGCAGCTGAAGTTATGTTTTCTGAAACCCCTAAACTATACCAGCTCAAGTAGAGTTAATGGTGGCATATAAATGTCATTGGAAAAAATTACTGCCTTTACATTTGCTTCTTTTGCGGGTATTAAGGAATCTCCATCCAGTCTCTGCTTTTGGATATATGTGTGTATATATATATAGGTCTGTGCAGACTTGGCAGGGTTAAACTGCCGGGGGTAAGAAAGGACATAAACTCTTGGAAGGATTTTGACACCCCTCCCTTCTTTCCCACTCCCAGCACTCAGGCATGCCAAAATGTTATGGTTTCTTTTAGACCCGCATAATTAAATGAGTGATGAGGAATTTCTCACCAACATAAAACTGAATTATTTGTTGCTTAAAATAGAGCTGTACCCTCTCCAGGTCGTCAGCTGGTGTCAATCAGCCTGTTCTGGGACACCAGATTTTGCTCCTTGGGGGTAACACCAAAAGCATCAGGGCAGTGCTGTGCAACGCCGACGGGTCCAGATTGGGAAGGGACCATCATAGTGACCAAAGTAGTCTTTATAATACTCTTTTTTTTTTTTGAGAAGTTTTCATGTTCGTGCAGGAATCCTCACCCCGGGCGGGGGGAGGCGGCGGCTCAGGGATCTGTAGAGGACAGGACAGGAGTTGGGTGGGGGAATGGTGGCTACGGGGAAGCCCACGCAGTTTTTCTCCCCGTTTACCGAGACGACCTGGGTTCATACTTGCCAAATTTTGCGAGGAGCCGGTAGATTTACGAGCCCCGGGAGCGCAGGCGGCTCCAGCTGCGGAGCTGCGCGGCGGCGGAGCCGGGGTCAGCCGCGACGGGGAGCGACAGCGGCCGCTCCCCCCCCTCCTTCGCTCAGCTGCGCGGGTGAAACCAAGTGTAAAAGCGGGGGGAAAAAGCAAAAATGGAACAGAAAGGAAGAGGGGGTAGGGGGAGAATTTGGGGCTCCCCTCAGAGCTTCACTTTTAAGGGGTTGAGAAAGGCTGGTCCCTGCGCACCGCCGGGTTTGCAGGGCACCCCCCCCCGCGCAAGCTGAGGGTTTTGGAGAGGGTTGGGCAAAATAAAAGTGCATGTGGGGGGGGATAAATTCAGAGGGGGGGGGAGAAAGCAGCAGGAGAGAAATCCTGGAAGTGTTACGGAAAAGAATTTGTCCACAGGGTGTCACTCTTGACCCACATTTGGGCCAGCACCCAGCTTTGTCTGTGGCAGCAGGAAATTGGAGATTTTTTAGTCCCCCAACAAACCTTCAAAAAAGGCCGAAGTCTCCAAAAGAAAGTCGGGCTGGCACTTCTGGGTGTGCTGGCCTGGGCACCCACTTACCCGGCTGCTCCCGGCCCTGCTTACCCAACGCGGCCGCCCTCCTCGCCCCGCGTCGCACCTTGCCTTGCCCTGCCCGCGGGATGGGGTTTGCGCGGGGTTCCTTGGGCCAAATTTACAGCACACCACGGAAAAAGGGATGGATAGTGGAAGAAAACACTCTTCCCTACTGACAAACTTTTGCTCACCATTCTGCCCCAAACTTCTGCCATCGTAATCCCCCACCCCTCCTCCCCATAATGTTTCAGAAGTATTTTGGTTTACTGGGAAATTCCTGTATCATCCTGTACTGTAAGCCTGCCCCCTTCCCTCTGGGAAACCTCCTGTTTCCCAGGCACTGCCTCACGGAAGGTACTACATTACAGCTGTATGGTGAGTCCCGAACCAGGTTAAATTAAGTGCTGATAATCCTTTGCTTTCGGTAGCTGTTAACTCAGCAGAGATTGGAGGGGTTCTTCAGCTAAGGAGAAGCCCTATGAATTACCACCTTGTTTTCTGTGTCAAGCTGTAGGCTTCTGCAGTCAGGAGGGCAAAGCTGGGGGTCAAGGCAGCTCTGGGTGTATCCTGAAAGCAGGGAGAGCCCTGACCTTTTGTCTGATGCTGCGCTGAGCCTAGGCAAGGCAGGACTGCCTGCCTGCACTGCCTGTGCCAGCCGGAGGGCTAGCTGACGCATTGGGCTTCCCAGGACAGGCACTGGGGGATGCGGTCAGCCACCAGGCTCGGAGGGGCCGGCGGGTGACATGGATGCTGGGGTCAGCAGCACAGCAGCCAAGGTACAGGCTGCAACTTTTATAAAGCATCAGCAGAACATGAATTATGGCGTGTCCTCCTGGCAAGGTTCCTGGAGCAGAGGACACACCGGCAAGAATGCTATCTCCTCTTCCAGGGCTGGTTGGGACAGGATTTGTGTGTAGTGTGTACAGCACATAATTCATCAGGCTATCATTTACATAGCATGAGCTCAGCACTGCAGCACTCTCTGACATTTTGAAATATTCTGCTAGGGCCTCGGCAGCTCACTGGGAGCATCACACAAGATACATCCCAAAAGGGATGCTGTCCCCTTGCATGACTCGACCCTCTGCTTGGAGGAGGGGCTCCCGAAAAGCCTACATCCATCAATCTTACTTGTCTGCGACTCCCTCGTTTCTGCAGTGACTTCACTCTTTTGCCCCAGGACAGTGTTTTTAGGTGTGCTCGGTATAATTTTAAACACTTCTTCATTTTCTTTCAGGCCATCCTCCTTAATGTGGCTATCCCAAGCTTTTATGGAAACACCTGCAATATGTAAACGCAAACGTATAAATCTCTGTAATGTAAAAAACCAGCTTCATGAAGCCGTACAAGAATGCAGCCATGTGACTGCAAAACTTCATTTACAAGTATCTAAATATAGATCATAGCAAGCAGCAAACCCAGACTTCAATTTTAAAAGCGAGGGCATAGGGGAGAGTGCAGAGTCAGCACTTCTTAAATAAGAAGTTCTTCTTGTACTAATTCATTTACAGCAGCATCTTCCTTTGACACAGCAAATTTGCATCACCGAATCCTGATCACAGAGTCATAAAGATTTTTATGGGAGTCGGAAATAGTCTCCATGCAGGCGCTGCCGTGGAAGCGCTGCACCACCGCCGACCTCCGCACCCAGACAAGGGCACGCTGCAGTTTGCACCAAGTGAGCTGCGCAGGCTTTACTCCTCCTCTGTATGCTTTTATCACATCCCATTACGATTCGCGGGTTCCAGTTTGCCCGAGTCGCTTCCCAGCACCAGTGGCTGTGACTGCTGCCCATGGTGTAGGGAGCATGACAGGCTGCTGAGCACCATGCGAGGGGTGCACAGGGCACGCGGGCTGAGCGGTGCATACTGGATATATCCTCCATGCCACCTGCCTACACCTGCATCTCTGCTGTTTAGGATGCTGGAGATATCCCACGCACCATTGCATGTCTACTGCCATTATCCTGGCTGCCGTTAGGTATTATATTAAACTTTCTCAAATCATTCATCTGGCCTCACCGTTTCCATAGAAATACATTTTAAATTTAGGAAAAGTCAACTGTCCTTTGAAAAATCACTGAAAACACCGCAAAGAGACAGTGGCGAGTGTCCCACCCCCAGGTGGGTGTCAAACGGTGGCACGCTTCTGCAGGATTCAGCGATACTCCAGATTTTCACAAGGAGTAAACTCACATTAGGCAGCCACAACCCCACCTGCCAGGGTTTGAGCAGGGCGCAGAGTGGGGGGGGGAAAAAGGTTTTGAAAGCCAAAACTCTAATAGCCTGAAATTAGCCTTGTTCTGGGCCTACAGAAACCACTTCCTAAACCATGAGGGCTGTGCCCAGCTCACAGCTAAGACTGGATCCAGCTGCAGGGAACAGGAGATGTCTGGGGAAACGACTCCCTCCCCCTGGACATCCATCCCACTGCAGGACGAGTGGTGAGAAAGGCTTGAAATGCACCCAGCAGGGAGGCACTTTTCCAACCTGAATCCTCACCTGGGAAAGCACTCATATTTAGGAATGGGATTTAGGTCTTACAGCATCAATTGGGCCTAAGCAGATGCTCGAGTGAATCCCTAAATCTAAACCCACCAGAGAGACTGCTCTATGAATTCCTAAACATTTTCCACTGGAATAATCAGAAGATCACACTTTTTCTAAATATTGCATGAGTTGGCTAGTTGCTTGAATTTCAAATTTTGGGGCAAAGATCTACATTATTATCAACAAAATCCCAAATTATTAAAGAGTGTATCTTACTTTTTCATTCTTATTCACTGATTTCCTATTTAATAGACATAAAGAACATTAACTGGCATTTGTTTTCGGCCAAATGCTGAAACATTGCTTAGGTTTTTTTTCTTTCAGAAGAAAAATCAAGTCACAACTGTTTGTGTTTGATGGGACATACAATAGGGCACCATGATGTCCTCAGATCAGGGCATCCAGCTGAGGCTGCTGGACTTTGGCATGTTGGTGTGATCCCTAATAAACCCAGAACACAGTGCTGTGTTTTGATTACCCCCATCAGATTTTCTAATAGCAAACCCAAGATTTTCATGTGGGAAATTTAGGTTTGCACAGAAATTTCCTTTTCCTTCAATAAAAAACCCACCCAATCTGCTCTACTCTCGTGCACAACACAGAAGAGTCAGCACAGGACCAAAGAAGATCCACTGCATCCATTCTGCATTTAGTCTTTAAAAAATACTGCTGTATTAGCAGCAGTTTTCTGTGCTCATACCCAGTGTGTTAAGAGCACTTTCTGCCACGGTGTTTGGCTAAAATCCCTGCAGGACAACCAGAAACGCTTCAGCCACACAGACATGGGGCAAGCAAGAAGCAAAGATGTCATCAGATGGGAGGAGGTGACAGAGGCGTGTCAAGAACTGGCCAGAGCACCATGGCCAAAAGGCAGGGGGCAAAGCAGTGCTTCCTCCCAGCTGAGAAGGATGAGAAGAGGTTCTTATCCCTCCAAAACACCAGCAACAGAGAAAGCTGCCACTACTTCATGCTCCAAAGCATGGTTTCTCCCAGCCACCCGACACACAGCAGCAACACGTTAATTATATCTCTCTCTCACTCTCCAAGAATGACCTGGTAACTGCAAAAAACGGTAACTACATAATTATACTTTACTACTGCTTTTGTTGGACTCGCTCTGTAATTACAAAGTAGTTGCTAAGGAAAACCAACCCATTGGTTTTGCCATAAGCAATTAATGCAGGTTACCAACATGATGGTTACGCAGGGCCAATGCTAACATTGGCACCCAACCGTGTTATTCATCTGTCAGTTGTGGCTCCCCAATAATGAGTGCTCTGCCTCACATTACACATCCACAAGCACGGGAAACAAATTGCATCAAAAACCCAACCGTGCTACTGAAAGGAAAACCCAAGGAGCAGATACCCATCACACGTTACGGTTCCTTTCCCTTGATTTCTGTTTTTGGCCAGGGGGCAGAGCTGGATCTCCTCTTGCTCTGCAGGGCAGGCTTGTGGATGAGTAGCTCTGCCACCTGTGGGTCCCACATACACCTCGCTTTCCCTATCCCTTGGATGGGGTTTTCTTATGGCTGCTCCTCTCCAGCCACCACCTGACTGCAGAGCTGCTATGTTCCTGGGTGCCATAAGAGCTGGAGAAAGAGTCCACTGACAATAATAAGACCTTTTGGTATTACCTTTTAAGCAGTAGGATTCATCTGTGGCACATTTACCTTTACACCGTAGACCCCAGCCTTAATAACTCTCCATGTCATTTTTCATCACCGTACCTCAAGCCACTGCCCAAATGGCTACTGGCAGGTTTGGTGCCCCATCCAAATCCTTCTTCATCTGCATCACTTGTTGCCCATGGGGGCATCTTTTTCTCATGGGACTGTCTGCCTTGGTGATCTCTTCCACCTGACCCACCCATCTCTCATCTACAGAAAACACCAGCTGTGGTTATTTACAACATTAGAAATGATGGGGTAGCTCATGGGTCACTTGCCCCTCCTTTGTGGCACAGAAAACACAGGCAAAAAGCTCCTTGACGTTTGCATTTGTTCTGCTATTGCATGTTAAAAACACCTTCAGGAAATCATATTTAACACTGTGCTGTTTCCTCAGGATAGAAAAAGAGCAAAAAATAGTTACAATGGATTTGTGAAATCTAAACCACATTTGAAACAGGGCTAGAAACTACATCAGGAGGATCAGGCCTCTCCACTCTTTCCCAACACGTGAGGCATAGGGATTCACATCTCCTCCCACCAGGGCAATCACCACAGCAAGACGCATGGTCATGAGGCCACGAAGAGGCAGGTGAGTATAGGAGTACCGGGGCCAGTAGTGGTCCTAGGGAACTGGTTTGTTACTGGTGAGAAACAGTATTCATTCTGAACTGTATTCAGTCTGTGCCTTTTTAAAATGACAGCTGCAAGAGCCATAAGGAAACAGAATAAAACCATTGTAGTACCAGGATCCACCTGCACTAAACTGTAGTCCTGCAGGTGAACCTTAGCCAGCTCTAGCTGAAATTTCTTGGCCCCTAAAAATAAAGGCTCGTTAGTCTAAAGTAGATGCATCCACCAGACATTTAGGCTTCATATCATTAAGAGGTGCTAATGGCAGCCTGCAGGCATCCTCCACCCAAACCACTTTCATATCCAACCTTGATGCTGGTGTGACTGATGGCTCCACACTCTTGCCTGTCTTTGCCACTGATGCCAGCATTTTCACGAATGTGATAAAAAGTTTTGTGCAATTCAGTTCTGGATCATTTTATTTCAAGTCTGAAAAAAATAAATAAAAACAAAAGGGATCTTCAGACATTAAAATAACATGTTTTTTTGCTACAGCTGAGGCAGCTTCTGGACACCGCTGCCTCCTGCCATGCCACAGAGATGTCCCAGCCTCTGATCCACCAAGCAGAGGGCACCTACCCCAAAGACACCCCACAACCATTACAGTGCACCAAAGCCGTGTTCCTCTATTTCAGGTTAGATTTACAGATTTAACTGTATCCCATAATTTACCATACTTGATTCTTCAACATCCAATCTCTTCCTTATTTTCAGCATCCCCACATTTTTCATTTTCTGTCCCCATCAGATATTCATTGGATGCTGTACAAACAAGCGTAGATTTAAAGTGTCCCCGTAACATTTTACTTATTCTGTGACTTAATAATAAAAAGAGCACTGAATAGAAAGGCTAGAGTTCAATTTCTGGGCTCTACTGCCATTTGCAAGCTGCACTCTCCCACAGCTCCTCGCTTGAAATACAGCCACCCATTCAGCTTTATGCTAGCTCTGGAGCAATAAAACAGCACTTTGCCAGTGGAATTTTAAATCGTTCTACACCAATGCAGAGATCTTTAAAAAACAAATTTAGAAATGTAAAAAGTGGGGGTCGGAGTGAAACTTTCGGATTTTACCCGGTGGGTCTGCAAATTCTCCACCTTTGTAAAGAAAATCTTCATTTGCTTTCAGAAGTGAAAAGGGACATTTTTTGGATGAAGATTTTCATTTAATTTGCCTAGAGGCCCCAGAAATATAAAATTTGCTGAATGAGAATTTAAAAAAAAATAAATTAATCTACTTTAAGTGGAAATCTCCATCGTATTGATGCACTTCACAGTCCAGATTACAGCAGCGTATAACCCAAACTCTGTTCCGGGGGCCAGGTCCATGCAAGATGGCTGGGCGGCTCCGGAGAGCACTCACCATGGCCAACGGGCTTCAGGATGTGATCCTCTGCTCCACACCGAGGGGAACAACATCAGGTCTGTGCATCTCGCTGGGCGGAGGATGTTTATGATTTGAAAGGTGTCACAGTGCAATGGGGAGAGCACGGAGGGGGCATCTCCCGAGTCCCGTTGCATGTGGCTTGGCACTCCTCCGCCAGGTGCCTGGTTTTCTCCGTGCTTTCTTTGTCTGCCTTGGATTGAGACTCCCTGGAGGAGAGCCCGCTTCTGCGCAGTGCGAAGTACCGCAGAGGCCTGGCTGCACCTGGGTTTCTAGGAGCGAAATTAAGCAATTACAAATCGTTACTCTCATTTTTTGGCAATTTCATGCCAAAGTTCTGTTTTTCTTCAAAGCTAAAGGTCAATGATTAATTCAAAACTTCTATTTTCTCCAAAATTATGGGCTGGGGAAATAATGCAGAGGCAGTGAGCCCAATTCTGCCCTCCATTATACCTTTGTAAACCTGAAATAGCTCACTCCATTTGCACCAAGTCGCTGCCTTCTGATTCCTTGTGGCCTTTTCCAGAGCTGTTCCAGGGACCATGGCTGCAGCGCTGGTTTTCTATGGACCCCAGGTCCTCCCGAGGACCCGTGCATGCATTGCCCTCCCACTTGGACCAGCTGAACTGGACACCAGCACTCACAGCCCTGGAAGCATCTTCTCTGGGATTCAAAGTTGCTTGAAGTCCTTTCAATGGGACTGATAATGTATCAGATGAATCTCCCTGGGTGAAGGCGTTGCGGACACAGCTACCTGCAAGAGACCGCATACGTTTTAGCAGAGCACAGATTTTACAGTCTGTTATGGTCATTGCTGTGTTTTTATTATTAATGTGTCTTGAAAAATAAGATGTTTAGCTAAGCTTACTAATTCCTTGAAACTCAAATCATTTAAGCTGTCTAACCTTGTTCGGGATAATTATTTCTATCCATTATCCATCACGCTAAAAAATGACAGCTCTGGGACAAGGAGGCTTTTCAAGCAAATGTTTTAAGACAGTGTTTTAGGTTGCAGGCACTGGCAAATGTTAATTAAATTAGATAAACAATGACTCAGAGTAGCTGTGCTATACTGGAAAGAAAGATGGGAGGTAATGGGGGAAGGAATTTGGCAGCTCAAAGGTCAAAGCAGCTTTTTTGGAACCGAGAATCTGTCCCTTGAGCAAGTACCTTGCCTGAATTCAACAGGATGAAAAGAACTGGTGCCCTTTTACTTTTACACCTCCAGACAGCATTTGCGTGGGCTTGCTGAGTGTGTTTCTGCCAAGGCACGTGGTGCGCGCTACCTGTCCAAGGCATCCTCCAAGCTCATCGACCAGCCTTGGCCACACCATCACAGGAGAACCATTGTCCTCCATCAGCATCCCCTTCCTCGGGTAGGGCCAGTCCTGAAACTACTGATCCAGGCTGAACGTTGAATTGTCCCATTTGGTGGAAGTTGTCCACTGCACTGAATTAAGCGGTTACAAGAGCAAGGCTCCAAAAGTGACCTCCAGGTCTGGAAACGCATCTGATAATTCCTGTGCCATAGCTGTCCTTCATCTGTACAATGCAGATTAATATTACATATTAATACTTAAAACAATAGTTCTTACCATCTTGTGCAACTGTTCCTACAGTGTGCAATAACATTTTTAAAATCCAAGCACTGAGGAGATTTCCTGCTGAGGACTCATTGCACTAAAGGTCCCAAGTCAAATACCTGGTTTGGAGTTTTCCATCTACCCAAAGAGCAGAGGCTGAGGAGGAGATCTTCATTTTTGCTGTGAAAGCAAGTGACTTGCAAATGTGAAAGGGTTCCCAGGCTGACTCTCTCTCAGGTCCTGCAGGGTGGTGGGGCTCTCCCTTAGGAGAAGTTTTGGAGAGGATTTGTTTTGCTGCTGGACCTCTGGATCTTGTATAGGGAGACAGAACTCTATGAGTGCACCTCTGTAGAAGTGAGATGAAGGGAAGAGAGAAGTCACGCAGCATTCTTAAAACAACTTAAACTGTGTTAAAGGAGTATATGGGACACCTAGAGATGTTTATAAACTTCGGTTTTTCACATCTTTTAGCTCATGACAGAGGCTACGTTTGTTCCAGAGGTCCGAGGGTCCCTCACTACTGCCTTTTGTCCCCAGGTGTAGCAGGAGCTGATGGACCCTCCACTCTGCTGGCTCAATGACCATCACCTACCTGTGATGGTAGGCATGTCTGGTGCCTACAGGGAATTACCAACACCAGCTCTTGCAGTGGGTGGGGAGCAAAGGCTTCGGGAGTGAGTAACAAGCCATCAGTGAGCAAGCCAGCCAGCTACAGGTCTCCCAAATGAAACCCAGAAACTGCTCAACTATTCTAATTCCTGCACATCTCAGGTCGTGTTCCTTCAAGCGTTCAGCTGACTTGCATTTCTTTCTGGAAAGAGCGGTACTGCAGTCCCTCACGGTGCAGAGTCCCCAGTGGAGGACCTGTGGTGCCCTCACCCTTGGCATCTCTGTGATTCAGCCAAGTGTTGGATTTTATACTATGGAGATAATGATCTGTCCAAACTTTCTTCACCTGCTCTGATCATTTCAGCTCCTTGGGGACACACACCTCCATGCCACTGTCCAACTAATTAGTTGCTTCACTGGCTGCATTCTGCAATTCTTCAGTGATGGGTCCCCATCTGACATCTTATGACAACTGATTAGTAAAGTAGGCCATGAGTTTAAGAAATATGTAATTTTGGCACCACTTACAATTAACTATTTGCGTGCCCTTTTTGTTTGGTTGTTTGTTTTAAAGAAACTGTTACCCTTCAATGTAAATACCAAAGGATGAAAAAAAGTTTGTGAACTGGCAGTTTTACAAAGCAAGATGCAGTAAATCTTACGATCCCTTCAATAACAAGCCCTGAAGAGGCAATAAGGGAATATATGTCCTTACTGCAATGCTATATATTACAGAAGTCTAGATACCAAGGCAACATCCAAAATTGCTAGTCTGTCCCATAGTCTTGGGCCAGAACCATATGCAAGCTAATTAATTAATTAGAATTAAGTCAAAACAACCTGTCTTCACCCCAGGCTCCCCCTGCCAGAAAAGAAACAATAAATAAAACTTGAAGGTTTAAACACGATGAACACTCCTCTCCAGGTTAAAAGGATGTCAGCAAGCTACAGCACCACAGCAGTTAAATGTTGTTGAAGATTTGACTGCTTTTGGTCTGGGATTTGCTCTCGCTTGAGAGCTGGTCAAACCAATCTTTCCAAAACACTGACTTCTGAACTTTTGCCAGAGGTGCCTCTCTCCGGTGACCAGGCAGGCGACATGTTAAACCTGTCAGTTCAGAATAAGCAGAAAAGTCTGTGCCCGCCATGGGGAGGGCGTTTAAAGGCGCAGGGTTTCCTTCGCTGGGTGAGATGGAGGGCTTGCAGACATACCTGGAAGCCTATGAGCATTTGGGGAGAGCGGTGGGACCCCATTGCCAGTAGGCTGGTACGTATCCCAGCCCAGCTGGAGAGAGCTGCCCTGGTTTTAAAATCTGTCCTTTCTAAAAGACAGAGCTCTGCTCCTGCAGGATGATGCACAATCTGGTTTCAGGGAAGTCTGAAAGATTGAGGGGAAGAAAGAATAAAACCTAAATTGCTACCAAAAGGAAATGAGAGACAAAACCTTTCAGATTCTGTGTTCATACACAGGCCACCCTGGCTAAGGATCACAGGTAATTTCTGACCTAAGTCACTCTTGACCGCATGTTCGGCCTTCCTGATAATTTTGAGGGCACTGCAACCGCTGGCAATAGAGGTTGCGATCACATTACTGCAGTGGCCACTCCAGAGTTTTATAAGAGACAAACAGTCAACAGAAGCCACCAATGATCCCGATTTTAGCTCCCTGGTTTGCTGGAAGAGTCACAAACAACTGGCGCTCCTCATGAACCAAACAGTCCTGATGTAATACAGCGAAGGAGTGTTTCTTTGCTCCTTCAAACAGACAACAACAAAATCACCTTTAAAGAAGTCACCTCAACGTACATCAGTAAACTAATGTCCACCATGAACCTCTGATGTCTGATTAGGATAATTAGACTGCCCTAACTGGGAAGCTTAATGCTTGTTTCACTGTGACCAATGGTCTAGCCTTGCACAAACTGGACTCACACCAGACCCAGAGCTGAAATGGCTCTGCTGACACCAGTCCGAAGTTCCCTCCTATCAACGGAGAGGAAGACGATCTACTCTCATCCTTCCAGGTGTCTCTGTATTTTTACACCACCGCTTACATTGGGCACTGCCATCTCACCTGCAAGAAGCAACATGAGTCCAGAGCAAAACCTGAGTCTGTATCTTTACCCTGGGGTATCAAATTGGCCAAGACATATCTCCAGCTCTTTCAATATTTATATACACCTGAGGGTAAGTGGTCTCAGTGCTGGCAAGGCAGAGAAAACAAACATCTCTATTTTTCACCATATGCAATCATGCCAATACCAGGATGAGGTCTCAACGCTGAGTCAAAATAATCTGAGAGATACACAGCAGGTAGGTGAAGTTGAAGCCGAGTGAGATAGGAGATGTCAGTATGCAGAGGAGAGAATTTGTAAGAGTTTGCGGTTAAAGCACACATTCACGATTGAGCTCCTATTTAAAAAAATAGGAGAAGAATCCACAAGTACATTCAGCTCTCTCATAGCAGCAATTATCACTTCCAACCATCCCCAGTTGGCTGGGAGACTGCATCCCATCCTGGCAGATACTGACCTGGCCTTAGTTTTTCACACCTTGGTCACTTGGCTGTACTACAGCAAACCGATATACCTGGGCATGAAGCCTGCAACACTTAGGAAACTCCAAATAGTACAAAATGTTACAGAAAACCTCTTCAGTGATACTCACTGCCACAAATACATCACATCTATCCTCAACTGTCTACCATAGCTTCACAATTTTAATTTGGAGACACGTTCAAGTTTTTGACCCTTTTCTTTCTGATGCTCCTTGGCCTGAAGCTAGGACATCTGAAAAACTGCATGAAACTATTGGATAAAAATCATGGTCAAGGAAAAAGCTTCTCTGGTGCTGTAGAAGTCTTTACAACAGGAGTAAAGCTTGTCTATGTGGGAGACTGAACTTTTGCATGAGCATAGTATGAACTTGCTTAATCATAGATGATTGTGTGTGCTGTAAACAGGAGTCATCCCCCTCTCTCAGCCAAGAGTGCTGTAATTGCTTGATGAATATGTCATATAAAAATAAATAAATCAGAAAAGCTCCGGAGGAAGCCACTGAGCTTTCCTCCAGCACAAGTTCCGTTGCAGGTATTCCTCTTGTTGGCATTCATGGTTCATGCAGACCCTCCCCTCACTCGAAACAGATGCAGGTCAGCAAATAGAAGAGTTGCAAGCTGACGAGACAGTCAGCAAGATGAGTTCAAAGGGTGTTCCCAAACGATCTGTTTTCTGCATCTCCCATTTGTAACCAGAGTTTACTGCCAGTCAATTTTTACTTTTTTTTTTTTCAGGTGAATAACAACTAGACAACCATATTTGTTTAAACACACTCATCTTACAAAATTCAGGTCTCTCTCCTCCCAGATCTGAGGATTTTGAGCAAAGATCAGACAATCCTGTGTGTAATGTCAGGAAAACTATAGATACTAGCAAGCTGTAGGTGAATCATAAAATCCCTTTGTGTTTATACTTGAATTCTTCATTTGTCTGAATAATGCCAGCAAAAAAAGAGAAAGCTTCTTCCTAGATTTCCAATACCTGTCTGACAAAAAGAGCAGGTGAACACTTTTTTCTAATAAGTTTGGCAGACTCATAAAGAGGACTCCCTCGGAGATACCACAAAGTGCAATTTTTCAAAGAAATTTGTTTTTGTGAGCTATAAATGTATGTTTGGTCAGAGTTCTGGCAAACAACTCAAGCTAGTTTTTGTCCTATGTAAGCCTTTTACGTCATGCCCTAGAAACAACAACAGCTGTTAATTATTTATCAGCTGATGAACATTGGCCTGTTAATTGCAAAACATTATAAAATAGATTAGGCAGCAAAGCTCGATATGTATGCAAGCAGGGTTTTTTGCTTGGTTTTGTATGTGACTTGATTAAATAAGCAAGTTTAGGTCTCTGCTTAGTTTACAGGGACTACCTTCACCAGTGATTTTATCTCAGAAGCTCTAGTGGGCCCACAATCTTTAGATAAGTTTACTAAAATTTGGAAGATTTTTCAGACCTCAAGCTGTTTGAGCCTCTGTCACAACTCTAATCTGTCATGAAGATGAGCTCTCCAGGATCTCCAGCAGATCATGTTTTGAACAAAAACAATTAGAGCTTCTTCAGAAGGGGAAGCGCTAATGAGCAAGGAGAAGGCCACAAGATTCAAGAGATTGCTCTCTCCAACCTTCTTCCTGCTAAGTCTTAGCCTTTACATGACATTCATGTCATTCAGTGCTATTTGGTGGTGCATCAGAAGACCGCTGTAGATAGTTAGTGACGCATCTGCGTTACAGGTCCTGCTGGCTCCTTTCTTGGTCTGTTGACAAGAAAACCATGATTGATCCGTACCAATGAAATAAAAGTTTCCAATTTTCCTAGCACCTCCCTTGTGCCAGTGGGGTATTTTCATCCTATTAAATTGGCCCCAATGTACAACAGTCTCTTTCACATAGAAATGGTGAGGATAAAATATATACAAAAGGGTTTTTGAGAGGCTACCTGCCTCTCAAATGCAGAGCTTCCTGGTGAAGGACCTCTGAGCAGGATTACTGTGCCGTGCTCCACCACGCAAGGCATTTTGATATGTGTGAGCATGGATGGCCTGTTACCAGCATTGAAATAATCTGCTCCCATTGCCCATGTTTATCTGCTTGCCCATTATCCATCACATTGGCCCTGTTCTCTAACATCATCGATTTGGGGGCTGACCAGGAGGATCTTGTTCTTACACTCTGATCTCTGATGCATGGTCTCCTTCACTTTTTAAGACAGAAGATGATTTTTCATGGCAAACTCGGACATCCCAAGAGGCTGGGCTCATCGACTGAGACACAGTAAGGTGGATCTTAAACCGGTGCACATTTGAGTAGGTTGATTGAGTTAAATGGAGCCTAGCTGATTCACACCAGCTGAGAAGAGCACTAGAGGAAGGGATTTGAGAGGATTTAGGATTTGCTGTCCCAACTGCCAACCCCTTTCAAGTTTGGTTCACAGACCTGCAAAGCAGAGAACAGACTCGCAGTATGTGCACGCAGATCAAAAACAGTCCCAAAGGTGGTGGGACGCTTCCATCAGGATTTTGTCTTATTTGCTGGACTCATTGTGCTAGTTACAAATCACTGCATATTCCAGCGGTCAAACAGCTGGAAAGGGCATGAGACCACGGGGTCTGGACCAGGTTCCTGCAGTTTCTACCTGCAGCACTTGCCGGAGCAGCTTCTCTCACTTCCATTGCATTTTGGTACTGCAACCCTTTGGGTCAGCAAACTCCAAAGAAAAACTTTTAAGCTTTTCAGAAAGTCATACCAAGTCATCCCCATCCCCAAAGGAAACCAGAAAAACCCACAAGAGATGCATGCAAGCTTGGTTTTAAGAAACAGGGAAGGATGGGAACAGTGTTCTTGTCGCTTTTTACTCTAAATAGCATCAGGAAGTCCTACAGTCCCTGAATTAAAAAGGAAATAAATTTTCAGTGCAGGTTGTGGGACCAATAGTTTATACACTAAATCAATACGCACATTTAACAGTTTGAAAATGAAACAGCCCTGCACTGCACAGCCAGCCACACAGGAAATAAACAAAACCCTTGGAGCGCACCTCCTGGAAGGTTTCGGCTCCAATTCAGACCAACATTTGAGCGTACGATGAAGGTGTGACTGCAGGGAGGCTGATGGTCCTCCAGCTGGGACCCAAGGGCTGGGTAAGAGGGGCCAAGCCCAGCCCTCTCACCACGAAGCCAAGGTCAGCCTTGCCTGAACGAAGGTTGCTGGAAGGGGGCCATAATTCGCAAAATCATTTAAATGGTTAAATGGGCTACACATGTGGCATAGTGCTCCTGGAGTGACGAATTTAGAGTACTGTATTCTGTTTAAATAATAAATTTTTTATTTTTTTTTTTTTTTTTTTTTTTTTTTTTTTTTTTTTTTTACAGGGCTTGTACAGCCTGTAAAGTGTCTTCAAGTACAGAAAATCCCCAATTGCTCTACATCTACAATCACCCTGACCACTGGGCTTTGGCCATCTAAATCAGAGCAGAACCGGGACAAAAATGAAAGCGTATTTATAAAAATATCCACCATGTGAGATACCCCTAAACTCCTTCCTAACAGCATCTGATCTAAGAGGGGCTTGGACTCCAGTTTTCATAGGTACTGCTTAGATCTCTGAATGCTCCTCATGTTCTTAATCACGTCTGCTCCAGAGATGAGGCTATGAATAATTAACTATGCCTCCAACATTACAGTCATAGATTATGGTGGTGGTGACTTGTGGACTGCCATGCGCAGCATAAACCATTTAGGAAACTCTGTTATCCACTTTCCCTTTATATTTGTCTTGCAATCACTTACCGCTTAAAAGGGTAAATCTTTCATAGCTTTAATTAAAGCATTTAAAATAATTTACACTGAAATTGTATGTGCTTGGGTCTGTCAAAATTGATGCTTTAATAACATGTCATCCCTTTTTTCGATTGCCCTGAAATCTGTTAAAATTACCACTAATCTAATTGGGAACAAAGTTGTCAAATGCATGCAGCTCTGACAGTTTGTCTTTCTGCAAACTGCCGACAGATTGCAAGTTACGCATGTGTTGAGCAGATGGGTAAGTTAAAAGGAACACAAAAAAAAGCAATTTATTAAATCACCTGGAACCAGCAGCTCCATTCCAAAAATAGTGAGAATGAAATATAGCAAGAGCTAGGAGAGTTGGCACTGGAATATGCCAGAAGGTACCAGTTACAAAACAAGATAAACATTTTGAGAAGCCTCAGCTGTGTTGCAGAATAATGAGGCGTTATTTAACCCGATATAGATTACCAGCAGAAATTAATTTAGGGTGCAGGATTTTGTGAGAGTGTGTGAGTGTGTGTGTGTGTGAGTGTGTGGGTTTTTTTTTTTTTTTTGAGGATCTTTTTTTTAATCCCTATGTTTTAACTCCTTCATGCCTGAAAGACAAGTCCCCCATCTCTCTCCCTCAACTCCAGCCCTTCCGCGCAGAGCTGCTTGGACCCGCTTTACATCCTCACGGTGGAGGCAGGGAGCGGTGCCCTCTCCTTCAGCTTCCTCCTACACCTTCCCTTTCACGGGCATCTCCCTCATGTTTGAGAGAGGCCAAGGTTGCAGGTTCCTCAGAGACAACTTGGTCACTGATGTTCTTGGGCTAGGCAGACCCATACCTGTCCATAAATACCTTTTTTGGAAGGAAATGGGAAGAGGAGGGAGGCAGAGGTGACACCCTGCAGGGACAACTGAAGCATCTGCTCTAGTTCTGCTCTTTGCAATCCCATCCTTGGACCTCAAGCTCACTCCCCATCAGCCCCACTGCTGTTCTTCTGCGTTCTGCCCATCCTCCATGTCCCCCATCTCTCTGTCCCCCACAAGTGGCAAGAAACAGAGATGAGCTCTGCGGCCATCGCATGGGTCCAGTCCTTCCTGCACATGTCCATCTGCCCCGGGGACATGTACTCGGCTGTGTTTATACAGCGCTTAGGAAAAAAACAGGCTTCATTCTTGGTTGCTCCATAAGCACTACTCTGTTCAGCAGCATTTATTATTAAAGAGCAAGACCAAGATTAAAAACCAGTGCACTAGATAAGCATGATTCACCCGCTGAGGCCACCACAGAGGACACCAGGATGAAGATGCTCATGTGCTTCCCTTGGTTCAGTGCCAGCTCGGAGGGAGGGATGAAGGCATGCGGCTTGACTGATTCACGTTCATTTTTGGAGGAAGCCCTGAAGTGCCTGCTCTTCACAGACAGCGGTTAGGGGTGTTGTGGGCAGGGAGCAACTGCTGTGCCTTGTGGCCCTCTGATCTCATGCATAGTTTTGCCAAAAGACCTGCACCAAATCCTACCCACAGCAGCCAGGTGGGCACAAGTGAGGGAGGACAAATATGTCCTGAGATACCACATCACCTTGAATCAATGGGATACTCCCTGGTCCCATGAAAAAAAAGAGATGAGATCTCACGACCACAAAGTACATTAGGAAAGAGACCCTCTCAGCAATTTTATGAACTAACTTTATAAGCCACAGTTTAAATGGCTACGGCATCATGTCAGCAAATGGAGATACGCTGATTTAAACCAGCTGACAATCTTTGGCCCATAATGCAAGGTAATAGGTACCCCTTCCCAGCGAGCAGGGAGCTGGTGCCATTTCATACATGTGTTCAGGGAGGAGAAAAGGTCATAAAAAGGATTGCAAATGGGAGGTTACAAGCAGAATTGCTTCTCCCTTCCTTTTTTTTTTTTTTTCTTTTAACTAAGGAATAAGCATTTTGACCCCTTCTTTCCCATAGAAAACTTGAGGAAGAAAGTGTGCCTAATTTTCTACAGTTTAAGGATGTCTTTACATACTGGCGTAAAGACGGATGAGCCACTCTCCTGCAAAAGTGATGGCATTCCTTCTGTAAAATTTAGATTTATAAGTCTCAATGAACAAGAAAGATGAAAATCTAGCCCCAGGTAACATTACTGCACTCAGAGTGCCATCAGGCAAAGTATGATCCTTAATGCAAGATTAAAAGGATATAACGTAAACCAGCTAAGAAGCAGGGTGGGCCTGATTGTGAAATTGTCTCCAAGTAGTTTGAATTGTGAATAACCCTACGAAAGCCAACGGGAAAAAATAAAAATCAAAGCAAAGTGAAAACATTTCAAGTATTTCAAGCGAGGTTGGGTCAGCCCCTGCATTCCTGAGCTCCCGTGCAGAGCAGGGATGGAGGCAGAAGGTGCTATTAAACAACATTTATGCCTCCACGTCCAAAAGCCAGAGCTTTTCTGATCTCTGCTTGGCTGCCTCCTCGCAGCTGGGCTGTAGCAACCAGCGTAGGGAAACCACATCCCTCCTCTCTGCCTCATCCCGGGGTCCTTCCCCAAAGCTCCTTCTCTCTCCGATCCCCACCTCCTTGCACAGCGTGGGGGGCCACAGCTGCTGGCCCACACTTTTTCCTTTCGCCGCAATTTAAGTGAACACCTCCCCCCTCTCATATTCAAGCGGGTCATCATTTAGAGTCCGTGATTTATTTAATGGTGGTTTTAACCCCACTTAGAAAAAGGCTGCTTTCATGATTTATTGATTCCTTCTTCCCCTTGTTAATTTGACTCATTTCTTAGGAAATTATTCATAGTTAATCATGGTAAGAATAAAATTAGTTATAGTGCCCACTTTGCTGCAAAGGGAGCGTAAATAACTGTTAAAGCAAATCGGGAAGAAAAACATGTTAAAGCAAAAAAAAATAAAAAAAAAGGCAAAAAGCACAAGCCAGAAGAATATATATAAAATGATGATAATCAGAAGGGGGCAGTAAATTAAGCCTCTGCACTGTTACTGGTTAGAGGAAGGCACAAATTTACATTCCACGGGAGCACGGCTTTTACAGCAGGCTCTCCTCAATTGAATTTGCCATATCTTCTGGGAAACGCACCATTTGGAAGATAAAATCTCCCACCACTCCACCACCACTGCCACCATTCAGAAGATTAAAAAACCCCGCCAACTCTGTTGTGTGCCTTTTGTGCCCACTAGAGGAATGTAAAACCATTATATTTAAGTATCATAATGGCCAACATATGCTTTTTCTTAGAAATGACACCACCATCTGGATTAAGTTCTCCTGATCATTTCAGACAATGTTACGATTATTATTTTTTTTTCCCCTTCAGGAGAACGAACTGCCCAGAAAGCAACAACAGCCGCAGATAGGGAATTTTTGCTTTTCCTTTTCCACCACTGTCAACCTTGAGAAACACGGTAAACTCTTTATACGTACCTAAATCATTTGAATTCGTTTGCTAATTGATGAGGAAAGCCTACACAGGTACACCCCAATATTAAGCCTGTGAGATGCCTATTGCCTTTGGCCGTACAACTTCACTATTACAGTTAATAAAGTATGTAATCGCCATAATGATAAAATTACATCATGTTACTGTTTGCAGCAGTCTCTTCCCCACAACCATATCAGTCGTTAAATATTGCACCGACTGGTACAGGGATAAAAAGGCTTAACCCTTCGCTGGCAGAGCGCTTTCCAGCACGTTGGTGTGCAAAGGGGAGGTCTTCTCACCTGAGTGACTCCTTACCGGCCCCATGGCTATTGTCATGGACGTCGGAGACCTTCTGGGCCACCACATCCAACTGGCGGTAACTGGAAATGGGCACGCCGGGATAATTGATGTGCTCAATCTGACCATGCACAGGTGGCAGGGAGACGGCGTACAGCAGCTTCTCGGGTTTGCTAGTGCCATCTGTTGCCACAGGAACATCTGTCGTCAAGGTCACCCTGTCACCCTCTGTTAAAGTTACAGGTTTGGCGAGTAGAACAATGTCACCTAAAAAAATGAAATGAGTAAAAGGGGAAACCAACGGGAGAGAAATTAAAAAGGGGAATATTCCTTATTACATCCCAGACCAGAAGGAGAGAACAGGATAAAAGTCAGCCCTTCAGTTCAGGGGAAGGGGAAGAATTTTGTCAAAATAGCTTGGGCAAATATTTTTGCTTGAGGTTTTAGAGGCAGACAGGACATTTACAACAGAAAAAGCTGCAGAGCTATCTCATTTGTTTTCCAATATGCCCCACGGTGAGTCTCACTTCAAGGCCGATGCTAAGTGGAATCACAACATTTTTACTTAATCTCAGCCCGGGTGAGTTTATAGAGGAGCACGTGTATTTATCTCACTGCATGATTTGTCCAAAATATTGAAGCCAGCTTTGATTTTCTGTTTGGGGACAGTGAATGACCCAGTTGTTTAGAAAGAACAATTACGTTAATAGATCCAAACGAGCCAATGGACAGAACGCGTTAATGAACTAAGCATTAAGCACAAATGCTGTGTTTTAAGCCGATAGTGATGCTGTAACCTCAGCAACAGAGGTTCTGGCTCCATTAGATTTATTTATCAAGTGCTCCACCGTACCGCCCCAGGGTAGGGCAATTTTCACATTTACAAAGGAGTAGCCCCAGAAAATTGAGGCTGCTGGAAAACTGAGCAACTGGTCTTCTCAGAAGAGGAGTAGCGATAATTTACCTAGTCATATCCGCTTTACCCTTTCTATCATAACCCTCCTTGTTTTTAAAAACATATCTCAATCAGGGTGGCAGCCCAACGGTTGACCTGCCAAAGGCAGAAGCAGAGACAAGCTTTTATCTGAGGATGCTGCAAAAGCAAGAGGATAACGTCAATCAGCTTCCATTGCTGTCAGTCAACCTGCTGATGACAATATACAATAGTGGCATGTCTAGCCCGGACTCCGCAGGAGTTTTTTTTCTGTTTCTTGCCTTCTTATTATGTCGCCAACTGAGTTTCAGAAACAACAGGTTCCTATTAAATGGAGAAGGCTGCCAGCAACATCTGAGAATAGCGGTTGTCAGGGCTTGGGGGTTTAAAAAATTTATTTCCACAACAAAATCTGCACCAATTTCCATGCTTTCCAGCCCATTTGATGGCTCACCTTTACTATTAACCCTTTTAACACCACTTTTCCACTGCAGCTAGCGTGGCAAACAAAAACTGTGAATGGGACCTGATGCATTCAAGAAGTGACTATTGTCTGAGGAAATTAGTCTAAGGAAATCGCAGTCATTCAAAATATAAATACAATTAGTTAGCTTGCCTTTATGTAGCAAAAATTTTCATTGTGTTTGAGAAAAATCATCAAAAAGGGAAATAATCAGCCCCTTCCCCAGTGCAATGAACATTATCAAAACTCACTGGTCTTGGAGCATCAGACAAATAATTTGTTGCATCTTTGAAGGAGACTAAATTTGTATGAGATGTCACTGAGCAGAGCCTGCTTTTCAGACTGTTTCCAAAAGTGATCTGACATCAAGGAGGAGCGCAGAGGAGAGAGGACCTAAAAAGGCAAAGGATGGGACAACGCTGTGGGAAGCAGCCAGGGATGCAGGACACCAACCTGCTGTACACTTTGCTCAAGGGTTACAGAGGTCCACAGTCAAGCCCAAGATGATAAAGTAGATGCAGTCCTCATGTTGACTCATTTTCTTTACAAGAAATCCAAGCAAATAAGAAAAAATAAGGAGGCAACGGCAAAACAGGCAAGTGCAGTTAACCCAACTTCATTTTTGCCCATGTGGAAAAAAGGGCCAGGTTTCCCATAGCAGCTTGGAAATATCTTTTGATATTCCAATTTTTTAAGATGTTCAGCAAGGAACAGCGATGGCTTTCTGTTACTGTCTGCCACCATGCTGAGTTGCCCCATTAACGACATCGGTAAACAGGAGTCTGCTCAACTTAAAAACACCAAAAGACTTTCAAGAATCAGAGCCCGACCTTTGCTAACTCCATCAGGTTTGCTCTAGAGAGATGCAATGATGGGAAATTGCCCCAAAAGCCATGACATGGAGAAGACCCTCCTGATTACTCCTTTGAGCAGCAGGTTACTCACTCCCATTGCTTAACGCTGGGGGAAAAATCAGGCTCCTTATGTCCCTAATTATGAGCCTAAGGATGAAGCTTTCAAGCCCATATTTAAGCCACACCAGTACACTGCTGAACTGGGATGTCAGTCATCGACCAATATGGTCTGGTTACCATGAAGCAGGTATTGTTTAAAATAACTTACCTAAAAGGTCTCCAACTTTATACCAAAAATCAAAATAATAAATAAATACATATCTGGTCTATAAATAATAAATATATAAATAAATACATATATATAAATAAAAATAATAAATAAATACACATTCTGGGTAGCTTGATTCGCTACTTTTCTTATTTGTTTCTTTTTTTCAGCCTGATACCCATCATGGTCAGGGTATGCACCGCTAAGCGTATGTGACGTACGACAAGACACGTACATCTGAAGTTGTTCATCTAGCAGCAATGTTTGGCCTTAATATGTTCATTTTTTTTAGAATCTAGAAAAAAACCAAAACAACAAACAACAACACTTTTCAGATTTAAAGGAAAAAACAGACTCCAACTGCTAGGATGGGTGAAGCCCTGCGACCGGCTGCGCCTCGGCAGCTCGAGCGGTCGCCAGCATCCCCCGCGCGCTCCTCGGGGCCATGCCGGCTCCCTGCCTGGCGAGGCTGGCGAAGCCCCTTGGATTCTTGGATTCACTCGCTTAAATGTCGTGGGCTTGAAAGTTTGACTTGAAATATAACATTAGTGGGCTTGTGGTAAAAGCAGCAGAGAGGATAGGATGACAGGCGGGGCAGAGGGGACTGATTGAAAGCAGGTCTGGAGGAGGAAGATGGGAGGAGGAGAAAGAGGAAAACATGACTGAGTAAGTAAATGCAACATTATTATACATATTGGAAAAGAGCACCCATATATAGAGCACCCACCTGTGCTCACTTCTTTTTAACATTGGAGTTTTTTTAATATATAACAAGAGATAGGCTTTAAAATTGAGCGACCAAAACAAGGCACAGTGTGGCACGAGCTGCTCCCCCAGAGGTGGCCGTGGGAGGAGGAGTATGGGACAGATGTTCTCCATGGTGTGTAACACCACTGGGAGGTACTGGGGTCATACGGGAAGGATGGTAGAGGAGGGGATGGAGGGGTAGGAGCCCATATAGGCTTCAAGGTGGGCTTGGTTTCTGGCTGCAGGGGGGATTTTGTATTTATTTCCAGATACACACATGCAGAGAGAATAAAATATAATGGAGACCAATGTTTCACCTCATTTGGCCTCGAGGATCCTCATCATGTTCGTTTGACTCCTGCACAGAGTACAGCCTTCTTCCCTTAACTGGTAAAATACATCCTTGAGCAAAAAAAGCATTCCCCCTTGTAAGGGGAAGGAAGTGCCCAGGAAAGTAAATTAAAAATTACGGGACATTATTGACCATATGATGCTGCTTTAGGGAGGCTGGTGAACTGCTCCCTCTCTCCACACGTCCACACACCTTCACACCATCCCGACTCCATACGGCTTTGCCTAGTTTTTTAGTACATTTTTACTTGATTGTACATATTATTGTCTCATTAACTGCAAAGCTTTCCAGGGCACTGAAAAGGATAGAGCATTAAAATACACTGAAAAGTCCTGGAGCTCAATTAACACACACCAGGGGGTTCAGGGGGAGGGGAAGGGGGGGGGAGTTCAGCTCCAATTATAAAAGGCAAACTTATCTTCTTTTTTATTTTTTTTTTTTGTAATATCAGCTAATTAGACTTTGACAACCAATTAGCAGATTTTTAGCTTTGCTGAGAATCAAGTTAGCGCTGAGAAAGGAGGAGGCAAGGAAACCAAACACGCAAAATGCTCCTCTTCTACCACAAACAGGCTGTCCTTAAAAAAAAATAAAATATCCACAGGGCCAGATCCTGCTCCGGGATTTATAGCCCTTTCAGCTGGCTGCCACGCCGGTTACTCGCAGGTGTAAATTGAGCGTAGGACTTGGCCTGCAAACTTAAGCTCACCATAACTCATGCAAACCTGCGGCGGCAAAGCGCTCTCCAGCCTCCTTGCAAGGTTACGTTTTAACTTTTAATAACCTTTTTTTGCTTTTTTTTTTTTTCTTTTCCCTCCCAACCATGAAGTACCCAGATGATTATTTAGGATTAATGGATTATCAAAAGTGCCAGTTGGCACACTCCTAGCAAAGAGAAAAAAAAAAAGGGGGGGGAAAAAGTGTAACAAATGCAGCTGTTTACTAATAAATAAAGCCTCAGCTGTAACAGAAATAAATTAGATGCATTTAATTGGTCGATTGCAAACCTCCTCTCTTTATTACAATGCTGCTTCTTGTTATTTTATGATGTCAGGGTAGATGGCAGACTGACAGAGTGTTTATGAATCACAGTTTGCAGATGGCACTCCTGGTTTTTCGGCAGTTATGAGCACAAGTAGCATGAGGACTCAATAGAGGGTTTTTGCCAGGGAGGACCCCCTGAGAATTAGCCGCCTTCATTTCTCTGGTGCCAATCTCCCCCTGACAGGAGCACTATTTCACAAAACCTACATTCAATAAATTACACCCGCCTGGCAAGAACTTGGAAATATTTAACACTCGGAGGACACCAGCGTCTCAATTTGATTTCTATTCATTTCCAGAGGACGCCAGGCGTTACTTGGAACAGCCCTCGTTTGTGTGCATGCGCATGTGTTTTCACCCCCAGCCCCCCCCCCCCCCCCCCCCCCCAGCTAAAAAAAAAATAAAAATATAATGGTCTCTGCAGCCAGGAATATCTCGCCCTGCCTTCAAAATGACTTCAAGTCTCCCGAGGACAGTTTACGGTCTCCTGCCCTGGTCCTCCCGAGTTGCCCTGCCTAATGACAGCTTTGTAATCCAGTTGGGAAATAATCTCACATGGCTGCACTCGGAGCTCGTGAGCTGTAAAACTTCTGGATTGAACTCCTTCGCCTGGTCACTTCAGCGAGCTACAAGCAAATGCAATGAGGGATGTGGTCATAATTGTCAACAGATTTGTAAATTTGTGTCATTAGTTATGCGCATAATGGATTTTATTCTAATGAGCTTGTTCATAAGAATGCCAGGAGGACTTGGCCCCTTTGGAGGAAATAAACTACAAACTTTGCCCATGCATTTTAAAACACATCAGTGCCACATAAAAGAGGGGAAAAAAATGTTTCCTCTCCTTTCAGTACACTGCAGTTTTCACTTAGGTGAACATGATGCAGTAGGCTACGGCTCCTTTTACTGCTGTAAACTCGTTCCCTACCTGTGCTGGGATTTCTCATGTATACATAGACATTTTCAGGTGGGGACGTGTTTTTTCCATCCATTGAGTAAAACTGGAAACGATCATGACTCTTTGCGGTCAAGGTATTGGTGTGGAAATACCAAAGGCAGCCCTTGTCCATACCCTCCCTGCTGGGATTTATTCCAGGACACAACGCTGTCAAACCTGCCACAGCCTGAAAACCAGATCGCTCCCCCCTCCAAATCCAGCTAGAAACCCTGTGGTGCTCCAGGGGTCAGTCAACAGGACCCAGTTCATGTGGAAGAACAATAAAACTAGTTATTATTAAATCAGGTTTTTATTATATCTATTACTATTAAATGTATTCTTATTAAATCTAGTTATAGCATTAGATTTGTTCTCCAGAGACAAAGAATGAGGCTTCTAAGTTTGCTCTTTGGGGAAATCTACTCCTGCTTTTCTTAGAAACAACCTGGATATTTTTATTGAATGCATGAGCTGAGCGAAGAAGCAGACAAGCCCATGGAAACCTACTGGCACCTTTGCCAAAATGATGTTCTCCGCGTGCCCAGCGGAGCCCTCCTCCCCTGCTCTCCCTCCTCTCTCTCTCTCTCTGATCCTGCTTTTCAGCCAACCACATATAAAAATCTTCGGCATGTGCCAAGTACTACAGATGGGTCCATTGTAGCACACCCTAATGTTCATAGCTGACACCCAGGTGTTACAGTTTGTACTTGCTCGCTAGCCAGACGGTGGCTGTATGCCAAGGGGAAGGCACAAAGCACTCAGATACCATGCTGAAAAGCTATATAAGAGAGACTTTAAGACACAGAAGAGCAGGTAAGAGGCTATGCAAAAGCAAGAGGAGGCCCGTCCACCAGCAACCACCTCCCCCTGCCGCCCATCCAGCCTCCCGTCCCGTCCCCATAACGCTCTGATTTATTATCGGACTACATCCGAGCACCTCCATTCCCCTGACCTTACCCACAATCAGACCGGCTCATTTCAAACCTACTGCTGATCTGCGAGTTATTTCAGGTCTGGCAGGCAGTAAAGCCACTTACTGAAAAGACACAGCCAGAGGGGGAATGGGCTGCCCGTTTCCAATGTGCTCATCACGCCCAGGCTACGGGTACTGCCTGCACGATGTCTGAGCAAGTAAGGAGCAGAACTCCTGAAATCACACCAACTCACTATTGACATGCATTCAAGTGGCCCTGAGAGCATTTAAGAGCCCTTCCTATTTCAGTAGCTGGAAAGGGTTAACACCACTATCCTATTTTCTCTTCCATTTTCCCCTCCCAGGAGCCTACTCCCCCTTCCAGCCTAATTTCCTTCAGTTTAATTAATTTTCAGTAATCACAAGTCTAGACACCACAAGCATCAGCTTCACACCCCAGGTGACACGGCAACATTCGTAGCGGACGGGCAAAGGGACGCGGTGTGGTTTCACGCACCAGCCCCCAGCACAGAGGTAGAGCTGCCCACGTCTGGGCTGAACCCTTTTTGGAGAACAAACAGTTTTTTGGAGAACAAATGCTTTTAAGGATTCAGGTGCAGGGAGCTTTTCGACCATCTGGCTGGCGGGGGCTTCCCAGCTGTCTGCAGCGGGTGCGTTCGGAGCAGCACGTACGAGCAGGGTCCAACGCTTCGGAGACGTGCCAAACCTGCGGCACATGTGGAGAGCAACTGTGCAGCACCAGCTCACTCCAGAAAGCCTTGGATCGGCGGTGCGTGAGCTATAAAGCCATGCACCATACGTATGCTGTGTCCCATGCAGAATTTCTACAGGGTTGGCAGCCCTTGCTGACATTATCAGAGGTGCTGGTCCCATACGCGGCTGCTACAGGGCCCCATACCTCGCTACTCTGGGTAAATCCAGAATTTCTCACTTAGTTAAAATTTCAGAAAGGAAAATGAGAAAAGGGCAAGAGCAGCTCTGATGGCCCTACGCAAGTCGCCCTTTATTGCCCAATTTTATTTGCCACCAATAGCAAGGTTAAGAAAAATTACGAGGTATCAGGAAGGCAAGTCAGAAAATTGTAGTGATCTCTTGGAAATACATAGAGGGGGATCACTTGAGACATACACAAGGAGAGTACCCCGAGGAGAACAGGAGCTCGGTGTCACTAGAGCACAAGTGGGCAGGATGTCACTTAGTGAATTAAAACCTGCACCTTTTCCAACCCAGAACCACTTAGAACCCACCAGGCTGAAGCACCTTCTAGGGCTGCCACCATATCTGTTGTTTTTTTGGATATGCGGTTCCGTGCATTAATATTGATTATTTCACATCCTGACGCTAGCTGTCGCTGATGGCTCTTGCGCTATTCCCTGCTCATTAGCACTGATGAGCTGCGGAAAAGCTCGGTGGTGTTTGAAGAACTTGCACATATTTGGGATGAATATCCCACAGCACACGAGAATCAATTGGGGATCCAAAGAGAGAGCTAACAGCCACCAGCCCTGGTAGCTGCTGCTTACACAGAGGCTCCAGACCAATTTTTACCCCTATAAAAAGCACATATCTTAAAACACATAAAATTGGACCAACTGATAGCCAGCCAACTTTCGGTATAATCTCTCTTTCAGTCTAACTCCCGTACAGAAAGAAAAAGAATACTAATGAAGGCGCTTGACAGAAAGGACAGTTAGTTCATGCATGCATTAGTGAACAGTTATGGTGTGTGAAAAAAAAGCCTTCCTCTCCTTTGGTTGCAGAATATCACTGCTAAAATATTTCCCCACCCCTCACCCCAGTCTGTGATTTAGTACCGGTATTTTACTCAGCACAGTCCGCAGGGGTCTCTTCCCACCCCATTTCCACGTGCTTACACCTTCGCTAGGACCAAGCAGGATGAAAAGCCAACCAGCCATCGCCTACAGGGCTTGGCTCTCCGTGTAAAGCCCGGTCCTTATTACAGATTATTGCTCACGAACGTGTTGGCTTACGGCGGGGAAGCGGTCTGCTGCATCCCCAGCCCTCACAGCTCGTATTTAACTCCCACACAACCTGCGTATTCAGGTCGGTAGCACAAAGCCTCCCTTAGAGGACCGCTTCCTTCCTCTTCCGAAATGAATGACTCCACAGATCTCTTGGTTGGGCACTTACATTGCTACGGTGAGAAAGTAAATATTGAGCGCTGGAAATATGTCACCCTGTTTGTGAAGATTGAGAATAATATGATGGGCTTCATCGAGCTGGGATCTGCAGCATCCGAGGTGCTTGCAGTACTGTATCGTGGCCCAGGATGAGTAACGCCGTCCTCAACCACCCCATAATATTTTCCAGTTTCTGATTATTATGTTGTATTTACCGAAACAAGGCTACTTGACTCCTGAAAGGTTTTGTGTGTGTGTTCCCGGCAAGCAAAGCAAAACAAAATAAATTAAATCCATAGGACAGAGCACATTAAAGTCTATTTGGGTGTTACGAGCTAGATTTCCTAATGCACTCAGGGTGCCCCAAAAAAATGGAAGTTCACTTTTAGAGTTGCCTTCCTCCCCTTTCGTGCTCTCCCCCCTCCCCTTCCCTTCAGTAGATTATGTGAGACTCATTACTTTTTATAGCCCTGAACAAAAAACATAATCTTGCCTTTTCTTACTAATATTAGGCAATGACATAATGCCATTTGCAGAGGTGTCGCGCAAAGAGGCTGACTTTTACTGGCTTCTGATGGCAAGGCTCTCCACTTTATATTCTGTTTTATGTAAGCCTCCTCAGAATTTATTGACCTCAAAGGATTTCTCGAGTTGCTTAATTATAAAAGGAAGAAGACAGCACAGTGGCTTAGCGAACCAATATAAAAGTCAGCTAAGATGTGTCATTATGGAGAGGGATGGTGGAGGGAGACGTGTAGAGCAAGAAGTAGTTTCTAGGGTCTGAGCTCAAGAGGCAAAGTTTTTCCTCTGAGTTATTCCCTGGCAGGGCTGGGATGCTGCAGGGCAATGTTGGAGGAGGGGTTCTAGCTTGCCCTGCTGTGTTACGTCAGTGTGTTGTGTTAGCTCCAGGTGGGACAGGGGTGGAGGCTATGGGCATCTCTGAAGCAGAGGTAAGGAGGAACTGCGAAAGAAATCCTCCAGGGGACCTACCAGAGCCACCTAAACCCAGGAGAAAGTTTCAAATAAATCCTGGTGTTTGGTCTTGCTACTTACCCTATCAACCAAGTCAAGTCATGAACTAAACCATTCCCAGAACAAGTCTGCTGCTGCAGGAGCTGGCTGGGGATTTCACTTGCCCCCAGGAAAAGGGAGAAATAAAAGCCCTAAAGTCATCACTACCTTCAGCTGCACACCTGGGCACACGGCGACAGTTTGGTCAAGCTCATCCCCCAGAGCATCGCTGGTGTCTGCTTCGGACCCGGCACTGGAAATGGCCTTTCTCAGCTGCTTCAACTTCCAAACCCATACTTCTGGGGAGAAAAAATTTTAAAAAAGAAATAGGAAGGGAGACACTGGTGAAAAACCAAACTATCAGGAGTCGCTTCCCGTTTAGCGAGGGGGGTTAACGATTCGAGACAGACTTCCTCGAGCTCAGCGTGTCTCCATGTTGCATAGAGGTTACTCACACTCTCTTGTCCAAACTTAAAGCGCATTTATATCCCAACGCCTCCAACGTCACCCTTGCTCCTCAGGGTGGCAGCTGCAGTGCCTGGGAGCTGAGGGACTTCTCCAGGCTGGTGTTGGAAAAGCAGCTGTACGAAGGAGAGAGGCTGGGCAAAAATTAGCTAAGATAACGAAGCTGGGTAAGGATAATTAAAATATGTGCATGTGCTGCAAGAAAGGCTATTGGCTTTTCTGCATGACCTGCGGCAGGAATGACATTGGTGTGGTGGCAGAGCACCCAGCACAGGGTGACGGGCAGCAGCTCCTCCTGAGGCTCCTTATTTCTTAGTTACTTCTAATTTCAAAGTAGTGGAAGAGGGAGCTCAGATTGTTTAAAGATGTTATTTTGGTCTCTCTTACACTGCTTGGTACGTGGCCTGTGTTCGTGTCCAAAAGAGGCAGATCTGGCTGGAAAGACTGAATACTGCTTAGTATTTTCCCTGTTATATTTTCACATCACGGGGAAAACTGTGGTAGCGAGGGATCTGTACCTAAGCTTTTCTAATTCATGTGACCATCACTTACTCGGCATGACACCACAGGTCTCACTTCTCTTGGCAGCGGTACAGGGCTCACGCTTTCATATGGATGAAGTATTTTTGAGCAATTTCTCCAATTTATTAAGCATGAACAGGCTCCTCTTAGCATCGAGCAGATAGAATTTTTTAAAAACATTTCAACAAATCTGCTCCCGCAGGACTGGGACAGAAAGCTTTGCCACGTACGCACACGTGATTTTTTCTTACATTGTCCTTCAGCCTCATGGGTTTGAATGAAACTACGCCTCGGATTCACGACTCTGTGCAGAAGAAGAGCACACTCCCAGCTCCATGGCTTGGTGGAAAATGGCAATACTGGCACATTTCCTTCCCTTACAAAAGGGCTCAATTTTCTCCACGGACTGTGAATGTATAAACGAGATTTGAGATGTGAAGCTTGCCTCCGACAGACTAGAAAATAACATGGAAATAAAAAGATTAAATAAGGGGCGTCTCCATGGGGTTGCTCGCACTAGGAAGGAGTGAACATACGGATCCAGCAAAGCCATTTCACATGCATGAAAACAGAAATAGCAGCAAGGATAGATAGACAACAAGAGGGAAATTGCAAGAAATGGAGGAAAGTAAGGAAAGAGATGAAGCTTAAGAAAACCAGACCAAGGGAACAGGCAGAGAAGAGTAGGATGAAGGAGAAGAAAGAGGAGGCCCAAGACTTGCAAGGAGAGGACGTGGCTGGAGAAGGAAGGGGAAGGCTGGCAGCTTTCCCCCCCAGCAAAGGGGCTCGATGGCTCAGCACTCACAAGCTCTTCAGGAAACACTGGTAGGAAGCAAGGACACACGTCCATTTTATAACTTCTCATTGTTTATCACTTCTATGAAATTTTTCAAAATACACATGTGACGCTCTGGGAACGGAGCCAAAGCTGTTTCGAACGCTGTTGCCCCCCTGCGCACACCACAGGCTGCTGCTCCACTCCAGAGAGGGGCAACCACACTGGATTTTTCTCCTTTCCCTTGCAAAAAGGACCGCAGCAAAGTGGCCCCAGGCACCCAGGCAGAACAACATGGGATTTCACATGTGCACTGATTTATGCCTCAAGAGGAAAACTTGTACTTACCTGCATAACTAAGAGTTCACCAGGTATTTTGTGATCGAACAGGTTTCTCGTGCCCTGAAAACAGGGATTCAAACCCTGCTAGTGGGAAGAGCTGGACCTGGATACAAGTTTGTGCCTGATTTTCTTCTCTCTTTGAAACAAAAGTTTTCTTTTTCAAGTCCCAAACGTTCTTGTGGGATGAGAATAGAAATAATTTTTAGGTCTACAAACTAGCTTTGCGAGTCAAGAAAACGTCGTTACCATCACCATGCAGAGAGGGCACTGAAGTATTAACCTTACTGATGCTTTTTTCCCTATGGCCCACGGGAATATTTTAAAGGGTCTACATAAGGCAAGAGGCAAAATCAATATTTTAATCTTCTTTTTTTAGACTGGATCTGGCATTCCTGTGGCAGATCCACAGGATTTTCTTTTTTTTTTTTTTTCAACTTGTGAATTCTTAATAGAAACCCAATTAGGCCAAAACACGTGTTACGGTCATGAAGTGAGTGAAACCACATCTCCCACGACCCAGTCCCAAAACATGCCACCAGGCCGGGTTTCTTCCTGTGTTTCTCAAACCAATAAACAAAAGCTCATACCTGCATGCTCATAACTGGGTTTAGACTTGCCATGCCATTCAAAAACCTTATGACAGATTATTTTATGGTGAAAGGATGTCAGAAGGACTTTACCACTCGTGAACAGAGACAATTAATTAATGTTACTCTCCATGTAGCTCCCCTGTCTTTGTTTGAAGCCTTATTCCCAGAAGTGGCATTTTGGCTCTCTTGAAAAGAACGTGAGCTTCCCACCTTCAACTGGCTTTGGACCTTAAATATTAAAAAAAAAACCCACACCATGTTCTTCCCGACAAGATTCACTGTTAAAAATAGATTAAAGGGAATAGAGAAAACATGCAGAAGGGAATAAAAGAAGCGGGAGAGACTCATAGAGTGTGAAAAAGGAGCAACTCTGGCCTAATTGAAGACAACCAGAATTTTGCCACTAACTTAAATACAAACAAGCCTCCGCCCGGAGACCATAAACCAGCTGTTTCTGCATGAATGGTTTTTGCTGGATGGTATTGTGTGGCTTGTCACGGTCCTGCACCAGGCGGCAGCATGCACAGCCTTGCTACAAACCAGCTTTCCGGGACAACACATGCAATGAAAGCAAGATCTCCTCTGTTCTGTGGGTGGGCTTGGAGACGCTGGTGGGGAGACAGGTTGCTTCCATTTCTTTCTTCTTTTTTTTTTTCTTTTCTTTGTAAGTCTTTATGCACTGAATGTCAGTTAGATAGCTAACCTGGAAAGACGAGGGATTTCATCGTTGACTGGCATGATGTAGATGTAAAGTGTCCCTTGGACTGTGCGCTTGCCATCTGTCAGCTGCACGGTAAAACTATCCTCTAGGCTTTCTGTGTCATCATGTGTGTACAGCAGCATCAGTCCTACAAGAAAGAGGGGAAAATTAAAATGAAAACCCCATATTCTCTAAAAACTTAGAACATAGCGATCATATTATTACATAAAAAAAAATCACCCCAACTCCCTGGAATTTAAGACATCACTTGTGATCTTTAAATACTACAGAATCGGTGTCCCACAAAGCCCATCCTGCTTCCACTGAAAGAAATCCTTGTAGCTGCTATGATGCCGATGGCCAGTCCTGCAGTGGCACCTGCCTGGCGAGGCCACATGCAAACGCACACAACTCACAGCCCAACGCTGGCACCCAAACTGGGTGCTGCCCCTCTGATGGTATCCCCCCACTGCTGCTCCCTCCCACAGCCGGGCTTTCCCAGGGAGGGGGCTGCGATAGTTCTCTTCTGTGGTCTCCCACCTCGCAGTCACTTGTAGCTCGGACCCCTCCCAAGGGGTTAAGTCCGTGTTTAGCAGCCCTCGGTGGATCCTTTATTCTCGCTGCGATTCCTGCAAATGCAAGAGCAGAAGCAGCACAGCGGGGCTCTGGAAGTCATTCCTTGGCTAACTTACGGAGCAGAGAGAGAGCCAAGCTCGGCATGCTTTGGAGCTCGATCGCTAGAGAGATGCTGGCAATTTCTTCAGTAAATTTTGGGGGCACTTAAAAGAGACTCATACTCGACGTGTTCTTCAACATGTCTGTTTTGCAGGGCTAGAGCCCTCCCTAAATGTCGTGCTCCCTGGGCACAAACGTGGCCCTTGTCACCACAGCATCCAAGCGCTTGACACTCGGTTGGTGGCCTCAGCTTGCCAAACCCTCGATGCGGTAGGAAAACACAGGCGGGCACAAGCCAAATTTAACAAGTAACCTAGAAAGTCAGTGACCGCAGGAAGATTTGAAACAATGCTCCTGGAGACCTGGTGTAGCTTCCTATCCATATGCAGCTCTTCAGTACTTTTTGGGGTAAGGTAATGGGGAAACATGGGATCAAGCTGTCCATGGAAGGGGCTTAACTGGCACCGGGGCAGTCATCAGCTTCAGTGCATGCAGGTAAATACATCCAGAATTGGCTAAACTTTGGGTACTTGAATGCACGGGGGAAAAAAAAAAAAAGAATATGTGAATGGGTTTTGAATTGCAAAGACTGTATTAAAGAAAAAACTTTCCTCGATATAATTAGCATAATCCACTAAAAGTCACCCTGGGCAACTAATGCGACACAGAAACAAAAACTTTACCCCTTCCTCGTTCTCCAAATATTTTTCAGATGCCATGTAAAAGCAGCATGCCCCACAGTTTCTCTTAGATTTCCCTCCCTTAAAGCACATTGCCAGTGGTCAGCTTCGTCATCTACTGAAGCCACCAGACATCCACCAGTTCGAGAGTGAAGCTTAAGCCCAGTCTCACCCATTGCATTGCTATTCCCCAGCACACAGCCTTCACAGTGAAGAGAAAAAAAATTCACAGCAAGCCATGCCTGCAAAAGAGTTTTAGCTCACAGTCCAGAAGCTGAATAAACCTCTGCCTCTTCAGAAGCAAGAAGCGATGGATTAGTCTTCGTGGCCTTGGTGCAAATAAAGTCCTCTCAAAGGAAAGGTTTTCTCCTAATAAATCAGTAGCAGAGAGAGAATTTCTATTCGATTAAGATTTTGCAAAATTGAAAAACATATTCTGTCCCAGTTGTGCTGCCCACCGGAGAGCAGAGCATGCACGGGGGGTGCAAAAATGCTCTGCAAACCCCCCCGCAGGAGCACCCACACCCACGGCAGGATGGCAGCCTCGGACACCCACGCTCACAGCTGACCCAGGCTGCCACCAGCCCAAATACCCCTGCGACCTCACCGACGTGAGCAGGTTTAGATCAGTCCCTAACTAGACACACCAGCCCCGACAGGCTTTTTTTTTGGAGGGGGCAAAATAAGTATTTATGGAAAAGTGCGTTTACATAACCAAAAAGATCCATTCCACTTTTAAGTCTTTGTTGGGAAGAGGAAATCACAGTAATTGGCAGCAAACTTTCCAGAGGCTTCTAACACCTGCTTTATATCTTGCTTCAAGCAGCTTGTACAGGCTTGAACATTAAACAATCAAGCGGGCTGTTAGCTGGAGAGCCGACCGCCGGTGCCGAACGGTCCCAGGACACCTTCAACGCCTCCTGAAACAGGTAAGGGGTGGGGGCTCCTCCTTACAACCGCACCCCACGTAGCCTGTGTGCAGAAAGGCCCCCCTTTCTTAGAAGGATTTCGACTCTGCTGAATCGCCCGGTTGGCGTTTTTTTAATTTCAACACGGGCTTTTCAAATTTCAGAAGAACACACACTTTACATTAGCGCGCGTCGCTTGCTGCTCGGCTCAAAACCCAAACCGTTTGTGGGCTGCGGGGGTGCCAAATAGCCCCCAAGCCTGCCGCCGCTTCCTCTCCCCATGCTCCCACACCGCTTGGCACACGTGCCGCACAGATGCCAAGCCGCAGAAGGGATTTTTTTTTTCTTTTTTTTTGGGGGGGGTGTTTTTCTTTTTTTTTGTGTGTGTGTGTGTTGGTTTTTTTTTTTTTTTTCTTCCCCCCTCCCCTGCTGCATCTGGTTCCTCAGCGGAGTCTGCAGGCAGTTGTGCTGGCAGATGCCTTTGGGTGGCCGCCTGCCTTCCCCCCGCTGGGCTGGGGTGCGAGGGCAGCCACAGCCTCTGGCTCCCTGGACCAGCAGCTCCCGCGGGGGAGAGCTCGGGGGTGGGAAAAAAGCAAAACCGAAGGGTTTTGGCCAAAGGGAGGGTTTTGCACAGAGGTTTGTGCACAAGCCACCGTTCAAAACCCTGCCCTGGCCTCACCTCTCCCTCCTCCTGGAGGTAAATGCCGGCCGGTGTGGCACAGCCGGCCCCGGGCGGCTGCAGTGAGCGGCGGCTCCCAGCAGAGGCCATCCGCATCCCGCGCATCCCGCGCATCCCGCCGCCCGTCCCCGCCTTCCAGCTCCCCTCGGCACCGACTAAACCCCCCGTGCAGAGCCGAGCAGGGCTGTCAGAAGCCCAAACCTCCTTTTACCGGGTGCTAGCATCCCCCTCCCCGCGGCCGGCCCGCTTCCCTCCTGCGCCGCCGTCTATCATCCCCAGAGCCCTGATGCAGCGAAAAGCAGCTAAACAATAAAAAGCAGCGGAGGAAAGCCAAAGTGCCATTACTCAGAGCTTGCTTGAGTTCAGCCGGGGAAAAAGCTGTGAATCCTGATGAAGCATTGCTGAGCTCAGCAGCTCATGCCACCAGCATCTCCGCCACAGAGCCCATTTAATATCAGCCCGGGAGCTGGCGGAAGGGTGATGATGGAGATGCTCAGCGCGCCCGCAGGGATGGCAAGGTCTTCAGCATTCAGCATGGTCAGTCCCGTCACACGTGGGCCTCCTTCCCCAACCCGCTGCAAGGAAAAAGGCAGGTGAGAGGAAACACAGCCAGGCCAGGCGTCAAGATTTCTGCAAAAGTTAAGCAAGAACTTTTAACACCGGAATGATGGGACATGGGAGGCATTTGGCCAAAAAATATTTCCCAGCAGACCTTCTGCCTTTCCGATAGAAATATTAAAACTTGCAGTGGAAGTGCGCACTTGCCTATTGTTTGCAAAAACTGGTTTCTGGAGGCCAGATGCACGGAGAGGGACTCCTTGTGCATCCAAACTGGCTGAGCCTGGCAAACGTGCATTTACAGGGAGGCCCAAGGGAAGGCTAAGAGGGAAGAGCGTATCCCATCGTTGTCCTCAGTACATCCCTGCACATGCCTTTTCTGCATGGGTACAAGCCTGCAACTCTACAGGTGCTCCCAGATTTGCTTTCTCTTCCTTTACCCGGGGACTGCCACATATCATCGTTAATGAAACCTCCGTTTACATTATACGGTCCTTTCCACTCGCAGCATATGCTCACTGGAAAAAAAAAATTACTGCTTGTAGCCCCATTGCAGGATCTTTTTTTTGCACTTCAAACTAGTCTATTATATACGATAGAGCGCCAACGCTTTCATTGACATATAGCTTGTTCACTTGGATGTCATGAGATAGCAAACAAGTGAATCTAAACAACGCAGCTAGCTAGTTATATGGCTAATCTGGTGGGTTGCTTTGATTTCATAAATAAATTAGTTTAGTCTCCTGAACAGGGAGAGAAACACGAACCAGCGATCTCAACAGCACTGCTGCCCTTCATTACCAGGAGGGCCTTGCTCAATTAGAAATGCCATTTGTTTTGATTACAAAGTTTTATGTGAGTCGAACCAAATTTTACCCAAAATACATTGACAGAGTAAAGACTCGTATAAGGAACCATAGCCAGAGATGTTTTCCAATTGAAATACTGGACACAGGCTATATGTTAAGGGGTGTAGGTAAAGTACCGAGGGCTGGGAGCAGAGCTGGGGGTCCAGACCAGCACCCCCAAGGGTGTCCTGGGTGCAGGCTTTGCCAGCACTAATTACTGTTACCTTATGGCTGCCAGCTCATCACTGACAGTGTACCAGATTCTAGCATGAGTTTTGCCTGGGAAGGAACTGTAGGATTCCCCCCACCTCCCCACCTCTCCGTTTTGGATAGAAATAGCTCATTAAATATTTAATTTTTCAATTAAAGAGTCATTGTGAAAAAACAAAAGTTAATATTCATCCTTTTAACGTGTGGTGGGTTCAGAGCAGCTATGCTCTTTGCACACGTCAGAACCAGAGCTTGGACATGAGCAGAAATTGTTTAAAATGCATCTGAACTGCACGATATGCAAAAAACAGAAAAAAAAAAGTGCGTCAATCAAAATACATACAAATCCCCCCAAACTTGAAAAAAGCAGTGTGTGAAATATTATTATTTAAAAAAAAAAGAGTGTTTAAAATAAACTATTTCAGGTGTTACTTGAAATCATACTTAAACTAAAAGCTTCATAAAATAATTAGGCAAGATAGCAAATGAAATCTTTAGATTCCACAGAAACATTTTTGCTTTTGAATTCAGCTATCCAGAGACTGGCAAAAGATTTTCAGTCTGACTTTACAAAAACTCCTCCAAATTTTCCACTGTCGCCGTGCAGCCCGTTTGCTCTACTGCAGAAGAATGAGCTAGTGACGAGCCCAGTGCTTTGAAATTTCAATTTCAATGTACCACCCCTGAGCCAGCTCACGCAAGTCTTTAACCTCTTTGCATCCCACTTTGTTCTCTGTAAACGGAGGTGGTGGCACTTCTCTTCCTACAACCTGTTGGGAGGACAAATGAAGACTCTAGTGCAGAGGTAACAGGATCACACAGGCTTTTTACATAGACTGAAGCAGCCCCGTGAGCTGGTTTTGTGGTCCCGCTCTCTGTGGAACTGGAATTACAAAATTAAACCGCTCTGTACATGGGCAGGTTAAAACTCCAGAGGAGTTTTGCTGCTCAGTTTTTGTGGAGCCGGGTTGATAGATGCAGTAGTGTCAGACCCTTCCACCTGGGTAAGTCATTTCCTTGGGTCATAACGTTCCTATTTATGGAACCTATTTTAGTACTTCTTCTTAAAAAAATTGCCTACAATTAATGCTGCTAAAATTGCGTGTTCAGCAGGAGGGAAAGCCATGCCTCAACACAGCTTGGGAGAACTAGAGCCAGCTGAAAGAAATATCATCTCACCTTGAACTTTAGGCAAAATGAAGACACTTCTTCTAGTGACAGAAAAATTCATTGGGAAAAGCCGATACGAGTGGCAGGGAGTTGGGTGGGCTTGTTAGCACTTGTACTTTGAAGCACCATCGATTTTTAAGATCTATCAGCTAAGATAGTCAGATCCCTGCATGGACATGAAGTACAGAATTTCTCCCAATCATTGCTCTGTTGAGCCTGTTAACCTGTATTTCACTAAGGCATTTCTTCAAGGAAAACATCCGATCCTGAAATGAAATCTTAAAGAAAAATAAAACTCAACACATATTGCTTCTATTGCATCCCATACTTTGCAATTTTGGCAGAAAAAAACGTTCTTTATTTGGCCCAATTCATGTATGGTGTGTTTCAAGGAACATGATGCCCCTCTCACATTTTTCATGATCCTTCAAACACAACTGAAGTTCAATTTAGTCTAAAATAGCCATATTATGCACTCAGCATTCAGGATATTGAGAGCATGATCCCACAGTACAAAGTCAACTTATTTTATGGCACTGGCATCAGTGTAAGCAGAAGAGGCATTAATCTGTGTCACTCAGGTACCAACCAGGGAAGAGCTGTTCCAGCCTCTAAAAAAAATAGAATTTCATGTGCATTTGGAGTACAATGCAATGGAAAAGGAGGTACCTAAGCTCTATACACTGGCTGTAAATGAAAAGTGATTGAGGATCTGGACACATTAAGTTGGACAAATATCACTCAGGAAGATTCACAGAGTGTTTGGTCGAATTTTAAAAAGTGACTCAGCACAGTTTTGTTATATGGACAGTTGCATGGAGGGACCAATTTCAAGCATGCTTTTTCTAGTGTCATCCCTATCGAAGTCAGGGAGCCACGCCAACATATTTACTCCAGTTGTGTTACGGTTCCTGTTTGACATGCCAGTGGAAACCTGCTCCCAAAGTTTTGCCAAAGGTGACTCGAAGAGTTGGACAATGGACAGACCACGCTCTTCATAATCATGGACCATTTGTCCTCAAAATCATCCTAAACAAAACTGGTACGGGTACAGAAGAGAAAAAACAGCCAAATTTCTATTTGTTCCTACATATATGGCAGTAGTAGGTAGGTGGCTGGGACAGAGAGGAATGCCAGAGTGGGAAGGTGTCTCTATATAAACAGAGCAGACACTCCAGACTAAAGCTTGCAAGTTTTACTTATCTCCTGCTCCAGCCTGAGCTGCTGTTGTCCAAGTCCCAGTGGCTCCTTCCGGCTTTGCTGTGGAGTATGAGGTATAAGATATCCATCGAGGGAAGGGAAACACAAGAGCTTATTTTGTGCAACAAATCAGCATGGAAAACAATTTAAATTTTTATCATAAGGCCATGAACATTTGCAATTGCCCATGACTAAACTATAGATTTTCTATATTAAAAAAAACCCTGCCAAATCAATTCAAAGAGTGAGTTGAGAGTTCCTGGCTCTGGGCCCCGTTCTTGGTCCACTACCCCAGTCCCAGTTGTCCCTCTGATAAATACAAGTAAACTGTTACAGAAATAACATCAGGCTTAAAAATGCTCAGTCAAGTTTCCTCAGTATGCTGCGGCAAGGTCGAATCCATGGGGGTAACATATTTTCACTGCCTCTTTTGCTGGTGCCCTCTGTTGCGAAAAAGCACTCCAGCATTCTTCCCAACGCCGAGCACTGGCGTTTCAAAGGACACAGCTTGTTCGGGATCAAAATACACTGCAGTTGTTGCCCTTTCTATTTAGGCCTTAAGCCTTGAATCAACAGTAAGAATCCTGGACATGGGAAAATACAGAGCTGACAAATACGTAATTCAATTAAATAGGCTGACATTGTTCAAGCAATAGCCCTTTCCTCTGATCCATCTCTTTCAGAACTCTTTGTCTTAATATTATGGCCTACTTGAAACACTCGAGCTCATGAATGGATTAAAGAGGGTTTCATTTGTTTTATTTATTATTTTTACTGCTTTGCTTGGCTTTTTGCAAACAGGGGAGGCACAGCCCTCATTTAGAATTCACTGTAACATGCACATTCTTCCCTCCTCCTCTGCTGAGAGGAGGAGGGGGAAAAAAACAACAACAAAAAGATCACAACAGTTTCAAAAGTACCAAAACTCTTGGGTAATTCATCATCAACGTTGACTGACTAACAAAAGTGGCTTTAGAGCACAATCGTTTCAAAACCTGGATAGGATATACATTTACTGCAGCAGTAAGCTGCCAGATTTTAAAGAAGGGGAAAGTATTTTACCCAAATTTTGTTCAAAAATTATGTTAGAGAGTCAATATTGCGTATTTGCCTTTTTAGCTTACATTCTGCTTAAATTCAGTCTTTGATTTTAAAGAGCAAGTCCTTGCGCTCTCCCAAATGCGATCTCAGTATTGTGCTATCTCGCTGTGATAGTTGTGTATCCCTTGAAATGCATCAATGATGCATTATATCAACAAGGACTTGAGCTTCCATTTATCTTCAAATATTTCACAATCCACTGCAGTATATTCTCAGTTGCAATTTTTGCTTTCAAGTTTGGCCACCATGTGTGTAGCATTAATTTCTCTGTTCACATGTAATTCATTCAGGGACTTACACCAGCTGAGAACCACATATGGAGGCCCAGATTTACAGAGCTTTTATTTTGTGCCATGGAAGCCTACAAGAAACAATTTCCTATTTGAATATTGAGTGTTTACAGAGGTCTTGTTGTTCACTAGAGACAGCGGATTATGAAATCATATTCTGCAAGAATCCTATCCAAAAAAACCTGACTGTAACATTTATTAACTCCTCTTTGTTCAAGTGCTCGCTGGGTTCTTACATGGCAATTGAACATTTCTTTGCCTCTCTCAGGGTTTGTTGTTCAATATTTTTATTTACTGTTTTTTAAAAATGGCTTCAGCCAGTTTCTCTTGTGTCTGCCATTACCACAACTTCGAGTGACCGAGGCATGGGAGCAGAGACATAGATGAGGAGTGGGCCGTGGGATGTGGGTCTCAAGCAGACTGACACATGTTAGCACGGCTCTGCTACTACTTTTTCTGGAGCTGAAGATATGCATAGGGATCTTTTTTGATAAGAATCATAGAATCATCTAGGTTGGAAGGGATCATTGAGTCCAACCATTAACCTAACACCACCAAAGCCACCACTAAACCATGTCCCTCAGCACCACATCTACCCATCTTTTAAATACCTCCAGGGATGGTGACTCAACCACTTCTCTGGGCAGCCTGTTCTAATATTTGGTAACCCTTTCTGTGAAGAAATTTTTCCTAACATCCATCCTAAACCTCCCCTGGTACAACTTGAAGCCATTTCTTCTTGTCCTATCACTTGTAACTTGGGAGAAGAGACTGACAAGCCAGGATGCTATTGGCCACCTTGGCCACCTGGGCACACTACTGACTGATACTCAGCCGGCTGTTGACCAACACCCCCAGGTCCTTTTCTGTCAGGCAGCTTTCCAGCCACTCTGCCCCAGGTCTGTAGCACTGCATCGGGTTGTTGTGACTCAAGTGCAGGACCCGGCACTTGGCCTTGTTAAACCTCACATCATTGGCCTCAGCCCGTCGATCCAGCCTGTCCACATCCCTCTGTAGGGCCATCCTACCCTCAAGCAGGTCAGCACTCCTGCCCTACTTGGTGTCATCTGCAAACTTACTCAGGGTGCACTTGATCCCCTCGTCCAGGACGTTGATAAAGGCATTGAACAGAAGCATCCCCCGCACTGAGCCCTGGGGAACAGGGAAGCAGTCAAGAAACTGTATGAAGGGTATTCACACTGTACAACTCACTAAGGTCCCCAGTGCAGGTACATGTACCAGACAACAAATATTTGGGGTTGAGAACATGCTCCTATTTTATTACATTTGAGTCAGCTCCAAATGCAAATCTCTAAGACCCTTCTGTGGTGCTCGTTTAGACTTGTTTTGAGAAAATAATGACACATATTGAGTGACTAATGTCCCACATAATTAATCCTGTAGCTTCTTATTTATCAAGATTTCAAGGGGAATGGAGCATTTTGATGGAAAGCAAGAAATCTGAAGTTAAACCTAATGCTGATAATAATCCTTTGAAGGATGCTTTAGGGTTAAGCCTACCTGTGTCAGAGACATGGAGGAGACACGGCGTGCTCATGGCCATTTGAGGGGGGAGCTGGGGTGGAGGTTAAGCACTCCTAGCCTCCCATGGGCTTCTCTCCTTGTCCCCTGGAGTCACCCCCTCCTGATCACTTACCAGAGGTAGAAGAGCTGGGTGGACACACGGTCTGGTCCTGGGGAGGCCTGACAGCCTCCCTGGTGAAGGACAGAAAGTGCAAATTTACTTTAATTAGGGATCACCCACGTGGCCTCCAATGTATCAGTTTAAATCAAACATTAGCAACTGTCAATTTCTTCTTTCACCCAAGACCCAAATCCTGTAAACACAAGGACCATAACAAATCCCTGAAGCAGGCTTTAGTGCACATACATGGAAAATATACTAAACTATAAATACTGTATACCATATGGCATCGAGATTATCTAATTTCACTTCATAACTGGTGATAAAATGACCAATCAACTGACGTGCAGAACGAAATGCCAAGCCAACGATTCAGCTAGACTTAAGATGGCTCTGAGGTTTCATTGTATCCCATTGCATCCCTAAAAATAAGCGCATACCTGTTTCACTGACATGAGAATGTGGACACAGTGGGAATCTGTGCAAGATGAGGTCTGCCAGCAAAGCCAAAATTTGTCCTTGTTTCTCTGCAGGCATGTTAAATATGAGGAAGCTAGAGGAGGACTCCGAGAGTGCCAGAGGAGAAATTTTGAACTCTCCATTTATTTATTTAAACGAAAAAGCTATCTGGGGCAGGTATCACTTGTTCCTCAGATTTTTGCATAATTCTTACACTGGAGGTTCATCGCTAAGGCTCCTAAGCTCTACTGCAATACAAACAATAGAACTTCATTGGCTACTCGCTACTACCACACCTTCATCCATTCTTCTCCTTGATACTAAAATCATTTCATCATTGCACAGACCACAGTTCTACTTTTCTGCTTCCCATAACTGTAAAGGGCTCCTACTCCAGCAGTGAGGTATCAGCCCTCAGAAGCAAAAGATCAGCACTTTGAAGACAAAGATCGAAGTTAGTTTTGTATTCCTGACCTGAAGAAAAGGGATTTCATCATTTGCTGAATTCATGGCGACGAAGAGAGGAACCACCAGGGAACTGTTGAAGGTTGTCTCTAATAGAAATCCCAAAGTGATCTGCAATGATGCCTCAACGTTCACATGCTTGGAGAGAACATAGTGGATATAACCTACTTGGAGGCACTGGAACTTAAATGAATTTTGGAGTAATGCAAGAGAATAAAACCACACAGAGCTTTAAAAATTAGTCTAAATCCCAAATGAACTTATTTCAAAGTTAAACATCAATGTCACCAGCTCTGATTTTTGGGGGGGGGGCTTAGCCCCAGAAGCAGAGATCGATCAGTCCACAGATCCATTTCCCAGGAGAGTGCTGGAAAATGGCTTTGTTGGCTCATTTAAAATTAGCTTGGGTACAGCAGTTATGAATATACTGTGCAGAAAATTGTGCACTGAATGATAAACAAATAGGTTGCTATGATTTGATGCTATTTTAATAGCTGGTGATTAACCAAATGAATGCCATTTGGTCTGGCCTGATTTGCCAAATGGTTCCTCTCTCCTACCATCCAGGCAGTTGTAAAGGAGGGCCCCATACAACCATGCACTATTACCATATTGAACTCTGATAAAATAATTTTTAGAGGAATAGTAGCATATTGTAGGGTATATACTCTCTTGTATCAATCTCAGCATTGATCTTCTTGTAGCCAGCTGAGGGAAGAGCATTTTCTAGCAAGAGGTACTGAGGGTTTGTCTTTGATGTGAAGTTAAGGTCCTTAGGGTCTTCATCAGAAACATTGAGATTTTTCAAATGGATATGTGCTTAACATCCCCCATTCACCCCAAACACATCTACTTGGAAAAATGCAGATTAACGCAACTCTAGCTAGCCTGGACAAACTGCTTCCTTGCCTGAGTTATCAAGAACAGGTCATCTGATGAAGCCAAGAACTTGCCATACTCCCATAATAGCTTGATTTCCTATGCAGTGGTTATCAGCTTGAGGACCACTGAGTGTTTGGTCGTTTTTATTACTGAATTCACTGAGACTGAAAGCCTATAAAGGAGAATACACTACTAATATTAAACCAGAAGCAGAACAGGAAACTAATCCTTTCCTTGTTTCTTGTTCAGTCCAAAATGGGTTTATTTTGTGTCCACCATCAGTGCAGGCAGAGGTCCTTTCCCAGGTATCCCCATGCCAGCCACAGAGATGATGGCCCTAAGATGTCCACCCTTGCTCTCCACTGGAGATTACCCCGAGATGATGGATGTGAGTTCTGTCAGCTCTCAGCCCAAGCAGTGAGAGCGAGATTAACAAAGATGCTGCTGCCCAGCCTGGGAACGAAGCTTCTGCATTTCAATAACGGCTGCTACAGCACAGCTCATCCTACCCTGGATTAAAGAACTAGAGAGACGCAGTACTGAGTCCGCTTTATTATTTTATGTCTAAATCTTGGTTTATCTATATTACTTGGAATTTTGCCTTTTTTTTTTTTTTTTTTAAACATGGGTTATTTTTATGAGAGAAGGCTCTAATTGGCACCTCAGCTCCAACAGAAGTATGTCTCAGGTGTACAGGGCCAATGCCTCATTGTGTCCCCTCAGGGTGCATTAATTAGCACTACTGCACTGGCTCATATCGCTGCCCAGTTCTAGCTAATGCCAGAGGTTAAACTGTCCCCTGGCAGTGTCACCAATTTAAACTCTGAATAGCTCTTCATATGCACAACACACATTCATATTACTCTTATCAGGGTTCTGATACTGAACGAACAAATTTGAGCCATATCTCAAAGGTTTGCCATTACTCCAGCATCAGTTTGCTCTTACTTTACTGTTTTTAGCCAGTTATTTACTCTGTACCACACCTGAACAGGAAAGAGAAAGAAAAATAGTAACACTTAATGTAAAAAATTCCTACTTCATTGAAAAATGGATTTTAAAAAAGAAAAAAAGGATGGTTGAAAGAGTTTCTTACTAAGTAATTTTAATGATCCTCACTTAAACTTCTCCAGGTCCTTTGCAAATTACTCAGACCCAATGTTACAACATGCTTTAGCATGTATATTGCTCTCTGCAGAGAGCTGGGGATCTTCTTGTGTATTTTTTTAAAAAAAGTGCAGGTTACAATGCTTTGCTGAATTGCACAAAACAGTAGAGTAGTTTTTGTCCCTATTCTATGAAAGATGAAATGGGGACATGGGAGGCTTTAATGTCAATGTTATCAGAAGACTCCACAAATTGTGGTTTCTTCCACCTTTTGGGACTGACTGTCGAAGGCACTGGGCACCACCACCTTCTTCTGCTCCTGTGGCCAGACAATGCTTCCTTCTTCCCCAGACAAGCACCATTCCTGCCTTATCAGAGAAATTTGCATTTCATTTCTCCGTTACATGAGATAGCCTCGTTGTGTGGCTGCACAAAGACGGGCTTTGTCTCCTAACCAAAGGCAGGCAAATAACTAGCTATTGAAATTTAAAAGGAAAGGAATAATGTGACAAAATGCCACGTCGCTGGAATGCTTCTGCTCACGAGCGTGCCTGCACAGATGGAGCAGAGCCTTGTCACCAGTGACCTTGTTCGCTCTTCCGCACCAGTTGCATTTTCTAAGTTCCTTACTCCTACTGCAGCTCCGGACCTTCCCTTCTCTGCAGTATTGCAACTTGCCAGCACACATCCCTGAAAGGGAAGCCTTAAGCAAATAATTTAAAAGGGAAAAAAAAAAAATCACAGAGAAAAATTATATCTTATTGATGTGCCAAATCAAGCTATCTCTGTGTTGTTGTAGCAAGATCATATCCACTGCCCTTCAATGACTGGCAATTTCAGGTTGCCTCATCATCACAGACAGGTGCTCTGGTCCTACTAAACCACAACATTGTCTCTCCTGGTCCTATCCAGCAGTTAAAAATCAGCTATTCATAAAAGGATTTTTTAAATGCAATTTTTGTAAGAAATTGGGATTAGATAACTATTTCATATTTTTTTCTGAATCATTAACTACATTAAACATGAATCCAAGTGACGAACCAGATCATAAGACATCCAGAATGTTGGGAATTTATTGACACCTCCCAAAACTTCAGGCACAGCAGCTAAATGAGCTGTTGTGACTGCACTGGCAGTGCACTCAGTGGCATGAGCAAGCCAAGGTGTAAGACCACTGAGGAGCTCAGGATATATTTTCTGCTTATTAGCATGTATTGATGTTTATGCTGCCTCAGTGTTATTTATGGTGGCATTTGCAACTACACTTGCCTCACACTGGTATAACGTGTCATTGCTTGCACTGGCAAATCCATTTGGTCCATTTCTATTCTCATTTATGCCTTCTCCCTTCTTTTCCATCCTGCTTGGTGTCTGGGGTCTATGTTTGGCAATTATAGTAAGCCTAGATGACATTTCTTCCTGTTGGGATGCAGCAGGGGAAGGCTGAGATGCCATCACAAAGGGGTTTGTGACAAGTCCTCAGCTGTGGGCGTATTGTACAGAGGATGGGGATGCAGCCTGTGACCCCATCAGCGCAGGCACGCTCCAGTGCTACTGAACCACCGTGCATAATCACCTGTGCTCATCAGGGCACTTCCAGGGCTGCTCTACATCCCTCTGCTGTGCCTCACCTCTGGCGGGTAGCGATGAATACAAATAGCTACAGATACACGGACTCAAGCAGCCTTACAGCAGGAGAGCATCTGCATGGCGACCTCAGCACTCAGCCCCCTTTGTGCCCTGCCCAGCACAACACACCACACTAGCTCCCCAATATTCCCCATTTTTGCCCTAACAGCTTCTTTATAAATCAGATTAAAAAGCATCAAACCAGGAGAATTATTCTCAAACACTGAGCCCAGACTTAACTAGGTAAACTCCTTCAGCCTGCAGCATAAGCAAAGACCGCGGGATCACACAAATTGTAATTAACTTGCCAAAGTAGGTCAGAACTGTGCGTATTGCAGTGCAGGGGTGCTCTGGCTTTAATGATTTCAACTATTTTGAGAAGTAAACTGAAAACACTTAGTCAAATTAAGTGTTTTCTTTAAGCTGTCAGCATTGCAAGCATTGCCAAGATGAACAGGATAAATTGGATTAGATGCAGTCTATATGCCTCAAATCCTAATGGCAAAGGATCCAAAATGTAAAGTAATGCACAGAAGCAAAGAAAATATTATATATTGTCTGTGAAGCAGCAGATCTCAGTTTACTGATTAGCCAAATAGTTTGAAATAGCATGACTCATCTCTAGAGGAGCAGAATGTTGCTGCTGGCTCCTGCGCTACCCAGTTTGTGAGAGTGCGACAGACTCCGCATGGGTTTTACAACTGGGGAAACAGCACGATTTTGATTCCACCCAGGATAAGTCCTGCCACTATACTCTGGCCCAAAACAATGGAGCCTTAAATACAGACTTAAAAAGAAATATATAGGCGGGTGGTAATTTAAGTTAAATATGAAAGTGAAATCATGTTACAGAAGGTACCCACTGGTTGTCAATGGGCAGGGATGCAGCATTCAGGTTACAAACTGGGAGAGCAGTATGAGGTGGTAGAGGTGGATGAAGAGCTTCATCAAAACAGCAATCAGTCACTGCACTTGTCACTCCATCAGAGACAGAGCGAAGGGGTCTGCAGGAGAATGATGCCCTAGGGAGGAGCAGAGAGCACTGGTCCAGAAACCACACTCAGAAGGAAAATGCAAACCGATTCAAGATCTGGAAACAGAGTTAGAAACCTGTGAGGTGAGGGGGGTTCATTGGTGGAGGGAGGGATAATCACAGCTATAGTTTGAAGGGAGCACCCAGAGAGCTGACTGTCACCTTCTGTCCCCTCCAGTCATCAATATTCAGGACATAAAGCCCCTTTCACAGACAGACTATCCTCCAATTTTGAAGTTTCTTGCCTCCATTTGAGAGCTGCTCAGAATCTTTTTCCTCTACCGGACAGAAACCATCATTTAATTGCTAGCCTGAATTTTCTTATGGCGGTTTACGGCTGTTTGGTTTTGTGTCAACATTGCCTATTAGCCTAAATATTTTAGGTTTTATTTACCCCCTTTGTTTATTCTATTAAGATACTTGGAGGTAACTCTATGTCCCTCTCAGGATTTGTTTTGCTGCGTTCAATAAGCCAAATTCTTAATCCTCTCTAATGATAGACCTCCATTCTTCTGACCCTGCCGTTAGTTTTTCTCTATGCTTGTTTTGGTTTGACTTTGTCTTGCTGGATCTTGCATGTCCAGATGATGCCTGCCTAGTGCTCTGCAACAGCTAATACTTAATTCATGCTGGGTATTCATGACTGACTGGAGATACGAGCACTTAGCACCTCAGAGTTAAGGCTAAAGGGTCTCCAAGTTGCCTTGCTCATCCTACCTCTTTACCTTCATCCACCAGTTCCTAAAACAAAGCACAAAAATTTGGCCAATGTCCTGGAAAATTAAAGTCAATGGCAAAATCAGGACTAAACCCCAAATAAGCCATTTACTTCAGCCTCATGAATACAAATATCAAATAAGAGTATCTAAAACATCAACAAAACATGATAAGTAGCTAAAACACAGAAGTTGTCATCACCATGTCTGGACAGAATTTTGACAAGTCCTCAGATAAATCTTCTCCATCTCCTTTTTATACAGAAAGTTGGTATTTCGAACAGAAATTCTCAAGTCAAAAGATACACATCAATTTTTAGTTCTAGCAAAAAAAAACCCCAAAAACTCAACAAAAAAACCTAGACATACAAAGCAGATGCTTTTTGCTGAAGCTTTTTTACATAAAAGCCTATTCTTTCATCGTGAAGTTGGTTCAGAAATTTTCCGAACCGTTCTAAACAGTAGCAGTAAATATGGTTCCCAGTGGAGACAGACTACAGGTGCATGTTAGCATCTGTTCATCCGACAGGGTACAAATCCTTTAAAAATAATAAAAGGCTTCTGTTTAGCATTATAGAGGGATCAGTCTCAAAGTTCAGCTTTAAAAATGTACTGTATTAAAATAAGAAATATCAGTTATGTAAGAAAAGATGCTTGCCTGTAGCATTCAATCCTATAAATTAAGCAGGTGTCAATGCTGTATCAAAGTGACTTTTTGTCATGCCTAAAATCAACTACATCTTTAAGAAAATAATAAAAAAAAAAGTTCAAGAAAACCAAAGGGATCTCATGGAATATGTTTTAGAGGATCCAAGAGGCAAAGACCCAACTTCCACAAACGGTCAATACAGCTGATCTCAAGGCAGACATATATTATTTAACAGCAACTAGGAGGCATCTACTTACGGAAGACATACCCACTAGGAGCAGTATTCAGATGAGCAGTACAACGCGGGCAGTGATTAGAAAGTCCATTCTTCCTATGGGATGAGTGATTGTGCTGCTGGGAGAAAGAGCAAAGCAGCAAGGAAAGCTCTTTCTTGTCTCAGAAGATGCTGCCATCACAGGTGGGTAAAAAAACGACCCTAAAAGTAGGTGGGGAAGGAGAGAAGCAGGTTTTGAACTTGAAAGAAATTTTAACATGTTGAAGTAGAGCTCTTCTCCATGCCAATGGCTTGAACAGTAATGTAAGTTTGATAATACATTTTATACCTATACTGCAATTGAGTAGTTGCTGTGGTAGAGAACTGAATAATAACATGAGTGTACAAGACCTCTTCCAAAATACCAACTAGAAAGTTGTTAGTTTTTTTCTGCCCTGTATAATGAATGTATTTTACAAGATGATTGTCTTTTAATGCTCTTTCATTTCTCCAAGCATTCATGATAAGAGGAGCAGGGAGAAACCTTGTCATATTCTCTTGCGTATTCAAAGTAAAGTCAGGAAAGTTGCGTAGCAAAGAAATTGCCCAGAAAAATATAACATTTAAATAACAGCTCCACTTAAGACAGTAAGGATGATAGGGCAAGCTGAGCTGAAGGAATTTATTCCAGGCAATTCAGTGCAGCAGCCGGAGGGGTCTTGGGTGCAGTCCGGGAAGTCCAAATGGTCTGAAATTGCTCCCCAAACCAAACTATTTATTATTTGTTTAGGATGCCTGTGCTATAAGTTACAGCCTTATGTCATTGCATTGTTGTGCATGCAAGCCCAGCAAAACCAAGGTGAGTAAATGCAACCATCTGACCCCCAGACAAGAGCACTTCCGCAACACAAACTGCTGAGTTACAAGTCTCACAATAAAAAAAATACTCATTGTATTTTTAAATATAATGTAAGACTACTAAATGCTATGTTTGTGATAATGAACAAGGAAGAAACAGGATCAACGTTTAAGAAGAGTAACTTGTATTCTGATTTTCCTGAAATTAAGACAATCTTTCATTGAACTCACTTTAATAAACTTAAAAAAAATAATATTAAAGCAGTACCTTTAGGCCAAACTTTTCTAGAAAGTCCAGCTATTGAATAGGATGATGTGACCCAAAATACTGGTCTTTGAAGGGATAAAAATCAGCTTTTGACAACTATAGCTGTTTCTGCAGCTGCAGGGAGAACATTTTCTTCATGTCAATTTATATTTCATTTCCTTCAGCTCAATAGCTGATTCATTCAAGTTCAGACACTGATGAGGAGCTGACATGCAGGAATGTTTGTTTTCTCTCTTCCAAATGACGAGAGCAGACCAGTGTTAAAGCATGATCCACGGCTTCGAAATCCTTGAGGGAAAAGTACTGACAAAACCATCAGATTGATTAACTTGGGACATTTTTCCTGTGTCAATAATTTATCAAGTTTTAAAATACAGGATATTTAACTTCATTTTGTGATACATCTAGCAAATTTCACACAGCTTGAGTTAGCAAATAAAATGCCTTCATAAAGCTAGTGTTTTGTGATTTTGCTGGAGTTACAATTTTCATCCAAAAGCACTTTGTCACGGATCACAAATGAAAAAAGTCATCGCGGAAAGATCAAGCAGCATATCCCAAGATGATGCAGGACAAACAGGGACAGGTAGAAGTCCTGATGTCAATGGGGAGACAACAGAGGCTCTGCAGCTTTCACGGGTCCCAGCTATTTAAGTTACACCCCCTTGCTCAATCCCCTCTGGTTGAGCTGGAGTTTAAGCCTTTTAGAGCAAAGTATGAGAAGATTTATTAAAGGGGATCTATTACCTCCTAATATCTTCTCTACAGACCTAGACAGCTTCTTAATGTGTATTAAGTTACATTATTATGTGCATATGCATTGCTTTACCTGCCTGTTTTTCACAAACAAGTACCAAATGTCCTGTCTTGTTGGTGAACAGTGAGGCTGAACCTCTCCCAAGCAACATAACTCCATGCTGCAAATGCAGAACAAGTTATAAAACATGTGATTTAAATCAAAACTAAGAAGCCTGACAAATGGAATTCCTTTTGATTCAATTAATTCTCAGAAATAAGGTGGGGGAAGAGAAGGAAAATTCAAACATTGCCAGAAAGATGAAAAGTCTATCCTACCAGTATGCACACAGGAGACGAATCACCAGATTGCATCCAACTGGGAAAATTGACCCACCATGCCTCTTGTCCTTTGTATCGCCACATATGCTGGAGCCTGGGCAGCCACTTACAACAGCTCTGCGCCAACACCTTCAGCATCCATTGCATGGAGGTGCTCAGAGGTGATCCTGGCTGACCCTCCCTCCAGACACCCATCCCTGCCTGCAATCCCTGCTAGAGCTCTGGGGCTCGCTGCTCACCCACATAATCTGGACAGAATAGGAAGGGAAGATAAGGAAGAGATATTTCCAAGAGTAAGTGAAAATTAAGCAAAAATACTATCTGTCTTCACATACTAGCAACAAGCTGCCTGGGACCTGTGTTACAAACAAGTCATCTTGGCTGGTACCCTTAAACAGGCACCATATTTAGAGTCACTTATACTCACAGAACTTTATTTGATTATCATGGTCAATCGAACAGTGCCTGTTTGTATCTTTCTGGCATACAAATGCCTGTCAGAAAGTAGACAGCACACTAATTTTGCATTATTAAGCATGTTCACCTGTGGTTTCTAGTCATGCTCAATTTTATTTCCAGTCATGTTGGATTTTATTACCTGATCTTTTTTTTCCCATCAGCCAAGATAAAGATGTTGTACCATCAAGTGAGAGTCAACTTTCCAGAGAGAATTCCAGTTTTTCATTACATTTTCAGGCTCCACAGATAGCTAGAAAACTAAATAGTTCAGCAAAAGACCAAAGCATTCAGCCAAAGTATTTCGTGGGGCTTAAAATTTAGGTATTGAATTCTTATATTCTTGTTTACAATCCTGATCAGTCCATAGTCATCATGGCACACTATGGCTATGGACTCCCACCAGGGAAAGGAAAGCCCATAAGGAAATCAATGGAGATGCAGCTTCACCAGATGCCCAAACCCATAGAGAAGAATGGGAACACAAACCTTCCACAGAAACATATTCAAAAGAAAAATGTTTCCAGTTTCACCAAAAATTCTGTTTTATGTTTCTGCCATAAAACAGATGAAGATTTTCCCTGCGTGAGCTGGAATTGTGCCCCGCAGCACTCCCCACTCCCTGCGTCCCCAGGTGGCACACCGGAGCACAGGCCACTTTCTGATCCTACAAATGAAATCCTAGTTATAAATAGCATTAATTAAAGAATCAGAGTCATGGTATGCAACCAGGCATCACTGATTGCCCTGGTCCTGCACAGCCTGCTCAGAGCATAAACTCCCTGAATTACCCAGGCTTCAAATACAACCTCTAGGAAGAGGCACATTTAAAAACCAGTAGGATGACAGGCTTTACGGAAATAGCAGCAGACATTTCTCTGTATGTAGATAATTTCAAAAGGTCTTTCGTTAGAGAAAATAATAAGGAATGGCAAAAAAAAGAACCTTTCCCAGTTTTGTTTACATGCTAACTCCCCAGTCCTGCAAAGGCTTATACTCATGGTTCACCTCTGTAAGTGGGGCTTTTCAAATTGCTCGCATTCTGCCCCAAATCCTGCAGCCAGTTGTTCCTGCTGGTGGGTTTCCAGCAGCCCCCAAGTTGAGAGGGATCTCGCTTTTTACTACTGACTAGTCACCAGCTGAAACTTGGGCCATATGAATGGGGCCCCATCTGACAGCCTTATTAACACAAATGATTTTTATTCTGCATGCCTGGTTAAGCCATGGGCACATGCCTGCGAGATCAAGGCCTTAGTCATTAATAACTTCGGCAATCATTTCACCTAGAAGCCACACTCTGTCTACACAGAAATCTTTCCGGGAATCTGGTAAAAAGATTGATGAAAATTAAACATCTACTTAGTGAAGCTGAAGTAACCAATATATGATTAATACTTTCCAATTATATTTCAGTACAGTACATTGCTGAGTTTGTTATTACCTGCACTCTTAACACTCCATCTGCAGTGTTAAATCCATCTGTTGCTGAAAATATGACTATATCTTCAAGGGTTTCTGAATCATCATGCTGGTACCTTTTAACATAATTATAATGAAGAGCGATATTCATTATCCAGCGGAAATTAGAAACCTATAAATATGGGGGGAGGGGAGCAAGGGAAGAACTGAAGTCCAGCATTGCCCACTTTCTCAATTGATCATGTTGGCTGCTCCCGCTTAAAATATTGCTCTGGACTCTGGATTTAGCGCCGTCAGTCCCACTGGTTCCACTGGTGTTTCACTAACGCCTGCCATGGGGACGTGGTCCCTCAGCTTTATTCTGTAAGAGGGAGGTGGGCAAGAGAAATGGCTTCATGACTGGCATCCACATGAGGGTATGGAGACAGCAAAAACCTAATGAGTGCACACCGTAGCCAAAACTTCTGGTGAGGCAGGTCATCAGACCTTGGGAAGTCCTCACCCGTACACGGAGGAATGGCTGGGTCTCCTTACCACTTGGGTTGTCACCCAGCTGAGATGGCAAGAGAAAAGCTTCAGTCATTTCTACCTTTGAGAAGTATTTAAAGTAGAGGGTGCTGTTTCTAAACACTTGGTTAAAATGACAGAATAAATGTATCATGTTTTTATGCATATATCTTAGATGTTAAAAAAAAACAACTCTCTAATACAGCAACAGCTGGTTTAAATGTGCCTGCAGGTAACAGAAGGGAAAGCTTATGCCACAGTCTTCCCTGATCTCTGCTCCCCTCCACCTGCTTCCTTCTGCCCTCCTCACAAAATCAGAAGGCTCCTTTTTAAAAGTTTTTAAAAAAATATGAATTATTAGACCCCATTACACAAGTTATGGATGAGATACAGGCTTCAATTTCCCTCCAAAATCTCACAGCAGAGTGTGTATTTTTGAAACTCTGGGTAGTAATCAGCAATGGGGATTTTTAAAGGAAGAACCCAAATCCAGCAACTGTTTTTAAAAGCCTGCAAACAAAGCTTCTTCCACCATGGCAAGTCCATGCAGATCAATGAACCTGGATGGAGAAACTTGCTCTGTCCGGGTTCATTGATCTGCATGAACTTGCCATAGTGGAAGGAGCTTTTCTTAATTAGAAAAAACTTTCAGATCCTCATGGGAGCACAAAGCAGGGTTTTACTTTGCCGCAGCCAGAGGGACCCTACCAGGATTCGACCACCCCACCAGTGAACCTGCCTGCTGTTTGGGGCTGGAAGAGGTCCTCTGATGCCAAGCAATTGTGTCTGTGCTTTTGGAATAGGACTCTTCCTCTCCCAGGTTCTCCCCTGCAGATTTAAAACTTGAAATGCCTGTCAGCAGATCCAAAGGCTCTGCAAGTCCCTATTTTAGAGCTTAATCAGACTACCTGGAGTCTACCTGGCACAAGTAACCATTTCCAGTGCTCTGCTGAAAAGCTTGTGCTTAAAAGGACACGGACTCCACTTGCAAGGCTAAGATTTGATGAAAGGTCATTCAAACTACCAGGTGAGCCGTAACTTCTTTGACCTGCCACCATGAATCAAAGCAGTGAATAGAAAAACCAACTTAATGAGATATTTCTTCCCATCATACTACTGATAAAATACAGCCCACTCCATTGAGTAAACTGTAAGCAGAAATCGTGCTGTTCAATTCATCTCTCTTGGCCTCTAACTTCAGTGGGAATGAAAAGCTTTCTTAATCCGCCTGCCCCAGAAAGTTTTTATGCCTCTTCATCCCTCTACTGCCATCCTCTATCAGATAACGAGGATAGCATGGGGCCCTTCGGACACCACAGACTATCCACAGGGCATAAGCTTATAAAGACAGTTATCTCTTTCTTAGGATAAATTCCTGCCTCCTGGTTTGAAAGATGGACAAAAGAAAACAAGAAGGAAAAGGCTACCTGCTTCTGTCCAAGGCTGTTGAGTCAGAAGTGAAGCTGCTGTGACTTCTCAGCAATACAAGAGCACAAAGATGCTTTTCTCTTTGATGCTAAAAGCTGGGGGTGAGTGGGGTGTTACCCCACTGGGGTGGGTTTTGAGGCTCATGGATTACTGGAAACAAGCTTTCTAACATCTAAAAGAAATCCACAGGATTAATAGCCAGAGACACACAGCTAAAATATGAGTTTGAGAAAGACAAGAACAAGACCAAGCAAAAAACCACTGTAGATGAATTGCAATACTTCTACAGATGAGAAAATGGGCTCAGAATTTTTAAAAAACCCTCCAAAAAAAGCATAGCAATTAAAGATACTGAGCTCGCTAACAAAGCTTCAGTATTGCTTTCCCCTTACCAAGCTTTTATTGTTGTTCTCTGGAATATAATTGGTGATCATTTTCTACTTGGAGTCTGACACAAATCTTACAAGTTACTAGAGCTACTTGAAAAAAAATGAATAGGTTTAGCTTTATTTCTCCCCATAAGCAATTTGCTATTGGAAGCAATGAAGTCTCTTGAACGCCTCCAAGGTTTCAACTGCCTATTATAATTTCCCAACTAATCCTTTCATATGGTTGTATATTCTTCCCTACAAGTATACTCGCACTTCTTTTCTACTTTCCTACTGTTCTGGACAAATAGGTCTTAGGGCAGAGTTTAACCATTTAGCTGAAAAATATAGCCTTAAGCATTTACATGCTTTAGACAGCATACTTAAAATTCACTCTCCACAAATATTCATTTAGTACTGGCATGAATTTTGCTGATCCCCTTATCATACCTGGGGTATTAGTATTTGCTAAAATACTTAGCAAAGAAGACGTGCACTTGTACAAACCCCGGATGGAATAAATTCGGTGAATAATTCGCATTTGTGTAGAAAATGCCTGCCTGGCTGCTTTCAAGGAATGCATGCATCTTGAACAAGCTGTATGCTCTGACTTTGGCAGGGACTTGCTCCCCAAATGGTACAATACAAGAACATTACAAAACGACGAGGAATAAGTCAGGCAATAAATGTGTGGAACAAGCTGCACGGCTTATTCTACAACAAAGGAATTGGCAAACCTGGACTTTTCAAGCAACGTCATGAAAAGGTCTCACTGAGGTAGAAAACACTTCATACACTGAACTTTCCTGCCAGATGTGTCGAAGTGCTGGCAGGGAACAGAAATAACAACGTCATGTACAGCTCACCATTTTCATTTTCTAGTGAATGATGTGAGATGTGGGGTTTGACTGGTTTGGCACAGAAACTGCAAATCTCTTACTCTGCAGAGTGTCAGGAGTGAGCACAACTGTTGCTGCCTGCCACAGTGAACATGCACCCAGGAGCTTATGCAGGTCTTTGAAATATATAGCTTGCCCACTATCAAATAGAAAAATGATTACATTGCTGGAAAGCACTGGTGTCCACACAGGACAAATTTCAGTGAAACACCGAGAAAATCAGTGATTTTGGCCCCCTTTTGCAAGGATCATAGACTTTTGCACGTCTCAAGCATATGCACTGATGGGGAACATTGTTCTCTGCAGTGAGGCTGCACGATGTTCAACTCCCCCTTAAAAGGCTCTGAAGTGGGATTGAGAAGGTGATGCCAGATTTCTGCCCAGGCCTAAATTTCTACTTTTGTGCTCGTTTGCTGTACTTCAATGTAAAAATTTGGATTCCGATAAGCATCATTTGTTCGTACGCCTCTCCCAAATTCTGTTTTCAGAAACAGAGATTTTAAAAAAATGGTAATAATGATTGCAAATGATCTCAAATGCTCTTCTTGTTTACCTGAAAGATGTCAGTTCAGAAGTAGTAGGACTTGTTTTGGTTGGTTGGTTTTTAGGCTGTAAAAATTAGCTTCCCCTCCTGTAGAAGGAAAAAATAGATGTTAGATCTTTTCCCTGTCACCTTACAAAATGTAATTCAGCTCGACAGTTTCATATGTACACGGGAGAAGTGAGAGAAACAAAGTACTAACAGCACACAGAAGTTAATTGTCTGGAGATTGGGTATCTGGAGAGTGGAGGTGATGCCTTGTGATGGTGCAAGTTTCTTTGACAGCAAGTTGTGTAGTTCCAGGCTTCCTCTGGCTCATGTAACATGAGGCATCAGTCTCAAAGATGGCTGAAAATCATGGAGACCCAGCATATGGTATCTGACCACTGACTGATCCTACTCTGCTGCTACCAGCTCAGCTCTCAGCTCAACATTTCATAAAAATTCTCTTTCAATCTTCTTTTTTCCAATGTCTTAACATTTCTATCATTTTCTATATTTGTTTAAGGGTTCCAAAGAAACAAAAAAATTGAATCAACATACCTAAAGAAAAGAAGAAAAAAAAAAAGTTAATCATCCTTTTTGCTTTTGCTCTCACCTGTTTTAATACTGGTGAGAATCCAGAGCAACTCTGTTGATTTTAATCAAGTCATTCATGTAAACCAGGAATTTGACATATGAAGCATCACATTATCACAGATGAGTGACTTCAGCCATCTTACCCCTGCACGATTTCCTACTATGTAGTATTCTTCTGCGTGGCTTTCAAATATTTTGAATGCTATGTCATCTTAAAAAAAAAAAAAAAAAAAAAAAGAGATACTTATTTGAGCATCAACGATTAGGAGGTTCTTGACTATCAGAAATGAACTCAACAAAGTCCTGAAAAATCTCCTCGCCAAAATGATGATGCTAAGCAAGGCTGTAGAAGAGATCCCATTGCAAACACACTGACACAGGGATATCTTAAAAATACAATATCCATCACAGATCATTTTAGGTAGTCATTTGCTGTTTTTCTCTTCTCCCATTAGCCCTCTATTAATTCCAGCCCAAGGTAACCTCATTCATCATACCAAGGGGGCAATAGCTGTTATGCATTGTTAGCTGGTGTAGTCAACGTACTACCACGCTCACAAAACTTAGTCACTCCGTTGTTGAGCAGTACCAGGAGACTGTCACCTCCACAGACTGCAACACCCTGCATGGCCCATCTGCAGAAAATTCCTTGATAACCTCTCTGGCACTTGTTGGCTCAGTTATTTTAGAGAGAATATAATCATCACTTGAATAAAAATCAGAAAACATCAACACAGATGTTTCAGTGAAAACCATCTCTCCTTCTGCAAGCTTGAAGATGACACTGCTCAGCAGGAATGGTAAGCTGTCATCTTTGGGTGGGATGGTAATGGGAGACTTGTGCCTAATGCTTTGCCTTCCCTCAAATATTCTTACAACAGTCTAATCGTTGGTTGTGTCACTATCATCCTGCTGGTAGTAGGAAAATGCATCCTTGATGTTTTTGAGCTGCATACTTGAAGCTTTTGCCTCCTGTTATATAAATTCAGGAGGAAAGTTACCATGTGCTCTTTCTATCAACATAAATTACCAATAACATTTTCACATTTAAGCAGATGAGACACACGTCTTCTGTTCACCACGTAAAGGCTGGATCTACTTAAAACCAACAGGAGCCTTTTCATTCACTTCAGTGAACTTTAGATCATGTTCCAAAGAAGTGACATGATTATTCTTTCACTCTCAGATATACATCGGGCTGTTCTTAGTAGTCAGCCTGAAGTCTGCATACTCTCACTGCAGAAATTGCAAAAGATATGAAAATCTTGTGTTTTTCCAAAGAATGTCTGTTATTTTTTCTAGAATACATGCAAAAGAATCAAACGTTGCTTAGGAAAATTATGAGGATAAGTTTTACAAGAGAAATTGTGCTTGTATTTTGTAGGCATTGCATTGTATCCCATAGTTCAACTCACATCTGACACAGCATACCCCGTGCTGTGATCCATCCATGTTGGGACCTTCCATTACCATTAGCTGGACAGCATTCAGGTTATCATTATCAGCAGTCTGTAGAGCATCCTACATAATGGGACATGGTCATCCTTCTACAAAGTCCAACCCTGTGATACACATACATATTACAACTGAAGACTGACCATAAAGATTTACATTACTCTTTATAATGAGGTACACAGCAAAATACAAGATGCTAAACACTCTCTTACATCCAATTTAAGCAGTTGATTTGGGGAAGGGAGGTTTTATAGTGTTTATTTGAGCCTGGAGGAACTACCCTGTTATCACACCAATAAATGTTGAGTCTAATACCGCAACATTTCCCTGTATCAAGGGAATTCTCACTGTGCTCGTGTGTGCAGCAGGCAAGGAAGGGTGACAGCTTTCCCCATTTAGCCAGCCTGCTTGCTGCATGCCAGGTCTGCACGAGCCTTGGGTCCTTCCACACCAATATGTTAACCAGGCAATTTGACATTTAGAGTAGAAACATAATTCAAAACCAGAAAGAAACAAACGAAAAAAAAATGCGTGCAACCGGCCCCCCCCCTGATGGATTTCAAAACTTTTTTTTTCATTTTTGCCTTTTTAATCATCTCTACTGTAACTAGGCAAGGTGCAAGATTAGGCTAACAGTAAAGGAGACTAAAATTTCTACAAAATTACAAGCCAGAAAACAGAAAAACACTGAACTGTTCCCCTTCACTCCCTATTGCAAACCTCCTTCAAGTAAACTTCCACCTTAAATTTAAGCAGAAAGTATATATTTTCATTTAAAAATACACTTTAAAAAAATACACTGCTGTGTGTCTTACTACCTTTGGAGTACTCTTAGCAGAATAGATTTTAAGTAAAAGATTTCTTCTCAGCAAAAGTTTCCAGGTGAATTACGTGCACATGAAACACCCACTGGATTTCTGTTATCCCAACACCATGAAAGAAGACCATTTTGTAACAAACTGACTGCCCAGTCCCATTCTTCCAGAGTACATGAGCAGACTAAAAGACCTCAAGATTACAGTGCATCTTTCTGTTCTCACCCTGCATGCTAAAATTCTCTTGACTCGTGGAAACGTTACTAGATTTTGTTTTGCAAGTCAAGGAATAGCACCAAGTGTTTTCAAAAAACCAAAAGTGGTCCAGAAAAAGGCCTCCTATTTAAAGGTCCTACACACCTGGGAGGATCCAGAATCACACTTGAATTTTCCACATCCTAAAATGTACTTGGATATCTGAATTCCTTTTTGCTTGAAGGAACTAAAAGCAAAAATACTTTGAAGGATGGGGCTTTAAGTGCCTGTGAGAACTGGAACTTCATTGATACAGCTGGACAGAGCAGAAGCATTGCAAGTACAAGTGGGAACAGGCCAGAGACACTGTCATTTAAATCCCAAAATTCCAGGCATTTCAGTACTTAAAAACCTGTGAGCAATAAAGTATTTATCTTACCTAATCCTCAGAAGCCTTCAGAGTTTATCCTTCAGCAGTTTGAAGGTTTGACCATTACTAAGTAAACAAACGTACATCTCATTTGCAGTGAGGTAACTCCACTAGCAGAATTAGCGCCACTAGAGAAGGACCATGTCCAAGGTGTATTTTTAAAAACACTCATCGGACTTCAAAGAGCCATAACTCCACTCTCCCAAATGTACCTGTGTAGACACATTAACATGCACTCGAAAGCACCGTAAGCTCACACATTGAAGCAAGATCGTATATAACCCTTCACACCCATGTTCCGCCCAACCTTAGAAGTATTGGTCTTCACACTTCTTTCTGAAAAATGGACTGCAAGAGTAGAACTGCTCATGAACACATTATCAGTTGCTGAAACTCAGCCTAGCAAAACAAGCAAAACAAACGCTCCCCAAAGATTAATGCAGCATTTGACGACTGGCAAGCTTGCTTTGGATGTAGTACAGCAGTCCTGACTGCAGACAGCCAGGCTCCATTACTTCATAGACCTGTCTCCCAGCACGAGACACGTCGGGTGGCAGGTAGCAATTCTCATATCATTCAAATCCTGCTGAGCGAAGGATGTAATGGTCTGCGTACAGTTCTCCAAATGGGTGAAGTATTCCTGTGGTGGGGGATTAGCAATGTGCAACATTACTTTGTCCCCTGGCGTTTCTGCATCTTCAACATCTTGAACCACAGCTGTAAGTGCACAAGGATGAACTGATCAGCTTCTAAGACAAACACAGGCATAAATGCAGCTTGAATTTGTGTTTGTAACAGCTCCCTTTATCAAGACATAAGCCCAAACATTTTCCATTTACAAATAAGAAAGGCCAGTGAATCTTTTGCATACATATTAGCAGAAGCATGTGAATTCCCAAAGGCAAGTGTGTGCACATGTGTAGGTGTGTATAGATAGACATCAAGCAATTCTGATATGCATCAACAAGTTACTGGGAAAATGCTATAGAATTAACAGTTAAACACAACAATTATCTTCTAAGCTTTGCCTCAGAGAGTCAATAATCTTGTTCCAGTTGATGCTGCTGGCAAAATTCCCATTCCAAAGGGCAGAATTCTCCGTTAACCTCTCAAACAACTGCACAAAGAAGGGTGATACGTAGGTTAGCATAGATGTGCAGAGCAATCCAATCACTAATTTGCCAGATTTTGGCACTTGTTTTTTATTAGCTATGTCAGTTAAGTGTAGGAAGACATGGCACGAATGATAAGCCCTTGAAAACTTCAAAAACCCAGCTTGCACTTGTTCATCCAGGCAACTTGAATCCTGAATGGGAAAGATTCATACACCCTCCAGAGGGGTGACAGCCCACAGGGTTTTCAAAATTCACAAAAGCGATCTTGTTTGTGTGCAAAAGTGGCCATAGCTACTTCAGATCAAGATCCAGCTAGTAGGAAAAAAAACATTAGCAAGCTACCCCGCCTCTGCTTTTTATAAATAACATCAATTCAATTCAGGCAGCCATCTCAGGTACTTTATATAGCTAATAACGGACAGCGATTGTGATGGACTACTATTTCCTTTTCATGTCATTCAGTCATGGCAAAGGCACTTCAGACTGATGATCATAAAAAGATGTGATGAGTCCAGGTACCAGGAAGCTACAACATCCCAACTCATGCCCAGCAGCACACCACCACCAATAAATCAGTACAACTTTGGTTAGCTGGCAAGACCCTACTACTTTTCTAGAGAATCATTAAATACATGTCAAACAGTCAATATCTGCTTTCACCAATTGAAATTGACTGGTTTTTATCTGTGATTTCTAACTGAATGCAGTTCTCATCTATCTCTGGTGATGGGGGGTTTTGTTACTGGTATTGCAGACCCATACCCAGGAAAGCTTCACTGTTAGTCGTTATACTATATAATTTTGACCCTGGATGGCATGCCCTGTTACTAGGGCAATGTCCTTTGGTTTGGGTAACTGAAGGAAACAATTCACAAAAGGCTTTATTTCACATGTAAAGAAGTTACATCTCAACTACTGCTAAAGCATCTTGTGATGGACCATTCTGACTGCTCGTTTATACAATAATAGTAGTTCTGGATAACCCTCCCACATAGAGGGAGAAGAGGCAATATGTGTCTAAATACAAACTGAAGTACGGAAATAAGTTTATGCATCAGCGTCCTACAGAGCGTCTCTCGAGGTGTGTGGATGTGTACCTTCAGGCACATGCTTAGGGTTTCTGGAAAACTTTACCAGTATAAGTACGGGTAAACAATTCTAAAGAAAACAAAAAAAAAGGGGAAAGGAGTTAATATTTGAAGTTAAAATATTTTATCCTGAAAGAAAAGTATTTGTCTTAGGGATTGTTGCCTCACAAGACTGTATTTTCCACCTGTCACTGTTTCTCTGCCCTTTGCAAGGAAGATAAGCATCATGGAAGTCCTTGGTGAAGATGGTTTTGATTTGAAAAATTTCAGCCAGTATACCATAAGGGACATCCACAGTAATGCACATGAGATAAGCAAATCCCCCTGCTACAATATTTTAAGCTGTTCATTTGACTGAGATCAGATTTGAGCACTGCCCATCCCATGAATCAGTGCCATACATTACTGAAGAAAGAATTGACATCCCCTTAAGAAACCTGGAAAGAGTGAAAAAGTTCTGATATTTACTTTCACTGTTCATCTTCCTTCTACAGATTTCTCTAATATCTTCAGGTTGCAAGCAACCTTAGAAAATGTTGCTTTTAAACAATCCTTATGTGAGTCTGACTACTTGGCTGGCTGGCAAAAGTCTCTTCTGTCTGAGGAGAATTCTGTACTTCTTTCATGACCCAAAAAACCCTTTCATGTCAGTCTTGCTCTAAGGATTTTCCACTGTTCTTTAAAGAAACCTGCAAGATGCAAAATAAAACTAGATTAATTGCAAACTACCATAAACCCTTGTTAAAAATCTAGGCAACGTTTCTGTAACAAATGGTTTGAAATCCAAAAATAAGCTTATCTCAACACATACTCTTTATTTCAAATAAGTCACCTTTCCTTCTGCTTGTATTTTTTCAATATTCAGGTAAATGCCCCTTCTCTGTCACTATTTGACCTAAAGTAGTGAGCAATGTCTCCAAAGACATGGTTAACATGAGCAGACCGTACCTAGCTCAACTCGGTAGTAGACGAAACGCTGAGATGCTTCTGTGCGCGCTGTCAGATGTGCCAAGCAATTCCTGGAGTTCCAGAGGCATTTGTCCAACGTGAGTAATACTTGATTCCAGCTTCCTGATCTGTACGTGAGGAACAAGTATTTTTATGATAGTCTCCAGTTCAGTAAACCTGAAAGCAGAGGATTTATTACATACAAGATCAAGAAGCCTATCCTTTGATCATTTATACAGTGGTCTGTGAATGAATGCATTCAGAGCCCAGCTTCAGCACACTCTAAAATATTCATGGACGCAGCCAAGAACAATACATCGAACGTTCGTTAGAGACCAGATCCTCTGCTGGGGTACTTCACAAGGCGACTTTGTTGACTTCAGTGGGAAAACAACAGTTTTCACAAGCTAAGAATTTAACCTTTTTGCACATTGAGCTCTTCTTTGTAAACAGTACTTTAATACACATCTGTGAGCCAGATAATAAACACTTCAGATAAATCACTGGAAGGTTTAGAGAGCTCTACGCACTCTCACAGGCTTTCAGTTGTAGAGCAGAGGCCAGAAGTCAGCACTGATTACATCTCAGTAGCAACTAACCATTATAAATATCAAAGTCACACACATTTGAACAATTTCTTTAAGCTCTCTGTTGTATTTCTGAAGAGCTCTCTTAAGACCTCTGCATATTTTATTCTGTGATACTGGGATGGATACTTACGCCCTGTGCTTGAGTAGGTCTGGATATACCCACCGAGGTTTGAAACGTCAAATAGAACTGCCAGGATATTTCTTTCTCCTGTAAATCAAACGGACAGCTACATGATGCTGCTTCCCCACAGCAAAGTTTCCCCATGATCCTACCCCTCATTCAGCCATGGCTTGTCCCAGAACTAGGACAGCACCTGCAAGTTATTGGCACTTTGAAAGGAATCATTCATACAGCCTAAGCACTTGTGGTTTTAAGTTGTATGAAACTCCCAGTCAACCGGCGTTACACAAGCACTTCCATGTTTACTGGGGACTTTTTTTGACCGTTGGCTAAGGTGTAGTTCTGGAGTGCTCTTCTCCTAATAGCTACCACAATTAACAGCTGAGCTTTTGCAGAAGGACATAAAAAATATGAGGTAGTGGACAACTTCCAACAGAGGTGAGCCTTTGAAAACCCTAGGTGACAACAAAGACAACGACAATAATCACCTCCAACTCAGTATTAAAACACAGAAGGAGGCACTCCCTTAACAAACAATTTTTCATCGATCCAACGTAACTTACTGGGCTAAAAATATATGTCACATTATCACAACCGAGATCCCACCTGTAAGTTCTCAGACTCACACTGTCTTCTTTCAAAAATGGTCAGCCCCTGTCAGTATACTTGGCATTGCCAAACAAGAAGTGGCAATCAAACTTTTGTTAAGATAAAGGGTACTAACAAGCTGGTAAAGAAAAAAAACATCATTATTTTACCAGCCAAATCCTACGGTGTTGACTCAGGAAGCACCTGAAATTTTGCTTATATAAGTACTGTAGGCTTGAGCTCATGCTAAAACAATCTCAACAACAATTTAAGTTTTAATATAATAACTTTCATGTTATACTTTATTCAATCATTTACACAGTAATAATTTAAGATAGGAAACAAAGAGGAAAAAACTGCCTTTGTACAAGTTATTCTATTAAAGACTGGAATATTAATGTTATTGGGTACACGAAACCCTGTGCAACCATGGAAACCATTGCATAGGATCCATTCAGCCTCCAAATCTGAGCTGTGGCCTATGGTTGCTATGAGAGGATATAGCACACACCCCTCAGCAGTTCCTATTAGAAAGTGATATTTAGGTTCTATTGTGTATTTGTCTACACTTCATCTCAGCATAAAGCTATTTGTGGAACAGAGGTTAAGGAGAGGTTTTTGAAATTTGAAAGCATACCTTTCAGATTAATCTAGGAAATCAGATGTTGTTTCACATACAGTTCAGGGTTTATTCGTGACAATTTAACTGATGTCTTCCCTTGTTCTGAAAAGATAAAATAGGGTATCGTTAGTTTGACTTGGAGAAGTTAGGGATTAATTTATCTTCCAGGAGCATATAAGTACCCTTTTCAAGCTCATCCTCAGCCCAGACTAGCTGAAGACAGCCTACAGGAGTCAATAAAGATAAAGAAACACTCCCCTTAGATACTGGGTTTTTAAAAAGTTCTTTTAAATTGCAAAATTTGAAGGAAAAAATTTAAATGTAAATCTTCTGCAACCTGGTAAATTCAAAACTGTAACTATTATTTAATCTAGATTCTTTTCTAATTGCGAAAACAATTACACTAGGAACAATTACGTGGCAAATAAAAACATCTCAATTTACCATAACAAAGCCTGAAAATCAAACAGAAGTTTTCTGAAAGGTTTATGAATTCTTACAATTCAGGGAATGTCATCTGTTAGCAGGGAGGGCTGGGAAAAAAACCTTCCCCTTGAAAAACATGGAACTTACCTAAACCAACACTTGCACTTTTGTTTAAAAGGACTTATTAAGCCTTCAAAGCAGGCGATGACCTCTCCAGTGGCTCCTCTCAAGGCTGCTGGAGCTGAGCCCTCTGGACAACAGCTCTCCCCACCCCCAAGGCGATGCCCTCGGCAGCTTGGCAGGGCAGAGGACCACCTCATCCCTCTCGACATCAGACCAATCCCATACCCAGGCATTCATTTTCCATCTTTTTGTGTCACCGGCTGATTTAAAGCCGCTCCTACCTTGCAGGAACCACTCTGTTAGGGAACATCGAACCGTAGTTTGGTCTCAGTACACCATCTGTCCCCCTCTCTGTTCTGATGCCTCTATTCCCCGAGACAAATTTTGCTCCTTCTACATATTCAAGATGCACCAGAAATACCAGAATATCCAACCTGAGAAAACCAAGTAGAGCTTCAATCTTTTGAGTCCAGGTGCTTCCTTCAACGTGGTTAAAGTGTTCAGCATATGACAGACTGAAGTTTTAGTGTTCATTTCTGGGAATTAACAGTCAAGAGCAGCCTTTCTGCTTAAGAAAGGCTTGAAATTGCTTCCAGCTTTACCGCTATCAGAAGGAGTTTTGATTCATATTTTATTTTAAAGTCTATAAAAAAGCGACCCAGTTTCTTCCAAGCTGCTGCCAGTGCATCTTGCTCCATGTCACTCAGTGGCCCAGTGGCCACGGTTGAGCAGCTCGCAGGTGTTGCTGGGTGTTAGATCAGTGTAGGTCAGTAGTTCATCTGACAAGTGCTCAACAGATGGAGATTGCTCACCTGGCATGCAGACAGGCTAAGGTCACTCTGTGCTGAGAGGAACACGCTTCAGAGAAACAGTACAACAAAATCAGAAGAGTCATAAGCTGTTTACCTGAAGATGTTCAAAACAGCAGGTATACAGCGCCAGTTGTGGCAGTAACCAAAAATCACAGAACTTCCTTAATTATTAATTTACATAGTAGATGGCAGAGCATCCTTCTTCCCTCACTTTTTTTCAGCAGACCATTATTTTGGAAGATGGAATCTCCATGCTCCAAGGACATTCTTGCTCTCTGCAAGATCCATATGTCCTGCAAAAGAGGCCAAAGTAGTCCAAATCTCCTCTGCACCAGAAAGGAGTTTACACCAAGCCTGATTCACTGAGAGTGGTGTCACATCCACGGAGAATCTTGTGTCTCCTTAGGAAAATGTTCTCTAAAATTCAGCAGTGCCTCCTTTTCATAGAATCATAGAATGGTTTAGGTTGGAAGGGACCTTAAAGATCACCTAGTTCCAACCCCCCCTGCCATGGCCAGGGACATCTCCCACTAGACCAGGTTGCTCAAAGCCCCATCCAGCCTGGCCTTAAACACCTCCAGGGATGGGGCCTCAACAACTTCTCTGGGAAACCTCTTCCAGTGGCTTACCACCCTTAAAGTAAAAAATTTCTTCCTAATGTTTAATCTAAACCTGCCCTCTTCCAGTTTAAAGCCATTCCCCCTTGTCCTGTCACTACATGCCCCAGTAAAAAGTCCCTCCCCAGCTTTCCTGTAGGCCCCCTTTAGGGACTGGAAGGCCGCAATAAGATCTCCCCGGAGCCTTCTCTTCTCCAGGCTGAACAGTCCCAACTCTCTCAGCCTTTCCTCATAGGAGAGGTGCTCCAGCCCTCTGATCATCCTTGTGGCTCTCCTCTGGACGCGCTCCAGCAGGTCCATGTCCTTCTTATGTTGGGGACTCCAGAGCTGGATGCAGCACTCCAGGTGGGGTCTCACCAGAGTAGAGTAGAGGGGCAGAATCCCCTCCTTTGACCTGCTGGCCACACTTTTGATGCAGCCCAGGATACGGTTGGCCTTCTGGGCTGCGATTGCACATTGCTGGCTCACGTTGAGCTTCCCGTCAATCAGCACTCCCAGGTCCTTCTCCTCAGGGCTGCTCTCCAGCCATTCCCCGCCCAGCCTGTATTTGTGCTTGGGATTGCCCTGACCCAGATGTAGGACCTTGCACTTGGCCTGGTTGAACCCATGAGGTTGGCATGGGCTCACCTTTTCAGCCTGCCCAGGTCCCTCTGGATGGCACCCCTCCCCTCCAGCGTGCCTGCCTCACCACACAGCTTGGTATCATCAGCAAACTTGCTGAGGGTGCACTCAATCCCACTGTCCATATCTTTGACAAAGATTTCCACATATGTTTTTTCCATGTGTGTTTATGATGCCACATCCTACTCCTGCATCACTCTTTGCTCTTACCAAGTGAAGCTAATGGGGCTTATATGCTTTCATAAAAGCACATTTGGAAAAGCCTACGTGAGAAATACCAGGTAAATGCTCAGCTCCTGATTTACAAATAGTAGCAATTTGCTCAGCCTGGGCACTTGAATTTAATTGAAAATAAATGTTCTTAGGAAAAGTAGAAGTTGTGAATGGGCAGAATAAGGCAGGGAGATAGTTAAGGTTGGTACCCTGGTTCAAACATCAGTCCTGAAGCCCTGAAGAAACCATGGGCCCTATTTTGGGTGCACCTCCATTGTCATCTCAAAGGATCCAGATTAAAGGGCTGCCAGGAACAATGAGTCCAGCCAACCACCATCGGTTTATCAGAACTTTCAGTTTTGGGAAACCACACAACAAAAACATCACTTTAAGCCAAACACAGAAACAGACAGGTAACTATCTTGTGGATGTTAAGGACCACCAAGGATCACTCTGCTCATTCAGGAGCGGTGCTATTTAAGAGACAGCTCAGCTGAAGCTTCTGTTTGCAGCACGTTACCAGATATAGCCTTAAGGTTTCAGAGTGTGAATTACTGTGCTGAAGCAGAGAGAAATGGCAGTGACCTGCAAGCTACTGTTTGTAAGCATGTTAACCCATTCACACTCACAATGATGCACATTTCTCATGGCTGAAATCATACCATACAGGTCACTATGTGCCCTGCTTTAAATAAGTCTTTGAAATTTTGGCCCATTGAGACATAAAAAAAAATACTTTCAAGCCGTAAAAATCAGGAACACTGAATTTAAACCAAGGGCTATTTTTAATATTCATATATATTTCCTAATAGAGCCTTTTTCCTACTTTCTACACAAAACCAAGTAGCTTTCAAAAACTGCATTTATCTCCATTGCAGCTACATATATTTTCATCAAGATGACACCAGCAAAAAAAAAAAAAAAATGACAGAGAAACTGCCATGCTTAGAGGCAGGACAAGCCTTAGCACTTCCATATTAGTGCTTAAGCAATATGGAGATCTTCCTTGGTTTTCTGATTTACTCACTAAAAATCAGCAGACTTCCTCAGAGCAGTAAGTAAATCTCCATTCTGGATGGCAAGATCTCCACTCTACTGAAGTCAAAGTAACTTTTCCCTATTAGATACAATGAATGAGGATTTCATCTGCTTCCAGCATTAGGCTTTTGGGTCGTGCATTTACATTTTTATGTCTAAGATCCAATACCCTTGGAAATCACAGATGTTCTACACTTCAGACCAATACGTAGGTATTGCAAATGCTACATCTGACCTAGGTTCAGGTAACCCAAACTCTTATGCTTGCTATGTCCTATGCATATCCTTCAGCCATCAGAGCTACATAGGTGATATGGAATATTAGTCACAGTAACTTAGAATTTAGGCCAACACAATCTTGGTCTATAGAGAATCTTATAAATGTGATATATTTACATGTGATAGATTGATGTAATCTATAAAACACATTAGCTCTTACTGTATTTAATAAATGCTGAAAGCTAGCAATATCAAGATAGATTTATGATTTCCCCCATCCTTTGTTTTACCGGTGATAATCAAAAAAGACTGCTTGATTTAGATCATTTAACTGACTTTTTTGTTCATTTTGCAGCTAATGTATATTTTAGTATATTTTTTCTTAGTTTTAGCAAAATTGTATAGGTGCAGACACACACACAAATCACAAAGTTGCCTGACTGCTTATTGCATCTTTTTAGAAACATGTTGGTATATCTCTATTCTGGAGAACATTTCACAGTTCAGTGATGGAAAGTAGTTTGTGCTTCATTTGTGCATGTACTAATTTTAGATTAAACAGGACCACATAAATCCTGCTGAAAAATGATGCAATTAAGCCAGACCTATTTGTAAAAAGGACAACATGTGGCTGTAATTATAATGGCTAAGCATTAGGTAACACATTGACTTATTAGTGCGCTAAGAGGAGTTTGTGCAACATGCTGAGTAAGTCTTTACAGGAATAAATCTTAATATTCCCCAAAAAGCCATTAGAAACAATCCTCTGTTGCATTTCTGATCAACTTCCACAGTGATCTGCTTTTTCAAAACGGTCACTTTTTTTGTAAGCGTAGCACTAAGAATGCTCAGTGCCTACTGCTATGGTGTGAAGTAGCCGTAGTACTCAACTGGCTTTATTTCAGACTGAAACTATTGCACAAGAATGCCTGAATCACTGCCATATGCACCAACGTTCTCAAGCATATATGTTTCACCTGACCAATAATCTGTAAAGATTTACAGTGCTCATACTTCACAACGCCATTGCAGTTTATGTGAGGATTTAGATTCATCAGCACATTTCTAAACCCTTGGCAGCCCCACAAGAACTATCACAGCCTTCACCAAAACAACCTATGATAAAGACTGGCTTCCACCACGCTTGCATTCTTGTGTACTTATCCATGACCACAAAGACTATGTCCACAGTAACCCTATGATGTCAAGTAAGGGAACAAGCTCAGAGTAAGATTATTTTTTGCTGTTTATGGCCAAATTCAATTCACCATCTATACCTTCGCTGTAGAAATCCACACTGTTGTGTCAGCATCCCTGGTTCATACTGCCCATAGGTCATACTTTCCCTTGTGGTAAGTGATATATGGGAAGGATTTTGCACTCTTGAGACGTATCTTTCAGGACAAGCAGGACAGACAGAAGCATCCTAGGAAGGTGAAGGGGGCCAGCCCATCTACGATGTTTCCTCGGGTATGGACCAGCAGTGATGTAAGCTCTAACTTTCACATTCAGCAAAAGCCACTGCAAACTCAGCTCCACAGTGTGGACTGAAGGTGAGTTTGGGCTCAAATACAGGCTCAGGTCCATATTCAAAATCCAATACATATCTACCAAATTCCCTGTACAGGGCTTTTTGGACAGTAGGCCTTCTACCATCTCCTTCACATTCAAATGTTCATGTACGGTGGGTATGAAAGGAGATGTGAGAACCTCAGGACCCAAGGCCATCAGGTAGACCAGTGATGGTAAAGCTCTTTACAGCCCAGCCATGGAAGTCTGGCTGCCATATACAACAAGGATTTCATTTATTGTTAATCTCTCACTCTTTATTTTTTCTGAAGGATTCTGTGGACGATAAGCTGGGAGAATGATATAGCATTCCCAATCATCTGTGGAACATTTAAAGGTAAAAAAAACCCTAAATGTGAATAACTTTTTTTGCCTTTCAATCCCCAGTCCTTCTGATTCACTGCTTTATTCTCCAACATAACAGGAAAAGCTTATTTTCATAGTTGCATGCCTTCCACTGAACTAGATCAGAAAATCCCTCTCATCTCTAAAGGGCTCATTTCCTTCAGAATTAAGACACTGAGTCAGTTGTTTCTTAGTTCCAGTGACCTTTCTTCCCCTACTAGCTGGGGGGCTTGGGTTTTTCACAGGAGAACACGTAATATAAACATAATCAGCCCTTTCACATCATGTAGCTCTTCGCTTCAGCAGGAGCTTCCTTACTTTGAGATTTTTTTCTCTGATACGCTCCCACTAAAGTAAGATCAATCCATAGGAAGGAAGAAAAAATATGAAAGGACCTTAAATGCTAACATACATTCAAACACCACTAAAAGTGCACCTGTGTCTTGTCATTTCAAAATTAATATAAGGCAAGGTATGTGATCCCTTTTGCTAATTAACGCAGCCCTCTCGGATTCCCCTTTCCCCTCACGCTAATTAGCACAGAAAAAACCTCACGCAGACAAACAGACAAAATAGCCACAGGACTCCCTTGTTGAGCAAAGCACTTGCAGGAGGAGAAGGGGCAAAGCTGTGTGTCGATAATTTTAAACACCTGATTGCCTGAAGCATGCAGGTGTGGGAGAAATGTTGCCGAAGTGATGCAAGCCTTTAAAAATGCCATCACAGTTTGCCTGAAAATTCAAAATCCTCATTAGTAGTATGAATAATTTATCAGCCGCCCCACAAGGAGGGGAAGGGACACTTTTGTTGTCTACTTGACTAACAATGAGGTTGGTTCCCATCAAAAAGGGGAGGGAGGAGCAAAAAAGTTTCTGAAAAATGGAAATTTGCTCTCAAAGTATGGTCATTTTTCGCCAGAACTTTTACAGAGATATCATAAAGAGACCAGTCATGGAGGCACAGGGTATTCCTTCTAAGGGAAGGAAAGGACTGCTCAAAGCAGTTAATGCACTTTAAAGAATTGCGCTGACTTTAATCCACCTCTATTTGGTTTAAATAACAGGTACGGTGTGTGCAGAATTAAAAAAAAAATTAAAAATCCAGTATTAGTAGTTAAACGTTCTCTAAAATGGATTTTAAATTAACTTGAGGAAGTTTGAAAGTACTGTAAGGAATAAATGTTGCTTTTAATCTTTCAAAGCACAAACTGTAGCATTACTGTTATCTTCTCCTGCCAAGTGTAAGAAGCGTACCGGTCTTTAGGCACCCAGCAGTGTTTCTTGGAAGGGCAATGAAAGAGTGAATGGTGAAAGCCTGCCAAAAGGAAAATCAAAGCCATACCTGCAAGCTGCAATACAGTTCTAGGAATCCCTTCAGACTTTTCCTTTTCATGTGTGTGAAACTGAAACTTTTCAAAATGCTGGCATGGTTCCTTAAAATAATTTTTACTTCTTAAACCTAAACAACTTGAAGGGAAGGGGAAGAGGAAGAAAGGGGGAGAAAAGATGGGGTTAAACAACAACAAAAAAAAAAAAAAAGGAAAAAGGAAAGAAGCAGCGTTAAATGCAATTGGATTGTCCCAAAGCAGTCTCTTCAGAGGAAAAGAGCCTTAAAATGCAGGAAATCTGTCTAACCCTCTAACTATTCCCACTCAAGCTGCCCTGCAGTCACAGATGTTACTGATTCAGTTAGATAGCAATTCCAAGCTCCCAAAACAGATTCCAAGTGAGAAAATAGGAAAAGTCCTTGGTTGCTATTAGATACGCATTCTGAAGTAAAAAGAAGTATGGGCAGGGAGGAATTTGTGGCCTGGATTAGAGGTTCCATGGTAATTAAAGAGCAATGACAAATGGCATATCGTCTGACCTATTGAACGCGAAGCCGCAAGGTTAGGAGCTCAGGCTGCAGCGAAAATTTCTAGGGAAATGTGTCAGGTTTTCTTTCCTGCTGTGATTTACTGATACGTTTAACAGAAATGAAACCCATACAGGTCTCTGAAAATGTAACGACGGCCTACAGAGACTAGATGAAAAACTGGAGAATTTAGCGGGGCATGCTAAAAGCCTTGTAAATGGTGTATTTAACTGTGCAATTAAATTCTATGGTGGGGTAATAATTTATTGCATCATTGCTAAAAAGCTGGAGGAAAGTTATCACTTCCTAAGAGACCGAGTAGGACATATCCCTCAGACGTGCCCAGCAGCTTTCAAACATTTAACAATCGCACTAGCAACATGGGAAGAAAAAAAGGCACCACCTATAACGTGTAAGAATAACAGTAAAAATAAATAAAAGTATAAGTCCTGCCACAGCGTGGTTCAAGTGAGCGAATGAGTAGGTCCCCAGGTGGATGATGCACCAGGTGATGCAAAGCCTTGTGCTGGGCATCAGAAATGGTCCCCACCACACACGGCTCGTCACCAGGAGAGCATGTGGACAAGGAGGAGATGCTGAACAATGAGGCCAGGCAGACGGGGTGTTGGAAGAGCTGATGACAAAATCTGTGACCCCGGCATCCTGGTCCTGGGCCCTACCTGCTGGGTTGCACCAGGATTGTGCTAATGCTGGAAGGGCAGTGGGACCTGGGGAATGACCCCCTCCCTCCAGCTGCTCCTGGATCTGCTTCTCTCCCCTCCCTGCCAGGTGAATTACCAAACCACTCTGCCATCCCCCCCGCTCTGGGAAGCAGAGGAAGAGGAAGGGGACAGGGCTCTCTAGTCTCTGGCAGCCACGTACTCACGCAGAGATGAGATTACCGAAGATGAGCATCATCTCTGGATACAGCCCTGAGACAGGTCCTGCCTGCGCATCGAAAGCAAAAGCTCTGCTTTGGCACGTGCTACTGCGTCCACAACCCCAGCCTGTGCTAAATTCTTGTTCCACTTTGTGCCTTCCAATCAATAGCTAAAGAGGGTTGTTTTGCAAGATGCTTCGTGTTGTTTTGTACATTTAGATTAAGTTTTTGTTTTGCTTTCATAAAAGGTTATTCACAAGCTCTAGGTGCCCTGGCAATTAGCTAGATTCACAGTCCAATTGGAGTAAACACCTGGCAACATAATGATGCTCCTGCACAACAAAGCAAATTAATCTGACCAGCCAATAAATCAAACGGCAGAATATACCCCTTTCCACCCAGGTCCAAATCCCATGCCATCAGGCCTCCTCTAAAGCTGTTGCATACAGATGGTTTTTTACATCATGCCCAGAAGGGTCAGTAATATTTGGGCTGTTTCACACTGATGGGGCTGGGGACAAGCTCCAGAGCCAGCGGGCGTCTGCAAAATGTGCTGTTGGCAGCTCTCGCCCTGCTCCAGTTAGGGTCTTTTAACTGGAGTAAGCCCAACCCTGCAGCACCACACTGCGATGTAGGCACTGGCAGCTCATTCAAAGCGATGGAGAGTGGCATCATAAAAGTTGGAGAGGCACAAGTATGCACCCACAAGACCATGCAGTCTTTCAACTTCCTCTTTAGCTGGTTTAACTTTACCTAATTATTTCCCAGGTATATCTGAAATGGAAAATCAAAATCTTGCATACAAATAGTTCCCTGAGTGCCGAAACCAGTTACACATCACTCCCTCTGAACATTCTCATCAGATGAAGTTTGGTCTGCAAAAATGTTAGCATGAGGCAACTGCATTTCTGTGAATGACACCAGCGTTTGCAATATTGCTGTATCAGCAACAGAACACTAATAGCTCAACTACTGCAAAAACAATATACACATGTACAGTAACAGCTTGGAATAATGACATTAATCAAAAATTATGTGTAGTGAACAAAAAGGCTCCAAATGTTTTTAGATAGTTGTGGTCAGAAGGCTTAGCTGAACTCCTTTCAGGAGAAACTAGGGCTGAACTGACAGTGCGTCTTTCAGACCACACCACCAAGGCAGCAGGCTCGTATCTGCACGCTGGGACTGGGAAGAGCGTGTGGAAGAAATTTCGGTGTGACCGATACCATTGCAGAGAAGAGGTAATTCCCTTGACAAATAAAGGGTTAACTTTGCTTAGGAAAAATAGGTTGGATTACAGATAGGTAGCAGCTGAGTTTCAGGCTGCATCCTCAGGAGAAGTAGAACAGCATCAGAGCTCAATAACCCGCTGTACGCTTCCTAGGGGCAAAGCAGCCTCTCTACAATATATTGTTTCCTTGAAGGCAGCAAAGCTGAGGCGACAAAAGGAAGAAAAATGGTTGGAAAATGAAGTAAATATCCTTGACTAATGAAAGACATGAGGGCTGGCAAACTTCAAATTATTCAAAGTTGGGGATGTGAGAGCCCACCCAATATTCATGCACTTTTTTTTAAATTGTTGCCAAAATACCCCTATGCTTGAATTGAGTCTTATGCTACCAGCCTCTCTCATCAAAATCCCAGTTTTCTGGTTAGGGGCTCCAAAGACAGGTCTTCCAGCAGGAGCCTGCCATCCCACATGCACGCGACTCGATGGTTATGGGAAGCAGTTCTATCCTAATGCCAGGCAAGATTCTTCCCTTATATTTAGGCACACCAGAGCAGATCCCTGACAACTCCTGAAGTATCAGTAACACCTTTTTAAAAATTGATGTGCAATAAGAGTTGGATTTCTGGAGGGGAAAGCACTGCCAGAATAATCAGTTTGAATCCCACTAATTGAAAGCTCAATGCAAAATTCAAGCGGAGGCACGCAGAGTACACAGTGCATGGCCACCCATTAACGTAATGAGGAGAAGACATGAAGGCCTTAGAGAATACAGAGAGAAGATATTCTGGATTTAAGATGCATTGAGAGCATATGTCTATGGAGCCATCCTCCACTGGTGAAGAGGAAATGCATTTTAATAATTACATGCACCTTTAGCAAGGACCCGTGATATTAGTGAGTTTTCCAAATCTGCATTCATGCCTCTGGAAACTCCATGTATCCAGATTTAGACTCAAAGGGTTAGTCAAATCCTGAAATCGGGAAATGTAAGAGGGTTTAATGTCACTGGGATGTCCCAGAGCAAACTGGGATCTGCAATACCTTCTATAGCCACAGTGGGAGGGCACAAAGTGGCTTGTCCATTTGGTGACGAAACAGACTGTGCGGTGAAGCAATGCAACGCTGAATCTTTCCCAACTATTACGGAGGGGTTCAACATCTACCCGCATGCAGGGAAAAATGCCACAGAGCTTGAAACTGGCCATGACATTGGGCCCCTTTTGCCAAAAATAAACGACCTGGTTCAAGTCGTGAGTCAGGCATTGTTAATTCAAAAAATATTACTGGATTAATTTTGTATCAATTTAATAACTTATTAATAACTATTGGGTGACCTGCCATAAATTAGTTAGCACTGCCCCAGAAGATGGTTTGGGATGTACAAGGTGATTTACATAACAGATCGTGTTATGTCTCCCTCTCTCTGCTTCTTTTCATTTATTCATGTGTAGAGCCAGGCAGATAATGGAAAAAGTAATTAATAGATTTGGCTTGAAAAATGTTTTGATATTAGCGTATATTTTATTAACACAAACTATCTGTCCAACTCCAGGAGCTGGATGAATAACGGGCAGAAAATACCTTACTTACTGGAGATATAGCATGAAATTTACTGCATCAATCTCCTGACAGGTACCTTTTAGCCAGTTTTAGCAAGGTGTGTAAACCAAAAGAAATACAGGAGAAAGAATGAAAAAGGCTGCAATCGTGCCTGATGACTCAGTCTTGTAAAAAGACCAGACTGATACTGGAAAGCCAAATTCTCAGCGGGAGAATGATCCCTGGCTGGGGACCAGGTCAGGCACACAGATATGCATGAGACAAGAGACACAGCAAGGTTGGCTGGAAGTTCCCTTATAGCAGCAGTGATTTACCTGCGGTCCCACAGGTATTGGGGATGGCCCGAGGCACCGATTCCACACAGACTTGTACAGGCGTCAGCAGGGCGAGCCGGCTGTGGCTTGTGCCTTTCCAACCAGGTAATTTCTCCTGTGGCACAAATAGACTCAGAATGTAGTACGAGAGAATAAATAGGAGGAAGCTGACACTGTTACTGGTTATTTATTACCTATTTACTAGCAGGTAATGGCTGACCTGCAGGCTATACTAAAGAAACATACTCAGCTAAATCCTAAATTACCAAGTGTTTCGACTCCTTGCTACTGAGCTTCAGAAATCTCAGCCTTGCAGCGGTCAGTCTGGCAACCAGATTAGCTTCTTTGCTGCTGCTGAGGAAATCACTGCATCAGGTGAGAATGAGTTATGAAATCAGAAAGCGCATCAATCGTGTACGAACGTCAAGGCTGCCTGAGCATCTCGAGTGCCTACACCATGCAGCTAGGGTTCAGGTACCCAGCTGAAAAAGGACACGCATCTGCCATTTCAGAATAATACTGGAAAACAAAGTAGTGATCATCTGACCACTTCAAATTTATAGGAATACCAAAGATACAGAAGTCTTTGAAAAGCCCCAGGTGGACTTGCAGCTGACGGCAAATCTTCCTGCTCAGAAACATTTGGGGTTTTCTTTGCAACTCAATTAAAGGTCTGGTGAGGTGCATCAGGTCCCACTTAGACCCCCTTCGCTCTAGCCCCCTCATGACTGCCAAGTCTCTTCTCCCCCTGCCTTTCCAAAACTGGCTTTCTCCAAGGAAATTTGTGTTTTTTGAGGCCCCAGGCTTTTTTCCTGGGCTGTCCCTATATCCTAAGCTATACAAACAGGAAGCATAGAAGAGCTCATTTGATCTAAACCAGAGCACAAGGGAGTGTGACAAACAACAAGCAGGACAAGAGGCAGATTGTGGAAACCAAAGCAAATACAATAAAATCACATAGCTGCATAACTGAGCTGGTCCCTGTTTCCAAATCTTACCAAGGGTCTACTTTCAAATGTAATTACAGCGAATTATAGCTAGTGATGCCAACCTACGCACCACTGCTTATAGGCACAGCAGAGACTTGGTCATGGAGAGACCACTGGAAGAGAAGAGGGAGGTGGCTAGAGGATTCTGGAAATACAGAGGACCCAGACTTTAAAGTGCCTTATGGATCCTGTATCTGGTCTAATAACAGAAACAGAGTTGTATTAGGTCTGCAGGGGCTCGTCCACCCGACCCCATCCATTAGGAAGAAAGAGCTTTTGATAAGGTCCAGCGCTCAGCCATCCTACAAACTTGTCAGATCCCAGCTCTTCAGCAGTTCTGCTTCCCAGGTTGTGCACATACTAATGTTCAGTGAAAAAAAAGGGAAGAGGTGGTCTGCAGGTAATTTCTCCATCCCAAAGCACAATAGGTGAACCCTGGGAAGAATATCTACACAGACAGCATAAGACAGGTCAAATTCTGCTGATAAATGATCAGAACAAATAACAGGATTGTTTTTCATTATAACACAGGCTGTTTTGCAAGGGAAAAGGTCTTTCGAGATCTGTTGCAGAACTTCACAGAGCAACTTATTTGTTCTTATTGGAGTGATTCAATTTGTTGTAGTGCGTCACTGACTCAAGGCCAGAACTTTGCTAACCCTAAGTGTTGTATGATTAATAACCTCTTACTTCAACAAATTGCGGGTTTCCACTCTTCAACAAACCCCTCCTCTTTGCAAAACTTGGTCTAATGTTTACTGCAGAGCTTCATGTTTTGTATAGGATTCTGCTTCAGGGAAATTGGGTTTCCAGTTTCTATATCATTTCAATGCAACCAAAAGAGAAAATCTGATTTTCTTTTAATGCAAGGTAGATCACATTTCAAGTATCACCGAGAACGAAATGTGCTGCAACTCACTTCGTGATTTATGACTACCCCTTTCAGAACAATTACTATTTATACATTCATTTATCGTGTCCCTTGGTGTCATATTTTTGGCAAAGTCACCGGACAATGTAGTGTGTCCCAATTCTCCCTCCATCAGAAAACATTTAGCAGAACTGCCTTTTAATAACGATACTGTCTTTTAATTTTCCAAAATGAGAATGTGGATTGTACCACTTTACTCAGCTTTTCCTTTGATTAATGGGAACGCACTTCTGCATACAGAGAATGAGTCTGCAAGCATTCTGGCCTGAAACAATTCCAATATAAAGTTTTGAGTACAAAGAAAAACCAGTGAACTTGGAATGTATTAAGGTAGATTCAGGGTGAATTGAAAGATAGGGCAGTGGAAAGGTGGAGGAAGGGATTCTGTTGGAAACAGGGCTGTTTACAAGAACGAAGTCAGCATCTGGACATATGTATCGCTTGCAGAAGAAGAGAAGAAGAAAAGAAATACTCTGCTGATAATGATAATAGATGATCCTGCTTTGCTGCTGTCTTCCATCATAAACAAATGGCATAGGCCAACAGTTAAACATCATCTATTTTAATTAGTATTTAAAGCATCTAGTTATCTATGTACTGAGTAACTGTAACAAAACTTTGTCAGGCTGGAATGCAAAGGGGGGAGTTTTGCAAGGAAAAGCAATCTGATCTGTGCTCGGTGTTGTGGCCTCCCTTTAGATACCTAAACACTTACATGCTAAATTCCAGCTGACATTTTAAAAGAAAAAAAATGAATAGAGAACAAAACCAACTGATAGGAAGAAACAAACTCTTTGGTCCTCAACTTTTCAATGACACATATATGGGCCAAAGAGACTTGCACACAGGTACAAAGGCCGTCACTGCACAACTGGTCTGGTCAAGGAATATATGAAGTATTTGCTAAATATTTACAAACTTCCCCAGCATATTCACTGGAGTGTGAGGTATCAGGCACTTATAGTCTTTTTTAAACCATTGCCTGCTTGTGAAGTATTTGTTAAAGCCATCAGTACTCAGTATTCTAATTAGGACTAATTTTGGTGGTATAGCATTATGTTGACCTCTTGCTGGGTGAGCTTAACTTTGCCATAAATGTTTGCAATACCAAATCTGATGCTGATGAATAGTACTGGTGTGAGATAAGCCCCGCTTGACCGCAACACAACTGTCAATCCACTGTAGTTTAAGCTTAGTAAGGAGGTGGGTTTTGGCCTAAAACGTGCCCTAATAGTTATGGTTTGGAAAGCGAGCCCAAAGCACTGCATGGTGGTGGGGGCTTGTCCTGGTTTGAGGTAAAACAAGACCAATTTTGTTCAGCAACTTTGCTTTTTAGTTAGGCCTCTTCTACCTACTGAAATTAACAGCAAATTGTGCAGACACTGTTTGCTCTCAGAGTGATAAGACCTATGTTTACAGATGATGCCAAGGAATGGCAGGCAGAGACGCTCTTGCTTACACTTACTGCTATAACAACCCAGGCCAGATAACTTTGTTACTTGCCACGTTGGAGGGTTGGAAGTGGAAAAGTGTAGAGGGGTCGCACCTGCAGGGAGGAGCGGACAGGACAGGTGACCCAAAACTGACCAACGGGGTATTCCATCCCATCTGCCTCATGCTCAGTATAAAAGCTGAGGAATCAAAGGGTCAGCCCTCTTTTCTCAATGGCCGATGTCCAAGGAGGACTCTGTCTGTTCGGCTGCCTGTGATCCCGATCCCAAATCCAGATCTGGAATCCAGTTCCCGTCCGTCACTGAGTCCAGTCTGGGACTTCCCCAGTGCCAGCCAGTGTGGTGGTTGTCATCCTGGGAGCTTGATATGGTTTTGTATATATTTCATTATATACAAAATATAGTAGTTCAGTTTCTTCTAAACTCATAAGTCTCTCTCTCCTGCCTCTCTCTGAAGAGAGGTAGGGGAGAGCATCTGTCGTTCCACCTGAGTGGCCAATCCAGCCCAAACTATGACAAGGCTCATTGACACTCGGCAGTTGTAAAGACTGTAAGATTATTGTTTCCTGGTAACTGCACCTGTAATCTTGAGGAACTGAGACTTTTGTTTAAAAACTGAACTAGAAGGTCAACCTGATTTTGCGAAGCAAATGTGTAGTTTTAGTACAATCAAAGTCAAGAAGGAGCTCACCAGTTGTTGCTTGTGGTCGCTAGCATGGGGATCATCTCCACAATCTACCTAAGGAAAGAGGTCCAATGGCATTTATAGTCTCCTCATCCTCAGTCTCCCTGGGATCCAGGCAAACAACTGTGTGCATGGCTCAGAGCAGTAAATAGGAACAGGGTCCTGTGGCATTTCCTACGGAAGTCAAAGAAAATCAAAAAGATCAGGGGGATTTTTGCTCTTCAAAAGCAAAAGCATGACAATTTATGGTATGTTATAATTAATGTGATTTCCTCAATTTTAGGAGAGTAGGACCTGAAAATGCACCTGGGGGTTAAGGATGCAGATTTTGCTGTCTTTTCTGAGGGCAGCACATATGGCCCTTTTTCTAGGGCCAGGGTGCATGCTAAGGAGAAGGTGGCCTAGGGACAGTCAGCTGTGGCATTGCCCTTTTTAACTGGAGCAGTGCTTCCACTGTGCATTCTGGGGGATGGATGGGAACCACAGCCAAGTGCAGACTCTGTCTCTCCCCTCTTCCAGGCTCCGCTAGAGCAGGCATGCTCCCCTCCTCAAGGAGAAAGCTTCCCAAATGCTCTTGCAACACCACCAAGACACAGGGAGGTGTTCAGTGTGCTCCCAGAAACCAGTGTCTTCTCATCCCACTGACAGCTCTGGGTCTTGACACACACCCTTGCGTACCCTGTGCTTGGGACTCCAGTGGGACATAATGGTGCTCCCAGCACTGCCCCGTGGCTCCGGCAGCCCCGGCAGGATCACTGCAGGGAATTGCCTTTACGGATTGATGATTCAATTTTGACCAGATTGCTTAACTCTGCTGTTTGTGGTGAGCTTCCCTAACTAATGGCCACGTTTTCAACGAGCCTGGAAAAAGCTTGAACTACACTTCTGAGTGCAAACCTGCTCTGAACAGCTTGCCCAGTTGTAGAGTTATTGAAAATGTTTACACATGTAATTTTATTGCAAGAATATACACAACTGTGTCTTTATTGATTGCTTTCCTAGTTATGGAAGTGTTTCACTGCTTTAAACCCTGCAGCTCACCCTGCGACCTCCCAAGCTCTATCATGCACCATTTAATGCTGTTCTAATATTAGCAAACCTTTGTTTCCACAACCTGGATTTTCCATATTTTCATCCATGCAACCAGCAGAAAGCTCATCGCCAAATAACAATGAGCTCATCTCAAATGCTTATGCAGCCAGTGCCAGGTGAACAAATTGTCTATTATTAGACTTTTTCATGCACTAAGAGCTTTTGTTCCCTACTTGCCTGTCTTAGCACCTGCTGTTGCAATGTATATCAACTTTCAGAACATCATTCCCAGTAACAACAGAATATAAAATGTATTAGGGGATTGCTCATACAGAAAGTGATTAAGTTTTGTAAAGGGAGCTTTGTCGAGCAAAAGGGAAAAAATGAGACATGTGGTGATGGGACTGGAGTAATTAGCAATATAAATCAAAAATCTTCACTAAATCAACACAACAAAAAGTTAGACATTCAATTGCAGTAAATTCATTCAGCAGCATTCAGGAAAATACTAATAGTTGTGAGAAATGAATTTGTATTAGTAGTAGTAGTAATAGGAATTTTTTTCCTTCAGTGAGTTTCACACAAATATAGAGTGTTTGACTGGTGTGTGAAAGCGTTGATGGGATTGTGTGGGTTGGGCATATGGAAAAGGTGTAACCCAAACCCAGCAGCTTAAAAAACACATATATAGATATTTAAAAATATTTGGTAGTGTGATCCAAGTGTTAGAGAAGGAAATTATAATTAACAGGTTATAAGGTATGTTATGAGGAGGTCTGGCTTTTACTGGAACAAGAACAGTCATGGCTCATGGTACAGAAATGGACTACTGTTCTTACATGAGATGGCTTTTTTTTTCTTTTTAGATTTTTCTTCTATTCAGAAAATCATACTAAAATGTTTGCTTTTGCATCCATGAAACAGAGAGCTGGAGAGGGCAGCATGACCTGTGAGCAGAGGCTCAGCGGCCACCCAGAGTGGACAAGAGTCCTGCCTACGGCTGAATCATTTCCCCCTGTCACCAGTCCACGTCTATTTATAATAAAAAAAAGTTCCCCACTGTCCGCTTCTCACCTGCCACATCCGTTTAGACGGTAACCATTTCAGGCCAGGAACTGTCTCTCACCATGTGTTCATACAGTGCATAGCACGTGGGGACTGCAGGCTCAATCAGGCTGCCGCGGGAGTGTGCTGTGCACAGAAAATGACAGAAACATCCATGAGCAGTGACACCCAACAGCGTTTGTTACCTGTCTTGACTATGCAATAAATTCTGACCTGTTTGGTGTCGCTTTTGGAGAGAGCTAAAGGCCAGTTAGTAGAAGAAAACCAGAGTCCAGGTGTTAGATTAGTTATTAAATATTCAAATAGCAAGTAAGTTTTTCTTACAAATAATCCCCAAAATATTCCCTAATACATAAGTCAGTTTTTCTAACAAACCTTTCTTTACTCTTCCTCTTTCTTCCCAAATCACACCCTACAAGCATATACATCCATTGCATCTCCTTCTGCACCGGACACAGTTACATAACATCATACTTGTACCGAAAGTCTCGTGTGGTTCTGGCTGCATTTGAATTTCGTCGTTCCCAAATCAGAATTAAGGGGAGGGAGGATTCTTTATTAACTTTTCTGGCTGCTCATTTAAAAAATATGACCGGGCCCCACTAGTCACAAGTTACGAAAAAATATTACTTTCAAAAAACAGGAGGATACAGAGCAGTCTCTGCTAAAGAAGGAATTACTCTGCAGAAGTAGTTAGTCCAAATGCATCTGCTAAACCAGGAAAAAAACAACAACAAAGTGAGTTAAACACTTACACCACATTTAAATTCGAGGAAAAGAAGTTATTTTTGGACTGTAACTAAGGAAAGGGTACATTAGAGCCTCTGTTACACTGCTAATAATGAATAAGAAATCTGAAGGCAGAAAGTCAAATGTTCATTAGAGTTTTTTTTTTAACTTACTCTGTTACCTACAGCTATCGCTGGGCACATGTCTTGGCTGCCCCACCTGTCCCTGGCCAGACCTCTGGTACCACAGCAGGAGACACAGGTCCACCGCAGCAACCAGCCATTGTCCAGGGACTTTCACGTGGCATTCTCTGCTTTAAGGTGTTTAAGATGCCTTTGCACCAAGTTTGTCCTGTTGAGATAAAAAGCAGTCATGGGTTTGAGGGGATGATAGATCCAAACCACCCTTTCCAGAACTGAATAAAGTTTAGTCCTCAAAGAAACCACCAGCTCGGACTTCCAGCAGGAAAATGCTCTGCTCTGCTTTCAGAAAACTCTACACAAAATGTTGTATGTTGACTTCGATAAAGATGCATGTTCATAACCCTTCCTTTCACCAGGAACAGCTGCAGATCTTAACAAAGGCAAATGTTAAAGCACAAAATCCTCTGATTAATGGAAAAGCAAAATACTAAAGAGCCAAATAAGAAAGTAGAGCTCAAATAGGGGAAAAGCAAAAGGATGATGTTTCACTTAGGTGGCCCAGGGTCTTCCTGAGCTACGATGTTTATTTGAGAGCTCACACAACATGAAAAAAAGTTTGGAAAAAAACAATCACCCATACAAAAATCTGGTGAGTGCACGACATGAAGTCTTGCTGTTAGACATAATAATCCCTATTTCATGTGCGAGATTTATTCCAAGCATTTGTTATTACACCTCCAAACATAAACATAAAACACATATGAAAGCTAACAGGCAGGACAATTCACTCATATAGATCATCCAAAACAGATTTGACATGGTCCCTTGTATCAGATGGCCAAGCACATCTTTCTTGTAAGATCTTTTAACACGCTATATATCCATCAGCATAAAAGAGACGTTTCTGCCTCTGGTGTTGCACGCTGGTATCACATGGCCGCTGTAAAATAGGTTCAAGGGGCTCATGAATCTGCCTTAGCCACCAAAGATAAACAAATCTGGAACTCATTAGTCTTCACACGGCAGTGTTTTGGCACACAGAGGAAAAGGAGTTATCAAGACTAAATTCAGAAAGGTTGATATATGTATCTACATCTCAAAATGTCTGTTAAACTGCCAACATGCTTCACATAGTCCCTGTGAGGTTTGTATTTTTTCCTGCATTGTTTAAGCTGTCAAATGTTAATGTGTTTCTGGCTTAATTTATTATACTGATATGACAAGTTATGAGCAAATGTATTCTTGTTTACTACTGTTAATATTTTGGTTATACTCATTAAGAGCAGTTTTAAGATTAGTCTTTTTTGTTATTTTGCATAGCGGAAATGAAGCAAAAGTCTTTAGCAAGGACTGCATCCCACTTCAGCTTGCAGAACAGGCTCTTAAAATTTAGTTGTCCAATTAACTATTAAAGCATCACCACAGATCAGGATGAATCCTAACAAAAGGGTGTTCCAGAGCTTGTCTGGTGGATGAACTGTCCTACTGCTCATGAGATCTCACCTGGGTGTGAGAGATGGATGCTTCCACTAAGTGAAAATCCAGAATGTGCTCCTAAACAGATAGAGTGGCTTTCATCGACAGCAGGAACCTGAGATTCATATAACTTGTTTTAATGCTAGCAGGATCCACCTCTCCAACTTCAGGGATGGGACAAAGTATTTCCCAGCAACCCCTCTGCAAGGTCCAGTAGCTTTTTGTCATATTTAGACCACTTTAAGTCTCTTGAGCTTCCTAAGAGAGAGCCCATTTCATTGGAAAGGCGAAGGAGCAGTCATGGTGCAAGTGCCACGCTCTGGTCAAAGTGTGAAAGTCTCACAAGTGAGTACATGGCATTACCTGGGGTACACAACACATGGTCAATATATTCCCCAGGAACACCTGGAGGTGTTCACGCAGCTCACTGCAGAAATGCCGGCTTTAATTTCAAATGATGCTGCCTCTTAGTCATTTGCTACAAATTCACATCAAAGGTAATCAGAAGCTCTTTAGCAGCCCATTTCATCAGCCATTATGTCAGAGATGCGGGGTGCGGAGCTGATAGTACCTGCCAGCTCAGATGTCTTTAGGAAGATGCGCGATCGTGCATACCAGCCCGCTGAGTAAATACACCATACACCACAATCACCATCAGATTTTAGCTCTTACAAACAACCACAACAATAGTAGGCTGATGGAGAACGAATTCAATGCCTTGCCCCTACTACTACTTCTGCGGTTTAGCAAATATACATTTTCCCAAACAGCTATGTCTGTTTGTTGGCAGAACTTAGAACGTCTTTATACATATATGGCACTGTGATGAGCACTTATAATGTCAGGCTGTCATTCACACAGCATGATGGAACATGACATAGCTCAGTCACAAACCCTATTGTTACACAAATTTAGAAGTAGAGTTGGATGAAGATATGTAATTCTGGCACAGCAATTATTTTAATATTCCAGAGTTTGTTTTCATTCTGATTTGGAAGGAAAAGAAGGAAATCTAGAAGGTTTGAAAAATTATCAAACAATTTGGATAAGTTTCTAATTAAAATTCCACTTGGCTGTATAATACGGAGACAGGAACTTGGAAGGCCCAGATGAATGGGAGTCTCAGGGGTCAGGAGCCAACGCTCCCAGGCTCCTGGCTTCCCATACATACATAAAGCCCAGAGCTGCAGCAACCTGCCCAAGGGGCTCTCAAGTTGCCTTTCAGCTTAGACTCCTATGACTCTTCTACTCTACATTCAGCCAGCTACCAAGCCTGCTCAGACCTCATGAAACAATGAGTCCAAGTAACTTTCCGGGAAATCCACATCTGATTGGGCAGGTGCAAGACTCTCGACACAGGTGACCTCCCTAACCTGAGGGCATCCTTCGTTATGTCCAGAAACAGAACTACACAGTTTTGTGATAATTGTGGGTGTGATCCAAAGCACATCCAAGACGATGGGAGAATTCCTGTTACCTTCAGTTGCGTTTGGGCCAGCAGGCTACATCTACAACCCCTTGCAGTAATTACTACATACTGCAGAATTGATTGCAATAGTGACAAATTGTCTACGAAGCCTTAGCTCAGAAGTATTTACTTATCTGGCAGGGTTTCTTAGTAGTCAAGATAAGATTTTTCTCCTCCAGTAGCTGAATGAGGCAGATGGTTTGAATCAGTGTGGCTACAGAAAGAGCCAAGGCAACTCTGGGGCCATGTGTGCAAAGCCTTCACATCAGGGCTGAAGAACAGAGTCACTCTCCCCCTGTTGTAACATTCAACAACTGTCTCAGCTTGAAGAGCACTGACAAAATGATGGAGAATGTAGCAGAGAACAAACATCAAGCAATTATTGGAATGACTTCTGCAGAGGCAGGCCACCTGCACTTAATGGCCTGGTAGACTCCTTCCACCTGTAGCTCATGCCTTTCATGACGGCACAGGGGAGGGTTTTTGTTAACTTGGCCACTTATCTGTTCCTTTGTATTATGAGGAATATGCTTTATGTGTGTGTCCTTTAATAAGCATGAAATGCCTTATGGTCATGTCCCTCCAAAGTATCTCTGAACATACTCATCCCAAGGACACCAAGAAAGGCAGGTAATGGTTAAAGTATGTCAGGCCTTTTTTTTATAGCACTTCCTCAGGTAAAGAATAGCAAATGAACTCCAGGTCTTGCTTCTGTCCATATGTGTCACAGGAATAATGAGAATATGGTTTTCATTGAAGTGGCTTATTTCTCCACAGGCTATGGTTCCCTTTTGGAAACACGCAAACAAGAAGTCCATTCTTATCTATCACTATGCTACTACATCTTCCACTGAGTATTATAGCACTGTCTATATATTTCATTATATTTCACACAGATCAGCAATCCTAAATGTACTCTTCCTATTACTTATCAGACCCCTATATATATATTTTTTCAATTCTCTAGCACACAGTCTGAAACAGGACCAAATTCTTTGTTGCTACAAGCCAGTCTAGCCACCCTGAGAAAACATGCTAATTCACAGAGGTCAGTTATATGTAATTTGTCACGTATACACAAATTTGATCTGTTTCAGTTATTTTTGCCTGTAAGCAGAGGTATCCCGACATCCAGGTAACCCAGATTCTCAGATTAGGATGATGAGGCAATCAGGCTACAGAACTTTGCTTGTTTAACCATGAGAGGCACCACTCACTTCTGAATGGCTTACAGTAAATCATTGGTACAGCTTTCATTCATTTTCACTTCACCACTATTGTGTGAATTGGCCTACAATGCTGACATCCCTTCTGCCTAAAAATGCTTTCCTCCTTTATTTTCTTTGTTATGCTTCCTGACATTTTTATTTGCTGGGTCACATCCCACTCCACTGCATATTTTGAGCAAAGTAATAAAAGTACTTACATAAAACCCTTGCAAGAAATGGACCCGTTGCTTTCATCAGCCCTACTCTGGTTTGATTGGTCTTTTCTGAATAGCTGGAATATGTTTTAAGGCATAAAAGCACATTGTTTCATACGCTTAGGGAAGTCGGTGATGATGGGTAGATCTCAGCCTGCGCTGGAAATATAGTACCTCTCTAACAAGTTGTCAATCTCAATTAAGACATCAACATGTCAAATTAAGAAGGTACTGCTGCAGCGCCTATTGTTGAACTGCATGTCAGGTGAAATAAGCACTAATTATACACTTAGCCAAATATGTCTATTCAATATTACTTCAAAACTAAGGTCACTGAGTTATTGTGAAGTGGTAGTTTACACTATTTTGGATCCCACCAAATGGCAGGTGGCCATACAAATATGCAACTCAGCATGTTCTGCTTGGTCCCCACAGCTGTGCTGCCAATCAGTTAAGGATGGCTGCAAGTAAATGCTAATTAGCTTCTGTTGATCTGCATATTCCAGCAGCCTCCCAGGATTCCCATTTTGATATGCAAGATTGCCAGTTGGGTATGTGATTGAATTAAGAACCAGAAAAGATTTTATCTTCCATGCAGGAAAATGTGGGTCTGAATCCCCAGCAGAGGCTGTTATCACTCTGATTTATGTTTGGCAGTGCCTGTCATTGGAGTGGTAGCAAAGGCTCAGTGCTAGAGGGTGCTACCTCCCTTCTTTTGAAGGAGAAAGAGCCTCCTTGTTAAGAGCAAACACTCACCATCTGGGGTCCGACCCACTCCTGGCTTTTACATTTGCAAGGCTTCTGCATGTCTGCTTCCCCACTCAGGGTCCAGCAGATGCTCTTCTGTAGGTTGACTGGTCCTCAAAAAATAAAATACGAGGGGGGTAAAAAAAAGAGAAAGAAAATTAACAAGCAAAAAGATTTGGAGTTGTTGGGCTTTTTTTTTTTTTTGCATTGGTAGGGTTGCAAGAGGTGAAAAAAAAAAAGAGATTTACCCAGGTTGTCAATAGCCCATTAATAGTTGGCTGGTTAAGTTTGCAAGGACTGCTTAAGAAAGAAATGGCTGGAAAGTTGCGCTTCTGGGAGCAGAGTGTTTAGGTTTTGCACCTGTACTTCATAAGAGAAAAAAATATGATCTCATTATGTAAACATTACAATAACAATTTCAGAAATTTTGCTTGGCTCTGCTATTAGGGAGCACTGGTTCCCTGTAGTGAGGAAACAGTATTTCTCAGAAACTGCTCACCACATATGATAGCAAAATAAAATTTGTCTCATCTTCATGATTTTTCTCTTTATGGCTTGATCAGACATTGGAAGAAAAAGGATTATTTAGTTATTGTGCCAAGTTTCTGTAGGTTGTTATCATATTGCTTCTTGACTGAAAGTAAGTCAAAAGGTTGGCTTCAGACTGATGGAACATTGTTTGCGGCCTTAAAAAGCTAGGAAACTGTTCTTCCTTGGGGATTTCAAGTTATTTTCTTTTTAAAACGATGCCATTCTCCCATTCGTAAACCTTGTCAGCACTCTGCTGTAAATGAGACACCTAAGTACACGAGCAATAGTCCAGTTCAGTAGACTTTATAGGAGAAATTAATAGGTAAGATTTCACTGCAAATTTCAGTAGCATATACAATGTACAAAATCTTGAAAACAGGATTTCAATCAGTGTTTTAAAAGGTAATTGTGTACTCTAACATAGTTGAAGTTGAAAACACCACCCTCTTATAAAGGACATCAATCCATAAATAGATGGATTAAGATACAACACCTAAGTGTGTTCCAATTATTTTCAAATTTGCTCTATTTATGTATATGTAATGAATAAAATGAAAAAAAACAGGGAGATGTATTTAAGAGTAAGAAATGACTGCCAAGAATTCTAAGTCAAACAAGATTTGCTATCACCTCTATTCCATGTACCATTAATTACAAATTCAAAAGGAGTCTTGGGCCTAATTGTGGGTATAACCTACAAATATATATATACACACACACATACATATACATTATCATAGAATGGTTTAGGTTGGAAGGAACCTTAAAGATCATCTTGTTCCAACCCCCCTGCCATGGGCAGGGACACCTCCCACCAGCCCAGGTTGCTCAGAGCCCCGTCCAGCCTGGCCTTGGACACCTCCAGGGATGGGGCAGCCACAGCTTCTCTGGGCAATTTTTTCCAGTGCCTCACCACCCTCAGAGTGAAAAATTTCTTCCTAATATCTATTCTAAATCTCCCCTCTTCCAGTTTGAAGCCATTAACCCCTATCCTACATGCCCTTGTAAAAAGTCTGTCTCCAGCTTTCTTGTAAGCCCCCTTCAGATACTGGAAGGCCCCGGAGCCTTCTCTTCTCCAGGTTGAACAACCCCAACCCTCAGCTTGTCCTCATAGGAGAGGTGCTCCACATATACATTAGATATACATTTTTATATATACCTATATATCTATGTGATGAAAACCAAGCTTCAGTATGGGAAGAAAGAGAGTCTTATGTATGATTCCATCAGCTGATAATTTATCCTAGGGACAGAAAACCTTATGTTTTGGTGTGTTAAAGGGGTACTTTCAAAAAAGCGGAATTCTTTATAAATAAAACTGAGCATTATTAAAGCCTGGTAAGCCCATGGGTTTAGCCAGGTCAGTTTTTAGTAGGGTATGCATTATCACTGTATCTATGGCCCCCATTCAACAAGGCAATGAAGCAAGTGGTTAACTTTAAGCATCCTTGAAGTCAATGAGACTTGCATGCTTTGTTGAATTAGGGCCTTAGGTTTCTCAACATATTAAAAGAATATATCATATTTCTCTCTATTATGCAAACTGCATGGACCAGACAGTTTGGGTGGTGTTTCGTTTTAATTTTTTGAAATGACATTGCAAGTGTCAGTCAGGAGTCGGATTAAATTTTGCCCCGCAGACACTGAAGGTCAGAGCGGCCCCATGGTATTCTGGGAAGGTCAGACTTTCTGCAAAATGGGTTACTTTAGCATGAGTATTTTCATGTGGTAGTATACCGGAGCAGCATGTTTGAAACCAAAAACACATGCTCAGCAGAAAGAGTACTCAAAATACATATCTTTGTCCTCAAATACATATGGGCAAGAATACCTTCATGCCCTAACATATTGCACAAGCCCCAAGACTCAGAAACTAACACTGAGAAAGTATAATCCAGAAAATATCAGTAAAAGTGCAGTTTAATCTTTTATAGTCTTATTATCATTTTACCATTGACACATTTCATAACAAGGTTTTGAAGTGCTCCGTGGCCCCTGTTTTCTGATCACATAGAGTTACACCACTTGTCCAAGCTTGGCCAAAGCAGACAAGGACTTTCCAGTCTTGGAAGGAGGTTGGGAGAGAAGAATAAATATTGCACTGCATAAAATCTAAACCAGTGCAAAAAAAGAAAAAGCAGCCAAACACTGTTTGCATTTCTCACAAGACTGCAGTTAAAAGCACCTAAAGAAGTTATCTGGTGGTTAGTCTAAAATAAAGAAAATAAAATGCTCTGTTTTTTTTAATATACATATGTGATACATGAGGTAGAGGTGATAAAAGGTAACACAAAGTACTTGGGGTGGACATGCTATGAAAGTAATGAAAATTCTTTGCTGTTAAAAAACACTGAATCTATGCACAAAGAGAACTGACCAGCTTAGGCTATTACATTTTGGAATAAATAGTCTATTCATCCGTTCTTTTATATCAAGTGAACTGCTGAAACAGTGGTGAATACTTCTTTGCAGCAGGACTAAACAGAGAAAAGATGTATTTTAACAATATATCCATGTATCATTCCTTAAATCAAAATAATAAAAGTTGTTTGTCCACACATCTCGCTTTTCATTCACACTTCAGTTTTGTCTGTAAATGAGTGGAGTCCCCTATCAAGGTGGGGTCTGATTTTCACTCTTGCTAGCTAACTCCACAAAAATAAATCCCAGAAAGTGACAGTTAGGATAAATATCAAGGAAAAAAAAATCCCTATAAAAAGAATTATTAGCTCTTAGACCTGCCTTCCATAGGAAATAACAGCTCCTTTTTTTTGAGTTCTTACAGTATTGTTAGTTTAATTGTAGGAAAAAATCTTGCCTCAGCAGAGAGGACTGAATGGAGGACGCAGACTCCTGTGTATGGGCAGTCTTCGTGGTGGAAACACTGACAACTGAAAACAGAACTACTAGAAATGCCTTAAAATGGCAGCATAAATCTCAATAATCTCAATCAAACCATATCCAAGCTAAAAACCTGTTCAAAATCATTTCTCAGGAGGTTGGACTAGACAACCTTCAAGCACAAAAGTGCTAAATTTTATGGAGATGAAGTAATATGATTTCTTTTCTTGGTTCCAGGGTGATGGAACTAAAAGCTGGGGCTACAAAGCCATTGGGATACTCTTCCTAAGGCGGCTGCAGTATCTCAAGAGCTCTACACAGGCAATACATTACTTTTGCTCTGGTCAAAGTGACCAGAACTTGGGAGTTTGGTAGCAAGTCAAACAAAGAAATACTCTGATTTGCACCCAAATATATTTTGCAATCTTACTGTTGGTTCTTTTATTTTACCATTTTCATGGACATCGGCCCTTAAAACTGCCCAGCTGAGATCCCAGCTTCTCTGAACTTTGAAAGCTTGTAGGAAGTTTAGTCCACAGCCACACATCTCTCAATGAGAACAATGAGAGAGGACGCTCAGCTTGACAGCTAGGGCGGAAAACTCCCATTCTTTCCTTAAACACAAAAATGATGAAAACATTTATTATGAAACATATTTTCCATTACTGTATTGTAGAATGTAAACAAGTTCTCATGACATATGGGGCCATGTGTTTCCTTAAAGAGGTGTTATGTATGTCAGAAGCAGCATATGTACCGTGTGATACAGCTACCACCATGGTAAGCATTTGTTATTGCCTAGTGAACAGGTGCATAAAATCCCCATGTAAACAGATGTCATAGCTGCACTGACATCTCTTACTCATGTCTACTCCTGCAGGAAAATGAGGGGGTTTGTTTCCCCCCCTTGGGTGTTTAATGTGGATGGCCTAGACTTGCGTATTTGCATCTTCCCGCTTTCACGTATGTATCTCCTTCTTGATTGCACAGCGGCTTTTAGAAGGAAAAATCACCCAAGGAACTGCTTGCTCAAAGATACTCCATGATAATGCTCTTTCCAGAACTCTCCATACAGACACTATTGACGTGCACATCCAATTTCATAAAGAAGCTAACTCAATACAGAGTCCTGAAAGGCACAATCAGATCCTCTCTTGATTTGTCTCTTAGCCCCTAGAAGACAATTTTTCCCCATGAAAAAAAAAATAATTAAAAAATCATTCGCAATTCAGGTGTAGCCCATTAGAAAAACTCAAAACATCTGGAAACACTGGGAGAATATCTGACTACTGCTCTTTAAGGACTCAATTTGCAAGGTGCTGCTCGCAGGTGCACTACTGTGACCAGGAGGGACACAACAGATCTCACTGAGAGTTTTTGCATGGCCAAGAACCCCTGCAGATAGAGCCAACCCAAACTTGCTCTGATCACATGAGAAAATTGCCTTTCCCCACTAAAGATCCCAGAGCTACCTGCCAGTCACATAAGCTCCCAGTGCCGTTAGATTTACATTACTTGAAGAGTGAGACCCTTAATTACCAGGTTGCCTTGGCAAGAGTAACACGGAAACTTGCAGAACCCTTTGTACTAATTCCCTGAACTCTTTAAAAGACTCCTGAGTAATGTAAGGAGTAAATATAAATATGTCATTTCCTATTATCAAACGTATGCATTCAAATCAGGCAAAAAGTCTCAAAGGCTAAGTGTGGTATAGCTTCACACAAACATCTAGGGGCTTATGTGCCAGATCTGGCTCTTTCCTTCTCTCACCCCTTCTTTTAAACAGAGATATTTGCCAGAACGTTTCAGTGTAAGCCAAGGCTGTGGCTCTCTGCTGTTCTCAGACGTGGTCAGATTTGTGCTTGTCCTTGCCTGGTGCATATTAAAATAATAATTTTTCCTCCCTTTCACCCTTCCAGAGCAAAGTAGTCTGTTTTTGCTCACATACTAAATTTTTAATGCATTTTTCATTTTAAATTCCTTTAGCACAGTTTCTGTGGTTCTCCTTGCCTTCCTTTCTTCCCCACTCCCCTTAGCTATGGTTTGTTGCACAAAAGAAAAAGCCATTCTCACAAAATTATGAAAAAAGACAGTCTATTATGATCATGAATCTGGGCCTGATCCCAAGCTCGCTGGAGACAAGGCTATTCTTTGCATTTATTTCAACAGGCTTTGGATCAGTCACTCCCTCAACAAAAGTCTCTCAGCACATATCATTTAAGTTAGTAGCCATGGTAGGCTTCTTTCCAGTAAAACCCAGAACGGGTGGCACCAGCTAACACACTGCAGACGCACCGTGAAAAATTTGTAAGGTAAATCTGAGCATGCTCAGCACCTTATTTACAACAATTTCTGATAGAGCAGACAGGCTAACTGATGTCCATAAATCCTGGCCAAAGGGTGTGGATCCAGCCTGCAGGAGCTGGTGGGTGCACCAGCAACAACATGGGTGCAAAAGATGGCCCCATTCAGATCACCTGGCTGAGGACATACCATTTTTTAGCTCCCTCAGGGTCTCTATGGATTAGCAATGACAAACCACAGTGGAGCAGGAGCCTGTCCTTTATAGAAAACATCCTGCGAGCCCCGTCCTGCTGGCAGAGGTGAGCTGATGCAGTGAAGGGAGCAGAGCACAGGTCAAGGAGATGGAAGGTAAATCTGCTGTGGATCACCTGCGAGAAATGGGCTGAGAGGGGGAACTTGTCCTTCCATGAAGAGACGCGCACGAAGGAAGGAAGGAAGGAAGGAAGGAAGGAAGGAAGGAAGGGGGGAGATTGAAAAGCTTCCTTTATGTAGAAACAAGGATGCCTCTTGCTCCATTGCTTCTTTGAGCAAAACCACCGAACACCATCAAAAATCCCAGCCAAAATGCTCGTGTCTGAAACATGGAACATCTGACACTCAAGGTAGGTCAAGGCAGCAGAGACCAAACTTTCCTGATGCTTTCAACACCCCCCGCAGAAGGCATCAAAACTTAATCAACTCAGCAATGTGCTCAGAGATGCCTGGAATTAGCAAGTTGTCCAGTGCCTGCACATAGGCATTCACCAGTGGCACACACATTGAGAGCCTGGGTAGATCAAGGCAAAATGAATTAGCATCCCACACCCTATCGCCCACAGAGACCTCAGTGGGATCCTGTAATGCATTCCTATGGGCGAGAGGCACTGCTCTGCCAGCTGCTCTCACCTTGGAGCTTAACCTGTGCTAAGGGGAGGAAGGGGATGGTGGTACCCTCAGTCAGGCACGGACTTCAGGCTTTGCAACAATCCTCCCACCTCTACCAAGTCCTGCACCTCCTACACTAACACTGCCCAGGAGACTGCATCGGCCAGCCCAGAGCACTCCCAGCTCTCCAGGCAAGCGTGAGAAAATACTCCCTTTTTCGTTTTCTACTCATACAGTCATAGTGCTGAAAAAAAAAAATTAATTGAAAATCTTGCCTTCTTGCAAAAAGATGCCCAGGATTTATGAAAGCTGAATTGAAAAGACTCAAAACACACAGATCAAAAGACTGCCCTTTTCAGAGCAGTAGCTCAGGACGTGGAAGATACAGTTTCACGTTCTTGTACTGCTAGCAATGTTCTCACCTGGTCCTGATCAAGATATTTCATCACATGACTCCCAACCTGTAAACTGGAGCAACAGCACTTCTAAGGGGTACTGCACAGTGCTGCACGATTAGCATCATCGACTCCACAGACTGCCAGCAAGCATTTCTGGTTTGGCTGCACGTGTGGAGCTAGAGGTGGCAGAAAGCTCTCTTCCCTGCCCAGGTAGGTCTGATCCAGCCCCAGCTGACTACCTTCAGTCACCTCTTATACCCGGCATTTATTTTCCAGGAACATCTCTCAGCCAAGGACTGACCCAGCTGAGCTGGAGATCAGACAAGATCACAGGCTAGAGCCACTGGTACATCCGCAGGCTGTAGCAGGATCCATAGTATGCCCTGGGATTGGGGACATGTCCTCCTTTCTCCCCTGTTTTCTTGCATTGCCTTTCCAACATGCTAAGCAGTGCTGCGGCAGATAGAAAACACAGTCTGCTGGGTTATGATGATATTTACATTTCAATTATTTAAATACCGTTAAAAGATGCTCTACAGCCATTTCCCAAGGAAGTTTTCCACAGTCCTTATTTCTAAGAAAAGGAGCAAGTTACTCTTCAAGTCTGAACCCAAATGAGGAAAACAACCATCTCATCCGTATAGACCCATCACTCTCCTCATCTGATCACTTCATTAACTGTGAACAAAACCATCTTTAACTGATACTGGGAAATTCATTCTAGAGTCTCTTAAGACAGTACTTTTTAGATTCATATCAAACCTGAACACAATAGCTAAAATTATATTAAAAATTCCCCTCTGTGCTGCCTCTTTGAATTTGCGTATGCTTCCTGAGCTGTCCTGATCTCTCTGGGAACACTTTCATTGTGAAAAATAGATTCCTCCATTTTTCTTTGTGGCAGGAAAAATTGATGGAAAATCAGTGGCTGGAACAAACGAAGGGATTAATCCCAAGATCAGTTCTGTTTTCCTTCCCTCCTCTCAACGAGTAACGAGCAGCACGGTTGGGACAGGCAGATGCAGAGCATAAGGGGACTTTCAACTCAACATCCAGTTAAATACTAAGGCAGCACAAAGGAGAGAAGACTTTCTTTCAGAGAGGACTGAAATAACTTCTGGTCACAGCATTGACTCAGTTTTTACACGTTAATATAGGGATAATGTAATTGCAAACTTCTATTAGAGTTACTAAATAAAAATGGCTAAATGAATGCTAGGCTTCTTTCTGGATGCAGAATTGGACCCTAGAGTGGGAACTTTTAGGACAGGGATGTTTTTGCATTAGTTACATGCCCCTCTGATCGCCCTGTAAGGTCTTTATGGAAGACACAGTAGAAATAATAGCAAAAATAGAGATGAACCAGAAAGCAGAAAGTAAACGGGATAAATAATGGAGTGTGTTAGATACCGTAAAGTTCATAAACTGCAAACTATTGGGGAAGATGGAAGAATGGAAAACCAAATACCCTCCCCGTTATTTAAGACCTGGCTTTCCAGGGGCAATGAAAGTAGTATGATATATGCTAAACCGCATTGTATCACCCAAGGCCTATTAAAATGTAGTTCTAAGGACCAGATTTTACCTTCCTTCATCATTGCTGGTGTTTGTTTTCATAAAGCCTTGGCTCGCTACATAATGCCACTACTGATCAGGGTCCCTTGAGAAACTCAATTCCTCTATTTTATTTTTATCGCTTTCTCTGGTGATTAATTTATGAAAACATATTTCAACCTTTCAGTTTGTAGCATATATCGCATTTCACATGGCATGGGAAGCAAAAATGTACTACATTTTTTTTGGGGGGGGGTGGAGGTGGGTGGTGTGTCTTATTTCCCCTCCACCTCCCGTATTTGACTAAATCATTTCTTTTTCAGCTGAGCAGCATTACAGTGAGGTTTTGCTGTGTCGCCACAGTTTTTAGCCTGGTAAGGCTGAAACACCGCAGCCCAGACTGCTGACAGCTCCACTGACCACGGCAGGACTTCACCTCACTTGTCCCAAGCAACAAATGATCCAGTATCCCGATATTTCACAGTACCAATGTTACCCAATTAGCTTTGACTGGGGTACGCTGACAGAAAACTAGAGAACGCGTGTTCTACTTCAGTTTTTTGATGGTTGATTTGCACCCCATGCTGTGCTGAAGTGCTGGATGCTGATACGCATCAAATCAAACAGCGCAGAGGTAAAGCTGCATGACAGCTTAAAAAAAAAAAAAAAAGGTAGGAGAAATAAAAGAGAAATAAGTGATCCTTCATTTCCAAGGACTTCCGTGTCTTATCTTTCCAGAAGATTGCTACAGCTAGCTCAATTATTACTTTCCTGGGATGTCTTGTTTGTTTCCACCAGACGGAAGTAATATAAAATTATGTAAATCAGCTTTCTTGAAGTAAAGAATCATGGACCAGTCAATAATGTTTATGCATTAAGAAAGGGCAGCTCCTCCTGGAAGAAATAACACAGGGAGCCGATCATAAGTAAACATTTCTAAACAGACAAAGGGCTGGTCCCTGCAGCACAATATATTATCATATTTCCACATAATTAGTTTGTTTTCCACTTGAAATCAGAAAACGATTCGACATTGCATTCTGTGCCTCAGGATGGTGCATACAGTACAATTCTCATGTGCAGGTTCATATGTTGAATAATTAGTAAGAATTAATCTGTTGAAATTAAAGTTTGGAATATTATAGAACTCATGAATAGTGCATGGAACAATCAAGTAAATTAAACCAGAAACAGAATTTAAGAAGCCAGACAATAGCAGATGACTGCTGGCAATCTGTTTTTTAATCAGTGAGTTACAAGCCAGAGGGATGAATATTGTTACTGGCTTTGGAAAACAGTGTAAAACGTTAGCAGGCACAATAAAGAAGACTTACTAAGTAAGCACATTTTTATTATATTTGTTAAAGAAGGGCACTTCAAAAGGACCTACTAACTTAGACGTGTATCTGCATTCCAGGATGCTCAGATCGGAAAAGATTGGACTTATGAAGGGTCCTGTACCTCTGGTCTGCACTGCAGGTGCACTAAGGATTTCTGAGAGCTCCAACTCTGTCCACTTTAAAGTTGTATTTGCCTACCTGGAGCCAAAAATGTGTAAGTTTCTTTTTAGTTTCTTTAAAAGTAATGATTGAGTTGCTATAAATCTCAGGCAGCATGAGTCCAGGGTAGTGATTTCTCATTTTAAAAATTCAGAACAGTTATCCCTCAGTTCAATTTTATTTTAATTCCATCTAATCATTATAAAGATTTAAATTTTTTGGTTGCTTTACTGTGAAGATAACAATGGTCATATCTTCAAAAAAATGAGAGCAGTCAGAAATCCTGTGAAGACTATGTTGATTTATGCTGAAACATATATATTCCTTCCCTTGAAGAGAAGAGCTTTAAATCTAAATGTACACTTGACTTTTTCTGTTCTGTACAATCCTGTTAAATTGGAAGAGGTTTCCAGATCTATTTGAAAAATGGCCACTACAGTTAGCTGAAACTTCAATCTTGAAAATGAATGAATGGAGCTGGTCCAGTACATTGGCTCTGGACCAGTCTTTAAAATACAGCAGAACAATGAATAACTGAATTCACAGCCAGCTGGTATCATAGTTGGGCAGTGAAAGTGTCAAAATATTAGTGACTTTTTTACATTTGTCAAAATCATTGCCAATATGGGAAGCATGGGCAGCTTGCAAATGTGAATCTTACACCAAAATAGTTTTAAAATCTTGCCTTAAGAATGTTGAGTGCAATTCCTGGTTTTATATCACCCATCATGGGAAAGGCGGAAGAGAATAAAATATCTTTTACTTAGAAGATAAAAGCTATTATTGATTTATCATCAAACATCAACTACTAATGTGGTTGAGTGGTGCTATATGCCCTGCAGTAATAATGGACAAACCAGCATTTCTAGGTCTTATTTTCTGGAGTCTAATGAGTCCATTCGGTCATTTCCAGAATGTAGGATGTAAAGTCTCCATGCAGAGTAAGTATAAGATTTATATCTGTATATACATACGCACACATACACAATGTAAAGGAGAAGGAAATAGAGTTTGGCCATGTTTCAGTTATAGGAGAGAAAAAGAAAAATAAACATATGTTGGTGGTGTCTGACACATCTTTCTGCTCCAATAATTTGAAAAATCTTTCTTTTTATTTTATTTTTAAAACAAAATTTTGCTGGCATTCACTGGATGCTGCAGTTGAGATACTGTCCCTCTTTTTGAAAGAAAAACCCCATCTACACGACCAAGTCACTCCAATGCAGCAGAACAGAAACTCACTGTACTCGTGTGCTGAGTTTTTTTCTCCAGGAAGATGCTCTTTGGCATTTTTAGTGCCTACCCCCTGCTTGCTGTGTACCTCCTTACCCTCATTGACACAGAGCTGTTCAGGTATCAGGACTTCAAAGGGGCTACATAAATTATCCTACCCATGGTGATGTACACGGCAGCCTAGGACCATCCAAACCAAGACCTGTCTGTCATTGAACATAATGGATTTTCACAGAGAGTTTTGGAGACCTGTATCCACTGACAATTTATTGATGATCTCTAAAGGCCTGATATGCAAAATGCGTGAACAATTAACTCTTGTGACCACTTACATTAGCATCTATGGAAGCAATCACTAAGCTAATGAACTTATCAACTGCAGCACTCCATCATGTGCCAGTAGATTTGTGAAAGGACAGTGCAAAACTGACATTTGAGCCACAAATCAAAACACAACTATTAAAAGAACTGGACATACCTCCTATTTTTTTTTTCCATTTTAAAAAAAGACTCATTTCGAAAGCAAACAAACAAACATATACATATGTGGATGTCACTTTGTATAGGCAAATTCATTGCAGAGATTAGGAGAAGAGTTTTACTCCCTCTGCACCCAAATACCTAATCTATTCCCCCCCCCCCCCCCCCCTTTGGAATTCATTATTTAAGTGAATAATCTCTTTATGTTCCTTTATTAGTTTTATACCAAAAAACAGGGATCTCTGCTATTTTCCCCTGCTCGCCTGCAATGTTCTTGCTTCAGCAAAGTAAGGTTTGAGCTGGAAAGTTTCCCTAAGAAGATTTTCATTTCTCATCTTGTCTGATGCAAAGTAAAGAGTATGCCAAGTGCCACTGACCTTAACTCTCCTGAATCAAAAATATCTGATGTGATATATAGAAAACTTTGATGTGTAGATATGCTAATCAGCAGAGAAATGTCAAATTTGCATACATTTCAAGTGACCCAACAATATTTACCTTAGAGCTAAGTTTCATATTTTTCTGACAATTGCAGCATTGAACAAGTGACTCATTTAGCATATCTAAGCAGCATTATGTCACAGGGATTTACCTCAGAGTTGTTTGAAAGCATCAAAAAGATGAACATCACTGTCTGAAATTAACAACAAGCCTAATTTGATTTGACAAATGATGTTGATTTAGATAGGGTCACTAGCTATTGAAGATGCGGAGGACAAATAGTGCCTTGAAGCCTTGATAAAACTGAATATTTAAACAGTTCATTATGCAAATTTGCCCTCTACCTGTCAGTAGTGACTAAAGTATAGGGTTAGAGTGCTGGAGAGGCTCTGTGCTAAGGAGACAACTAGTATACATGTACCTGGCTTTTCTTAAAAAAACAACTCCTTAGACAGTTACAAAGTGGATGTGTACCAGCATTGTCCTCCCCAGGTTTGACAGTGACAAAATAGACAAGGGCTTGATTCCTAAAACTTTCGGCGTCAGTGCAGAAAACTTAACTTTATCAAGAGAGCAGGTGGACTTGGACATTCGCCTATTGCATATTCAAGGCCTCATTCTCCAGCCCTTTCTCACAAGATGCACATCTCAAGAGCCCAGTGGACTTCAGTAGAGTTACCTGCATCACCCTTGCTGCTGCTCAGGACAAGGATGCTGGATAGGAGCCCTGAGGTGTAACCAGAGTTAGAGATAGGCTTCCATCCATAACAGCCTGGGAACCATGAAGGTCCCGATCACTTTACAACTGTGTGCAACACCTACACATATGCCTTTACCGTCACTGCCAATATTGCTTGGCCAACTGATATCCATTAGGAGAAACATCAGCAGAAAGAGAAAATCTTGTCCATGATAAGCCCTTGGGTTTTGAAAAAAAGACCTTGAGATATTATTGCCCATTCAGAATAGCAGGCTTTAACTCTTGAGGGTCCATGCTAAAAAATTAAGCATACTTAACTGCATCAACCTTGCATAGTTTTAAACACCTTCGAACACAAGTTTTACCGAAGGAATGAAATATGTAGCAATGCAGAATTTGAAGTCAGAGTGGGTATTTAAGCGTTCAAAAATAGTTAACAATATTTACATGTTCCATAGTTGATGTGCAAATAAATACTAATTCTGAAAGTGAGTGCTACAGAGTACTTATCTATGCAACAGTGACTCCTTGAAGGGTTTTCTCTTTTTTATTTTTTTGCCATATACATGCACGCTATGGTTTTAGGCATTTATTACACCAGTATACTTCAATTCACTTGCACACTGCATGACCATAGGTCAGCAGTTTTTAAGATACCACATTGTAGGCTATGTCTGGTTTTGTTATGCTTTATAAGCTAACTTTTTGTAAGACTCTTTCCACTGTGCTTTTCTCAGAACTCAGAAAATCCCATCCGTGTAAGTCAGGCTGAATTTTGACGCAGTATGTTTAGAGAAGTGTATGAAAATGTCAGTTTAAGTATTGGCAAGTAGATTATATTGGAACAGCAGACAGAAGCTATTTAATTAAAGAAATATGGGAAAGCAACAACAATACAGAGATCAGACAGCAGAGTATCTACTCATAAACTCGATCCCAAGAAAGCCTTGCATGTAGCGAGCTCTGCCACCCGTGGTGTGCAGCGGATCAGCGATGCTATAACCGCAGAGGGGGTTGCACCCGCACTGACCCTATAGCCAGAAGCCCTGGCAGTCTCAGTGCAGGGGCCAGCCAAGCCAGACCCGACTCAGGAGCAGCATCGCTCTTGTTCGCAGCCCTGTGCATAAGCACAGAGTCCCCACTGAGAAATGGGATTTCTTAGGACCATGGAACCAGGGAAATGTTTATACCGTACGTGGTAGACTTGGGCTAAGGAATATCGCAGTACACTGTGTAGACTTCCCAGCTCGGGAGCTCATTAGCACCCATGAATCTAAGCCAAAAGCATCATAAACCTTTTCCCTTTTATGCTTTTATCATACAATCTTATTGACTCATTTACATATGTTTTGTAGTATCTGTGTTTTCTTTATCCAGGTTATCCCATCTCCCCCTCGCTGGTCAGACTAATTGAGAGAGGACTGTATTTACCATTTCACCGGATCTGAGAAAACATGCCTTGTGAGCAACCTTGATTTGTTTATAAACTACTCCCTTAACTCTGCTGAGCTTGTAAGTTCTTGGCTAATTGCTCTCATGTCCATGAAATGGGAGAAACCCAAGTCTGAAATACATGGAAACAATTAGGGCAGCAAAAGAAGAAGAAAAAAAAAAAGGCTTTCCCTGTAAACAGATGTCCATGCCAAGATACCCTACCTAGAGCAACTGGCACGTGGTATGTTTGCAGATGGATCCACAGTAGGATCTAGCCACTTATATTTAGCATGCAGTGTTATTTGTTTTAGCTAGCCAGCTAGCAATAGGCGGGAGTTGGAAGGGGAACCCATCAATTTTGCACAGAAGCGCACCAGCATCAACACCCCTCTTGTACCAATCACATACCTTAACCCTTAATTATTACAAATGCACCGGCTATTGCAGGAATACTCACCTTTTTCCCCACCCAGAACTAGAGACGCAAGGAAAGTTGTCTTAGAAGAACATAGGTAATATCATTTATAATGTGTTATCTTGTTACATGGTTCTTTTGACATTCTGTTCACATGTGGAAAAATAAAAAGAAATAAAGAAAAGTGTTAGAGCCTGTTTCATTATGTTGGTAATTTCCACTGCACATATTTACTGTAAACTATGGTTAACATGCGTGAAGTAATTCAGCAGTATGAAGGCCAGGAGGGATCATTTGTGCATCTAGTCAGACCCTCCTCCATAACCCGTGCCACAGAATTTCCCTACATTAGTCCACTATCTGCACTAATGCCTTCTTACTGAGCTAAAATGACATGAAATCTTGACTTGAATCCTACAAGTGATGAGAAAATCTATCCCTTTCCTCGATAAGCCGTTCAGAGATCAAAATTAGTCACTGTACTTTCTATTTTTTCCCCATTCGAATGCATCGATTACACAGTCAGAATTGTCTTTGGACTGGACATAATTGTAAAATGATGCAGTACTCCTGAAGCAAAAAGCTATTATTTTTTATGAAAAGAAAAATCACTTGAAGACAATAAGAGCACCGAAATGTCAGACAGACTTGGTCTTTGGGCTTACATCCAAAAGAAATAGGTACCTTTCTATGACCCACAAAGCAGGGCTAGATGATCATATTGACCCTTTCTGCACTAAAATAACCCACAAGTTTACAAGCTGTCACCTTGGAATTGTTCCTTTAACAAAGTGCTATTCAATGTCAAAATGGGTACAGGTATTTGATCCCTGCCAGTTTACATATGATAGCCTTAATATCAAGGTCTCTTTCTTATAGAAAGACATTCCAAAGACTGATGATCTCCAAGGTATTTTTGCCTTTATAAACCAACAGCCAAAATACCTTTTCCTGTAGAAGGGTGGCAATTAAAGCAACTGTTACAATGAAAAAAAATAAAAGCCTCGTCAGTTATTTATATATTTGGATGCAGAGATCATCTTCACATCCTGCTGAACAAGCACCTCTGCAATCTCTGTATGAAAATGAAAAGGCTACTTTAAAACATTGCAAGATTTCTGAGTTATTGCGAACACCATAATCCAGCAATCAATAATTGAAACAACTTCAAGGACTGCACATTTTATGAAGACCAAACTTTTTTCTTCCAAGCATTTTTATTCAAATGTCATTACTTTTATGACTGAAAGTAACTGCATGGGTTTATTTTTGTAAATCCCAATATCTTCAGAGTAGATGGATTCTTTTGGACTCCTCTTTTGCTATAGACCAGATTCTCCAAGTCGTGAATACTTGGTATGTCTAGCATAAGTGCACATACTAACTTTGAAGTTATTTCTGAGGCATTGCAGCGTACCTTATGCTGCAGTTGCTCTAGCAGCTTGGTGTTACATCTCCAAGCACAGGCAGGGTAGGCAAGTGACCGGTAACTCAGGCTTGAGTAATACTAGAAAAATGTGGTTCTTTGCCATTTCTGGAGCTCTCCACATGATAAAGTTTTTCTCTGTAGAAATGCAAGTAGTAGTAGCTCATCTGAGTATCTCATAAGATATGAAGATTGAAATAAATAATTATACTCTGACTTTACAGCCTCCTTTGAACTTGCCTTGTGAAGTTTAAAGGACTGTGATGGCTTGGTGAATAAATACAGGTAAATAAATACCTTTTATCATTAGACTTTAGGTCTTCTTACTAGAGAAAGTTGAAACCACATATAATTTTTAAATTAAAAAAAGGATGTCTCAATTGTAGAGAGAACAAGCAACTGAAGAATACCAGGAAGATGAACAGCAAGCAGTGGCCTTAAAAATATTCCTGGAATGAATATCATTCTAGTGACTGGATTCCTGCCAAGACTTTTTATTCTGTGTTTTTAAAAATGCATAGACTAGGAGAGTCATAAAAGAATGTTTTGTCTCTGGAATATGCTGGAACAAAAGCCAGATATGATTAGACTTTGACATGGACATTCATCATGTCCCAGGCTGAATCAGTTATTAATTCTGAAAGTATTAGACATGAAATGGGTTGAGTGTCTAACTAGTCTGCAATATTATTCAATTATAACTAAAATGTTAGACTGACTGAATTTTCAGAAACATCCTCCTGGATATTAAGTTGTGCAAACTCAACCAAGCAGCACCCCCAGTCCCAGTCTTACAGAAACAAACTCCATGGGGAGCTCCACCACTTTGCCTGACAAGATGAAGCTGAAGCGCCAGGATTTTTTTTCATGGGCGTGGAAAGGGCTTCCACACACAAAGCACAAGATTCACATAAAATTCATAGAAACTTCTCTTTTTGGAAGCTTGCTGTGCACCGGCTCCTGCCTCCTGGCCAAATTGACATCTTCCTCTGAAGACTGATATAGTCAGATGGCTGGAACATCGTCAGAAGGGTTCAACACATCCCCCATCTTTTTTCCTCTGTGACCTCTGGTGATAAAGTTTCTCCTCTCTAGTCCTTCAGATGACCTCTAGAGGCACACATGCAATTATTTCTGCTATTTAGTTACACCATTCAGCATATTCTTTTGGGAAGTTACTAGCTCCCATGTACTGATTTCTATGTATATGCTAGCATTATTATGTTTTACAGCACTTTGAAACCTGCCAATATTTATTGTAACAGTAGTGTGAGCAGCCGTGTTATGAAATTCTGAAGTTGTAGCATCAAGCCACTTCCACAAATTCTGTGTCTAAGTGCCATTTCAGTTTTCGTCGCAATGTTTCTGCTCTGTTAAAGAGAAAAGTGGGAGAACACTCCTCCAGCTGTTCATTAGCACTATTGCTTGTCACCAAGAGGAGCTTTTTGGGAGGAGAAAGGCTACAGCTATAGCTCATGGACATACAAGAATTCTTATGGTTAGACAGTGTAATCTTGGGCAACTCTTCACCATCCTAACACAACACTTCAATATTTTTTGCTCCTAGATTAAGAAAAATCTTTACATTCAGGAAAAAAACAACCAACACCTTTATAGGCTAAAAAATTGTTAAATGTGCATTCATGCGCTCCGGGTTTCAACATAAATGCACATCCTATGAAAAAGGTTCCTGTTTTCTCAAATTCCTGACTTAGGTCATCTTCAAGAAACAGAAAACAGAAGGGAAAAACACCCCCAAAAATCAGGTTGGGTCTTGATTAAGAGCTGACCAAAAGGCTCTGTTAGGCTCCCTTGAAATGATGTTCTCCATTTTCTAATCAATTTGTTAAGTGATGGCAGTAGCAGTAGTAACAAATATTAATATTAGTGGTGAGCGGTGTGTTCCAGTGGAACCCATTGCACTGCGCACTACAGGAGAGGAGAATCATAGAATGGTTTAGGTTGGAAGGGACCTTGAAGATCATAGAGTTCCAACCCCTCTGCCATAGGCAGGGACACCTCCCACTAGACCAGGTTGCCCAAAGCCACATCCAGCCTGGCCTTGAACACCTCCAGGGACACGGCTTCAACAACCTCTCTGGGCAACCTGTTCCAGTGCCTTACTACCCTTAAAGTGAAAAACTTCTTCCTAATGATTAATCTAAACCTGCCCTCTTCCATCTTAAAGCCATTCCCCCTCGTCCTATCACTACATGCCATAGTAAAAAGTCGTTCCCCAGCTCTCCTGTAGGCCCCCTACAGAAGAGACAGTCCTCATGCAGAAGGACTTTCACTCTAAAGCCATAACTAGGCAAAGAGACTGCAAAACATATAAAGCAAAAATAAAACGGGTAAAGTGCCCAAGTGCCCAGGGTCAGTCCACCATCCTATGGATATCCAAGGATCTGACTTGATTTTTAAAGTCTTGCTTTGACAACCATATGAGGTCTCCTGTATTGCTTCATATTCCTCACTTGTAGGGAAATCTCCACACTAGAGAAGTGTCATCCTCCTCCTTCCTCCTGCCAGAATATTTTCTCAGAATGGGAAAAGCCATACATATTAACACCACCTTAGACTCCATTACCAGAGGAAAGTGCCTTCTGAACCATGAATTCCTGATACTGAAGATCATCCATCAGAAAAATCCTTCAGCTTTACCTCTGACATTCAAAGCTTGTGTTTATTTCAGTAAGCATGCATGTAATTTTTAACTCACAGAAATAGAAGACAAATGTTTTCTTATGCCTACCCAATGTAAGAAAGTAGATGGGAGAGGATAAAAGGATATTTGTGCTGTTCTGCATTAAACTGAGCCAAGAGGCTCTGATATTTCCTCTCAGTTTTAACATGGTGATAGTAATAACAGAGCTGGAGTCTCAGCATTTCTCCTATCTTCAGTTTTAGGCTGTGGCTGTGCACGATCTATAGCATTTTAGCTGCAGTGATATTCACAACCAGTTGGACTAAATACTTGCTGGTTCTCTGTACTGCCCCTCATTTGTATGCTCAGAAGCTTGTTTTATTTAACCCAGTAGATACCAGATCTGTTCAGCACATGGGATGCTATGCATGAAGAGGGAATCCTTACAGAATTTCTGTACGGCCTCTAGTTTATTAAAATTGAGATAGGTTGAAAGAAGTCACCCTCAAGCCAGATATGAGCAAGTACATACAAATAAGCAATACTCCAACCAAACTAGGTTAAAATCACTCTTTATCAAACCTGTGCAAGTTTGCTTCTAGACAAGGCCTACTAAAATTTGCTACGCTGTTTTAAACTATTTTTTAATACTTTTGGGCAAGCAGCTTATACACCCACTGTGTGGCTAATATTAATGGCAGAGCTGTAAATCCCTCAACAAGGGACTTTGTGGAAATGCTGATATACCCGTTACCACCACAGGAAAGAGCTGCCGGGCTCTTCTGTAATTACAGCTTCTTCAAAGGAAAAGTACGTCATTTGGTCTGCAGAGAGAAGCAGCAAAAGCCAACACAAGTGTAGACTGGCTGATTTGTCAGAAGTCCTGGTGTCAAGGGCATAAGTACATTGGTACCCAGACATCCTCACCCTGGTCCCACAGCAGCAGAGAAGAGCAACTACCCCTTCCTACCTTCTCCACCACTTTCCTGCTCCTCTCCCTTATTTGTTACACCCACTTGTTTTTTCATAACCCATGTTTCCCCAACACCCATCAACACAACAGTCATGCCTTCCCTCTATATAGCGTTTCCATCTGTAACTCTCCAAGCATTTTGCAAAAGGCAATAAACAAGCTGCTTCCTCCGCCCAAGGTCACCCAGAAGATCAGTGCTGAGCCCAGGAATTGAACTCAACCTCAAGACCTACACTAAGGATGGGACATGCTGTACCACTCACAGCCACCTGTTAGGGAGCACCACAGCCCAAGTAATATCCAAGCTCTTACAGGGTGCTTGACACTACTCCAAATCAAGTAAAAATAATGAAAACTATTTTCTGTCCATTTGAGGCACTTGCAAATTACCATTCACTGTCACATCTAAGTGCCAAACACTATCAGAAATACTGACAGGCTCTGAAGGCTTCCAATATGAGGCGGTATTAATACAAGCCTGCCTCACGACAGTACTACAAGAATTATACAGTGGATACTTAAACCTTTGACCCTGTAAGTAAGATCTGATTCCTTACACTCAGTAATGAAATAACAAAGCCTTGGTACGGAGCAAGACCACTGTGAAAGGGTCATTCAGCTCATCACCATCACATCCTTATATGATCATCCAACAAGAGCATAACATAATGACGCTGTGCTCACGTCCCGTAGCTCAAGGGCTGTGGGTGGTACCACACAACGTCCCCAAGAGTAGGTGGCTATTCCTGAATAAGTCTGTCTGGCTTTCTATGACACAAACTTCAGCTGGATCTTGGTTGTGGTGAATGCTATATTACAGAGCTGTTAAAAATATTGTGTTATTGGCCTCTCATCTCTGCATTGCAAATAACTGAAGAGGAAAAGCTACCTCACTCGCATGCATGTAGAAATAGCCTCCCACACCCCTGTTCACTGCCCCGGAGTACCAGGATTAATCAAAATACATAAGGTCTCTGGGGTAGTCAATACCAGGGGATGGGAACTTGGAACCTTCAGTGGCTCTGTGTATCACTGCTGCATTATGGCACCTGAAAGAAACTTGTATTTGTGTGTAGCTAAGGAGAGAGTCCTTTGTTTAGAGAGAAGCTTTGGTATGAAAGAAAAACCCAAGGTTTTTTTCCATCTTTTCTACTCTTACTTGGGTCCTAAATCCATGTTCATGTAGTACTAAGCCTTAAGAAGATTCATGGAGCTTGGACTCATTTTGAGCACGACTAAAGTTTTTCCACTGTCTCAGACATAACCAGCTACTGTTGGAGGAGAACTACTTTGGACCAGAACACAGGAGTAAGAAATACTATTTTAGTTTCTGATCACAACAAGGTTAGCAAAACACAGGTTATAAGTTGGTCAATGTCTTTGCATTTTTTACTGACTCATTAGCTGAATAAATTCAGCGATTCCCTGCTCAAAGGGTACATGACTCTGACTAGTTTGTGAGGAAATTCTGTTAGCAAACAACTAGAGGCAAAAGTCTTCCAGACATTGTCAGTTATTACGTATTTAGCCCTGTGACTGGTGTGGGGGTAAGTTACTACACTTCAGAAAGGCTTCTTTATGAAAGCTGAACGTGTGTGTGATAGAAGTTAACATAAGCAAATACTTCCCAAACAATAAAAAAGTATCATCTTTTCCACCAGACTGAAATCATTACAAGACCTGGTCCATCTTGAGGAGAAATTCTGACAGACACTTTATGACCAGCAGAGCCACAAAGGGAGGTATTATGCTTTGTGAAGGATTTTATTGTTTCATTTACTCAGTACAAAAGCTAAGCCCCAAAATTTGTGTTCTCCAAGCAAAATACTTTCAAAAATAGATCAAAATATTCTATGAGATTGTTCCATTTGCATTTTGACTTAAGCTTCATTATGTAAGTAACAAATTAAGATATTTGAAAAAGTTTTAAGTGTGCAAGTGGAACATTTTGACAGTGACAAAATATTCTTTCTTCCTTTGTGAGAGGGAATATCCAAATGAGTGAAATTTCACTAAAATCAACTTGCTTTCAGAAATTTTTAGTTCTGACAGAATTACATTTTCTAGGGAAAAATAATCAAAAAACTCAGCCACCGGGTGCTTTTTCTCCCCCATACAACAATATCTGATCAGCCATTCTACTTGACTACAACTGAAACATTTCTAATTCTCTTTCCATTTCAGAGACATGGATCAGAAATGCTTTTTTCCAGTAGTATTTGGAGCAACATACAGGTCTAGAAAGCATAGACCCGCAGCCTTACTACAACATGCAGCTCCCTAAAAACATGCAGAGTAAGCAAGAAACATCACCAGTGTAGTTATATTTCTACATTCTTTTGGACAAATTACTGAGTACAGGATGAAAGGCAGTGCATCAGCACACTCTCTCCCACCTGATTCAGACCCTAATTAGAAATGGACAAAGGAATTTCTAATTTTTTGGGTTTTTTTTGTTTTTTCTTTTCAGCCAGAGAGCCACCTTTCAATTCAGATGCGGTCAAACTAATACTTTAAGACAGAGAAGATCTAATGAAGTTAAACAGAATGATTAAGTTCTGCTTAGTCCTTACTGGCCATCTCAGTCTAAGATCAGCATCACTATTTGCACCACTTAATACTTCAGACAAATTAAGCAAGGATTGAACAGAATGACACATGCTTCTACACTACCAAAAAATGCTCTTGGGACTGCTCTTAAGTCTTAATTGCTTCACTACTGCTTTTGGCCCCTTTCATTTTCTGTCTACAAACGTGGGCCAGGGGATGGTAGCTTTCTGGGTTTTACGGACTAAGAGCAAAGCATACGCACATTGGGCAGTTACAATTGATTCTGGCTGTGACTCTCCCTGAAGATTACTCACAAGCTTCCCTTTGTCAGTGCTTTGACAGAGCGGAGCAGCATGAGTCAGTTGCACCTCGCGATCTGACCTGCTGTTTGCTGCTGGGTGTCAGTCTATCAAAGCCTCACGCGGGCTGGAGCAGAGCTTCATTATGGATCACTTCTCTCCCTCTGCACCACCGCAGCGCCCGGGCTCAGAATTAAATACATCTGCTGGCAGTCCACTGGCTGCGCGTTTATGGAACGAAGGCTGATGCTTTAAGCGAGGGGTCACCAGATGGCTATTCCTTGCTGGCAGACTAGCTTAGCTTGACCTTCAGAGAGCACTGTTGTGTCCTACGCAGCACAGCATTGCTGAGCTCCAAGGCAGAGCGAAAGATGCATTATTAGGTCAAACACTTACTTGGCTGAAGACCATTGTGGAACTATTTATTATGGCCAATTGGGGCAGATTGCACTGGGCAGGAACGTACTATAATAAGCACGTTAATGCTAAGAGTCACATGCCAAGATCTGACAAAGCCGGCTGAAGAACATTAGTTAATACTTCACTCATCTGTTTTTCCTGGGTAGCTGCAGAAGAGGCTTAGAGAGCTTCTGCCCATATCACATCTAACCTGCTGGAAATCAGAAACCTCAACTTTCCAGCCCAAAACACTAGGCAAATTCACCCAATCTGATTCAGTTGCAGTCAGAAAAAAATCCTGACTGAACTACATAGGGTTAAGCACTGGCCAAAATATCAGCAGAAGCAGGAGGCTTGGGTGCTTTGAAACTCTGCTCAACATATGTCTGAAGGATTTTTGGGACTGCAAAAAACTGTAGTAAAGGAAAAGATTGGCAAGGCAGATGTTCGTTGTTTACTGACCCCTGATGAAACCTGCCCTTTCCTTTACCCATTTGAGATGTTCAATAGATACGTTGGTGCTGATTTTTAAACCATGTGCTGCCAAAAATCTGGTGTATTTCTACGTCCCTGAGAGTTTGAAAACAAGAAGTACACTAGACTAGTGTGAAAACACACTTCCTTATGGCAGGTTTATAAGCTGATCACTGGAAATGAATTTCTTGCAAAGTAACATGTTGAAAACCATGACAGGCTCATTGACAACAAGCAAAGCCCTCACATTTCTATCTCAGGAAGAGGGTCAGTTTGCAGAGCAGGCACCAAGCGATTGTTTATTGGAGCTTTTGCAGAAAAAAAAATGAAATTTTGCCTTCCGGGTATTTATGTGGAAAAAGCTGATACTGTCGCAAACACAAATAACACAAAAACAGGACTGTGAGAACTCCCGACTACACCCAAGCTTTCCTTTCCACGCCATTTTTCTATATGGCTAACATGGCAACATTAGAGCCCCAGCCAACATGGTAACACTTCCGTCTTTGGAAGAGGCCAGCATTTTGCTTTGCTTGATTTTTTCCCCACCTGTCAAGCATGTCTTGTCCAAGAATATTTCCCAAGCAGCTGAAGAGATGGAGGTGCAGACATGACAAACACAGAATAATGAAGCTACTTTCTAGAGCAGCTTCTTAGAATTGCTGGGGCAGCAGCTAGCAATAACCCTCGGGACTCTCATTCATAGAAAGCCAACTCCATGGTGGTCCCAGATGGAGTAACTCAGCATTTAAGTCACGGGCACTATTTCTATCGCATAGTCACTCCCTGCTTCTAGAGTCACACTTAGCTTCCACTTAAAAAATTTGCAGGTCTTGTGACTGCAAGAAAATAACCCTCCCCACAGGTAGCATTGTAAAGCTATTGTAAATGGGGCACAGCCTGAGATCTAAAACCTTACACAGCCATGTGGTATTAAGTAGCATCCTGACATCCCAATAGGGAAGCCACCAACATCCCATGCACACCGGGACTAATCTACTCATCCAAGCATGCATATTAACAAATCTAGTCTTGTGCTACGGGATGTGCAAAGTTCCTGATTTCTTTAATATAGATCTGGAAACAATGTGCAGATAACTAATTGTCTGAGTAGCATATCAATCTCTACAAAGGACCATCGACATTATTAAACATGCCACACAAGGTTCAATTTTAAGCTGTGTGTAGTGCAGACAGATTAGCTTTCTTCTATAATACTAACTAGATTAAATGAACTATCATTCCATACATTATGGAACAGAAGAAATTGATGAAGAGTGGCTTTTGAAATCCAAACTGGCTTATTTCACTGCCAGCAAACTCTTCAGCAGGGGAAGCTGCCTCTTCTCCAGACAGCTGAATGGCCAGCACAGGGCCAAGCTGAACGCAAGGACTGCACCCATGGGGCACGTGGCAGTGATCCTGCATCCCGAGGCCACTCCTGCTCCTAAATCCCTGCTCATTGTCACACGGTCCATTCTCCTCTCTTGGCAAGAAAGGGAAGCAAGGGAGGCTGCAGGGAAATCAGAGCAAGTTGTTAAGCGGAGCTATGAACAAATATGGGGAAAGGATGCATGGAGTACTAAAAAGAGTAGAGGAAACGTGATGGTTGGAGTCTGTGACCTGGCAGAATGGCAGGGTGAGGAAGGAAGCATGAGTTCAGACAAAGCAGTTTGTCAGCTGCCATCATTGTTAATACATCACGCAGTCTTCACAATAAGCTAAGCTTATGGTCTTCACCTTATTCCTAACAGAATATACACGCCATTAGTACTCCATGTTCAGTAACGTGGTATATTGCAGACCCGTGAAAGGTATCAAACTGCACTGATCTGACTGGGAAGAGAGCACCAAGGAAAGCCTTCACATGTCACAGAGCACAAGGGAAATTCAGTACAGCAGAGACGCCTTTGCATATCAGAAGTAGATATTCCTACAACATGGGTTGCTAATGTATTGTCAGCAGCACACTCCAAAGCTGTCTTTTCATGAACACCTGAGAGAAACATGGCTTTAGTAAGAATCAAGAATTCCAATTTTAAGTCATACGATGGAGTCACTCTTCTTCAAGAATAAAACCTCACTTTGCCCAAGATGGCCCGTTTCCTCCAAGATCACAAGCAAGTTTGTGGAGTTTCCACTCCACAAGTTTCTCTTTCCAGAGAGGCACACTATCAAAGGCAAGTTGCAGGCACTCCAAGATCCTGAGCACAGACCTGGGAGACCACCAAGTGCCTCAGAGCAGCCTAGCATGGGGATGCTTGTCACAGACAAGGATCCCACACAAGGCAGCAAACTCACCTCACAATACCAAAGAGACACCAAAATAACACAGGACAGATGAAACTGAAGAATCTATACAGACATCAACATTTCTACTAGTCCTATCTCAAATATAGGAAACACAACTCCCAGTAGAAGAAGGTTTCAGAGAGTAGCAAGGAGCATTAGGGAGTTCTTTTCCCATTCCAATCTCAACAGGTTCGTACCTCATACGAGCAGGGGATCTACCTGTTTTTTACTGAGAGAGCAGACAGCTACAATATCCAGGCATGTTACATGCAGGAAACTTAATTGTAATTACACAAGTGAAGTTTACCCATGAACGTATCTAGGGATCTGCCATTTGGCTCATGCCATTTCTTGCACTTTCTGTTTTACGGGTAAAGCTAATGAGTACAAAATTAAGCACTTGAGAAACAGATCACTGACAAAGTCCACACCAGATTCGTTGGAGAATGACATGAGCTAGTGTGGGGAATATTCCCTATTCTCTCATATCATCTTTCCTTCTCTTCAACAGATATGAAGGAAACAAGCTACCAAACACCTTAAGCTGTTGTTTTCAAGTTTTATTAATGTATTCCTACTGCCATTTTCAGCTCCTAGTCAATGTCTTTGATAGCTGACACATCGTTTCTATCGCATCTTATTTTGCTGAAGGCATTTTCCAACTCCCTTAAGCCTTCCCATTCCCAGCTCCAGTGCACACTTTTGTGCTAATATTAATTTAAATGACCTTTTTTTCCCCTAGACCAGCTTTTTAAATTTAATGAGATCCCAGGATTATACCTGTATGTACAATACCCACAGGGGTATGCCCCTGCCTTAGACAGATTGCGAAGGCTGAAGTAACTAAGGAACCTCACAGAGGAAAGGAGCCTTACAGGAAGCATAAGACTGTATGTGTGCCACATGCCCGCCTCCTCTCCAATAGCATCCAGCAAGTTCTAGCTCCTTGTTTATATTTTGTCTCTCTCTGGCACATCTGGGGGTGGAAAGAAAGGAAAAGTTACTGAGCTTGGAACCTAAGCCAGTGAACACCTCTTTTTCTTAAATAAGTCATTTGCAACACATTCATAGCAAGCAACAGCATGAAGATACAGAAGATATATTAGTAAGAACAGGACTATGGAGAAGCAATTAAGAATTCTGTGGTAAGAGGATAGAGCAATACAAGTATCCCATTAGATTTATTTTATCTTTTTAATGAAACTTATCTTTTGGGCTGGGGGCCCAAAGTATTCAGCACCCTTTGGTTTGTGTTTGGTTTGTTGGTGTTTTTTTTCCACTGAGAATAGGAAGATATTTTGGAAAGCTCTTCCAAGCCCATTCAACTTTCCCCACAACAGCAGTTAACATTAGAATCACTCCCCAAACCCAGAAGATCCCACATCCAGCATCAGGGCCAAACACACAGGGCTCCTAAACCTGAAAGTTCAGTCCCCTTCCCCCTGGAAACCAAGGACCCCACACCCACCTCCAGCTTCCAAGCCAGCACCGAACAAGCAAAGGACCAAGTCTTCCTACCCCTCCCAGCTCCATCAGCCCTCCTTGGCAAGCTAACCTCCTACAGCTTGCTTCTCCAACACCTCTCCACCTACTATTCCTATTCCTGCTGGGCTGCAGCCTTTTATAGCAGCTGTTTTTTGATTGGCACTTTTTCACAGATGGGGGAGGCAAATAGGTCCTTCATTAACCCTTTTCAGGTTGCTGCCAAGTGTGTGTGGGGGTTATATGTCATTTTTGTTAATGAAGTGCCTTCTGGGATTGAACCCTGAGCTCCTTTTCCATAGCTGTGTAGTTCGGCACATCTAACTGGAAGGTAGAAACAATATCTATTCTTAATCTTGTTTTTTGTCAGTAAATGAGGCAGTGAAGTGGTTGGGTGAAAAGGCAGTATTCTGAACAAACTTTTTCCTTTATCCAAGGTAAAATTTAAAGATTAGCAGTTTTTGAAAAACAATGCAAGTATTTTATCTCCATAGTTCTCTTTGTCTTATTTTTATTTTGCTCAGTGAGGTCTAGGATAAACAGGAAGGAAAGAAAGAAGCAGCTCCCTTCCTCACTGTTTCTTTATATCTGTCCCTCAAAGGGAAGTCCATGGAGCTCCAGCCTGTTTGGATCTATACGGTAGCACTCAACATGTGTTTGCAGGCAAAGCCACCTGTGTGCTGGCAGTGTGGGAAAGAACTCAGCAATCTGTGTGTGCCACTCGGCTGGCTGACCCGCGTCTTTCTTTGCTCTCTTTTTCTCTCCTTGCTTTGCACGCACTCCTGGCCTAGCGCCCCACAGAGGAAACCAATTCAAGATTTATTAAAAAAAAAAATCTCTCTGCCCTGTCCCCCATGGGGCTTTACGGAATTTTGCTATTTGTGAAAGATGAATAAGGTTATAGGGAGGAATCTTCAAAAGTGAGATTTAAGTGATTTAAAGCAGAAGCATTTACAAATATTTTTTAAATCAGCACTCATTTTTCTTATTTGTACTGTGGCTGCAACTAACCAGAGATACCTAACCTACATACTCACCGCTTCCCAGAACTCAGATCCTTTCTTCTCCATTACTCTTCCTAATGTGGGGTTAGGGACAAAGCTGGGTGGGAAAAGGGATGGGACCAGGACAAGGTACTCTAACTGCTGCTTTCGACAATGAGAGGTGGAACAGAAATTATTGATAGAAGCTAGAAAAAACCTTCTACCTCTTCTCAGGAGCAACCAGCTCAGAGCTCAGACATTCTGCAACCATGTGAAAGGGCTCATCACTTAGTCTACACCTGGAATGAGCTCTGTGGCTACTTCTAAAGGGATACTAGCTTAGCACTCCATGTTCAAAACTTTGCCTATCATTATAATCTCTGCCTTAGGTACCACTACTCAACAGAAGTGCAAGCCACAAACAAAAGTACCGTGCTGTCGTAGGTACTTCTGTGAGTCATTAACACAAGTAGTCCATTCCACCCAGTTTTGGAGGGAAAAAGCAGCTAATAGTTTAACAATTCAGCAAAAGCATCTGATAAAATGTATTTGATGTCTTCTGCATGATGATATAATACATCAAAAATCTGATTTAAAACTTTTTGACAAGTTGCCCCAGGCTTTGTATCAAAATTAGCCTTGTGCTGATGCTGCTGAAAGGAAGGAGGAGGGGAGACAGCTGAACACCATGCATTAAGAAAATAAGCAAGTATATGAAAAGGGTGTTCAGAGTGGAAGTGGCCCCAGTACTCCAATGGTTCCAGGGACTTATATGACATACTGTGAACAGACACGAGCTCAATCTGTCCACTTTCCAAGGTGGTCAAAGCCTTGTGGTTAACATCATGCCAAGTCTGAATGGGAAAGCCCTGCCAGTGACTAAATATATTAACTTGGGCTTGGTGTTGTGTTGACATAGCCACATGGAATTTGGACAAACTGGAACACAGACAGAGTGAGGCTGTGTTTGCTGACGATGTACTGGCAGATGAACTCTATGTTCATCTGTAAGAGCAAGCAAAAGGTCTTCCTGAACCATGTCATTAAGGAAAACATGCAAGACACCCTTTCCAAATTTCACCATAAAACTAAACGGACAGGCTAAAGCTCCCTACAAGAAAGGATATGTGGGATGCACATTTGGACAGGCTTCTAAATGGCTAAAGTTGTGCTTTTTCCAGTTTGCATTTAGTGCAAAATCTGTGCGCGTCACCTCTCTCATACGCACATACTAAATTGTCTCTCTCCTAGGGACATCCAGACCTTTGCATTTTAAAGGAGAAATTACATCAGCAGGCTCCAGCACTGGCATTCCTGATGATCACTGTGGCAGCTGCACAGAAAGCCAGTGCTTAGAAGCCACCACTGTTTCCCTTTTTATTTTGTTTACATTTGTTTGAAGTCCTGCTTGATTTGATGCCTTATGAAGAATAATGAAAGAACCACTAACATACTGCCACTATACACTGTCACACTGACTTTATAACTCTACAACCACACTTCATTTTGGGGAATAAATATTCTTTCAGTTATGTCACTCTGGCTTACGCTGCCAAACCTGTGAATTAGTAGTGCTGTCTTTTCTGTCAAGCTCTGTGTATTGGGAATGGGAGAACCACTCACTTATCCAAGAACCTGAACCAGGATGCTTGTGAAGTATCAAGAAGTGACTTGATTTCACTCCCTCGATTTCATTTACCTCCCCAGTGTAATGCGACATTTCCTGGTTTTAATCAGGAATAGAAGCACAAAAGCTGAAACAGTATTTAGGAATATTTATTTTTTGTAAAATCAGAAACAGGAAGTATCAAACGTCTTGTGAGAGAGCTTGTTCTCCTGAGGCTGCTCTACCTCAACTTAGTTTATCCAAATGTATTTGAATAAACATCTGGAGCAGCTGAGTGCTTTAGCCCATCTTAACATTTGACACCCATCTCTAATAGTGGAGTGGACTATAGTGGAATTAGATCCAAAAGGAATTTATCTGCATTCATGCATGCTGTGTTTGGTGAAACTTCACATCCATAGACAAAATCCACAAATTGTCACAGTGCCCAGACAAGTTACTTGTCATAATGATGATCTGCAAGGCATCCATAGAAAGAAATCAGTTTGACTGAGCTTCGTTTCTCAAGGACAACGCCAAGGTTAATTTATTTGTTTTTCACTTTGAGTTGGGGGTGGACAGTCCCTGGAAGAGTAGTAGTGTCTGCCAAATGTGTTTCTGGGAGTATTTGCTCACCAACTACTCTTCTATTCCACACCTTCCCAAACATCTCCAGGAACGTAGGCTGTGTTCATAAGCTCAGTTTGTTCTCAAGGTTTCACTCCACTCAAGTGGCTCCTGGCTGAATTTTCCAGGATTTGTAACAGTGAAAACTGGGATAGCTAAATTTCAGTGATATGTGACACCAGAAAGATACTGATAAATGGTAGATACCGTGTTAGACAGACATGATAACTGTAGAGATGGGAAACAAACAAAAAAATTCAACATTAAACGCAATAGGGCCCCATTTTGTTTGGGAAGTGGAATCACACATTGTCTGAAGAGGAAAGTCCTCTCTCCCTTCAAGAACTGCTCACTGCAATAAAGGCAAAATTTTTAGCCTTTCTTCATGGCTGCTTTTGTAACACGAGGTGACAGCTTGCTGTTTGAGAGTCTGCACAGGTATTGGTGGAATTTCCTGAGGTCCCCTCATCTTTCAGGGTCCTTCTAAGCTTTCTATTCGACACAATCTTGAGGCCCTATGTTGTAATTTATAGCCTGTTTATGATCAAATTCTGTCTTACCTGAGAAGAGGGTTCAAGAATTCTTCACTATATTTTTCTAAGTAACTCTTCACTATATTTTTGCTTTAGCTTCCAAGGTTCAAAGGTGTGTTCATGGGCATATAATAGCCAGCTGCAACCGCACCTTTGGAAACAAGCCTTTCTTAAAGAACCATTTACACAGAAATTTTTTGCTCTCAGTAACACCATGATGAATAACCTCAGCTCCAACAAACTGTTTCCAAAACAGAGAAGAAAAGTGCCACACCTATTTAAGGGGAGTTAGATTGTAGAAACACTGACTGCACTTTGAACACACTGTGCACTTCATGGCAAAAAGTAAAAAGCAAAGGTCTCTGTTAGTAAAATTCTGTCTTCCGGGGCTGCAGTTTGGCAATTACAGACTGTTCGGTGTTTGGGGGTCTTTTGGCATTCCAGACCTCGCTCACACTCATAGGACTTAAAGAAGATTGACCAATAACCTCTGGAGGCTAGCATAATTCAGATATTATACCACAGATATATCTACAGTGGCAGAAGAAAACCTCCGGAAAAAAAAAAAAAAGGAGGAAACCCAGTAAGTTAGGTACAAATACAAATGGTCTTGCTCAAAAAACCAAGACATTTGATACAAATTTGATAAAACAAAAGTTGATATTTTTACTGGGAAATGGAGCTTGTAATCCAAAATAACGTCAAAATTCAGCCCCACATGAAACATCCATGCCCCATATGTTTGAACAAATGCAGACGTGGACCCAAAAGTGTCCTTAAAATTACAGATGTGTGTTTAGCAGTAAAATGACTCTTTATTGACAATGTGTGTCATATCCATTTACATTCTGGCCAGCCCTCCAGTATTGAAAACCATATGGCTGTTGTTTTAAACAGGCTAAACTCTTTTCAAAATCCATTATAGAAAGTGCGCTAAACACCAGCCTTCTGAAACGAACAGAGAGTTTATTTAATCCAGTCTACATCAGGAGTTATATGTGTATAGTGAGCTGATGGATGCTGAAGAAAGCCAAATTTGCTACCTTCATCAATAATAGCATATTTTTTCAGGCCATAAAAGGCATATTTAATACAGTAAGAACATGGAGGGTTCAGACTGAAATTAAAAGTTTTCACTGTGTGCCTGTCTATTGAAAATGCTTGATTAGGAAGAAGCCAAGGGAAACATAGTGTTAGGATGGTGCTGTGATCCCAAGCTACAGAACAGGACTTGAATACACATCCCAGTGCTCGGTAAAATACTTCTAGAGGTGTGAACTTTATTATCCCTTGTGCCTGCACTGTCCCATTGAGCAGCAATAATAATTACTATCACTATTTATTACAATAAAACACAAATACCTGATATCTGATGAAAGTCTCTCTCCCAAAGAAGAGGAGTGATAGTCTCAGGTGATAGTCTCCCTGCCCCATACATCCTTTCTGTGCTGAGAGTGCCACAACTTCCCAGGACATCTGACTGGGAATACAACACCTCGCAGTCCTCCCTGACCGTTTATTAGTATCTTTCTGGTGTCACACGTCCCTATCCCGTTTCTGCAAAGCAACTCTTTCCAAGCCACTACTCCCAGTGTATTATAACTGGCTAGAATAATCTTAAAAATGACCACTAAATACTGCATCTCTCATAGCAATATGGTATTCTGGGTACCCTGCTTAATCCTGAGGAGATAAAAGATTGGACTGACTTAGAAAAGTCCTGTTGATTTCAATGCGACTCTTTTGCCTCGTATGAGTGCAGAATTTGGCCAATATTAGTTATTACACCACATAAATGGCAAGGTGATTATTTTCAAACTCTCATGCAGCATGTGGCCAGGTGACTCAGCTATTCTACCTAGCTACATCCTTCTGCAGTTAATTACAAATCATTGGCCCCAAATCACAACCACAGAAAGTAACAAGTAGTACAGCTGCAAAGGTAGAAACACACGTTTTACAAGGCTCCCAAAGAGTGAGAAACTCAAGTTGTTTGTCTCCAAGTACTCAGGGGGGCAAAGAAGAAAATAAACTTGTGCAAACAAGAGAAGAATGCATCTTGGGGAAGCCCTCACTTCTTGCACCGTATTACTTTGTGCAGTACATTAATGTTAACCTGACACAGCACATAACTGGAGAACTCAAGTTAAATAAATGAAATCAGCTGTCTGACTTCTTTAAGATAAATGATGTTATTACAGCATAATTGTATAACCCCATATAGCTTACAGCAGCAAAAGGATGTGTATTTCACATGCCCTACTATAATTACATTCCCATTATAATTTTGCAGTTAGTTGCTATGAGCTCTGGTCATGAAAACATGCCAATTTTGTATGGGATTGAAGTCTGCCTAATTTTAGCAAATTGAGAGCTGCACAAAAGAAAAGAGATAAATACTATGTTGTTATTTTTCATTAGAGAATTGCTATATTAAGAGGCTGTGATCCAGCTGTGTTTGTTTAAATAAAAGTGTGATTTGAATACCTCCTACAGCTATGTTCCTGCCAATGAATAAAAGATAAAATGCGGCTCTCGTTGGATGTTAGTCTCTGAGTTCTAGCTGACTCAGAGATTTATTGTTTAACATAAGGAAGTGAAAAGCATGTAGAGCAGACCACACACAGGGCTCTTTTGTGTATTGTTTCAAGCCATACCACTAATAGATTTGTTCCACTAAGGCTTGCAGCAATTCAGCTGTGCTAAAATGCTCCACTTAACTGTGAAAAAAATAATAATAAAATAGTAATTATGTCTAGATGGCAAATGCAGCTTAGACCAACACCATGAGTAATGTAAACAGGAACTAATACCATTCAAAGCTGTATGTTATCATCATTATGATAATGAAATTAAGCTTTTATTTCCAAAAAACAAGCCCTTTAACATACTACTTGGTGTCTGTATAAGCACACTGACTTCCTCTCATACCCTGATACGACTCTGAAGTTGCTGAGCTAATAATCTTCTAACAGTATATACATATATATCTATATATAAATACATATATAAAATATACAGTGCACTCTAGTAGCCAGCCTGAAACATCGCAGACAACCTGGATCTCATTGTGTGTTGGAAAAAGCCTTTTACAATGCAAATAAAATGATGCATATAAATAGTCCTCGCTTTGTAGCTGCCTGTTTTGTAGGTTCCTTCATGGTAATCTTAGACTGGGGCACATCATTCTCAGGGAGCTGATATGTTTGAATGGATTTCATTATGGGCAAGTGCAGAAGAGAGTGGCTGTGTGCCAGTCAGAACCGACTACCGAAGGGCTTAGGTTGTCAAAGGACTGACTTGGGCTGTCTGAGTTCATTTAAATAACACAAGCATCTCCAGTTTGGGGTGGGGGAAGGAAAAAAAAAAAAAAAAAAAAGAAAAGGAAAGAAAGGAAAGGAAAGCAAGTCTTTTTCCACTATAATCTTTACATCGGATTTACAACTGTAATGGATTGATAGTGCGCATTACATAAGTATGGTTTAGGTCAGTGATGGATTATTATATGCCAGATTTGGAATAATCTGAATTACAGAATAACAAGGAGGTAACAACTTCCTTGAATAAAACAAGCCAGAGTGGAGAGTATCCACAGCCAAAAGGACCATACGTGGTGGTTTGAGACTTGAACTATGAGTTTCGAGAAAAATCTTGCAGGTCTAACCAGGCAAGTTGCATCTTGCATTTTATATGAGAAAATGGAGCTTTGTGCCCAATCTTTACCTACTCTGGGGTGGGTGGAAGGCAAGGAGAAAGACCAGAAACCTGAGTCTACCAGCTGCTCTTTGGGCAAACAGCAAAGTCAGCATGTGCATAGGAGAACCAGCAACTCTTGGTGCAGTGCAGGCAAATGATACATTCTCCTCTTCTCTCCTCACAGCACTGTAGATGCAGATGATGAGCTACAATTCAGCCCCAAGCTGGAGTCACCAAGTCCCCGGGGCAGAGCAACCGACACGGCTCTTCACTCAAGCCTGTGCCGAAAGAACAGCCTGGAGCCTATGAGTACGTTGAAGCTGTAATATGTGTGTTTTGAAGATACAATCTCAGCTCATTCTACAGGACTTTATGCTTCAAACTCTCAAGAGTCTTAATAACAATATCCTGTCTGCTTTTTATGTAGCACCTGTCAACCCGGAGGGACCAAAAACACTTCAAAAACTCCGTGTGGTTGTTGCTGTTAAAAAACTCAGGAATCACGGCTTGAGTTGCCTGCAGGAGGCTGAAATGTAGGTTATTTAGCATTAAAGAAGAGCAAATAATTAGCTATGAATAATTTATCCCCTCAAATCAGCTTCTTTTTGACTTTATTGAACATCTGCGAATAGGTCTCAGCCTTACTCTTAGCTTTATTTGATGGTTTCATTTCACTTTTTCTTTTTTACATTACTGCGCACTTTCAGGAACCATCATCTACCTAAAAACACTGAAGAGACAAGAGCAAAGATGAGCAAAATTTAAACTACCTGACTATAAACATGACAGGAGCCACTAATACGTAATGAGGAGAGACAGAATTTTTTAAATAACAGGATAGACAAAGGAAACGTTGAGTAAAGGGTTGGAAAGAGATGAGCAAGACATGGAAGAGGGTGAATAGTCTAGGAGACAGCTGGATGGAGACATTTTATGCAGACATTTTAAAGCAAAAGCATTTTTGAGCTCTAGGCTGACGGGGAGAGAGAGGATCTGTGAGAAACTAGAGTCAATGTGGTTGTTTGGATATGCATGTCTTGGAGCAGACATCCCAAGGGAAGCTCTAATCATCAGGATGAAAGGAAGGGAAGGTATGAGGAAAATTTGGGGAGGGAGACATCAAACCTGTGGCATGACAGAAGCCATTTCTGAAGCTATGATTAATTCACAGCTTAAAATGGATGAATTTAGACTTTCTCCCTCCTGCTCAGAACTCGCCTATCAACACACTTTGTTTATTTGAAATTGTTGAAAAGTTTTCTGAAAATCCATTTCAGTTAGAGGTTGGTGACCAGATATTTGGTTTCACATGTTTTCAATTAGACAGTGTCCGTGGTATGTGATGGGATGCCCCGACTGTGTGATACTGATGCTTTCCTAAGCAGGAGGAAGAAAATCGTAGCTTGCTATGCAAGCACTTTCTACTACACATGAGCAGTGCTGGAATGAAATTCCACCTATATACATGCAAGGTAAGTGCAGTGAAGAATCTGTTGGATCACTTTCTTAAATTAGTACACATAAGGTTTTATCTTAGGATAAAGTTCAGGAGAATTCCTCAAGACAAGGAGAGGCAGATTTAGAATGATAACCTTAATAAATGCTCTAAGGAGAGAAATGGAAGAAAGAATTGCTCTTGACTTCTCTGAATTTCTAACAAAAGCCTTCCTGCACATTCCTGCAATTGCTTGTGATGGAATACTGTCCCAGGGTCCAAATAGCTTTCTTACATTTGCTATTCCTGGCTGTTTAACATGATCGGTTTTTCTCTTTGCTGGTTTGCTAGGGATCTGCTACCAGCACAGCAATGCTGACATTTCATTATTTTCTAGGCTTTACTGTTTCAACCCTTCACCTTTTCCCCTCTTTCTTACTGCTGGCAAGGTTTACTTGCGGTTGCAAAAATACCGAGGAACTGATTTTCTAGCTGTGACTGAACTTAAATAAACTGAAAGAAGCAGAACTATTGTAGGATTAAAGCAGTTCAACAGTTTACAATGTGAAATGATTTAAGTTTTGACACTTATTTCCTCAGTTATCTTTCCTTATCGAAATATACCACAAATAACAGCTCAGCGTGCTAGCGCTGACAGCAGTGCTACTGCCTGCCGAAGGTTATAGCACCCTTTGCAGGGATCCCATTAGCTGAGCAGCATCTGCCAAGCGCAGCCCGACTGCCGTCGTATGTGGGCAGGAGATGGCTGGTGAACGGCAACGGGAGCTGCTGGGAAAGGCTGCATGTGGCGATGCTGCTGAGCCCCTGCAGCTGCCGATAACCCCAGCACAGATGCCGAAACCAGAACGGACTGTAGGTCACCCATTTCACGTGACACAAAATGCCTCCCGAAGACCATTGAGCAAGCTTTCAGGTCTTTGCTGCAAAAGAAGGGAAAGCTATCTGCCGTTGAGCGGCAGCAGGAGGGAGCAGGACTGACTCCAGATCCCCTGAGCTGAGCATATGCAGCTAAACCCCCAGTCAACCTGGGCAATTAAGATGCACCATTGCAAACAGGAAAACATCTTCAGATACCAGACTTCTAGATATATCTCGTCTACTACATACTACATCTCGTATCTAGCCAGTTTCTGTTTCTTTAGAGGAAAGTAGAAGCCCTAAAGCATGGAATTAGTTAAATACCACACAAATACAACACAACTCATGTTCACTGATCAAATCTCTTTTCACCACACTTTTGCGGATAATGAATCAACAAATGAAATACCCCAAGCTTCATGATCAGAAACAGTGGTTTCAAGATCGCCATTATCCTGTTTTATGATCTCTTTCATTAATTCGTTAAGTTGTTCTTGAAACACAATCCTTTTGGTGAGGCCATTCCAGAACTTTTGGCAGCTACAAACTGCCTTCTAATTCCTAGTCTAAAAATATTGAGGACAATATATATTCATTTGATATTGTACCAGCTTCATGTTACCTCTCTTTAAGTGGCTAAACAAAATATTCTAACACTTCAAAATAGTGTTAGTGAGTACTCATCTGCTACAGCTGCTTCTCAGCAGCATTTATGATAATAGAGCAGAATGGGACTCCATTGTGCTGGGTGCTGCAGTAATACATCGAAAGAAATAAGTCCTGCCTTGCAGTTTCCATTCAGAATAGAAATGGTACATAGGACTTGTTGCGGGGGGTGGGAATAATATATGTATTTTGTATGTGTATGCATTTTTAATGTACTTTTAAAATATGGGTATTGTTAATCTTTCCTGTCTCTCTAACTCTCTTTCACTGACTGATTTTAATTTTTTACTATCATGGAGGTGAAACTGGACAATCAAGAGTAGACAGGGGCACTAGAAGTGTTCAAGGCCAGGCTGGATGGGGCCTTGAGCAACCTGGTCTAGCAGGAGGTGTCCCTGCCCATGGCAGGGGGGGTGGAACTAGGTGATCTTTAAGGTCCCTTCCAACTCTAATCATTCTATGATTATATGGTATGATAAAAACCAGAGCTGTTTGTGTGAGATACTGGTCCATGAGCAACTCATCCAGGTGCCATGGTGGAGCAGCGAAAAGACAGAAGAACATAGTAGAGCCAAGGGTAAGGAAGGATCCAAAAGATTAAGGAAAATAGTAGGGATTAAGGAAATAGTGGGGATGATGAGGTAAAATAGGAGTAATTAGAAGAATTTTCAGAGGAATGGGCAAAGAAAATAATCTTTACTGGTGTAATTCCTTTGGATCAAATGGATGAGAAGTCCACGAGATGTAAAGGAATTCATTCCTTGTTGTCTGGGCCAAAGACTGGAATGAATCAAACCTGATCATCCCAGGCTGCAGACCTGAGCAGCAAGGGAAGAGTGGTGCAGCCAAGGATCATAAAGAACAAACAGGATGAGAGAAATATTAAGGCTATATTAGGAGTTAACTTCTGTCTATAAAGCATTTCAGTTATAGCAAAATAGCCAGGAAGACATGTCCATGCTCTGAGATGGATGATTTGAAACAGTTCAGAAGCAGAAGGTCAGAGGATAGCGGGTGTAAAGACAGCAAGTGAATATGCTGAATGGCTGCATTAAAAAATGGGCAAAGAGTATGAAAAAAAGAGAGGAGAGCACTATCAAAAGAGCCCTGGGGGCACCTTTACTTGGGGGAAGAAAGAAAGGAGAGGGCACAACAAGGAGATGAAAAGTAAACAAAATGAAGATTGAAAGAATAAAGGAAAGAAATCCTGAATGTTTCCTGTTAGAAAAGAAATTCTAGCCCACATCTTGCCCAAATTTCCACTCCCCATTGTTCTAACTGAATTTTTCACATGTATAAAGATGTTCCCCACACATTGTTTTTTTTCTATTTGGTTTTATATTACCTACTATACTCCACATAAGTGATGAATGTTTTCCAAAAATGCCTACTGTACTATATACATCAGTTGATTAAATGCATGAATGTTAGGGATGAGAGATACTACTCAACAAAGATCTATTATTAATGTTCTTGGATCATCAATGCAGAACACAACAGTCATTTTTATTGTAAGGTTTTCTCTCTCCTCTCCTTCCACAGAAATGGTAAGGTTTCTCACAGGCAAGAGCCACAAAGCAGGTTCAAGACGGAGCCTGGCTAGAACTACATATGGATTTTGGATACAGTTTTGTTATGCCTTACTTCAGCAGAATATCCAAGGCAACAAAGAGAAAGGAAATGTGAAACCGTCCAAAGCACTGGCTGAGCTGTAGCGCCAGGGGGGGAAGAAAGCACAGAGAGACAGAGAATGCCTGAAATGTCTGCAAAATGTAACTCAATTATCAGAGATCAGCCATAACAAGGAAAAAATCACATAAGGCTGTAAGAGCTATAAGTATCAAATAGTTACGTTTACTGCATTTATAAACAGATATCTTTTGGCAGGAGACTCAAAGAGGCCTCCACAAGGCACGAGAATCTGGGCTTGAATCCATTCACTCTGTGAATTAATTGACTTGGTTTGAACTCTACTGTTTTCAGTTGGAGAATTCACTGTGAACATGTTGTACATATCTCAGATATCAAATAGCAAATGTACTGAAGCCAGATACTGAACTGGAGCCAGAAATTTTTCATTAATCAGTATTGTATGCTTTCTGTGAATAGGAAATAGAACAACAACAAAAAGCAGACAAGAATGGGGAAAATATTTTTCTCTCTCTCCCTGTTTCTACACCCCCACATATGCTATTATTATTACTCAGTATTTACATTACAGTCACACCCAGTGGTTCCAACTGAGGCAGGAGCCCCGTGGTGCTAGGTACTGTACAAAATAAATACACTTTAAGAGACAACGGCTGCTCTCAAGAGCTTAAAGTCCAAACAGATGGGACGGATGAGAGAGTGGCGTAGAGAGATGACCGAGTTGGCCAGAGGTCAGACAGTGGGTCTGTGGAAAAGCTGAGAATCCATTTCTGGGGGGAAATCCTGAAATTATTGTCAAAACCCAAAAATTTCAGGGGAGACAACAGTTCAGTCCGCAACACCAGTGACCCATGCTTACACCTTATCCACCAGCCTCCACTGACACCCCAATGTTGCAGATCAAACTTCATTTCCAGGCAGAATCGATAGCTGAAAATAACAATAACAGATTATAATATCACAGTCACATGCCTTTGTGAAAGGGCAGATTTAGCAGGGAACTGAGAGTACAGTAGTCCTCACCACCATCTGACAGAGAAGAGGGGCTGCCCCCCTCCCTATGCTCCTTTGTAACCCATTAATTTGCTCCTGATTTAAACCATGTAAGAGGTCAGACTCAATATCTTCACTACCCAGGAAAGAATGATAGGTTAGATTTCAGTTTCTTTGCAATTCTCCTTGGCAAATCATAAGCATAAATAGAGGAGAAGCACCCCACAACTGGCATCAAGTGCAAACAAAATCTACCACTCTTTTTCAGCAGCAAGGCAGAAGCCATACATTTTGCAAAGCACCTTCTTTTGCTCAGCAGACCCCGTCGTTCCCTAACCCTGCTGTGCACAAGTGAGGTGGTAACTGAGCCTGCAGTTACTGTGCATTATGTTTTCTGCTTCAGTCTCATCTCCCACCTAACCTGTCCTGAATAAAGATTCACTACTGTGTGTTTAGATTGTGATATGCCATGGCCAAAAATATTTTTCTGGAAAAGATGAGAAAATCTGCAGGAATATAGTCTAAATATGCGAAGAATCTGCTGGAATTTGATGATGGCTTCTATGTCTTGTCTCAGCTTTTTAAGCTACCTATTTGCAAGCCAAATATATACATAAAAGAGAAAGCATATTACACAGTTGCCGGAGGGAAGGATATTTCTACTTATACAAATGAGCAGGGGGAAATGGAGACAGAGAGAAGAAGACCATAACCAGGAAAATAAATGAGCAGATGGAGAAAACAACAAATGAGGAAATAACACCAGGCAGAGTCATGGCTGTGATTCCAGACGGCCCACCTGCAAATGTTTTATGGTGAGCATGCATAAGAAGAAGAATATTTCCATTGGCCATCTCAGTGTTTGCCTCCCAGTACTGGCACATCCTACTTGCCCTAAATCCTGCTGAACACTGAAAAGAACACAGAAGCAAGCAAAAATAACAACACAAAGGATTTATTAATGTCACTGTGACTCACGAGGCTGTTCCCAGTACACTGGGGAAGCCTCTCAGGGAACCCACCAGCCCAAAGCTCCCCCCCCTTAATTCCCCCCACATGCTGACCCCAAGCATCCCAGTATCTTCATCTTCAGCTCTTTCGGAAATCAGGGAAAATTCACAAAATAATTTGACTCCCTAAACAACCAACCTTTGAAATCGCATTTTTACTTTACAGGTCCAGCCCAGAATAGCCCAATCTGAACAGAAAGACACACACTGTATCTTTAATCCAAGAACCGGTACCATAATTCAGTACATACAGATTCAATTCATGTTATCTAGCTAAGGAACTCCTAGGAATAAGCACATTATTAACCTCAACTAGATAGTGAGCGTTAAAATACAACTGCTTTATCTTCAGCAGGATTTTAACCTGGTTTAGCTCAGACTGGCTTAAAAAACACACCTTTTTCCTTTATATGCAGCATTGGAGCAATTGTTTGGAGAAATCCCTCTATCCTGTTCTGCAGAACTCATTGCCTGGAATTTGTTTAAGCCTGGTGATTCTACCTCATCTGGTCAGGAAGCAAGGTTTGCTTTTGACTTCTGAAGTTTTCTGGTTTATATAGAGTGCTCAGAACAGTTAGAGCCACGTGCACTCCAATTTCCTGACCAAGAAAATGTACATCAGCTCCCAGTCCTCCTGCCCAGTAGCCTGTTTTACAGATTTAGGAAAGTAGACAAACACCAAGGAGGCATAGAAAGAAAACAAGCACTTTTCCTCCCACTCTGGCCCCATATTTGCACAATTGATTGGAACAGGTAAGAAAGAAACCACCATTTCTCCAAACGTTCAAAATAGAATCCCTAAATCTCTCCCACAGTTAAAATTCACTCCTGCTCCATGCTTATGAAGCTCCTGTTTCTCATTAATGATGAAAATTTTGGACAAATGAAAATGCAGCTTAAGAGTTTAATAATATAAGAAAAAAAGTCTTGGTTACTTTGGGGAGAAGATTTCTATTTCATTACTCTTTTTTTACCAGTTTGTTGTGGTTTTTTTCAAATGGCCCCCAAAATTACCAAGCTTCCTCAGGCAAAAGAAATACAACTCACTAAGAATTGAACTCCAAAACTGGTAAGAGACTCTGACATAGCTATGTATGCTCATAAAGTATGCAAACTGTATTCTTCCTTTCAGCACCCATTTAGTCTGTTCCAGAAACAAATATATTTGCTTGTAGCAAAGTCTGAAGAAAGTACAGTCAATAGACAGATGTGTTATATGTTTGGGTAAGAGAGTCCATTTCCTTTCCTCCTCGCCTCCCACTTCTGGTAGTTATGTACTTTAAATAAAGTATGACTAAAATACCTTATTTGGCATGGGGAGATTGCCAGCTGTTGAATCCAAAGCAGTTTAATTTAATCTAGACGACCACTGTCTGGTTCAAATGAAATATGAATATTTATTGTTACTAAAAACATGAATTATTTACATTATTTATATTAGCCAGAAAAAGAGTTGCAAGCATCTTTAAAATAAGAGATGGTTATGCTGCTGACTGTAAAGAGACAGAAATATAAAAATATTCTCAAAATATTTTATTTATGGGTTGAACATACACAGTTTGCATAACGATCTAGTCTTGGGAATATATATATATGTATACGTATGTATACATAAATAGATGCAGAAGAACTGAGGGAAGGGCAATGTTCTTGACCCGGAGGGGATCAGAATGCTGTAGGATGAAAGCCAGACAAAGTATGAAACAGGCAGATGATAATAAGCAAGAAACTGGGACTGGGAGTCTATGGTGTAAGTGTCCAAGATAGAGTGAAGGGAGCTGGAGAAAAGGGAGAATTTAATAGGACATTAAGGGAGAAGTCATAGACCCTGGAAAGGAGCATAGGGTAATTCACTGAAGTACAGTCAAATAAGAAACAGGGAAGAAATCTGAAGCTGAGAAACTTGTTATAGGTGGTGATCCCGAGAAAGGGGAGCCTTTCCATTTGGTCTATATAGCAGGCAGACAACTGCTGATAACAGCCTGTCTAGAATTTGAAGGGAGGAGCAGGGGTTGCGCGAGTGAAGGCACCCAAGGATTCAGTCTGAATGAGAATGGCTGGAGCGCCGGCTGCAGTCACAGCTTAGCGCTAACCAGGGCTCCTAATAAAGAATACATTTAGTTTCAAAATGTGAAGCCTTCTTGTGTTGTTATGCAGCATACTGTATGTACAGAAGTGTCTGGGGTCAGCCTTGTGGCACTCACAGCATGGAGGGGAGTGATGCCACAGGAAAACAAAGCAGAGTAAATAGGCAGTGCTCAGATGACTGGGAAAGCTAGACACACTTGGAACAAGCAGAGGATAAGGACTTTTCTGCATCTTCACCCCCTTACTTTGACATTTGAAGAGTATTTTGCTGTGGAGATACGTAGAAACAAAACTGCTTAAGCTAATAGCTAGAAATGTCCAATGCAGATGAAACATTTTTCCACACATCCTTGTGAGTTTGCTCTCAGAGGACACCTTTGACTGAAGGCGAGCAATACAAATGCCCACTAAGAGTTCATGAGCTTTAAGAAGTGTGAACACATAGAGAGCACTGGGCATGCTAGCTCTACTATAAAGATCTGCACTTGACCCAAACCAAAGAGAATGGGATTTTGCTTTGGATTCTTTTGGTTTTCCTGAAAAAAAAAAAAAATCTAATTTCTACTGGGAATCAAAATGCTAACGTTAAACAAATGACCAAGGAGAAACTGAGGCACAAGTTGTATTGTTATGCCAATATGAAGGACAACTGCTGCTAAATAATGCAGCAAACATCCAGGATTTTTTTTTTAAATCTTAGGAAAGACCAATCACTGGCTCGATAGTTAGAAAAAATGCTTATGAATAGAACATTCCTTGAAAGCCTATTACAGAGTTCACTGCATTTGTTTTAGGACTTGACTGTGATTAAAGTCAATTTGACCTACGAATTTTGAAAGAAAAAGCCATTTTTGAGTAATTCCATGCTAGGCAAGCCATAATCACATACTTACATAGCACCCACTATCTTAAAATGTAAAATAACATTGCTGTATTATCGTGTTAGATGCTGGGCAAACCAAGTGTACTAATGGTCCCTGCTCAGGGGCAGGGACTGGGACAGGACTGGGACTGTTTTGCTGAAACCATCCGATATCCTGTTCTAACTGTTCCTGCACTTTCTTGTGCTGGTCAGCAGTCTAAGCGTTCCTCCTTTAAAACATGTTGCCCACAGAAGCAGCATGCAACATTCCTGACTTACCAAGGTGTATGAGAGGGTTGCCAAGGAAGATGGTCTTGCTCCTCCTCCCTGTCCCGAATCTAGGGGATGCTGAGAACAGCCACATTTTCCTTCTCTTAGCCAGTGTGTGACCTGTTTGGTGAAAACACACAACACATTATGTAGCTGCTATTAGTAACAGAACTCTAGCCCAGAAACTAAAAAGGTCAGATTAATATTAATTATCTTATAGGTATCAAGTTATATGCCATATATATTTCTACTAAAGGTCAAGATGGCATTCCTTCATTTTATATCCATCTGCTTTATTAGGTACAGAAAAGTAAGCTAGATATAATGGATTTTTTTGTAGTTTTAATCAACAATTTCATCAAAAGCACATTTTTCACCTGTGATAACAACATAATGGAAAACTAGATCGATACATTAATTATATGCATTGCTTTCTAAACTCTTTTTTTTAAATGAATTACGGTAAGTGTTGTTGTGGAAATTGGAAAGAAAAAAACCTATACAACTAAAAGATATTACCTTTCAGTGTCAGGCAAATGGTATCAAAAATATGTCTGCCTATTTTATTTTTTCGAAGACTTTCGTTGTTATTCCATATAAACAATCAGAAATTAGGAAACCTCTAATCGTAATGTCCATGTAATAGCAAATAAGCAGTGTAACTGATTTTACTAGCACATTACGCAAAAGAGGATGAGGTAACAGCAGACTGCTACGCGATAGAAATGGCAACTGTAATACTAATTTGGGGAAAATCCAAAATCTGTACTTCATGGGACCTCCTCCTCAGCACACTAAGATAAATATCCTCATCATCTCCACCCATCCAAGGTTCTGTGACCATCACAAAGAGCGAGGCAAGACAGCTGTCAGAGCTGTAGGGAAACATCTCTACAGCTGGGGTATTTTCTTGTTAGGAAAACCGTTTTGATGCAGAAAGGTTTATTTGTCTCCCAGGATGTTGAGTTCTTACATGCCTAGAAAGTGGAAAAGAGCTACAAATCAGCTGAGATTTCTCTGCAGACCTTAGAAGGGTTTGAAAAACATTTGGTCTCCGGGGAAAGTGGGAGCTGCGGTTCTCCCCAGTTTGCTAGCCTTGCTAGTTCCCCTAGTAACACACCATCTACAGTCACAGCTCCTCATACATCTTGTATGTGTTTCATTGTACAATAGAGCCCAGCGCAAAGAGCCCCAAGCAAGCACCGGCTTGGGCCAGGAAGTCTCTACACAGATCCACACAAAACAGATCCAGAAGCAGCTCTGCCATGGGGATAGAGCTTGTTAATTTGGATGCAAAATTGCAGAAGCATAGCTGTACAGATGCAGATCCAGCTCAGAGAGAGACACTGGAGTGCCTTTACCTTCTGCCTCAGGGATTCCAGTTCCAGTGTTAGCCTGCACAAAGTGAACTGGAACATCTCTAATCTGCAATTCAAGTAAACTTTACATATGTACTATTAACTACTCTGTGTTCTGTTCTAGCTTCCTTACCCCAAAAGACTGATCTTTTGGCTGCTTGTTTTCCAGCTCTGGACAATATTGAGAAGACTGAACACATAGCAAGAGACAGATTCAGCTAGAAAGAACAAGATAATCTAAGCGGATAACCCTTCTGTACCAAGGTCTGTTCAGCATCGTGCCCTGCTAATGTTTCCATTTCTCCTCTTCATTCTCCCAATAACCAAAATCAACACATCTTTACCATTTATTTCTTAATATGCTCACATATTTTAACTGCCAGCTTAAAAAAGGAGATCTGAGTCCTACATTATTTTCTTCTCCTTGCAGGGCTGACTGGTTAATTCCCAAAGACATCTTGCTTCCAGGCAGTCCCTGAAGCTTTCTGATGCAGAAGTCTACACCATTTGGGGAGTTTTAATTTCATAGACTAGTATCACATGATCCTCTGACCCAAATGACAGGTCAAATTTGAAAACATCTGGGACTAGATTCTTTGCTGGTTGCAGGGAAAGGGGGGAATTGAATCTCATAGTTTTGACTGAGGAGTGAAGGGGGCCCTCTGCAAGTATTAAACAAATAGTTGTGTGAGCAGTGGAATGAATTAAACCTGGTTTCTTATGAATTTGAGGTGCATAAAAGCGTGACCTTGGACTGAAGCTATTCTGTATAGTGGTGTTATTTACTGCAGCTCTCACCTCCATGGGTTCTCTGGAGCCTCATAAGATACAAGTTCATGCTGCAGTCTTCCCTCAGCTGGGCAATATCACATTTTTTTGTTCAACTATCTGGCTGCTTATTTTCATGAAATGTATTAGAACCCATTTACTTTGAAACTTCTGTCATTTTGTCACACTTGGTTGGAAAAGGCCACTAGATTCAAAAATTATTAGGGGGTACACAAGGACAGATACATGCACAGAGACAGCCTGATCACAGATGCCTTGTTTCCATAGGAAACCAAACTAAAAATAGACAGTTTCCTAAGTGTTAAAGATGGAATTTTTATTTGTTTTTGCAGTTGGGAACCAAACAGACCCACTATTCACATGGCTCTAGCACATGAGAAATTGGAAAGAAAAGCAATCTTCTTTTTTCTGATAGATGCCTCAATATGTGTAATACAGTGACCAGTAACACAACAGCCACGTGTCCAAAGCCTGCAATCTGCTGGGCTGGATGACAGGTTGTCTATATGGCAGCATATATGAGAATTTCTTGTTTTTTAAACAGTATCTCTAAGATCATTCAGTAAGCACAGAGCGCTCTGTTTGCTAGAAATGCAACACATGATGACATCAGTCTGCGTAAATTTCATTGTTTCAAATGATCCAGGCACAAATAAGGTCTCTATTTGGCTTTTCATTCGTCAAAAAATGATAAAACAGATGTTAGCAATTCATTTTCCCCCCATCAGTTGCTAAGTATCAACCTCAACGTGGCATGCGGCAGCAAATGATAGCTGGGCATACCACGACTGAGAAAGCACAGCTTTCTTTTGTAATCAAAATAATATGGTCGTTATAGCATGCGTATGAGCTGTGCAGTGCAATCTTTGGCTGCATCCTCATAGAAGCTGACATTTTACATATGGATGTCTTTAATGTATTTGAGGTGTTTGATCTAAATCACTTGGGGATATTATATAAAGAAGTATATAGAAGTGAGGTGAGCCTCTCAAGCGATGGATAGGAGAGATGGAGAGAGTGACTGACAACGCAGGCTATCTGTGTATCATCCAGCTAAACACATAGGGATCTTAGGACCACAAGAACTGTATAAATACAGATAATCTGAGAACACTGAAGGATCTCAAAACAGAAGACTATTTTTAAGGTGTAGTAACAATGCAGAACGAATAAATTCCTAAGCATTTTATATGGCAGTATGTGAGATCATTGCATGAAAACAACCTTCTAAACCCACTTTTCTTGGGACTGAAGCCGCAGGTGGTAAAGACCGGTTGTGCTTATTGCTACCACTGCACCTCAGGTGAGATCTAATGGTCAGTAATTCGCTAAGAGGCAGAGCAAGCCCTTACAGCGGTAGGGAGATAAGGATGTCTTGGCTGTTACCAGCAAACAGTGGATGCAGATGGAAATTTCACAGAAAGCAGTGTCATGGTATTCATTTATATACCTTCATGCAACAACATACAGCAATGTAATGTGCTGTGGAGGTAGGTGTCTCAAACCACCATGCAACTCAGAAATGGCTCCTACTGGGCCTAAGCTTAAGCTTTACTGTGACCTCTTTTGACTTCCCATGTGAGACCCACTCAAGATCCTTTACATTGCCAGAAAACTACAGGGGACCTCAGTCCTGAGGATCACATTTGTGGCTTTAACGGAGAGAAAGGGTTTTTGGGCTTCCCCGGTGTGACAACCCCATCCCTCCCTCAGCAGCCATAGCAAACAGAGTCCTGTGGCTGCTTCCTCCTCCTGCATGGGGCAGGCACCAGCAGCCACACACTCCAAGTGCAGGATTTTGTGTGAACAACTAATGCATCTATATAATAACCCTGCAGCAATAACTAATAACCTTGTGGGGAAATGGTGTCCAGACCTCCCTCAGGCAGCACACGGCCTGCAGCGGGCTGAGTTACAGTAAGGGAAGCCATGTTGTCACGATGCTCCTCTTCTTCCTGCCACGGCCTGGTTTTTGGGGGCAGAAACATGCCCTGAAGAAAGAAAGGGGGAATGTGGGGTAGGTGCAAGACAACAGGTGAGGGAATGAGAGGGCGGCTGGGGAGGGGAGACCTCTGCTGGCTGGTGAGGCGGGAGGGAGGGAGCCAGGCCGCAGGCCCCTGAGGGAGCGTGGCTGGAGCCTGCCGCCATAATGGCGGCCGGGGGGGGGCGCTGGCCCCTGCTCAGGAAGGAGTTAAAAGTCGCATCGGAAAACTTTTTTTGTGCCGCAGTTTGGAGGCTGGGTAGAGAAGAGGTTAGGAAGTGCTAGCTTAAATCCAGGATGGAGTTTTTCAAGGATAGGTTGTTACACACAGATTGATGCCACACTGTTGTCAACATGCCAGGGGTAGTTTTAGCTGTCAGCTCTGTCAGAGTCTGCCAACCAACTTTAACTTGTTTTCTGACTTTTCCAAATGTTTTCCAAGTTTGTGCTTGCTGTGCTGAGGATAAATTGTCCCTCAGTTTCTGTAAAACCACATTTGTTTACTTGTTTCCTTTTCGTTTCAATTTCTTTCTGTGGTTTTCCCTTTCTAGGGGAGAAAAAAAGCATAAACCCTGCACCTTCACCCAGCCATAATATAAACACAGTTCACCGAAACCGTAAGGTTTTCCTCATCCACCAGTGGCCACTCTTGTGCAATGCGCTCTTGCCTCCCTCTTGAGCTGGGTATGCCTCCACCATGGCCCTACCCAAGGTTTTGGACTGGAAAGCACACGCAGCTACTCAGGAATAAACCGCTACAGCAGCTCTTTTCTGCTATCTCCTCCAGGTGAAGACCTCTTTCTTCTGGAATGCACATTTTTGAGGAAAAATCTTCCAGTTTTGTTAGAATTATCTGCCATGCATGCACAGAGGTCTGAACAGGTGAGCTACAATCCTGCAGCTTTCTCTCTTTTCCAGAGCCTCTCTCTTTCCACTCTGGTCTGATAGTGAATAACTCCATTTGGGAAAACGAGTCTCTCATTGCAAAGAGTAATTATGGTGAAATGACATTTAAGGAATGTTAAAAGGACAGGGGAGTTCAAAGACTGAAACATTAGAGAGCTGAAATTAAGTTTGTACAACTTCTGTGTATGCATTATGCTACATTTACTTGACTGCATGGTTTTTCGTTCACGTATAAGATAGATGGTACAGACATACTTCTGATTTCCCCCACAGTTCAATGTGTGGTCCCAGGCCTTGTTTACTGCCCAGAGTTATTAATTTCCTCTTCAGCTCTTTTACAGCACTTTTTACAGTAACATTTATATATGTGACAAACCAGATTTAATTTATTTTCGTTATACCACCAGAACGTGAAGGGAAATGAGGTACAGAATGAAAAAAAGAAAAGCATCCTAATGTAAGGTTATAATTATTTTAGAATACTTACCATTACATCTTCATAATTAATTCTAATTTGGGATTAACTACAGGAAATGGGCTCTTATGATCATTATTTTCTTAAAATGCAGCAAAGTAAAAATCTGGAGCAATTGGATCACCTGAATGACGTTAGTCATTTACTGAAGTGAGTCATTTTGCTCCTTGGAATCCACTGAATTCACAGTAATAGTACGTACAAAAGAGAATTTTAGATTTTGGCTCCTTTCTATTTACAGTGTATCTAAAAAAAAAAAGATCTTTTCAATGTACTCATAGTTAATACTGTGTTTTTACTGATACTTGATTTTATTATAAATGTTTTATGGAAATACCCAAGCTAAACTTTACCTGTTTCTAACATGGCCCTCTTTTGTCCTCAGCTTCAGCTAGTTCAGCACTTCAATGTATACAACCCTTGAGTATCAATTTGGGCCCCCTGAAAATGAGGTATGTATAAGTGACCATATATCATTGACTATGTGATTTGCCTGTCACCACGTGATGACTTTAGTAATGGCACTTAGAGAATCCAGGTCTCAATCTTAAGTGGATTTAATTTTCCTATCACTTCCAGGAATCCCTACCTCATTTATTACCTCCAGTTTCTCAATATGCGGAGATCCAGAAGAATCTGGTTTGCTATGCAACCTTGATTCATCCCAGAGTAGGTCAGAACTGTGCAAGGAATAAAGCAAGAGACTTGCAGAAAAAACTAGCACAAGATTATATTATTAATGATATAAAACGTATGAACAGGGAGAGTTCAATTTCAACTGAAGGAGTAACATTGATTCTCTAATTCCTGTGAGTCCTTACCATTGAAAGATGGATAATTTGAGTATAGTTCCTGCCTGTCATCTTTCTAAAAGGCTCATAAATAAAATGGAAAACAGATCTTGCATCACACTGATATCCCTGTGGGTCACTCCTGAATCTGGGACTTTTGTACCATACATAGCATGGACCTCTCTATCTGAGCTAACGGAGCAGTTAACAGCAGTGGCAGTATTTACGCGTTTTACCCATTGGCTTCCAATTGCGGTTTGTTCCACGTACATACTTTCCATAACCAGCCCTTTCCTTCTTTCCTTCCACCTGGTGGTGCTCCCTCTTGTATTTGGTCCCAGATCCTCCTTCAGTCTGCCTCCTCTCCCTACAAAAAGCCAGTCTTTTTTGGTCCTTGGCTCCACTTTTCATCACTTTATTCAGCCTCCCCGCACCTTGAATCTCAGCTTTATTCTTTCACCCACCAGTCTGCAGCTCTAAGTGAGGACTCCATCAGGCTGTTTGCCCCAGTCACTTTACATGAGACAGGCTCCTCTGCATTTGCATAAGGCAACTTTGCCTTTCACACTGCCAATGGAGCAAGAAGACAAACATCATGCTGACCCAAAATGGCTTGCAACAGACCAAAGCTGCAGCTACCAAGATCATGCTGTTTGAGGCAGTCCTTTTCAAAGGCTAATAACTTGCCCAAATCAGCCTAAGATAGCTTTCTGTGGCATGGAGAACTTCAGCCCAAAGGGTTGAGTTGGCAGGATTATAAACAATCAGAAGTAGCAGTTTTGGAGCCATCTCAATAATCAACTGTTTTGCCTGCTCCACCTTTACTTAGATCACAAATATTTTTTTGTACTTTGAGCTCAGGCAGGATATGAGGCCTTTCTCAAAAGGGAAAGTTGTTAGGCAATACAGATGAATGAATGAGCATTCCTAACTTTCTATTTCACTTTCATTTAATCCTTTTTATTAAAAGGCACAGAAAGATTTACCCTTGAAATACCTTCTTCTGATTGTTTGCATCACCCTCAGTACAAACAGCTCCAGTCCTTTTTTCCCTTCCTAACTTGTCAGACCTGTTTTTTTCTAACCTGTGCGTGTCTCTGAGTTAGGGTTTGTTCAGTGAGAGACTAGAAACAAGATCTATAAAAGGCTTCTGAACCCTTCTCTCTACCACAGTACAGAAAGTTGGGCTTGTCCTCTCAGGTGTGTCTTGGAAAATTAGTCAGGAAGAATTTAGAAAATGAATTAGTGTAAATGTAGTGATGGAGGATAGAGGCATATAAACAAAACATTCCAGCATAGATTTGAGCATGAAGTTGGTGGACATAAGCTGCTCTTCAGTCGTTGCCTGTGTGCTTATTGTTACTCCATTGTAAATGAAATATAACATAGCCCTGTGTTAAATAAACTGTTTCACATTTACCTCTACAGGCTCACTTGCATACCGGCAGTAATTATAGTTGATATGCTGACATTCAAGCTTAGGTCACTGTCCTTTATTTCTAGGCCTGTATGAGAATGAAGTGGCCCTACTTTGTATGTGTCGCACTTTGCAAGCAAGGTCATTGTCAGTCTGCGTCCACCAAGTGTTTTATGAAGGGTAACAGATCCACTATAAATTCACATTTCTAGTTAACTCAGATTTCTTTTATAAACATTGCCAAGTAAACAAACACTTTTCCACCTCTTTTAGAGTCATCATCCTTGGAGGAAGTTGTCATGTTGTGATCCAGATCTATGAGTGGACCTGTCTTTGATGGCAGTGGTAAGTCTAAGACAGAACTATCAGGGTTTTCTCACTCCAAGTCATATAAAGCATAACAGTAAAACATGCAAGAGGAGGTTGTACATGATATATCACAAAATGTGGTTTGGCACCAAGCACAGTAACAGTTTAGGGAACAGGCTGTTCTTTAAATAATATGCTTTTGTTTTCATGTTTTAATTCTTCATGCTTATGATTTACAGCAAAGGCTTTTTTCTTCAAAAAAAGCTGACCCACATTTAATGCATCAAAACGATGCAGTATGTGGTTTCTTTGTCAAACATTTCAATAACTCAGCTTTCTCAGGGGTATTTGTAGAATTCACGTTGGAATAGGATTGTGGGGTAGTTTTCTTCATTTGAACCACAGGCTGGATTTCCAAATGTTGATGTGCGCAGATGTATATGCACAAATTCACGTGCCTGGCTTCGAAAATCTGATCTTAAAAACACAGCAGGTGAGTGAACGATGTGGCAGACTGAAGGAAAACTTTAGTGTTCAGCTGAAAATATCAAAAGAACTGGGACCTCAGAGGTGCCTGTCATCAAGCTTTAGCAGAGGTCAGGGTGGTGACTGGTAATTGGCACCTTTTGGATTTGATGTCGTTATGTAGCTAAACACATACCCAGAAGCTAATCCTAAAAAAACATTAGCGGTTCAAAGCTGCATTTAATATTTTTGTCTGTTTTTCTGTCTCTCTTCCCTTTCATACGGAAGTTTCTTTTCTGACTGTCTTAGTAGGTGGTTTTACTGAAGACACTGTAATAACTATCGAGCAATATCAATATGTCTGACTTAGATTTAATGTAGTATTATAGGTAGCCCATTGGCTTAGTGTATGGTGGTAACCCATTAGCTTAGTGTATGGTGAGAATAGTTGGGTGGAGGGTGCTGTTTGATCTTTCCACTGTAGTCAGCTCTCTGGTTTTTCTGTTTGCCATACGTTGCAAAAAATAGCTGAGCGATCAATGGATTTTTCAATTCCATAACAAAATAAAAATTAAAAAAATTTGCTCTGAGTCATCCCTGAATTTACCATTTAAATTTAAATGAATTATTTTGTTTCATTTTTATATCACTTAAAATTTCTAGAGACTCTTGTCTTCTTACAGGTTTAGGTCAAATTTAAACAAAAAATACTTGTTTCTGAGGGAAAATCCTAAAGTATTCTTAATTAAAAAGTATCAGCATTCCTGAAATCAGACATTTTTATTTTGAAAAGGACCAGAAAAAAATGTTTAGCTATTTACAACATTTTCTGCATTATTTTACCAAATTATTGACCAGATCTGTTCTACTAACAAATAATTTTCGTTTCTTCAAAACCGTCAAAAAAAAAAACCCTAAAACCCTGGTTCTATTTTGCATGTTTCATTTGTGAGGAGAAAAAAATAGAACAAATTTTTAGTTAAAAACAGGGAAGTAAAAGAGAGAGAAGGCAAGAAGCAAAATGTATTTCCACAAGATGGACCATTGGAAACCAACTTCCCACCTGCCTTTGAAGAAATACCTTCTTTTTCACTAAAATGCGTTGAAATATGGTAGGGCCAATACGTGATAGGGCCACACAGCGGTGTATGGGATATTACTAGGCAAACCTGCAAAAATGGGGCTTTCAGGAAAGCGTAAAGGGAAGAGGGTGAGCAAATGACTTATTTGGTAGACTAAAAGCAGTGAACGACTATCTAGATTGTTAAGCAAAGTGGAGACTGAGCATGAATGGAGTGGGAAACACTAATGACGATAAAAGCTACTTGGGATAAACTGTGTTTGATTTAATGAGACTTGAGGAGTTGACCCTCATATGACTTCTCTCTTTCTGAAGCCCCTCGTGTTGATAAGCACTGCTTATAAAACTCTGTCATGATAATGCTAACCATTGTAAGTGTTGAGGGCAAGGGTGAAATCCTGGCTATGTTGACATCATTAACAGTTCTGCCATTGATCTGAACCGGGTCAGGATCAGCCCAAATTAAAGCAGTAGCCTTGCTGACAAAAGACCGCGAGTCAAAGGGAGGCCCAGTCACCGAGTTCGTCAATCCCATGTGTTATATTCAACAAAGGTCAATAAGATGGAAGGTCTCGGATTTAGATCGCTAGAAAGATAGGCATGCCAGGCTGAAACAAGACTCCAGAGAAATCAAGGGACAGCATTATTTGGATTTTTGCTGTATGGCTTGTTTGAGAATTTTTAAAATGTGCTTTATCCATATTCAAACCCAGTATAAACTGAAGTAGAAGAATATGATCTCCGTGGGAAGAGGTCATGGAAACAATATCTGTGCACCTGCCTACAGATCTACGCAAGCATTTTCAAAACAGACATTTTGGAAACAGACAGCTACTGCTAATCTATTATTGTTTCCATGCAGATTTTTATATAAATCCTCTTCTTGTAAAATTCCACGTACACTGCCTGGCTTTGAATATAGGCAGAAGCAGCACAACTTCAGCCTAGGTAAATAAAATTTACAACCTAAATGGTTTAGGGATCTGGACTTAATAGGGGCAACTGTGTTAGAATTGTCTATTCATTATAAAATTATTAATTCAAAAGGATATATATTCCTAATAGTGTTTGCAACTTTTTTACTGACTCTTAAACATTTTCTACTTGATTGTATTTCCTTTAAGAAAACCTAAAAATGCAGTCTTAATAGTAGCCACAAACCTATCCTATCAATCAACGATACCTGTTAATTTAAGATACAATCGCTTGAACACGGTTTGATAATACACACTGTAAAGCTCTGTGTGTGCGAGTGCACACACATGTGTTTATCCGTACGTGCATTCTTTAATTTTCTTCCTGAGACCAGCACACGCTGGAATGATATTTTAATTTATTATTATGAAAGGAATGGCAACTGGTTTTTAATGGTTACAGAATGGTGACTCACAACACTGTCCCAGATGCTGTCACCGTCGCTATGAGAGCAGATTTGCAACATCTTGTCATAGGCACACATCAGTGCTCATGCCTGCTGCCTTCATCCCAGAGGACAGCCTAACACCTGCTGCTGGCAGCGTGCCGGCCCTTCGGGGAACAAATGTTCCATTGCTGCTGGGTGATAGGACAGGACAGACTCGAGATTTCAAGTGAACTGGCTAAAGGCACCCTAGGGCTTGGTGCACCCACCCCAGCACCCAGATGGTTGCCATTTCTGTAGGAATATTAGAAAGTGAGTGGTATGCCTATAGCTGTCTCCTATAAATAAAGAACAGGAGAAAAATCAAAAGCACCCTGGATGGTAAGATTTCTAGCATTAGCTGTAGTTCCCTAGGAAAAAATAAGTCACATTTTTCCAGTCAATATTATACTGCTGGCGTGATATGTGTCTACTTTGTATTTATTCACTTTAGGAGCTTAGAAGAGTGTGTTAAAGATTTTTTTACACCAGAATATAAGTGTAAATACACTTCTGGAAGGATAATTTGCTTTTCTCCTGCAGAATATCTTTAACCTTATACAATATCAAATACTAGACAAAATAGACATAACTTTTACTTTTCACGTAGTGTTCAGCTGCCATACTTTTATGTTGCAAGATGTACTATGTTAAGATGAGATGTAAGACAAAAAAAAAAAGTGGGTAAATATATTTTTGCAAGTGTTTCTTTTAAAAGTATTTTTCAATACACCTATCCCAGAGTTTTAAAATAAAGAGTACTGTGCCCTAGCTCTGGAGACTCCAAGTTTCTCACTGAGGTCAAGGAGAGCTAAAAAGACTCCTGGCTTGGAATAAGCAGCTCAGCGCATTTCAGGATCAGGTCTCTCAGATAGTACATAATGCGTTTCTTTCCATTTATTACCATTCCACGTCCAGTGGGGTGATAATAGGAGTGTTATGATGTCTTCACTTCATGTGGATTGAATAGCAGGCTAATAAAGATGAGGGTGGCACTTTTTTTCAGCTATTATACTCAAATTTCAAATAAGACCGTTTTTATTCTCTGCTTTTGAAAAGGCTTTTTGTCCACATTATTCCCCAAAGCTTAGATCAAAAACACGTCATGTTTCTGAGAGAGGTGCAATCCAGGATGCAGTGCATTTGTATTTCAGCTACTGCAGTACAGTTTTGATACTCTTTTGCATTTCAGTCTTTGCACAAGAATCCCTATAAAAATGGGATCCCTTAAAAATAAAAAGATTTATCTTATATTTATAGGAGAGTGGCTTGATCCGAAGCCTCTAGATTGTTGCAGTTCAGTTCAATGCGGTTTAAATCAATGTGCTGTAGAGCAAAACCCAGGTGATATTTCACTTCCACTGCAGTATGCTGCACTTTTCTGCAACAAATCAATCTAATCTACATCACAATACACTAACAACACCCTGAACTACCAACAGGACAATTCCGGATGACTTTCACCAGTTAAAAATTCCCTCTTTTTCTTGTGTTAGAGCGATTAATGGTTGGGATATATCCCTGTAAATTCTTAGGAAAGAACAGCATCACACAAACAGCGTCAGCTCTCTTTGTGGGTCTTTGAACACATGTTCATATGTTATTCTTTCTGATGGTCTGTAAACGAAGTTTCCAGGTAATGCCAATTCATAATAATCTCTCTGCTAGCGATCCCACAATTGGCCCTGGGCAAATCGCCTTTTTTTTTTTTTTTTTTAATCCCCTGTTTCTATAAAATGATACTAATAATATCCACAACAGAGAGATGTTGGGTGAATCCGTGTGCCTGCAGAGGACTTTGAAGATGAAAAGGCTTATTTAAATGTTACACACTGACACTATTATTGTTAAAGATTAAGAGTGCATTCTGCCCTCAGATGGACATGCGCAGCTGCTGCTATTCCTATTGTCCGTGTTTACACAAATAACCGTGCAGTGGTGCAGAGATGTACAAATCTAGAGACTGTAAGTTCAGCAAGTCAGCTTCACTGGAGCAAAGACGTTTTTATGTGCAGATGGCAGGCATGCAAATTTGGTACGATCACAATTTAGAGGTGCTTGTAAAGCATTTGCGTCGAATGAACTCTTTTCAGCTTCTATCTCTACAATGATATTAACTACAATGAGAAAAATTAGAATGAAAGAGCAGGAAAAATATTTATCATAAACCTTTGGATAAATCTCCTAATCAAAAGCGGCCAGAGCTAGGGCAGTCCTGGTGATAGAGATCTGGATACGATTCAGAGGTCAGCCTGAGCTCTCATGTCACATTTGGGTCATGCTGCGTGAATCTTCTCTTTTGCAAGGCTTCCTTGTAAACTGCAGAGTATCCTGGGTCCTAATGTAGGAAATGAGCCCCAAAGGTTTGATGAATCTTAAAAGCCACTTCTAATCCGGAATTTATGTTTAAACTGAAAAAATTATGGAGGCCCTGTTATTCATCAAACATTGCATTCTATTCTGGCATTGTTAAAACTATTTTTTCATTGTCCTGCATATAGTCTTTACAGAGGATTTACAAGCTAATCTTTTTGACCGTGCCATGTCACTCTTGTGAAATTCAATTGCAGTTCTATATCACGCTGCCTTTGATTAGCTCGCCAGGTGTAACAATAGCAAGATTTGGTCTAATGAGTAGAAAATTAGCCTTGTACTCAAATAAAAATCAAAAGGAGAGTCTCCCTAAATAGATTGTCATCTTTGACTTTTCAATATAGACTGCTTTGTTTTAATTTCCTTTTTACGGTTGATTCAGTACACTTGCAAAATAGGGATCATCTGTATTCAGAAATGGAGTAAAGAAAAGTGCCACTCAGCTGTTGTTTTAAAGACAGTGCATTTATTGCTTTATGTTCAGAGCATTCTGTGAAGTGAGCAGAAATGAGGCTGATCCTTGCAAGGACCAGGGTTTCAGAATTCAAAGGAATAAACAAGTTCCTGCAGTTCACGATACCTTTCAACACATTTATTAAGGCCAAGAATAAGTAAATTGTTAACAGAAGATATATGTATCTTCAAAATCCAACCACTCAGACCTGCTGTTTTTTTAAATAAAAAGATTAAAAGTGGCTTGTGGTTTGAGAACTCAACATTACTACGGAAGAGCTCGGCATTAAGATAAGGGAAACCAGAAAGAGTGGGTCAAGCTGACTGACAGAGCAAGCTAGTGTCTGAGCAGCTGCCTAACTACTTAAAGGGCTCTCCTTGCCTTTTAAAGTTTAAGACAAAAACAAGGGAAAAATAAAATCTTTCATTAAGGCTCTGTTGCCCTGGATAACCAAGGACAGATTCTGGGTGGTCCCCATAAAGTTTCTTTTTAACTTGATCGCCAGACATGGGTACTTTTCCAACAGTTGTAGGAGATGAAATGACACTGAATTAATTTCCTTTTTCTTAAATAACAGGAATGAAAGGAACAGTTAGATCTCTATACAACCGCCTTTGAAATCGTCACTATTGGGCTTGTCTCTGTGTTCTATGCAATATTACGTATTTGCATGGTCTGGCCCTCCTTCAGGCTAAACAGCTGGTCTTGGTAACCTGGGATGCCTCACTTGAGCACAGCAGATCATTTGAGCTGGCTAGTGTTTACAAGGTTCGCTGCTAAATGCAAAGATATTTAACAGTGGTAAAATATGTGACCTGCTCACCTGTCTTCTTAGAAAGAGTAGACATCTGCCATCTCCAAGTCATATTCTCCTGCACTGTAGAAAGCATAAACGCATGATACAAAACTACTAGGTGACAATTGCTGAAACTGGTTGAACTGGCTACCTTATATACAATGTCCGCAAACAAGCTAAATATTTGACAAGGTGGTAAACAAGAAATCGTCAGAATCAAGGGGATTTTTCCTACTGTTCCTTCAAAATATTAATATTGTATTTTACAGTCATTCCTTTCTTGGAAAAGATATTCCTAACCTAGGAAAACTTTGGTTTCTTGACTGCTCAAGTTCTGAGCTTGTTCTTGTCTCCTCTTTATGATACTAGATAACTAGATACTGCCTAATAAAGTCTGCCACCCAGCACCGCCCCCCATTACTTGTTATCACTCCTTCACTAGATCTTCCCTTTCCACAGATCTGTTTTGGAATTCCTTTATGGAATAACCTTTCTTATCTACTGGAGACAAAATGAGCTGGATAGTTGGCCTTCTTCAGTTTAACCTACCACCTTTGGATTGATGTGGTTAAGGGAGGTCTCCCAAGAGCAGCCACGTCAGCAGCAATAGCAAGACAGCAGGGATGGGCTGCAGGAGTCGGGCTGGGACTTCCTCTAGACCAGCTTCTGCTGAAAGAGGCTGTGTGAAAAGGGACCACTCTGGCAGCGTATTCATACCCTCAGTCTGTTCCCATGATGCAAAGCAGGCAATATAACAGCAGGGAAATAAAATTAACATCCTACTGCGGAGATTATATGAAAGTAAATAAGTAGGAAATACAGTTATTAGCTCTTTATATTTTTTGGTGGACAGCTAAACACCAGAAACATGCATTTCACCTGAGATTACTTTAATGGCTTTCATCTGTGCATCACTGTGATTAGGTCTGGACAAACAAACTGTCCTCTAGCACTGCTGAGCATGTCTGCATTGTGCACAGCCCACATGGCATATATTCCTTAACTGCTTCAAAAATTATGTCAGTTCTATGAGTTTCTTCATCGATATTGAACAAAAACAGGTTTAGTAACACTCAGGGCTGATATAATCCCCTGCCTCTTCAAAGCATCGTACTGCACAATTGGCTTAATTATCTATTACTTCACAGCATCTTTTCCATTGTGCAAAACAAGACACACACACACACAAAAAAACCTCCATGAGGCTCTGGAGCAAATGGCTACAAAGACAACAGTGAGCCTTGATCTGCTGAAAGACAATTGAAGATACGTCCCAGTCACCCTTATATAATTAGAGTCAACACACTTGTTAGAGAGAGAGAGAGACAAATTCTGACATCAGCATCTTGATTTTACTGTTACAAAACCATGGTCTTATCAGGAAACTCAGTCTCAGATAAGTGGAAAGGTGACAACGCTGTTTCTTATTGAGAAAGCAAATAAACGTAGGCAAGAAAAAAAATAAACACGTTTGTCAGAACATGTTCATCTGAAATTTGAGTTAAGAAATAGTTATATTTTAAGTATTAGAAAGTACCTTTGATAAGGGGTATTCTCAGAAAATATTCTTAATTTGGAAATTTATTCTTAATTTGGAAATTTAAGGAAACAATTTGTATTCTCTTGCAATCAAATTCCCAACTGCACAGATTCTGGGTTGCCTTTCCCTTCTTTAGTTGTCAAAGAAGTGAAGTAAATTTCTGTAGTTTGCAGGTGTTTATTTTGAAATAGGACAGATCACAAGTGGTGAACTTTAATTTTCAAAGAGAAAAATTCAATAAGGAGAAATAAGGTTCTTGGAAGCTAAATGTAGTTTTGTGTCTATTTTTGGCATTCCTAGCACTGCTTTGTTATTTATATTAATAGTATTAATAATCAAGGAAGAGCTGTGGGGTAGCTTTGAGATTAAAAGGCTTTCAGTTCTCAGTTGCTGGGTGAAACCCTGCAAGTTGTAACTATCTCAAAGCTCTTAAGTGATCTCTGTGGTATACACAAATTATCTTGATTTAGTTCCTTAGACACAGGTGTTTCACCACTGTTCTGTGTAGCAGGGAGGGTATCCCATCTCAAGATAGAAGTGAAAATTCCATAGATTTCTATAACTATTCAGATTTTTAACTGATTTTTGTTTTCCTCAAGTTGCGTCCATTTTTTTGTCTGCAATAACCTGGTAGTGGAGTTTCCTTAGACTGATGGCTTCCCAAAATACAATTTCTAACAGGAATTGTGGATATATCCAAGAAGAAAAATACTACTTAGACAGAAACTTGAATCTGCATTCAGCTGCACAGACATTAAAAACCTCCATGGCTAATAACGACTGTTCCATGGCTTGAGATAATTCAAGGACACTTTCCAACCTACTTACTACTCAGCCATGAGACAAAGTCTCATCTCATCGTGGAAAAATCACAATCAGTAAAGTAAAATCAAAACAACAAGTTATCATTAAATATTTGCTTAGTTGTAGGTGACAGTGAAAGCAAGAGATACCAGGTATCTGAATGGGCATGAAGATAGGTCATCATTATTTGTGCTATAAGAAGTGCTGGAGGCACACTGGTGGATTGCTGAACGTCCTAGTGTGCCTGTTGTTGCGAGAATAGTTGAAGGACTTCAGCTTTTGAGTCAAAGCCATTTCACTCACTATTTGATTCAATATTTTTTTTTTAATTTACAAGAGCAATGGCTTTTATTTACAAGAAACCCAACATTTAGAACAAGGACAAATTAGAAGAAAAATTGCCATAGAAGTGCTTTTCCTTAGGAGACCATTGCTTACTCTAAGATGTAATTCAGATCTCCAGCTTTTCCCTTGCCTTGATTGTCACACGTGTTTATGGCTCCTACCTTCAGTTTTGTACCATGCTCATCATTCCAGATCCTGGGCATCTTCCAACAGCGACTATTCCGGATGCAAGCATCAGTCACATATTGTTTGTTCCCTCATTCCCAGGAGAGGCAGCCTGTATATGAGTAAATTATTTTGGTAAAGGAAGGATTTTGGGGGGATTGGGTAGGGCTTGTGTGTCCTGACCTAGAAAAAATATTGCCATTGCAAAGACTTATGGAATATTTCTTGTAATTTCTTTGTCTTTTCCAGCAGAAAACAGTCCTTGGGAAATTCTCGTTATCAATGTCGTAAGAAAATAAGATAAGCCTTTCTGCATGTTTGATCCATCTAACCTAGCACCCTCCCTACTAAAGGAGTCAGAAGTGAATTCTAAAAGTAGAGTAAAAAAGCAGCACTAGAGTGACCTTCCCATTGTGTAGGCATCCTGGTTTTCAGCAGTCAGTAGTTTAGGGACTCGAGGCTGCAGCTGGGTCATCCTGTCTAACGGCTATCGGTAGTGATATTCTCCACCAATTTGTTTAACTCCTTTTTTGTATCATCAGACTTATTATTCTTCAGAACACTGATGGGGCTTAGGATTAGATCATTGAAAGAGTACACTATACATTATTTATACTCAAAATATTTAATGTCTACCTCAACAATATAGATTTACTTGTTCTAAGATTATATATGAGGTTGATATTCCTGCTTGAGTAAACATAGTTACTAGTTAACAAAAAATAACAATTTAACTGCTTGAGTGCAATTTTCCATGCACCCATAAGATCAGTTGTTCTAGGCTCTCTGCAGTCTTAAGCTCAGCATGATTTTAACCTCCATCCATGGGTCCACAGATACAGCAGCCATAGAACAACAGACAAACTTACCTAAAAGAAGAAAGCATAAAATGCAAGCATAAATTTAAATGAGTGCATGGTAAAAGCAAAAATTTACTGTACACTTTTAAAACACAGGAGGCTGAAATGAGAGCTAAGAATGACAGAGAGGGCAGGTACTGACCCCCATACTAAAAGAAGTACAACAAAGGCATTTGCTGTAAGTTCTTATGGAAAGCCTTTTAGACAAATTAATTAAGGAATAAGACATGACAGGGTGTGAATCACTTGGTAATGATTTACGCCTATTGTGTTGTTAGGCAGAAGGCCAAAGGCCGAGTGCTGTCAAATCACCTAGGTGTAAATTATCATTTGATAATTTGAGCCCTGGAGTGCGTTATTGTAATTAGAAAGTGTTCCGTCATAAAAGTTTGCTACTTCATTCCATTTTTTCCCATTCTCTGCTACATTTTGATACTTAGAATTCTATCATTAAAAATTGAACTTTTTTTTGCAGGATTATTTCAGACAACTAACATCCTGAGACGCTTTAGATAACAAACCCTGTCATATAGCACAATGCATAGCAAAGAAGTCAATGCAGGCATGTCATCACTGTAATTTAATCACTGCGCCTTCATTCATAAAGCCACTTATAGACAAAGGGAGGTATTAGGGTTATAGGGGAATGTGCAATTTAAAATTAGTTCGAAGTTAGATGCAGAGTCGATGAAGAGGAATGAGGCAGCTTTCATTTTTCACATTAAATAGTGCAAAAAAGATGAAGATAAAATAACATTAATTCTTCCAAGTTGCAGCATCCAGACAGCTGTGGAGACCACAATGAAAAGGCAACTCAAAAACTGATTATTCAAATTGAGAGAAACAAAGTCCAGCAAGGGCTGTTCAACACAAAGATGTGAACACCATCTCTGACTTTGGAAATTCATACAAGGCAGGTTGTCAGACCTTGGGGGAAGGTATCACTGTATACCTGACTACTTGTTCTGTTCATATACACTTCTTTCAGCTGCTCACTGCTATTGGGGATATTGGATATTGAAGTAGCAGGGTCTCCAGTTTAATTCAGTTTGCCATTCTGAGGTACTTACAGTTGTTAGTCACATTACATGTACCAAGCAGAAGAAAGACCTTTTTCAAGTCTGGCATAGAAATGGATGTCATTACAGCCTCTTTTTCCCTATTGTTTCATCTATGACCCCAACATAGTTAGGGAAAACTATTTTAGCAAATCCAGCTATTGCTTCCTAAACATTAACCAAGGTCACAGTCACATGCAATAGAACATTCTTAATGTTCTTGCATGACTAGATGACAACAGCCTTCCCTGCAGACTTCCTAACACTAAAATGATTGCCCACTGATAAAAAGCAGTCCCAGGATGCAAGTATCCAGGGTGAAATGTCAAGGTCAATCAAGAGAACATCTTTCCAAGCATTAGACACACACAGAAAAAGAGAATTATACCAAGCTGTTACCTCATTGGTCAGCCATGATTTCAAAACCATCTTGTAAGTGATGTAATTGTAAAAACAGAATGTCTCAAATCTGTTCTGATAAACTACTGGTCTTAAAATTATTTTTTCTGGAGTTTACTTTTAATGTTTGCGTATTGATGGCATATGCTCCTTTTTTGTTGTGATTCTTTTTGCATCTATTTTTTTACCCTCATTTCGTGTTGTCACAAAAGCTGCCACACATCCTATTGCACTTATTTAATCAGAGGGATCCAGATAGTGTGATAGTTGGTTTTGCCATCCGTCTAGCATATTATTAGTAGGTTAGAATTTGGAAAATTGACAGAGAAACAGATGTTGGGATTATTTTATGTAGCCTGAATACCATTATGATATACAGTTGTCAGAAGCTTCGATCTTCTTATTTAAGGAAGATGATTATTTTATGGAGGAAATGGCTCAACTTTTTACAAGCTAGAGGGGAGAGAAAAATAAAATGAACGACCTGAGGAAAAAACTTAAGGAAGGAGTGATGAATGTTTAGTCTGTGCCTAAAAGTGTGTGCAGAACACGTGCAATTTATGAAATTGTTCTATGGGAATAATCCTTGCTGTGCCTGTTTCCCTCACAGATACATACTTAATGAAATAAGGGAAAATAAATCTATAGTCTCATGATTTGCATATCCTCAGTCTCCTGTAAAATGTGACAGGAAGGAGACACCATTTTTGTTAGTTGCAGCTTAATAATGTAATATGCAGAGGTTTCTCCCTGTCTAGGAAGGAAACAGTGAGCTTGAAAATAAAGAATTTGAATATGCTTGGCGTGTCTTCATTTTGGTTTAGCTATGCTTATCAGTCACAGTGAAGAAAAAAGATCTAGCTGATGTCCAAAGGACAAAGGTCAAAAAAACTGTATTTCTAGTTTTTTCCACATTTAGTGTCTTACTGTTGGACTTTTAGATATGAAATAACAAGATCAAAGGTTTTTTTTTTAATTGCTCGTGAGTTTGGTTACTTTGTTACCTGCTCAAATTACATTTCAGGAAGAAACTGAGGAACAGTGGAAAATACTGTGAAAAGGACATAGTACTCAGTGCTTTGATGCATGCCTCTAAGAATGAATATCCATTCCTACATTTCTTTGCCTCTAATTCCTCTTTTTCCTGCCTATTTCATCACTGCATGTTAGTGCCAGATGTGGATAAGAATTCAATATCTGGTAAGACAATTATATTTGGTCCCCATCACTATAATTTAAGTCTAAATAGTTTAGGCACTCTGGTCCTTCTGGAGGTAAAATAAGTCTCAAAAATGAATTCTTTGAGCAGTGGGGAAGCCAATATCTCTGTCTCTTTTCATCCAACATTCATGAGCAGGGCTTGATACTTTTGCCACTGACATACATGGGAACACTCTCTGACTGGAAAAAAATTGAGAAAACAGAGTTGTATGTAGGTTGGTGTGGTACTTCACTGAGTGCAACATAGCGAGAAACTTTCCTACATATACATGCACATTCACATGCAAGCACACATCCACAGAGAGGTATGTTATATGACTTCCAAAATCGCTTTTATTTAACAAAATAGAAAAGATGAATGTTCACTCTTTGAAAAGCACACGAAAATGGTTATGAATGGAGTAACTTGTACAAGATGATACAGTCAAGTAAATCCCCAGGAGATTTGCAAAGGTCTTTATTATTAATATCAAATTTTCTATTTTTTTGTTAAAGACATAAATCTCCATAATGAAACAGAGTTCATCACCTCCAGATTTATACTCTTAGCAGGGTTTTAGATTTTATGGATGCCTCCCAAAAATCTAATAGGTAGTAAAGAAGTACTGATCTAATAAAGTCAACAGGTAGTTGATGCAATATTTGAGTTTAGACTACACTTTTTAATTATAGGGTTACAACATGTAATTTATAGAACTGCCTCTGGACATTCATCGTAAAGATCTCCTTTTGATTTTCTTACTGAGCCATTGGTTTCTAGCTAGTATAACTTAATTCAAAGGCAACTGGGAAAGGATGTATCTGATAGTAAAGCTATTTTCATTAACATATTTACAAACAAGAGTGGGCACTTTTTCCATTCAGCTTTAATCAAAACAGCGCTATTCATTGTGCTCTAAAACAACAATGGTTATTGCCAGTATTACCATAAGATTATTAGATTAATCCACTCATTAAATTATTTATTCTTTCTTCTCTGTCCTTTTATTTATTTTAAAATATGAATTTCATAGGTGTCATTGACAAAGAAGAACAGAGAGTCAGCTATCAACTGCTCAATGTGCTCCAATTCTGTTTTCACAGGAGCATGTTATTAGAATTCAGCTATGCCCAGTCATTCTTTGAAATAAAAAAAAATTAGATATTAGCAAAAGGTTCAAACGAAAATTCTCGATCCAAGCCTCCTTTAGTCCTGGGGAAGATCCCGTTTCAAACTTCTGTATCTTTGTCATGGCCTAGTCCCAGGCTCCAAATTCAGATTAATTCAGGATATTGAAGTAACTATGATCTGAGCCTTAACTTTGTAATTATGGCCCATGTTAGTAACATCCAGTGACTTCATTACATCCAACTGTTACTAAAAATGACAAACACGGAAATGCTAATAGAGTCTTTCAAGGTTTGTCATGAAAGCTTCTAGGATTTACAAATCATTACTGTAAGAGACAAATCAGAAATAGTGGGCATTTGAAATATTTGAGAAGTGTTAGTGTAGTTTTACATGATTAAACTACACTCCAAAAGAATGTGAAGGAATTAGCTGTCAAAGATAGCAGACAGGGACTAAGGCTACAGAGAAATGAATTGGGATCACTTCAAACAGATTATTTTGTCCTTGATGTAGATGTGTAGGAGAACTGGATTCTGAGATTATTCTTTTCCTTGGAGAACTAACCAGAATAATGTGATAGTCTTTATAGTGTTCAGTTTAATATAGCCAGGAACAGTAATTTAGAATTCTTATATATTGAACAGATCTTCACTGGGAAACACTGAAGACAGCAGTCACCATGATACAGATAGTTCTGTATCTTTGACCTAAAAGTACATTTTATAGCTGAACTGGTGTCAGGATTCTGTCTGTCTGCTGCACTGGCCTCAAATACAGCCCAGCTACCTTGTACTACTTGCAAGCAATTTAGACATAGAATATTTTGGGTATCGTAAATGAGCAACATCTATTCCCAGGGCAAGGCAAGTCTATTTCACAAGTTACTTTATGGACCATATGGTTATACTTGGTTGCATTCAGTCACATAACATCACATAAAGCAACTTAATCCAGTATATTCAGATGCCATGCAATGCAAATGGAGCATCATTTCCAAACTTTCAAGCAGCCTTGTCTTTTCCCCTGGGGAGCATGGTGTAAACTATAGTTTTAAGTCAAACTTCCCACAAACTTTTAACACTCCAGTCTTTTAAAAAAAGCATGTCAGCCTCCAACTTAGCGTGATGCAACTTATTATCTGTATGTGTGAGTATAAAAAAGGCACTCTAGTATTCTTCTAAAAGTATGCTGAAAATAGAAAATGAAGTTGCAACCAGTAAAAAGGAGATGTCAGAATTGGTGTAGGTTTTTAGTACGGTCCTTGCCAAAACCAGCAAAGCATCCCTGAGGCCTCCTTACCCAGTGTGCTGAGCCGAAGCCTTCTGGAAACAGCAGGCTCAAAGGTTGCTAAGCCAGACTCTCTCTTAGATAATTTTAAGGCTTATAACTAGGACATTTTAGTACTATACAGGGAAACAGTTCTGAGTTTCAAATATGGCAGATATTGCACGTAATTATAGGGTGAGCAAGACAGAAAACATTGCTCAAGAGGCAAGGAAAGAGTTAAGCATTATGCACTCAAAGGTAGGATTCAGTCCCAGGATAACAGCCTTCCAACAGAACTTCCCATTGTTCACAGGTCTGGTAAGCTCCTGGGGTAAAGTACCTTTTTGGCTGTTGATGTCAGGACTGTTATCACTTTTGTGATATAATTTGGTTTTCTGTGTAATTACATCCTGGCAAAAGCATATTTCTAATAGCATAGCTAGAATTTTCTGTTTAAAATGCATTGTTGACTTTACACTAGAATGCCGTATTTGGTTACATTCCACCCTCATTATAGAGCTCTCTGTACATCCCTGAGCACAATAGCATTATTATGCACTACCTTGGCCTCCAGGTCATGAACTACAATTATCTCTTTTCATGGCTACAATCTTTATAACCTAGAAACTACTCCCAGAGACAACATTATAAAGAAGGATTGGCATATGCATAAATAAAGATGAATAGATATTGGCACTCCTCAGAGTTTTTGCCATTGATTATGGAATGTTGATTAATGCCATAATCACTACCTCCCCTCGTAAGCGATAGCGGCATTTTGTGCTGGCTTCACTTTTCTGTCTTCACATCTGCTGCTTTCTCTCCAGTCCCTGGCTCTTGTCACCCATCTGATTGATCCTCGTAGCACGATGACAAAAGTCACAATGTTTGGTTGCCAGCGAGAAAATTTCAGAGGAACAATTTTGAATCTGATTGTTCTCGACTAACATGCTGCTCCAACGGATTATAGCACTTTTATATGCGGTTGCTTTTTGCTAGGTCCATCTGTCTGCTCTCCAAGCTGTGCTCCTAAGATTTGACATTTCAGGCAGTTCTGATTCTGATTTTTCTCATTCAATTTCAGTTTTTAAGAACAAAAATCCAGTCAGGAAGGTTATCTGGGGAGCAGCAAGCAAAAAGTAAGATTATTATTATTATCATCACTTTTTCAAGTGATTAACCACAATGCTTTATATTTCCTTGCTGTTACTTTAAAAAAAATTATCTACAACTCATCTACAAGGCAGATGAGAAATAGCACCTGCATTGCATGTAAGTAACTTGAATCTAGGAATAAGACATTCAATAAACCAGTGTCATCCACAGAAAGAGCTTATGAATCCTAACAGCTACTCCCAAAGCAGAAATTACTACAATATTCCCTGTCCTCATTAGATCAGTTATTTGAAAGTTCCTCTTTACTTCATATAGGTAGCTTACCTGCATTTAAAGGTAATGAATGACTTGTGAAATGCAGCTGCATTTTAACAGATGTGGCCACACAGACTTCACAGAACATGATCAGAATTGCTAGCGATAGAGATTGCTCTGCAGAAAGAGGGCTATGCTAGAAATGTATGTCAGAGTAAAATAATGAATTTACATGCATTGTCATTTTATGCAACATATGTTCATTTTTTAAATACTTGCCTTGCCAGAAGCTAAGGAACCAGCCATAAAGATAAACTAAACCAGACAATGTCTGGTAAAGTTTAGAGTAAAAATTGCTCCAAGTCGTACTGCACTGTTGTAGTTGTCCTCCTGTACCATTTAAAACATATAGCCATATCAAGTTGATTAGGTTAGTCCAAACATGCTAAATGAAAATTATTTGGTATTGGTATCAGGGAAGTCTTCTGATTGCTTGAGAAGAAAATGCTTGAGGGGAGTTTGTTAGCCAACACCAGCACAGTTTTTGTCTATATGAATGTCCAGTGAGGCTTAGATATGCCTACATATCTTGTGTATCTATCTGGTTTATCTGGGACAATTAGAACAAATGGACTTGATCCCTTTGGTCCCTCTGCTGTGGGTGAGGTTTCCGAAAAATTGCACTATTCCTAAATGCCACAGGTTCCCTCTTGCAATAGAGTAGCTAGGAGCAGGAGGGGAGTAAAATGCATAGACGAGGTCTAAAAAGATGTCAAAGCCAGCAAAAATGAACCTGAAAGTTTTGTCGATTGTGGAGAACAGCAGAGGAGAGAAAGGTGGACCCTGAAACTATAATTGCTCAAATAATAAGAACATTTAAAGAATATTCTTTCATTTTCTATGCCAAAAGATGATTGACTTCTTTTCTTTTCTTCTTTGTTTTTTTCTTTTTTGGATAAATGAAGGAATGTATTGGCTACATAACAGCAGGTTAAAGAAAGGTTTTATGAAACCTTTCAGAGAAAGGAAATTTCCTAAAAGAAGTAGAGGTTGTACAGATATTATTGTTTCCTTTTCATGCAGGAGTTGGCAGAAGGAAGAATAAAGTTAGCAAGTTAGCAACTCAGTAGTTCTACTTCTCTGAAGATATCTCAGTGCGGGGTTGTTATTCTTACAGTTTTTGTGTCCTAGCACAATAATGCGGCGTGTGGATAATGAACCCAACCCTTAAATCTTGTTTTTCCAAAAGGTTTGTAGACCCGTGTCAATGTGCTGGCTGCATGAAGTGACCCATTACTATGAGCCCCTAGAACATTCAAGCCAGTTTCTTTCCAAAGTGGGAAACCATTCTCCTTGAGACTTGCCAAAAGCTTTGGCTACATGCAGATTCAGGTAAAAAAAACAAGCAAAAATCCTCAAGGTGTGTTTAAATACGTGTTAACACAGGGAATTAGTCACACTGAGAAGGATTCTCATAGGGTGGATATAGAGCAAATCCCTTTAACATTTGCTGCCTGCAATCCAGAGGGGTCAGCGAACAGCAAGTGTATCCTCTCCGTGGTAAATGAGAGCAGCAGAATGGAATGATAAGTAATATCCTACTTTTGGTACAAAGTTTGCATCGAAGGAGAGTAACTGCCTTGAAGGATTCCTCAAAGTTCCTAAAATAATGGACAGTTAAACTGGATGCATGAAAGGGGTGAAATGCAGAAAAGGACTAGCACAGCGGGAAACCCAAGTTTATCTAGTACAGTAAAGAGCATGGTATGCTCACAACATCTGACAAATGAGCCAGGAGCTGCTGTGTCTTCATGCCTTTCCATTTTTATAACTGTATACCCACAGTGAATACAGTTTTATGTAGAAGGAACTGCCTCTGACAGACACAAAATTATCGTAACACCAGCACAGTTTATTAATATGCTGATTTACACACAAGAGAAACTACAGTTCCTGGTAAGGTCTGCTGTCCCTTTAAAGAATTTAGGCTTAATGCCTGAACTTCAGGGATTCCTTATCTGATGAATGATCTTCACTGAAAAAATAACATCTGAACTGAGCTGACTTGAAAACAGTTATGTCCAAAGAGAATCAGGAATTCCTCCCCTGTTCCCAGATAAAAGCAGAAAATTATTATATCCCTGTTTTTACAGGATGCCTATTATGGACAAATACCATCTAAAAGGGAATCAGAATAACACCATTCAGCCTAGTGACAGGCTACATAGGTAAACTAGAACTGAACTTAGCTCTGTATGTCTGTGTGGCAGCAGAGGTGACAAGAGAATACCATGTGCAGTAAGGCAGCCAAAGAGCAACGACAGCAGGGATGATGGTCGCTGCAAAGTGCCAGCAGACTCAGCTTTGGAACAGATTTGCCAAGACTGCCGCACCATGTGATGACACAGATTCCATGCTGAATGCACAGTGACATGGAAAATGTCTCCTAGTGGTGTCCAGGCTTCACCAGTTAACTCCTCTAATAGCTACTCTCCCCTGACTTTGTACTGTTTCACCAGCTGTTGTGCATCTCCTGTTCAGGAGACGACACTGGCAAAGTGGAAGCATCATTAGGGAAAAGCAACAACATATGGATGGGAGAAGGGGGGTGTTTTAAATAATGAGCATGCATGTGTCTGTGTTCAGTACACACACAGGGAGTACCATCTTATTAAGTTACTTGGGCTTGATTTGCCTTTTGTACCATTCTGTACCGAGGAGTTATTGGAAGTGCAGAGCATTCTGGAGGATACAAGAGCAAATGCACCAAGCACAAAGTCAGTTCCGTTTGGCAAAGCAAAGAAAGTCTAGGGTGGAGAAAATTCCTATTTGGTGAAGAGTCAGTTCAGCAATCCAGCCTTACACTTGACTCCTGGTTGTCTTCCAGGGCTGAAGATATTAACCTGATGCCATCATGATCTATGACTGCTGAATAACCCCTTGAAGTTTATTGCATCCAGCTAGAACTGCCTTTGGGCAGCCTCAAGACCAGAGAGTTGAAAGAAGCCATTCTATGGGAATTAGAGCTGATGAAGACTGGACTTCTCTATGAATTTATGTCTTAGGGTAACTGTCTTTGGTGATACGAGCTCAAACTGAGGCTTTTTGGATGCTAGAAAGGAGCAATCTTCTGAGGATTCTCTGACATTTAATACCATCAGCTTGTGCGATAAATGCTTCCTTAGAATATGTATAGGTTCACTCAGTAGGTCTTTCTCATCTAAACAAATACTGGTTTTTACCCAACTTGGAGAACCTTAGCTGTCTTTAAGACATGTCTGAAATTCAAAAAGTATTGAAGGACGCGATGCAGACAGATAATATATGCCCCACCTAAAACCTGTCCCCTCAGAAGCCTGGTTCTGCAGGTCTTCCTTCTGTATGAAGGGTAGTTAAAAGTAAAGTAAGCATTTTTTTGCACTTTGCTGCCTGGTTTTTCCCAGTTGGTAAGGTGGCCTGGATGTAGCATGTGAATCCTGACGCTCTTTGTTCTGTTGGTCATGAAACCCTCAGGAAGGTACTGGGGCAAAGAAGACTGCCAAAGTAATTGCACTGTCTCTTGCCTTTCCTAGGGCCTGGGGCATGTTCATTGTCTCCAGGCTGTCATGGGCCCAGATTCATAAGAGTTTTTGAGGGTTTATGATCTCTAACTTCACATCCAAACAGCACACAATTTATTTGGGCCACACTAAATTAAAGGCTTTTAACAGTTTATTAGTATTTCTCCCAAGTTTTCAGTTTATAACTGAGGTAAAGATATATTCCTGCATTCTGCCTCACACCTGCCTATTATGTGTTTCATTAGTAAAAGCTTTCATTTGTAAAGTCTCCCATGAGATGCATACCTCAGAGAGTAACTGAAATCAGGCAGTCATATCCTATCCGATTTAATGTTTCATAAGAAGGAAGCTTTAGGATTCCAGCTGGTATAGTAAAAAATCACCAGATACACCACCGTAACAATGCATTGAAAAAAATAATCATTAAACCAACGTTAACGGTGCTGGTGTCTTACACTAGTTTTCTCGGGATTTTCTATACTATCCTTAGCAATGTGACAGGATCAGGGAGCAATCACTGTAATTTAGCAGAATGGTGGATTTTCTGTGTTAGTACAAGTTCCAAGTCCAGCAGGTAGTGAGGACATGTCATTTCAGTATGATGAGTGCCACTCAGTGGGGTGCATCTCAGTGCTGAGAAGTACCAACGTTCAAAGAAGCGGCACAGTGCGGCACGGAGCCTAAGCTAATAAGACTTATTATCATAGAATCACAGAATGGTTAGAGTTGGAAGGGACCTTAAAGATCACCTAGTTCCAACCCCCCTGCCATGGGCAGGGACACCTTCCACTAGACCAGGTTGCTCAAAGCCCCATCCAACCTGGCTTTGAACACCTCCAGGGATGTGGGGCATCCACAACTTCCCTGGGCAAACTGTTCCAGTCTCACCACCTTCAAAGTAAAGAATTTCTTCCTAATATCTAATGTAAATCTACCCTCTTTCAGTTTAAAAATGTTACCCCTCATACTATTGCTCAACTCCCTGATGAAGAGTCCCTCCCCATCTTTCCTGTAGCCCCTTTAGGTACTGGAAGGCCACTATAAGGTCTCCCCGCAGTCTTCTCTTCTCCAGGCTGAACAACCCCAACTCTCAGCCTGTCCTCAAAGGAGAGGTGCTCCAGCCTTCGGATCATCTTCATGGCCTCCTCTGGGCCTGCTCCAACAGGTCCGTGTCTTTCTTATGTTGAGGGGCCCCAGAGCTGGACACAGTACTCCAGGTGGGGGTCTCACGAGAGCGGAGTAGAAGGGGAGAATCACCTTCCTCAACCTGCTCGCCACCTTCTTCTGATACAGCCCAGGATGCCGTTGGCTTTCTGGGCTGCAAGCGACATTGTTGGCTCATATTGAGCTTCATGATGGTTCTCCATTGACATGGACAGAAATGGTAGAAGGGAGGACAAGGAGATATGAATGAAAGCTAATTGGGTCATTCTGAGAAAGGAGATTATGATATGGTAATCGTAATATAGCTTCCCCAGCCTGCGCATTTGTCGACAATTCGTTTGGTTTAGCCTTATCTGTATTCAGATCACGACATGAATTCAAAGGGCAGCAGATCTGATTTTCTGTTGCTTGGCACTTTAACATTTGCCTCTTCTGCAAAGCAAAGGAAAAAATGAATGTAAAATACTGCTCAGAATCTGTGTTTGTTTTTAACCTCATACTAGTTTAGCAGACATGCTTCTATACTGTCATTTTTCCTGAGTTACGCTTGTGTGACAGCAGTGGAACGATGTGACCATCTTTTGTCCTTGCTCTACTTTTATGTAGCTGATGTTCTCATCAAACTGACCCTAAGCCTCTTCTCTGCCTATAACTGCAGGTCAAAACATCAATTTTGGCAATTCGGCTGGCCACTCTGCCATTTGGAAGGAGTAAGGTGGAGACAGCTGGCAGTTAGGGGAGCACTAGGAAGCATATGGTAGCTCTGTGCAGTGTTGTCCAAGAGCTCGTAGGACAATCATTCGTTTGCTTCACTGATTTCTAAAATGCACATCTCTTTTTTGTCTTTTCTCACAATCCCCCAGGATAGGCATCTCTTCAGCAAGGGTCATTTTAGAAGAAACTCCATATTTTGAAATTTTTTGTTTCTTTCCATGAAAGAAAATCTAGTTTGGAGGTATTCTTCTCCCATAAATAACTACAGAGAAAAGAGGGTCACTGCTAATTATAGGTAACTGGCCAGAAACCATTTTCAGAGACTAAATGTGACAATAAAATGCTAGAAGAGAGCATCTTAAATTTAAAGAATTATGTAGCTGGGCATTTGCAACTTGTCTTTTTAACATGGCAGCTGGTCGGAGTGTTAAGAAAATATGTGGCCATGCAACTTTGGCTGAGATCCTGCCTGATCTTGAGAGTTAAACACAGCCAAGCCCTGTAGTGTTGGATGGGAAACCGCCAAGGAAAATCCAGTGATTCAGTAAGTGGCATTCTTCCTGCATGATTACAGCAGCCCTAGTGCCAGCATGGTGCTAGGGGATAGTTTTGTTGGTCACAGTGATGTTTTAATATGAGGTGTAAACTTGTCTAAAAATATAGTGATGATTTGCACAAAAATAAGAAAGTTTTGATAATTACTGTTTTGTAATTCCACCCTCTGCTTGCCATTGTATGGGGCTTTCTTCCTGTTTTATTTTCTTGGCTGATCGTGATCATCACTACCAGTGGATTCCTCCAAGGAGGTGGCTGCATTTCTGTAGCAAATTCTGTTTATACACACTGCCCACAAAACATCTACAGCATTTGATGAAGTGCATCATCAGAAGTTTGTGCCTGTATAAAGATATTTCAAATACTCTCTAGCAAGTGACAGTAATTTGGGAAGCTCTTTATACAGACCTGTGATACAATTTTTCTCCCTTCTCCACTGCAACCATTCATTCCAGCCCCCAAGCTGCAATGCATAACTGTAATATTTGTGTTGATGCAACTGTGTGGGCTGCTTTCTAAACCAGATTAATGAGCTGACTCGGACTAAAAAGTCCCCCAAAAGGGGATATTTTTTAACTCAGCTATGTTCTGATCAAGTTTGAAGTCCAGCCATACAATCGGTTTCATTAGCACAACTATGGATGCAGTAAATCCCAACGTGGGCCTAGATGTGATGGAGCAATGAAGCAAGAACACCTTCAAGTGGTCTTTACACCAGAAGAAACAGTCTGCCACACGTTTTTACCACTACCGTAAGAGTAATGCCTCTGTTAAGTTTTGAAGTTTAACTACTAAGCATGAATATCCATTCTTTGTATACCTACGTTTCTATTATATAATTAGAAGCTCGGAGTTTATAAAGGATATACCAAGTGCTTTTGGATCCTCGGATTATAATGGTCTCCTGTAATATTCTGTATAATGCACAAATGGAAGTGCAAAAATGAACATTTTTGCAGAGGTCAAACTGTAATTTTTGTTATTTCTCTTTACAGTTTCCATTTGAAATAAGATTCCATGACACATCTAAATCATTAGACACAAGAGTCTATTCTAATAGTAGTAGGCTCATAAAAAATAACAAGACCAAATGATAACTGTCTCCTGACCCATACATATATTTACAATAGAAGTACTTTAATAAAGGTAGCTACATCCTCTAGATCCCCAGACCTTTATTTGAACTCTGCTGTAGCATAATTGACGGACAGAATTAGAGTGTATATTAAGACCTGGAACTGAACTTTTTCAGTAGGCTCAGCTTCACTCACATTACTCATAATATTAGAAAAAATCTGTGACAATCATATTAAAATGATGCCACCCTGACACAGATTAACAGAGTATGCAATTATATTTAAATGCTGTAATTGGAACTTGCTGTTAAGTGCCTACTGTCACTTCTCAATTCCCCTCAAGGCACGTAAACCACTTCTTCCTTTGCTCTATAAATTTAATGCCATATTCTGCACACAGAAAGAGCTGGTATTTCATCAAGAGCATTTTGTTTGCCTTAAATGCTGTGAAAACACAGGCCTTGTGAACACTGCAGGATATAAATCCATCCTGGAAAATGACTCTGTTAAAAAAAAAGGCATTTTGCCATTTCATGCTTCTGGGGACAACCTGAGTCTCTGCATTTGATCAGTTTCTTAACCTGAAAGCTGTTTTGAGCTCCATCTTTTGTGCACAGCATTATTAGGAATAAAGATCCTGCAGGTGAAGGCAGGGCTTGGTGAAAATCACGATACCCAGGTGCACCTTTTTAAGGCCCACGGATGCAGCCAGGTGTTTCTGAGGGCCTCACCTCAGAAACAGAATGGCTTTGCTTCTGGTGGTGCGTGACAAAGGAGAGCTCTAGGTGACCTTCTCAGCAGAGGCAGGACTGCAGATGGGGTAGGTAGGAAAGAAGTGTTGTTTATGTTTTTAAAGTAAGGTTTGATGGGGAATTTGAAAAAAAAAAAAAGGTGATGGAAGTCTCTTGTGTGCCTCTCAGGAAAGACCCTCCTGTGAGTATCTCTATAGCTTTCTGTGAATGTGGTACTGTTGGCTGTTAGTTATCAGTTAGTTGCTCCCATGTTTTATTAGATTTAGTCAGAATCATATGTATCCCAAGTTGTGGTATGATTGCTTGTTTTGCTGGATCGTGTTAGTGTGGGTTAGCACCTAATGTGCCTAACAGAGTGTAGAGAATAGCAGAGTGTTTATTAAAGTCTGGATGAGAATCTTGCCCTTCTCGTGGATCCAGAGTGACTGAAGCTGGATTTCTATTTTTCCAGCACAGCCATGAACAGCACTGCTTTTCCTTCGTGTCTCTTGCCAAAATGACCTAGACTTGAACCCTCCCAAGAATGGGAAAGTGCTTTTGTGTAGTCTCCACACTGGAGCAGTCCCAGAGACCTCAGTGTGATAGGCAGTGTGTGTTACATTGGTCATGCATAAATCTGCGATATTGACTATTGCTCACTGGAAACTCAATCTAACATAACTAAATCCCTTCATGCTTAAAACCAGCAGTTAAACAGTATTAATTTGGAGGTGCTTTGAAAAAGGCTGACTAGAAAAGGGTAGGAAGGAAAAGGTAGGATTTTTTTAATTATTATGACTGACTATTACTTTACTGTGAAAATTGGTATTATACAGGCTGGGGTGCAATTAGATACGCATTCTCTGTGGTGTTGCTTTTCTACCTACTGTACTTGTGTTAATTCTACGTGATTTCTACAGGCCTATGAATGTTTTGAAAACAGTGACTATACATTGGTGGCTTTGATAAATACATAGAAGACTAAGATCTGAGACTGGGCATTGCTCTGCATTGTACAAAAATCTGTCTATTAATCCTTTTCCGTTTACTGTCTTGAAACCATGTGTTTTTCTCTGAGCAATGAAGTAGAAACCAGCACAACCAGATGCTACAGAGGGCCCTTGGCTCCTCCACAAAACTTGGTCTTAAATAATGTTTTTGCAGTGTGGCAAGTGCTAGAACCCCACATGGTGACCTACATGGCGTTGGCTAGAGCTTTTCTTGTGAATTTAATCCAACAAAAGCAGCTGTCTCTAAACTAGTAGAGCTGCAAAAGCACTAACATTTTAGCACTGTGGCTATTCTTCAGGGTACCTGATAGTAAAAGCGAATGTTTCTAATGGGATACAATACTCTCATTGAAACTTTAGCATGCATGTTTTCCTGTAAAATTATCTTTTCCCATTCTTTTAGACCTGACACTGTGTACACTAGATGTACTCTGCTGGCTCCCCAAACTGGTGCAAAGTAAAAACAATGCAACTGAAAACTCTCTTAAACAGAATCTGCAATTGCTACCAACAGAATCTAGCTCATGCTGCATATGATCACCATCACTGTATGCTAATGGCCTCATTAGAGAATACTAAGTAATACAATGCAAACAATAATATGAAGACATACAGCTCTTGTTGAGTCCAAATCCTGTGTGCTCTCCCAATGCCTTTGGGTCAAGGCAAGAGTTCAACTTACAGGGAGTCCCAAGAATGTCACCCTTCAGTCATCCTTTGTCAAAGCTTCCCTTTCCTTTGTTGGAGTCCAACAGCATTGTTAACTGGTGGGTTTTTTCCAAGTGCTTTGAGCATTCTCCTACAACCAGGATTCACTATTAGTTTATCAGAATTTGCTGCTTTCTGAGCCAGTATGGCAAGATTATGTAGATTAGGTCCTGCCCTAAATTATCCAAGTCACTATCTCCATTATTGAGAGAACCGAAGATATTTTAAGGCAGTTTTTGTTCCACTGCACTTGATAATCTACTTTGTTAATTAAATTCTTTCTCTCAGGATTCCCTGTAGAATATGTAGAGTGAAATTCTGGCCCCAGTGAAGTCAGTGGCAAAACTCCCATTGTTTTCAATGGTCCGAGACTTCACCCGTAAAATCAAAAAGGAAGAGATGCAGGCCAACGGGCTACAAAAGTACTAACAGAGTCATTTTCAATCTACTGCCATGACTGAGGCTTATATTTTGGAAGTGAGAAGCTTAGTCCCAATAGTAGGTGACAATACATCTCTCCAAGGAACTAGTGGAAGTGGTGGTGAGGCTTAGAGGTTGTGACAGGCCTGCTGTCCTAATTAATAACTCGTCAATCTCAGGATGGAGTTAGGCTATTTCATCAGTGCAGGACTCCAAACCTGGGGATACACAAAGGCGGGGTTAATTGAAGCTCTGCACTAGCTTAAAATATCACAAAGTTTGGGGAGGATTGAAGCATCTGGCATAAACTTCATATGCAGTGATACTTCATTAACTTTAGGATATATTTCTAGCAAACACCATTGTAGCATAAAAGAAATTAGAGTTTCAAAATTCCCTCACACACAAAGATGTGCCTAAGGGAATAGTTACGTTTTAAAGTATTGTGTATATAGTAAAACAAAAAAATCTTTTAGGGTTTTAGTTGTTGGGAGGATAAAGGGCTAGGTTTCCTAAAAACTCTGTAGTTTTGGGAAAGGTATCAGTGATAATAAATTAAAAAGGAAAAACAGCATAAAGAAAGCATGTGACTTTTGGGGAAAATGTATAGAAAACCAGAGTTTGAATACAATGACCTGAAAAAAGATACAATAGCAATTGGCCAAATTTTGCTTCAAAGTTTTGTTCAAACACTTTAGCTGTGAGACCCCGACTACCTCAAACAGTTAATTTTTTCATACCTTTTTAAGGAGGCATTGCTGTCCCCATTTATGCAAAATAGGAAATGGAGGCTCAAAAAAATGTGCCAAAGGTTGTAGCACCTACTATGAATTTAGATCCTTCAACCTCTATATCCTATGCCAGCCTTCTAAAAAGTAAATACAACTATATAAATGCTCCAGTAAGTTTCACCTAAGGAGTCAGAAAAAGAAGTAATTTGAATTTAACTGGCAAAAGGTCTTTTACAACTTGCTAGTTTGCACCACGCGCACTGTTTCAGAGTGCTAAAAATCACATTTCAATATTCTGCAACTCTTTTTTTCACTGGAATACATTTAAGGTGCATACCACCCTTGTCCTTCAGTACAGAGTTTGAAAACTTCAGGAGCTGAAATCTGTATCTTAAATAGCTGCTGTTGGGGTACCGTTCAGATTCTTTCAGTTGAGATAAGGAACTATCTGCTCCCAAAAGCATACTTGCAGCCCTAGGAAGGTTCAGATCACAGTCAGCACCTTTTTACTCAGGTTCATCTCTAGTGTATGCTTCAAGTAGTCATTTAGATAAATGCAGATTTTTACGCGCTTTTCATCCTTCACTGAAGAAGACAGTCCTTATCCAGACAGAACCTGTCAGCTGTTTGGAAAAATAAGGAGGATGGGAATAGAGTGTAAGGGGTATCACCTGCAAAATGGTCCAGAAACCACGTACCTATCTTAGCTATCCTAAGTCCCCCATCCCTGGTAGTAGCTGGATTCCTTTGGGGAAGCAAACTTAGATTTATTGCATCATTCTAGCAGCCAGCCAGAAGGGGGAGATGACAGTCAGGCTCTTTAAAACTTAGAGGGCCAAATGACTCTTAACTCTACTAATTACATCTAGCAAGACTAAATAGCTCTTGCTATCCATTTTATTGCTTGGGAAAAAGTAGACTTATAACTAGCAGAAGTGAAGTATGAGTGGAAATAAGGAAAGAGGACACCTTAAAACATTGGGAGGCCACAAGGAAATTGATTTTTGGGAGAACCTAAGTTTTGCCTGCCCCCAAGGGAAACTAGGAAAGGTGGCTAGGTGGAACACTTTGTGTTAAAGGACTGTGTTGTATAAACAGATCCTATTATATCCACTTCGTTATGGATAACTGTTAGGTCTGATGGTTATGATATCACTTGTATCCCTATGAAATTAAATTCTTTTTTCCATCCAGGCTACTGCATGTCATTTCTGTATTCAACAGTAAGGTGTAGAGGGAATAAAATGTTAATTGCGTTTAATCCGTTAAAGCTAGGTGCGAGAAACTATGAAATTGAGTGAAATATTGTGTCTTGTACCTGGCAAGTGCTATTTCCTCTTCCTGTTGACATTTTGGATTATTTGTTGACTATTTTAGAACTCATTCTTTTTCAGCTGAGATTTTCTGTGTTACTGTGATAAAATCATACTGTTTGATAATGAAGTTGGGAAGGAACAGTAACCTAATGTGGGACTTATCTAATGCTGAAAGCGGTTATTTGTAAACAGATGCAGCTACTAAGTGCTTAAATTAGATAATAAATGGTACCTATCTCATGAATGCCTTTCACTCCATTTAATGTGGTGTGCAGTCTGGGATTTTTTTTCTGCTTTTAGGATGTTTTAGGGATGCAATTTGCTTGTGAATCTTGCACAACTGTCACTGGTTCAATACAGGCTTAAAGGGATTAGTTCTTTTCTAGAAAGTCCCAGGTGGATTTCTTTTATTAACCTTTTGGGTAATAAACATTTATCTCATTTTTACAGCAGCATTTAACACTATCTATTTATGGCCAAATATCTGTAAATCCATTACATGAGCTGAAAATGCACCTGCTTCGGAAAAAAAGCCCTCTAGAGAACCCACAGCAGGCACTGATAATTGTAAACAAAACAAAACAAGAGTCCATAAAATAAAAATAAAAGTATTACCTTGAGTATCATGTCTTACAGAATGACTGCTTTGAACAAAACTCCAATTATTATCATAGCATGTCTATTAAAAAAAGAGGATGATTGAGTTAATGTGAAAGTGAGGTGGATGCTCACATGCCCAAGTCACAATGATGGCATCTGGGACGTCGTGTGTATATCAATTGAGAGCATGACATTGCACTATTAATATATTACACTGATCTATCAGACCATCATCAGCCTTGTTGCTTATAAATTTATAGCCCCTGAAACTGCTTTGAGTGTTGTGTATGAAGAAATAATAATACAGGCCAGTGGTGGAAGCAACCCCGTCAAATCCCATACCTGCTGTAGTCTTTGCTCCCAAAGACCCTAGAGAATCAGCATGGGTTTTAAAAGAGGAAGGATGATAAATGAATGGAAGAAAATGGGCCAGAATAGTACTTGCCATCTGAAGAACATGCCCCCGTGCTATGTGTTGTGAGTACAGCTAACCCAGAACAGAGTGGGTACACCAGAAATCAGCAGTAGGGTTTTCAGGCAGAACACATTTTGAGCATATGTTGATTTCATTGTCATCTTGCTTTCTTAAAGGTAAGCATATGCTTAAGAGCTTTGAATAGGGGTCGTAGTAACAGAAATAGCTATTGCCATTAAAATTATTAAAAAAGAATTAAAATGTGTGGTTGACTCTCAAGGTACAATAGCATTCTTCTTGCAGGCCTATTGGAACTTTCACAATCTTGAAACTTTTAAGCTTAAGTTAACTCCAAGTTTGGACAAAAGTTTGGATTTAATCAGAGCTGGGTTTCTCCTTAATAGTTAACTGCTGAACTGCTAGTAATGTATGTGTACATCACCTTTTCCTAAAAGGTGATATTATCTTATTATGGAGCACTACAGTTTGTCATAGTTCCCATGTTTTCCAAAAGTTACATAAAATTTGGTTGCCTGAAAAGATATTTAACTGGAACAACATGACAGGAGGTGTACAGTGCATGTGATGTTGAGGCAATCTGAAATTTTACCACTTTAGAAATAAATAAGTGCTTTTTTTCCACCTATTGAAGTAATTATTCTGGCAATATACCTGCTAACAATGCAACAGTCACCACTTCTAACTATATGAACCTCTTGCATCCAAAAGGTAGAAGTGGGGGTCAGAGAAATTACATCATTGCACCATGAGAGAAGGAACTCTCTTTCACTGGGCTGATCAAATTAATTATGCTAAATAGCTGAAAACAGAGGGAAATGAAACAGAATTAGCCCTTCAAATGATGCTTAAGGCAACGCCAGAAATGAGCCCGCTTCAGAGTGGTCCAGTGGTATTTACAAATCAGAATCTCATGCTGTTCCCTCTGGCTCTGGCTGACACCAGTGCCAGTTATCGGTACGGGTTTCTGTTGCAGAACTGCACCATACGGGAGCAGAGGGTGAGAGCTGTGAAGTTCTGGGATGCCACTACCGCTAAACGTGCGGGTTTTTAGAGAATTTCCAGTGATTACTAATGCTGAGTTTTGATTTTTCATTGACATAATGTGATTTTCTTTTTCTGTAAGAGGAAGCTAAGAGCTTCCCAAGAAGTCTTGTGTTTGGATGGAATAGGTAAACGTGCAGCAAGCCAAATTTTTGTAGCATGTACACCTGTTCAGCCCAGAGGGAGCACTGAATCAAACAAATGTAATGGAGGAACATGGAGCCGGGGGGGGAACTGTTGTGAGTCTTCCTTTATATCGAAATAAATGATAATCATGTTTATTTCTAACACTGAATCCATTCACAAGGTGATTTTGATTTAACTTAATTTAATGAATAGTCTTCCCGCTGCCGCAGTTATCTGAAAATTAATGATAGTGTTCAACTCACAATATAAAAGGCATTTGATAATACTATCAATTTAATCAGGCATATATTTTGGTTAAAATGTTTGTCCTGTTGACATCAATAACTGTCTATTTCCTCACCGGAGTTAACAATGCAATCAAGGAACCAGATGTAGCTATGTTTTGCAGAAGGTATTTTCTTAGTATTCACAACTTTTGACATAATCTCAAGCAAAAGTAGAAGATAAGATACTGCATAGCCAAGGAACAGATCAAGAGCATTTGCTTTGGTTTTGGGGTAATGTTTTGCTTTGCTTTTTGATTAATACCAGGCACAACTTTCTTTTGCTGAAGTCGGTAGTCTACCGTCCCCACATCAGCAGTGGACTTAAGTCTTCCCCTCCTGTCTTTATCAGTCAGGAAATGCATGAGTAAGAAGTAGAAACTGAAGCATAAATTGTTCCCAATAGCTCTCATAATTCAGTGAAGGTCACTTGTTTTGTACTCAACCAGAAAAGACTTAATATGAGAAATTAAACAATGTCTGTACTGGAGGTTAAAAGTCTTTTGCACTAGAAATTGCTCCAGTGTACATGGAATAATAAATGTATATGAGGTTTGTAAGATGCTTTTTATCTAAAGTTGCCTATATTTCTTTACACTTACATATGGGTTATTATTTCCACTTTCTAAAAAAATAAAAGGCTGATCAAAGAGCTTGCACCAGCCTTAAAAGCTCTTTCTATGGTGGGAAATTAACCCTTTGATAAAGAAGATTATAAAACAACTCTCAAAAGGATGCCGAAAACGGAACTGTTACTTGTTGAAGTAGACAGCAAGAAGTAAGCTGTACTGTTATTAGGAAGTGTTCTTGAGACAAGATGAAATGCTTCTCTGCGTGGAACTACTTGGTTAATGAGGTTGTTAGGATTCTATGGGGTTCCTCCATAAATAATATACATGCAAATCTCTGGAGTTGTATATTACTTAATAGAGTATTCTGCATACTGAAAATGAGAACTACAGAAAAGAATAAAACTGAGGAGGACTGTCAGTATTGGTGGGACTTAAATTATGTTTCTTCCAACAACAAAAAAAACCTGTTTATGAGAAGATGTTACTTGCTGATGGTCTGAAGCATGTAATTTAAATTTGAATGGTTTGGAATAGTCTAGAAACTTGAGTGACATACCCAATTCAACATAGAGAAACGTGAAGTAATAAGATTGAGGGGAACGTAATCAAGAAAAAGGTTTTACTGTTATTTCTTATATTTTATGGGGACATGAAAAAAGGATGCAGTAGTGATTTGAAATAAGCCCTCTGAAGCAATGAAATAATTTTAAGTAGTAATAACAAAACCTTAGAAACAAGTAACAGTTTTCATGTTAACTACTTCATTTATTAAACCAAGAAATACTATAGTAAACAAACCAATGGGGCAAAAGGTTATTCCTCTGAGGGTGTTCTGTGATACATTAACACTACAAATCCAAGCCTCATACAACAAAAGAAGCTCCTGAGCTCTGTTACAGAGTACCCAGTACATGTGACTTCAGAAGTAAATTGTGTACATATTAGGAAAACTAAAACATGGAAATAAAGCTTGTTACCAGACATCAGCAGCCTAGGAATTATGAACACGTTTCGTGCTTTCGCTATCCCAGCTTCCTAATGATTTAGCTATATCAGAAACAGAGTTGTGGCTTTGGCTTCTCTGTTGTAGTCACCGATGCTGTGACATAACAAGGGTGTTTAAAATTGCACATGTGTCCTTCCTGGATCAGACCTGCAGTACCTGCTTTCCTTAGAGACGTGCTTTGATAGGAAATGTAGAGCCATGTCAGTGGGACTTCTTATTCACCCAGTTAAGAATTTCCTGAACTTGAGCCCAAAACTGAACTAATTTCTGTTTTGAATAGCCGGTTGTCTAGCTACGGTAGTTAATTACAGTCACATTGAAGAAAAATGGTTGAAAGACTCTTGGATTCCTCCATTATCTGCAGAGTCCTCTTTCTCTTAAAAAGATGTTGTGAGCTCTTGAAGGATATGCCCCTAGTTTGTTATTTATATTACTGCCTCACTAAACAGGAGGGACTCTGTAAACATGTTAACTCAAACCACCTTGAAACTAGAAGCAACAAACATGTTTGACTTGATCACACATGAAGACCTGACTTATATTACTTTCCTTTCAAGGTCAATATTTCTCAGTGTGTCTTAATAAATACAATGTTTTCTCAGAGCTTACTTTATGTTCTCCTCACACCTGTGTAACCCTTTCTCTTCCTTCAGGCTAGCTCTTTCCTTTAACAACTTCAAAAAATTTATTATCTTTTCTATTCTGAAGACAGTAACCAGCTGCGTTAGCCATCTTTAAGACTATTAGCATGAGCCTTAAAGATAGGGACTGTGACCCTTGCCATCTTGCAAGGCCTGGGAGAATTTTCATCTCCTCACAAGTGAATAGTTTGTCTTGCCTAGAAATATTTTTTCTGTTAAGAAATCCCGCAGATAAATTATGTTTTGGGATTGCTAGTTGTATTCTAGCAAAATTAACCAGAAAAGCACTCATCACAGACAATGTGCATGAACAGGATCATTCAGGGACTGCTGGGGCATCAGGCAAGGAACCCCGGAATAAAATGAACATGCAATGCAATTACTTACAGTTTAGTAGATGAAGAATTAGAAGAATTAAATAGGTGAAAACATTAAAAAGACTTTGTGGGCCACAGGTGTCCTTCAAGGCTACACCTTCAGAACTTCTTCAATACAGTTATTCAGTCAATACAGTATAACTGGTAAAGAAACTTAACTTTCCAATGGGTAAACAGAAGGTCTTGTCTTGGGTTCATAACTGGTAATGAAAGAGCAAACAAAAAAAGATAATCTATTCTTTGATCTGGAGTCTTTAACACTGTCCAATACTTTGCAAGTTTTGACAAAGACATCACAAAACTGAGTGAAAAGGTAACAAAATGGCTCCTGGAAATCCAAGTTAACAAGTGCAAAGTAATGAATGTGGAGGGAAACTGAGCTGCTACACAGAACAGTTGGGTCTAACTTGCCTATTATCACTCTGAAATGAGATTTTTTTGGAACTTTTGTGGATACTTCTGTGTAACTGTCCACTTCTGTGGTGCAAACTGGCACACAGAAAACATTGCTAGGAACTGAGGGCAAAGCAAGGAACACATTTATGTTGTTGTTCCCAGCGCGTGCCCTAATCTGAACGCAGTGAACTGTTCTCTGATCCAAACGCTTGCGTGTTTTTGAGGACTGGGCTGTTGTAAGCCTCAATGCAATTCGTAAGTGGTTGTTTAGCCTGGTGCCAGCATAAAGCGGGCAGAGTTGTGAGCTTACAGCAGCCACTGCCATTGCAATCACAGCTGAACTCTTGCAAAAACACAAATGACTAAGTACCTGTAAAATTTCTTGGATCAAATAAGAGCAGAACCAGAAGCTTTACCTGAGACTGAAGAAAAATAGACTTCACCTCTTCTGAGCATTACATGTGCTTGGTTGAACTCTGTTGCCAAAGTAGCTCTAATTTGCCTTGGCGTTTGCAAAACTGGTATTAAAGGAACAGTGGCAAAAATAAGTAAATAGCTCTGAGAGAGGTTTTCCCCACTGCAGTTTTGGTCTATCTAGAAGCCACTCAAGAAAAGCCATTTCTCATTGTGTTTCTGCCTTATTTTATATGTTCCTTCTTGGGTGTTTGGTCAAAACAACCTTCTGAACTGGTTCAGCCTTTGCCTGCATTTAGAGATGTCACATCACAACTGAAAGATGGAGAAGCACTTGTTTTCTCTTTCCCATTCACAGCTGCCAAGCTACTGTGTTTTAGCACCTGCACGAATTAGCACACTCTGCTCCAGCTGAGTACTGACTCCTGGACATCTCTAAAGCTCTTATTATGGGCTAAAACAGAAATTACCATTGGCTTCAGAAATGCCAGCTCTTCTTGGGGTATCTGGATTTCCTTTGTGTCTCATCCAACCAGAGCAAGGATGTATTCGTAGCTGGTAAAAATTGATTTCAGTACACAAAAGCTAGTCATGCTTTGCTGATTTACATCTAACAAGGTTATGACCTATCTTTGAACCCCTGACAGGCCTACGTTGTTGGCTTTCTTCCAAATCATATATCTTTTTTTATAGCACGGTCAGGTGAGCCTTTTCCAACCTTTAACTTACGTAGCAAAAGTGTGTTGAATGTGTAGAAAACCTGCCGCATTTCCATACGGAATACCATTTGCTTCTGTGAGTGGGCATAGCTTATATAAAGTTTACCTTTCGTACCAATTTAAGTCTCTTCAGGCAACCAAATCTGACACAAAACATTTCGTGGTCCAGCCCCTTTACAGCAAGTAGCATGCATTTCTGTACAGTGCTGTCACTGTAGTTTTAAATTTTGATAAATACCAACCTGTTTGACTGCTGCTATGTAGTAAGTCAGTGCACAGGGATAAATCCCGACTCTGTGAATTCTTCTAGCAAGCCTCTTGCTTCTATTCGTAGCCCTACACAGATGTAGTTGAAAGCCCAGTTAAACTGGTGAGAGCAAACATAGACCAAGCCTTCTACAATTTGGCTGTAAAAGAAGGAAGACTGGGAAATGATTTGTTTAATTTGAAGAGAGTTTACGTAAATGCACTTTGCAAAGAAACCTTCCTGATAGTTTTGTGTGGTGCTTGGAGTAGTTTTATAATATACTTCAGGTAGAAAAGTTAAAGTGCTTAGCTACCTATATTTCTATTGCAAGTACCATGCTGTGTATGGGCTCTTGTCTGATTTCAGTGCCAACAAACTGAGCCTCTGCCATTACTAATGTACCCATGCATCAGCAAGACCATTAACCTCTCCTTTTACATGCTCAGCCCTGAAGTGGTTATTATTTATCAAGCAAAGCATGCTGCAAATATTCTCAGCAGGTTTTCTAGTTCTGTTTTCTTTCTTTTGCTGACAAGATATTGTGTGCTGTCTCGTCCCTTGTAAAGAGGAGGAAATAACATCAGATACTTTACAAAAAAGCAAAATAACTGTTTAAAGACAGGAAAATATTAGTATATGCTACTATTATAATTCTAACAGGGTTTTTTTTAAGTTGTAATCTCTCATTTTTCTGAAAGTAGCTAGAAAAAATTGTACGCTTGACAGAGTAGAAAACTATTTCTTTCACGAGTATTTGCGAAGGTGCAATTATATTAGTTTGTCATTTTTTTTATAGGTTTTTCACCATTTTTATTTTTGAGAAAAATCCTATTCACTGGGAACCTACAAAAATGCTGATTGAAAATATTGAAAATATTTTTTTCTCTGTAAAAATGGTATTTTTATCATTTCCAACTGTCGCAAAAGCCAAAGTGCATTATTTAGTATTCTATGAAATTTTGTAGTGTTGTTCTGATTTCCCACAGCTTACTCTGAAAGGCATGCCATATATTTTGTGTGTTGCTATATTCAGCCATATCATAGAATAGCTTGAAAAGTCTATGCATAGAGGATGTCCCAGGCATTATTTGAAGAATTTCTAATTAAAGTGGGGAAAATGAAGGAGCAGAAGCATAATGTGAACAGGGGTGGTGATAAGGCTGCCTTTTTTGCTTGATGAGACAAGGTGGCAAATTCAACAGAGGAAAAACTGCTGGGAGTCAAAGCCAACTTCTCCCAGCCGTGAGGCGTGAGGCTGCTCCTGTTGGAAGCAGTGCTGCTTTTTTCAAGGCTACCAGAGCCTGGGGGAATGGTTCTTGGGCTTTCGCTAGCCCACATCTCCCCTTTTCCTGCCAGCAGCCCTGGCCCGACTCCCATTTCAGTTACAGCACTGTGAACGGGTCTGTAACCTTGGTGGAGAATCAGGAAAGTGGTGTTGTTAATGAGAGCTAATTGTCACTGTACACCCCATCTGCCTTGGAAATGACAGAGTTCAAAGAAACTGTCCTTATATAAAGCAAATAGTTCTCCCGAAAGCATGTGGCGGTACATCCTTTAAATGGCCGGGTGTAGGAAAGAGTGCTTATGCAGAGGAATGTCTGTATCAGCCTGCATGTTCAGAGATGCTCATGCAGTTGTGGATCTAGCAAAGCTGATTCAGTAGGTATCTAACAAGAGCTTCTTCTTTCCAAACTTTTTTTTCTTGGAGGCATTTGGTATGGCAGTCATAGGAGTTGACTAAGCTGAAGGGTTTCTCAATGGAGAGGGAGAAATTGCTTCAAACATTGTCCAAGTGGCAGGACCTTATAAGGCAGGGAGTTCCCTTTGCCCAGATCTCCTTTCTGTGTAATAAGGTTTATATTATGAAGACACCTTCCACCTGCCCAGGGTCCCTCTGTAATGTCCGTAACCTCAGGACTAGGAGAGTGGATGCAAATCTGCTGGAGCCATGCCCCTGTGCCCACGCACACACCATTTTTAATCTTCCAACATCAGACACAATGCGTGTGATTCTGATCTCATTTATAGTACTACAAAATGGAGATTAATTCCATCTAAATCGTGCAGCCAAGTCAAGTTTTGGAAGTGTACCTTTAAGAAGCATATGGCAGAACAAAAATGTATTAAAGTCATCAATATTTATGGAGCAGGTAAAATGCATATTAGACAGGCTAGATCCCATCTGTCAAAATAATCTTCATTCCAACTTGCTATCCAAAATGATGAAGACTAATTCTAGGGCCAGCTCCTTAAGTCAGGTTAAAAGACAACATATTCCTGTGCCAACCAAAGTGAGGTTATCACACAAATGAATACAAAAGGATATCCTTACGTATTGAGTCACTCTCAATTCCAGATATGTTCCAAAAATCTCAGACTCTGAACACGTCATGGAGGAGACCCTAGGTACAACATTGTCAAAGTAATTTTGTCCTTCAGACCAGAGTGCTAATAGTTGGGAAGTATTCTGGGCAAATTATGCCAAAAATAAATTAACTAGTGACGCAGTATCCCATTTTCTAAAACACCTATTAGAACAGTGGACCATATAAGCACATTGGTGGAATAGATTATTTTAGGTAAGGAACAGTCTGAAATTTTCCCCTTTCTAGATTAATTCCAGGAAGTGTTGGGATTTAAATATTTACGGTCTAATCCTGCATCAGTTTATGTTAATAAAACTGTCATTAAACCCAGAGGAAGACATTTCAGACCCTGGAAGGTAAATTTATTTTAATCCTGTTACACAGGACTGTTTAATGTTCTCCACAGAAATCCCTAAAATAAGGCAAAAGTGACTTGTTTTTCAGATTTTTGGGGGATTTTTGTTTCTCACACACCAACCCGAAGCTCTGATCATGTTTGCCAATTTGGCTAGAATTCTGACTAAGCTCAGAAAAAAACCCCAAACAAACAAACCGAAGTTATATCAGGGGTTTCATGTGGTTTACAGTTTCGGCGCAAATAACTTTCCCTTTAAGATTCTTTGGTTTCATTCAGAGCAAAACGAAGCAAACAGTAACAGTAGGGGACGTGAATGGTGATACAGCCCAAGCAGGTTGGTAGCGCAGGAATAAAGGGAGGCCCTTCCCCATGTCATTATCAGGGGTAGGTGCCAAAATCCCCCTTTTCAATGATAAAAAAGTATTTATCTCTGCATATATTATGAGTAGAAAAGTATTTGAAATTCTGTTGGCTAAGATAGTATCAGCTACTGCTTTTTTTCTCATTCTTAAGAAAATCCAAGTGTAGACACTTTCTAGATATTTAGAAAAGTTTTAAAATGCCAGAAAATGTGTCACATGCAGTAACCAACGGACACTTCATTAGCAAAGCCGTTATTAAGCAACACCCACCCAAAGACCACTGAAATCAAAGGGAAACTTTCAATTTGCTCCTTGAACCAGGCCTTTAAATATAAGCCAGGTAGCAGAAAATCAGACCTGATTATTACAGTTATTTCTTATGAAATGCTTATGTCCTCTGTTATGTTATTAAACACAGGCTGCCTGATCAAGGGTATTTTTTCCCTCAAATGGACACCCTGAGTCTATTGTATGTCACGGCAAATATCCACAAAATGTTTCTTTTGCTAATTAATGCCTTCATTAAATACTATTTAAATTTTAAAGATGAAAGCAACTATTTAGTGTTCATTTTTCCTGCTACTGGCTCCATGCTTCATCAGTGACATGAATGGATGGTTTGTTGTTTGCTGCACAAAAGAACTTGCAACCTTTTCGTTTTTACTCAAAGCCTCTATCCCCTTAATGGGGTACTATGTTGGGGTATTAAGCATAGTGGGGTTTGTTTGTTTTCCTACCTTCGAAAGGTGTTTATGGAATAGTAGAAAATAGCACAACTTGATATTCCAACTCATAGGTGGCAGGGAAAAAAGAATTAAGGTCACTGGAAGTGGAGCATATTTGTTCTGTACAAGTAGAGGTTTGTGTTCGGATTTTTTGATTCTTCAAGTTAAGCCATTCCTTCAAAGTGTTAAGTGCCCTCAAGTATGCTTCTTCAATGAGAACTGATGCTGCTACGCTCCATCTATAACCAAGACCTAGTATAAAAATGTTCAAGGAAGACTAAGTCTAATTTAATCTATTACATGATTGTGCAAAATTGCTTAACCGCATCAAAGAAGCAGGGGCATCTACTCTGGGAAAGACATTGTAAAAGAGCTTTCAAATGCAAAATGCAATCTTACAGGTGATTTAGTCATGGGAATGCATTGCTGAATGTATGCTTCACTTATGCCTCTAAAATCAAAACAATGGGACCATTATCAGAGAAAGAAATATTAGAACCATTTTCCTTATTAACTTTTCTTATTAGAGGATATTTAGCTGTCTATTCATCTTTCCTTTTTCTTCATTTAATCAAAGTATTTTTGAAAAGGACCCTTATTAGAAATAAAGCATCTTCTAAGGGTCAGGAGACACTTTAAATTTTTTTTCTTAAACAATAAATTCAAATATTGGTTGAAAGAAGGGAGTACAATTCTGAACAAAGTGAATCAAGTTCGTTTCTGGATGAAGCTTCTTCCCACAAACTCCAGTACTTCTTGTGTGATGGTAGTATTTCTTCCACACCCAGCTCTTGCTGCTGTAGTCACTTTCTGAATACTATTCAGTGGTTGAAAAAATGTCAGTGTTCTCTTATTTGATTTCCAGACAAAGTAGCTTGAATGCCTGTTTACATTTCATTCTTTGGTTAAGCTGTTAAAGTGCATTGAACAACCCCTCAGCAGGATTTGGGGGGGGGGGGGGGGGGGGGGGCTGGCGACTTGTTATTTACTACTTCAGGCTAATAGTACCATGAAAATTACCTTACTTCAGTGAAACTCTGCCCAAATTTTCATTATTTGCGTAGTCTGACATTTGCTTCTTCAGCACAGGAGAAGAATAGTTGACACAAACCCAAGGAGTATGGCTCTGAGATACCTGATCTCTGTTGTCCTTTGTATCCCTTTGATTTTGGGGGCCATTTACACTCATTGTCAGAGCACGAAGGGGATGTTATGGTTAATAACAGAAGACCCAAAAGAAGCCTGGCCGCTACCCTTCCCCAGGCAGAGCTGTGAGAGTGTCCGCACAGAGCTATTCCTCTCACCTGCCTCTGATCATCCCCTGGAACAGATTGATGCAGTCACATAACCAGGCTCATTTCGGATACCAGAAATCTTTATGAACCATTAATTGCTGAGGGCCCAGCTCACTGACATCCATCCCACACCACCCGAATTGCCTGGATCCTCCTCCAAAGCTTCATTCAGAGGTGAGCTGAAGCATAGCCAACCCCCCCCCCCCAGGTCAGCAGTGATTGAAGGGAGCAAAGTGCCGAGGAGCAGGGAATCATCCTTTGCAGCAGAGCGGGAGCACCAGCTCTGCGCCTCCCACCTTGCTCACAACCACTGAGCATTAAAAAGAGAAACTGGGGCTGACAGGGAGAGCCAAGATTGACGTTACCTGCAGAGTGTGTTGCCCGCAGTCCGGTTCCTGGACGCTATAGTGGCAGGAAGGAGGCAGGCAGAGCAGCCCAGGCATTTTTTTCCACAGTATTTAACTTTTGCTCGGAGCACAGAGAAATCTAGATGTTCCCTCCACCACCCTTCCCAGTAAAGGTGAAGCTGGATAGAACAACAGTCTTTAAAAGAGAATGTTTATGGGATTCCATTACTTTTGCTATATGAGGAATGTTTGGAGGCAGAGATATGCCGGTTTCAAGGTCCTCTAAATGCTGATATAGACAGCCAAGGTGCTGTTTGATTGCAAGTGGACTTGCAAGTATTAAGCAGCGGCAGATCAAGGCCTTAAAGTGGTTTTGATTGTTGGACATTTGGGGCTTCTGTTAACATCCTTCTCATTCTGTGATTAGATCCAGAACCTGTAAAATGACTTCACTGATTTTAAAATAATAATGTCAATAAAAGGCTAGATTATCTCTTACTTGTGTATTGCAACTGACGTGTAGTCTGTAGCTTCTGAGAACCACATGTAGTAGTGCAGTAGTTATATGCTCAAATGTATAGTTACTTGCTCAGACATGAAGGTGTTTCTGTTTGTATGCAGACAAACTGCATAACTCCAAATGCCAGCATTCACTGAAAAGTGAATTTCTTAATCCAAGTCAACGTTGAGCCCTGAAAATAAGAGTTTATACAGAAGTGCTGCTGCAATGTTGGGTACGGCAGCAGAACACTTGCGCTGCTGCAACACAGATTCAATTGTGCTTCTGCCAAGAACACCTTGACAGTCTCGTTTGGGCGTTGTGATCGGTTTTTAGCTCCAGTGTGCTGTAGCTCAGTTGAACTAATACCGTGGGTTTAGCAAAGGTGTCATGATTACACTACATTGAGCAATGCGTCTGCAGCAGAGCCAGCCGGGGTGCAAACAAGTTGTCCGCATTTCTCAGCGGATGAAGCTGGTATAGTGTTGTCCATATTGATTTGTATTTAAATGCACAGAAGTCCTTTCTCATTCTTTGTTAATTAGAGGAAGCTGGTTATGGCTGCCAAAACCACAGAAGTCAAATGCCAATAATTTAAAGCACAAAGTAACTGAAGAAACAGACACTTACGCTAACCTACATCTTAGAAAAAATAGGTAGAAGGCTGTTAGTGTTTTCCAATTCTATTTTAAGCCATATAAAATTATCACTTCATTAAAACCCCTGAAACATCAACTTCAAACGTAGTTTACACCAGTGTAAATCTAAAGTACCTCTCATAAGACAATCATTTTATGTAGGTATAACCAAAGTCTAATTTTGTCTGCTTTTGAAAGTACAACCTTGTATCCATAGAGATGGAAGCAGAATTGTGACTTTGGCCTTTTAATAGCAAAGCTATTTCATTTGCAACTAAGTGTGGAAGGCTACCTAGCTACCTTAATGTAGAGGGGCAATGCACTGGGAAAGAGGAAAAATGAGATTTTTCTATCCACAGGAAGCTCTGGAACTAATAAAACTTCTAGCATCTGGTGTACCCTGTGGCATGGAGTCCTACCACTTGCTTCTTCAAGCAGTTTCATTTGCTGCCCCAAGTTCTCCTCTCTGTTCCTTTAAACTTCATGAGCTAAGTGCTGGTGAAACACCCTGGCACAGTATATTCAAAGCTGAGATGTTTCCTCTTTCCAGAAATTAGTCTGGACCTTTGATCTTTGGCACACTGGAACTCCTGCTGTAAAATAAGTACAAATCCAGACTGTGAACAGTCTCTCTGCTCTTGTAAGAGCAGACTGTGGTTCCCCCTATCACCCACAAAAGCACATAGAAGTATTGTATCTTCCTTATGTTCTTTCTGGTGATCCTCCAAGGATTTTGATGTTTGACATAGACCCGTGTTCAGAGTTGGCATTTAAAAGCCTCGGTTTAGCTGGTATGTTTAACGGCAAGTAATAATCTTTCTATGTATTTTGAACTGTCCTGTGGGACCTTAAGCATTAAAGGGCTGCTAGATAATAGGTTAGAAAACTTGTGAGAGAATGTCAGCCTCCTTCAATTCTTTTCTTTTCTTAGATATTTCTGATGTACTTCTGTTTTCATCCTTGCAATCTAGGCTTTTTCCATAAAGAATTGAAGTTCCAGCAATAGTAATTGTGCTGGAAATATTCTCTGGCTGATTGGTAGTGCCAAAAAGCTACTGCTGGAAATCTTGAAGATAAATTGCTTAAATGATTTATGCACAATCTCCTGCATTATTTTTTATTTTTTTTTTTTATAGATCATGCATTATCAGTGAATAAAAAATTCTTGTGGGTACATGGTACGCACAATAGCATACTTCTTTCTTAAGTGTGAAAGCATTGGATATTCAGCACACTGGGTAGTCTGAGGAATAGGAGGAATACATGAGACGATGCAGAAGCCCCAGCACTTGCTTCCTAGAGCATATGGTGTTTCTGGTCTCCAGGACACATATCTGTGTCCATAAGAACTGAGCTACAAAATGAAGCCAGTCATTCTGCATATGCTGGTGCTTATGAATCCTTCCAGTGGTTAGAGACAGTATAATTAGCTAGAGGAAAGCATAGCTGCCTCATAAAGAAAGGAAAAAATCCTTTATACTTAACAAGCTTTAAATCGTCTATTTTGAGTTGTAACTGCTACGTTACCTGAGTGCATGCAGCCACTGAAACCATAGAGAAAACACCGAGTGAAATATGCAGTGTTGGGAAATCATGAGAAGACGTGCATGTGGTCTTCAAGCTCCAAACTCACATAATTGTGTTGCCCGTAGCCTGTCAATTATAGTGCAGTAACTGACAAATGAGAAAGCTTTTAACATTATTTGCGTAGTGTGGGAACCAAACAAACCAATTTTGCAATTTGTGACTGCTTAATTATGTGTTTGGAGGCCAGGCCTGTTGCAGATAGCAAAACAAGTTTAATTATGTCCCACAGTGAAAGGTTTAAAAGTCTTTTAAAAGGTTTTACAGCATTAAAAATGCACTTAATATTTTGTTTATTGCTGGACGCAATAAATTACACACATTCTGCTTTGCATATCTTCTCAACCAACAAATTTTGGGACAGTCTAGGGGATACCTGGGGAGAGGAAAGGATCCGTCCCCAGTTGCCCCCAGTGCATTTCATAGCAGCTCCCTGTCCAAAAGCACATGTCCTCTCACAACAACTGTATCTTCTGTAGCTAGTGGGAGTCATTTTTTTCACCTCCTTTCTTCAGGCTGCTGCTGCTGAACTATTTGCACATCCACAGCGTTACGACGGCCAGGGGATTTCAGAGGGGGAGAGGGAGAAACAGAAAGCAGTGGTTTTGCTTAGGCCACTGCACTGATCAGAGGGGGGATCAAAAAGTACCATCTCAGAGGAGATTTTCCTTCCCCTTTCCTCTCCCCATCTCATTTCCCTCCAGAGTCAGTTGACAGCCAGTTGCTATTCGCCTCCCCTCCTTGTTTGTGTTCCAGGGAGGAAAGAAAGGTGGGAAAGGAACAGGAGGCTGCAAGCACAGTAATTAAAGAAGGATGTCCCTACAGAGGACACATCTTGTCATTGTGCTTGGCCTCTGCCTTCAGCAGCATCAGCTGGCACCACGCACACACTACACCCATGTATCTGCTGATGCTGTGGCAGATGCGCAGACCCCCAGCCCCATTAAAATCCAAATCTCTCCTTGCTCTAACTTCCCGCAGGCGGGTCCCATCTTGGATAGTCTCTGTCAGGAAATACCACATGTCAAACACGCTGAAGTGGTTGCGGTACTAAATGTTCAGTGGTGAGGCTTTCTCCACTGAGCGTGTCCTATCTGGAAATCCACTTGACTTGATTTACATCTTCCGCTTTAGTCTCTTTCAATCTTCAAATTCTTTTTGGACTATTTCTTACCCTTTTTAAGTGAAGAAGCACTTGACCTTTCTTCCGAAACCATCTTGTCCAGAGCTGGCATCTCCACTTGCTGCAACCAACTGAAAACGATACCAAGCTTTGGAAGCTTAATTATGTGTGTTTCCCTGTGTTGGTTGCTTCTATGCATAGGAGTCGATGCTGAAGTTTCACATTTGTGTGGTAGATTCATTATAAATAAAAGTAGGCAGCAAAAACATAGCAACTAAAGAACTTACTGTAAGCCATGACCCAGAGGCTGAAACTTACTGCTTTATGAAACAGTTTTCTCTAGGTGATGTGCTAATTTTGTGTGAATAACAGTTGTCTATTCCTTTGGCAAAAGAATAACTTCAGTTTCTTGTTGAGGTTTCTCTGTTGTAATGGAGTTGTTAGCTATGCTGTGAATTAGTCTCTGATTCTTTCATGATTCATTTTAAATAGATGAGGTTGGGCTGGAGAAATCAGCCTAAGGGTTGATGTCGTTCAGTGTATTGGAGAGCTGAGCTGTGTCCCTGTGGAACCCTACGGAAAAGGATAAAAGAGGAGAGTTTGGTGAAATTTACAGGGAAGGCTAGAAAAGATGCAGTCAAAGCTTTCCTCACTGCCGCTATGGCATCTGCTAACCCACTGCCTACTGTAACAAAAAGGTGTAACCGCGTATTATTAGAGTAATTGCTAGATGCGATGCCATCCAATTAACTCTTGAATCGCTTGTACTGACTGGAAGGTTGGGAAGGGGATGGGGGAGGTGAGATCTTTTTTCCTCATGTTTCTTTTACAAAGTTTCAGTGTGTGGGGGGGAGAAAGTGATTAAATTAAAATTAGTCCCACAGCTAATGCAAATTTTACATTATATACAGAAATGTGCAACATTGCGAACACAATGTTTAAACAGTACGCTGACTAAATCATAAGGATCACTCCTATATGTGATATATAGCACATAAAAAGGTAAAATGTTTAAATAATGGTCTGCAGAAATATGATTTTAAGTTCAAAAAAAAAAAAAAAAAAAGAAGTCTTATCAGTCCTGAAACTGAAGGAAAATTTCTATCAATAAATGCCAAAAGACAATTTCTCCACTGCAGTTAGGAAAAAAAATTAGCGGCGGCCAATCTATAAATTCAGGGGCTCTGGATATTTTCTCCTTCACCAAGACAGCTTCCAGCTCTGGACTGCCAAGCCAGAGTAAACATACAGCCTTCAGCCTACCTTCCCAGGTGATCACATCTGCCCTGCGTGGCTCCCAGTCCCCGTGCCTGGAGCCAGTACAAACAGCATTTGCCTTCCAGTAACAGTCCAACTCCGGATCAGGCAGTCACCAAGGGGAATTCTTAGAATCAGCATCACCGAGCTGCTGTAGTGATATCGCTCAGATCCGGGGACCTCCCCCAGACCACTGTTACCTTGTTCTCATCACATTTCACAACTTCTGCTCCCAAAATGCCAAAAAAATATTTTGAGAAAAGATCTTACTGTCCTCCTTGAAGAGCAAATATCTTCAAGGCTGCACTTACTGTAAGCTATAGTTTGCTATAAAACGCTTCGCTATTTTTACAGAGCTGGGCACAGTCGAAATGAGCAATAATTAGAAGTAGGACAGATAACCTTCCTTTCAACTTATTGGCTCCTTTAAATTTTGATAAGAACTTATCTTTAACTTTTATATCTAATTCTTCTCTTGGGGAAGGGCTGAAGTTTTAAGGGTGGGTGGGTTTTTTTTTATCCCATCATTCTTTGCTGAGAGAGCAAGTACAAAATTGACAGAGAAAGGAGTTTTGTTCTGCGGCTTTTAAAGAGGGCAAGGGCATTGCAAGCAATGGAGATTAAAAAAAAGAAAATTAAACTATAAAGAAGTACTTGACAGTGTCTCTTCTGCACTTATTGGAATATGCTGCTCAAGCTAAAAGAGAGGGCAAGAGGTAATCTTTGCTCTGCTATTTGCTTTTAATATGATCATGTTTTTGGTTCCCACTACATCTAATGCTGCTTGAATCATTCAAAAACACACCTCATTATCTCATGTTAAATCTTGAGCTGCTGGAAAACCAATTGTAGTGGGTAGTATGCCTCTGAGGCTACGATATGAAGGAAAGATGTAAGCTCAAAATATGTTTGCAATCAGTGACAATACTGCCTGCTAATGTATTATTGCACCATTTGTCTTGTTCTTAGTCAAAAATACTTTGTTTCTAAAGCTTTAAGGCAGTTCACTATTGGAAGATGTTTTGCGTAACTGGTTGAGCTATTGTTGCTCTGACATTTGTCTCAGATGCACTAACTTGTGTGTAGTCTGCAAAATCAATAAATATAACATGTAAACTTAGTTGGAGATTAGTGGGTGTCTCTTAAGCTTTCTTCATATGGTAAGTATAGGGCTAATTTGAAAACAGTGCAGCTAATTTGAACAAGGGTGAGGGAGAAATTAGGTTTCACTCTCTAAGCCTTGTTTTCAGGGATTGAAAAGCTAGGTCCAGGTTCAATGCATCATTCTTGAAGCGCTGAACAAAATCAGTCTTTGTTCTTCAGTGAAACTTATCTGCAGAGGAGCTGCATTACTTCCTGTGAAATACAGCCCTGCAGATGTGCTTTGCTAGTCGTCCCTCTGCTTTTGCTTCCTTTGGTCAAGTAGTCAAGAATAGACACTTTGTGCTGGAGTGAAAATGATGCTGCCTCGTTTGCCCTCTGCTGAGACGGAGCCCTGCTCACCAAAGGGGTATGACTTCCTGCCAGTTACTCTGCTGTTTGTTTATTTGTAAAGCGTAATGGGATATCGCTCAGTGAAACCAAAGTCTCCCTCCTTCAGGCCTCGGAAAAAGAGGCAGCAGGTTCTCAAGCAAGTGCAAACAACCTGAACTGATGCTGTACATGCGTAAATGTAGGCGATAAGCAAGTGGAGACAGTGGATGTGGTAGATAATAATTAAATAGTTTAGCTCTAAGAAGCATATGATCAGAGTTCAGGAGGGAGCTGGTCCCGCTTTTAACGAGTTCTAACATGAGAAAGTGAATTGTAGCAAATTAAGACTTTAAGTGGTTGGGTTATAAACCAAAATAGAAATTGATTTTTTAATAGTGTCTTCCATAGTCCAAATATCCTTAAGTGCTTTATGTTTTAAATAGAGTAAATGCATAGCAAAATGAATTGCCTATTATGCACCAAACAGTACATTTGATATTAAATCTTAGAATAGGATAGATTTCACCAGTATTTTTTCTGTAGGTATTTATTTAGCATAAAATTTATTTTATAGTATGAAATTGTCCAGAAACCAAATCCACATTCATGGCCCCTTTGTGTTAGATGCAGTATAAATAGAGTTAGTAAGATCCCTACCCCAAATAATCTGTGTTGTTAGAAGGCAAAAAGCGCAGGGACTGGTGAAAACATCCAGCTTTCTGTATTTGTCTCTATATATCTTTGTATTATACCGTCCCAATTAAGTGGCCTGAATCAAGCATTTTCTGACTTGCAGATTTCCACAGAGGTGGGTTGAACAGCTGAGGGTGTTAAGTGACTTTTCTGATGTGTGGGGCAGGATGGAGCTGCAGTCTGAAGCCTGGGGTGAATTACTGTGTTCTCAAAGGGTCTCTTTTTTAGATAAACTCAGAGTTTCTGTTTCACTGAATTGCACCCTTGGATTCAGCAGCAGAGGCTTTTACCAAATATTTCCATTCTCTCCCTTCGGGAGCGGACCTGGAAGTGACACAAGGAGAAAGCTAACTGGTTTGGATTGGGGGTCACAGGAGCTAGACGGGGGATGACCAGAGGATGAGAGTGGGGCAGGGCAAGGAAGTAACACAATGAAGTGGGAAGAAAAAGAAAACAGAACTACATCGAGAATGCAAAGAAGCCAGAGTCATGGAGCAAGGGAGGTTTGAGCAGAAGCTTGGAGAGATGCGGATACCTATGGGATAAGTTTGTGTTGCTACTGAGTGCAGCTAAGACTGCTGAGCAAGGTGACCCAGACTTGGGGAAACTGATGGCTGGAGGTTCGAGAAATAATTAAGTGCAGAAAGGGTAGGACAAGAGGATGTATGGAGGTGAGAGGATGGGACTTGCAAAATGTCCTGTCCCTTCATCTTCATCCCCAGGGAGGATGGCAACCAGCTACTGCTGTCAGTGAGATATTGCCAGAGGTATGAGTGGAGAAGACGAGCATCAGTACCCACTGAGGTCCTTTGGATCTGTCAGTATAATGCAATCTGATGAGACACTGGAGGGGGACAGGGTTTAGTTTTCTTAATTTTTTTACTTAGTTTAATTAAATATAAAGGCAGTTATAGCAATGTGCGTTCAAGGACTGTGAAAGAGTTTTGCATTGTTTGATACATAATACTTTCTGATTTTCTCTAATTTTACATTGGTCCAGGCAGCTTCCCCAGTAACATATTCTTGGCTCATATTTGCAGTGTGACATTTTTGATAAGTACTGTCTAGGTTAATCCACTGTGGAATAATCTTCTGGATGATCCACTGCAGCCCTGGTCTTCCAGCACAAACACAAACAAGCTCTAGTTAATGCTGTTTCCCTTTAGGATCGTGATCACTATATTCTCAGGTGAAGCAATTACAAGAAGGAACCTGATTCTGTCTTTGTTTATTTTAAAGACAAATTGAGGTGCTCCAGGCAAAGCAATATCTGTTCCTGACTGTGAGTGTGTATGTGCATAAAGGTGCTCCTCTACATTTCTACAAACACAGAATGAGGGGAAAAATAACTCATTCTGCCTTCTTTGGAACATATTCGGATACTGTAGGTTTGGAAGTATGAGGTTTATGTAAATTTCTGAATAAAGACCACGGATGCATGTCTGCATCTTTCCATGTGAAAGCAGATATATATATAATGTGTGCCATTTACCAGTAACCTGTTTGTGGCAGGATGGCCTTAGAAGAAATTGGTCATATTGCAGTACTTGCAACAAGCTTCTCTTTAGTTATAAAAACATCACTGTTATTTTAGTTACACCTGAGGAACCTGTGAACTTGGACAGTCTGGTCAAGCTTTTTCCCCATCCTTTGATAAACAGTTCTCCCTCTGCTTGCTGTGATGACTATTTCACTTTCAAGACTCAGGATTTGCTCTGTTACTGAAAAGTATCTGTAATTTGTAGGCATCTCATTGCTTTATGTTTCATCTTAACATAATGTTGCACCAATTATTTGCATTGAATCCTTATATTATGATGGTAAAAGCTCTGGTCCTGGTAAGTACCCAGAAGCAAGACTGTCTAGCCAATATGTAGGCAAATAATTTGCAAGAGTGAGTGAAAAACAGGTTTTAGTCAACAGTCTAGGTGAGGTTTTGTGGGAAGAAAGGAGGGGAAAGGAAGCATGATCCCAATTGACTTTTCCACATCTAACTGACAGTCAGGTTTATCTTTTTACTGAGATTTATTTTCCAAAATTATTATTGGAACAACATTTTGCATAAACATTTACTTGTGACTATACTTGTAGCTCTTTGCATTTTGTGCAGGGATTCCTTAGTATCTGCTTATCTACAAAGAGTGTGAGAATAATTTTTAGACAGTGGAAAATAAACTGGTGTTGTGACAGGTTTTGGATTGCCTTGAGATGGTTGAGGACACAGCAATGATGTGGCTCAAGTTGGGAGACAGGGAAGGTTGTGCAGGTAGGAGGGTGCATCCCATACAAGGTAGCGCTAATGGGCAGGGCTTCCAAAGCTCCAGTACCACCCCCAGAATTCTGCTCTGGTCCTTGCTCAGCTCAGCATCAAGTTCATAGTTGCTAGATTGCACGTTGTCTGGGATCTCTGAAACAGGAATGCTGCTATATAGATTTTGAGCCAGAGGCTCAACAGAAAGCTAATGAGGAAGGCCTGGGATTCTTCATTTTATCTTCCTGTGTAGCATATTCTTACCCCTGTATTCCCTTCTTATCAAATAGATTTCTAGTCTTGCTCAAATACAACAAGCTATTCTTGATAAGCTTAGCCTGTATGTTAAGTGTAGGGCTTAAATTATGCTCTTACCTACTACATGTAGCTATTTGTCTGCGTTACCCCATGTATACAAGAGAACTTTTTTTTCCTGCTTCTTATTGATCCCAATAGGTGACTTATACTGAAGGAAGAAACACCTGATTTATTAGTCATTGGTCCCCCCACCTGAGGACTCAGCATCTAAAATAAATTGAGTGGGGTTAAGAACGTACTTAGACCCAGCCACAATAGTTTGTGTGTCTTGTCTTTACAATAAAAAAAACACTATGAAGCAAATTCAAAGTGTCATTAGTGTCATGCTATAAATAAACAAAAGGCTACAGAGATAAGAGAGTACCACATTTTCAATTCTGGAAACAGCTTGCAAGCCATTAGGTGCAGGATAAGACATAGAACCACAGATTTAGAAAGGAAAAGTAAAAAAAGATTAGTGCTGAGAAGCAGAAGGAAAAAGCAATCTGCGACCACGATGTCTGGATTTTCCATCCTGAGATGAAACTATTTCCTCTAGAAACATGAGGAGACATCCGTATTATTTGGCAAGATGATGTGCCTTGTTCTATCTGCCTCTGAAAATCAGTCTCAAGAAATCAGAAGCTGACCACAGCTGATCTACTGGAGTTTCTCTCATGATAGGAGAGCCCCAGTGGCAAATCTAGGTCCTCTCTTTCTCTCCATGAAGCCTCTAGCAGTAGTTGAGGTGTCAGGAGGTAGGATGGGGAAGGACTAGAGCACCCTGCATTCAGTGTATCATTGTGGGCTGATGATTAGTATTTATGAAGCCAGTTATTACAAGGAAATACTTGCTCCTTATACATCTCAGAAATCAGGGACATATAACAATATAACACTCTGTTTCTGTGGTTTTCCTTTTTTTTTTTTTTTTTTGGCTGCACACGGCAGTCAAACCACCTTGTTCTCTCTGGGATGTCTGCAGCCCAGTAGATAAGAGAGCAAACACCTCCCATAGTGAAGGGGACTCGTTCCAGACATTTGGTTTTTTGAGTTGAATGAAAACATGTTTTCCATTCACAAAAAGAAGAAGAGAGAAAAAAAAAAAAGCTACTCAATACTTTCCAGTGTCATCCTCTGGAGCCTTGAGGGCCATGTGTCACACACCCTTACTTTGTAGGTCTTGCTTTTATAGACTCTGTTTTTCACTCCCAGAGATTTATTGTCCCAGTGAAGAAACAGTCTGGATATGCCTCTGCAGTGGAAATGTAGCCATGTATTTGCTAAGAACAAGCTTGTGGTTTACCAGAATATTTCTGTTTCCTTCTGAGGTTTCCAGCTAATGAAGGGGAATTTATCCAGTACATTTATTGACATTAAAATAAGAGTTGCAGTCCATAAATAATCCTATTGTTGTTTTAGTTTGCAGTTTAAAACATTTTGTCAGCAACATTGTCATCTACTGTGACTCAGCTCATGTTTTTGCTCACAGTATCAGAGCAGCTTGCTGGTAACAGGGACATCCATTCCAGCTGTTCCTATCAAGTAGGCTTCAAAGTACATTTTGAAAGCATTCCTGAGATTTTCAGCATTGAGCACATCTGATCTGGAACATGGAGACAAGTTCACACTTATTCCTTACTTGAAATCTATGAAGATAAAAGCACAGCACCCGTACTGATTTTTGGGTTCATACAAATTCCTGCCAGCACAGAGCTGGGAAAAAAACCTGTGAGGGACAGATGATCCAGTGGCAAAAGGGCTACCACTATTTTACCCACAGACATTCAAAATGGCAAGTCAACTTTGAAAAGCTGTCAGTGCTGGACAGAAGGGAGGTCATGATTAGGCTGAACATAGGGTGCAAGGTATTTGTTAGCAACTGCCAGGGACATTCCTGGTCCTGGCCCCCCTTCTAAAGGAGCCTTCATAGACAGAAAGTGTCATCTTCTTAATGGTGGATCCCTGTGTCAGGAAAAGACAGCAGTGCATCAAGGCACACTATAATCTCCCTGCATCTCTATCTTTTAATCTGCATCCCGGAGTGCTGACCAGGGTTGTTGTATCCGTCAGTCAGAGTTATCCTTTGGAAAATGAGGTCCCTTAGAACAACAAAGAAGTTAAGTCTTCAGAATTAAGGCAATAAAGAATTAAGTTTATAATGGCTACATTCTCTTATTTTAATGAAAATCTTGGTGAATACAAGAAAACATATAAAAGTTAGAATTTCTATATAACCTCCTCTTCGTTAGCAGTACACAATGTTTCGAATTAGATTTGATTTTCAAAAGTCTGAAGTAATAGATTTTCATTACTTCTAAACTCATGAAAAAATTTCAACTTGCTTAGTTGAAACTTTTTTCCCTTCTTGGTGAGCTGGTCTTTTTGATCAGCTAAGACTCCTGCAGATTTTTAAAGTCTGTTTTAAAAAGAAAACGAACCACACAAGAAGGGACTAGTACTACAGAGTTCATGTCCAAAGTTCCTCTGTCTGTATGGCCAGTTAACTGAAAAAAAGATGTCTTGAATAAACTAAGTTCAGAGATTTCTCCTCCATGATGGGATGTCCAGTGGTGTGGATCACACGAGGGTTAATATATCTAAGGGTCACCACAGTGTTATCTTGCTGTAAAATGTTCAATAATCCAGAACCACGTCAATGGATTATACCAGACTTGCTTGTAAAATTTGCTTACGTGGAGCTCAGCCCTTCCCAATGCACTTCTCTAGGTATTTACCTACAGTGTTCAGCCTGCTGGCTGCCATTCAGCTGGTATTATCTATCAAGAGGATAAGTTTGACACTCAAGAGGTGAAGCAAAGAAACAGGCAGTCATTTAGATAGATATATGAGCCAGCAAACAGGAGTGGTTTTAATATTAGTAGTATTTTAATCTTGTTCTCTAAACAAAAGGGGATTTACTTATTCATGGCTCAAGAATTACAAATTAATGTGTGGAACTGGAGTTAGTACTGAGGGCATTGGAAATTCGTAAGATTCAGTGTATTTATTGTTTTAATTGTTCATATTTCCTTTGCTTTGAGGGATTTGGTCTTTGAGATTAATATGATGGTCACTGCCACATCTGTCTTGGATTCCTCATTCCTCAAGAATAGCCCTAAGCAGAGAGCATTACAGAAGTCTCTCATTAGGAAGGAGAAGTCGCAGTCTTTTATGTAGCTATAGATGATAAAAGGTACCGATTTAGCACTGCTGCCTGAAAGTCTACAGCACTGTTGGACTCGGTAGGTCCTATCCAAGAAAGCCATTTCCAGGGAGACTTTGGGCACTTGTCTGTCCCTCCTGATTAATAGTAAAATCTTTTTCTCCACTATGAGCCACTTGCAGCAAATGCTTATCAGAAACTGGAAGAATCAGTAAAAATTAAAAGCTTAAGATTTGGAGATTAGTTTCCTAGGACACGTGGTGCTGCAATCTCTCAATCCCATGATTCCATGGTATTACCTACAAACTCAAAAGGAGGGGGATATGAGGCTTGGCTACGCCTATGACTAGCTGCGCTGGTCATCTATCTACGCAGTAAGTACTGGTACTCAACCTCCAATGCCTGACCAAGATAATGATAGAAGTGTGCAGAGCTTCATGATTTTTACCCGGAAGGCTCGCTCTCTTCCCATACCCTGCAGACCTCAACTATAGAAACTGTGTGGAGCAATCCCACAGTTCCCACTTGCGGTCTTTGGGTCCTTCTGCACCCCTCTTCGTCTTCTGACTTTACTTATATGGAAGCAAGCTTGCATGGAGAGGCCCAGAGGCGTTGTTTCTCACAGCAGCAAAGAACCTGAAATGTATTTTACTTGTGGGAAAACAGAACATCTTAAGGATAGGCAATGTATGCAGTAATAGCTGTTTCTGAATACACGGACAGAAAATTGAGAATGAGGATATGATTTGTGTTAATATCAGCTATAGCTCAAATAATGTCCTGAAGCAATGACGGTCACTGTCCAGTTGCACCACTGAAGACACTGAGAAAAGATAAAACCCAAAGAAGGGGCTCATCTAGTAATTAGGTTTCAGGTGACTTAGCAGTTATTCTTAATGTGTAGTGTCAGCCACTCTCGAGAATAGTTTCACACCTGTGAAAACAGATTGAAAGGGACTAAGAAAATCAAGGGAACAAGCTATTGTGTATTTTCTTTTATGACAGCATTACTTTTGAAAAAATAAATCATTTGGGCATAGGATGGTGAATGGTTATGGCTGCATTCAGCAGTCGCGCCCTCCCTGAGCAAAGGCTTAAATATTGACTCCCCCCTGGTATGTCAGGAATCTGTTTCATGATGATAATTTACTTCCTTAATTATCTGTGATTGATTTGCATAAGAGTCATATTGAGATTATTATATGATATGAAAACTGTCAAACGTTAATTTAAACAAGTTTTTAAACCAGCCAATCTTAAACCAACTGTATATTATATAGAATTCAATAGCAAAACAAAAATTCTGTCCTTCTGAGTAAGATTTTTTCTAATTGGCTGGCACATGGAACAAGTTCATCTTATATATGCCAATTTACAAATATGTCCAATAATAGTAGAGGCAGCAACTGTTCCACAGCTCTGCCAGTGTTCGTCAGACACAGTGACAGTAGCCACATCATTAATCTCATGGTATATTAGAAATAAAGTCACTGGAATGGAATGGTGTCAAAGGATAAATGTTTCCCCTTTTGAAAATAAACTTCTCAGTTTCACCTCATTGTGTTGTCTTCCCCCCCCACCCCCCCTTTTCCACCCGCCCTTCTATAAATCCTTTGGTTTCACCTGGCATTTAGGTAACAGTAGGAGACCAATATCCTATGTCAGAGCTCATTCTACAGTTATCAGTTTAGCATACCCTTAAATCCCCACAATTGCTGTGCCAAGACCAATCCTTTCTCTGCGAGGTTAAACATATGCATTACATATTGAAACAATGTAAGTAGCATGTAATTAGCGCTGTTTATGCATTCTCACTTTAAATTATACTTTAAAACCTATGATGTTTTTCAAGGCACTTAATGTTAGAGAGACTTAAATGAGCATTCATCTTGTCATTTTTAACTTTATTCATAAATAACACTCTAAACATATTTAAATGGTTTATTCCATTAGATCCCATGAAATGACATACGCATTCTTCCCTTAGAGGATATAGTTCTTAATAAAATATCCTTTAAAATTATAAAACTCGTGAACGTGGCAATTAAATTTATAAACAGTGTCATCGACAACCTTAACAAAAGATGTTTGAATGGGGGGAGGGGGGTGTTGAGGGACCTTTTTTCGGTCCTTTTTTTTTTTTTTCTCTCCCCTCCTTTTTTTTTTCCTTTTTCAAAGTCTTGTTCCATAAGGATTATAGCTCCCCCGCTGTTTGGAAAAGATAATTTCACTTGTAACACTAATAACTTGAGCAGGGAGAAGGCTGGCTGGGTGAATGGAATGCACTTCACTGCACATCTTGGCTTCGCTAGAAATCGGAAACAGATGGTCCTTGCGGCTGGCTTCCCACTCGGGCCCGCTCAGTGCCAGCCTGTGGTCGTTGGCTGGTTGCTGCTGGCACTGTGTGACTTGAACATAGTAGGACAGTGGCAAAAGAAATCAAATCTTTTTCATTGAGCAGCAAACTGTAATGAAATTTGACAGATCTGACATTCTATACCCAACATCTAGTTAGAATATATTAACCTTTTAGTTTTCTTGAGCTCCTCTCCTACTAGTTATGAATCTCCTTATTACAGTTTTGCGGTGGCTCCGGAGATGGCAGGAAAGCAATATCTTCTGGCTGCCCTCTAATGTTAGAGCTAAAACAAATATTTCAGATAGTAAAGGAAATGCTGGGCTTCTAACTCCTCCCAAATTCTTATACAAAAAAGCTAGTAACAGAAATAATTGTTAGACGCTTTTGTTAATATTTTATTCTAGGACAAAAAAAGAAAACAATAGTAAGGTGATATTCCACGTCCATTTACTCAATAAGAGTATCTTCTGGGTACATCATGTATCCCCACTTCAGTGGGGTGATGCTACCCTTGATCCATCTGCATCAAAACTTAGTTTTGATGAATACTTTTATTTTTAATTCTATGACTTTGCGTTTACTTAGATGCTTTATACTGGTCCACGGCAGGAGTTCTTCTTTCCCTTTGAAGGTTTTTCCCAGGTATGAGCTTGAGATTGGCTTTTGCCAGATTAGTTCCTGTGTCATCCTTCTCAAGAGGTTATGTTGGCTGTCCCATGGCCTTGAGCCAGCAAAGCGTGTGCTTCTAGGGGATGGGTACCTCTCCCAGATGAAGAGCTCGTTGAAATCTTGTGCTGAGTTATGGTCACAGATTAGGAAATAGTTGGTTATATTTAGACTTAAAAATAAATCTGGTTTATGTTCCTTTACATTTTGGGTTGATAGAGAAGAAATTTTTACTTATTTTTTTAAAAATGTTTATATGTGTCATTCCTTCCCCTTCACTCCTTTCATCTGTTCCTCCTGTTTCTTTCAGACATGAAGTCACAGCACTGTCTGTGATGTCAGTGTGTTTCCATATTGACAGACCGTTCTGTCAGAAACAAGATCTTGATGCTTGTTTCAGATGAGGCAAAAGGGGAATACAGATGGCAAGAAGAAAATCAGAGGAGTGAGAGAGGAGTGGCGAGAAATACACACAACAGAGCTACAGGGGGAAATGCAGAGTCCAAAGACAACTTTACTGGGGAGGGGAGAGGACTTCTTTCTGTGGGCTCAGCAAGATCATCCGAAATGTGTGTGTCACCTTGAGTATTCAGTAGAAGCTTTACTGTTGCACTCGTTTTGGCTCGGGAGTCCTTGAAGGTGCAGGAACAGTGGTCACATGCTGCTTCTCTCCTTGTTTACGCCTTCAGCAACAGCAGATCCTCTTGATTGAAGCCAGGATTATAGGATTTCCAAAAGCTAGAACACACACTCGTTGTCAGCAACTTTGCATAAGTTCAGAGGCTGTCCAAAAATCAACTGCCTGCTCTCACGTGGCACTTGAACTAATTCTCACTATTCGAGATAAGGCAATCTCTTCGAAACTCATCTAAGTTCAGGCTTCCCAAGGAAAACACCTCCCAAATTAGGAACAGATCTAAAAATCACACTGTTGCGATCAGATGAAAAGGTTCTGAGCAATTGCAACTGAAGAAATAGGGGGAGGCGAAGGGAATAAAGAAAGGGTTAATGAGCAGTAGATAACATGCGATTAATAGATAATCTAGTAAAGAGTACTAGGATCCTAAAGATGTGTCTAGCACTGGGAGCTACACGCAGTTCTGCCACGTTTCTTTTTACCGATGTGAATAGTAGAAGCCAACATTTGGAGAAACCACCCGCTATGCCAACATTTCTAATGCTCTCATCCGTTCAGTTTCCAGTAGACTGTAAAATGCCAGCTTGATATAGTCATCTGAATTAATATACTTTATTAGCCTTTTTTAGCATTCATTCCTGGGTTCATACACTCGATAGCAACAATGACCTCATCCCAATGTGCTGCCGAGGGGAGATAGAGAGGGGCACAGTCGCGCTGTTTGTGCTGCAGCAGGTAACTGCTCAACAATTTAAGCAAATTATTTTGGGGTAGTTGGCCACTTCTCCAGTAGGAAGTCAGAAAGCAACTGGCAAGCAAGTACTTCAATTCATTGCTTGAGGCCTAAAGCTGTCGGAAAACAAATCTCTTCTCCCGTAGCCCACAAACACACACACCTAACTTATTTCCAACTTGAAATATCACTGCTATACTGCAAGCATTTTTATTTTGCAGCTGTGTCTGCACAAATGTCTATGCCGCACGAAGGCTTTTTCTTTCTTCGGAACAGTCTGATTTAGAAGCAAACATCTTTGTAGCTTATTAGTCTTTGGAAGGCATCGTTTTGTCCCAGTACTATTCACAGGGAGTGTTGTGCAGAATGCTGATTGACAAGAGTTAAATTCAAAACATGTAGCCATTTTCTGGTGTGTGGTTTTTTTCCTGATTGAAGGAAAACTACTTAGATGTTTGTTTCCAAAACGGCATCTGTCAGCAATCAAAGGGGAAAAATTGCATAAAACAAATGCAATTGTTTGGAGTAGCATTTCCTGGATCATGTTAAATGCTTGATTTGCTCCCCATTATGCTCACCAAATAATTTTATTTTCCACAATAATTGCAATATTTAACATGTTGTATTTAATCTTGTTTTAATGCTATTAACAACAGCCGCTTATGAAAGGAATAATTGCTCTACGGGTAAGAACCCACCATCCCCAGCAACAGAAAGAACAATGGCAAAGTTAACTGCACCTAATTGTTCTGAATTTAAAACGCTGTTAACCAACAACACTCCTCATTTCTTTGCACATAACTACTATACTGTCAGGAAGGAAATGGTTTCATGCTTCTGTCATTCATAAGCTGAAAAGTGTATGCTCTTCTAAAAAAATATTTATTCCGTGTGTTTATAATTAATATTGGGATGTAAAGTCATATATTGGCATAGGAAGACCCAAGTACTCTCAGAGCAGTGGTTAATAGAGCAATCAAGAGAAAGTTTGTCAGTAGATCTATAACTGCATCAGGTGATGGAAAACCGTATAGACCGAATAGAGATTTATCAGAACTTGGCTGGAATGACATGCAGCACAACTGGGTATGAAATACTAAATAAATAATAAGCAGGGTGGGTAAGTTGTTCGGTTTGAGAGGTGGGAGCAAAGAGAGCAGCATAAAATTGAATCTGACACAGATTCAAAGGCTGATTGTTACTTAAGCATTTTACTTTATATTTTGCATGATAATTTGGAGGGAGATGTTTTTGAATAAGCAGCAAGCCACAGAAAGGACAGGTAGCATTAATGAACCTGCAGTAACAGAAGACGATAAATGCTTTGGCCAGCCAGTGCAAGGACAGTTCCTGGCACAGTGTCCATTTTTTTTTTTTTTCCTGGGCTCCGACTAAAACTTAACACTTCCCATGCTAGTCAGACCCTTCCCTGTAAATGGCAGTGGGCTTGTACCTGCTATCTGGAACAAAAAAGCAAACTGGGATGCGAAGTAATTGCACAGATCATGCACTAACATATTTTTTGTGCAGTCCAAACAGATTGTAAAGGCTGGGGCAAAAACAAAGACTGAGCCCCACGTGTTACATTAGCAGTTTGTGTTTACCCTAAATCATGTGCTTATCATCTCGCACATCAGAGAAATCTGAAGGTATTATTGAAGCTCAATGAAAGTTAGTTCTGTCCTGTACTGAATGACAGTTTTGTAATCTGTGCAGCCTGGAATTATCATTTTGCTGTAGCCAAATAGTTAAACAATTGTTAGTACACAAAACAATCAAACGAAGAATTGTACACCCACGAGCTCCCCTTTTTGATACAAACAGAAATGGATATTGTTTAAAATAGAGTGGATATTTTTAATACGCTTTCCTCTTGTGTCCAGATCGCGAAAAGATTTGCAGAGTGTAGTTCTTTCTGAGTGAGCAGGTTATATCAGCCAGAGCTCTACAGACCTAAGAAATATTCCTGGTGAGAGTCTGTTTGCCATTCCAGAAGTTCATTTTTTTGAGCACTTGAGGAAAGGCACTACTGTATGGCGTGAAGTGCCCTGTTATTAAGTGGTGGTGGTCATAGCTGAGCAGCCGTCGCTCCGTGTGATACAACGGGGTGATTTAAATGGAAAGCATTCACTGCCTGTTTAATACTCAGCTGTCATAAAAGTAATACTTTTGTTGGTTTTACAGTCCACCAGAAGAAGCAGGAAACAGAGATGGAAAAATGTATGATCATCTTTTACTTTGTTTTCCAGGAGAGGGTCTTAATATTGGACAATACCAGGATTTTGTAACTTTTCAAAACTGTTTGTCTTGGAGTTGTCTTTTTCCAAGTTATCTGTCAATTCCTCATGTAAATTTTAGATGTTGCAGAGAAGTTTTGCAGGAGGGAGAAACAAACCTCTGCTTGACTTTGGTGTTTATCACCTGATGGTATTAGAAAGTGTAACATTATAAACCTTTTTTTTTTTTTTTTTTTTTAGAAATGGTAGCAAAATATATTTTAAAAGAGATAAGATAAAAAGGGAATTGTTCAGTTCCTAGGGAGTACTTTAGCCATTTGAACCTTCATACGAAAAGTCATTTATTTAAACAATAAGATCTGGTCAAGAAGGAACACAAAACCAAAACTTTAATGTCTCAAAAAAATAAAAGAGCATTTGATTCCTTCAGAAAGCTTCTGTCACTGAATTGAGAAATAAACTTCAGCACTTTATACTTTTGTTTTGCCTTTCACTGCTTAAATGATTATATGCACAATTATGAAAGAAAGAAAAAGAAAGACGCAATCTTTTTCTTTTTTTGCTCAGTCTTTTCCCCCCCCGGTCACGTACATGAGAAAAGTAGCTGCGATAAACAGATACTGAATCAGACTGAAAGTCTTTTTTTTTTAAAAAAAAAAAAAAACACCCAAAACATTGCATGATAGTCTCTAAGCAGTTCCATCTGTCAAGCAGAAATTTTAGGCTAATAGCCTGTGGCGATCTCCCTCCGCAGTCCACTACCTGCCTTTGTCCTATTAAATCTCTTTATTCTTAAAAAAGAAAAAAGAGGAAAGGAAAGAAAAACCTTGCAGACCAAAATCATCTGAGTGATGAAGCCCTAATTTTGACCGCCTCTCTTTGATGTTGAGCAGTGGGTTCTTATTTAAAAAAAAAAAAAAAAAAGGAGTGAGTGAGAGAGAGGGAGAGGGGGAGAGAGAGGGAGAGAGAGAGAGGAGAAGACAGTGCTAGGAGCAGATGACTTTTCATCTCCACTTCACCTTGCCACTGGGTCTGTGAGAGATTGGTTCATTGTCAAGGAGATTTTTTTTTTTTTACCCATGATTCCATATGGTATGGACCGGGCTACATGTTGCCCAACATGCCAGTGCAAATGTTTTCTCAATTAGGTGTCTTATCTCCCGTGAGTTAGCATCAGATGAAGCTTGCTGACAGCATAATGGCAGGGAAAACCTCCGACGGCTCCATCAAATGGCAGCTCTGCTACGACATCTCGGCCAGAACTTGGTGGATGGTGAGTTGGCAGCAGGGCTGCTTTTTTTTTTCTCCCTTTTCTACTTTCCCTCCCTCTTTGACAAAATGTCCCAGACCTCACATTTATCAAATTAACATTTGATTTTTTTCACACTCTTCAGTAGAGCAGCCTCACACTTGTCCCACTTGTGTGCTTTCCCCTGTGTAACAGGAGACCGTTAATGTGCACTACAGTTTCCAGAGGGAAGCTTTTTCAATTCTCCTTAAGGGAGGGAAAAAAAAAAAAAAGTATGCAAAGAAGTAGTTTGAAAAAGCCTTGTGCAGAGTAACTTGTCTCAGTCGGCTGCCTAACGCTCAGTTTGTTTTACTTTATCTGCTGCTTTCAAGCGTTCGTGTGCATGTGCATTTTTTACCATGCAATATTTTGTAAAGAGGGGAGGTGGAAAGTTCAGTCCGTTAGAAAGCGAGTTGATTACTGTAAAAGCCTGGAACGGTGCGGTAGTGTCGTGGTGTAAAATCATCACGTGTGAGAGGAGCGTGTTTTGCGAGGTGCTGCCTTTCATCGGAGACCCCCATCTAACTTTTCCCTCCGCTTGTTTACGTTAGAACAGGTTACCGGGCTTTGCTGACCTGGAGCCATGTGTTACAGATCCCACATAGTCTGGCTCTAGCTGCTTTTGGGCGCAATTAAAGTTTCAATAAAGTCCCAACGTGCTCCGTAGAACGAGTTAACTAGCATGTCATGGTCAGCCGGGCCAGACAACCTTTGACATCTTGAATCTATAAGAGGTATAGTGAGTTAGGAGGATGCACAATAGCCCATTGTGGCAGAAGATGCAAGTCCTGTTGTGAGGAAGAGAGTCCTCAAATCATTACTGCCCTCGTTAGCGTGTTGTCCGTTAGGGATTAATTCGTTAGCAGCGCATTTTTAGTTTTCTGTAATTATTATTCTTGTGGCAAGCGTGAATTCTTCCAGTGAGAGGAAAAGTTTGCTGCCAGGACAATGAATGTATTATCCGCTCCTAACTGGACCGTGAACCTCAGCTCATTTCACATAGATATCAGTTAAAAAAGGACTGGCGAGTGGAATTACAAAACAAGGCATGATCACTTTCATTGTATGATACGCTGAAACAAGTCGGGGGCTTTCCCTCCCCCTCGCCGCCCCGGACCAATTTTGGTATCATTTGGAAAGTTTAAGACCTCTGAGGACTTGAAAGACTTTTAAAAGTGAGATCCGGAAGGTTTTTATTCTGCAGCTTGGTGGTGGCCATTGTGTATATCATGTGGCTTGTATTTAAAGGTGTTTGGGCTCGGGTTTTTCCGTTTTGTTTTGTCTAAACTCTTAATTTTTTAACCGTCTATTAGAGGTTTGCCAGTGGTTGCCAGTGAAATGTAACATACAGCTTTTGGTTAATGGGAATAGGGAAGGCTAACCACTTTACTTACAGTACTGATTTTCCAATTAGACTTTCTGCCAGGGGAAGTTGGAGGGGGAAGGGGTATTTGCATGCACATAAACTGTTGACTATTCATGTGACTTTTTTTTTTTTTTTAGCTTGTTAAACCCCTGTAAATAAGTCTATTGATTCTTAGTTATCATTTTCAAAGCAAAGTTTTCAAGTGCCTGTTTTAACCACACGATTTATAGCATGCTGTGATTTTGCCTTATTCTAAGCCATTTGTATATTTTATTACCACTCCTCTTGTATTGTCTATCGGCTGCTTTTATGATGAGGTACGTCCATGTTTATTATTTAATAAGTATCCTCAAATGTTATTAGGCAGTTATTATCACCCTATAGAAAGTGTCCGAGGAAGTTTCATTTCAGTCACATTTATTTCACAGATGTTTTAGTACTGTGAATATAAGATGTAAAAATGCTGGAAACATTTAGTAATGCACTTGCCTAAAAATAAACAGTTTTATAACCACACATGCTGTTGTTTAGATTAAACATTGCAGAAAGTTCTCCTTAAACTTGAACGTCACACCATTTATTTTCTAAGAGAACAAAAAAAATCACTAAAATAGCCTCTTTTTTTGTAGAAGTTGTGCTAGATGAAAGAGATGTTATTTTTAACTGAAATGAATAATTCAAGATCTTTACAATAGATGTGTTAATTGCAAATAATTTTCGTACAAAGTTTCAATTATTGATGGAGTAATAAGCAGTTTTTCATACAGTCAGTGAATCTAAAACGTACAACAAAAAGTAGATATCTATTATTTTTTTTTACCCCCAAACCTCACCGCATATGCCACATTCTTTTAATCAAAAGTAAGCTAGAGAGCAGATTTTAATGTTTTAAAGACAAATAAAGCTTTTAAAATTACCTCATGCATGGTCTGGCTGCACACAATCTCAGCTGCACAGTGCTAAACTTCGGTTTGGTACTGCCAGCATACAAAGAGATGAGTGAATACCCCTTGCACCCATATGGACTCAGCTGCCAGCACTGTGATATGCAATTTTGCTTTTTAATGAATCGTAAACAATTTGTGTGTCAAACGAGGGAGTTTGTTTTCTTTCTGGAGCAGGTTCTAAATCCGTTTTAAGCTATAGCTGTGTACTGTACTGGAGTATTATGCCCAAATTTAAAGGTTCTGTGTCATTTTGATGAAAAGACCTGTTATAATGAAAGAAACGGCTTTATAAAAGGCTGGGTGTAGTAATCTCTCTCTTTCTTTCTTTCTTTCTCGCTCTCTCTCTCTCTCCGTGTCTCTCAACCTCACACTCTCCCTCTTTCACTCCAGTCTATAGCATGTTTATAGCTAGCTAGCTGGAGATAATGGAGATTGGTTGATTGCATGATTAGTAAAATGAATGGATTTTAGCATTGGGCAAAGCAGCTTGCATTTTTGAAAGGTGGCTTTAAAATGCAGAGTTCTAATTTTGACCTTATTTTCTTTCATAGATAATCTTTATTAATGCTCCTTTAATTCGTTTTTCCTCATCGCAGCTAGTTTTTCTATCCAGCCATTTGATGGAATGGCTAATATATTTTATCTTACTTGCCAAAATAGCAAGAGGTCAAAGTAAAAGAAAAATGTTATTTTTCTTTCTTGTAGGCAGTTATAAATGTTTCAAACTATTTCAGTAGAACCCACAGGATTTGTATATTTCAGCAATAATTGCATTTGTCACCACAGTTTTAAGGAAATCTTTTGACACCTAATCTATTTTTCTTACACTTTAATCAAGTAAATGCGGAAACAGTTATTATTTTGGCTATATGGTAATGTGACATTTTAGCAGAAACTTTCTCCCAAAATGCTGTAAATTTGTGTAAGAAGGAATTATATATATTTTTTTACATATGTGTAGTAGCAAATACTTTAACCGGTAGATATGAGATAAATTAGTTTCTTGGAAAAATGATCATTATTTTGTAATCATTGGCACTTTATATTTAAATTTGATGCTGTCATAGAGACACTAAAGGGTTAGTCATAGAAAAGTTTCAGTACTCTGTCTTGCATTTGTAACAAATATGTGCAGCTGTGCTACTTTTATAAACATTTATTTCAAGCTGATTATTTTTTTAAATTATTTGCTCTAGCAAGCCAATATGATGTGAATATTATATATGTTTAATAAGGGATTGTCTGCGAAATTCCTTTGCACGGGGTTATTGAAATACATGTGCAGCAAAGGTATATACTGGAGAAAAATTCTCAATGACAATATAAAACTTAAGACCCTGGGCCAAATTCTGCTCTGGGTTTACACTGCCAGCGGCCTGGAGTCGCTACGTTAAGAGTGGAGCAACTCCAGGTTTACTTACCTGAGTGACTGAAAGCCAACTTTGACCCATTTGAGTTATCTCAGTCTGAACAGTTTCAAAGCCCAAGCTGTTTTCCATAGTGAAATATCTGAAGAAAAAAGCCTCATTAATAAATAAGAAGCCATTTCAAATGACTCCATGTATGAGTTAGCATGCAAACTGCTGTTATTGAATATGACAGTTAAAGCAGATCTTCCAGTCCTTTTCCAAAATAATTATTTTCTAGTTTTACTATCCAGCTATTGATCCATAGTTCGGTGTTTATGCCTTTATTTTCTTTAGATGCCGTAAGTTAAAAGAGAATTTATTATAGACAGTAGGACTGGACTTGAAATAGTCATTTTGTTACTTTAAAGGTTTTTAACTCAACATCATTTTTTCACTGATGCTCTTGGTAAATGCTTTTCTTTCATACTTATGTGCTCCATTTTTTCAGAGGAATAGCTGAAATCGTTCAGGTAATTTATGCAGTAAAAAAAAAAATGAAAATTTCAAAATGTTACTAGCATATCTGTCAATTAAGAATTAACAGAATCCTCACTATAAATCTCATTGTAAATGATATTAAAAATAATGGTGCATCTGCTAAATATTTATTGCATCATATGATATGCTAATTGTTACTACCAAAGCTAAAAAAGTCCAGAAGCATGAAACACTCAAATGTGGTATTTCTTGTTTAAGTCACTGAGTGTATCTACACATACGTGCATATACATACTCTCATCCAAGCTTATCATGGTAATCCCCACATGCTGTTGAACCATACGTGGCTTTGCTGATTTGTGCTTCCTACTTACAATTTGCTGTATATCAAAAAGCATACACGTATTAATAATTATCCTGCTCCTGCCTCTATAAAAATAACAAAGTGTGAACAAGGTGTAACCTTGCAGTGTGGATTTTCTTTGTTGTATACAGGAACTCTCATATGTTCATACGCCTGTCAGCTGCTGTATAAATGTTTTTAATAAAATTTTTCCTTCTCTGTCAGAGTTGCTAAATTCCGTATGTAACTTAGACATGTATTCAGTGCATCGTTTTACATACTTTATAGTATCTTCATCTTCTATACGTGGACTCCTTTTGCCTGCAAGTATTTGCCCTAGTTGTTTTCTACTCTTTTTCCTTCACCTGTCCTAAATATTGCCATGAATGTTTCTAATTTAAAGCCAGAGGAGTCAGTGGCTGATTAGAAGACAGGAAATTGGAGGATTAAACTGTCTGGTTGAACTTCCTTTACTTATCAGTACTGTGTAACTTCCACTGGATTATAAACTCATTGGGACAATTTCTACAATGTACCAGTACTTCTGTTTTCTTAGTCTTTATTTTTCTGGAGAAAATACGGAAAACAAGGAAAATGGGTAGTTTGTGGCTAAAACTCAATACTTTTTAATAACGCTGAAGCACTGTGGGTTTAAATTAAATTTGTATAAATGTCTTTAGATATGAGAATTCATTCAATTTTAAACCATGCAGGTTTATAATATATATTTTAAATTAACTTTAGTATGTAAACAACCAAGCAACAGATACTTTCGGGGAGGGGGAGGGAAATGACATCATTTTAGTAAGAGGAGAATGCGCCATGTTAACCCTTGTTCAGCCCTCATCCCCTCAAACTTTCACGTTTGTTGTAAGACGATGGTGTAGCTGTAGGACATCCTGAGGAAGGGCTAGAGAGAAAAGCCAGTTTATCCAAAAAACTTAGCCTGGATTTCCAGTGCTACCCTCTGAGCCAGGAGCCGGAGGTCCAACTTCCTTGCCTAGCATTAACCAGGGGAGAAGGACGTTGTGTCGATAGCTGTCTGACCAGGTGAAGAATGAAGAACCCTTAAGGGCCAGCTCATTCTCGCTGTTGATGCCCATGTATTATTTGCAGAGCTTGTCGTGGCCCTTGGTTATGAAATCATTGTGATAGTTGGGAAAAGCAAGTAATAGTCTGATCTAGAGGACCTATCTTTTGAAGGATAAATAGGAGGACTTGTGACCTCAGTCTGTGCTATACCTAAGGTGTCTCTGCACTACCACTCACCTTTCACCATCATTTAATTTTACACACTGGATTGAGATCTGAAGGTGTCAAAACTGTATTGAATACCAGACCATTGCAGAAAACCGAAAAAGATAGTCACTGCCTGAAAGGTCTAACACCTTGATCTGAATCCAAAGGCTGTGAGACTAATCATGTACTCCAGTTTAAACACCGGGACTGGATCTTTAAATTGGTTGGGGTGCTGGTGATGGTTTCTGGCAGTCTGATCCTGCTACATTAGGCAAGCCTTCCATTAATACTGGGAGTAACTGAAAATGGAGGTGAAAATAAAAGGATATTCTGAAACTTTTTTTCTGGCAAAGTCCCAGTAGTTTCCATGCAAACAAAAAAAAAACAATCTGAAACTTTTTATCAGTAAGGAAGTAAATATTTGCTTTCCCTACCACAAAGGTAGGGAAAGGAAAGGAAAAAGGTAACGTTTTTGGCTTATCAAAAGGCTCCCCGTGTTTTAATCCCAGCGTGAAAAGAATCTCACTGTGCTGCTAGGAGCATGCTTCACTCCTCTGCCTCAGATGTGGTCACTGACACTGATTAATATTTAAAGATGATTTTAGAATGAATCAAATCTATGTTGATATTTGAAGACAAATATGCTTGTTCATAATAACATGGTTTGGGTTGATAATATCTTTGTTATTTCCATTAATGTCACTAGGAACTTCTCTTTCATTACCTGCAGTGCCACAGGTAATAATTACAGAACTCACTGCAAATGCTGGAGCTCTTTGTACACATACACACACACAGTTTACATATGCAATACACTTATACTTCATCGACCCGCAAAAAGCAGAGGCCACACTCCCAAGAAATCTGATTGATCTCTGAGCAGCAGGGGCTGCTCTGATTGAGGTGCCTTCAGAGCAGGCGCTGTACAAGTCTGCAATAGCTCTTTTGCGCAAAGGTTTTAGAAGTTATATTCATTGTGATGAGGATCTCTGGGTCTATTTCCCATAGAGTAGATTATTGAAGAGTAGTTCTCAATAAGATAAAAATCATTAGAACAGCTGAAATAGATGTGTTGGCTAATGGAGTGAGATTCAAAATATTTTGCCTGTATAAGCGTGTCTGTTGTTCTTCGGTGTTTTTTTTTCCGAGGCTGTGAAACGCAAAGTTAGCAATACAACTAGATATGGGTGGAAGTGTTGGATAGTACAGATGGCACTATAAGCTTGTAGACTTTTACTACCAATAATTGCAATGCCCTTGCTTTCAAAGGAGTGCAGGTTGCCCTTGATGTACGCAAACAGCCATATTAATTTCACAACCCAATTGGAATCACGCGCACGCATTGAGGTTGTCAATAGGGGCAGTGTGGAAATTAAGAGCACAAATAGTGCTCTCAAATAGGCCTTTCTGCTTTAAATGTGAGTAACTCAAAAGACACAGGGTGTACGTGGTCACTGAGAGTTTGTGAGTAAATCAGGAGATTTTCCATATTTTTTTAAACCAGAATTCTATTAAGCTGGAGAAAATGGACCTGATTCTGCATGGAAATATGCTGATATCCATAAGCAGTCATCTTTAGTAGTGGAAATGGCAAGTAGAGCATGGCTTATGGGTTTGTGTCAAGGAAATATAAAGACTATTCTAAAATGACCGAAATTAACCTTTTATGTTCAATAAGAAGGGAGAAAAACTGTCCCATTTGATCATTCAGTCAATACTTATGCTTGCTCTTGGGAACAAATAGAAACAACGTGCACGTGCACTTCTGTTTGCCAGTATTTTTTTTACTAGAAATTTTCTCTTGTGATGGTATTTGAAAGAGTAAGTTAAGAATAATATGTTAAACATGGGTTATTTAGGGCAGTGACTGGAAGGTGAATCACCAGGGTTTTTACAAGAGCGCAACTAGAGCAAGTTTGCAAGGATTATAAGCGAACACAAGTAAAACTCAAATTTACTCATGATCTGCTGCTAACAAGGGTTTACAGTTTAGACAAATTGCAATGCATATAAGCATTGCATTAGGACTGGTTGCTTCCTCTCCTTTTATCTTTATTTCCTAAGAAAATGAGGCTTAAAAGATCAGCTGTCTGTCTGCCATGCGCAATGAAGGAAACTGTAGCATAAGACATTATTTAACACACCCAAGGAATTCCCTCATGTTCAAAAATCGATGAATAATTCTTAAACAATTTAAAAGAAAATAGTAGCTTTCTTACAGACTGTAACTGTCTCAGCTGACTTTACAGGCTAGAACTTTTTCGCTACAGAGATATGTAGAGTTGTTGAAATTTATTATGTTCCTAGGGACACCCATTCTTTTCATTCTTAATTAAGTTTTCTAAGAGTCTTCCACAGAGAAATGCGGGAAATAACTTCCACAGAAATATGTGGGCATGTAGGGAGAGGACATAGACCTAAAATGGTGGGAAGACCTTGGTGAAGGCCTGGCTCCTGGCAAGCAATGACATTTGCTATTTTCTAATATAAGTTTATGTTGAGAGGAGAAAGTCTAGGGAATAGAAAGAAAAGGATTGACCAAAGCGTGGGTGTTCAGCACAGGCTCTGTAAAGGAGACAGGGAGGAGGGCAGGCTTTGGTATGAAAATATGTTTTCTGACGTTATGAAGAGCAGTGGCCAAGGGATCACACCTGAGTCGAGACAGTGAATTACAAGATTTTTTTTTCTCTTTCCCCTCCAAATCTCTCTTTGAAGTTGTTTCTTCTTCGTTACTAAGAATCCCATTCAGTAACATATGGGCTACCAACTGCTCTGGTCGTCCAGTAACTGGACCACTGCACAAACAAATAACTTCATGGGTTTATTTTCCTCTCTTCCGATGCAGAGGCACGGTTTGAATTGCAGAGTAGTAGCTCATTTGCCCAAACTCTTCTGCACTGAGGCAACTCCATAGCAGGAAGCCAAAGAGCCATAGGACAACAGCAGTGGCCGAACAAAACAGGGCTCTGTGCCAGCTCCATGAGATATCCCCCATGATCAGCAGTGCAACCACTTTTGATTGCGTCTGCTCAATTCCAAAATTTCAGGGAATATTTTAGGGAACTTTGCTGTAAACTCTGGTGAAAACTGAGAAAAGGAAAACAAGAAAAAGAGAGAAAAGACCAGGCTTACAATGTGCCCCTGTGGCACTGGGATTCAGAAAAGTCTAATGCTCTGTTGTGCATTGTGTCCCACAGCATTGCATCCTGGTGTCTCCCGCTTGCAGCTTGGCAAAGTCTGTGGTTTCACAGCACGTTAACCCCGGGCGCCACGTGCCCTTACGGAACCAGTTGTTCCCATCTTTCAGTGGTGCAGTCCACCTTTCTGTTACTTGTCCGAACACATCTGCTTTCAGATCTGCTCTATGATCATGGAACTGATCCTGCATAAAAAAACAGATCTTCTCAATAGTGATATGCAGTGGCGCTGCGGAGGAGCATGAAACCTTAACTAAAAAAAATGTTTATCTAGTCAAAAAGTGAATGATTGGCTGCCTAAGAACAGACAGATCGATGGACTGGGAATTTTTATTTTCCCTTTCAACAGGATAAAGGGCTGGAGACAAAATGAGTAGTAGTTGCACCCTGAAAAACAGTGTGAGATGAGGCCTTCTGGAATATGAGAAATAAACAGACCAGTAAGGGTGGAATGACAGAGCTGCAGAGTTTTGAGGATGGTGACAATTTCAATTTGATGCAAACATCTGTTCATGTGCTTTGGATTGAAATAATCAAACACCTGCACTTCCATGTATGTGTTCATGCTTGCAAATTTCTTTGTTCTAATGAGTTTTCTGGGTGCACGCTCCAGGATGGGTGTGCACGAGCACGGTGTAGAATTATTATTTGTATGCTGTAGGTGTTTGCACCTGCAAAATGCAGGTGCCTGCTTAAATGTGTGTTCTTACAAGCAGGTACACAATGTGTTTCCCTTGGTTTCTGTAGAGGTCTGCCAAATCTATCACTTTAATTTCTTTATGTCTCACCCTCCCCATCTATGGAGTAGAAAAATAAAATGCGCTCACCTCAAAAAGGGTGTTAGATGTTAATTAATGGGTTTCCAACATTATCTGAAGACAGATGCTATAATTGCAGTACATTATTTTATTTAAAAAAAAAGTTACTTATGAATATAAGCTTTTGCAGAATCAGGGAACTAAAGGCAGGAAAGACCTCATAGGCTGTGGAGTCTTTCCATCTACCAGCAGTTTGTTTTTTACTGTTTATTTATTGCTGACTTTTATTTTGCCTTTAAGCCAAACACTATGGGTTACTCATATAGCATATGCTTCTTCACTCTGCACACAAGTAAAAGCAGTGATCTCAAAATCAAGATAATATTATAATAAAACTTGACTGAGGATGCCTGAAGTGGTACGTATGTTCACACTGTGTAAGACACAGAGATCTCTGTGCACGCCACCTTTTCGTATTAAGTAGGAGTTTGGTAAATTGAGTGGATTACTGGGATTTCATTAAAAATTAAATGTACAATTATTTAGATGAATTTTTCACATATGCTTGTGGGCAAACAATTTTTGATTAGTTGTTGACATATAGTACACACAGTGTGTGTGTGTGTGCGTGTGCACATGTATATTTACATGCACGATATATAAATAAAATACAGACAGTAATGTAGTGTTAGGGAAGTCCACTGGTAGTCATTAATTTGACAAGTCTATAGGATGGAAAGAATGGTCTTCCTCAGACTGAAAAATTGTTTTCACTACATCACATTAGGACTTATTTATCCAATAAACAGTATAAGAGCTCAAGACCAAGCACAGATCATCCCAGCTCTCTGCTCATTTTATCTAACTTTTTGAAGAAGTTTCTCTTCCAAATGATGCTATGGAAGGAAAGCCGTGCAATGGCTTTTTCAGCAGTGCCTGTCACCAGCCTGGGGTTGCGGGATTAACATGAGTGGAAGGAACTTTCTCAGTTTGATTTTAATTAGAAATCAGGTGGTAAAGCTGGGGAAAAGATTTGTAAAGATCTGAAGTGTCTGAAGAGGAGCGGCTTGAATAACACTGTATTAGTCATGAGGCAAGGAAGGAAGAATGTTGTCATGATTTGAAAGTAACATTGTTCAGTAAATGAAGATGTGTGAAGCACTTGCTAAACTAAATTAGTTCCGAGGTTTGGTGCACATTTGTGTAATTCTTTTCATTGAAGCTTTAAACAATCATGAAGGAAAAAACAGAAACACATCTATTAAGAAAAAAATGCTTGAATTGCTTTCTGGTGGTGTTTATCTGCAGTGATTCAGCTGCCATTTTTCATATTACAGACAGAATAATTAAATCGGCACAAATAAATAAATGCAAATAATGCAGTGTAATTCTACTCTGAATTTTATTTTGCAGTGCCGATCTAATGAAGACTTTGCTTTCCCTCACATAAACAGAAGTTTTAGAGAAGTTTTAGGACGGTGTGCCTCCTAAATTTTCTACAGAGGTTGTTCCTCAATAGATGACCTTTTCCTAATGCATGGATTTGGAGTGCAGAAAGGGTAAATCTTGTGGTTTGAGTGTCCCCTGTAGAATATCACTGGATAAGTGTAGCCATATACTTTTTATTGTATTATCTTGGGATTAATTTTTCTAAGAGTTGGTGCTCCCACCTCTTTGTGGGGAGGGGGGCCACTGTCTGCGTGCTCAGGTCATGTTCTCAACTCTTTTAATGCACCTCCGACATTTACCCATCTATCTGGGTTCTTTACCTTTGTGCCATTATACTTGTTGCTGTCTTACTCAGTTAAGAAGTACAAATAGCCCCAGCATTGCCAGCTGCAGTCCCAGGCTGGATCATTACTCCAGATTTGAGGTTAATCAACTGCAAATTCCATTAGCTTCATACAGAGTGAAAATAAAGAACAGACGGTCTCGCATGTGAGCCAGAAGTCAGGTGCAGCACAATACGGCCAGCCTTCAGGTAGAGGGATTTTTTCCCTTCAGCTAACATCTCTGAGATAAGACCAAAGGATCAGATCAAAAAAGATTTTCATGAAACTTTTATAGACTCCCAACCTTTTTTTTTTTTTTTTCCTTTTCTCTCCACTTCCAATTGCAAGTGTTAGTTCTTCATTTGAATCTGGTGGGGTTTTTACCCCATTTTCTCCTAAATGCTATGGAAAGTCATTGCTAAGAATTATATTCTCATATTCTCAGAGATCTTATGTTCTTTACTTACTTGTTGATCGTTCCAGTAACTTGCTTTACTGCTCAGGGAAGTGCTGTGTGAAGTTTGGGGGGAGTATGGGGGCAGTTTGCTATTGAAGACCTATTTGCTAGGATCCCAAACTTGCAAATGCCGACATACACATGCACCTTGTGGGCTCTGCCATTGATTTCAATAGGACTCACAATATCAAAGCTAGACACACAGGAGAGCGGTAGCGGGAACCAGGCCTAGACGCTTCCCTGCTGCTTTTATTCTGTGCACTGTCTCCCACACAAACCCCTCAGCTAGTGTTTTTGCTTGTCATTGGTGGTTTTCTCATGAGGCCTTTTAAAATCTGTTAAATTTTCCTCTTCTTTTTGCATGTACTACAAGCAGCCAATATTCATAGAAATTAAAAATTAAAAAAAAGTAATCTGCAGTTGTCTGAAAATAATGCCTCTGACATATCTCAATTCTCTACAGCAAAAGCTTTCCTATCAAAGGGAAAGAACTGTAGGAAAGTCAGGTCTGCGGCCAGAAGTTGAGATAGTGCTGCACGCGGAGCGCACTGCACTTTCCAGACGGAATTCTGAAAATTTACATTAGCACGGTGTTTGCCAAACAACATGAATTTTTTTGTGCTGTGGCTTTTCCCTTTTCTTTGCATCTTTATCCAGTTTTGGTGGGGGAGGGAGGTGCCTGTGTGTATGCGTCTGTATATCTCCCTATATACATATGTTAGATTATCACTGGCATGCCATTACAAAAGGTTAGGGAAAATATTGCTGCCAACCGAACTAAAGATTAAATAATCCAATCTCTGGGAACTGTAAACTAACAATCACTATCACAAATGGGCCCTTTCTAATCATAGTTTGTGGTGGAATGAAAGATGCAATTGTCTGGAATTGATGAATATGGGATCCATGCTGGCTTCGGGGTCAAAGGTGACTTCATGCAAAGGTCCCTTTCTCTCTGGCACTGCTTCCTTTGTATAGCATAGCTTGGCAGCTATCTCTTTGCACTTCGGCTACCTGCCAATGCAGCTGGTACTGTGCAACTGTCTGGTACAGACTACAAAGCATCACTCAGCAACCAGCAGCTCCGCATGGGGCCCCTTTTCTAGGATGACAAAGAAAGATGGGCTATACATTCTGCCATCTATGCCCATTAAAAAGACTCTTAAATTGCATTACTACAAGTTATTGTTAATTATGTAGTAGTCACTGGATCTGTATGATCCTTTTAGGGGTTGATAATTTTTACTGTATGCTGGTAGTATAAGTAATCAAGAGGAAAAAAATCAGTATTTTGCTGTGTAAAAAGTAAGTACTAACGTGGGAAGTTGCTCATGCATAGCCATATGAATGAAACCTTCATTTGGATTACGTACGCCACAGGTTTGCAGCATATGCAGAAAAAAAACTGACTCAACTAGACAAATTATTTGTGAAGTTGTGTCCTTATAGTTTCAATATTCATGTTACAGTTAAGCTCGGGAAGTGTTTTTGTTGGTAAGCATTTATCCTGAAAGCTTGCTGGTTGTTAAAATGTGCCTTGAGCTGCGACTGAGAAGAAAACAAAGTTCTGGCTACATTAAAATAAACAATTTCAGTTTAGAAACCATGAAACTAACCGGTGTTTAAACGATGGGATTCTGATAATGAAAGTGGCATCACTGGCAGACTGACGGGCCACTGATTATTCAAATACTTTTTTCCCCTCTGTTGTGTCTTTTTCTTCCTGTTCTCAAGCAATTGTTTTCAGTGTGTCCAACAAAAGCAAAACCTTTGTCCCTCCTAAAGCTGAGGTCCTGGTTGTCTCCTGAGGAAAGGCCAAGCTACTTCTGTCCTTCAGTTCAGGCGTGATGAACTGTATTGCAACTAAATCTGCAGGCCTGGTTTCAGTGCATATTTTCCAACTCCTTTAAGTCCATCAGTGTTAACATAAAACTGAAATAGCTCATCTGGGGCAAGCGAGATTGGATTCACCTTTAGTAAGATGTATAGATGACTTACTACATTGATCCAAATTACTTCAACTTAAATATTCTGGAAGAAATGCTTAGCTCCTCTCTACTGGCATAGCTCCACTGAAGTTAACGGAGATGTACCCATTTACCCCAGTTTACCTTCTGGGCCTTGTTTTTCCCCAGATTTCAAGGAAAAGTGTGTAAAGAAAATGGTGGGACCTGTTTACTCATGACTGGGTTTTTTCCCCTTTTCTTTTTTCCTGCTTTCTCTGCACTATTTATGATCTTGCACTTGCCTCCTGTAGAGCTGGCAGGCATCCGAAGATGTACACCAAGTTCTGGGAAGGAAACACCACCATTTCTGTATAGTACCACTGCAAGAGCTGGTCTGTTGAACAACTTTTATTTCCTCTTTTGTTCAAATTACATAAAAATCTGAGAGACACAAGATACAACAGGAGGAGACGAGAACCTTCAGTCTTCAGTTTCTCTCTTTCCTCCTTGCGTCTAATATTCCTTTTCTTGCCTTGTCCTGATATCGGCTATTTGAAATAGTTATATATAATTTAACATTATACAAAAGTATTGTCATATCAAACATAGTGAAATGGATTCCAAAAACACCATCTGGTATTTGGGAATGCACTGTGAGTTGGGAACGTGAGAAGAGATATTCTTTGCCACTTTGCTTGGGACCCAGCCATTAGCAGTGTAATTGCCAAGAAAAGGTGACAGGCTTCAGGCTTAATGCAAGTGGGGTTTTTTTTTTCCCCTCTCTCTCTTCCCCAGCCTGTTAACTCTATGAGTCCTAAACTAAATGCAAAAGGCACTGTAAGGGCAACGCAATGGCAAAAAAACAATAGGCTCCCTTAAATTAAAAGGCAGGGCAGAAAATGAAAACAGTCACTGGGCTCCTATAAGAAGACTAGAATAAGTGAAAGCAAAATAAGCTTGTTGAGAGGAGGAAAGAAAACCAGACATGTATGCTTTAAAGCTGCAGTGTGTTACGCAGAATTGTTCTCTTAAGTAGTGGATTTGTAATGATTAGAGTTCCCCAAGCTTTATCCAAAAGCTCATTTCAAAGCCATCATTAGTTTCCTCTAATCCACCCAAAATTGCAAAACGCATATTGTGAAGGTCATCCATGACCGTTCTAAACCTGGTTTATGTGATGTTATCTCACTTCTTCCTCTGTATCTCCATCTATCCCTTTAAGGATGGGGGGTGGGGGGGAAGAGAGAGGGTTTAATAAATTAAAATCTCAGATTGATTTCTATGGGAATATTATTCTGATGTGTAAGAACCCAAAGGGCATGCATAGTACAGTTTATATAATTTCGTGTTGCTAGCCTGTATGCTACCATTGGCAGGTGTAATTCTAACAAGTTTTGCCAATATTTCTCACCTGAGAACCAGATCAAACATGAGGGAAGTAAAAAATCAGAGATATTTGAACAAGGATCAAAGTCTCTGTATTACATGCAGGAAGGCAAATAAACTTTGCAGCAGAGGATGAAAACAAGTGAATAACACAGAAAGGTTTTAATCTCTATTGATTTCCATCTACCATTTGAAATACAGACTTATATTAATTCTGAACTTAAAAAAAAGGCCACATTGATTTGTTTCAGTATGTCAGAAACTGCGATGCTACAATAGATCTGCTATTAAATTACACAAAATAAAATGATTTCTGGTGGGTGTATCTAATGCTTGCCAAATTAGATGAAATGAAAGCTAACCCTCTTAGTCTAGCTGTTGTTTTTAAATATTTATGTCTTTAACAGACATTTGTGTGTGCCATGAGGGGGACTAGAAACTCCTTTGCTATCAGTCAGTTTATGCAGACATGCAAAATTCCTACAATCTCAGTACCAGACTCAAACGAAACGTTCGTCACCGCAAGTTCTTTCCATTTATTTGAAATAAGCTTGCCGATTCACCACACTGCCGTTTTGGCTCCCGTTACTTATTTATTTACTGCGATTGCATTTCGCTGCGAATGAGTTCTGTATGCAAAATTTAGTCTACAAGGTGTAGCGTAGATTTTCAGCAAGGAGTTCAACCCTTCAGTGCAGAAAAGGTGGTGGCAGTCCCATGGGTGCCAGATTGCTTGAGGGACTGAGAGAGAAGCTGCGAGCCCAGAGCTCGCCCTCTCTGCCGGCACCCAGCCGTTGTGAAACTTTGCCCTGCAACAAACACGGTGGAGCTGGGCCTCGCCACGCGCCCGAGTGGGAAAATAAGTCAAACATCACAAAAGGATCTTTCTGTTCTTTATGAGAGCTTGGGATTGGGGCGCGATTTTACCCCGGCCCTGCTCAACCTGACCTTCAGTGCTGTTTGCTTGCTAAAAGGCAGTGGCGGTCTCTGATACATCCCATTTAGTACCGGGTTTCTTGCTTTGAAGCATGTTGATCGAGGCAGTCCCCGATGCGCTTAGTGTCCCAAACCCTCCTGAGTAATAACCAAACCTGGGCAGCTCAGAAGAAAGATAAAGTTCTGATTTCCATCTTACAAAAACTCTTTTCAGGCAGGATCACTCTCCAAGAGAGAGGGTTGTATTCTGAGTTGTGTTCGGTACCTGCTGCTCCAACAGCGCTGGCTTTGGAAGCGCAACTCTGCTTGGGATGGGGCGGTGAGGGACGCATCCCACACATAGAAGCACGGAGGTTTGGTGTGCACAGGAGCCGAGGCCACGCAATCAGTTCAGTGACAGAGGGACAGACCACACGTGGGGTTCCTGATTCCCACTCAGAGAATGAAGAAACACAAACAAAACCAGTTTGCAATTTAATTTCATTGCATATTCACCTATGAAAACTTTCGTACAAGAGATAAAGACCTTCAATACAAACGAAATGCGATAATACTTTTTGCATTACAGTTCCTCCGGTAACAGAAATTGCACAAATTCTCTGCTTTTTGGCTGTGCCTTTCTTTGACCTTTTCCTATTGAGTAATCTAACGTTTCTAGAATGTGTACTTCATTTAATGGTTTTAATCAACAACTGCATCTTCAGTCAGTAAGTTAATATTACAAAAGTGTGTTTTAAGCCTCTGTTGAGCAGCCGCAGCTTCTGTGAACGAAAACCTGCTGCTATGATTAATAGCAGCAATACTTTCATTCAGCACAATTCATTCCCCCTTCGTCCCACCGCGCAGCGTGTGGCACCTCGGGGACACCCTGGGCGCGAGCAACCTGCAGCCTCCCGTGCCCGGCTCCGTCCCCGGGGCCCTGCCGCCGCCAGCCGGGGGTCTGCGTCTGGGGACACGGATGCTTTCTTGGGTGGTAAACTGCCAACTCCGGCAGCTTAGAGCTTTTTATCACCTTAACAGGAATGTGCCACCCACAGCAATGCAGAATTATTAGATCTTTCTCATCATTTTTTTCCTTGCGCATAGAGGGCTTTGCCTGTTTTTCCCTGCCCAGCCTATGCCAGGCTGGGGTTTTGTTTTGCTCTCCGGTGACATGATGACAAACTGTAAATGAATAATCAGAAGTACTTAGAATTAAAATGGCAAAAATATTATTAGTTGCTGCCCCCCTCTCCCCAACCCCTACTCCCGCATCCCTCTCCCATTTTCCCCTCCCTCCTCTTTTGACGGCAGGCAGAAAATGCAGATGCCAAGGCAGCGGAAGATATTTTTAAGCAGGAGCATCTGGCTCCTTGGCAGACTCCACAGGCAGTTGGTTTGGTTGTTTTGGAGTTGCCTCTGGGTCTGTCACATGTTTTGGCATCTGACTGATTGTCTGGGCTGCCTCCTCTTATTTGACATATTTTTTCTTTGACTCACCTTTGATTCTGAATTGTCTCTTTATTTTCATTTGCCAGTGAATAGCAACTTTAGCTGATCCTGGGCTTGTTTATATAGAAATAGTCCCCATCACTCCCCGTCTGTGGCTCACGGGAGCCTCCTCCCTGCCTGGTCCGTGCTACTGAAGGTGCTCGCTGTGAACACTGCTTCCTTGGGATTCGGGTCAGGCTCTCCCTGGGAAGGAAACTATTCCAAGGAGGAAAATTTTCCCGCATCCAAATATACGGCGAAAATCACAGAGATGTTGTTCCAGATATATGCTGTATCTGTGTATGGTTTTTTTAAAAATATATTTTTATATATAGAAGATTATTTTATTGGGGGGAGGGTTTGTCTTGAGACAGTGTAGTTTTTTTAATAGATTCTATGCAGAGTATGAAAAACCAGTTGAAATGAGAGGTCTGTTCCCCGCCTGGGAGCCCGCTGTTTGAAAGAAAAAGTTAGATGCTTAGCAGTATTTTTTTCTCTGTTTTCTTAGCACAGTAAATCTTGGGCGAAGCTAGTTTTTCACTCAAAAAACTTTTTCCCCCAAAAGATCGCGGCGAGGCAGTCTGGAAGCCCGTCCTTGCGACCTGCCCAGCCCGTGGAGCCGACCCAGGGATTTTACGACTGCCAGGGCAGCGAGGGCTGGCAGAAACAGGTGGGCTCACAGCGGGGAGCAGCAGCGAAAGCCCCACCACAAGTTCTGCTGGGATTTTTTTAGGTGGCTAAACTAAATCTAATTAAACCAGAGGATGTTTAAATGAGCTTCATTTAATGTGCACTTTGTATAGCTCCTCCATGAATGACGGCAGCTCTTGTTTTTATTATTAGTGCTATCATTTTTCTGTCTTTCCTGATATTCCCAGGGATTGAATGGATTATTTATCAGAAGGGTTGGGGTTGGGTTTATATTTCTAAAACGCTGTTTTGGAACTGTCCTGTGAACTAGTCCTTGCTGTGCTCAGGAGGCACCGTGGAGACTCAGAGATGAAATGTAAATCTGTGCTTTCAAGCTAAAACAAGACCATATTCCACAGAGAAAATGTTTTTCTTTAAAGAAGAAGGCAAATAGAAGGGAGAAAAATAGCTAGTTTTTAAATATGTTTGCAGTTTTTTTGAAGGTAACCTTGTAAAAAAATTGGTTTTCACTAATCTGACGTAAAGAAGGCATCATGTAAATTGTATGTCGTTTGGGATTTTTTCTTAATTACAGCAAATCAATTTAAACTCATCCAGCAAAAGGGTAGGGAAAAACATAATATGGCATTTTAAAACAAAAGCTCCCAGTACGTGTTTTTCATTGGAGTTAAAGTATTGCCTAAAACGGAAAGCTTGTCTCTCATGGACCCATCATTTTTGCCTCACTCAGGTACAGGTTTGGAAGCCCTATGTAGATTATCACTGTAAATATGTAGGGAATTGGCACATATGAAATAAAGCTATTTATTCCCAGGGCAGCACATTTTGGGCAGGCAGGCTACGTCCTTGTCTCTTCCTCCTACCTGTATGCAGCAGGGAACTGCGGAGTAGCTCCATAGTTAGTCTCCAGGTACGTGGAGTTCACAAACACAGAGAAAGACGACTAGTAAGATTTTAAAACATGAGATAAACTATATTTGCAGCTACTTTTTTGTGTGTGGAAAGGAAAAAATATTTTCAAACTAATTTTAATTCCTACACCAGTGACTGAAGGAGCAGGCAGAAAAAAACCCCATGCATGTGAGCACGCACGCACACCTTACATAAAATCACTTTCACCATCTGATCCTGAGTCTTGGCGTGACTGATTCCAGGAAAAGCCCTGGACTCCAGATCTGTACAAGAATATTAGTAAACATTTGCATGGAACACAATATCGCATACAAATTAAAGCGAGTTTCCAGCTCTCGTGTTTGCAAAAGGAAGCCTGTGAGTACAGTAAATGCCTGCGTACTGAAATCTTAAAAAGAAAATTACAATAAAACTAGCAAAACCCCCAATCCACACTGTGTTTTTAAAGTCATCTTGGTATTCTAGGGAATGCGCATCATAAATTTTGAATAGATGGGATTAGCAATATCATGAAGGGGAATCCCAAAGGGCCTATCTCCAACAAGGAAGGAATCTTGTAAAAGACATTCACAATAAATCCTTTCATAGGCCTTGGCACTTGGATGTAACTCCATAGATTCCCTGTTAGGTTTTCCTATGAGGGGAAAAAAAACAGGTCCTTTTGGGCTTTTGATTCTGTGAGATGTTTTGTGATCCGAAAGCACCATATGGGTGCTTTCACCTTTGTTTTTCAGCACCTGCAGCATTTGGCAGATACATGGCAAAGCAGAAGCAGCAGCACAAAACACGATATTATTGGGAGAGGGAGATGCGATTCTGAACTATCTGTCCTCTTGGGGCAAGCAAATAGCAGAAAGCAGCTACGGTGCCGTGCCAAACTAGTCCTGTGGGACGATGTGGTTACAATAACTAATTTTTAGAATAGCCTTGTTCATGCTACTCAAAGTCTGTGCAGCCTCGTCCAACAGGAGACTCGATTTTCAAGGGCACAGCTCTAAAAGTCCAAGATAGAAATCTTTGTGCAAGAGTTACAGTCTTCGGACATACTGCAGTTAAAGTGAGGGCGCTTTTCTGTCCTGCCCATGAACAGTTAATAGAATAATGGGTAAGTCTGCAGGAGCATAGTGATACTCTTTAAAATCCCTTGGATCTTTTAATACCGCGGACAGCATGCAGTTGCCGCAGCTGGACAGACACGCTTCTCAAGGAAACAGAGACACCTTTAGCACTTCTGACTTGGTCTCTTGGCTTCCAGAGAGTGAAGTCAACACACATTTCACACCAAGGTAGCTGACTCTATTTCTCTACTTATTGTTAAAAAAAATCCTCGGTCAAAATCAAGGTGTTCTAACAAATCCTTACCTATCTAGTTGTCAGTGTCGCATTTTTTAGACTTCAGGAACCCTTCAGAACAGGACCAGCTGTATTGCTGTGTCCTTTTCTGTGGTCTGTTTTACAGCAACAATGGACTTTGGGTCTCACAAGACTGAACGAAAGAAGACTTCAAAATATATTGGGAAAAATAATGAAGTGAGTCACTTCTGCTTGGCAGGGAACAGCAGTCTTCAGTTTACCGGTAGAGAAAAAGGGGTTAATTGATTTGTTCAATATTGAACACTAGCCTGTACAAGGCCGAGACTCATTCCATCACCACGTCAATCCCTTTGCAGGCCCTTAAGCATCCGCAAACACATTGTAAAAGACAAATGATGATCTTTACTTCTCTTCCTACTTTGCCAAGATCCTTCATGTCATGAACTTCAGTGATTTGAGAAAGGTGGTTCTTGTGTCCTAGATGAACTAGGAAACAGATTCATCTGATTTCTCTCAACTCAAACAAGTAGTGAGGGAAATATAAACCTGTTTAGAAATCATTTCTCATCAGGACACAAAGAGCTGGCTAAAGTCAGAACTAGGACTCAACATTGTCTCGTAAAATTCCTGGAAGTTGTGGCCGGTTACGTTGGTGTCACCAACAGGCTCTGAGCATCTTGATACTGCTTGGGAGTGCAGGGAGCGAGGTGAAAATCAGCAAGGAAGGAGTCTGAGTTTTAAAAATCTTTTTTCCACTTCAAATTGAAAGGTGCTGCTGTTCCCGATCAGACTTTCCAAAACAAGGACATGGCTTGGCCACAGCTGAGATGGATTTAGTCTCCCAGAAAAGTTGTTTTCTCTGCTGCCATCTGACACAGGTGGAGCTAGTGCCAATGTAGTGAGCACAAATTACAGCCAACGCGATGCGGAATATCTTGTGCACGGGCCTATGTAGCTGTGTAATTGCTTGGCATGTCTTTGGCCCTTCACTTGTCCCAAGTGATAGGTGTGTGAATGGGTTTATAGGAATACTAATTCTCAAACTTACAGCCAACTCTTCTCCTCCCTCCATTACCCTGCTGGAAAAGATTTCACAGCCATTTGCGTTTGTTGCAGAAGCCCGCAAAAGAGGTGAAGTTAATCAGAACTTTGGCTGTCACTCTGCTCCTAGCAGAGGATTTTTGGAGCTGCATGTCTACGTTCAGAGCAACAGAGCTCGCCTCATATTTAAAATGAAGATAAGAGTTGACCTGTGACAAAGAGAAAATAATGGCTTAAGATCTGGATCATCTGGAACCTAAATTGAACCACGGAAATAAATCTATGGGCAAAAAAAAAAAAAAAAAGAGAAGAAAATCGAAATCACATATGAACCAGGAATAATTCTCCTCCCACCTCTCAAGGTTCACACAGGAACGTGTGAAATTGAAAGGGCAAACCGTGGTATAAATTTCGCTCACCTGTTGCGGCACTGAGATCAGTGATACACTGAGGTTATGGAAATGAATCCTGGGGATTCATTGCAGAGGATAGCAAGGAATATCAGGTGCTTTGTGCATGACGTTTAAATGAATGTTTAAATATAACTCTGGAATGCAAAAGGAAATTTAACTGTAAGATTTGAGAATGAGTATGCTCTCACTCACTTCCAGAGCATCAGTCACTTTTTCTCTGCCTTCTTCATGAACCAGATCATATTTTCCTTTCCCACTCAGTCTTTTGATAAGAGATTTGTGCCTCAGCATCCTCCCCAAAGTACCGGGAGCCCTGTGAGAGCACTGTGCTCTGTTTGCATTTGCCCTGGGACAAGGCTCCCTCCTTCCGTAACGACTCAAGCGAGGTGGAGTCAGAGGGTCGGCAAGCTCTGCGAGCCTGAATGCTGCTCCGTGGGTTTGGTTTTGTGGGTTTTTGTCTAATCTATGAACTTTACATCACTTAAGTGTAGATTCTCCCTGTGGTTTAGTACAAGCAGCCAAAGGTTGAATTCATACTGTGTTCTCACAGGTGAAACTTCTCTGACTTGTGCCAAGCAATATATTCTGCATGTTCCCAGTTTACATATTAAATCTATGGGGTAGAAGTGGGCAAAAACTAGGAAATCTCCTATTACTTATGTACAGTGAGAAATAACATTCAGTGGGTGGATACAGTTTCTTAAGGAAATGAGCTGTCTCTCCTTTGATGGAACATTTAAATAGAAGGGAATAGTTTGAAACATAAACTGAAGTAGCAAAATTCCCTTCCCGCTTTATTCCAGAAAATATCAGTGATATTCCCCAGACAGGACATGAATGTGTTATCATTGAGTTAAAATCATTTGCACACATAGATTTTAACCTTGCTGGAGTGCAGAATCTACAGTGAACTATTTGTTCGCAGAGATGGAAGAAAATAATTGAGGTTTTTATCAGGGTGGGGAAAATGCTTTGTAAGCGACCAAGAATTGTGTTTTGAAAGATGAAGGTGAGAATGAGCGGGAAGGTGCCCGTATTGAGATACCATAGTGTAATTTAAAAACAACATTTCTATTGCAGCTCATTACCATTTAATATGCAAAAATATACTCATTCTTGAATTTTGCAGTGTTTCAGTGCTGCACACACCCTTTTGTCCCTTAAAGTCAGGGATTATTCTTTATACTGCATTTGTACAGCACCTATCGCAGTAAGCTTCTGGTCATTCCTCAGCCTCCTAAATGATGTTGCAGTAAATATAAATAACATCACAGAATCATTGGTTGCAGAAGTTATTTCCTCTTCCTGAGGAAAGAACTGGACTTGTCTGGATGTAAAGAACCAAGCTTTGATTTCCAGAAAGTAAACTAAGCGGAAATGACAGGCTGCTTTTGGAGAACCCTATTGACCTGTAAGACCTTAGTTAGTTAATTTTTGGCATAAAGTGAAATACTTTTCATTGTTAGTGTGCTAATGTTACATACAGCAAGCCAAAAATGAATGCTTGGGGACTAGCTAGGAAGTTAGAAGTGTAAAACCTTCTCTTCAATAAACACCTTCCTTGGGAATTTTTTGGTGAAAATGAAAGGAGGGCAAACTGGGAGACAGCAATTTTTTTGCCACTGCTGTGGTTCCTGTGAGTTCAGCTCTTGCCTTTCACAGCGCCTCTGGGGAACTCATTCAGTCTGTTTGTTCCTCACTTTACCCACATTTAAAGTATCAGAGGTAACACATCATTGCTCTGTAAGGATGCTGTGAAGGTAAAACCAGCGGGAAGAGCAGCAGATAGATACGGTGGTGCGAGCAGGTCCACCTCTGGCTGGTCTACACTGATATGTGTTACAGCAGTATGCAAATCTGGTGGGCTGTAAGCTTCTTTGGGTAGTGACCCTTTCAGTACATTTGCATAATTGAGTTAAACTGAGAATGTCAATAAATTATACAGATGCTGGGCAATGTATTGGTGAAATCAGCTGAAATGCAGCTCAACAGTTGAGATTTTCCCATTTTCTTTGCATGAGGGGAATTATGAAGGACTTAGAGACTTCAGTCAGACAAGGCTGAAAAGATTGTCCTTTGAAATGGACTGCCCTAAAATCATGTTATCCCGTAACAGGATTATCCATGGAAAGATAGAGAATTGATACCTTCATCCTATAAAATGATGGACTTAAAATATTTCCTCTTGTTAAACTGCTAGCCTAAATCTTTAGGGCAAAGAAGTGATGAGTCAGCTACTTCACAAATTGCTGTGGTTTTGTAGGAAGAAGCAACTGCAAGACGTGGTGTGATGAGTTATAACACACCTTTGTCACGCTAGGACATTTCTGAGTTCCTTCTGTAATAATTTGCTTTCATTGAAAGCCATGAGAGCACAAGCCGCCCGGCTCAGCCAGCGCTATGGCAGTGACTGTGTCACTCCAGCTATGCCGTGCCTGCAGCCTGCGCTCCAGTGATTGATGGATCCTCGAGATCCATCGTGACCTTGCTATTCGTATCAATGGGCGTCCTGTAGGAAACCCCAGGGCTTCTGTCACACTGACACCCTCACAAGCCCATCACAAGTTTCATGTTGCAAGTACTTTTCTTTGAAGCTACAATTCGTCTTTATTTAGCCTTCCCCAAGTACAGTTGTTTTGTCCACCTTCGGTATTGCATCAGCAAATACATCGCTCCGCAGTCAGAGTTGTTAGTACACCACGAGGCAGTGGAACGACGGGGCTTTGCAAATCAGCAACTATATTTCTGATTTCTTTTAACTGTTGTTCTATTTCTGACCTTGATTATTACAAATTTGTCTTCAATATACTCCCAGCCTCTCTCCAGAATCATGGTAGTAATAATAACAGGTTTAGGGAAGCAGGAGATTCACTTATAGCATTTCTAGCCTGAACTCTGGACTCAGGACAAAGTATCTTGATGCAGTACGTGTGGAGCACTCCACTGAATAGAGAATTCAGGACAGAGCAGAACAAACGGGAGCTGGCGTCCTGAGCGCAGGCTGAGAATTACCCCTGTAAAGTAGGTTATGCCACGGAAAACGGTGAAGAGAAAGCAAAGCTCAAGTAGAGCAAGTAGCATCACAGAAACAAGAAATTATTTCTCCTTGGGCTAGCTGGGGCTTCTGATCTCCTACACAGCTACGCCGTGGTCGTTGAGCCAGGCTTCCACGGGCGCCTTGCCGTGACTCCAGAGCATTTCCTTTGCACTCCCCACGCTCTGTCCCAGCTTCATTGCTCTCCTCCACTGGCAGCGATCCAGGTGAAATTGTCCATTCTTCCCTCTCACAACTGATAAATGCAGAGAAGCATTTTATTTCATTTTTGAATGGTTTCAGCACAGGGAACGGTACCAATAAAACAATGAAGCTCCTACCAAATATGACATAATGATTCTTCGAGGTCACATCATTCCCTTCCTAGATAGCAGAGCTGTTCTGGGGCCGTCAGCCCATTAGTCTGATAGGATTGTCATGATAACCAGAAAAATACAGTCAGTCCTAGCTCAGAGAAAAATTCTTTCCTCTTGAAAAAGCAAAGCTTTCTATCTCTATGTGCCCTGAGCCACAACGGGAGGCGACTGAAGCCAGAGCGGTTCCTACAAATAGAAATCTTTATCATTGTAAATCAACTTGGTGAGTAGCAATCGACTTCTTTGTCTCTAGAGACATTTAATAAAGTACCCTGCAACCTTTTTGTCATCCATTAGTCACCAGATATTGGACATCCCATTTAAAAGCACCATTTTTTTTGAAATATATAGCCTATGAAAGATCTATATTTTACCTCTTTTTGGATGGACACATTAAAAGGATATTCTTACTTCCCACTCTGGATTGAAAGTGCTAAGAAAATCCTGTTGTACGTGAAGAAAATGTAAGCGCACATTTAGCAGGGGCTCTGCTTTCCTTTTTTATTGCTAATAAGGCGTATACCTCCAGCCTACTCTGGAGGCCAGAGCATCCTCCAGAACAGTTGCTGAAATCCAGCCTGCCCAAGGATTTAGGGAGAAATGGCATTATGGAAAATAAGGAAAACCATTATTTCCCTTCGTATAATGTTTAACAAAATCTAGAAGATATGAAATAGATTCAAATTATTCAGTTGCTGAAGTTCATTAATCTGCACATCTTGAGGCATAAGTGCATTTTCTTGCTTTTAGCTGATTTGCCATAAACCTCTGATTCTGCTTGTGCTGCAAGCAAGGGCTCACTGTAACAGACTTTACTTCTCAAAGGCAAGAATTGCCTAAGGTTGAACATGTCATTAATCTGAGCTTTGGCACAAAATAAAATACAACCCAAGTCTTCATGGAGACAGAGCAAAGCTTGAAGATCCGAACCCTAGAAAGTCCAAAAAAGTCATACAACAAATACGAAGGGCATACATTTAATTGCTTATGCTCAGTCTCCTGTTTCTCTAGTCAGTGTCATGATTTTTGTGGGGTCTGACTCATGATTTTTGACATCGATAACACTGCTGTTGTCACAACAGGGTAGAGTTTAAATGGGCACTTTGCTGTAGGACATCTTGTATCACTGTGTAACTGGACCCCAGCTTCCCGTGAAACTTTCCATTTTTAGCTGTTCTGTCCGTAGACTGATGACACCAGCATTTTCCTTCTGGACCATCTTCTTTCCGATTCCTTACTCTGCATCCCAGAGTAAGACTTCAAAGGTGTGCTTCCACGGCAGGGCAGGTGAAGACCTTGCTGACACTTTGCAATCAGTGAAACATGTTTTTAACTGCAGTTACTAATTTTGTAAAACAGTGAGTGTAGACAGGACTTAACTGAATGTCTGAGGGGTGAGGAATGCCTTAGTTGATATTTGCGCTTTTTGGTAAATAGCTTGATATTCACTGTGACAGAGTTTGATTTCTCTGGAGCGCTTTATTACATGCCTTTTATTGGCTTTTTGAGTTCAGTTTCTGTGACTGGTATATTAATTTTATTTTTTTATCATATTTCCTCCTTTTATGTTCTGCAATTACATTAACTCAGCCTTTCCCAATCAATAATAGCTGCAAACAATTTGCCTTTCACTGCACACACAAAATCTGTAATAATGGTCTTCAAGTCTTTATAGTTTCTTTAGTGGTGTTAAATTTATTATATCTTATTAGCATAGAAAAAAGGACCAGTAAATGACCTGGTACTGTGGAAGGCTAGTAGCAGAACTAGCACCCACTTTTGCAAAAAAAAATTTACTTTAGAATGGGGAAAAAAAGAAAACCAACATTTTTTCTCCAGAAACTTGTAGCAGGGCTACAATTATCAGTATAAATTCTGTGTGGTAGATTTTAAAATCTGTGCAAGCTGTTTAATTTCTTCAGCGTGTTATTGGTTACTCAACCCCTTTCAGTGGAGGATGAGGTCAAACTGGATTGTCATAATGGTCCTTTCTGGCCTTAGAAATCAAAGCCAACACTGGAAGGGCTTGACTGCCCCTGGTCCTTACTTGAACATGCAGAGAAAGGTGAAGCGTGGTAACCCTCTCTCCTGCTGCTCCCCTCTGGTGCGTGGTCCTCTTCACTCAAGCCCCGGAGCAGGAATCAGCAGAGGATCCCAGTGCTGCCTTCCCAGCACGCAGAACCGGACGGCTGGGAACGGCCACAAAACCCTGCAGCACCAGCGTGATGCAGGGGAACCGGGAGCCGGGACGAGGACGCCCAGTACTCAGGGCAGCAGGCACGGTGCATCCTGCCCCACGGGCTGTGCGGGGACAGGTCAGGCCAAGGAATGCTTGGCTTCTCCTCCTGGGGGGGAAGAAAGATTGTTCATATTATTTTCTGTAGACTTCAGGCTAAGCCTTACTCATTTTATTTACACAAACTGTTTCAAGCCATTGACTTGAGCAACACTACTCATATGGGTAAAGGAAACAAGAATTTGGCCTCGTGACAACTTTAAAGTCCTAGGATTTATGTTCTTTGCATCCCTCAGATATGTTTGCAAATGTTGACGCATACTCCTAGATTTTCACTCATAAAAATGCTGCTTGTGTTTTGGGGTTTCTTAGAAAAATATTTTGAAATCACTTTCCACCCTTAAGGGCCATTTGAAATTCACACTCCCAAGGCAGTAAAACAACACTACGGGTTTGGTTTTAACTGGGAAAAGGCAGGAAGCTGAGTTTTAGTACACTGCGCTCTGAACAGTAGGTGATTTTGAAGACAGCTTTGGTGTCAGCTCTGAATATCCCATCTTGTACTGGTCCAAGCAAGACTGACATATTTTATTTTTCCACTTTGGCTCTCCAACATTTAATTTTATTAGCTGGGGGGGGGGGGGGGGAGAAGAAAAGTGGACATAAACTTTTAATGGAAGTATATAAGAACTGACCAGAACTGGAGCAATTACAAATACATGCTGTAGAACATAAATCTGCAGGCACTCTTTACAAACTGGAGGCTTTGGCTCTGTGCAGTTTAATGGCCTCAAACATTCTTGCCTGCCAGTAAAAAAAAAACATTTTGTCTTCAGTGTGATGCATACCTAGAAAATATGCATATTTTTTGGCGTGACTCTCTTTGAGTAGGGATTGAACCCAGCACCTCCCTCCCTGTGAAAGCATGACATTCTGTTTGAACTTCATAGTTGCTGCCTTGTCCCGTAGAGGTCCTCACTCCAAGGCGCTCATGAAGTGCTCCATCACGGAGGGCTTTGGCGGCAGCAAAGCTCTGCTGCTCCTCGTGGGTCACCCAGGGAAGGAGGAGATCCGTCCATGCTCCCAGCAAGCTGAGTGTGTGCTGATGAGTGAAGGGCCCGGCTGGAGCTCTCGTGAGGCAATCCTGCTTTGAGTCAAAAGTCAAAAAAAAACCCACCCTTTCCAAGGGGCACACTAATACCCAGATGGATTTGTTTGCTTCCACTTACTTTTCTCAGTACTTGCGCCGACTTCTGTTGTTGTAAGTAGTGCTAATTAAGATCACTATGATTGCAATGAAACACGATTCTACATGTATGCAGTACCATATGTTACCAGGGGATTAGGTACAGGTGCTGTCACAGCTTCTGTAACCGCAGCGCCGTGTCCTGCTCTCTGCAGAGCCACCGTGAGATCTATGTGCCTCTGTCCCTCTCCCCCCTCGTACTGGGGATGGGGTACCCCATGGCTTTGCCACGCCAGCACCAGGGAAGTAGATGAGCTGGATTTGGGGCAGGGTCCTCTTCCTCTTCTGACAAGTGCTGATACTTCAAGAAAAGTGCTGAAGAGGTGCTGTGAATATGAGCCAGTGTCGGTATGTTGGTCCTAAACCTCCTGGGTAGAAGACGGGGGAAGTTGTTGGGCTGGGCTGGATGGAGCAGGAAGGGAGAAGAGTGTCCCGGTGCCGTGACCACCAGCCCGCACTGCATCTTTCAGCATGGGGTGAAGGCTTAGCTTCCTACTGAGAGGAGGTCATCTGGGAAACAAGGAATTAATGAACCTCTGCTCCACATGCTCCCATGCCCCACAGCTCCCTGTACCACCCTTGGAGCTTCTGTGGTACTGGGACACTTTCAGCGTGCTGGTATCATGAAGGATTCAACTGATTGTTCCTGGCACCTGTTTATAACACACATTGTTGTCACTTCTCAAGGTGAAGCTTCTCTGCCATTTTGCATACACCTCACAAGTGGTAATCACAGTCTTTTCAGCCAAGGAGAGTCTCTCGGTTCAATGTACTTTGTCCTGTAAAGCTGCTATTAAGCAAGACAAAATGGTGAACGTCATATTGTGCAGCTTCTGTTTTAGCCACAGCTGACAACAGGACTGGGAGAAGGGAATTGGATCCTGATTTCCTATAGGATGGAGCAGCATTGCCGTAGCCTTTCTGAGCTCAGGGATGTAATTACAAAATGGGTCTATAAACAAAAAATTCACCATTATGGAGCAAATAAAACCAAAGGGTAGTTAATCCAGGGATATATCACACATCAAATTAAATCTCACTTTGCCTGCAGTAATAACAGAAATAATTCATTAAGATAAACCTCTAGATTATGCACAGCATCTGGAGATAGAATTAAGACCTTAGCTGTGAGTGCATGTGTATGCATGCTATCCCTTCCTCCCCCTCCAAAAAATGATGCCAGCATAAAAGGCAGTTTAGAGTTGCCTGTTGAGCTTTTCGCATCCATTTCTTTCCAGCACTTACAGAGAAAACAAATGTGATTTCCAAAGAGAACTGTCTCTGGAAGGGTAAAAAATTCCCACATCCTTTTTTCTGCGAAGGAATGTAACGTGATGTAGGGGCCCCTGTGCTGAGCCAGGACCACTCAGAAAAAATGTTGACGTGCAACCTTGGAACTTGATCTAACTTCTTATGAAGTCAGTGTGAGTTTTTCCATGTATTTCAACAGAAGTTGAAAGAGGTCCTTCCGTCCACTCTGTCTCACCTGTACAGTGAAAATAATACTGGTAGTGAAGATGTTAGCGGGCTGTTTTGAAATTTGAATTATCTTAATGCTAACCATGGGATGACAAGTTTCATCTGTAGAAGCTGGGTGTGACAATAGAGTTAGAACTGAAACTGCAGCTACGTTCAGTCTGAAAGTATCAGTGTTAGCCCAGAATCATACTAAACTGGCAGACGTGACCCTATCATGAACCAAGGAAGAGCAGTGCATTACTCTGCAGCCCACATTTAGCAATTTTCAATAAAATCTGCCATTGTAAAGCATTTCCTTCCTATAATCCTGAATAATATTAAAGACGGACAAACTGATTCGGGTTAAATAAAATCAAATCACAAAGCCTAAAAAAACTCAAGCTGAAATGGATCCAAAAATTGCTTAGCACTTCTGTAAGCTCTTTGGGACAGAAATTCTCTCTTCCACGGCTGTTTTCATAACTCTGGCGCAGACCCACTCTCAGTACTCTGCACCAGCTCTTACCACTGTCAGCAGCGTGCCACTGGAAGCTCTCAAATACTTCGATTCTCAATGGGATGTCATTGCTCCTCCTGTTCTTGTTCCAGACCTTGCTGTCTTGCCTTTCATTCAGAAAAAAACCTCCCTTGGACATGCCCAGGACGCTGTAACAGAGCTCGCTAAAGAATATGCTCGACAAACCTCTGCCAGCAGCAGGCCTGCTTTTGGACAGAGGATCTCACAGGGGATTTCTCAGGGTCCAGACCAGCCCTGTTTTCATGAACCCGTCGGCAAACCGTATGTTAAAAATTCTTACTGGCAAGAATTATAATGGTATAATTGGTAAAGCAGAGATAAATCAGCCCTCATCCATTTCTGAAGGCACTCTATTACATTCAGACTGTTCAATCACACTCATTTTCTTCTGGACCTTTCTAGAAATAGCCTGCCACCTTGTTTCCCATCCATGCCCTGCAACAGCGGTTACAGCAAACGGATTTTTCTAGGACTTGTGCTGAGTAATGGTGGGCTATAAATTAGTGCATGCTTGGGAGCTCCCAAGGAATAGTGACCATCATCTAATTGCATTTCTAATTAAGGTTACAGGGAGACTAAAACCAGTAAAGAATAAATGTGTGGAGTTCCAGCAAAATATGTATTTGGAGAATACCATCAGGGCTGCCCAAAATATGCTAGAATGCACGAGACAAATTGAGACAGCATGAAGTCCTCAATGAAAGATGACTGTGTACACAAAGGATCTGACAGTAAACCCATGGGAAAGGATAGTGATGAGTTTGAGATGCAGGCATGGATCCAAAAAAGAGAAAAGGCCCAGCAATGGGTGCCTAAAAGAGCAGATCAAGAAGACAGGATCAGAGGGAGTGGGAAAGCCGCAACAAAAGCCAAGGCTGAGAACTGCCAGATCATAGTATCTGCTGCAACAGGGCTTCAAAATCTCCAGGGAGTGGGAATAGGGACTAGCTATTAACTCGTAGGCAAGACACCATTGAATAGGCTTAAATCAATTTTTTTTTCTCCAGAAAAGACCCCTGAAAGGGTCCTCTACTCAGCCTGATGGCAAATGTCACAGGATTTCAGCTTCGGGGAAAAAAAATCCTCTGGATTTGCCATTAATTTTGCTGGAAATAAGCCCGAGAGGTCACCTAGTACATTCAGTATCCAAAAGCACGGTCAGCTTTCTGATGTTGTCAAGACCTCCAGTGATGCATAATCTGTGACCTCTCAAGACAACAAATTTCAACTTGTCACAGAGGATGTTCAAAGCCCAAAGTGTCTCCCTGCAGGTCCCGTTGCTTCTCATCCACATTGGACACTACGATCTTGAAAAGAGGTGTTCTGCAGGAAACAGGGGAAAGGCCTGCAAATATGAAAAAGGAATCTACAGAGAGGAAAGCAATAAATCCTTCTCCCATCCATAACCAGCTCATGGTATCTACCACTCCAATCATTCTTCTTGTTTTCCTCTGACATATCTCGAATTAATCTATATCATCCCTTGAATTATGGTGCCCAAAACTCATTCCTCAGAGGGCAATGTTGCAAAAATAGATTTCCACCACTTCAGCTGTCCCGGAAAAGGAAGCTGAAAAGGACGCTCAAATATAATTCAGGTGCAACTTGTTTGCATAAAACAGAATCAAAAGCAAATGAAAGAAATGGTGTATGGGTGCTGCGGACCGAGTTTTAACATTGAGCTGTTTGGCTGAAACAAACTGAAAAACAGGCTCAGCTTGCACGTAGCCAAATTCTTGCAAGCCTTTCTGTGGCTGACAACAACGGAAACCTAGTAAGAGCCACTGCTCTGAAAGGTTTCTGCCAGTCTAAACCACTGCCAGGCTGGATGTTAACAACCAGTCCCTAAGTTAACTCAAAAGTAAAATCAAATCTTTACAAATAAGGCTGAATCTTGTAGTTTAAACAGAGAAACACTTACAGAAGGAGAGTTCAGACTTTGGTTCTAGATATGACCCTGTTGGCTTCCAGGTGCGGAACATGAAACAAGCTGCCAGCCAGGACTAGGTAGACTTCCAGAGCTGCGGGGAGTGATTCAAGCTGACACGCATCAAGTCACTTGAGCCTGGAAATCGAATAAGAAACTGCTCAACAGGCTTTTCACTCAGACCCCTGTTAGGGTTTTACTGCGTCTAGGACAGAAAAAAACCTACATAACTGGCTTTTTCCAGTGTTATTTTCTGCTTCCACTTTAGTTTGTGAGCAAAATCATCAAGTGCAAAAGGATGAGGAAAAGCAATAAAAAAAGGCAAACAGGATTGGGTTGGGTCTAGCTTGACTCATGGGCTTGACTCCTTCAGAGTGTCAGCATGTGGCAGGACATACCGGCGAACAGGGCCAGATGAAATGTCCAGCTAGGGCTGGGGAGGGATAAATCTTTGGAAAAGGAGGGAGTTGTGGCAGTGTTGTTGCTTGGAAGGTAAAATGGGGAGAGATCACATGGACTTTTTGCTATTCTGTTTCCCGGTCGGAGAAGGCCAGGCATTGAGGTACTGCTTTGCCCTCCGTGTTCTCCAGCAGGTTCACTTAGTGGAGGCTTTTGTACCCTGCCCATGGAGCGTGTCCCATGGACCGTGACTGGTCAGCAGGCTCACAGGAGTGAAAAGAGGGACCTGTACACGCAGATTTCTCTTCTAAGCCCATAATCAGAAACATTAGTGATTTACCTCTTCCCTCAAAGAGGCCTTATAGTGTTTGAGACATCCCTGCATCCCAGCCCTGAACTGAATTTAAGAAAAGGTACTTGTTCATTGCCTTCTGCATATTAATACTCCTTCCTTTTTTTTTTTTTTTTCCTTTTTTTTCCGGTTTCCTGTGTGTGCTGAAGCATTCAAATACGAGATTATTCCTCAAACATTCCTCATTTGTTTATTTGTCTGTTCCTATAACTGACTTGTGTCTCTCAGACTGTTCTGACAGTGCCTTTCCGTGTGATCATTCTTTCTGCGCCGATGCCAGCTCCGAGGTACTGGTACTTAAGCCTCTTGTCCTCTGCAAGGTAACTGAGCTTCCACATTGAGCACTGACACTTGGAGTTTTGAAACTATCACTTGCTTAATAACTCTACATCCGTCATTCTTGGATGAAATCCATGGCAAACAGAATGTGAGAAAGTGAAAACTAATGAGCGTCTTCAAGAAAGGATAGGGAGCTTCTGTTATTTCATTTAGTCCTAAGAGTTTAACTTCTGGCACCTCCATCACATTTCCAAATGGTAACTAAAGGTTGTTACTTTTTCAAGTTGTGCTGTGTAGCACATTTCATCAATTAAAATGCACCCTCAATGTAAAATCACAACAGGGCCAGCCTGGCATGAAGGATGCTATCATGTCATTTTTTTTCTTTTTTTAAAGGATACTTTTGTTTCAAATTGCTGAGATCTTTATAGAGCAGATTTAAATTAAAGAAAACACACATTTAAATATAACCATGAAAAGAATACAACATGCGTTCGTCTTGGAGTACTATGCAATTTACACCCCAAGTGGAGCTAACTCGGCTTTGTGTGCTCTCGTTTCATGGTGTTTCTAATGGTGATTAACTTTCTTTGTACTGAAAGGACATAAATATCTCCTTTATTATGTGGGGTTTTATGCAATGACCCCATATGGGTCCGAAGTTTCCATAGCAGTGTTATCAGATTGCACTTTCAAGACAATTGAGGACGGTTTAAGATGAAAGACGTTAGCGTTGCACAGCAGTTAGACAAGGAGGGTGAGAATTAGAGTAGCTCCGTACTGACTTCCGACACCGCCTCTGCTAAGTAGTACAGTCCTCTGCTTTACTGCCCACAGCTACTGTGAGCAAGTCATTTGCTGCTTCTGACCCTCTTCCATTTTCCTGGGATTAATAACGTTGTGGGCAAATGTTTCATAGAAGTGTAGTGCATTAGTGTTTTCACACATCGTCTTTTTTTTTATGGCTGCATCTGCACAGCAGCCCCGCTCTTCCAGTTCTGCACTGGTACAGCTGAGGCTGCTCAGCAAATCTGAACCACCACCCCTCCTCTGTCTTCCTTGGTTATGTTTTTACTCCTTATATTTCTGTTTATGATAGCTGAAGAAGGACAGAATTGGTGAAGGATGAAAGCCGTGAAACACAGTTCAATGTGTGAGTTACCAAACTTACCAAAAATTTCAGTCAGGTGACCAAAATTCAAATTGCAAGGGTTCCAGTTTAGGCACTGAAACCAGTGGACTGAAATGAAAAACAGAGTCCTTTCTCTGTTACAAGACAGCAAGTTCTCTTTGCAGGTCCTCATTAATTAGAGATTGCCTACAAAGTCCTAACTTGAACAGAAGTCAAGCACCTTGCTCCATGCCCAGCCAGCATTCCCTGTTTTCCCTCTCATTTGCTCAGGCTGAGCTTTGCATATTTTTGTTGCAGTTGATATCGGGTATCAAACTCTCATAAAAGTCTGTACCTAATGAAAATGATAGAGCAAACATCCACCTGGCAGAGAAGGCAGGTGTATTAATGGGTACCCAAATTAGACTAGTTTGAGTCAGACACCAAAAGAAGTCGTTTAGGCAGCCCCTACCTCTTCACAAGGGTACATCTTCAATCAATCCTGCTTTGGCACTGGCTCAGCTGTCTCATCCGTAAGTGACATTAGGACCAAGGGCACTGATAGCAAAGACTTCCCCACACTATCCAAAGGAAGTCTTCCCCATGCTAGAGCAGAAATGCAAAGCTGAAAGGATGTTCAAACCCCACGACATTCACAGCTCAGACATTTCTTAGAAGTGCTCTGAAACCAAACCAAATAACGATCTCTGGTTTTGTTGTATTTAAAGTTGTTGACATTTCATTTGTTTTCTTTTTACTTCAGACAAAACTATATCGGGATGATTTCAGCTGCAAAAATGATCGATAGGAGAGGTGGGTCAGCCAGCTAAATAAATGCAAGCCTTGCTGATCTACATGGTAATTGTCATATAGCTGATCTGCACCAGTTTATGCTAGCTAAGAATATGGCCTTTCGTTTCTATTTTAGTAAAGTTTGGGAAAGTTTCAGATACTAATTTTTGTGCCGAGTTTTACCACCTTTGAGCAAAGAGTAATCCTCCACAGAAATCTGAAGCTGTTCCAAAGCTGATTTACACAAAAAGTGCATTGATTTTGCCAGAGGAACAATTTTGCACGACCTCAAAGTCCCTGAATTTCCCAAGTGCACTGGGTTCAAGCAAATACGTAGCTCAGTCTCCTTCTGAGCCTATTAGCAATGCCGGGAATCATTGGTATTCACAACAGTTTTCCAGACTGAATGCAGGACCAGGATTTAGGTCTGATGGTACGAGGTAGGGACAAAAGTAGGTCAGGCTTGGAATCCTGCTTTACCAGCCTGCACACTTCGGGACGAGTGCAGATCCCGAACGTCCGCAGGACTAGTGATGATTTCTCTCTGAATCACTACTTAAGATTTCATCAGCAAAATGATGCACTCGTTCTGTTTTCACAAGTCTGCTCAAGTGCTTGTGAAATAGATTTTTGGTTTTATATAGGTGTCCTCCTTACCGCAAATACTGTGTGCTCAGAAAGAGAAAGCAATTTCTTTCTATTGATCAAGCGAGTGAACAGCCATTCATTTAGCAGAGTATCCGTATGTTCTGTACAATTCAAATGGTGCCTATTCAGCTAGTCAAATATCTTTGTTCTATGTCCAAGTAGGCCTTTATTCATCACCACATAGCACTGCAATTCAAAAGCTCAGATGTTTAAAGATATATATAGGCAATATTTGGCTTGCACTGGCGTGCCTAAATGACTTGGACAGCTAAGTCCCATTGGACATCTAACTCCTCATGTTAAAGGGAAACAGAGACATGGGTTCTGAGAGCTAACTTTCAGGCGCCTACATCACTTCACCTCCTAGATGTTTAAAGGATCTGTTTTCTGTGACCATAATAAGCGTACGTAGCATGGATAGATGTATGCATGTCAAATTAAGGGATGGGCATATCCAGTGACCTGTTCCGTATTCTGAAATTTGTTGGTATAGAACCAGAGTACTTATTTAATCCATACATACAAGAATTTGACTGAGAAGCCACAGCTGGCGTGCTGCAGTTGATGCTTATTAAACACATAATCATTTCAATCTTACCTTGTGCTTCCCCATCTGTTTGTAACTACTCTGTATCTCATCTTCCACTCAGACATGAGCTCTTTTGGGATAGAGACTGTCCTTTCGCTGAGTTTATACAGTCCCAAATACAACAGAGCTCCAAACCTCCACCTGAACAGAGAGATGATGGCACTCACTGTGGAAACTTTCCATGTTGTAGAAGGGGAGTATTTTCAATAATTCCATGTGATGGTTTTACTTGGAGAGTTACTTGGAAGATGTTTCTGTTAGGTATTTAAGGCCAAAGCTTTTGATCATCTAGTCTGACCTCCTGTATGCCACAGACTGTAGACATTCATCCTTTTATTCCCAAGCAGAGGAGAGTGATGTATGGAGACTAACTTCTGGAAAGGCATCCAGTCTTGTTGAGATGAGATCAAAGAAAAAAAGAAAGAGATGTTCTTCCAGTCTCTGCAATAGTTTGTCCCAGTGATCTGCTGCCATTGGAGCTGAACATCTTGTGCCTTGTTCCTAATTCTAGTGAACTCTGATGGACATGCTTGTCTCTGCTAGACAGTTATATCTCACAGAAGTTGAATAATAAGAGTAATAATAATGAATAAGCACCTCGTAACTATTTACGTGATCTCTGCATCCAGTGAGGCAGCGTTCCAAGTGACACAGGTGTTGATATCAAATTGAGAGTGGCTTAGTCTCTCTTGGCAATAATAAAAAAGCTGCCAGTCTTCTTGCTTCACCGACATTTACTGTCACCTCCAGAAAACCCTAAGTTTCCTTTGCTTTTACTTTGGTGTCCAAACAAGCAAACAGCAAAGACAACCGCCTTTCCTAATCCCACCTCGTGTGACACCTATAAAAGCAGGACTACTGAGGTGTACCCCATAGCGCAACTTCCAGTTTCAACTGGGGATTAAGTTCTCCCTTATTATTTCCTGAGTTTGTTCAGAGCAGGGTTTAAAGCCTCTCCAGAGGAGCTCCCTTCTCACGCCGCACCTTGTAGACAACACAGCGTGCTCCGCTCGCCAGCATCTGCCATCAGAGCAGATCAGCACTGAGGACGCATTACCTTCTAACCCTTTCTTCCCTCCTGCAAAGGAGCAGCTTTGCCCGGAGAAGGTGCAGGGAGCACAGACACACGTCGTGGTACTATCTTCAATTTGCTATTGTGCGTGTGTGGTTTTTTGGAACCAACTCAACATATGTGAAGGAGAGTTTAACCAGAAAAGGAAATATAAGCAAAGTGGTTGCATCCTTTTGCAATCAACTATTTTCAAGGCTGGCCGTCATGTGCTTAATGAGAAGACTTTTTCCAGTTACCAATGAATAGTTTTATTTTACGTAATTGCAACCATTTCAGTATGGCAATTAAGATAGAATGTTACCTTTGGGATGGGATCAATTAAAGGTTTGAAAATTGAATTTGGGATCATGATTAGTCTCTTTTACATCGCTTTAGTATTCTAAAATATATAATTGTATGATTCAACCCTTTTTCATACTTGTAGTAAATATAACATTTCAGGGTTTCTTTTTAAGCAGAAACAGATTTTTAGAGGCCTACCGGTAACTAAAACCATAGCATAATGGGGAAAAAGGGTTTCCCTATTTGATTAGAGGAGATTTTAAACTTATAGTACATGAAAATATTGAATTTAGTGTAATTGGTTGTCGGATTTCTTCAGAATTGAAATCATTACGCCCTGGCCACATTCCAAGACATCCTTTCTTTATTTTATTCTCTCTTTTTTTTTCAAGTTACAATTCAAAACAGTGTGGAACACTCTATAATGTTGTAGTTGGTCATGTAATGTCACCGAAGCTGACTTCTGAATATAGACAAAGGACTTCATGTACCGGAGTGCTCCACCGGTGGAAAATTGATAGCAGCATGAGATATGCTATTACAGGCTTTTTGTTCTACCTCCAAATTTGTGCTGACTAAAGTGCTTTTGTGCCTGCACAGGAAAAAAAAATCTGTCTAGAGGAGGCTGGAAGCTTAAAACAAATGCGGCATGGAGGGCATAGATTCTTAAGCAGGACTGTGTGAATTTAGCTGGAGCTCACTAAATAACAACCAAAGTGCTTTATTTTTGTCAATTACTATTTCCTGAAAGGACATGAATCACGGGGAAAATGATCAAGCAGCAAAAAATAAAATTCTCTCCAAGACCAAAAAAGTAAAATGAAATAGAAGAATTAAGCAGTGTTTCCTAACTCTTGTCAGTCCAGCTTGGAGTTATTGCCAGGTTTGTACACACCACAATCTATTCAAGCATTACTGAGAGATAGGAACCAGAGATGCAGTTTGAATGCAAATTAAGCATGCACTTTCTTCCAAAGCAGCTTGAAAAAGTCGGCGTGACCATGGATATACGCCCCCTTCCTCCACCCTCCTTCCTAACATAAATAAATCAGCCAAATAGCACCATCGCCACTGCCCCCACACCCAAACTGGAGAGAAAAGGCCAAAATAAACATTGTTAATCGTGAACAATTCATCTGACCTTCCGTTAGCGATACTGGCGGAGTGTCTCAGGGACAAGACAGTGTATAGCAAATGGCTTTCATGAGTGCATGTGTCTTCTGTGACTTTGCAGATCCCTGGACAGTGGAACTGCCCTTGGAAAACCATGATGGCCGTGATCCTTCCTTTACTCCAAATAGTGCCTTTTATGGAATTTGGGGAACGAAACTGGGGTCCTTTTCTGTTCCCATCTCAAGCCAGCACAGGCAGGCACTGGCCCTTCCTTGCAAAGCTGTGACGCCTCTGCCTTTGGTGCTCTGCTCCGCGTAGCGTTTTCTCCTCTTCCTGTCCCTCTCCATTGTCACACGCTCATTTTCCTTCCCACTTCAAATTAAAGAAGTGTCTTCCCCCTCCATTCATTTTCCCATTAGCCCAGGGCATCGTGCGCTCTGTGTCCCTGTACGGTACACAGCCCCAGCACTGCCTTAACAACCGAATCTCTTTTTTTCTTAAACACAAGGCTGGGTTCTCGCTCTGACCTGGCAGGGTTTTGCTTTGAATTTTCATGCGAATCGCAAGGTGCAAAGTTAGATGGTTACAGACAAGGTCACTTCCATTCACAGCAGCGACGGTGGGAATGAGTAACCTCCTAACCATCCGCAGCGCCCGGTCATATTTATCTGTAGTTTTATTGGACAATTCGCTCACCTCCACCCAGATAAATTGAGCTGACATCCTGAGGGGTAACTAAATGGCAGTTACAAAACAAATGGACCAATAGTCTATTTAGCCTAGTCAGTGTGATCAGAATGTATCCTTCAAAATAAAATACTACTGGATGGGGTATGGGAGTCCTCCAGATGGCCAAGTGGATAGCTTTCTAAGGTCAGCATGAATATTTAAACAGCATTTTTTACAGTGCAAGCATTAAAGGCACAAAGTTGGAGTTGCTCATGGTATCCATGGAACCCAGATCACGAGCAAGGATACCCCTTTACTAAAGGAAGGCAAAACAGCCAGGCTAATGTGATTGTTGAAATATATTTGAAATACATTTATTTATGTATTTTAATCATGTGGGTTTTTCAGCTATGGGGCTTCTTCATGCTGGCTTTGTGCTAGCTAACAACAGCACCAGAGACTTGCCACATTTGGAATAGGTGCTGGAAAGACATCAGTGGTAGCAAACTATTAAAATCAGCAGTTACTGATGGTTAACGGTGGTTTCAAGACATAGCAGCACCTTCTGGAGTGGCTGCAGTAGGCTGGGCAATGTCTTTTGCAGCCTCCTCAGTCCCTGACCCTGCTCAGCAGAGACATGCAGCACCCAGGGGCATCTTACTGCGTGAAACAAGGCCTTTCCCAGGGTGTTTCATACCATGCAAAGGTTTACGCTCACGCCTTCCCCGGAAAGAAGCATGTGCAGAGGTAGCACTGAAGGTAGGAGCCATGTAATAGCATATTTATGCCCTGAACTTTATCCCCAGGTCATTATACTCTTCTTTCCCAAACGAGCTGTGTTTTCACTTAGACAAGCTCCATTTCTTTCCTGCCAGGATGTTACTCCTGCATCCCTTGGGATCCTGACCCTCTGTCGCCACTTTCAACAACCCTCTTACCAGCAAGCACGTACTTGCTATCACCCAAAAAAACCCTTTCTGAAAATAATCCTGCTTCCAGTAGTTCCTCCCTTGAAAGAAAAACACAATAAGAAATGAGTTAATGCTATTATGAATCCAAAACCCCCACACCCATCCTAAAATTATACAGCCGTGGTTTACAGTCTCTGGGATGAAAGCTCCCAAGGGTTCATGGACTATTCCTAAAAAGCCTGTGAAAAGCCACTAGTAAAGCAAACCTATTCTCCATGGGCTTAAATTCCCTGTGCAAGGATCTGCACCTCCAATGGAGGTTGTCAAAGTACGAAAAGACTGAAATCCATTTTCCAGCTCTATGCAAGGTCTGAATTCACGCTGGATTATTACATAAATACACAGCCTCATTCTAAAGACCTCTAAGTGCGGGTTTGGGTTTTGTTGTTGTTGTGTTATTTTGCAATGAGATCGTGCCCATGGCTCAGCCCTGGCATCCAAAGGCTTTGAGATGTTCTGGGTCCGGGTCACAATTTTGCAGCATAAGCTACAATCATCAGGGCCCTGGTTGCTATATGTCACCTTGTTTGAGACGTTACTATTGGACCCAAGTGATTTGAACAGTGTGACTTCAACTTTCTTAAAAAGTAGGTGACTAGAACGAGAGAAGGGGCAGCTGCGAGCCCAGGTTTTCTCAGCACCTTAGCACTATTTACCAAAAAAAAAAAAGAAAAATAATTATTATCTAATGATGATCATTGCGACCTACATGTTGTTTCTTTGATCTTTTTAATATTGCTTTTCTAAACAGACCCCTGGTCATCTGTCTCTCTGAGACTAAAACCCACAAAGTGTGCATTTTTTCAGTAAGCGTAGTGTTTTCGGTACTGTGAGATTTATTTCAGATCTTAGTGCCCAGAGTTACTGCAAGGTAACCAGGAAAGCAATCGCTTTCTTGCTTGCTTTCCTACCTTCTCTCTCCTCATAACTGTAGCAAAGACATGACAAATACGGTGAATTTAAAGGGATTTTTTTAAGCCAATCTCAGAAAGCTACTTGATAAAAAAAGGCAGGCCTACAGAAGGTCCTACATAGCATCTTTTCTGTTTTCTCTCACTGCCGGCTTGCGCCGTCACCTGTCAGCTTTCCCGTCAATGGTCAGGAGAACTAAGCTTCATTCAGAGTTTAATTTTTGTGGCCTCGTTGCTTCGCTTACAGCACTGGCCAGAGCTCTGCGTGAGGAATGCTGTATGTATATACCTGGATGTATAGCTGCATGCATACCTGCCGTCTCAGAAACAGCTTTCAGCATTTGGCAGTACCTCTCTGACACACAACTGCCTCCTTGTTTCAGGATGATGGAGATGACGAGGCAGGGGATTACCCCAGTTTTAGTCCGGGCTGTGCCAGCAGCGTGATGCCGTGCCGGCTCAGCCCAGGGCACCGTGTCCATCCACCCGCCCGTGCCGGGGAGGGAGGGAGCACTGTCCCCGCTCACTCCTGGGCAGAGAGAGCCCCGCTCAGATACCATGCAACAAGGAAAAGACTCTCTTCGTCTTCCTCAGATCCTGCTGTTACTTATACCAACCCTACTCCGCTGCCAACAGGAAGAGAAGCCAGCAGGATTTGCTTTCAAAGCTCCATCCTTTCCCTGATCCCGCACTGCGCGGCTGCAGTCCCAGGACATTTCCTCTGGCTGGGGGCTAGGCAAACAGTTTTCTCCTCAACCGACAGACATCCTTTTGCTTCCTGAGCCAGCCTTGGGTGCTACTCTCTGATTGGGACCATCTCTCCTGTTCCAGACACCAGTGAGCTACATCTGGGTTAGATTTAAATCTTCCTCTTGGCCAAAAGCTTTCCTGACTCAGTTATTTGAAATAACTGTTTCCGTCCCAGACTCCTGCCCATCTGCCCCTCCTGCCCGTGACAGAAAATAAAAATAGAAACAGCACTAAAACACATTCTCTAAAAGTTTGCAGAGGGGGAATTACACATTTTAGTTAGTAAATATATTTACTTGTGGGAATTGCTCCCTTGAAACCAAACGAGCAAGAGGGAAGGCCTGAATTAGTGTGCCTGGTGCTCAGCTGACCTGCACCTAAGTGAAGTCAGTCAGCAACCACCTTTACAGTCCGCGGCAAAAAGCAGGCCCATAAAGTACGGTAAATTATATTCAAGGTGGGCATATTTCTCCCCACTGGCTGGCAAGGGATATTACTGTGACCGCAGTCCTCATGTAGGTGTCTTGCTTAAGTATCTACTCTTAGGTGGGATAACGGAATCCAAGCCAAAAGCCAATGCCCAGCGTGTGGTACCAGGCTTGAGTTAGCTATGCTTAACCTACTGAAACACGATTTCTAAACCAGCTCCGACTGCGGGCTTTGTTTTTTCACATAGGGTGGTATCACCACTCAAAGATCAATACTGACATAAAACCAAGTCGTGTTAAGTTTCTGAAGCAGCGGCATGTCTGGCCTGGCTTCATTGCAGCTAGCAGCATTGGAGCCAGAAGTGTGGTGGCAAGTCTTCTGTTCCAAGCAGGAAAAATGGGGAGGTGATGAAATGAGTATTCGCCTGAGGCTCTGGAAAACTGGAGACAGATGATGGTGCGTTGTATTAGGCAGGCACTTGCTGATGAGCAAGAGCATGCATTGATGGCTGCTAGCAGCAGAGCCACTTGCTTCCTTTCACATTGCAGGACTAGCCCGTTGGAATCGTTATACACCAGAGTCCCTATAAAAATAACCCGCGTTAAATGTTCTGGAGTGGCTACTTTTAACAAGCGGGAGGGAGCAGTTGCCTTCCTGCAAACCAGGCACCTCCTGACCTACTTCTTAATAGGAGCTGAAATCAAAGACCCTTTATGCTGCTGAAAGTCTTAAACTGGGAAGCCGTTCCAGCAAGCAAGAAGTCCTGAGGCACTTCTTCTTGTCCCTTATATGTTCTTTCTAGCCTTTGGCTACTCATGGAAAGAAATGCCTTTCTACTTAAACATAGTTTGACTAATTAATCTATTCCATCTGTTCCTTCCTCCCAAAATGTAACCATGACACAGAAGTTTCCGAAACAGATTTGGTTCTCATATTGATAAACAGGTCACAGAAAAACAGAAGTGCAGGGAAAGGGATGAAGGGAAACGTTGGGATTTTAGCTTTTATTTCATCCCGACCAGCTTCTGACTCTTCCATGCAGACGGCTGATTATATAGACAGTATGTTGCATACATGAGGGCAGTCAACAAACACATCTGAGATTATTCATGCAACTAGATCAGAAAAGCTAACCACTGCTTGCAGAAAGGCCCCAGAAAGTGCAATGTGTTAAAGAGGGGGTTTGTACAAATATCATTGGAATGAAGTCATTCTTCTTGGTATTTCAGGTAACCTGTGATTTTCCTCTTGAAACAACTAGCCAGAATCTGTTTGTCACCAACGGAAAGTAGTAAATAGGAATATAGTTTGATCATTTTCTTAAAACATTAAGAAAGAGCCAAATGGGCTAATTTTAAAAAGTTCAAAGTGCACCTGAGCTGCCTTGCTAAGGCTCAGCAGTTCACAGCTGCTGCAGAGCTGACTGCAGCGCTGTGTTGCCATGTGCAAGTTTGCTTCTAACAAGTTAGCCCTGCTGTTGTAGATCAAATGCCCTTTATCTGAACTGACAGCAGGTAACTGATCAAATATTACTGAGTTTGCCTTTAAAATTTAACCTGCAAGAGTTACACTGCATCCTGTCGGATTTTATGTTTCATGACAGAGTATGCCAGAACCAGGCAATACAGCACAACGTAATGCAACGTGACAGCTAAATTCAAAGGAAAAGACAGTTCTCCTGCAACAATTAACCACTCTCGAAACTCCGAGCGGCTACACAAATCCGGGGCTTTGTGCCTCCTGCAACCAGCCAGGTGTCCCCGTAGCAGGCATGGCGACTGCAGAAATGCCCACCTTTTTTGAACGCACAGAGCCAGGCTGCTGGTGCAGGTTTCCTGAACTTCGTTGGGTTTCCACAGCGGGATAAGACAACTTTTAATGTGGTGGTTCTTTTCTTTTTTTTTAATGTTCTCTTTAGTTTGTCTTTTTGTGCGACAGAGTTTTGTCCACGTTACTGCTCCATTGCAAAAGTATAATATTATTGATCATTTCCAAACTTGAAGGGAACATAGGAAAAAAATATATTCTCTAGCAAGATAACTGTGCTCGGTCCAGACTGTATGCAATTTGGATAACCTTGACAACTAACACAATAAACAGTGCCATGATTTTAAGTGAGGATGAGCTAGCATGTTAAAATCTCTCTGCCAAATCTAATACAAGCGCCAAGCCTTCCAGGTGTTTCATTGTGTTATCACACAGAACTAACATAATTTTTTCTTTCAGTTCTGAAGAGGTGGTCCAAAATGTTTAAACTACAGTAGTTGCAACATGTCAAAGAGGGAATTTATTATCTCAGCCCCAATAGGTCTTAATAAGCCTTACACAACTGTTTAGGCATTTATTCTATTAACGGCTGTTCATTCCAGTGGCTTCACCTGAATATTCATGATCTTACTATTCCCAGTGCTTCAGTGTAGCAGCTGTTTGAAATCCACAGCAAATGTTCAAGAGAGTTCCACAAATATAAACACCCTCACAGCTGAATGTTTGGGGCCTGTGCATCGCAGAGGAGAGACATGAAACATTTATGTGGAGTGATTTTTGGAGGACGGCATTTACAAAGCTTAAATAGTCCTCGCACATTTGGGAGCACTTCAGTGTGATTGGGACATTACCATGGAGGACAAAGAGTCTGGAAGAGCCTACATCCCACAAAGATGTTACGCTCGCCTCTGTGCGATAATTCAGCGTAACGGAGGATTCCTGCTAAATTCCAGATCCAGAATCAAACCTAGGCAACTGTAATCGATGGTGGGTTGTTTTCTTTTTCTTGCCTCATTGGCATGGGTTTGAATGAGGATGGAAATGGCATGCAGAGAAAGGAGGTACCAAGAAAGTAAAAAGAAGCAATGTGCTCAATTAAATCAGTTAAACTAAACACAGAAGGAAACAGGTCATTATACAATAAATCCTAAAAACTGTGAAATCACCCTCACTCATGTAGGAACCGAGTGTCTAACTCAGGACTCTACTTATGTAAACCATTTGTCTCATATTAAGTAGAAAACAGGTTCTGATGGAGTCTAAACAGATAAGACACTTTAATTAGCAGGCACATGGAGGACATAAAGAATTCAAGCTCTCTCAGAGGAGCGGGGATGGGAAGCGAGTGCTCTACCTGTCGTTCCATCTGTTCTGCCGCTGTCCGTGTTGCTGGCATCTAGAATTTGTCACCAGCTCAGGATTATTGGTGGTCCTTGCTAAAATTAATGGATGGATTTCGCCCACTTCTCAGAGGACAGGTGCTCTCCTGCAGAAAATGCTTTGAGGGCACGAGAGGATGATTTGCTTTGAGAAGATGCAGCAGAGGTGCAGGCAGCGGGATCGGGGTTTACGACTGCCGCTGTCTGCATCAAGGACTCGGAGGGAGAAGGAGTAGTCGTCGTGCGGTCGAGGGCCCTGTCCCGGGACCTGATAGATCAAGATTTCTGCCCCGTTTCACAGATCCGTGCAATTGCGAGATCTCTAATGCTGGGGGTGGTTTTCACCATAGAAACCAGCAAATGGCACAGAAAACAGGAGAGCAGGACCGTTCCCTAACACTGCCTGGGAAACATTCCCTTTTCCGTTCATGATATGGGTCTGCATTTTCTTTCCAGAGAGTTCCCTGCTTCTCCAATTGAGATCCAATGTGGACAGACGTACTTCCAATGGAAAAGGAGGAATAGAAATAATAGAAACTGGGAACACAACAGCCAAAATTGTTTCCCGTTGTCTCAACCGTTCAAAGAGTAAATTTTAGAGTGACTCGGTCTGGCCATTTCTCACTGGACTTTTAATACATTGACAGATTTGACGTAACAGCACCATTAAATTACAGTTAATTAAATAGTTAAAATATAGTGAAATGGCAATAAATGTTAGCCTAGACATTGGAAATATATATGTACACATACATATATATGTTGTATACGCAAACATGCTAGTAATAGGATTAACACCAGTTAAGATCTTCCATAAACTATTGAAAACAACCATATCTAGCTTTTGTACAATTCAGAGAAAAGGAATGTCCTTTCAAAGACTATGCGACCATGCTGATCTCACAAAAAAAATAGAGTTCTAGTGTTTAAAGGAAACCTTACAACAGCCACGGGATTTTCAGTAATATACTGGGGGAGGCATTGTTCATCTACAGACCTGATCTCTGTGAACAGTAACGGTTCCAGGCTAATAATGAAATAATCCATTTTTACTAGATGAAAGAAGGGGGATCAGAAAAGTAACTCGATCTGTGGGTAATAATGGTGCCAAAAGCTTATAATGGAAAATATCTGAAGAATCCGAGACTCTCTTTGAGAGATATGAATGATTTCTTTTTTCTTGCGAAAAGTGTATGAAGAACTTGAGAAGAAGTGCCTGAGTGAATTTTATGAGAAAAAGCTCTGTTTGGGGGAGAAAGGGGCAGTGTCGGGTTGCAGCCCGAACACAGCCCAGCCTTACGTAACAGGAGGCACAGCTGAAAGATGCTCCGACGCCTGCGCTTGGTGCACTTGGGGCACTTTGACTTTTTTTTCTTTCTCCTTCTCCTCTCTTCTTTTGTTTCCCCCAAACTAAAATTTATAAATTAGCAGGAAAAAGTCCCTGTGTCCAGTTTTCCATCTATTAACACGCTCCATAATTCACGCTATAATAATCTTTCAGCAGTAAGAAAATACGGGGTAAAAGCACTAAAATCAACCAAAGGCTTGCTGTTTATTTCAACACGGTCAGGGTTTTGCCATTCCCACCCAAATACTTTGATTGGGCAGTCAAACTAAATTTCATACAGAAACATCACGGGAGCGCAGTGCTCGGCTTAGCTCACTTGTGCAAACAATCCTTACTCACGCAACCTGCCCTAATAACATCTCGGGAGCTTCGCAGCTGAGAAGAGCTTGCGTGAGCAACCCCTCCATGTGTAGAAGTTTTTAAAGTGCAGTTCTCATTGTTGCTGTTTGGCGGCTCTTTTCCTTGACTTCTCCGCACACAACAGGTTCAGGATGAATCAAGGCAAAAACAAGAGATGTTAAAATGTATTAATGTTTAGGCTCCCAAAATAAAGGCATGTAAGGGAGAGTGCCAACAGGGTTCTCCCAGCTCTGGATGGGCAATTATCCAGAACATTATATGTCAGAAGTAATGCCCTTATATAAGCACTTTTTAAGAAGTTTTTAATGAAGGTAATCGGCCTAAATATTCCCATTTCACAGTTGGGGAAGACGAGGCACCAAGAGGCAAAAATAGCCCACGATTACGTAGCAGCGCCGTACTCCCCCAGTTAATAGCACAGTGTACTCTTGGCAGCACTGTGCTGTCTGCCTGGATGAGGCAGAAACGGGAATGAGAAGGAAAAATCGGGAAGGTGGGCTTAGGACAGATATAATGAACCTCTTTGCCATTCCCTCCATTGAAATCATTTTCTCTTCTGCAGTTTCATCCTTTGCATTGCAGGCACTGGCGTATCGTCTAACTCCCACTCAGTCATCTCAGGCATGCGTGTACTGGTTACTAGGAAGTAAATAATAAAACTGGGGGTATTTCTCTGGCACAATAATTTAAAGCGTATTGCAAAATTTAGCCTTTCTCTCTCTCTCTTTCATACACACATAAAACCTCCCTACTCTGTAAGTGTGTGTGTGAGTGCATGTGTAATGCAGATAAATCATTGGATTTCAATGACCACTGGGCTGAGATTGAAATAAGAAATAGCTTGTTGATTACTAAGGCGATTAAAAGGATCATCTTATTGATTCCCACCCAGCCAGGCACAGACCTCAGTAATGAACATCGACTGGTTTAATAAGGGAAAAGGCAAGATTTACTGGACGCATGTGCTTTTCATTAGAGTGAGCTGAAAGGAAATAAAAAATGCTGACCTACCCAGTCACGGGCCACTGTGCCTCTTACTCTTACGAGTGCAGCTAGTACAGGAAAGCGGGTAATAGAAAGCAGTATGTGACTGCACAGGGGCAACGACTAATAAAATTACTGAAACTAAAGTAACAGAAATGAAATTATTTTCTTCCATCTTTCCCTCTTTTTGTACTGATACCCATTCCCCTTGCTCAGAGTACAAGAATTTGGATGTACATTAAAACTGAAAGCTGACTATGTATTTAAAAATGAGAGGCAAGGTCTCCTTCCCTCATAGATCTATTGGGAGATAAGAGATGCCTACAAGTAGCTCATCTATCTAGGTTGATACTAGGAGCAAATGATTCCCTAAAAGATAAGCTTGAGGTTAAAAATGCATCAGTGTGGACATGCATGTTATACAGGGGTTCAGACATTGGTCCTATTTATTCTTGTAACAATTGATGGCTGAGTGAATGTCTCCTTCAGAAAGATTTTCATTTCTCTGTCTGAATCGGGTATAACTGCAGATACTTGATACAGCTCATGGGCGAGTTTTTCGTCTTAACAACCAGCAGCAGTAGCTGATTTTACAACACAAGTAACCATATTTTCCCATACGTAAGTCACACTGCAGATAATTTACAGCCCTGTCAAAGGACTCATACTTGAACCTAACTCCTTAGATAACATACATCTCACCTACACCGATGTGTAACCCCCTAAAAATCCGAGGCAGGGAGGTCAGCGGAGCACAGGAACAAGGCTGTGCAGGAAAGACCTTGTTTCTGGAAGAGAGGAAGCAGGTTGCTGAGGATTTGAGACGATGTGGGCTGCTAAGGGAGACAAGACTCTCAAATAAACATCCCGTCACATCACCCTCTGATTCACAGAGCCCACAGTGCTGCTGAATCACAGGGATTTTTACAAATAATCAAATACCTTGCATATCATATATATGAAACATGATGTTCTTACTTGGTAGCCCCAAAGAGAGTATTCCTTTCTAAAACAGCACAATGTGTGTTTTCTTTCCCTGCTTACACAGTGAATGATGAGGAAATGATGAAATTTAGTATTGTGCTCACTTTTTTTTCTGCATGAGGAGTGTAGGTTTCCTGAAGCATTAAAAACCAGGGGGGCCAAAGTCTGCTTAAATTTGCAGTCTGCAAATCCAAAGTACCTCCACTAATGCTAATGGGGTTACGCAAGATCTGTCACCGTGTCACATTTAAAGGAACGGAAGGACAGACCTATTTAGTAAATAAATTCTGCTTTAACTTGAGGAAATGGTACAACATTCATAGATACATCCATCTGTGCCCTCTGTGAGGGGCTCCCTGTCGCTGCATCCTTTTGACATCATGGGAACACGGTTGATCTTTTTCAGTGCTGATGGTCCTGATAATGACTATGGGATGGTACGGAGGCCGCTTCATCACGTAAAGTCGCTTCCTGCCCATGCTTCTCACTGGAGTAGCTTTCTCTGCTCAGTCTTCTTGCCCTGTGCACCTTGTGAGCTCTGCTATTGCCTCCAAGGAGCACAGGCAGAGTCCCAGGCTGTTCTAGGTTACTTGGCTTTGGTGGCCCAGGAATCAGCAGTCGTCTAGGACTGGGGTGCAAAGCGTTTCTTTCTTTCTCAGATGAAAGTCTTTGGGTAACAGCTCAGCAGGAGTTTGGAGAATCAGCCTCCTAAAGAACCAAGATGCTGATAAGTAATATCCTGCCTCCAAGCAGATGCTCCCAGGAACTGCTGAGCTCCAAATTCAGTGAGAACCGGTGACACTGACATGACATTCAGGTGAGAGAGGCCACCGTTGAGGGCATGAAATATGCCTCATAAGTGATATCTCACCTGGAGCTGAGAACCCCTGCCCTAGGAGGGACATGTCTCTAAGGCCATCCCAGTGCCTGGCCTGGAGCCAGCCCTGCCACGTGCCATTCAAACCTGAGAGCATCCAGTGCCACCGCCGTAACCCACAGCTCTGAAGGCAGCACCTCCAAGCGTGGTTTCCCTCCTGGTTCCACCGTGCCCTCACTTCTGCCCAAGAGAAACTGATAGCTGGGTTGGGTAAACGGCCATAGCAGAGGATCAACAACTCACGTGAAAAGTTGCTTCGGGAGCCACGAAACACTGCCTGCACGGACAGCCTCTGAGGTGCCAACATAAAACAACTCAAAGTGCTACAAAGCCTTTTGTGGGGCACCTTTCTTTCTGCTTATGAGTGCCCTATTTAAATCAAGCTCAAAATGGTTGAGTCAGAAATGAAATGCAGCTGAAGGGCTCTAGAAGCACTGAGAAAGGATTTCAACCCAGAAGAAATGGCTGAGCTTCCAATCACACCAACCATCTGTCTGGTACCAGTGGCCAAAACCTACCAGAGCCCTGCCAAAAGGGACAGGGGTGCCTCACCTTGAGTCCTACCATCTTCATCCCTTTCCCAGAAACCAAAGATGGCATTTCCAGTCCTGTATACAAACTAGTGATTTACGAAATGTGGGATATTATGCTGTAGACTGGAAAAAAAACCCCACATTGTCCAGGCAGACTTTTTCCCAGAGCTGATTTCCTCTGCCTGCTTCCGCCCAAGAGGTACCGGCAGTCGGAGCTTCCCCTTCCGAAGCTGGCGTTGCCAACTTCCAGCTGAGGTCAGAGTTAAGGTTTGTTCCTCTTGCCAGAGGAATTTGGGCATGTGTTACATTTCTTGAATGCTGGAAATGCAAAGGAGTTTCTTGTGGAGGCTGTTTCTCAGTGTGATCGCTTGCTATAATGTGTGGGCACAAAGGGGTGTCCAAAAGCTCTCCTTAGCCAAATATTTCCCTGCATTTTAAGATTTGCATGGGTGGGTTTTGTACTTAAGCAGCCTTTAATGTATTCAAAAAAAGGTTTGGTTGGTGGCTTACATAATAGTGTTGAATCTGACCCAGACGTGTTGTCACAGCACTGCTGTCAGATAGATAGTGAGCTGTCAGATTGAAATATTCGCTAGTAATCTAGGTTATTGGGCCCCTTCCTTCAAAAGTGCACCCAGCAGAAAAGCAGTAGTGTTAGGAGCTGGAATTACAAGGCTCTGCAATGGGGTTAAATCTTATTCCCAAATCATTGCCTGAAAAAGGGAAAATTTTCAGGTGAACTACGTTCTCTTCCAGGACCAGCTTCCAGCTGATTGATTTTTTCACTGTTCTCCTCGGGCTGGATCGTGGTTACAGGTCATAACTTCACCTATAGGTCAAAAATTTCTAAGTATTTACTAGAAATATGCCCAGGTAGGAAGTAAAAGGATTCCAGGACTTAGGTTGTCTGCAGTCAGCCTTTACAACGCTTACAGCACTACACCATCAGGTACCATCATTACATAGTTGATCTCTAATTAAAAGCTTAAATAGCAGAGACCAGATAAAGTGATGACCTTTTCTACTGAGAAAAGACTAATTGTTCTTTGTTGCTAAAGATACATGAAGTATCTTTAAAGATGTAATCGTTCTCATTCCAGGACACTTTTTTAGGAAGGTTCTGCTATAGTCATTGATAGGAGAAGCAATTAGCTATAAAAAACATTTTATACCATGTAATGGCACTTGCATACATTTGAAAACTTTTTACTGCGGATTTCTTAGCTATTGAAGCTTGAATTTTTATTGTGCAGAATCTCCCTTTTTTAAATCCATTTGAGTATCAGAGACCAAAAATGCTAAGATTGTCTTGGAGAGTATTACTTCTCAGTCAAAGAACGTAATGACTTTTCATGGATGAATCTTGCCACTTGCCATGTGTAGTCTTTGTTCCATAACACGGTGATCCTAGAGTGTTGTGACTGCCTGACACAATATATCACATAATGTATCTGCGATCGGTACTCCCATTACAGAGGGAGAGACAAGTGAGATTGGAAAGTGAGAGCAGAATTGGTCAGATCAAAGCAAAAGGGAAAATGGTGAGAAGTAAAAAAAGACTATGTGGAAACCCCATCTTATCAGGACCTTGAATTCTCCCCTGGTTCAAGTGACGCAGGTAGAAAAACAGCTTAATTTCTGCCCTATCAAAAGACAACAGTCTTTTGATCAGAGAAGACGGAAGTTAGAAAAGGAAGTTAGTTTGTTAGGAAGACAAGGCATCTGTAGAAGATATCAATCTGAACCAAAAAAATGTGTTCTTATCCTTGGCTGGAGCGATCTCTCCAGTGTCAGTCCCTCGGGGCACAGGCTGCGGTCAGCACTGCAGAGTTGTTCCGGCTGCACTTAGTGTTCTTTGCACCAACTTCAAGGCAGCTCCTATCTTGCACGGAGAGACACGGGGCTCTCTCCCCTTACGCACATCACAAACCCTGGCTGTCTTGAACAATTTAGCTAAGCCAAAACTCTTCATCTGAAGCTTCATCTGCAGGCATGGCTTAGACAATTCCACCAAAGGCAGAGAAAGGGTTCCAAGTTTTCCACCACCAGTGTGTTGTAAGGACTCCAGGAGGTCCCCGATAGCCATCACTTCTGTTTTGCATTTGTACATATACATCTGTCTGAGCTTTGTTTCAGTTTGGTACTACTTCTGTTTGTGATATATGGGGAATCTAAGTCCACCTATAACAATGTGCTTGATTGCGCTTTGTGTTGGTTTTGCTCGCACGCAACTGAGTTCATAGGAATTAAACTTGTGCTCTAATACCTCCTCCTGCACAGAAGGAATAAAAGAAACTTTGCCTGAGCCATTCAACAACAACTCTCTTTGCTGTGTTTTCCTGGTTGTCTTCAGCCTGGGTGCCACCAAAGCTCGTTTTGCTGACCCAGGTGTACAATTTGACTTACAGGATGGAGAAAGACGAGGCACCAGCTTCAGGCCAGTTCTCTGCTCTGAAGTTGCCCCAACTCACACCACTCAGTTCATTTTTACGCAGCACCTCACTCACACCAAGTCTGCTATGAATTAGTGCAGGCAGTATGGGCCAATGTTGGCCCTCACTTAGCAAATTCAAATTAATTCTTTAAATTAAATACTGCAAGGCAGAACTGATTACAAATGGTCAAGGCCACTTGCATCAAATAATTGACAGGGAACTGATCAGTCTCTCCTCGGACTCACCTCCCCTGGGCAGCGGCATGCTCTGTCAGGAAGTGAAACATTTGCTAAACCCCAGTCTGAGCGCCGTTCGCACGGGCAGGATGTGGAATAGGCCATACCCCGGTGTGGGCCGCATCTCCTGCCCTGGGGTTGGAAATGGGCAGCATCTGACTCTAGCACAGAAGCTTCCCATCGAAGACAGAGCAGGCTGAAGTATGGGCCGCCAGCTGCGATGCTACTAGCAGTGCAGGGACCATGGCTGTGAACCAGCAGACTACAGTGCATTCACTATTTTCATGACATTACCAAAGAGAACAAAAAGAAAAAGAAAAAAAAAAAAAAGAAAGAAATAGCAAGGCTATAAATCCCCTGAAGTGGGGAAGATAAATTTGTGTGAAAAGTCATGAGGAACCTGACAGGAAAGAGTTACTTTATGCCATTTTGCCACGAGGAAAAACAGCCTTAGGTTTTCTATTGTCTGCAGGTTTTTCTCTGTGAGAACAGAAGGTTGGGCACAAGGTGAACTGTCAGGAGGAAAAATCGAGGGAATCATAGAGAAGATGGGCCTTGTACATAATTGATCTGACAGAGTGCTGCCCACTCCATCATTGTGGCTGAAATATGCTTGGCCTCCTGCGCAATAATGCATGCAAGTTTAGCAGCGCAAGACTTGGTCTATTAGGGAGTTTGTTTAATCAGGAACGCTCCCGTCCCTGCCAGCGCTGAACATCGCTTGCAAAACACGAAATCTGCTCTCTGACTGGAAGAGAGAATTCTGCCATGCTAAACACTTTCAACAGCAGACATAAAAGCAGAAAGTGACTTTGAGTAAAATCAGGGGCTATTGGAAGTAGGAGCAACATCTCTGTCGCTTTCAGCAAGGCCAGCACCATGCTTTGTTCCCTGAAGAATTCCCTCGCCATTTCTCCCCATCAGATTTCTTTTTTCCCTTTTTTGATCCTTTTAGTGGAAGGCATTATCATCTCATCGAATTGTCTCACAACTGACCCAGCAATACAGAAAATAAGAAACTCTGTGGTCTTTCATAACTAGTTGTAGGTTGTAGGGTTTTGCCCCATAGGAGGGGCAAAAAATCTCTTGAGGATTGGGGATTTCAAACCTGGAGTGTTATTACAGTCACTAAATATCATGGCTTTGCTACTGCAAGATAAAGAGGCAAAGCTTAAACGATGAAGATACACCACGCTTTGCGTAAGTTCTGATAAAAGCTGACAATTGTGTTTTGAAGACTTCTGGTGGTCCAAGCCTGCAGACCTGATCGAGAAGCCTCTGTCCTGCCTTGCTTTGAGCAAAGCTTTGACAAGCGGACAAACCCAGCAAAGTGCCTGCAGTTTGCTGTGAGGTGCTGAGAGCTCCCAGACCCCGAGGGGGTCGGTGGGACTGAGCTGCCCAGCAGCCGAGGCTGCACAGGAGACACAAAGTCTGCTCACTGTTCTCGGAAATAAAGAGCTATGGAGGGACCACACTATTTTCCCCTGCACCACGACCTATGCCACCTTCTGCTAAGGTGACAGAGCAAGTGCTAGATGTTATCATTTACAGTCCATCTTACGGTGAATAAATCAAACCAGCAATATAGCAATATTGCAGCAGGGTCACCACAAGCAATCTTCTAAAAACCATGCTGACATCACCAGAAATTTTATTTAAATCCTTACTATTTCCAGCTAAAAAATCCATCATCATTATGAAAATGACTTGTATCAGACCCCAGAATAATCTTTTCAGAAATGATCGCTCCTGATGTTTAAACCGATTGCAATTTATTTTACCTCTTACATTTCCCCTCTGGCTAATATTGGCGAGAGCTGGGATCACCAACTCCAAACTCAATAATTTTGCCTAAAAACATTTGACAAAAAAGGGGTTAACGATCTCCATGCAGGGTAAAGCTACAAGGAATTAGTGCTCCGGAGTGTAGAACATTCACTTTTACAGTAGGTGGTGTTCTTGTTACACTTTCATACATGCCAGGCTAATTAACTGTCTTAAAGACCACATCATTAAATTATTTCCCCTGCTTAAAACACTGCAATGTTTAATGTACCCCAGCAATTCAATTATGTTTAAAACAATATCCTAAGGACGAACTACTACAGGGTGGCATTTAGAGGAAGTTTCACGCTTTACCTCAAATGCAGGTAAAACAGAAGAGCAAAAATAGAAGTTGAATTCCAAAATAGCTGTTTGAACAAAAAAAAATCTTCCACAAAAACTTGTAAGTGAAGCTAGTTATTGTAGTCTGGATGATTGATTTTGCCTTTACTTGCTTTTGTAAAAGTTCATTCAAAGACTTTAAAGAGTTTTATTCTTCCCTCAGTACCTGTTAAAATCTGCCCATTCCATCTTGTGATATATTTCTACTTTTTTTGCTGCTTTGCCTTCTCTCCTTGTTGCAGTTTCTCTTGTTTTAAAAAAAAAAAAAACCTGTGCGGTTTAATTAAGTATAACATCTTGGAAGAAGGGGGGGGCGAGGTCGTGCTGACGGTGTATTTCAGACATCGTGTTAAGGAGTAAATACACAGAGGTCTCTGTTACACTCCTCATCAAAACATCTCGTGTTAATTTATCAGAGGGAAAGCGGGCTGTGTTCTGGCTCCACCAACTCCCCACCAGTATCATTTCCCGCTACCAGCAATGCATCTCCGCGTGGCAGAATGAGTGCAAGGCTAGCAGAGAGCTCCGCGCAAAGGACACCGCAGTTGCTCAAGTCTCGCTCCTTGTCAGCAGGAGCTGCAGAGGATGTCCTCTGCGTGCTGCAGACGTGGAAGCACGCTGCTTTACTGCCAAGGGTAGGAGCAGCTTCAAGAACAGAAGCTTGTGTCATTCTGGACCTAGAGAAAAAAAACCCAGGGGTAAAAGGGACAAGAATAGTATCTTGGAGTACAGCAGAGTCTAAAAACATACTGTCAGCCTCTCCTCTATCATCTTTGTGTAGTGCTTAAGAAATACTGATGCCTGATGTCAGGTAGCCAAGCTTCTCACACGTAAAAGCCTCGTTGATATTTGGTGTAGAAAGCTATGTTCTACAACACGTCCTTTTACACAAACTAATCAAATTATTGTTTAAATACTTACTAGGCACCCTTCAGGTCAAGATACAGAGTTTACTGTTAGAGAAGGGTCAGGACCCAGCTAAAATGCAAATCATCAACCCAATAATTTGCATGGAGTTCATCTTCATCTCCTTTCATTTGAACAGGAATGCCAGTCATGTGAATAGCTTCGGTACCACTCCCCATGTGGGAGGCGCTGCTTCCTGCCCAAAACCTCTCATTTTCTAAAGCACTGTGCCAAGCCATCTGAGGGCAAACGTGATCTCATAGACAAAACCCACTGAAGCCTAACTCAGGTAGCAAACCACAACAAGGATGTGTGGGAACCATACCCACACAGAGAAGCCACAATTCAGAGTAAAAACAGGATTCTACGTAATACGGCAAAGGCATCACCTATTGCTAAAGAAATACACTAGCACATAGAAGAAGATTACTATTACTCAACCGTCTTTTGGAGAACAAGAAGACAGTATAGTTGTTCTTTTGGCTGGGGCAGGCAGAGTGGCTGCTCATGAGGGCACTCAAGGGCTTCTGCTTCTGACAGCTGACCAAAGCTGGAGCTATCATTTGACTAAAATGCTTGTATCCAGTGTAACATGGCAGTTGTCCTTTTGAATGAGTGAGAAAAGTTAGGTCAAGTGACCTTATGTAGTTTCCACCTGCTACCGTGCAATCAATCATGTAACAGAAAATGCAATTGGCATCTGGCTGTACAACCCCACTTTCCTGCGTGATGCCATCGCATGGGTAGACGTGTCCTTGTCATGTAGTGGGAAGGGACTCTACTGAGGTCTTGTGGTGAACACTTCAAGTGACGTAAGGTAGGAAGATCACTTGCGCTGATGAAAAATGGCATCAGCAAGCAAGCTGGTGCCACCAAACAGCTCACCTACTTCTTCTCAAACTTGAGGATCTTTCCTGGTAGGCTGAATCCAGCCTTTATGGGATAAACCGACTATTCCTAGCTTAAGGGAAATGAAGGGAACTGCAGTATCTATAGGAGCCTGAGTTTAGGATTTTGGTGTGGAAGCATCAAGTTGTTCCTAATGCAACTGACAGTATACTATTGCAGCCTATAACCTCACCAGTGAGAAAACCTTCAGATTTTAAAGGTCTAAAATTAGAACCTATTTAGCGGCAGGGTTTTGGTTGATTTCAATTATAAAGAATTCCCTCACCATGAGGGAAGAGCGTATGCACAGGAAATTTCTACCAAGCAGTGGCTGCAAATCCCACAGGGATTTGCTCGTATGGCCGATATTCTTAGAGAGAGCTGCTTCTTCAGCAGCTTGGTGGTGGGTGAAGTGTTCTCCTTATGCCAGTCTGTAAGGATGTCCATGATCCAACTGGATACTGGTACCTGGATATTTCTTAAATATTTTCAGACTGCACTTCCGCATACTTCCAGCAAAGCTGACCAGAGGAGGAACCCTGTCCTCCTTTTCCTAACCCCAGCTGCCCACTTTGCTCCTGCTCCGCCATCACTCTCCCTCACAGACGTTCGGTGAACCCAGCCAAGGAAATGGCTTGTCTGAAAACCGGGCATTTCTTTTCTAAACCAGGTCAATTTTCACTGAGATCAGTTTTCTGATCTCTCACTGCATGGTCAGAGAAACACCTGTGCCGACACAGGGGGAGGGAGCGCAAACAACCATCTGGAGAGCACGGGGGGACAGGAAACCCATTTTGGTTGCAGAACGGGCTTCTGCCAGCTTAACTAGGCATGGAGCGGTGGCGTTAATCAAGACCTTGAAACAAGCCTCAAGGCAAACATAGCATGGCATCCAAGGGATTAACCACGGGATGAAATACATTGCTAACCATATGATGACCCAGAAGTCCTTAAAACGTATACATCTACATTGAGATAGCTACAATGCTAAGCTAAGGATGTCATCAGCTATATAGGGAGCTGAAGGTAAAATTCTGATTATGCAGTGGTTTGGAATAAGTAGGTCTTAGATGTGTTAATTCACAACAATGAAGTAGGAACATAAATACGTATCCAGAACATCAATAGGTACCTGTGTGGTTTCTAAAACATATAGAGCATAATCCTCTTTTACCCTGCTTAAACCTGTGCAAACAGTTCGTGATTAGATCTTTGTTCTGATGAACTCTGCAGTGAAGTACAGATATACGTAACCATCGTGACTACGCTTAACATCCGGGCGTGTGCATGCTATATATTGTGTTGCCTAGTCTTGCACTTGCTTTCTCCTTTTGAATTGTTCTTCACAATTTTAAATTGGTTGTAATATATTTATTTTCTATATATGTCTCTATTATTTATTTAGCATTTTATTCCAGTTTTAGGCCATCATATTCCTAGACAAATTTTTTTTTTTCTCTTCTGTTTCTGGGTCTGTTTTACAAATAAATTGCAAATGTCAAGATCATTTCCTTTCTCAAAAGTTTCCTAAACCCTAACCAACTCAACAAGTCGCATGTAACATAAAACATACAGCATGAACTTAAAACATAGGAATGCCTATAACAATCTCTTTTTTTCTAATGCAGTTATGCTTATTTAGTGCATTTATTCCCTTGAAGCAGCCAATAAAATAGATCAGGTAGTAAACTATACCCCGACAGTAATATTTTTCATTCAATACTTATCCCTTTCCTTGCTGAAGACGCCAATCATTAGAAAAGTGGAGATCACAGTTGTTATATAAGTTTAAATGGTATCTCAAGATGTCGTTTAGGCTCTGGTCTGCTCTTGACCCAGGCATTATAAATTTGGGCCCTGAGTGTGTTCCCATCATGTGGATATTACTCGGAATGACTCACACACTGCTTTAGGGAAGACTTTGTTGCACTGATTTTAAACCCTCATTTTTATTACTTAGCTGAACATCCAAAATGAGATTTTAGACCTTTCAGAACTGGCCTCTTATAGGGCTGCTATGAAATACTTTTAAGTAAGACCAAAGTCCACTGAATTCTGGAAAATAATCTCTCCAGAAATAAACTACAGCCTGTATGGGAAGGCTGGCTCAGTAGATTAGGCTCTGTCTGTCCCCAGATATCCACCAGACTGAGAATCTGCTGTAATTAGAGGTCCTCACAGCAGCAAAATTACTGATAAAATAGAAATCCTGCCGCTAGCAAACATAACCGTGACTCACCCAATTCAATGAACTTTGGCTTGCATGCTTCTGCTGTTGTCCCCTTACAATCTGCACACCAGTCCCTGAGGAACACTGGTCTGAACCAAAATTATCCATAGAGGGCAATGGAAAAATGTCCATCGATTTTTGTGGGTATCACCCCTGAACGTCCTCTTCTCTCAGGACTAGCATCACCATCAGGAGGATCTGAGGACATGGTGCTCCACAGCCCCAAAAGCTGTGTTACAAAAGCCTGGTGGGAATAAGATGAGCTGTGCTTTATTTGAGTTGTAAAGGTATTTAAAGTTGCTACAAATACATTGAACTGTTTAGGGCAGAAAATAGGCTTGCTGGTTTAGAAAACAGGCTGTAAAGCCAACATATACGGTGTTTGTGCCTAATGAAACAAGTGTCTCAGTTTCATTTCTGACTTGAACCTGTAACAGAAGGTTATAATAGTTTCACAACGCTAATTTTATTTTAGATGCATACGAGAGAGATGTAAGGAGGTGCTAGAACACCCCCATTCCTAATTTGCAGTTATAATTATTTTGTAATAAACATAGTTCTGCAAAGAAGCCTTTGAGTGACAGAGCTGAAGACCAGAATTTCTCTTCTTTATATGCACTAAAGGTGTCGGTAGAGACAGAGCAGGGATCCCACACTAACCTCATCAATCATCTTCACCTCATACCTGCCAGAAAGACGCCTGTGCCGCAAGGGGCTTGTCCTCTACAGGGTCCACTTAGTCTTTGGCTTCTCCTCTGTCACTTCCAGGTAGGACCAGAATTACAGCTTTGAAACGAGCAGAGGCAAGAATCTCCTTAGATCCCTGAGTCATTTCTTGCTTTTCTCTAAACAACCATCAGCTGGGAAAAATTCATGACTAATAACCTGCGCCAACTTTCCTCTGGAATCAGCAAGGTAAAAGGCCACATATCCCATCAAAAGTGCACTGGCTTTTGCAACAATACTTTGAATTTCCGGCAGTAAATATACATAGCTAACTTCTAATGAAGAACTGTCAATGCTCTAGATGGGTATTTTACCAATCTTACTGATTGGTAAATTTGTATATGGAGTAAATAACTGACTTAATCAGAAAGCAAGCCCTGAAATTTTATTTTCTGCCTCCTCTGCTTCTGTGAGCTCCCTCTTCACTGTGCGTGCTGGCACCTCTTTTCCAAAGGGAAGATCATAGTCTCAATCTTTCTAAGAGCACGAAAGATTTTCTTTGCGATCAAAGTGATGCCCGCTGGGTGAACGTGCCGCATGAGTTACACAGACCTGTCACTTAGAGAGCTCAGCAAAGTCATGTTCTCCTAATGATCCTGTCTCAGCCAATTCATGCAGCATCATCCAGAGAGTTCGGCTGCCATTTTTCATTGCCTCGATGAGAGGAGGGAAAGGAGACAACTGCTGTTGAGGATGTGAATCCAATTTGCCACTGTGTTACTCCAGTTTTAAACTAGTGTCTCTTTGTTGACTTCTTTGGAGGAAGGTTCTTCTTCAGGGTGTTAAAATATCTCCATAACCTTATGTTAGGGAAAATCTGAAATAACACAGTCCTGTTGTACCTCAGGGCAGAGTGTTGCACTGGATTTTAGTTTCTTTGTCCAATGAGGCTTCATACAGGTAAAATTCTCAGCAAATCCACATCTGAATGTGCTGAGTACGTTGAAAATCTTCATGCTGTGCAATGGACTGGACATGCAGGAGCACTTGGGCTCATCTTCATACAGTTCCCATCAGTTTTACCACTTTCTGGAAACCTTAGCTGAGATGGAGGCTCTGTTTGGGTAATAACACTTGCCATGTGCAAGTGTATATTAAAAGACTTTCTGTTGCAGGGAGCAGACAGAGCCGCTGTTTAGGCGAGGCAGCATGTAAGAAAAGACTTTGCGGTACAGGAGGGCAGGGTGGTCTGGCAGTCAAGTAAGGGCATGGAGGGGAGAGACCAGCCTGTTCTGGGCAGCTCGTTATACAGAATATTGACAGTAAATGCACTAGTCATTATAAGGAATAAAACAAGCAGGCATATGTATCCACACGCACATTTTGCTCCAAAACCTCAGGTACCATAAAATTCTTCAAATCACAACTACTGCAAAAAATGGTGAGAATATTGTGTGTAAAACTAACCTGATAATTAACTCAAAAACTACCCATTTGTCACTGGGTGTACGGAGCATATCCAAGTGAGCCGAGGCACCGCTTGAAAAATGTTTGAGACAGAAACTCCTACCACCTCTTGTACCCTTTGCAACTCCTTTGCAGGCCAACTTAATGTACTCTCAGTCACGGAAACGTGAAGCTGTGCTTTAGCAGTGCCAGCAGATTGCATTACCCTGCCTGACTGTACCGAAATCACACATTTCTCTCTGCCTGCAGTCCCAGAGGCCACAGCTAAGGTCAGGAGAGAACAAAAATGATGCTTTGTGATCCAGCATTTAGACAGTTATCAACTCATAAATCTTGGTCAGACTGTAATGACAAAGCACGGGACAGTACAGTCCCATACACACAGAGTTGTCTTCAGGAAAAAAAGGCAAAGCTATGCATAAGACAAAGACAACTGTATTTAGCACGTGGCAAACCAGACATGCCTTTTTCAACTGTTTTTATTTTTCTATTTTCCACTCTTCGTTTTCTGCATTTCTAGGTGGGAATAGAAGACCGTGTCACCACTTTGAAATATTTATAGCAGTTAGCTAAGGAGCAATGATCATAAGCAGAATCACTTAAAGAACAACATTGAAATGTTTTTCATACTGAAAATAAATGACTCACTCCTTTGTATTTGGCAGCTTGAAATGGGACCTCTTTCCTTAATGACATTCCTCCTTTGCACTGTGCTTATATTCATTTGCTGTTGTGCATTTGTTCATAGTACCAGTAATACTTGGCACTTACAGTCCGTACTGTCTTTTAATTCAAAGACTTTATGAACACTGATTAATTAAACTGAGCGTTATCCTTAGGAGGTTAGTGTTTATACCTGTTTTTCAGATGAGAAAACTGAGAGGGGTTAAGTTTCTTGCGAAAAATAGCCTGTTGCAAGTCACAGGTGAATTCCAAAATTCAGAATGGTTTGTTGCCCCTCTTTGTCTCCAGGATTGAGGTCAGCATGGCAGGTAGTATGCAAGATTTCTGTTACATGAGACTAACCTGGTTAGAGAAACATTGGAAATTTTGGCCCTGATCTGGTTTTGCACCCTCATCCTAAAAACTAATCTGGCTCCAGGTCCGTGTCTGCTTCTTCAGCTTATGTGAGTGTGAAATTTAAGCATTTGAAGTAGTAGCTGCTCTGCAGGACAATCCCTCCTCATCTGTAACATCTGGATCCATATATGCTTCTCTCAAGCTCTTCCCCAACTAGATACTGAAGCCACTGGAAACACTCTGGCCTTGCTGGCGTTCATTCAACTTCCTTGTTAGGCAATTTGATTTCTTCTTCTCTTCTAATTACTCCTCTTACATTGGTGAACAGTATTAGCAAGGTAAGGACACCGCTGAATCGAACCCACTGTACTGAAAAAGTCCTCGGGAAATCTCCTTTTAAACTTGCGGAGTAGCTTCTGTCTCTCTGGAAGAATCTTGAGCAGAAATGTTTCCCTGGGAGTTTTCTCTCACCTCCTTTTGCAGAGAGCCCTTCACACTTCTTCTTAGAGAGATGTACCAGTTTGGGGGTAATTCATTCCACAACTGTCAGATCTTTCCAACTGCTTTATAGCTTGTCCTCCCCAAGCATTCTTTCAGTAATCCCTATACCAAAGCTAAACCAAATGTGTGTTTATGTAAAACAGCCCATGCTATATGCAGCCTGTGCTTTTTGCATGACCTTTAGTGTAAAATGCAATATGTCTGGTCTCAGTTATGTTATTCTGTCAACATGTTCCAGTTTGGACTAAGCTGGAAGCAGCGCTCTGTACATCTGGCTCAGGAAGAGAGGACATCTGTGCAACTAGTCTAATAAACCAGAGCAATTCAATGAAATATTGTTCTAGTGTTAGGGAATGAAAAGAATTTTTGCATTGCAAAACACAACAAATGCTGACTTCTACCAATAAGAGTGACCTCCAGAAATCTGAGAGATAAATCAGCATGAGAGAAAGGCGAAGAGATGTTAAATGATGCTCTTATTTCAAATATAAACATCTTTCAAACACATAAATTGTCTCATTTGATTTAAAGTTATTTAGTTCACATGGAGTTAGGTAATGTCCTCCTCTTAAAAATATCACTTTGCAAATTTATGGATGAAAAGTGCTAATTATGTATTTTTAAATGCATTTTATAATTTCATTGTATGAATCCCTTTAGGACATAATGCTATCTATAAATCCTTTCCCTTCTTCTACCCAGGATTTTGTGAATAACAATTGCTAATGCAGTCTAAATTAGACAAAGGCATTTGGTGAGGTCAGAATACTATTGCCTGGAGGTTCCCATTTTATTTTCTTTGGCCATCTTTAAAAGGGTAGCACCTTACACTTACTCTAATAACAGTGTGCAACTCTGAAGTAATTCATTCTGCAATTGCTTTTAGCTGCTTTAGAGTCTTTATCAGCCATATTTATCCTTCTTTTCCAAGTACTCTCCAATAGTGAAGAAGTCCAAAGTGAAGTAAGCTCTTGCCATTTTTTTTTAAATAACTACTCCACTTCTACAAGATACTGGGGGTCACTGGCCACAGAGAAAAATCCCATTTTGCTCTTACATACTGAATTTCATATTTTGCCTGACTTAGGGTAGAAAGAGCGCAGTAGTGTCAGATTTATCATGCTGTACTTCACATTAATCTCCACTTAATATAATTATTGATCTTCCTCCTCAAGTTTCTCTACAAATTTCACCATCCATTCTGCCCATGCATACCTTGTTGTTGTCTGCCTAGTAACAAAATCCCGAGATGAATCCAAGAGTCCATCAGGCTGTTTTCCAGCTCTCCTACAGTTTGCTGTCAGTAAGCTTTCCTGCTCCACAGCCACCTTGGTTGTTCTCCACCTCATCTATCACCATAAAAGCCCACATAGACCTGAGTTCATCCTATTCACTACCTTTTGTAAAACTGCCATCTGTCCCACTCCCATTGATAACCTTTTTCCAAGGTGGGTGAAGAAGAAAGCCCAGTTTGATGAGCATGATCTCCAGAGAGCAGGGGATACAAAACATCTCCACTTATTAAACAGCCTCTGCAGTGGTTGCTTGCAGTGTGCACTGAATAGACAACATCTCAGGAGAATTCAAGAAAACCAAATACAGTCAGAGGCAAGGAAACTGCAAACACAGTAATACTTGCAGAATCTCTTTTCTTAAGAGAGACTAAAAGGTTCTTAAAAGTTTCCTTCAGGCAATTTGATTCTAGTCCAAGGGCTTTGAAGAAAACAAACCCACCCATATATCTTGATGCATTCTTGACTGTCCTAGGATATACTTCTGACCCAAGGAAGCGTATCAGTCAGGGACAAGGCAACGTCAGCGCTGGACCTCTGACAACATGTATTATGTTTGTGTACAGGAATTTAGGAAGGGGGGCGGTAGTGGTGGTGTTGTATTATACAGCCCTAGTGTATAATTGATGACTGTATTAACATAGAAGCAGTAATGGTCCAACAGACCAGGCACTTGATGAGGAATCAAGTACTCCTCCTCTGAGCCCCTCCACTTACCAGACACGAGGTCCAGAGAAATCATTTTGGCTTTCCGTACATCCTTTTCCCAAAATAAGCTTTGTTCAAAATTGTCTGTGAGGACAGGGACCTTGTTCTTGTTTCCTAACACACAACAGTCCAGGACTGTTGGACTAATGGCTCGGATGCTGAGAACCAAAGGGTGTCTTTACAGCAGACCCCAGAAGTCTCATAAAAAGACTAATAACTTGTCTTTTTTCTTAAAAGGGAAAAAAAAAGACTTTTCAGCTATAGAAGTACAAAAAGATTCAAACTGAAAAATGTAGGCAATTTTTCCTCACTAAAAAGTACTGGGTTCAAGTTTATATTTTTTTTTTTATTATTAATAACTTCCAGATGAATCTTTGAACTTTAAAACTCCATTTCAGAGTGAATTATATTGGCTGCCCTAGAAGTCCTCAGAAAAGCTCTAATGGAAGTAGAGACAAGGCCAAATTCCAGGGAAATGTATATCTGAGCCTACACTTCCCACTCCAGAACCACTTCCTCTCCTGGCTCCAGAGAGTGGCCAGAGTTTAAACGTATCTGAACTTTGGCAGCATCTATAGGCAAAATGCTGCTTTGTTTCTAGTAATAAACGTTGCTGTACATTTCAAAAGCAACCAGAAAGGTACAACTCTTGCTGAATATTTCATTCCAAATAATTTACCCTGAATGGGTCTGACAGCGCTGAACTGAAGTTAGTAACGTGGTACAGAAACAAAGATGAGGAGCTCTCTCATGGCAATAGAGTCAAGAAATGGCATGGTAAGACAGTATGATGCTGGCGTTGTGCTTTAGCTGTAAGAACTGCAGAAACATTCACACATGTAAATGTAGGCATCTCAGGGTCTGCTTAAAAATCCTGAAAACCTGTGTAAGCTTTAATCCTGTTACTTTTCAAGCTGTTAATAAATACAAGACAGGAGCAAATTGGTCTCCAGGTTTTTCAGGATATTTGCTATATGTTCCTCCTGCAGCACTGAGCCCCAGAAGCCTTCCAACCACCTCAGATTTCCCCCGATAAAATCTTCCACTTCCTTAAAATTGCTCAAAACAATCGCGCTTTAGCATCATCTACTGGGAGAGACGGGCAACTGACTGGGAGGCTTGAGCAGCGCGAAAATGCTCCCACTTGCATCTGCGCGCCTGCTCCTGTTGCAGTGCTCCGAGCCTCGCTCCAGCAATCTGGGGAAAATGGGATATTTTTCTTTTCAGACGCTGCATTTTAAGGAATCTAGCAAATGCTTCAGTGCTAGTGCAATAGAGACCAGAATAAGTACTCTCGACCTCAATGCTGCTTCCTTATTAAGGCCTCTGAGTCGCAGCACCAGAAGTCAGTAAGAAGCCAGGTGGAAGACAGCAGCTGATCTCACAGATCAGTTTGTGCTATGAATTTTGTCACAGAGACCTGAGGTCAGCTACGGTGATGCCCAGCGCCATAGGGCCCGGGGGCTATGCTGTCTGCAGCACACGTTGTGCAAGACAATCTGAAACTCATGACGAGTTTGCACTTTTCACCAGCAGCATCAGCCACCCAAAGATCTCAAAGCGCTGCAGATGGTAATCCTGCCTGGCAGGTAGTTATTATTATCCCTGTGTTGCAAACATGGAAACAGAGACAGAGATTTCAGGGCAAGAATCCCAGCAGCGTTTAGATGCCTGACTCTCATTGACTACAGGCTAGGCGAATCGCTTGAAACCAATAGGATTTCATACCTAAACATCTTTAAAAATCCTGCCCAGGGTGATTTTTCCAAGGTTCAGAGCACAAGGGTGTGAGAAAGGCAGCATCCAGATCCTAGGAGTTGGGATTCCTTTAATTATTGGTCTGTGCTTCAACTTCATTTCTAAATCTCCATGAAGGTCTTGACATGAAACATAGCATAGCTACCAAACCCAGCATGTCTCACATCTGGGCACGAAGGGTGGGTTCACCTCAGTTAGTTACATTTTACTGCCTAAAAACTAGATGTCTACTCTGAAAAGGCTATTAGGCTGCCTTGGCAGTCAAGGAAGAGAGGGGCACTGCCAGGAAGCACTTCACCTTGCCCATTGCAGGATCACTCCTTTGGAGCACAACACAGTCACCTGGCATTATCTCACCTTCTCCAAGGACTGAAGCAATCAGTTTAGAACAGGTGCTTTTTTATTATTATGACTATTTTTGGACACCTACATTTTGTCTGCAGGCATCCACTACTTCACATGGAGTTGCACAATCGCTGGTGGGCCCTAAGGGAGATCTTCCTCCACAAGCAGCAGAGCCCGGACATGGCTCTGCTGCAGGCCTGCAGCTTCAAGTAGCTCAAACCAGGCAGCCAGCTGCAAAACCTCAACCCCCACAGATTGTTACAGCATTACAATCGATGCTATTCAGAAAAGCTGAGTAACAGTTATGGTAATACTTGTGTATCTAAAAAAAAAAAAAAAAAAAAAGTATGTGTGTTTTGGAATTCAGTTGAGTGACTTTTGGACTAGAGATTAAATATATTGACTCATCAGATATCCATAACGAAGGCCAGGTCTTTTAGATGTGGCTTCCAAAAGCTCCTGCAGGTAGTAAAATACATGGCTTGATTTTTCAAGTTCCTCATGATAATTTTTAAAAATTCTGATTAAAATACCTTTAGAAACTATTTTGCTTCCATTTTAAAAGAAGCTTCTTTGCGGAGTTCCTGGGTAGCTTGTATTCCTTTTCCTGCCATCTGTCCTCTAGGTCTCTGCACATCTACCCCTCGCGGCATTGGAGGCCAGGTAGCAAAAGCATCATAAACCATTTACTGAAGTTTCAAAAAGTTGACTAAAAGTAAATGCTGAATATTCAAAAATATACAACTCATGTATTTCACAAAATCTCCAAGCCTGCTTCCTAAAATCAGTTGTAATGACTGTATATTTGCTACACGTCACTTTATATACAGAAAGGCCTGCTGTTTCTCTCAGCTATGAGTTTCCCTCAAACTGTGTTACTAACATTGTATAAAATCCTAGGGCCTGCAGCTGCAAAACTCTGAGTCTGGATTTTCTTCACTACTAACACTGCCAGCTTGCATCTACCTTCAGCTCTTGACGCTCTAGGAAATAAGTTCATCAGTTATCACACCTAGAATCCCCATGCCTTGAAACATAAAGAAGTCACCAGACACTTGGTTGAGATCAGCCATAGATTGGCTTTCCCGAGGCAAAGGGAAGGTTTCTTTGTCCAGATTCACCTTTTGCCAGGAGTAGAGAGAGTCCCGTTACCACCAACCCTGTAAGCCACAGAGCAGCCCCAGTCCTGCTGGGACAAGGTGGCTGTGCGGGGAGAGGTGGCTCTGGGTGAGATGGCTGCTCCGAGGGCAGACGGGCAGAGCAGACCCTGTTTGTCTGCCTGCAGAGCTATGCACACAGATTCCTCTCCCAAGATGCTTTAGATTTTTTTCAGGAAGATGTAAGGAATACTGCCCAGCTGTACGCTGGCTTGCATTGAAAGACACAGCCAACATTTCGCAGCTGTCCGTGGCTGGTGTGAAAAGTGATGGTGGGACTCCCACCTCACAAAACCCCACCACAGCTCTCCAAGAGGCCCAAAACTGAAGAGGCACTGGGACTGACCCATCATTCTCCATACGGAGAGCATCTCTACAGACCTGTTCCCTGTGCGGATCGAATGGCTTTGTCCTCCCACTGACTCTGCTGTCTATATATTTACCAATAGGATTATTTTTTTAAAAATTATGGCAGCCCTCACTGGGCACCCTTCGTTAGTTGGTGGGTGCTTTACCCGCCCCTCTGCAAAAGGAACTCCAGCATCTCTAAAGGGTCAGAAACACTAAGTAGACATGAACTTCATTCAGATTGCCCGTTTAGTACCTAAAATGAGGAGCATAATTTAGCATAGAAGTTGAGAATGGCAGTGAGCAGCTCACCCTACTTGCCGTCTCTGTTCCCTCAGGACCTTGGCTCCCGAGGCAGCGCAGGGAAAGGGGGCTGCCTCAGGGGAAGGCGAGACAAGAAATAGGCCCACTCACACAAATCTAAAATCCCTCCATTAACAAATATCCTGCGTCATTTTGACTCTGTAAGTCTTCTTCGTTCTTCATTAACTTGCCTCTGGGCTTGGGGGTTTGCAAGGACAAGGGCGGTCTTCCGTCCTGCGCCTGTTCTTGCATGGCAGAAAACTGAAGCCCTCCCAGTGATGAGCTGCTACCTTGAGCGCATTAAAGGCCTCAGTTGTATTTTGGTTATATCCGGTATTTAAGCATCTCGGTCAGCCTTATCCCTTGAATGCCTGAAACCCTTTGAGGTTTATCTTCTAACCTCTCCACCAGTTTCCTTTTCTGCAGTGTCTAATCAATGCTGTAGCAACTTTGGGGCAGCCAAAGGCCGACACTGGAAAAAATGAACAAGGAAACAAGACTGAGTGTATGAGCAGACACTCAAACTACTTGTTTTCCTCTCCTGTTTTTTTTACAGGACTAACTTTAACACTGTATCTAAGTTTTTCCATCTGTAGAAAAGTCTCCTTTGCAAAGCTCTGTAGAGATCTCTATTCTTAGTGCTGTTATGCCAATACGTAATTGATTTGCCTAATTCTGCTGTACCGTTCTGGAATATTTGGAGATTAAAATGTACACTTTTTGTGACTTGGTTAAAGAGAAAAACAAGATAAAAATAACAGAACCTTGGATGCAAATTTATTCCCCAAGTTATTAATACATTAGATTTCATATGCACTAGTGAAGATAAAACATATATCCATCTGAGTACAAAGATGCCAAAATGTGGCTTACCGAGCAGCTAAAAAAAGAACGGGTGATATGGCCAATGACAATTTAAATAGTTCTGACAATAGCGTGAGACCTGATTTGTTGCTTCCTGAATACAGCTGGTAATTTTTGCTGTGTGCATTGGCTGGGTTTGCATGCGCTCGTTTACTTGACATCCTATGCTAATGCAGCAAGGACGTTTAATGCTATTCATTTGCAAGTCAGTTTAGATGTTGCTACTACGAAGGGGCCAAACTGTGCTTACAGCACCTTTTTCGGGGCGCAAGAGTTGCGGGGCTCTTTGGGAGAGCCCCACACGCTGCTCTCCATGCGCTCAGCCAGCTCCTCAAAACCCCAGCCAGCCTCCACTGAAGTCAACAGAGACACTCCCATTGACTTGGAGCTGGATTAGGCCATCAGCTGCCATGGGAGAGGAACACGGCCAGGTCTGCTGGCGCAGGCACGCGGGCAGCAACGACTTCAGCATGCGAGGTAGATGGAAATAGCAGACTACAACTTCTTAACAAACATTTAAAATAATTAACCCACAGTTAAGCAATACTGTGTCCATTTAGGGATAATGCTGGGTTAATGCCGGTTAGGAGATGTCAACCATGGGATCCAAAGGACCTTGGCCTCTTTCCCAGCACTGAGGAGCCACAAATCCTTATCGTGTTGTAGACCAGCTCCTGCTCAGCAGTGGACCCCACCTGCTGGGGTCCTCATCAGAGCTCTTTAAAGTTCAACCCATAGGAAGTCACAAGACACCCTAGGTTTTTTATCATGCTGTGAAAAAAAGTCAGTTTGGCCCTGACCAGTCTGGTCTTCAAAGGAAGCCCTTTCCCAGGCCTTGCTACCATGATAGTTGCTGTGTGCTGCTGTGACTCACAAGGGCTGGGCCAGTGGTTGCTCTTCACTCTTTTGGTTTCAGGACCTAAATGAGCTGGCACACAGGTTAACTAGAATTTTTAAGCCCTCCAGCCTTCACCTCTCCCCATCACTATTTCATATTGGTCTTTAGGAAAAAGGAGTGGCAGCACTTCACCCAGGGCACCAAATTCTTCTCCCCCAACTACTATGGGGGGGTACCTTCTCTTCTAGCCTCTCCCATCAGGCTGTGCTACCAAGTTCAAAGCGCTGATGTTTTACAGTTCCTCCGAGAGGCAGGGCAGAGGACACCTCTTCCCCTACAAGCCACGAGACCTGGAAATAACACCTGTACCTGAAACAGTGGTGGGCTTTTAATCGACAGATTTGTTTTATTGAACTTTCTCTGTAACTCAGCAAAACACTGCATGGTTTTAAAAAGCAGGTTCAGTGCCCAGTATTAGCGCTGAGGAGGGGCAGATGCTGCCCCAAGCCCTGGCACCATGCTCAAGTGTGGCCTAGCAAGACAACAGGTTTACGTGTCCTCCAAGGTTACTCGATCCCAGGGAACTCTCTTGCCGCAGCTGGTGTTTCAGGCATGGCATGTACTTTAACTGTTTGCCAATGGTAAAACAAATATACAGGAAGCTCAGCCCTGGTTTCAGTAGTTTGGTCACATTTCCAAATACAAACCTAATTGAATCTACTAATTCATCTTCAGCCAGTCATGAAAACAGCTCTCAGAAGTGTACCTGCGTTCTGTCGCTCCAGCCTGGGAGAGAGGCCATACCCCTCTACCAGCTCCAGGAGCCTACTCCTTATCATCCAAGGAAATTTTATTCCGTATAACTAAATTTTATGGTAAATAAGCCAAATAATCCCCACTACAAAACCAAATGAAACAGTTTCAGCAGCTATAATCTACTTTGCATCTATGGAGAAGTAGGAAAATTTACATGGGTACACACACACACATACAAAACCTTTCTAAAACACACGTGAGGTTTCATGGGAAGTCTGACCTTTGGAAGTTGGGGGTTACTTTATAAAATAGCCACATACACAAACTACATTTCAGAAGATGCTAGTATTCTTACTACCTTGATCTACATCTTGTTTAGCCAAAGTCTGCCCAGCATTCTTATGTATGTTATACATAGAAGCAATTGTACCAAAATAGATAACATGAAAAAAGCACCCAACTCAAAATGACTGTAGCACAGTTGAGCTTCAGAAGGAACTGGGACACATTTCTCCCCATTTGCTTTAAAGGTTTGCCCCTCTTAGCCTCAAGAAGGTCTGGAGATGTGGAAAGGAGATGTAGAAAGCATTTTAAGAGAAGCTTTTTTTTTAATTCATTCTTGATTTAGACTTGATGAAGTACTCTTTAAGAACAGGTCTTATTTCTTGTCATTACTATTTTTGTTGTATCTTCAGCATGACAAGAAAATACATGCCCAAAATACCAAACAAACAAAAAAAAACCCAAAAACAAAACCTCTTGAGAGAGCCTGTTCTTGCAAGATTTCCATCCCAATATTTACAGGCCCAGGAGGTCCAGATAAGCTTTGGATATGCATCAAAGCTCCTGGATAGTTATCCAAACCAAGCACGAGCCCCAAACCTTTTGAAGTTTGTCCATCACTAGTTATCACATCCAATTCCTCCCCTTTCATAACAAGAATTATAGTCTCTGTCTTCAGGAAGTTCTTATGCTCAGTGACTTGATTTTCCACAGAGGGATATGTAGAATTTCACTAATGTCTATACCAGGCTTTCAAAAGAAGTCATAACCCTATTATTTTCCAGCATTTACATGTATTTTTCTTATTTAAAACTTGAAACACAAACTGAGTTTATACCTCCGACTATTACCTTGACAAAGCATCTGCAGCTGTCCCCAACAGAGAGTCGAGAGTCTGTCAGTTCAGTCGGTACAGACTTGGCCTTTCACCATTGGGACCAACGCTCAAGTTCATCCTGCACTCTCAAGTGAAATACGGTCAGCAGTTTCTACTCAGTCCCCGGTGAACAGTAGCTCACACAATAAAACTATCATACCTAATTCAGCACAACGGGCAAGCTTTTGAGAGAAAGGCCTTGCATGCAGGCTGATTTATGGGTTAACCCAACAGAAGATACTCCCTATAGGTCAGGTGTGACAAGGTCATTGACAGGGCAATAGCGATGAAGTTTTTGACTGTAAATTCCCTATATCTCAAAAGCTATAACAGACAACTATAAACAATTTGGATAAGGTTCCTCCATAACTCAAGAAAAATATTCTTGCTTTATGTGCTGCATAAAGGATTGCCATTACCTTTCTTTCCTTTTCCTTACTTTATGTATAAAGTAAGGCTACCAGGACAAATTTATTCTCCCCACAGACAGAAGTTCGAGACTATCTTCTTAGTACTTTCAAGTTCATTTACAAAATTCAGTGGAGATTGCTTCAATTAGGGTCATCTGGTCATGTATCCCTTGATCCTTTGATCACCAAAGCAGAAATACCATGTTGGTAATCTCTGGGCTACCATTTGGGTTAATGAATCGGCTTGACTTTAATTCTAGCCCAGATGTAATCTTTTATAGCTTAATGATTTGTTCTAACATGAACTCCAATTGAATGTAAACAGTTTCTTTATTTAGAGCGAAAATTCTTTTTTATAACTTGTTTCTCTTCCTAATTAATTCTAGAGCAATTAAATCAAACCTTGATCTGTGGCAATCAAGATTAAATCATAGTATAGGTTAGGCTGCTAATATCGTCTTTGAATTCGTTATTATCAAGGCTAACAGTAATCAGCAAAGGAGGGAGAAACTGATGTAGTGAGGGTTACAGATCTGAGGACTTGTTCTCGTTTTTAATAGCTGATCTGATTTAATGTATGATAATACTTGCACTTATTTAGTAACTGTTTTCCAAGGAGCTCAATATACTCTCCCAAAGTTAATTTATTCTCACAACACTGATGCGCAGGAGGTAAATATTATCTCCCAGGGACACAGAGAAGTTTTGGGGCATAGAAGAGTTGTAGGCTGTGTGCAAAGTCACAGGTTGGGGCCCAGATCTTAATTCCATTAACAAATCATTAGCTGGGGAGTTTTGCCGTGAAGTCTAGCTATGATAAGAGAGGGACAGCACCTCATCCACGAGCACTCATGAGGCATCCTGCCGAAAATGGATTTGTTGGCCATTGCATCCAGGCAGTCCTCAGAGGTAAAAGCCGCCTGTGCTGTTAGCTGGCTGCCTCAATAGATCTCCCTCCATCACACCTCCTCAAAAGGACTTGCGACATAGCTCTGCCCTGCAGTTGCCAAGGGGGTTTTGTGTTCCCAGAGGTAAAGAAAATTCATTTGTAAGTTGTTAACAAGATGGAGGCTGATGAATTTGACAGATATTGTAGTTCTTAGCTCTGCCTAAATAGTCTGGCCTGTCCACATTACCCCATACCTTCTTTTCGAATCAAATCTAGACGTAAAGGACAATGAAAGGGACAGTTCACAGCCCTGACTGTCCTCAAATCAAGGCACTGATGTCCCAGACGAGCCCCAGCTGAACCAGTTCTCTGCCTGGATCTCTGTATGTAATTATATTATCCCATGCTGTGGCAGATTAATTCTGACTGTGCAGGAAACTCCTGCCCATTTGGGTCATCTCTGTGTGGTGCAGCAATTGTGTGGAAAGGACCAAATCACCTCGGTTCAACTCCAAACAAGGAAAACACAAGAAAGCATCACAATGTTGTTTGTACTCCAGTTCTGTATTAGCTTGAAAAAAATTACAGCAGTGCCATTTTCAATTCAGTGTTATGCTGGAAAGGTTGCAAATTAATTAGAATTATGCCTTCTTTGTGCCAAGTGATAATTTACTGCAATTAATTATCAAAAGATCTACTGCTGTCAATTACGGTACTTGCTCTTTGGGGGGGGGAGAAGCTATTTACGTATAGCTAAATTCTGTAACAAAGTTCCATTTTACTTTTATTGTTTTCAATTAAACTATCATCATTTGCTTTCCCTCTGCCAAACACAATAAAGACTCGTTAAGAACTAATCATGCTACTGTGACCTTTTTTTTAATCCAAACACTAGCTAGACCTGCATTGAGTCAACACTCCTATTGTTACACCTGCAAATTGTACGTAGAGAGGAGCATACTTCAGAATTAATGAGCACAGCTGTGGTCTCTCTTACATTCAACACTTGTAAAATAGACCTCTTTAAAGTGCCATTATCACAATATTGATAGAGTTATTTATAGTACTGCAAACGTTCCCAGTCATAACAGAGTCCTTGTTATCCCCCACAGCAGTTCATGTTGTTGCCATCTCCTGGACTCATTCCACAGTTTGTGATAAGGCACCAGGTGGACAATCCTTCGCAAATGAACTATAAAAGACATTAGGAAAACTTCTACATAAGCAAGTTTTATAGCTGGGAATAGGTCAAGCTGTCAAGACCCAGCTTGCGTAAGACTTGTCATGTTCTTCTGCTGTGCGCTTTCCCGTATTTTCTGGGTGGGATGTGAAATGAAATTACAGGCAGTACAAGCTGCAAATGATCTGGACGGTATTGTCCAAATTAGAGCTGCTTTTTGCAGTTACTAATACTGTTTTACCATAATTCAGTAAAACAGATGTAAGTTCAAACTCTTGGTGTCAGTCGCTGAAAACAAATATCACAGGTGCCAACTTTGGTTGCTAAGGGAATACAAGCTTCTTGGGCTTCACAGTATGTGTGCAAACAGCTAAAGATTGTCCAAGGCAGAGGTTCTGCTGTCAGCAGGAAGGTATTTGCCTTTTTCAGGTATCCTCCTACTCAGCTTGATCTCCTGACACATTATTGAAGTATGAGCCAATCTGGTCCAAATGAAGTCAGTAGGAGACTTAATCAACACAAGTTTTCCCAATCTTGTAACCACAGCACCGAGTATCTATTTGGGATATTATTCTTATTGTAATATTTCATATTATTCTATGGTTTTGTCACAATTGGCTCTGTATCCCACTGAAGACCTGGATACAGCTTTTGTGGGGATACATTCATGGGAAGGTCTCCAGAGCCATCCCGCAGACCCAGCAAATGAGCATGTGTGAAATTCAGTGCAATTGCTACAGCCATATGAAGACTTCCACGTTCTGCAGCCAGCCGTGCTTGGAGTTTAATAAGGGGAGGTTGAACTGAGCATAAGAGAGTCACTTTTGTAGGTGAGTCACAAAGTTACCTCCTGGTGAGAGCTCTAGAGGTCACAGATCAGGGGGGAGCACAGCCACTTACATGGATGGCTATTCTCCATCCAGCTCACACAGGCAACTGAGGAAGAAAACTGAGGCAAGTCTTGGACCGTGCAGCTATTGCCACCAACACTTTTACTCCCTCTTTCTGATTGCAATGCCTTACTTCTCTTGTTATAGGCCGGGAAATAACTTTGCTTTCTGTCCCTTATCTGAGGCAAATGGTTTTGTCATAATACAGCCTTGACTTTGGAAAGAATTGCAGAAAAACCACAAGTCCCCAAAGAGTAAAAATTCAACAAACACTTTGCTACTTCTGAATTATTTCCCCAGATCCACCTATTTCATATCTTAAGTGCTTCACAGCTGAAAGGTCAGATCTAAAATAACCTAATATTCTGTTTTTCCTTCTGAATTTAAGAGAATACTTTCATTGTACAGGACAGCTCAGAGAAACAGCCAAGCAATGTTTAACTCACAGGTGTTGCTGGTTCAGATCTCCTGCAGGCAAGTAGGCTTGTGTAGCGATTCCCAGCTGGTGGCTGTTTGGCTTAGGTGAAGTTATTTGTCAGCTGTTCTTGTGTCCCTGGGGAAGGGAAGAGGTGAGCTCCTGTTCTTTCTGAGGCAATGGGGAGCTGGGGTAGGTACTTCAGCACAGAGTTTTATAATCCCTGAGTTTGTCCTGGTTGGCATGTGTCAATCTGGACTTCTCAGTGAGGATTTGAATATACACATACCCTGTTGTTTGTATGGGTTCTTGCAAGATATGATTGTTGCAAAAAACTTATCTCCAGATGCCTTTGACTTTTTAACTGCCCCCCCCTCTTTTTTTTTTAACTTCTGAAGGATTTCTATTTCTAGATTTGGTTACATCTGTGGCTTGTACCTATGTGTAGTCTCACCATAATTTGGAGCATCTCTGATTTTGGTAGTGTATTTATCCTCAGCTGTATCAGTACAGTAGAAAAAAGCTCAAGAGAGAAAGTGGCAGGGGGAGGAAATCAAAACCTTTTGGTTATTTTGAGATTTGAAAGAGTTTTCACGTTTTTGAGTAGCTTTCCAGGATTTTGGAATTGTTTCTATTTCTCACCAAGAGGAAAGAAAGGTTGTGTAGTTATGGGGATGAGGAGCCTTGTGGACGTGAAGGAGAAAGAGAGAAGGCTGGTAACTAGGGCTGTCACCTGGGGCCCTGCTTTGCTGTTTTCCTGTGAGTGAGTGACCTTGTGAATAAGAAAATGGCTCTTCTAGAACAGCACTTTTCTCTAAGCAAAAGCCAGAGCTGCACTGAAGTGAGAGGCAGGGAGTAGTATGTTGCTTTCTGTTTCCATAAACTTACTGAGGAATGGCATGCAACTGGGGTGCACATGTGATTAAACTAATCTAGTTAAAATCAGAAAAGGATTTCTCATAATTCAATTGGAGTTGTTTTTAATGTTTGGACTTTGGTCAAGGACAGCTTTATTGATTGAATTTAATTGCATATATTTTCCTGTCCATTTATTGAAGCCCATTTTTCAAGTCACTTGAGAGGCTGCTAACATTTCAGAAAGGGGATATGCCAAAGCATTGCTTTAATTCATTATCTTTTGGACATACAGTAGTTGCTACTTGGCCCAAATTAAATCCGTTAGAGAATGTGATAGCATAATTACTTACAGGTATCCAAAACTGCTTTTAACTGAATTCTCTAGGAGGTTATGCATAAGATTTGTCTTGCCCTTACATTAGATGCAAATGTCTGGGATTTCAATGATAAATAAATATTTCGTCAACTGAGGACAGATTTTTCTTGTTTCCACATGTTGCTGGTGGACTAAAATTCTTGTGAGGTCTTTATTTTTCCTTAATATATAAAATAAAAGTCTTCTACAAATTAGTTCGGTAACCCTTTCAAAACGCGTAAACACAATGACCCTTGAGGTAAAGAGGAAACCATCCGTGATTCTGACTTTTTTTTTTTCTTTCAAACCGTGCTCAACCCTCAAAGACTTTCTAGACAAAACTGCACATTAGCTAGATTGCTTCACACCGCGTTCCAATGACGTAAAGTCTGTGATCCTCCAAAAGTTATGTCAGCTTGCTTCCAACTGTAGCGAAGGGCTAGATGTTCCCAGCCTGGAAAGACCTGTAGGCTGGAAAACGCTGTAGGAAGGGCAGGAGCCGTGTTACGCTACAAATGGCTTGCCACAGCTCTACCGCTTTGCTGAACCAGAGCTGTAGAGGGAGCGCTGCTCCTGTAAGCTCTGTCCCTGCTTTCTTCACCTATTTTTTATGGTCTTTTTCTCCCAATCACAGCTTTCTGCCTTCAAGAAGTTCTTAGTCTAGTAAAGACATTGTGTATGTGTACGTCTTTAAGGATGCAGGACCTTCTGCTGGCAGTTGTGGACCTGTCTGCATGTTGGGCTCAGCTCTGGCTCTGCACTGAAAGTAACTGGCATCATGTTGTTGTTTGTGAAAACTAAAAGTAGCAATAGTTGCAGCTGTTAAGATTGTATTCGTCAATAATGGGTGTAAGTAGAAAATGTGAATCTACCTATAAAAATTCTGGCATATAGTGCTTTTCAGGTGCCTGACTATTTTGTAGGGAGATGCATAAGGCCAGACTTGGTTTAGTTTCAAAAACTGCAAATCAGATACAATTCAGACTTTAATTCTTTCTTGTGTAGGAAAGCATAACGGAGTGAGGGAATATTCCCACAAAGAGCCCAGCTTTTATCCTCTTCTTACACTAGATGTGTGGCTAACAAATGGAAGCCGAAATACCTGATGTCTGTAATACCTCCCCTCCCCTCTAAACACCTGACATTTAAATGTTGCCTGATTCACAAAAGTTTTGCTCAGGAATCCAGGGATCGTATCTGATAAAAGGCACAAGGAATTCCTTTCACAAGGAATTGAACCACAGATGGTTATGTGATTTGAGGGCCACTGAACATCAACAGTTTTACCAACTGAATCAGAATTACGGAAACACCTGCATGACTGCATCTGCAGACTCAGCTAAATTATGCTTCCATCCAGCCACATGATATCTAATGTGTAATTCTTCTGCATTTTAATCAAATGCATTGTAAAGTCAGTACAAAATTTCAATATGAATGCACCTTAATGTAGGAGTAACTAATAGCTGCCATCCATTAGTACCAGTTAAGAGACGTACTTCCTACTAGGCAACAGGGGCACGGTTATTTTAACTCATTACCTGCTTTGTAAATGACACTTAATTGCACATGAAGAGGGGATGTTCACAGGACACCACTGGGAATGCAAGATTGAGCACCCAAAAGTTAGCAAATGTTTGAAAGAAGGTTGCAGAGCAGTGTTTGTGAACCATCTGCGTGGCGAGACAGGCTTTGTCCGCTCTGCCCAAATGGTGCATGTTCCCTAGAAAACCTGCACTGAGTTTAGCAGCTTAATGCTAGAAAACTTTTGCTGAGCATGTGCAAACTCTGAGTTTGTAAAGGCTTTTCAGATTGGATGGATTTTTGAGGCTACCATAAAGCATTTCTTAAGAAACAGATGATGTAGACCAGTCTCCTAGTTGTTGCTTTCAAACCACAATGTCATCAGGGCTTTTCAAGAACAAACTACCAGAATGGTAACACTGAAACACTTATTTTTATTTTTTTTTCCTAGCACCTTTCTTAGAGATAGATAAATTAGTCTGGATAAATGTTTTCCAGAAAGAAACCAGCCTGACAAAAACATGAATTTTGGAAAATGTCCTCTAACGGCTAATACCTGGCAAAGTTATGAGCACTGAAAATCAACCTTTAAAACATGAAGCACTGGTCAGCCTTGGGCAATGGATAGGATTGGGAGTTACCGCCTGCTGAAATTGCTGGATGTGTCCTTAGGCTCTGTCCTGAAGTGTGCCTCCATTTTAGCCTTCAGAAGTGAGTCCCAGTGCCCACAGGACTGAATTCAAGACTTCTGCACTGATATGAGGTCCTGCCTACAATGTAGCTGGTGGGATCAGGGCCAGATCTTCTGGAAAACAGACGTTGTGATATCATGGTACTCTGCTATTGGCCTGTTCGTGCTTCTAGTACCATTAGAGAAAGCCTGAAAGCATAGAGTAAGGTAGAAAGTGAAGATTTAAACTAAGTAAATTCATTCCTGAAAGGCTGTATATTGAAACATGTTTGACTTGACTTCAGTTCATTGGTCCCTAGTGCACCCAGAATTATAGTCCAGCAAACATCTCCAAAGATTGTGCAATAAAAAAAATATCAACCTCCAAAATCTCAAAGCGTGGCTTAAAGGCAGAAAGTCTCCTAGCAGGAAAGAGAGACTGAGAACACATCTTGAACTGGTCGTTCACCCTTTCAGATGTGGACGCATGTTCATTACAAATTACATTGAAATCAGTAATTATTTTCATATGGTTAGCAAATAATAATGATTCAACATTTGCATGTCCCTGAATTGCAGTGGAGTGGGATTACAGATGGTACAAGATGCATCGGTTTTACAAAACATATTGAAGACTTCAACTTCATGACAGAAACTGTTCTGTCATCACTTAACTTATACGCACACAAATACCAGCATAGTGGGGAGTCCACAGTTATGAGAACCACTAAAGGTGCTAAAAACAGGTACACAGAAATAAAATGTAAAAGCTTAAAGTTACCTTAGATTTCCATTTGTTTTCATAAGTACTTAATGTTAAAGCTCCAACCATCCTACCTAGATGGAGCCACGGTTCAAGTCCCAATTCACGCCTAAAAAACCCTGCCCTTTCTTCAGTGGAGAGGCTTAACTGTATACTGTTGCATGGCAAACAGAAGGGAATACACAGAATAAAGCTACTTTATGCAATAATCTTGGATTCCTGTTTGCGTCTATGAAGTATTCACCCTGAGCCTGCAAAACCCACCAAGCAACTCCTGTATGAAAGAATGAGAAGGAAAGGGAGGTTGCATTCAGTGGTCCTGTTAAGTGCAGAGATTTCTAATAACAGCAACGTTTGCCGTGAGTGATCTGGATCAACATCAAAAAAAACCCCCATCTAGTCAAGTGCCCAGCAAGGGGTCTATTCTCATGTCCATGCTCATATGTTAAGTCCCATTGACAAGCATTAGTGGGAGCTGCATGCACATATGGATATGTGAATAGCCCCAATGGGAGCTGCATAAAGTAGTGTTCGACTATACAGAGATCACTTAAATCGCCGAGATAAAATAATCTAGGGGAGAAGCCTTAAAGAATGCTGTGAATAAACCCAATATTTTAAAGAAATTGATAAATAATGGAGGTTTAAAATGAAACAACAAAATAAAAACAACATTGGAATCTGTTCTTTGGACTAAATAGTAAATGAGAATCAGCTTTTAGAAATTAACCCTGGCCAAAATTTACAAAAATGGCTCGTAACTCTGAGTTCTCTAATTTTTAGAGCCTCTTTGTCTTACTATTACTCTGTATTCTAAATAGAAATGAGGGACAGCAAAAAGATCTTACTGACAAGACATGAATTAAGACAAGCGCTGATAAGTATTGCTCTGCTGAAGAACACGGTACATGAAATAGCGGCAGATCTGCAATAGGTCAATGATAATGATGCTCCCGAGGTTATGCAACACCGACAGCCACCCTATAAATGTCAAAGCCTTGCAGAAATTCCCTGAGAAAGGTTTCCTGCTACCTGAAAAGCCTCCAGCAGCCAGTCCGCTGGACAAAAATCTCTGAAGAGGTTGTTCTCTTTCAGCAGGCAATCTTCAGGTTTTTCCCTGAAGCCACTGCCTAGTTCAAAATCCCGTTACGATTTGGAGTACTGTTCTTACTTATACTTGCACAGCTGAAACAACAAAACCTTTCCTGACAGTTACACATAAATAGGTGTAACGAACAATGAAATCATCAATTAACAGAGCAGACAGCAATCATTGCTGGAGGGTTTTAAGACCGTGGTAAGCGTCCGTAATAAGAATCTAAATTGGTGGGATATGAAGTGGATGATAAGTAAATAACATGTATAAATCAGGTCTAATTGTGATCAAGATCACTGGTTTCCTTTCCTTGTTCTGGTGCCCATTGTCGAATTCAACCACCCGAACTGCAAGTTATTGCAGAGTCCTGTATGTCTACTGGCTTCATACCCAGGTCCAAACTGTTCCAGCAACACTGCTCTGGAACATCCCAAGGGGAAGCAATCCATACGAATGACAATGAAAGCTCTTATCTTACAAGATGTCCTCCTCCAGTGGTCATTTAGACCAATAACCAACCTATTAATCACAGTAAACCAAAGCTTGTTGGGTCCCTGCTGGCCAAAGCACTTGAGAAGACAAGACACCATGTTCCAGCTGACACCTGCAAGTAATTACACATGGCGATAGCGGTGCGTGAAAGAACTATTTGAGAACCAATGCTAAGAAGAGGTGCGTTTCTTCTTTTTATAGACTGAAGTATTTTCTGATCTCTAAGTGCCTTAGGGTCTTAGAAATCAAAGGCAAATTAGGCAAGATAAAGAAAATCAGTTGCCAGGTGTTCATCTGGAAAAGTGATAAATCTCCAGTGATTTTCACCAGGTCTGGGAGCTGATTCCCTTCCCAGATGATACTGTATTTTATAAGGCTATTTTATTGGGCAAGTGGCGGAGAGCAAATGCTCCACAGAGAACAGAATCTGGAGGCCCGCTCTTCCCAGAGCGTCTTCTCTACCTACCAACAGATCTTTCAATCTGTCTCTGATGTTTTTGGATATCAGGATACCTATGATGCATAGCAAAGACAGGCATGCAGTTTTAGGAGAAGCTAAAATGTGGTGGCTGACCCTTCGCTGAAAACCTCCTGAAGAAGAGAGGAGAGAAGATGAGAAGATGGCTTCTCCATTGAAGAGTACCAGATGGCTGCAGCCAGGTAGGAGAACTCTGAGTTATGTTCATATTTGGTGAATATTTATTACATTGGCACTATTTGAATGTTGCTGATGGAAATAGATTCAATTTAAGCAGTATTTATTATTAAAACTCAAAATGCATGTGATGTTTTCAGTAGTTTCTTGTCTGTTTAGATAAAATCCATTATCAGAAATTGTTTTTACTGTACATACGCATTGATATAGTGACTATCTAGAAATCCTAAGCAGAAAATAATGTTGCTAAGAGCAGTAGAGAGATATGACAACATATTTTGTCTTGTTTTCTAGATTTCCACTTCTGGAAGATAACCTACCCCCACCTATCGAAAGAAAACAGGAAGACCAATTCATGTTCACAGATCAAGAAATAAGTCACCTTCACATCATACCACCACATCCTGGATCTATCAGTTATTTTCAAGATAAAGAAGTTCCTCAGATTACATCCTTCCCAGCAAATCGTTTCAGCTCGTGTTTCATTTTAAGCTGCTCAGTCGATCAGTGGAACAATTTCCTGCTTAGAGTTGATTACCAGCATCGCTGCAAGCCCAGAAGGCAGGTCATCCACCACAGGATCAATCTCTGCCTAAGTCCCTGAGACTATCTAGCTGTCCAGGCTTTGCCATCACTGACAATTTCAGCATCCCCCAAACTTTTGGCATTTTAGTTATCACTTGATAATGCTGCTCAGTGTATTTTTTGCTTTTGCTTGTTCTTGAGTCTCTTGTATGAACAAGTTGTACTAGTTATGGTGCAGATACATAGATTGAAATACCATCAATAACATTCTTTAGTTATATACCACCAACGAATGGAAATGTATGCATGTCATAGAGGTTTGTACTGAAATTGCCCCAGAGAACAGTGCTCTCGAGGAAACCACCAGGACCACCTGGAGGCTCATTTACCTTGCAGTTGGTGGTGAATGTGAAGGAAGGCCAGACCCTGGGCCATAAACCAGCTAGTTATCGATGGCTAAGAGACTGCCTCAAGTAAATAATTAGGAGATGGACACACCAAAAAAAAAGTGCCATCTCTTCTTGCATCTCACAAAGCATTGCCAGCTCTACTGGATAGAGTTACTTTGTAGAGCTTGACTCAGTCACCTGAACTGAGATTTTTACAGAGGATGCTTAGCATAGATTGAAAATGTTACAACCAGCTAGAATGGCATCTTCCCTGGAGCATCCTTCTCCGGGGAAAAAAAGCCTCATCCTCACCAGCTGTACATGCCAGTGCTGCTCCCACAGAGGACAAGGGCTGCCCATCCACAGAAGGGCTAGCTGGAGAGACCACAGGGCGCCGTAGGGGAGACCTGAGCATGAAAATACTTCGTATCAGATCTGATTACATCCATCTGTAAAATTAGTAACAACACAGACACCTGGTAGTTACGTTTCATGGGCTAATAAGTACGTTTAAGGGCAGAAGGGATTGTGCTGAGCCTTTACTCTGATCTCCTGCACAGAATCAGTCTATGCTATTTGATTTTATAGAGTTTAGCTCCCAGCTTTCATCAGGGGCTGTCGGGTCATTAGGGTAGGCTGAACTGCGCTTTGTCGGAACTTAGATGGGAGAGCCCTGAGAACATGCTAGTGCTGAAGGAAACGGGATGAGGTCCCTGCTTTCTCTTCCTTCTGCATTACACTGAGCTGTAATTGAAGGCACCATGTTGGTGGTACTGTAGAGTCTTGAAACGGTTTCTGTTCATTCACAGTTTTGACAGTTGTTGAACTTTTTGAAGGGGTGAAAGAGGAACAGATTTGTAGGATGCAAAGAGCTCGTATACATGTTTGGGAACTGCTGTGATGGGTAGGTATGGCCGCAGAGGCAGGAAGCTGTGTGAGCAGCGGCACAAGTGATTGTCACCATTTCCTATGGGAATCAATTTCTGAGGCAGGGCTGCTTAAGAAAAAGAGGTTTGGGGTGATGTTTCAGCCTAATATTCTATCTGCAACCTACCCCGATCCAGGACTGTCTTATTCACGCTGTGAATAAAACAGGCTTCCAGGTAGAAGATGCCCAGAGGTGGGATCACTCCTTCTCCTTTACCAGAGAGCAGAGGCACAGAGCTCCGAGGAATCAACTATTCTGTGCCAGGAGGCAGGCAAAGGGTGACAGATCTACTGGTAGGGTGGTTTTGTGTAGCTCCATCAGCACATAAATTCAGTCGCTAGCTTTTAAAATAATACATTATTAGAGATACATAAATGTGTGATATCTGCACACCTGGCCTGGGTCTGGAGAGCCCACGAAATGTGTTAGACTTGTTATTACTTGATTATTCCTTTGCACAGGTGTACGTTCCCGCTCCCAAATGCTTATGAAACGTCTCTGCTGATGTGTATAGACTCACAGCGTTGAAGGCTAGAGAAAGCCCCTTGATAGATTACCACTCATCGTGTGCAATTGCCCCCGCATTAAATGCATTAACTTGGTTTTGGTTACAGCAGGTCTTCTGGTCTTGCTTTGAAAATATCAAAAAAAAAAAAGACAGTATCCGCTTTGTGCCTTGAAAGTCAGCCTTCAGCCACTCTTGCTATTTAAAAAATAACAGCCCTAAATTCTCACTTGATTTTGTTTGACTTCAGCTTGCAGATATCCTTTTTTCGCTGAAAGATTAAAAATGTCGTCAGTATCCAATAGATACTTCCAGACAGATCTCATAGATACTTAAATACTCAGACATTATACTCATGTCACGTCTCAGTCTTTTTTCCAGTAAGCTAGGCAGATTGAGTGCTTTAAGTCTTTCACCATTAAGCACTTTTTTCAGCCCTGAAATCCTCTCTGTGGTTCTTTTCTGCACCCTCTCCAGTTTTCCAACAATCTTTTAAAAGTGCGAGCACCAGAAACCGCATAATCTTATATTGTCTGTATTAAAACCAATTGTGTTTGAATGGGCTCAGCTCATCAGGCAACTGAGATCACTTGGAGTGTCATTCTCATCATTGTCTGTCACTCCACCAATGTTCCTGTCATCCTCAAATTTTTCAGCTGTGAATTTACAGTGTTTACATCCAAATTATTGAAGAAAACATTGACTAGCATCTGACCTGATGCTGATCCTGGTAAAACTCTCCCGTTTGATAACGCTTCCTGATTCATAGCTACTTTTTATCAGGCTGTTAGCCAATTCCTAATCTAATTAGTGCATGCTCTGTTGCTATTTCTAATGTTTTTTGATCAGAATATCACACAGTGTTAATTCTAATCTCCATAAAAAAATGAATATCACATCTCTTCATTGACCTTTATCATTCAGTCTTTACCTTCATCATATTATTTGATGCGCCTCATCAAAGAAAGAAATTGGGTTTGTCTGATAAGGCTTATTTCTCCTAAAACTGTATTTACCATCATTAATTATATTTCCATTCTTCATCGTTTCAATCCCATGGCAGCTTTTCCAATATACAGTAACAGCTGATGATGTGTTAGAGGCCTGCCTTTGAGGTCAACATGTGTGTTACCAACCCAACCAAAACAATTCAATTCTTAAACCCATTCTTTGGAAACTGGTATGTTTCTTTGTAGTGGCTTGCTGCTTATTTACATTTATATATCATCAGGTGATTAAAAATGACTACTTGCCATGCTGCTTTAAGAGTAAACTGTGAAAAAACCTATAGCAGTATGTACGTTCACTCTTAGTCCTGGCCGCTGTTTACCAAGTGTTTCCCAGCGACCGCTGATACAGAAATCATTACAACCTCGGACTTCCAGAGAGCGCTACATGCTTCCTGAAGCGCGCCTTAGAAGAACACCATGAAAGGGACGATGATGAAATATCAGCTATCATGTAACTATCTATAAATGTTAGATTTCTACAAAGTGATTCCACTGAATTGTAATTAAGGGTTTGAAAGTCGAATGATTTTAAGTGCTAGTTTTAATTACCGCTTGGTGAACTTTAGTGTGTTAGAATTGTCACAACTTTCCTTTAGAATTAGTGTCAAGCCAGGCAATACAGTGGGAAATTATTAACTCATACTTTGGTTCAGCAATTATCTGCATTACAAGGTTTATGCAATTAGCTGTTTAAGATGTCATTATATTTTGCCATCTGGTACACAGGAGTTTATGCATATGAACAGGCACGTGTTGAAGTGATTTTCACTATATGACTCTTGATCTCAACCCAAATCATCACTATAATGAGTGGAAGACACAGTGTACAGTACATTAGTGGCAGGTGCATACTATCAACTTCATTTTAATAGAAGACTTTCATGTTTCCATTTTTAAAGTATTCTACACAAGTGCTGAAAAATTAATTGCTCGTTTGCAATTTAGCAAAAACTGAGGACATGTTATTGCTAAATGCTAAGGAACATCAGTTTTCAGAAAAGCGGCCACTAATTTAAGTTTTTTCCATCTGTAACTTCAGGCCAATTTCTGCTCCAGACAATAAGAAACTCTCACTGAAGTTCAGCTTAAAACGTTCTCTCCTTTTGTGGTGAACATGCTGAATTACCTTTGACAGTCTCACAGGACTGAAAGCCTCTTGAAGCTATTGCAGAGCCAGCTACAAGGATGCCTTAAAACCCACCTGTGGTATGGTCCATGTGCAACAACCTACAGCGTCACAGGTCTCTGCCAGTGCGTACAGGACTGTGACCTGTGTCCTTGGTCTTACCTCAGTCTGTCTGACGTCACTTTTGCCTGTTGGCTCACACGTCTGACACGCGGATTTTAATTCTGGGGAAAAAAGGTATTGCTGTCGGCAGCCTACCACAAGGAAATCGTAGCTTCCAGGCAGTACAAAATGTAAATATCAATAATGACAGCACTGAGTACTTAGATAATACCTGGTATTTCTGACGCATACCGCGTCTGGTGCTCTAAAAATATTTGCAATCTTTAATTAATTAAATTGCACACAGCTATTAACCTCATTTGACACAAGGAAACTGGTCTCTGGAACTGTAAGACCTCCTCAGTCACAGGAAGGCTGTGCAGAGACTGAGCGCGAGCCATCAGTGGGGGGACTATACTCACTGAACCGCAGTGCCGACTGCTAAAACCAGGCAGCAACTGCAGCGCTGTCATTTAGCTGTAAAAGTAGGTGCAATGGTTTGGGACAGGACAAGGGTTTGACATCAGGGAATGGACAGGATAGCTCCTGCCACCTCCTCCTCCGACCTGGATTAAGTGCTAAATGCGGGACTGCTCACAAGACAATGCAAATCGCGTCCGTTTGCTGGCAAATCACGTTTCTTACGAATATTTATTATTTTGGGTTCTGGTGTTGCACTCTAGATACTCCACGCGTCTCAGGGCAGCAGTGGTTGTCTCAGAGCGGGGCAGGCACCAATCCCAGGCCTGCCACCAGCCACCGCGCTGGCGCAAAGCAGGGGACAGTGGCTGAGCCTCCATGTGCAGCCGCTGCGACTTCATTATTGAATTACATTAACAGGCCGCCCTCTAGTGTCATATTTTATTACACGGGTAAAAACGAAACAGGCTGGGCAGGTAAAAATTTGTATTTTCACTTAGCGAACACCAGCAGGCGAATCATCCACAGAAGCCACCGCGAAACATTTATATGGCACATGTTGGGAAGTCCTCTGTCAGATTAGAATCCCTCAAATTTGGCGTAAAAGGAGATTTCTACTGAGGTTCAGGAAACCGATCCCAGAGGGCCCAAGGAAAATCCCACTCAAATCTGTGCATGCACACGCTGAGGTGCAGAACTTGCCTGCTCTCTAACATCAATATTAGCATTTCCATGGGTGGTTATACCAACATGATCTATATATACACGCATCTATACCTCTAACGTGAAGTGTTTCTTCCTTTTGTACGTACATCAATGTCATTTGGGGGAACACCAGGAAACGTCCTTCACAGCAATGCTCCCACCACGCGCGGAGACCGCTTTCCTCAGGCTAGAAGCAAAAAGGTGATAGACATAAGGTACCAGGCAGTGATTATTCAGGAGTTTGCAACATTTCAGAGCTAAAACCAGAAAATACTAACACTGAACAACTAGATAAATACTTTCTCGCTCTGAAACCCTTACTGCCATTAATGGCCGTGCTAAATACACTCGGTAGATCTGCTCTTGCTGGGCCGGTTTGGAAGAGGGACGTGGGATGAAGCACACCACCTCTAAGACCATCGGCAGGCCAGGCCAAGCCAACAGCTGGTGTAAATTAGCATGTGAAGGCAGTGCAAGTCCACCCATTTACACCAGCCGGAGACCTGGCCTTGCGTATTAATGTTCCCTGATGCTGAAGCCACCTGCCTATCTTCCATTTTACCGAGCACATTTTTCTCTCCCGTGGGAGATCTGCTTGGAGGCGTGAAAAAGCGTCTTTTTCCTTTAGGAAAATAGAGGGAGCGTGCTGGGACCCCCCCGCTCCTCACAGACCCGCTCCTCACAGACCCGCTGCCGGGGGGCGGGGGGGGGTCTGCCCTCAGGGCAGCCCCTGAGGGGTGACGCTGATGGTGGCCCCGCTGTCGGTAACCTGCCCTTGGGCTTCCTCTGCCTCCTCCCTCCCCCTCCAAAAACCCTCTGGGATTATGGAGGTGACTGGGAATCCGGGGGAAGGAGCTGGGAGGGGGGCACGGGGACGAATGGACACCCGGCCTTCCCCTGGCCACACGCAGCTGGCGGGACAGGGAAGGCCCGGCTCCGCGAGGGGCGGACCCACACACGGTGGCTGAGGGAAGCCGAGGGCGAAGCTGCCCGGAGGCTTTAACCTGGGCTGTATTCCCCGCGGGGCCCGGCTGGGTCTGGAAGCGCAGGGTGGCCCCGCTCTCCCCTCAGGCAAAGGCGAGGCGCTGCGGCCGCGCGCTGCCGCCTCAGCCCGGCCCCGCGCGCGCTGCCCGCCTCACCCGCCGGCAGGGAGCGCTGCGCCGCGCGCCCGCCCGCCGCGCGGGGGAGAGGGGCGGGGCGAGGGGCGGTGGGCGGGGCGAGGGGCGGTGGGCGGGGCGAGGAGGTGGTGGGCGGGGCGAGGGGCGGGGCGGGGCCGCCCCTCGGCGCCTGCAGGGGGCGCCGCGGGCGGTGGCGGGGGGGCGTGGCCGGGGGCGTGGCCGGGGGGGGGCGTGGCCGGGGGTGGGCGTGGCCCGGGGGGCGTGGCCCGGGGGGGCGTTGCAGGTGCGGGGGCGCGCACATCCATAGGCATCCCGGTAACGCATAGCAGGGCGCGTGCATGTGCCTATAGGCGTGCAGACCCCCCCCGGGGGTGCGGGACCCAGCGCGGGGGCGGGGGGGGGCCGCGGAGGAGCCCAGGGATGCGCCCGCCTAAAATCTCTGCCGCCGAATTGTCCGGTTTTCTCAGCCCGACGTCCCCATCCGTGTTTTGGAACCCCACAGGAATACAACTATCTATTATCATTTCTTATTAATTTAATTAAGTCTTCTTGGTGTAGCATTTCTCCCCCCCCCCCCCCCCCCATATTAAAGGAAATGAAGTCAACACCATTAAAAGGAGTGGAATAGGCATCTGCCAAAGTATTTGTAAGAGCACGTTAGAAACATTCTGATATGAATTCCAGCTGTCTCGCAGGCCGACGGTAACTTTTCCCGAGAAATCCCGCGCCGCCGCAGCCCCGCTGCCGGTCGTCCGCGGGCCGAAGGCAAATTTGTCGCAACGAAGGGAAGCAACCTTCGCCGTTCCCGACGATCGCGCTTTTTAAATCAAGCTAGCTAGGAATTTATAAAGGCCTTTGGCATCGCCTTCGGAGCGAGTCTCGTGACGTTTGTAATTAAAAGCAAATTGCACCGACCTCGTCTGCTCCGGAGAACGGCAGAAACCCCGCAGAGCCCGGCCCAGCACTGGTGGGGCTACGGCTAGGGGGGCCCTGCCCGGGGGCAGCGGGGTGGAGGGTACCTGGGTGCCGGGGGATGTATTTTGGGGTGTCTGTGTGCAGGTACAGCCGTGTGCCGGGGTACGGGTGTGCATATGTAATAGTGTGCTGGGGTGTCTGAGTACTGGGGTACATGTGTCCAGGGGTACCTGCGTATTGGGGTACCTGAGTACCGGGGTGTCTGTGTTTTAGGGTAATTGTGTTCTGGAGTACCCGAGTACTGGGGTACCTATGTGACGGTGTATTTGTGTTCTGGGGTACATGAGTACTGGGGTACCTATGAGCCAGAGTACCTGCGTTCTGGGGTACCTGAGTACTGGGGTGCCTGTATACTGGGGATACCTGAGTACTGGTGTAGCTGTGTACCAGGGTACCTGTGTTCTGGGGTACCTATGAGACAGGGACCTGTGTTCTGGGGTACGTGAGTACTGGGCTACCTGTGTTCTGGGGTACCTGTGAACCTGGAGTACCTACGAGCCGGGCTACCTGAGTACTGGGGTACCTGGCCCCCCCACTGCCCCGGCTTCCACGGAAACTTCCAAGCTGCCATAAACCGCCCAAAGGGATAAGGGGAAGAATGAGGGTGCTGGCAGGAGCTGCAAAGGGCTCCTGCCCCGCAAGGGGGGACGGTGTCTCGCTGCTGCCGCCTTCGCACCGGCACTGTCCCTCGTGCGTGGGAACAGGCTCCTTCCCCTACAGCATCCCGTAGAGGTGTCTCACACACAGTGGGAAGAGCAGAACTGCTGCAAAGAGGAAAAAGCAGCTTCACCGGAGTCACCATCGAACGGGGGAGGCAGTCGGCCGCGGCCACTTTCCCCATCCGCTCAGGTGTCCAGTGTCCTCCTCTGCTCTACCCGTTTATCCTTTGCTTAGCCATTTTCCAAACTGTGGGCAAAAGGCAGGATTTTCGACGGAGATTCAATGTTTTCTCCGTGTTGCCCGCGCAGGAGGCCTGCCCGCGGGTTCCCTTCGCCAAGCAGGGCAGAAGTCACTTGCACTGAAGTTTGGAGCTCAGTGACACTGAAAATCTGAAGATATTTCTTGAATTTAACGAGTGGGGGGGGGGGCGGGGGGAACCAAACCAACAGTTTGTTGCTGTGATGCAACTGCAGAAAACAGTTTCGGCCTCCTGCCCTGTGTGCTGCGTTATTTTGGGGGGGCTTGTCCCAGATTTTATTAGCCATGTAAGCATCTACCGGCAGCGCGCGACCGTCCTGCACGCAGCGTCGTGCTCACAAGAGTGCTTCCTCCCTTGCTCAGAAGTTCAAGTCTCAGTGACTTGCAAATGCATCTGGTGGGCTGAAGCGATTCAGGCGTTCCTGAAACTTCTCCCCCTGCAACCATGCCCTGACCCTTGGCGCAGCCAAGGGGACACAGCAGACCCTGGAGCGGGACGAAATCCCGACGGATTTTGGTCAACCCGTACATTATAGCAATGCAACCAGCACTTTTGACACTGATTTTCTTTTTTTTTTTTTTTCGTTCTCTCTACCGTTAAAGGATGCGATGGGACATAACAGGCAAACCCGCTGCAGGGCCTAACGGGGCTGGTGGGGAGAGGTCCTTGCCCGGATGCCCAAATCCCCGGGCCCAGGGCACACACCCCGGCTTTCCCAATTTGACAGCGGGAGCAGCCCTGGGACACCAAAATCCTGCAGTAACTGCACCCAACTGGCACAAAACACCTCTGCTGGGAGAGCTGGAGGCTGCTGCCCCAGGGTCTGCGTCCCACTGCCACCGGGGAGGACGCCACCAGCTCCAGCGCCGCGCTCCAGAGCACGTAAACCCCCACTATATCCACATATATATATAAAATATATGTGGATATGCACATATACATGCGGTTATGCACATATATATGTGTGGATATGCACCAGCGGTGCATGGCAGCCGCTGGCAGCAGGACCGGGAGGGCTCGGTGGGTGTCCCCCCCCGTACTCCCCCTCCACGCCGGGGAGCGGCGGGGGCGGGCGGGGGGGCGCGGCGGTGGCGGGGGGCGCCCCCCCCACTTCCCTCCCCGCTCCCTCCATCCCTCCATCATCCCTCCATCATCCCTCCATCCCTCCCTCCCTCCCTCCGCGCCGCCCCGCTCCGCCGTCCCCGCCGCCCCCGCTACTTTTGCGGAGACTTTATTTTGCGGCGGGGGTCGGGGGGCGCCGGTTCTCCCCTGGATTTCTTCCCTCCTCCTCCCCCTTTTCTTTTCGTATTTATATTTTTATTAATTTTTTTTTTTTTTTTGGGGGGGGGGGGAGTAGGGGTGGCTCTGAGCTGGCCAAAAACTCCCCCCCTCTCCGCATGTGCGTGATTTAGGGTGACATAATTGCGAGCCGGGGCTGGAGCGGCGATAAATCAGCGCGTCGCCGGCGCGGTGCTGCCGTGACTCGCCCCCAGCGCCCGGACGGAGACTGCGGCAAAAGGAGGGGGGTGGGGGGGTGGGGAAGGGGGAAAAAAAAAAATAAGAAAAAAAAAAAACCCAAAAGAAAAACAGGGGGAAAATATCTGCAGCCCGCGGAGCGAGCGGCGGGGGTTGCGCGGGCGCGGAGCGGCTGGAGCGGCGGCGGTGCCGACCTGCGCGGGCTGCGCTTCTCCTGGGTTTTGGGGTGGGGGTTTTTTTCCCCCTTTTTTTTTTTTACCCCCCCCCCTTTTTTTTTCTTTCCTTTTTCTGCCCCTTAGATGAAAATGGCTACCAGTGACTTGGCGAACGTTTGAGAAGGCAGAGATGGCAGGTTGCGAGATTTATTTATCTATTTTATCCCCCCCCCCCAAAAAAAAAAAAAACCAACCAAAAAACAAACCACAAAAGCCAGACCAAAATCAAACAGCAAACTTCAAAGGCTTTTTTCTTTTTTTGCCCCCCCCCCTCCTTTTTTCCCCCTGTTTTCTACACCCCCCACCCCCCCCGCGGCGATGCGGTGCCAAGGCTGTGCCGGGGGGGGGGACACGGAGGACGGGGAGCTGCGACGCCCATCACCGCCGCCCACGCCGGGCAGGCTCCGCTCGGAGAGCGGGCAGAAAGCGGGCAAAACCGGGCAGAAATCGGGCAAAACCGGGCAGAAACCGCCGGGCTGCGAACTCCCTTGGCGAGTCAAAACGGTGCCGCGGAGCGGGCGGATGCTGCGGCGGACACTGCGCTCCCGCGTAGGGATTATTCGCATTATTTTTATCTTTTTTTTTTTTTTTTTTAAATTTTTATTTTATTCTCGTGCCACAGATCTACAACTATACGTGCAAATAAAAGCGAGAGCTCACGGATACCGCTTTCCTTACCAGCGAGGACTGAGTAGTTAATCCAATAAGTATATGTATTGTTTGGGGCGGTGGGGGGGGCGGTGGGGGGGGAGGGCAGTTAATCATGTATCGCAATGTATGGATAATATATATGAATATTAAAGTGACGTGGGGAAAGAGTCTCGGCGTGGGGGCTCCTTCTGGGGAGAGGACAAAGAAGAAAGTGGAAACAATCTTTTAAAATATTTTCCATTCATAAAAATGGCAGAGGGCTTATACACCAGTCTATTTCTGCGTCTGACTGAACAGCTAATACGTTATTGCCGGCTTCAAAAGATAATTGTAGTGTCGGTAGAGACCTAATAATACAGTAGCACATGTAATTTTAAACAACACCTCATTGTTTATTGGGATGTAACTTTCCCAAAGTTTATTTGTAGCATTAAGAGATTTTTTTAAGCGCAGAACAAATTGCAAATGAGCAGCTGTGGGGCGATGCACGTTTTGTATGGCTACAAGAGTTTCTATATTTAGTGACAATCTGAATCTGAAGAGGATTAAAAAAAAAAAAAAAAAAAGAAAATAGAATATCTGTAAGGAAATGCTTATTTCCTCCTGGAGGAGGGGGGAGCCGGGCTGGGGGATCTCTGGGCTCGGCTTTTCAATTTTCTGAGGGAGGAATAATATCGTCTGTGTGGCTTCCCGCGAGCTCTGCGACCGTACGTACACCTGCTCCATAGGCTCAGCAATAACCTTTTCATCCAAGAAGTTAAAGAAGGGGTCGGGTGTATGTAGGTGGGGCGTCATCGTGATTTATGTGTTTTTCCAGGAATCCAAATCAAAAAGTAGCTGAGCGTGTCCCTTTGTAAGGGCCACCTGTGCATCGCGCCGGGCTGTTCCGGGGGTTACCCTATGGAAATCATCCCAGCCCAGTATAGAAGTTAACACGACAGTCTGGTGAGCAGAGGATGGTCTCACCTTCTCCCTGCTGCTAAGAGAGAAGAGCAGTGATTGTGACAGGCAGCCCACACGGATTACACTTCTCTCTCTCTCTTTTTTTTTTTTTTTTGAAAGAAAAACTTCTCTTCTGCAAAAAACCAAAGCAGCCTCTCCAGAGAGATCCAGTCCCAGCGCAGGGTGCCCATCCCAGGGATCTATATTGCCAGGGCTTACAATGCGGCAGGTCAGTGAATTACAGTAATAAAGACTTCAAAAAAAAAAAAAAAACTTTCAGGTGCTGAGACTAACACATTTCTGTCGCTGTTCCGAAGGAGCCGTAGGCACTGGGAAAGACAGAGCAAGCAAAACCGACTGCATACGCGTCCCTCTCCGATTTTTTTACTACATCTTTTAGGCAGAAGCGTTGGCTCTCGTGCAGATTTGAGTTCTTACAACCAACCTTTGCACGTGAGATGGTACACACGACTTTTTATGACTCATTCCTTGCACCTTATGAAGTGGTCTATAACATCAGAAAAGGTGGAGAAGTGAAAAGTTACTAATTACAGTTGAAGAGTATTACTTTTTATTCCTTAAAATTCCATTTAGTTCAAAGTTTACGTGATAAAAGTGCATTTTCTAAAAGATCCATATTAGACACTTCCTGTCCTTCCTATCAAGTATAGACCTTACCATGTTTTACAGAATACCTAATTTAAAGCTGAAAAGATTTGGGTTTTTTGGGGGGCTTTTTTTTTTTTTTTTTTTAATAGCGGAAAAGAGAGAAAGTTAGCAGAACTTGTGATGGAAAACTTTACTGCTCCATATCTGCGAGGAAAGCGAACAGACCTCATGCGTGCTCCGGGTCAGCAGGGCTTAAACTATTTTGAAAAATAGTTGCGGGAGAGATTTGCAGATGAATTATGTGTGACACACACAATGCCAGAAAAGCAGTAATAAACCTGCACCTGTTACCGTGCCCTCCTCACCAGTCCCTACCCCAGGTACAAAGCTGTCTGAGTTTTTGTCTGAAAAGGCCACTCAGATTTTTTATTTATTTTTTTTTCATCCCAGAACTTTAGCATAGACGAGAATTGTGAAAAAATGGCTCAGTACTTAAACAGCTTGCTGTTTGGATTTTATTTTTTTTTTTTAATTTGTTTGTTTGGGGAAATAATGCACGTCTCATTTTGAAAGTTATAGACCACAGAGAAAAGCATGCAGCAAAGGGCAGTAGGGAACGCATGTTAATGAGGGCTAAAATACCACCGCTGGCTGTGAGCAGCGTAGGTGATGTTGTCAGCACTTTTGCGCTATGTTCCTGGTTTCTCTTAGACGGAACTTTCCTTTGTAACACACCTCAGTTTGTGTCACCTGAACCTTATGAAGTCCAAATAGCAATTCTTAACCTTTATTTTTCACACCACGTACTGAATCTCAGCATTCGTATTACGAGCGGTCCCTGAATGTAAAATGTTCGCAGATGAAAAACAGCGACAAAAGACATACCGCCCTTTTGAGAAATACATTGTGTACATATAACAATGCATAGATATACAATATACTAAAATAAATAGTGTGTGTGTGTGTATGTGCATATATAGATTATTTGCCACCTCATGATGATACCACCCTTGCGCAAACTTTATTCAAGCAAAACTTTCACTGAGGCGTGCAAGATTAGGTCCAAAGTGTTTATGCCAAACTGCCTGATAAAGCGTTGGGGTTGGGACATCGGCGGTATCAGTACCGTACGCTGTAATCACTCAGTACCGCCGGAGAATGATTTTATACCATTGTGAAAGGTGTCCAGCGGCTTCCAGGAGCGATAACACCATGGGACTGTATACAAACAACATATATCCGAGGGCGACTGTCTGTATTTGCCTCCTTTCCCGGTTGTGAGCGGGGGGTTTATCCGGCTGGATGGAGGGATCAACATGGTGGGCAGGGACTCGGGGGTGCACGCTGGCACCGGCGAAGCCGGGCTCTGCCGCAGCACCGGGCCAGCGGGCGCTGCTCAAACCCATCAGTAAATCACAGCCAGCTTATTAAACTGCGATCGCTTTCACAGGGAACTTTCACTTTGCGGTGTTCGGGTTTTTTCAAACAAATCCTGCTGGCGAAGCGGTGTTTGTTTTAAAATAATATTGCCATTTATTTTGCCCCCCGTTAGAAGATCTACGGCAAAACAAAAGGGGAAACAGTGCTTCCCCCGCCTCTCCCCGTTCCCTTTGCTTCCTTTCCGTAGTCTGCACACTTTTGCTGGGAAGTTATTTCCTCCGCAATGCATCTTGCAATAGACTCGGGACCCTGTGGAAACGCATTACAAGTCCGCAGGCATTTCTGCGATACGCTCAGCTCCGGAGCCAGCACCCCACGTACGGCCGTGCCAGGCAGCAACACCTCCAGTAACTCGGGGTTAAAGCAGGCGATTTCACAGAGAAAGGGATAGGATCGACCAATTTCTAGTGCAGTTATTCCCACTTGCCCTTAGCACAATAACTTTAATTCCCATCCCCACGTGTAGGTGGCTTTGGAGATGCACCTACGGCCCAGACCCCGAATTCTAGTGCTGCCACCCTCATCTGTCCCATGGGGACCGCAGCACCTCTTCACCCTCCCCTGCTCTCCTGCTGGGAATCACGGTGACAGGCAGAAAACGCTGCGTGCAAAAACGTTATTATTCACACGTCTTTAGTGGTGCAAGGTGAGAATTTCCATCAAGCGCTATTAGTCTGCTTCTTTAAGCTACCCCCTGAACTTTGGAGCCTGGAGATCGAAGCTTCTGCCCACCTGCCCTCCCGTTTCAGGGTGACACAGCGTTCGCACGACCGTGGTGTTTATTTATATTGCATCAGGGTTTGGAGCCTTCAGAGTGAGGAGGAAAAACCCGTTATGCTCAGTTCTCCATGTACACGTGGAATAATAAATCAATCTCTTCCCCGGAGAGAGTCTTACAGACCGCTCTCATTTTTACTATCTTTGGGCGATATAAATTTGACGAAGGGTGGCGGGAGCAGGTTAAGGCACGGCACTGACCTACGGCTCCTCCGCGACCTTTCTGCTGGGATTTGTAGCTAATTCCATAGTGGGTGGTGGGATGACACAGAAACACCTGGGCATTGATTTCCATCAACCCTAGGGGCATTTAAATCTCTGAACAGTTTTGGAGATGCGAGTCAGCAGCGTGTGGCTCGAAGGTCTTGATGGAAAGGGGGTCAGGATTGAGCCCCTGGTGATTTCGGGTGGGGGGGGGGGGGGGCACTTCTGGCCCGCGGCGGGGCGAAGCTGCCCCCCAGGGAGAGCTGCGGTGGCCTCTCCCAAAGCCACTGACATCGCTCAGGGTCCTCGAAGAGCCCCGTTGTCAGGATGAGGCCTTTAATGATTGCTGCTGTATGTTAACAGGCCATACCACATATAGACCAGCTATTGTCAGCGCTGATCCTTGTCCAACTGACGGGCTATTCAAAGCGCTTCTCAAGCCTCTCCAAAATCCCAGCTTGTTCTCCCCCGATGACAGCCATCCCTCCCATTCGGAGTTTTCTTTGTACGCTTGATAACATGGTGGAAATCCCTTATTATGCTTCTTTTAATAATGGTTTCACATGGCAAGGGGACATGATGTTTTAATTTATGCAGTACACATCATCCTTCGACAATTTGCTAAGAGGAACCCTCGCAACCTAAGCCTGCGTCGAATAACAGAAGTTTATGCAAAACCAGTGGTTTCCCAACCTGTGGTCTCCAGACCGCTGGGAATCGGCGGGCTCCTTCCGAGGGGTCACCAGGAGGTAACCGAGAACCAGAGCCGCTGCCGGCAGGTTAAAACGTGCCGTGTACAGAGCCGCGCTGTCACCCAGCGCACGTCTGAGGCTCCCAAACTTGAAACTGAAAATCACCGTCTGAGGGTTTTAGGGCTTTTTTTTTTCTTCTTCTTTTTTTCTTTCTTATTTTGCTTTTTTCCCCCTCTCTGCTCAATACGCTGTGGCTGCGGCCCGCTGTGTCTTTAACTACCTGCTCGAGTCGATTAAAAGCAGTAAATTCAGAGGGATAACCATGCCATTCGTTAAGTTACGAGAGAAGTTGTGTGAGTCCAAGTCTCACTTTGTTGTAAAAAAATAGTAATTAACCTTCAAAACCACTTGCTCCCCCCCCCCCCCAAATTAATTTTGCAGTATTATCACGCATCTTGAAGCTTCCAGTTTTAAGAATATAATGCTTCTGCTGTTAATGCAGCGGGTATCCACGATCAAGGGGAGCTGAGAGCTACAGACAATTGTTTGTTTGCCTTTATTTCTAACGCCCTTTGAATGTTTTTTCTTTTTTTTTTTTCTTTCTTTTTTTTTTTTTTTTTATATTAAGTGACTTTAGCAGATTGTACCCCTCGGAGCTGTGAATAATAGGGTTATTCTCACAAAAATGGCCAAGGCTAGTTAAGACACACAAAGCCAGGAAATCCTTTTCACAGGGATGAAATCAGGACTATTTTGGGGTGCCCGTGTAAGTTGGAGACTTTGCAGCTCGGCTCCCGGGCTGCGGCATTGCTGCAGGCGCTGCTGGAAGGAGAGAGAGTTCCTCCTCCTCCCCCCGCCGAGGGCTCGCCCGGCCGCCGCGGACACGGGGGGGGGCCCCGCACCCGGGAGGGGTGTGCCAAAGGGGAAAGGCGGTGTGTGCGTGTGTGCAAAGAGGGGTGTGTGTGTGTGTGTGTGCAAAGCAGGGCTGGCGCCCGTGTAAAAGGGGGGGGGGGGGGGGGTTGTTTGCTTGTGCAGGTAAGTTTGCCAGTGCAGCAAAGGAGCTTTGCGGCATGGGTTCCCGCGGTGTGGGGATGCCACACCGGGGGGGGGGGATATGGGGGGGGGGGGTTTATGCGTGCAAGGAGTGGGGTATCCGTGCAGGGAGGGGGTATCCGTGCAGAGGGGGGGCTATCCGTGCAAGGGGGGGTGGGTTTATTCGTGCAAGGGGGCGAGCTATCCGTGCAAGGAGGGGGTTACCGTGCAAAGGGGGGTTACCCGTGCAAGGGGGGGTTATCCGTGCAAGGGGGGGGGGTATCCGTGCAAGGAGGGGGTTATCCGTGCAGAGGGGGGTTATCCATGCAAGGAGGGGGGTTATCCGTGCAGAGGGGGGGTTATGCTTGCAGGGAGTGGGGTATCCATGCAGGGGGGGGGGTTACCCGTGCAAGGGAGATGGTTCCCCGTGCAAGGGGCGCTCGCCGCCCGCAGCACCCCCCCACCGCCCTCCCGCAGAGCAGCCCTGCGGAGAACCCCCGGCTGATGGGGGGGGGGGGGGGGGGGCATGCTGGGGGCCCGCAGCGGGAGCCGGTGGGGGGTTGGTGGGGGGTGTCGGGGTGCCGGTGAGCCCCGCAACCCCCCGTCCCCGGTGCGGGGTTCCGATGCAAATCGCGGCGATTGCCGGAAATAACCGGGGGGGGGGGGGGGCGGGCGAAAGAGGAGCCGGGGGGGAGAGGAGGAGGGGGGGGTTGGGAAGGGGAGGAGGGAAGCGGGCGGCCCTGCCCGAATCGTTCGCAACTTCTGCAAAGTCCCCCGGGTCCGGGAGAACGCCCCCCGCGGAGCGGGGAGAGCGGCGGCAGCGCCCGCAGCGCCCGAGCCTCAGCCTCCCCCGGCCCCGGGGAGGAGGGGGGGGGAGGGGGGGAGTGGGAAGGAGGGGGGGGGGGTGGGGGGGAAGCGGAAATAAAAACCAACAAACAAACCAAAAAAACCCCAAAAACCCAAAGGGGAGGGAAAAAGAAAAAAAAAAAAAGAAAAAAAGAAAGGAAAAAAAAAGCACCTAACGGCAGGCGGCAATTGGCTGCGGCGGTTATTCTCTTCCGGGTTCCCAACGGTTGCAAGTTTATTTTAGCTATAAAAATGGGGGAAAAAAAAAAAAAAACCGCGGAAAAAAAAAATTAAAAAATAAAGTGGCAACAAACCGGAGCCAATCGTCAGCGCCCCCGGAAAGTTTCTCACGTACTCTTTATACCTGTCCATGGTACGTGGCGCCTCTTAAACTTCTCTTTTTGGTGGTGGTGGTGGTGGTGGCGGTGGGTTTTTTGGGTTTATTTAACCCGATTTCCAGGCTTTGGCAGCTATTGTCTGGGCGGGAGCTGCGCGGGGTCTGGGCGCGGAGGGAGCGCGGGTGTCTGCACCGGGAGTTGCTTTACCCCCCCCCCCCCCCCCTCCTCCTTTTTTTTTTTTTTAATTTTTTTTTTTTTCTCTCAGGGATTGAGAAAACCGCTGAGCTTGACAGATTCCCCCCCTCACCCCCGTCCCCCCCCCCCGCCCCCCGTACGCGCCGTCTGGAAGCGACCGCGGCCGCGCACAAAGAAACGCGGCCGGGCGCGGGGTGTGACAGGGACCGCGGCGGGGGCCTAATCGGCGGGGCGTGGGCGGCCGTGACGTTGCGAGGCTGCCCAATCAAGCGGCGGGGGTGGGTGTTTGCGACGTTTGAACCTCCCCCGGGGGGGATGGTGCGCGGCCTTTTTTTTTTTTTTTAATTTTTTTTTTATTTTTTTTTTTTTTTTTTTTTTTTTTTTTTTTTTTTTTTTTTTGCCTTTCCGCCCGAAGTTGGGCGGCGCTCCCGCGGCGGACGGGGCCGCTGGCCGGGGACGGAAGCCGCGGAAACCTCCGGATTTAGCCCGCACCCCCCCCCCCCCCAAAAAAAAAACAAAAGGGAGGAGGGAGGAAAGAAAAAAAAAAAGCTTTTATATTTTAAAAAGGCATTTTAAAAGTTTTTTTTTTTTTTTTTTTTTTAAAAGCGTGCTTAGCACAAAACGCTGAGTTGACGAAAAAAAATCAGAATAACTCCCGCGCTTCCCCGTTTCGCGCTGAAAAATACCGCGGGGTGCGGGAGAAGGTTGTTTTTGCCGTGTGTGTCCCTCCCCTTTTTTTGGGGGGGGGGGGGGAGGAAGGGGGGAGGGTGTCCGCGGTTGCGGAGGGCTGCGCTTGGCGCGGCCCCTGCCTAGAGGGCGCAACCAGCCGTCCGCGGCCAAAAAGTCTCCCGAAGGGCGGCAAAAGTTACTTAAAAGATAATGCTGCAAACCGCAAAAAGGCTGGGAACGGTGCAGCGCGGAGGGAGGGGGGGGGGTGGGATGCGCGGGGGCGGAGGGGGAGCGCATCCCACCCTTCCCCACTCCCCCCGCCACCTTTTAAACAAGCTGCGGGAGGGGGGATTTTTCCCCGTGTCCCACTACGGATGGGATTTTTCCCTGGCGGATAACTCCGCGCAGGGACGCGGGGGTCGGTAAACGCAGCGTCGGTGGGAAACGCTATTCCCGGGGGGGGGGAGAGGGGCGGACGGACGGACGCGGGGAGGGGGGAACACGACGCGACCACACATACACAGCAGACACGGGACACCCTGCGCGTCCCCAGAGCGGGCTGGAGAGCATCCAAACCCCAAACCCAAACGTTGCCGGGTGCCAAAACAATGCGCTGAAGAAGTGGCAGGAGGCGCGGGTGTATTTTTAATTTTAAGGAGTGATTTTATTAGTAAGGATGGGACGGGGAATGCGACGTGCAGATGAATTTATGTGTTGCAGGGTTTTTTTTTATTTTGTAATTTTATTTTTTTTTTTAAAGTGGAATAAGCACCCCTGACCATAAAGCGCTTGATTTAAAATGACAAGTGCCAAAGGCGATGGGGAAAGTTGTGAACGCCCCCCCCCCCCCCCCCCCCCCCCCCCCCGCTCCCGCCCCCCCCCGCCCCCCGGCCAAGGGCCGAGCGGAGCCGCAGCCGTCGGGAATTTTTTTTTATTAAAAAAAAAAAAAAAAGCAACCCCAAACCACCACACACACACACACGAAAAAAAAAAAAAAAAAAAAAAACCAACCAAAACCAAAACCCGAAAGAAGAAAACTTTGAGCCCAGCGCCGCTCGCCTCTCCGCGGCTGCCCGCGCTGCGGGGCGGCGGGGCGGCGGGAGGCGGAGGAACCGCAGCCCCCTCCCCCGCCCCTCCCCGCCCCCCGCGGGCGGCGCGGCGCGGAGCGCTGAGCGGGGCCGGGCGCGGAAGGCAGAGCGGCGCGGAGGGGCGCGGAACTGGGGGGAAGAAGAAGAAGGAGGAGGAGGAGGAGGAGGAGGATGGAGAAGAAGGAGGAGGAGGAGGAGGAGGAGGGAGAGGAGGAGGAGGACTAGGACTGGGGGGGGGTAGGGGGGTGGGCGCGGCGGCGGCGCGCAAGCGTGCGCGATGCCTTTAACGGCCGCGCAGGGCAGACATGCCGAGCGCGTAGTGCGGGAAAGTCGAGGCGGGGTTAAAGTTCAGCTCATGGAGGCGGCTCCGCGCTGGCTGCAGTTTGGCAGAGTTGGAAATGTGAAAGCAAGAAAGCGGGCTCGGGGCTCCCCCTCCTCTCCTCTCTCTCTCTCTCTCTCCTTCTCTCTCTCTCTCCTCCTCTCTTTTTTTTTTTTCTTTTTCCCCCTCCTCTCTCTCCCCTCTCCTCCCTCACTCCCCCTCTCTCCTCCTCACCTCCCTCTCCCCCGCACACGCACACCTCCAACCGCAGCCCCCCGCAGCAGTCATGTATTCTCCGCTCTGTCTCACCCAGGTAAGCGGCTGCCGGGGCGCGGTGGGGCCGGCCGCTGCGCGGGGGGGGTGCGCGGCGGTGCGCGCCGGGGGGGAAGGGGCACCGACGCAGCTCGCGAAACTTAACTTTGTTGCCTTTCGCTTGCATCCCCCCCCCTCCTCCTCCTCCTCTTCCCACCCCCCCCCCTCCACCCACCACCACCCACCACCCTCCCCCCCCCCAAACACACCCCTTTACCGCACGGCCCATTTGTGTGCACATGGCTAATGGCGCCTACTTATTAATGGATTAATTAATAAGGGGGGGGGTAGTGGTGGTGCGGGTTGTGTTGTGTGTGTTGGGGGGGGGGGTTTGCTGCGGGAGCCCCCGCACGGCCCCGCCGTGCTTGGTCATCCGCGATCGATGCCGCCGCCGCCGCCCGCACCGCCGCCTCCGCGCCTCCGCCGCAGCCGCTGCGCCTCTTCCCCGCACCCCCCCCCGCAACCCCCCCGCCGGAGGTCCCCGCTCGGGGTTTAACGCGGGGTGGGATCGCCCCCGCTGCCTCCGCGCCACTCCCCCCCCCCCCCCCCCCCCCCCCCCCTTCTTTCCCTCTTTCCTCGGGCGCGGAGACGGAGCGTCGTCCCGTCGTCCGTGTGTGTCGTTCCCCCCCCCCCCGCACCTGGGGTACGCTCCCGCGGTGCGCCCTCCGCACCCGCGCAGCCCCCTCGGGAGAGGAAGGGGTGGGTGTGTGTGTGTGGGGGGGAATACACACCCCCAAAACTTGTCCCTTCGTGTGTGTCCGTGTGTGTCCCGTGTCCCGCGACCCTCCCGCCCGCGGATCCGGGCCCCCCGCGGGACTCGGCGCAACTTTTGCGCCCCCCCTTTCCCCCTCCCCGCCCCCCCCCTCCCCCCGGGCTCTGCGGCGGGACGGGGCTGCGCGGGGCGGGAAAGGGGGGGGGGGTGTCGCCCCCGCGGGTGCCCCCGAGTTGCGCGGCCGCGGAGCGCCTCCCCGACCGACCCCCACCCCCCCCTTTTTTTCCCCGCGCGCTGCTGCAGGACCCTAAATTACACACCTTCAATTAGCAGGATATAATGGTTTAACGAGGAAATGCTTTGTGGTGGACTCAAACCCCAGATTATTTCCTCCTGCAGGAGATTTTGACTACGTTATTCCTTATTAATTTAATTTGAATATATTTTTTAATAATTTTTTTTTTTTTTCTTTCCCTCCCGGTGAGAAAACCTCTCCGGGTTCTTTCCGTCCGAGAAAAAGGCAACGAAACGCGGAGCGAGGGGAGGCAGCTTCCCAAGCAGCCGAAGAGCTGCAAAAGTTTCGTCCCCTTCCCTCGCCGTGGTGTCGTGTCGTGTCAGTGTTGTGTGTGTGTGTGTGTGTGTCCCCCTTCCCAGCCTCCCCCAAATTTCTGGGTGCCGGGTGAGGAGAAGCCAGGCCGGCGGGGCCACGAAACTCCACCGGGCTTAAAAACCGTACACTTGATTAAGGCAGGAGGAAAAGGGGAGCAGAGGGAGTTGGCGAAGGACACGGGATGCAACTCCACGTTCTGCCTTCGGCCAAAGTTTGTGCCTTGAATTCAACTGAGAAAAAAATACCTGGTTTTTTGTCAGTTGTGCGGGAGGGAGAGCGAGACGCTCCCTGGCAGGGCCAGCGCCGCGTCGCTTTGCATCCGCCACGTGTCGCTTCGTGGGTTCAGTAGGCCCCAGTTGCACGTTAAGGAGAGAAAATAAATCCAGGGGCCGGTTGCTCCCCTGTACCCGGTGTCGTGTCCTCATCCATCCCCCCCTCCCCTTCCTTATTTTTTAATTAAAAAAAAAAAAAAAAGAAAAGAAAAGAAAAAGAGGCAAGCACTGTGCTTTTTACTCAGTTGTGCAAATCTCGCATTCTTGTTGCCACGTTTGGAAAAGTAATACCAGGATTAGAGGCCTCCTGACAAACTCTTCCCTCCGAAGGATCAATTAGGTGATCTCTGTCATTTTCTGTAGGAAAAGGGGGCGAGCCCCGGAGCAATTGCAAGCAAATTTCCTATTTTTCATTTCAGGAGCTTTTTATTGATACAAGTTTTTGGGACGGAGATTTTTTTTTTTTTTTTTTCCTTTTTCTTTTTTTTTTTTTGTCGTAAGTTTTGGTTCAGATTGAAAGGGAAGACTTGCGAAAGTGGGGTTAGAAAAGGAAAAACAAACAGAAATCCTAGTTATGAGCGTATTTATCCAAGCACCTGGAACCCAAAATGGCACGAGCATTTTGTATCATCTGTCAGGAAAAATCTAAACATCGTTGCATTTACATATCTGCTGAAGAGCTGGGAAATAGTTGGGGAACATATGCACATCCCCTCCTAATAGATTTACAAGCAAATGGATTGTAAAAATATTAACAAGGGGTCGCTGTAGCTGCTTAATTTCAAAAAGATCAGCAGAAATATATTGTTTCAAAAGAGACTCCTTTGCAGTGTTACATTATTGCGGGCGCTTTGGGCCGGGTTTTGGGGGCTCTTTTGTCGTAGGGCTTTTTTTTTGTTTGGGATTTTGGTGTTGTTTTTTTTTTTTTTTTTACACCTTTCTGAAGAGCAGAGGAGAATTTCGGTCTGTGCAATACGGAATTGTGCGGCCCAAATTTGAGGTGCTGCTTAGAAACAGGCTGTTCTCGGAAAAGCTGTATCCTCAAACTTTGGAGAGTAGTGCAATTGAAGAAAAAAAAAACAAACCAAAAACCACAAACAAACCCCAACTTTTTATTCTCTCTTTCCCAGCTTTCTGATGCCTTTTATTTTTAGGTGACCCGTCAGTCACTGAGGGGGGAAAACAAACGTCTTTATCAAATACTTTGAAAGTTTACCTTCAAGCTAACTTGGGGAAAGGCAAAGATCATCTCCTTTTCCACCAGTTACTTAAAATCTTCATATTTTGCTGTGAGGCTGCAGGCAAGTCTGCACATCTGTTAGCACACTTGCATTGACACATTTCCTAAACTTTTTTTTTTTCTTTTCTTTTTTTTTTTTTTTTGGCGGGGGCTATAATAACACTGAAATAAATAACTGTATTGTGCAAAAACTGCCTCCCCCCTCCCTCCCATCCCCGCTTCCAGCCCAATTTTGTTTGATCAGTCCTGAGTGCTTTTATTTCCACTTCGACTTTGCTAATACCTCGCCGCCGAGATTGAAGCGGTGCGATTTTTTACGGAGCGGCGTGTTTTACCAAGACAGTTTGAAAGTTGGTCTGTTTATGAGTCATTAACCTTTTCTCCTCGTACACCATTTTGAAAAGACACATTGGAGTCTAATAGGGGACGTGCACACCTCGCGCGCCGAGCAGCAGTGCTTTTCATTTACTTCAGCCATGGACCCTGACTTGACACCAAAAAGCACCTTTTTTTTTTTTTTTTTTTTTTTTTTTTTAAATTCCCCCTCCCCCTGAAGTCTTTTGAAGTGGTTTTTACTTTTTGGGGGGTTTGGAGGTTTTTTTGGGGGGTGTTGTTTTTACCTCCCCTTTCAGGTTCGCATCGTAGAAATCAGCTTTAGCGCAGGTTAAAGCGACTCTCTCTTGGATGGTATCCAGCGTCGGGCCAAAAAAAAAAAAAAGTCCCGAGCACATGAGATCAGGCAGGACAAAGCGCTGCTTAAAGCAGAAAAGTTAAAATATTTCAGGATGTACCAAAGACGTGTTTAGAAACCAGGAACGCTTGGAAGCGCTCCCCTGGCTCATTGTGGGTCTGTGGAGCCTCTGCTGTGTGTACCTTCGCAGATAAACTTCCACTTGACAAAAGGCCTTCTTTTTTTTTTTTCCCCCTTCGCTCGGCCTGAGTGGGGAAGGGGAAGGACAGGAAGGGATCAGAAGGGAGGGCTGAGTATTTTTAATAGCTTGTAGGGACCTGTAGTTTTTTGTATTTTTATGATATATTTTTTTTTTCTATCCCCCCCCCCCCCCCCCCTTCCCTCCACGAGAGCTGTTTCTGGTGGGTGAGAGCAGCTCCATGTGCTGGGATTGTGCCTCCTCTCACTTTTTGAATCTGCCGACTGCAAACTCGCAGCAATCTTTTTTTTTTTTTTAAACTTTATTGAAATTTGAAACTATGATCTTTTCCAGTAGACGATTTAGGGGCGGGGGGGGGGGGGGGGGGGGGGGCGAAGAGGAATGTGCCAATCATTGGAGTGATTTATTTTACCTGCTTATATTTTAATGATCATTCGTAGTACTTGTGATTACTGCCGCTCTGCTGTGCTATGATGAAATATATTGTACCGTTCTTGGTAGTTTTTAACAATCTGTGTTTAAAATAAAAATAAATGCTGTGGTATTACCTATAGATTTGAGTATTTACAATTCCGGGGCCACTCAGAATAAGTGCAATCAAAGCTTTTGGGAAGTCAGCAGAAGGTCTTGAATTACGACAGGATTTTGCTGATAGATATTTCTACTATTGATCTCTCAAATTTTTCCTAATTTTTGAAAAGAAAATGCAAGTTAAAATAAGGTGTTGAAAAGAAGTAAGATGTCTCTTTTAATAACAATATTTGCACGACCCAAAACGATTTGGGTAGGAAATGTACTCCATGGGATAATTTAAAAAAAAAAAAAAAAAAAAAGTTAGTTAATCTGAAAAATCCCCAGTGTTGCCTTGCAAGGGTAGGCAGCAGGTGGCTTTTACCATGCTGGGGAAAACGTTGCACAAATTACTTTATTTTTTCCCTCCTGGAGGGCCCAATCCTGAAGGAAGGAGGAACTCGGCCCCTGGAAGCAGGGACGTCCCCAGCACGCGGTGCTGGATCGGGCCCCCACAGGCTATATATGTTTTTATGTGCAGCCCGGAGTTCAGCCATTCATTTATTCAGAGAAAAACAAAAAGCGCAGTGCCAGTGTGTTATAATATGTTTTGATCTCTCTGGCTGATTTGTGTAGCACTTTTTGAGGATATGTGGTTTTTTATTTATTTTTTTTAACAAAATCAGGGGGTCTTTCTTGCATTTTTTTTGTTTATTTTTTTTTTTTAATTGTCAGCATAATTTTAATCGTGGTTATTTTTGTGCCAAGGAAGAGGGGTGCTCTTTAACTCATCGTTATACAAAGCAAGCAGTGTCTCTGGATGGCCAAACTAACTTTCCAAGTAGGGCATTTCTTTTTAAATATACGAAAATGCGACACAACGCGTAAAGGAAAAAAACTAATAGTTCTTTGCGTATTTGCACAAGTTGTGCTAAGGTTTTCTGTTACCGCCTTTTTCAATTTTTCCTGTTTCTTTTTGTTTTCTAGAAAGGCTCAGGGCTTGGCTTGTCCTAATATGCCCGATTATCAGATTTTTATTTTTTTATTTTTGACTAGATGTAAACAAAACTTTTTTTTTTTTTTTTAATAAATTGTGAGACTTGCTTTTTCTAAGGATTTTAGTGTTAGTTATTGTTGTGCATGCGGGATAAATCAGCCGTGTTACTTTCTACTCCCGTCACCATTTAGGAAACGGGGAGAAAACCACCCTTCATTGTATTTGTATATGCAGCTACATTGGCATTTCACTATACTGCCTGCTGCTATTTCCAAATATATCTTAGGGAAAGTTTTACTATACTTTAGACTTCCCCATACAAACATTGATTGGCATCCAAATGTTTAGGATTTGCCAAATTGGCGGGCATACGCTGGCTACGCCGCAAGCAGCGGGGTCAGGGAGAGAGCAAAGGGAGATACGCGCTCCGCAAGTGGACTCGCGGTGGGGTTTTTAGCTTTTTAACTCATTCTCACCTCTTTTTTCTTTTTTTTTTTTTTTCTTTTCTAAAAAGAGTTTCGGAGTTCGGGGAAAGGGCCCCATCGTTGCACCGTCTCCTCCCGGGTGCTTGTTTGAAGTTGGGCCCCGTTTTCGGGTGGTAGGGGTGGGGTGAGAGGGGAGGTTTTGGGTGGGTGTGAGGTAAAGGGGGGACGCGGCGGGGTCGGGGTCTGTCAGCGAGGGGGTAGAGTCCCGCAGCCCCCCAAAAACGTATGAGCGCCCTCCCGAAGTCTCACCGTCCCGGCGAGCCTTAGCGCCTCGCGAAAGCCCCGTTTCCGGAGGCTTTTTGTTCATGGTTTCGGTGACATCGACCCTTCTCTGTAACTTTTTCAGGATGAATTTCATCCCTTCATCGAAGCACTTCTGCCTCACGTCCGAGCGTTTGCGTACACGTGGTTCAACCTGCAAGCCCGAAAAAGAAAATACTTCAAAAAACATGAAAAACGCATGTCAAAAGAGGAAGAGAGAGCCGTGAAGGACGAACTGCTAAGTGAAAAACCCGAGGTAAAGCAAAAATGGGCATCCAGACTTCTGGCAAAGCTCCGGAAAGATATCAGGCCTGAATTTCGGGAGGATTTTGTTCTCACAGTCACAGGAAAAAAGCCTCCGTGTTGCGTTCTTTCCAATCCAGACCAGAAGGGCAAGATGAGAAGAATTGACTGCCTTCGCCAGGCAGATAAGGTCTGGAGGTTGGACCTTGTTATGGTGATTTTATTTAAAGGTATTCCGCTCGAAAGTACTGATGGCGAGCGCCTTGTAAAGTCCCCACAGTGCTCTAACCCCGGGCTGTGCGTACAGCCCCACCATATAGGAGTTTCTGTTAAGGAACTCGATTTATATTTGGCATACTTTGTGCACGCAGCAGGTAAGTGCCTTTCTATACCACCTTCTCCAACTTTTCGGTTTATCTCCGTGCCGGGTGCCGTGCCCTGGCGGCGGCTGCATGAGCGGGGAGGGAGCGGGGGACGCCGGTTATCGCCCTCCCGGGGCGGCGAGGGGAGGGCCTGAAATCCCCCCCCCCTCCCCCTTTTTTTTGTTTTGTTTTGTTTTGTTTTGTTTTCGTGGGCTTTTTAAGGTGCATCCGCTTAAAAGCGGCTCTCGTTTATCCTGGGGTTAACGGTGTTTCGGGCATCCTTCACAGGTGTTATCCTAAATGTTGTCCTAGGAGGGAGCAGAGCGCAGCCAGACGTGGCTCCCTTTATCCTGATTTTGGGGGAAAGCAGATAGATTTTTTTTAATTAAAAAAAAAAAAAATAAATAAAGTAAAGTTGTACATGTTTTGCACAAAGTAGTCTGAGAAGGCTAGAGGTGCCCAAGGCCTGTGGGTCAGGAGTACCAGGTATCCTCAACCCGCGGGGATGGGATGGGGAGTGTCAATCCCGCAGGATTGGGCTCGGAGGGAAAGGGGAAGACGGTCCCTCAATAGCAAAACTATGAGCGGCCGTGAAACAAACCCCCGCGTAACCCTATGGGGGACAAAAAGGAGGTGTTTAACCCCACCCCAAGATATCACAGTTTATATACCTAGAAGCCGAGCGGGTCTTGAAACAAATTCCTGGTTTGATAATGTACTGGGAGATGGGGGGGGGGGGGCGGGGGGGGAGCAATGTTTTTGCATGTGATGAAAATGAAAATCTTGGCATCTCTGACTCCAGCGCAAAGTACACCCTGCCCGCAGAGCGACTCGGGGCGCTCAGAGGATGTGCAGTAGGTTGACTGGATAAAATAATATGCTATTGTAGTTCTCCCGAGTGATTATATTGCAGAAAAATGCACGCGTGTGAAGTGCTGGGCCCTGGTTTTTCATGTAGAGTATGCATAGGTCCCCCTGGTTTTCAGCCTGACTTGCAAGTTGAGGGGCTGGACAGGGTGGAAAAAAAGAGGAGCAGAAGGGAGAGGAATCATATTAGTAGAAACCACTTCTATATCAATATATATCGGTAAGAAAACTGAGCAGATTACAGCACCGGGACCACTGCATTTCTGATGCCCCCTTCTTTCGGAAGGTCTTGCAGAAAGTTTTGGCTCCCCCAAAGTTTTTCTGCGCTGAGTCCCGGCAGCGGTTGTTGCGATAGGCGGTGTCGCCACTGCGATTTTTACGGGTACGATCCCGGTCCGGAAATAACTTTTGAGTATCCTCACAGTATTTCCTACAGATAAGCTGCGAAATTTACTTTGCACTTCGGTGCGATCTGGCAAATCACATTGCATGTTTATGGCGGAGGTGAGGTAGGCAAATATTGTGGAAAATTATTTATTTACTCTGCGATTTATTATGGGGCACGGTGAAGGAAGGATTACCGACTAATGGCTAACCAAAAGGAGATTGGGGCTGGGGCGTTGCGGGTCCCCTCCCATTCTGTCACCGGCCCCGAGGAGACCGGGGACTCGCATCCCTTTTGTCTGCCTCAGTTTCTTCCTCCGCACATCGGAGCGGGGTGACGTGCTTTTAGAGCTTTGATATCCGCAGCTGAAAACCGCTATGTACTGCTATACGGCACGCAGGTTTTTATTGTTTAGAGTTATATATAGTGTGGTGCCGGTAAATACTGGTCCGTATTGTGTTTCCTAAATGAAAAGCAGCCTTTGTGGAGTGCAAAAGTTGTTAACAGAAACCAACGGTCTTGGTTTAGCCTGCGTGTAGGGTCACAAAAACGTGGGATGGGGAGAGAAGGACCAAAACCCAGGGGTGCAAGTACTCTGGGGAGCTCGCAGGGATCCTCTCCCTGTTATAACAGTCGGGCAAGAGATGTTATAAAAGTTCAATATTGTGATTAGGGATATACCATCTTATCAGCACACTGTTGGCAAACAGTAGCCTTGATAGCGAACTCTTATTTATTTCTGCCTTCATCGTCAACAGGCAGCGATTGCACTAATTGTTCTTCGCACTAGACGTTTGCCGCGGAAAGTTAGCGCGAGGCTTAGGCTCGTTTTTTTTGGGGGGTTGGATTCGCGGTTCGGTGTAAGCAGTAACGCGCTCGTACAGACCGCACCGTGTCGTGTTTTCGGCCGTTGTTTGCTGATTGCACGCATCGCATTGTGCTCTTAATGCAGTGGTGTGTGCTGGCGTATTCCCTGCTAAACCTCACCGGGGAGGGGGACAAAATGATTTTTTAGGAGGTAGCACAGCGTGGTCGCCGTCTCTATCGCTTCACAGAGGTGTACCGAAAGCCTTGCGTATAGGCTACCTTTTTTTTTTTTTTTCCCCCCTTTTTTCCCGTTTTTTTTCCCCCCCTCCGATGTATCCCAGCAGTCTTTGTTACACCTGAACATTGGCCAAGTTGACAGCCATTGGTTCCCGCAGACCCGCAGTAATGGCAGCTTGTGCCGGGTGCGCAACAGGAAAATTACAAAAGAAAAAAAAAAAAAAAAAAAGAAAGATATTAAGGGTCCTTTGTCTCAAACTCCATCAGACCTCGCTCCCCAAATGTATGGACTGCTTATTTATCAGGAGGAAGTCGCCAGCGCAAATATTAGGTAGGCTGGTCAACTTACATATAGCGGATTTGACAAGCATCTGCTATAGTACAGAAGATTTGTAAACACTAAACAATGTTTTTACCTCCTTAAAAGTTTTGAGAAGTTGCCAGTATTGGCAGGAGGCACAGACTCCGAAACGTGCTTGAAGATACGTGCCAAAACCATTGTGACCTTTTCACCCATAGTGCTCGCTTCTCTTTTTCTTGGGTTTTTTTTTCCCACTCTTCGTCTTCTGTTTTTGGGGGGGATTATTCTCTTCCAAGATGCCCTATTCAAGATGACTTCGGCAGCGAGATGTCCCTTTCCTTCTAAACATGTACAATAATTATTGCTTTGAATCCACGCTTTTTCTTCAGTAGGCACTATCATCTGTAAGGGAACACATGTGCACAGATTTAAATAGTGCTTCTTACAAAGCTACTGAAATCAATTATTCTCTTTAAGAACTGGCTAGAAAGAGAAAACAAAAATATGCAAATAGGCAAACTACATGTCAATTTTGTTTTTAAAAAAAAAAAAAGAAAGGAAAAAAAAAAAGGAAAGGAAAGGAAGATCGGTGTTTTGTGAATTAGAGGTTGACCAAAAAATGTATTGAAAACTAGAGTATTGCTCTCAGTTTGCAGTTTCTAATCTGCTTAACTAAAAGCAGGCGGCTTTTTCATACCCTGAACTTGGGTTCGCTTTTTAGTTTTCACTTATTCTGCGCTTGTATCAAATGACAAGTTGGAAACCATTGTGGCAAACCGTTTTCTTTGTGGGAGTCGAACAGTAAAGCTAATTTATGACCGGTCCTTTACCAGATGATCTGTATCAGAATCTACAATATACTAGGCACGTGGCAAGGTCACAATTTAAGTTGTTAAGGTCACAACCTTAGCCACCAGGCATTTGACCTTTTAGATAAAGTTAACCTTTGTTCATTAGTAGGCACTCAACCGAGAACTTTCTGGAGTTTTTTACTGCTTTGGAGTTCCTTCTGCTAATGTGATCAGATTGGAGAATAGATTCGCAATGGAAGTAGTTAAATTTTGTGAGAGGTCACAGTTTTTAGAGACTTCTCCAGTGGACGAAGCTGGATGGCAGGCCAGGAGGCGATGCTGCAATGCCCGATTTATTTTTTTGGACGGCCATCGTTATGCGCTTCGGGCGAGAATTAAGCTAGCGAGGTATTTGCGGCAGAGAAAATCTTTTAATCTTTCGGAAGGACATTTAAAAATCCCAAATTTAAGAAAAACCTGGGGATAGGGTTTTATTTACATGGGCTTATTTTTCTGTTGGTGTTTAGAATAGAAGCCAGCGGAGATGCAAGAAGTCAGCCTTATTTCGGCGACTGTGAAAATTTACTTAGCGTCTAAATACGCTCTATGGGTAATTGCCTGGGCAATAGTATATAGCACATGACCTTGAACTTTAAGCAGACCCATTTTACGTTCCCATCGGTGGATTTAAAATATTTCTACTTGGACCACCGCAAAGAGGCGTCAATGGGAATAACCCATAGATTGGTTAATGTAGAAAACGACTGCAGATAGCCAAAATACCCGTGGAGGTATGGGGGGGAGTCCGAGAGGTACACGAGGCTTTGCGCCGTAATCTTTTAGTACAATTGGTATTGATTGTTGCTGCATTAATCCTGTTAATAGCCGCAGCCGGTTCGGCGTGTTGCAGGGATGCGAGAGGTGTCCTGACAATGCTGTACATCACCAAAAGAGCTGTCGCAGCGTCTTGAACTCCTGAGAGCTGCTTTGCAAAAGTGGAGCGTTCGACGGTGGAAACTATTGCCGGCTCGTATAGAAACGCACACCATATTGTTTGCTTAATTATGCCGTAGCAAAGGCTTATTTTTAATTATTTAGCTGACTTTCTCGCTTTGCTGTGATACCGCATTTATTATTTAATTTGAAATCAAAAGGGCTGCGCTACTGTTAGTTTTTGATGCATTTTACTTTTGTTTTGGCTACGTTATTGTCATTCCATCGTACAGTTATCCAGATAGCCGTGATATGCAGATTGGCCAGATGGTCATGTTAACAGATTGAGAACCCACTTCCCACTGCTAAAGAGCAGGTGTAAGATCAGTGGGCTCTTTTTTTTTTTTTTTTTTCCTTCTCCTTTCCTCCCAAGTTTCGACCAAAATGCTCTTTAGACAGCTCATAATGGTAGTTAAAAAGGGGCACATTTCAAATGGTGTTTGTTCTGCGGAGATAATATGTAATATATACGTCATTTTTACACGTATCTGAAGACTTTTAAAGCATCCGTGACATTCCCTCCCTATATAAGGCTTTTGAAAACCTACTGCCAGCCTGTGGCTGTTCCAGCGTACATCCAAAACGGTCCTCAAAGTTTTGTTTGCGATGTTCATAGTCCCTACGCAGTTCTACAGACAGACAGATTACATTTACTCTTACCAAAAAACACTCAGCCAGCTTTGCACTGGGTATTTCACACGCTTTGCCTGTGCAGGGCTCCCTGCGCATACCCGGGGGAGCCTGAACGGTTCAGTGTTCAGCTGAGATTTTAATGTTTGGGGGCTCATAGGGTTTGGTGGTTGGTTTTTTTTTTTCTCCATTAATTTTTGCCGTGGTGACACATCTATAGTTTTAAAGAAAAAAAAAATGAAATGAAGACATCTCGTGGTATTTCTGCCCTCAAGGAGAAGGCACATTTTGCACTGCTTTCGCCTTGTGAAAGGTGCCCGTAAAAAGTCAGTGGTGGGAGCCTGGCTCTGTATCTCAGTTGGGAGAGGTGGGGAGATGGCAGCTACAGCTCCTCGACACCCCAAATTTGACGCACCCGCCTATCGTGGCTGTGCACGGAGCGCGGCGATCTGCATGCCCCGCGTGGCGCGCAAAGATATCTCCATCTATCGATGCTCTCCACCGTGGGGAGCGGGACCAACCGCTTTCCGCAGCCGCGGGCAGGGCGGTAGCTGACAGAAGCAGGATTTAGGTGGGACAACTGTTCTCCCCGTGCAGTTGTAACTGAGCCGGTGAGTATCCGTGATAATTCAGATACTAACTGGTGCGGCACTTGGGACGGTCTGCTCTATCACGAACCCCTGGCAGGAGTTCAGTCATGTGGTTTAGCTTTCCCCTTTCTCCAACAACAACAACAACAGCCACAACAAATAAACACGGGATAAAGGCGTATTTCATATGCCCAGGATGTTTTCCAGGTGATGGGTTCGGCCGGTATAAGGGCGCGTTATTTCCGTACCTCCCTGCCCTGGCGGGGCTTCGAGGTGCAGAAGCGGGAGAAGCCTTTGAATGGTAAGAAAGTTGCCCAACGCTGCTGGCTTGTCTACAAGCGACTGCACTTTTATATTTCCCTTCTTTTCCACCCAATGATGAATAGCATTAATTTAGATCTATTTAAGGCGAGTGTGGGAGAAACCACAATCTTTGTTGTGGTCACTGCTGTACACAGCGGGGCTGAATGTTTCTCTTGGTTGAGGCCTCAAAGCTGAATCTGGAGAACCCAAAACATCGTGTCAGCTTTTCAAACCCTTCAAAGAGACAGTGGAATCCTAATTGTTCATAAAACCCGTTATTTATTATTACAATTATGTATTTTCTCCCCATTCGGATGTAAAGGAAAGGGCATCCCTCGCTTTCCGTGCCTTGAGCTTCTTTGCAGCTCCTCCTCCTCCTCCTCCCCTCGATGCTTCGGGTTCAGGCACCGGCTGAGGCTTTTGCAGTCAGCAGACAAACCCCAGCCCGACGCTCCATAAACCCTCAACCCCTCCCCAAAAGCCTGCGCTTTGCCATATACGTCCCGAAGTTGGACCCTCCGGGGCTTGGGGACTGTCCCCGGTGGGGTGGCTTTTGGGGCATCCTCGCTGGGAGCCGTGGGTCCGGCTCTGCCCCCGCTCCCTTCCGCACAGGCAAGGGCTGGAGCTGCTGATTAAATTACAGGCTGTAAATTCCGGGCAAATTATTTTAGCCTCCCAACAGCAGCCGACCCTGAAGGTTTCCTTACGACAGTGAGGGCTCTCGGTAGATAAGAGTTGTCGGCGAACTAAAATTCATTTTAATCTCTTTGGTTTTCCCGTTCACGCGGTGCTCTCCATTCATTTCATCTTTGGTTATTGTTAATTGTCACCTGCGTTACGGTAGCCACCGAAAAGCCCAGCTGGGATCAGCACATGGGTCATGGTGCCCGCGATGTGTGGGGCTGCGTTATCCCAGCAAGCTCTTTGGGGGCTTGTGGCATTTTGTCCTCAGTTCCAAGGGCAGCGCCCCAGCCGATCCCCTCATCACCACCTAATTCAGTTTGAAGAGATAATGGGGTATTTATATATTTTTTTCGGGAGTGTTTCTAGCTAGCATGGCTCTGCGTGGCATCGTCGTGGCTCGGCATGTAGGAGCAGGACATGGGTCCCATGAAGCAGGTGGATTCGGACTGGATTTGCAGCCGCTGTCTGCAAAAGAAAAAAAAAAGAAAGAAAATAAAAATACACGGGGGGCCTCCATTTTGTGTGCCAGGCTCTCACGTGCGAGTGCAAAATGGAGAGCGGCGCAGTTGAGTGTCGCCTACAGCGAAGCGTGTGGGCGTATGTTGCCTGGGGTCCCTGCACCGCCGCGGTGCGTGCAGACCCACGGCGAGGCCCAGGAGGGGGTATCTTGAGCTTATACATCCATACATTCCTCCTAAGGGGGTCTCGGTCCCTTCTCCATGTCCTCAATATCCACCTTCCCGGTCCAAGCACGATCCCGGTGTCACGGCAAGCCGGCACGTTGGCTCTCGGGCCGGCGTGAAGAGCCCTGGGGAGTCGTTCCTCCTTCCCCGCAGGCTTCGGTACACATCAGTGCCATTAGATTAGCAAGATAAAATCAAGACGGGTTTAATGACAGGCTATTCTCAAAGTTTCCTGGACTTTATTGTTCATAACTTGGACCTGAGTCGGGTTATTTACACATGAGGATTAAAAAGCTGCAAACAACTGTGTGATTTTTAGGGGCTGAAAGCAATTAGCATATGTGGGTAGGAGGATACGCTGCATGTCTGCGTTCCTTTAAAATATAAATCACAGTTATTTAATTATGTTTTGAGAGGGCAGATTTAAGGATATACTGCAAAATGCATTACCTATTATACCAACACGATAATCTTATTAACCTTGCTTTCTACTTTTTAATTTTATTGTGCACCCTGTACAACTCTTATGATATCAAAAATAATTACTTGGAGAATACATGATGTCAGAGGTCCGATATGACATTTATCTTCACAAGTGAGGAGATGGCTATCTCGTGCTCTGCATAGCAGCACGGAAGGCATCAGGCAGGTCCGTACTGGGGAAAGGAGGTGAAGATAGGTATCATCGGATGCTATTTAACATATATAAGTGTGTGTTTGCGGATTTGTGTTGGAGCCAAGGGCCGGCTTGACCAAACTTGATGCAATTCAGCGTTTGCGGGCCTCCCGCAATAGAAAGGCGGAATATTTTACTTGCATGTGCCGTACGAGTGCCGTAGGAGAGCCGGTATTTCAGGGCGGCTCCGTGCCATCCAGCCGCGATCCACCCAGTTGGATCTCCTGTGAAACCCTGCGTTCTCCATCCCATCCCTCCTCAAGGCAGCGCCCCTCTCTCTTTCTTTATCCATCTCTCCTAACGTTTGGTGTGTGTTGATATTTCCCCCTTATTTTGTGAGGGAATGGGTGAGGGTGATGGGTGAGGGGAAACAAATGCCATAATAATATCCCTTTTCCGAAGAATATAGTTTAATTTTGTGTGTGCGTGCAGCAGCTGCCATTGGCAAGCTGTCGTCTTTGTTGCCATGGGCTTTTTTTTTTTTTTTTTTTTTTGCATGCGTGCCAGAACATGATTGGATGTTTCAGCATGTTCATGTTTTGGGGTGAGATATATCTGTAGCGAAGCGCAAAATTATCATGGCGTTGGTGGGTGTCCAAGGCCGGGTTATTGGCCCAGGTGAGCTGGTTGTGCTGGAGAGGGTCATGCGAGCGCGGTACCTGGTGGTTGGTTGGTCGATGAGATAAAACTCGCTGGTGCTCTGGATTTTTTGATGAGGTCATTTCAAAGCATCGCAGGAGGATGTATCACTGAGGTCTCCTCCAGCAGGACACCCACGGGGGGCAGCAGAAAGCCCCCTGGGGAGGACTGGTCGGTGGGTTTCTCCTTCCCATCTCACTCCCCTGGTGCACACACCCCATGGGAGGTTGTGTCCATCCCCGGCTCTCGCTGATGCGCCGGGGAGTTGGATGGTGGCACCGGTGAGTTTGTGCTGCCAGAGACCCCGACCAGTGATACCTGGGCTCTGGACAGGGCTTGCGGTGTGTGTGGGGATGGAGCACACCTTCCATGGGACGTAAAACTAATGTGGCATCGCCCATGAGAGCTGCAGGTGACAGCAAATTCTCCAGATGTGCTACCATGGCAGTTTAGCTACACTTGTGTGGCCAGGGCAGTGTTTTTCCTGCTCCTTGGTTTCATACATTTTTCACATTAATAACATGTTCATAGCGTCAGTATCTAAACCTGCCCTATACCGTCCTCTGCGCCGCATGTCTCCCTTCTCGTCCCAGCCGCTGTCCCTCCACGTTAAGTAACCCGCAATGGGAGAGCAGGAGTGCTCCTCAGCCCGGGAGACACACCGTGCGGCCGCGGGCATCATCGCTAGGTGCGAAACGCATCTGCAAACTCCAGAGAAATATTTCACAGGGGGGTGTCTGCATACAGCCCTCTTCGGCTCATCCTAAACCGGAGCACTCGGCAAAGGGGAAGTTTGCGGGGTGAGTGCAGGGGCTGCGCGCGGTCTGCTGAAGGCTTCGGGAGGAAGATGGGACGAAGAACTAAATGCAAAGTCTTGAGATGGCCTCATTGATGTCGTATTTTTCTGCATCTGCGGGTTTAGTCTTGTGTGTGAGGTACAGATAATGAGCTGTGTGAGCTTTGTAATAAACATCGCGTCTGGTTAAATTACTGTTTCTGTGTTTAAAGCCAATACGTGTGTTACAAAATACCTTGTAATGCACTGAAAGAGCAGGGATGAACCCCTGTAAAGGTATCAAAAGGCAAGTTAGATAGTTGCTACGTTTATTGTCAAGATGAACACTTGCTTGAGATTTTAACACAGAACTACGTTGTCAATCAGTTTTCATCCTAAAGAGATTTGCTAGAAATTTTGCCTGATCTTTTTACCCAATACAGTTTCAATTTGGTGTGGAAGAAACCGGCCAAATACCTGAATGATGATAGAAACTTAAAGTAAAATTTAAATTTAATTCAGTTCTTTTTTTTTTTCTTCCTTTTTTTTTTTTTCTTTTAAGGCAATGTAGTTTCAAGTAAATCAGAAGAATGAATTCTTTGTATCAGGATGCTTTTCTAAAGCCCAGCTATTGTTGGGATCCCTTTTCGGGAGGATAGCCACTGCAATGCTTTCATTGTGTGATGACGAGGACTTTTCCTGACGCGATGAGGACTTCATTAAAAATAGCCAACAAACCTATTTACATTTGTTTCTGTGTTTAAGAAGTAAAAAGTAGTTGTCGCTCAGCTAGAAAGCAAATCCGGCATCATTTGATTTGAAAGCTTCAGAAACGCCTTGCCTGGCTGTGGGAGGATCAGCCTCGATAGCGGCCGAACCCTTGCGAGCGTAGGTTGGGTATTGCTGGAAAAGTTGGGAAAAAACATAGGGCAGTCAGCTAAGAAGTGGGATTTTTGTGGTTAGGACCTTTTCTTTTTTTTTTTCTTTCCCTGTAGAGAAGGACATCAGCTTCAGCAGCTCTGGTTTAGGTTCTTCCTAGGCAGATGCAGTTATAAACACCCAGCCAGGGAGCTCCGGGCTGTCGGGGGGTGCACACTTGCGTCTCAGAAGTGCATCTTCAAGGTGTCCGTTCTTTGTAATATGGATACATGAGCGTGATAACATCAGCAAAATAATATGCTCAATGCTCACTTTAAACATGGGAGTTGTTTCTTTCTCTGGTCAAAAGCTGGAGGTCAAAATCGTGGTGGGAACGGAGAGCGGACCAGTTGTTTTCCACATGCACAATCTTTAATAATAAACTCTTCCAGAGAAGAGTGAGCCGTGTCTCAGCAGTGAGCAGTCCCGGGGTGTGAAGCCGTCTGCCCACCGGACGGGGATCATACGAGCAGGGTCCCCGACCCGGCACGGTGCTTGGTGATCTGCTGCGGTCCCGTGCGGTGCGGAGCGCAGGGACCTCTCCACGTGCCCTCCGTGCAGGCGGGGACCCGGCTAAGGACCGCTTGTGTGCCGCAGGGTGGGACGTGCACATCTCCCCGCAGCGTGCGGAAGGATGCTGTGGGCATTGCCCTGGGAAAAATAAGTATATAGAGTTTTCAGTCCTGAACGACCTGTTGGTAGGGCAGGTTTTCCATGAGGTGGGTCACTGAGAAAGTCCTGTTTTTCTCCCCGTTGCCCGCTGGATCTCTCCCCACTGTTGCCCGTTTCAAGCAGCTTCGTTTGCCCAGGGCTTGGGGCTGAGTTACCCTCGGTGCCTTCATCCCCGCTGTGGGCCACCAAGCTTGTGCGGTCCAGCCCAGCTCGGGGTCCATCAGCAGGGAGCACCGGCCATGCAAAGCCGGGACGTGCGGGATGTTTGGAAAGAGTGAAACGAGTCAGTTTGACACAAAAATGGGATGTTTCTGTCCACGCAGTTCTGAAATACGGGGCAGCGGTATCTTTGAGTTGGTAAATGTGCTTTCAAAGCCGCAGGAAACTTTCTCTGGTTGCACAAGCAGTATCTAATATTAATCATACTCCCTCATTAAAAGGAATGAAGGATTTCTCACACAGTCTTGCTCATGTACATGGTTTTTTGAACAAGCTTCGTCTACCTTAGCAACTTCTCCAGGGAACTTTCCAGCTCTGCGCTGGGACCGCTGGTGCGGCTTGAGGACGGGTCAGCGGCCATGGAGGCATTTAACATTTTAATTGCCTTCCTATACCGATTGCTGGGATGACCTGTTTGTTTGGATTATATCTCTTTTTCATATTTAAAAAAAAAAAAGAAAAAAAAAGAAAACAAAGGAAGTACAGTGCTGTGCACAGAACAGTTATTAAAAACAGTTGGGAAGCATATAAAAGGTACTGTTTGTGTGAGAAACGGGACAGCTGTGATGGTCTATTGGGAAAGTGTGTACAGATGGTGGTAGGGAGGGGAATGATGACTACATGGCTGATAAATGAAATACAAAAAGCATTAAATTGGTGATCTTTTTAAAGAGTACATTTTTGGTTAGCGTTTTTGGTGCATCATTAGGGCTCTTTGTCTGCCTCTTATTTAGCCAGGAAGTGCGACTATCTTCGCACATTTGTGGCTCTGATTTTGTTTACAAATAAGGAGTCTGTTTAATAAATCACATACCATGGAATTATTAAAGAAGATAATTAAGCGCACGGTTTTCCCTACATTGGGAATGGCACGGGATCGTCCTACAGACCTGACAATACCGCAAATGCAGTTGGGCTCAAATTAGTTACGGTAACACGTGGGATTTCCTGGAGCCTAAACAGATTTCTTTGTTTTGCAAGAAGTGGGACCAGCGGCACGAACCGGGTTTGGGGAGCGAGGCTTTGGCGTTTCAAAACTCTGGAAGGCAAATCACTCGGTGTTTTGCCTTTATTTTAAATTAGCGTATGGTCCCAAAGGTGGTGGCACTCAGTGACCGGTGCCTGGCTGCAGTATCTGGGGGATGCTGGGGCTCCCGGGGGATGCAGGGGCTCCTCTGGCCCCGCAGGGGCATCTTTCAGAGGAGACAATGAAGGAAAGAGGGAAGGAGGGAGTGTTGGAAATAAAATTTTTCCCTGTAGTTCATAGGAGAGGGAAGCCCGTCTTCCCATCCTTAGCAGGGCTTTATCACATCCCTTATCATGGAGCTCATTTGTGGGGGGCTAATGGAAATTAAGGCAAAATCTGCACATTTCTGCACACTGCTCTAAAGTAGCGATAGTTCCTCAAATGCTGCAAACCTCAGTGCGGAGAGTTTTTAAACTAATAGGCAGAATAATCCCCCTCCGGCATTTTATCCAGTTTCCAGATGAAATAATTCCCCATTTCCCTTCACCTTCCCTCTCACCCACCCGTTGCTCCGTGCTCCTCTTTCTGGGTGCCACCAACAGATAAAAGCACTTTCCTTAATAATAAGTAGCCTTTGGTAATGCCGCGCTTTTCCACAACCCGGCCCAGTGTCCGGGTGCTCTGTGACCCCCGGCTGCGTCATTGTCCTTCCCCCAGGGAACACGGACCACCGGTAACCTCAGCACCGCGTTTCAGGGGTGGCTTCAAGTGCTGCAAAAAGGGGGTTCAGCAAACCTCCGTAAGAAGAACCTGCCCAGAGGGGACTTTTCCCAAACCCCTTTGGTTGCAGGTTTATCAGTGCTCTGAATTTTGTTGATTTACAAACCTTCCAAAACTTTAAGTTGCTGCTTTGGGGATTATTTGCTCTCCTGATGCAGTATCACAAACTCCTCTTGTTACCAGACTTGATGAACGACATGTTTCACTGTGTCTTTTTTTTTGGGCCAAGTAAATCTTCTTCTGCATTTTCTTGAAATGTAGAAAGAAAAGAAAGATTTTAAAAAGGTTTAATGTGAAGAAAATGCATGACAACTTGATAGATTACTTGGGACTTCAGTGCAGTAATTGTACAAAGTAGATTGCAATTTTTTTTTTACAGATGCAATGTATTAAAAGAACAATAGACAAAGAGACGTACAGCATGAGGATGGAGAGACCATCTTGGCCAACTTCTACATATTTGTTCCAAATTTCAGTTATTAAATATCACAAAAGCGTATTTATTGTAGTAACACTGTCCAGTTTTCTCGGGAGTCGTTTGTGGGGTTTTTGTACACCTTGTCCCTAAGTACACTTCACCTCTTAGAAAGAAAACAGTCCATTTCATTTGTGGGTCATCATGAAGGGACAGTTTAGCAATATCTGGGCATGTATGGAATGCCTCGACTTGAAGGTGATCCCTTCTAATAAATGTTTTATTTTTTATCAGTATGATCGCATGCTCTCCTACAGCTTCACTAAGTAGGGAAGTCCAAGAGGTCTTCTAAGAGCTGCAGTGGTGGGTACCCCTGAGGCAGCAGAAGCAAGCAGCTGTTTGAGATGCTGCTGCGGTATGTCTTGATGGTACCAATCCAACTTCGGTCCTGGCCTTGCAAACGGCCACCGACAGTGTGACCTCGTCAGCTGGGAATACAAACGAGGATGCGTTTCGGAAATGCGGAGGTCTCCCTTCTCCTTTTCCGCAGTCCAGAGCATGCGTTGCACAAGGCTTACCAAAGCCAGCGATGGGAAACCAGATTTCTCTGCCAGCTTGCACAAAAGTGGTTTTACCCACTGTCCCTGAGAGAAGAATTAGTCTCCGAGTTGCTCGGGCCGAGTGCGTGTGTCTCTGCAGGTTGGCATCGTGGTGGTTGGGCGCAGAGTCCTCCCGCCGTTACTCAGCCGCTATTTCGGTCTCTCCTTCGGGATGTGCTGCCGACCGCGAGGGAGGGGGCAGTGACAAAATCTATGGGGTCTCTCGATACTGCCCCGTGCCCTGAAAGAAAAGGTTAATTCTTACTGAAGCAGTGATTTGTGTCTTTGATTAGTTACTAATTTTGCACTCACAAAAAGAATTCTGTAATGATCACAGTTGACAGGAGAGCCTGGCCGCGTTGTGCGGCTGTGATTTACAACTTGTGTTTCCAAACTTTTATTATTTGTTTTTTTTTTTTTTTGCTGTAGGGGACTCAGTCCCATCCAGAACAGAGGACCTTCAGCTTCATTTGAGATCGGGTAGTGTCCAGCCCCGGAGCCAGAACCCCGTGCCCGGCAGGGGCTGGGGAGAGCAGTGCTACTCCCATCAGCAGGCTACAGGAAGGCAACTATTAAAAGTAGAATGCTATTAAGCAGTCAGGTTTTTATTATGCTTTAGTGTTTTGTTTAAGTCTCTTCTTAATTGGTTGATTAATGTAAGCGAAGTCCTTTTCTCCCCCACCATCTCTACAGATGGCAAATGGTAGGTCCCAACTGTCATTGTGCGCAAAAAAGGTTATGGTTCAAAGTCAGAGATACAGAGATACCACGATAATCAATCATAGGAACTTGTCTCGCTGTGCCCGGCCAGGCAAAAGTTAGGCTTGGTAGTAATATTCCCTCCAAACCCTTCCGGAGGAATTTCTTTACACTTTATTTCGGGGTAGGGGGGAACGTGTTGCTGCAAACTTCTCACCGCCAGATCTGGGGCGTTTCAATAAATCCAGGCAGAGCCGCAAGCAGCCGTGGTGCCGGTTAGCGTGGCCAGGGCTTTGGTTAGCGTGGCCGGGGCTGTTCTTCTCCTCGGCATCCTTCTCCTTGGCAGCGGCTGTACGAAAGCAGGAGGCGCAGCCCGCGAACCTCCCCGCTAAAAAATGAGCCCGGAAGAAATAGGAGCATCGTGTCTGCTTTACAGAATTACCTTCAAATACACGTCTTTTAAACTTTTTTTTTTTTTTTTTTGCCTTAAACCTAAGAGGATGATTTATTAAGGCTAACTTCCTTTTCAGGATGAAGCGTAGAATTATGTTTCTGGTATTGATCCATAAAGAGGATTTGCATTTTATTCATACTATAAAAGTGCTTTTAATGGAGACATCGCGGTAATTGAATTTATACTGTGTGTAACTATCGAAGTATCTTTTTAATTATTTTATGTTATGTAATACAATAACTAAATCTAAAGCCTGTGAAAGGGGATGGCTGTACTCTGTCCTTAGGAGTAACATATATAGCTTTTAATATTCTAACGGTGGAATGCAGTTAAGGACATTCTTTATTTGAGGGGGAAAAAAAAGAGGAGAGGGAGAGAGAGGAGAAAGATTTCATTACATTCAGCACAGTATGAGACTAAGTCAAAGTAGTTTTGCTAATTAAATTCAATTGCTATCCATTAGACCAATGGAATGAGATGAATCTACCATATAGCTGACACAGCACAGGTATGCAATTTGGCTAAATGGCCATTTCTGAACTGCAGCACGCCTTTCTCCGCTCGCTCGTTTTTTCCAGACTCACAGTTTCTGCAGGGAGAGAAGTCGAGCAGCCCCCGACACCTCGCGGGGAGCACGGGCACGTGCTCGGATAGGCAGGCGCGCCGGGATGAACGCTACCTGCCGATCAATTTACAGTGTATTGGAGGAAGCTCATAAAGTCCGAAAGCGATGGGGAGGTGGGTGGCAGGATTTTTTTTTCTGGGTTCACTCACGGATATTTTCCTTTCCCTGCCCGTGGGGTTGCCTGCATGGGGCTCCTCGTGTTGCACACAGCCATCCAGCGGTTGCTGGGAGAGCAGGTCTGAGTTACCAAAACGGCTTGAAATGCGGTGAGCAGGCTACGTTTGCCAGCGTTTTGGCATAACGCGCTACTTGGGGAGATTTTGTATGTCAGACGGAAAAGTCTCCTACCCCAGCGAAATGACAGGAATACCTCTCAAGCATTGGCGGAGGCAAAATGTTGACAGCCAGCAAGCCTGCCATGCTGCTGAGCGCACAGATTTACACTTCCTGCCAAGATTAAAACGGGCTAAACCCAAAAAGGGTATCGGGGATTGTCACTTTAGGAAGAAATAACGCCTCAGCGTAACGCATGGAGGCAAGGGCTGCGATCGGCCTTCCCATACTTTTTATTTCCCGGGGATCTCGCGAGCTCCCGCATCGTAGTCGGTGTTGTCAGGTCAGGACCGGCAGGACAGGGAAATAAAAACTAAACTTATAAGGCAACCGGGATGAAAAATTTTGCACCTCCCTTGCTTTGATGCGGGAGCTCAAATTCCAGTTCTGCCTCTCGTTGGAGCAAATCTCGGCAAAGTCTGGGGAGTCTGGTGTGAAGGAAGCCCCTGAACTTCACTTTCTGCTTCTGATTAGCCGCTGCAGCGTGTTTTCCTTCAAGCTATATTTAGTGAAAGGAAAAAAAATCACCAAGTTGGTCTGAAAAAAGGCCCAGCAGAAAACTGGTTGTTTAAGCCTCTCTTTGCTATATGATATCCTTAAATTTCCTTCCGAGCGCAACCGGTGATGCTTTTTATGATCAATCTTTCGGGTCGGGGTATTTGCTCAATAGAATCCAGACAAGTAAATGTGAAGAAAAGCATCCTGCTTTAAAAGAAGGAAACAATTAAACCTCCTACTTTGTTATTTACAGTAACTACCTTTTTTTAACAATTGTCGAAGTTCGAATGAAAGTAGCAGTGTGAAGAGGGAAATGTGGGAACTTTCATTTGTCGAGACTTTGCATTTCTTCTGCTTTATAGCCATCAGAAAAGAGATTGTTGTGCATTCTATTAAATACTGCCAGTATGATTAATTTAAAGGGTTACATTTTATTGAACCCTGGTGTAGATGTTCTTTGTCAACTCACATTCACTGCTAGTTAGAGTGTGTGTCGCATTTATCAAAACTTTCTGGAGCCCCTCTCACCTCATTAGCATGTGAATCTCTATTGAGCAGTTAATGTCCGTTACAGCGAGAGTGCTCAATTCTTGTTTTCAATAAGCCAGTTGTAAAATGTCAGACTGTCACTTACAATATAAAAAAGCAAAAATGATGGTATTTGTAAAAATGTTATCACCTCATAAAAACAAATTGTAAAGACATGAAAGTGATCTTGGTATGCTTTGCTTTCAGAAGTGAGTTAGTACAGCTGCTTTAAATACCAGTTGTCTGGATTCCCACACTTTCCTACCAATGGAGAGGTTTACACAAGCATAATTTAAGTTACAATTACCCTAATTAACATCTCATTTGCATAAATTGTTGAAGTCAAAACAACAAAGAATTGCTTAAGAAGCTTAACCCTATTTGTCCAAAATAAAGAGATGAGTTTTCACTTTGCAATCAAAATTGGCAGGTTCATTATGTCAGAGCTAGAATACAAACTGAAGTTATACTATTAATTAATACTTTACATTTTTATGATCGGGCTGCGCTTCTCCTATTTACAAGGTGCGGGATTTCAAAGCATCCCGCTCTTGCTATCGGAGGTGCAGAGCTGTCAGGTGGGGAGTCCGTGGAGTATTTCTGGAGTTAGTAAAGTCCATCTCTGGTGTCCCTCATCCCTCTCCTTTGCGCACCGGGCAAACCCCGGCTTGGTCTGCTCCGGCTGGGACGGGAACTGGGGAGGAGATCGCATCCGATACAGGCCGAAAGCTCTCGTCCTGGGACGGAGGGCTTGTAAAATGGTGTGAAGAGGCCAAATGACAGTGGTGACAATAGCGATGATGGGCAGAGCGACCCTCTGTCCTCCCCTGGCAGAGCTGGCCGGTCCACCTGGGTTCTCCAAGTGTTTTCAAACTTTCCAAGGTGACTGCAAATTTTGGTCCTTACCTCGGAATACAGAAATGCAGAGAAAGAGAACTGCAAAGTAGAGTTTCGATACTATTTATTTAGTGAAAACACAACTAATCTTCCAGTTACAGGTTTGGGGCACTGGTTTTGAGGAGCTTCCAGTGCTTGTGGGTAAGTCCTGGTCCTGCGCTCTGATCCGTCTCCTTTGAACATTGACTCCCGGTCACTGCCTGCTGCCGGCAAAGAGGATCGGCACGGCTTAGGCCAAAGCTGCTGAAGACAAGGGGAGTTTTTCCCCTTGGACACTTACTACCCTGTTCCACCGGCCAGTCCTGCTGCTTTTCTGTACCTGTTAACTGTTTGCTGCACAAAATTACCTTTTATGCGCCTCTGCCATTGCGTCTGTGCAAGGCACTACACAAGTCATTGATGCGGACGGTAGATGCAGTGATGCATGGGGTTTTTAGCAGGGACAGGATGCGGGGAAGCTCGTTAGCTCTCGGGGACGGAGGGTGGCGCAGGGTTTTGATCGGCTCTCAGGTGCCCGTGTGCCGGGGCTAACGAAAGCGTTCCCGGTCGCCAGGGCTGTATTTTCCTTTCCTGTATTATCTCGTTGCAGCTTCGTTAGCTAAGCCAGAGTGACTGTGCATTAGCCCAATACAACTCTTCCCGCGTCCCTGTGATTTAGCATCCCCCCCATCAGTGCCCTCTGGATGGAGATTATCCGCCGGCGTCTGCAAGGAGGTGCTGATGGATTGAACGACGCCGGAGTGAGTCAGGTTGAGCTCGGTTCTAACGTCAGGTTGAGCCCGTACTGAAAAGCTTTGCGAAGCAAAGATCACGGTGAACTTATAATCGTAAACCAGCTGAACCAAAGATGAATCTCGCCTCCCGAGTTTGCATATTCTTTTTTAAAGATCGCATTATAATGGAGCGGTTGACTTCCGCGCTGCGCTCTTTTTTATGAGCCGGTGATTACACAGTATACGGCGCTTACGCTCTGAACATGAATGAATCTGCCAGTTCTACTACAGTACTCTTTATAAAATAACAAGGCTTACCAGGTGGCAAGAATTGCATAATTGAATTGGACTGAATCCTGGTTTTCCCAACCCAGAGCGGTTACACTTAGAAGTAAATTACAATTAAAAGAGACAGAATGTTTCCATTGTATTAAGAATCCTTAATAGCAAACTTTTCATCCATAAGGCTCTGTTCTCTTCCTGAAGTGTGAGAGAAATTGCTGTATGTGTCTAACTACCATTAACACTAATGGGAGCAACGTACATAAATCCCCGTACGGCAATGGCAGAGCAGACCCCAGATGCCTTTAAAGAGGAAAGTGCTTGTAGGGGATGAATAGAGGCGCACGAGTCTGTCGGTCCCTGTAACATCTGCTCTGGAAATGTGTAAGGGCTCAATTTGAGGTGTGGGTTTTCGGAGAGTCTTCTTGATCTTCGCCCAGAGCTGAGTTGTGAGACCAGCCCTCAGCTCCTTCGGCTGGGCTCTTCCTTCAGGGCACCGGGAGGAAGCAGATCCCTAAAGCAGATAGGAAGATGCCATGGACAGATTTGAATGCCACTAAAACCGCTATTCATTTTAGTCCTTCAGAAAGTTAAAAAAAAACCCACCCCGGAGCCCTTTGCCAAGAGTATCCGAGCTCCTCAAGTTGTGCTCACCACTTCCTACCCTTCGGAGCCGGGGATATTGAGAACATCTGTCTCCAAACGCGACGAGAAGAGGATAGTCCGCTTCCTCCCCTCCTTTCCAGAGGACCTTCGGGTTTCCCTGCCTCTTGGTTTCTTATTCCCTTTCTCCCTGGGACGCCTGTCAACAGCAATCCTCATCCAGCTGTGTGGGTCAGGCAGCACAGAGAGCAATTCCTTCAGCCATCCCGAATGGCCGGGGACCAGCCCTCCCGTCCCAGCCCTGCCCCGGCCGTTTCGGCACAGGGGTCCTTCATGCCATACACAATTCACTCAAGGAGGAGAAGATGCCGATACAAACCTCATTTTTATTCAAAACCCGGTTCTTCACGAACTTTCCGATCTGCTCTTCTTGATGGCAATGCAATGCACTGTCACCTTGCCATTAGGGCTAGGTAATTAATAGCTGCCTAATAGAAGTGAATGTAGTTGCTCAGCAAAATGAATGATGTGTGCTACAAGGGAAAGCACTAGAAAGTAAAGCGGAGCTGGAAAGCGTTTAGCAGGGGGAAATTTCTGCGTGCCCTTCATTAGGAGAAGCTCCAAAGAAATGTAAAGCCTGATCACATTAATCAGAAGAACTGGCATCACACGATATTCTTCTTTGTTATTTGGCATAAATTGCATGGCATTAAATGATTTAAATTACGCGTATACCTGCCATAATTTTTTTGCTGATAGTTAATGAATGCTGCAGGTTGTCTTTGAGCGTTGGTCTTTGAGCATCTGAACATACGGGCCGGGGAAGGTTGCTGAATGCAACCCCCTTTTCTGGCTGATAAAATCTGTTCTCATACGGGCTCTGAGCATGGACGGGGAGAAGGGAGCAAGTTTTGAGTGAGTTTGTTACAAGCAAAGCTCTGCAAAATAAAAATGCGTTATGGGTCCTCTTTCTTTCCTTCCTTCCTTCTTTCCTTCTTTCTTTCTTTCTTTCTTTCTTTCTTTCTTTCTTTCTTTCTTTATTTATTTATTTTCTTTCTTTTCTTTCCTTCTTTCTTTTCTTTCCTTCTTTCCTTCTTTCCTTCTTTCCTTCTTTTTTTTTCTTTTTTGTTTTATTTTGTTTTGCATGCAGCCTCACACAGGACAGGTGTTTGCTTAATCCATCACTGATCATCAATGGTGTGATCACTAAGAAGGCGTTGCAGGTACCTGGCTCTCACACCCATCCCTTCCTCATGCTTTTCTCATAGCTCACTTGTTTGAAGATGAGCCCAATCCCTTGAAGAACAAGACAGCTCTTACTGCATCTCCACTGTGACAGTTTTTAACCAATATTGTAGTCATGAGATGGCCACGAAATACCTACGACTAGTCAAAGACCAGCTGTGTTTTTGTAAGGTCTACTTTGAACAAGTTGCAGTCATTTTTTTTCCAGCTCTTTAGAAGCCCTGACTGACACGAGCATATATAATGTCAGGAATACCTTTATATGACTTTTTCCATCCTGGTACTGTAGCGTAATTAGCAGGTTCAGGCTTGCTCGTGCTCTTTTCAAATGCAATTCTTCTTGGGGAAAGAAATTAAACCGAGGGATGATGTAGCTTTTCGCAGCCACTCAGATGAAAGTAAGTGGTGGTTACAATTATTCAAAAGTACTTAGAAAAGTATTGAATATGGTAATCTGTGCTAGGAGAAAGCACTGGACTGGTTAGAGCACGTGGCTGGAAGTGTGCAGAGGTTGGGTCCCTTTCCAGCTCCGCCACAGCCTTTCTTTGTGGCCTTCGGCAAACTATTTAACTGGTTCTGTAATAGTACGGTTCGTCAGGAATAAAAGTGGGAGCGCCGCTGTTTCTTTTCTTCTATTTATCTACTTAAGATTTTAAAGTTTCCCGAGCATAGACAGCGTGTATTTGTGCAGCGCCCCATCCGGCCACAGCACAGATATTGATGGTATCACCATTACTGTTGTTCTTGGCTTGCAGAAGACATTTACCGGTCTAGCTCAGACCACGTAACGGTGACGTAGGAACTTATTTAAATGTAGCAAACTATAAAACTGTCCTGTATATTCAAAAATGGAAGTGGATGACACCCACTCCCCCGCTGCCCATCCGCTCGGTCTGACGTTGTGCCCGGGATAATGCTGTCCTTGTTCTCATGAACACGGCAGTGCTTTCTCTGATGGTCGGGGCTGAGGCCATTCCTGCCCGCGCGTCTGCATGCACCTGCAAAAACCCCAGAGATTTCCAATGCATTTTGCTACCGACACATCCCTTTAGAAAGGAAGTCTATTAAAAGTCATGGAAGAAGGATAATTTTTGAGGAGTGAGTGGTAGGACTCAACCCTGCTGTAGGGTTTCAGAAACGCGTTGACATTTGCTCTCCCCTGGCACACACATAGAAAGTCACAACATGACTTTTTATGAGAAATGTTGGCTTTAGACAACCAAGAGCTCTTCTTGAGCTTTGAAAAGTTAAAAAAAAGTCAATGGTAAAGGCCAGGATCTTTGGCTTTGGCACATGTACTTGCAGCCTCTTTGTTCAAAATCAGGTGCAGCACACAACCGGGGGGTTGCTCCTGGGTCGGTACTGCATGACTGCTTGAGTATCTTCTATAAAATCGGAATGGCAAATATAAAGGAGGCAAATAAAAACCATGAATGGTTTATCATGCGGACGAGGACGAGAGGGCTCGTACACAGCATCGGGCATCATCAGAGTAAGGGTGCTCGGGGTTTGTTCTTCCCAAAATAGGGGTATGAGCTAGTCACAGCCATGATATGATGCAAGAGAGAAACTCAACAAGGAAGGTTCCTGGTGGAACAGTCCTGGGGACCTCAGTGTGGGGGGACCATCTGCTTTTTCTTGACTGCAGAATTCCTCACCCATCCCTAGAGCCCTTGGCCATGCAGTTTTCTGTGTTTTAGTAGGGCTGCTGACACCCTTTTTTTGATGTGGGTACCGTCCCCACAACATCAGTGGAGGGGTTATAGCTTTAACAGAGAAGAAAAGGATGTCCAAAGGGAACAGCCTGTTAGGAACAGCAAGACTTGAAAAAAAAAGGCGAGGGGAGCCAGCGGATCTCCTGGGAAATAACCATCAAAGAAATACCTAGCTTGAGATTTTGTTAAGTTTATTTAAAGTGAAAACTAAGAGGTCTTCTCTTTGGAAACCGTATTCACTTCATTATTAACACTTACCAACGGTGAGCACCGCTTGGTAGGAGGAATGTACCCATAACTGTAATGCTCTTCTCACAAGCCAAAGAATTTACATGTCCAAAAGGGATGTGTATCATAAATAGACTGTTTACAGTAGACTTAAATTATATGATGAGCCATATAACAGCAGTGAATATATCATATCGCAAGCCCCTGCCAACCATGCATGACTACTATTTGCTTCTCCTCAGGCGGTAAACAAAGTTTTCAGCTGACCTACTGTTTAGTAGAAGTGCACCGAAACAGAGATAAGCAGTGCCGCTCATAACGCTGTAGTGGAATAAAATCTGGCATAAATTTGCCTAGAAAGTAGAAGGAATGCATGAAATATTATTTCTTAGTTCACGTACAACTTTCCTGCCAGCACGCCATGTAACATTGCATTGCTAATAAAAAGGGGTTTATTCCTGCTTCTGGAAGGGTTCGTATTCCAATGGGGCGGTCAAGGCAACATGTATTATATGAATATCAAATTGTTTAAGGTGAAGCATGAATTAAACATTCTAAATTAACGACCTGAAGGAACACACAAAGTGCATGAAATGCCCCGTATCGTATTGAAATGCCTCGAGATTCCCGCTGGATTCAGCAGGACTTGGAGCAGCCCTTCCGGCTTCAGGACGAATGCTTTAACCTAACGCCAGGAAGGCACATCTGGGTTCCCAGGATGGACCGAGACGTCACCTGCGCTTCAAAACGGGCTCTGCAGATTTGTATAACACACTTCGGACTAATTTTCCAGTGCCTAATGGGAACGTTGTGCATCGCAGCCGGTTGTTTGTTTGTCTGCCTGCTCCTCGCCTCCCTCTTACCCTATTTATATACGCACACATGCAAAAAATATGAGAGTTAAAGAAAAATGTCAACCATATGTAACATACATGGAGATTAGTGACAGTAACAGTGAATTCATTGTGGTTTTGGCAGTCAGGACACCATCCAGGCCATATTTTAGAGTTTTAGACAAATCCACATGTATTCCAGAGATTGCTGTGGATTTTCAATATGTGTGGCTCATTAGATACGCAATCTGCCTGCTATTCTCTCCTGTCACACAAAGCTGATGGCAGCAAACTGGCATCTTGGAGACGTTGGTAGCACTACAGATTTTAGCATTAATGCCAGCCTTGGGCATCCTGGAGCTCCGTACTCTTCTCCGACGCGTGCCGGCGGTTCATGCTTGGGGCGAAGGGCGTTGGGCTGCCGATGTCCCACGGATGGGAGATTACGGACAAGCGTGCAGGAGAGGGCTGGTGTCGGTTTGGTTACTGTTCTGCTTTCAAGCAAAATACGACGGTTAAAATCCAGCTTGCGTCCCGGATCACCGTCCTTAAAGAAGGAACCGGTACAAAGCTTGCCAGCCCTGAACTCAGATTTTGCTTTTTCTGAGTCTGTCACCGCAGCGTGCTGACCAAGCTACAGTTTTTGTGCTGTGTTTTTCTTTTATCACAGCTTGAAAATACTTTTTTTGGGAGGCTATAAGTAAGCATAAATCTCTTCTCAGATTCATAATTTTTTTCGGCTTCATAAATTCTTCTCAGATTCATAATTTTCCCTTTAAATCTTAGCAGCTCCATCTCCCTGTGAACATATCTGTGTAGAGCTATTGCTACCAGCACAAATCTAATAGTCACGTGTACATGTGCAGCATACAAAAGTATGGGTTCGATTCACATAAAAGTGCTAAACTCTTGCCTAAACCCGTCTGGGTTCAGGCGAGGCTACGTTCGACGCGGGGCTGAGTGCTTAAATATAGGTGAAGGCAATTCTGGTCTGCTAATTTCAGCAGAATGTTTCAAACAAAGTGTTACTGTTTAATCTGGGCACATGACGGGTGAATGAATGTTTGAATGAAATGACATAATTGTTGGTTAGCCTGTATAATTTGGAGAGTGTTCGCACAAGTTTAACTCTCTCTGGAGGCAGGGGATCCTCGATGCGGGGAGGGAAGCGCCTTCCCTAAAGGCAGAGGGTGGCCAAATCCTGGTTGCCTTTGCATGTACCGACCTGTGCAATGATGGGCTGAGACTGGCTTAGCACGGCGTTTCGGTTCGAGAGTATTATCCTTAACCCCTCTCCTCGCGTCGTATATGATATTTAATGCGTCATCTTTGTTTTAAACAAACAATACGCAAGCTGTTGCTGGCAGTGGTGGGAAGCTGGTGGTCCATCTGGAAAGCAGGGAGATAGATGAGGGGAAAAAAGAGAATTAAAACTGTTTAGGGGTGTATTTGCATGTGTAAAACCCGGGGATGGGAGCAGGGTATTTAATAGCTTTTTTTAAAAGCAGTTTGAAGACAGGGGAGGTTCTTTGTCTGTAGAGGAGTCTATCAGTAATGGACATTATTTATGTAATAAAAACGTGGGGTTTAATCAAAGCAAAGCAAAGCTGGGAGCCCATACCTTTAAAAAAGTTGTTTGTTTATAATTTCTGCTGCATCAAATCCATTCACTCTAAAATTAACCATTTTTCCTTGACAAAAGTTCAGAACAGTATAAAATTAACCAATAATATAGTTTATTAATTAAACCAGTGGCAAAATAGCTATTTCAGCGTAACGGGCTCTGCGGGACAGTTACAAGTCGGGTTTCTGGCTGATTGCTTCTGTCATTCCCAAAGACAGAGCACCCCACCTCAGCTCACCACTGCCCAGCGTGCATCCAATATGCCATTTAGAACCTTGATTATAACCAGAGAAAAGTTCATTGAAAACAGAGTAAGTTGCAAAATAATTAATCTTTCCTGCCATCTTGGATTCTCCCTCCCTCCAGAATCCAGCCAGATGTTTTGCAGTCGCTTCATGCGCAGGGCGCTGCGATCCTATTTACACAACCCGGGTTTTTCTGCCGTCCTTTGGACTCTTTGCTCCGAAATTACGCATTTTTCCCTTTGCTTTGGAGATTCTCCGTCGCCGCTAAGGTCTTCCTGGAGAACAGGAGCGACTCTTTCGGCACAAGCGTATTTGCAAATTAAACTCTTTTATGCGTGCAGCAGTTTTGCTGCCGTCCTTGGGGACCGGGGCTGAGGGTTTTGGGGAGAAGTTCCCCGCAGGAACGCCGAGCATCGCCGCCATTTGGGTCTTGCCAGGCCTGAGGATGATGTATGGAGCAGGTGTTTGCAATTTAGGGTTCGCTGCCGTTCCTGGGGAAATGGGTGGAAAAAGGAGGGTTGGGAACAGAGTGAAAAGGCAGCAGGAACAAGGCTGGCATTATCCACGCCGCTCCGAGCCTGCGCCCTGCGCGGCTTAGAAAGCTGCATCTTCCCCTTTTAAAAAGGACCTCAGTAAATGAGCGGGCAAAAGACCTGAGTGAGGAAGTTTTTTTTTTTAAAAAAAAAAAAAATAGAAAAAAAAACCTAATTGGGGCTCACCGAGCAATCTGACATCGCTGCAAATCCTGCTCAGAAATATATGTGCTCTGCTTTAATGACAGCACATAGAGTACTGCTGAGATAGTGGAAAATTTTACAGGGAGTTTTGCTTAAGGAATGGCTTTAACTCAAGTTACCTGTAGAGTACAGTGTCATATGGAAACACTTAGGGAGCTGTGGAAAACTTTCTGAAATACAGTGGAATTTATCTAGCGAAGCGTTTCACATAGGGCGGAGGAATATGGATTACAATGGAGTCAGGAAAGAGCGGGCTATTGAGCGCTTGGAGACGGCCACTTGCAGCCCTACTACCGCAGATGAAAAGTACATATGTAACCGGGGGGGAGCATTCCTAAACGGCCGCGTCTGGGATACATTTATACTATTTGCCATGCACGTAACCTTGTTATATAAAACAGAGTCCAATAACCTTAAAAAGATGGACAGTAAAAAAAAAAAAAAAAAAAAAAAAAAAAAAAAAGAGGTGCAAGGAAGCAGATCTGCTTCCAGATTTGCACGCCCGGGGGCTGCGATGGGGGTAGGAGCAACAAAACGTGGCGCCGGGGGGGGCTGAAGGGGGCCCCCGTTGTCGGCAGCCTGTGTGTTGGCTGTGGGGATGGTTCGGATGGGGCCGGCGCTGCTGCAAGGTGGGAGGATGCGGGAGAGCCCTGGACCACTCTGCGGCCGGTCGGGGCATCGCCTGCCCTGCCGTACGGCACAGCACGGCCGTGCTACACCGTGCCGAGGAGCGCCGGTGTTTTCTGCCGTAGGGTGTCCCGGGAGGAGAGGGATGGGGAGGAAGCGGAGATGTTTTCAAGTGCATTTCGTTATATATTTGTTCCCTAAATGCTTATGGCACTGGTCGCCAGAGCATCTGGGCACTTCACAATAATTAAAACTGACAAATCCATAAACAGTAAACAACAGGCTACCCACTCGGGCAGCCAAAAACCCACTACTGCATAAGCTCAATAGCTGCACCCATCTGCCAAATAAAATCCTCTCCGCTGCCTCCTCTTGTCTGCAAAAGGCCAGGGCAAGAGCCAGCCCCTTCCCCGCCGTCACCCCATGTCAGGGCACATCCCGACCCCCTCGCACTCCTCCGGGCGTCCCCAGGGCTTCACCCTGGCTTTGGGAGTGGCGAGAGTTTATTTTTAATTTCTTTTTTTTTAATTTTTTTTCATTTTTTTTCCCCACCACAAAGTGGCAACAAGTAATGACACCCTTTTGCTTCTGACTTCTTGGCCCGCTAACCCTTTCGCAACACAATGGGAAGGCAACCGCTCGCACCCAGGGGAGGGGATTTAATGACTAGAAAATAAAGAGAGAGAATTTACTTGGAAAAACTGTGGAATTAAAAGTTCTGGACAAAACACGCATCACTGATGCATAACATTTTTGTTAATTGGGTCTTAACAGGTTTGTGACTCAGGCTGTAATTATTTTAGAAATGGGTCACACTAGGCAGTGCCAGCCGCGCGTCCTGCCGCTGCGGGAACTTTCGCCTAGTTGTAAAAAAACTACATTTAGACGCGTGTTTCCTCCACTCCGGCAAAGATCCCGGGCTTCGGAGGAGCGAGGGCAGCCTGCCGAGCCCACCGGCCTCCGGGCCGGGCGTCGGGCGCCGGGATGCTCCCTGCAGACCCCTGCGGGTGTGGGAGGGCCGGGGCAGCCGTGTCCCCTTCCCTTTGCGATGGAGAGGCGTCTTATCACGTGCCAAACGCGCTCCCCCTTGCTCTTGCGCTATTGTTTTTACTTCTGACTTTTTCACGTGTTTTCCTGACCTGCCAGAGGCACTAAATCTTCCTAATGCCTCCCTGCCCTCTAAGCGCAAAATGGGCTGCGGGAAGTTTTTTTCTTTTTCTTTTTCTTTTTTTTTTTTCACTAAAGCGAGATTAATTAAAATATAAAAAAATGCGCCCAACTGTGGTAAATCATTTCTTCTGTTTGCAAAACGATTGCTCTCCGCTCAATCCACCTCTGCTTTCCACTGCAGAAGGATCTCCACGCAGGCAAAAGTCTTCTAACGCTCGTAAAGCAACCGAGATATTATCTCTCTAATTAGCAGCTGGAAAAAAAATATAAATGAGAGAGAGAGAGAGATCAATTAATGCTATAATTAAAAACAGTGCCTTTAGATGTGTTGTTTGTGGCGAGCGAATGCTTACGCTGACAAGAGCTGTGCCGTCTTGCTCCCCAAAAAAAGTCGGGCGGGAGGGGAGCCCCTTCTCCAGGCGCAGCAGGAGGGACCCCGAGATGCTGATGGCAGCGCAGCCCACCCCAGGGTGCCGGGGGCTCGGGGTGGGGGGGACTCCCACGGCCGACCTGCCCACCCCCCCTGCATCGGAGGACGGCGTTTGCCCTGGTCCCCGGCCAGCTCTGGGGAGGTGACGGGGTCTCACGGCGGGGCCGGGGCGGGGGGCGTTTTTTGGTTGTTTTTTTTTTTTTTTTTGCAGCTCTCGCTTGGCCCTTCCCTGCTTGGGGGTAAGCTGTTTTTCATATATTGTAGCCTGGGAAAGCTGTGTTACTGTTAAAAGAGTAACCATATCCCTTTCTGAGCTGTTGCCAAGCAGATGTAGGGTTTTGGAAAGTTCCCAACAAACTTCCACAGCTGATACTTTACCGACTTGTTCCTTCTCCCATCCCTCTACTTGCACCTATTTAAATAACCAAAGGACATAATTTGGGGGAGGGAGCGTTGCTCTGCGTCTTCTACTTGTTAAATATAATTAATTGAGAGTGACCCGTTAGTCAATTACAGCGTACGGCTTCGAGAAGAAACACAGAAATATCAAACATTACTGTTTTACCCAAAAAGCTCCCTATTTTGCACTGAAGGCGAACCAACCGAACGATGAAGAAAATTGAGCCCCTTCAGCCCGTTGCGCAACACGGGGCTGCCGCTGCCTCTCGCGAGGGCAAATCTCTCGTTTACTTTCTCACCAGCAGTTGGTGGGGTGGCTGCTGGAGGAGGAGGAGGAGGAAGAAGAAAGAAGGGCTCTGGGAGGCGTGGGTAGGAAACTCGGTGTAGATGCAGATCCCGCTTGCCCGCGCGGGGAGGGGGAACGCGGGGCACTGGAAATGTGGAAAGGCTCTCGCAAATCGTATCTCGCAGGAGAGGCTTACGGGAGTTCAGAGTACAGCAGAGGGGATGGATGTCAGGTTTTCCTGCACAATAGAGGGTCTTTTGTTTCCGCGCTCCCTCTTGGCAGCGGCCCCCGTGCCACTGCTGGTAATTTCCTGCCCATCCTTCGCCGAGCGGCGGAGCTGGAGCAGGGGAGTAGTCCCACGTTTTTGTTTAGACTGTGTTGTTTTTTTTTTAATGCTGAGCCTTGTCCTAAGCAGGATATCCCTGTGTATGTTTGGAGTTCCTGAACTTCTCTGGAGAGAATTATCCTTAAAAAGCCCCTTCCATAGCGCCGAGTTTCTAACTTCTCTCTTTAAAAAAAAAAAAAACCAAAACAAAAAAACACCCAAAAAAAAATCCCCACCAACAAAAAAGCCCTCATTTAATTGCTTTTGCTTGTGAGAGCTTGTACCTTGCGGCTTAATCCGCCCGCGTCTTAAACATCCGTCGGCGTTTTCCTTCCACCCGGGGGAAAACCAACAAGCGGAGGCGATTCGGTTGGCAGTTTTACTTTTGGCAGCTGGGGGACGGTTCGGCAGGGTCCGGACCCCACGAGGCGGGACACCGTCCCTCGGGCTCTGCGTGTGCCGAGGGCTTCAGTTCAGTGCTGTTTTCCAAACCACTTTACAGGGGTGTTTTGCAGTCGGTGGAGCTCGAGGGCCCGGCCGACGGCGTTTGGCTGCTGAGCGGGGCTGTAAGTTTCTCAGAAACTCTCCAAACTTACGGACCAGCACTATAATTTAATTTTTTTTCCCCCTGGCTTTTCCAAACTATCTCCTTGGATGGCCCTGTCTGCATTTGTTGACATCGCATAGTAAAAACAAAGTAAAACTAAAAGCAAGGAGCACAGTGGTTAGCTCGCACAGAGCAAGTGGGGCAAGCTCCCAGCTGCAGAGCCGTTAGAGTAAAATATAGAAAAATACATCCAGTAAAATCCAAAAAATGAGGCACTGCCGTAATGAGCCTCCGTGACAGGACGGCCCTTTGGATTTGAAAAAAGCCACTGTGTTTTCTGTAAAACTCCCATCTCCTTGATAAAACAGCCCAGAGGAAACTGGGACGGGGTCCCCGACCCGGTGTGGCACCCTCTCCGTCGGGAGCGTGGCACTCGCAGCCGTTATTTAGGTTTAGAAACCCCTCCAGATTAGCACGCCGGCGAGGTGTGGATTCCAGGGCAGCGGCGGCCGCCTCCGCACCGCCGGCCAGGCTGCTACGCCGGGCGGCGATCAGCCTGCGCCGAGTGCGCACCGGGAAACCCGGCTCCCGAGGATTAACAGTGGAGCAGCGCGGCTGGAGTTTGCCGGCTCGCTCCCAGGAAGGCCCACGTGTGGGTGAAGCTGCAGCGTGCGCGGTGCTGTGCGGTGCTGTGTGGTGCCGTATGTGTTGTATGGTGCTCTGTGATGCTGTGCGGTGCTGTGCGGTGCTGTGTGGTGCCGTATGTGTTGTATGGTGCTCTGTGATGCTGTGCGGTGCTGTGTGGTGCCATATGTGCTCTATGATGCTGTATGGTGCTGTGCGGTGCTGTGTGGTGCCGTACATGTTGTATGGTGCTGCATGATGCTGTATGGTGCTTTGTGGTGCTGTGTGGTGCCGTACGTGTTGTATGGTGCTCTGTGGTGCTGTATGATGTTGTACGGTGCTGTGCGGTGCCGTATGTGTTGTATGGTGCTCTATGATGCTGTGCAGTGCTGTGCGGTGCTGTGTGGTCCCGTATGTGCTCTATGATGCTGTATGGTGCTGTGCGGTGCTGTGCAGTGCTGTGTGGTCCCGTATGTGCTCTATGATGCTGTATGGTGCTGTGCGGTGCTGTATGGTGCTGTACATGTTGTATGGTGCTCTGTGGTGCTGTATGATGCTGTGCGGTGCTGTGCGGTGCCATACGATACTGTATGATGCTGTGCGGTGCTGTGCGGTGCCATACGATACTGTATGATGCTGTGCGGTGCTGTGCGGTGCTGTACAGTGCTGTATGATACTGTTTGATGCTGTACAGCGCTGTGCGGTGCTGTATGGTGCTGTGCGGTGCTATATAGTGCTGCGCAGTGCTGTGTGGTGCTGTATGATACTGTATGATGCTGTACGGTGCTGTATGATGCTGTGCAGTGCTGTGCCACGCGGTATGATACTGTATGGTGCTGTGGGGTGCTGTGCTGTGCTGTATGGTGCTGTGTGGTGCTGTGCTGTGCTGTATGGTGCTGTGTGGTGCTGTATGATACTGTATGATGCTGTGTGGTGCTGTGCTGTGCTGTATGATGCTGTGCAGTGCTGTATGATACTGTATGATGCTGTGTGGTGCTGTGCGATGCTGTGCGGTGCTGTGCTGCGCTGTATGATGCTGCATGGCACTGTGTGGTGCTGTACAGTCCTATACGGTGCTATAGGGTGCTGTACAGTGCTATTTGATGTTGTACGGTGCTGTATGTGCTCCCCCAGCTCAGGCATTCTTCTGAGTAACTTGATCTTACTTCTGTCTGCTTTTAACAGATAGGCGAGGTGAAGTTATGTTAAACATGTTGCAGTAAGTTTGATTCGCCCCGCTTCGGTCTGGTTTTCTTCCTTGATTAGCTTTAATCAAACCCTCCACGTTACATGACCTTAATAAAGCTATTTTTCCTGACAAGCAGAGACCGTCTTAACAAGCAAAGCTCATCTGGCCTGAAACTAAAGCCAAGTCAAGATGGTGTTTTAGGTCCTCATTAAAGTCCACAGCGTGAAGCGAAAGGGGAAATGATGAAATGGTGCTCCACCAAACCATCTCTCCTTTACATTTAATTAGAGGAATTATACGCAACCCAGTAGATGCCTTGTGAAGGCAATCACCATTGGGTTCGTAAAGAGCCTGGCGGTATAAAAGGGGGCAGCTAAGGCTGTAGCAAAGGGTAAATTAACACCAGGAGCCGGGTGGACTTTGGGATCGACTGGGGAAAAAAAAAAAAAATCATATGTTGTTAATATGAAAAGAGCTCCAAAGCTGCCCGGTCCCGCTCCAGAGCTCACGTGGGCAGCGTACAGCGACCCTGAAATGCTTCGGAGGGAAAGTTTCCCGGCGACGGCGTGTTTATTCTCCCTTCAGTCCTTTCCTTCGGTTACTGCTGACTCACGCAGGTTGGGTGAAATATTGACGGCCGCGGAGGGCCGAGCGGCGAGGCGAGGAGGCGAAGGAAAAGCCCCGGCAGGGAGCGATGCCACGGGGCTTGGCAGTGGGTGAGGAAATCAGCCACATGCAGACAAAATGCGGTCAAGCAGCCGCCCCACACAGAGGATGTCCCTTACACTCATTAGCATTGTGTTTGTAGCAGAGCTTATCAAAAAACAGCCAACAGACATAATCTGTGGTTTACGCTTTCTTTCGTTCCCTTTTTTTTTTTTTCACTCTCTTGTTTTCCTTTTTTTTTTTTTTTTTTTTTTTTTCCTGAGGGTTTCTAAAGGGATGTAATCCACTCTGGTTTTATTGCCGTTGCCTCTGGACGTGCTGCAGCTCCAGCCAGCAGTTATTCCAGCCTCCCTGCGAAGGTCTGCGCTGCTGCTGCTGCTGCTGCTGCGGGCTGGACTGCTACTAAATTGTAAACCGCAGGGCTGCCTTAACCCTTTGCCGTCTGCGCAGTTCCCCAAATCGGGGTTGGGTTTTTTTTCGTGGGAAATCACTGGCTGAGGGCGGCGAGGCCTCGGTGCCCAGCGATTTGCTTGGACGGGCTGCACACAGCCTCGGCTCCGGCAGCCCGGTGGGACGCGGGGGACACTTCCCAAACCTGAGTTCCCCCCCAAGGGCTTTCTCCCAGCTCCGCCGAAATATATTTTTGCACTTTTGGCGGCTCTTCCCTGCACTGCTGAGGGGTTGGGGAACTGACAGTCAAGAGGAGACCCCCCTGGTGCTGCCGTCCCGCCGGGTCCCTCGCACCTCTCCCAGTGGGTTCTGCGGATGCCCCAAATCCACCGACTTTGCTAAACGCAGCCGGAGTCGTCTCCTTGCTGCCGGGGAGGCCCGTGGGTACGGCCTCGCGCGGTGAAGGGCTCTGGGGGCAGCACCCTCGTCCCACCCAGCAGCTTCGGTGGGGTTAGGGAAGGTCTCTCCCCTAATGCCAACATCACCACGACTTTTGATGACCGCCATACGGTCAGAGGCACCTTGGACGCGCGGTTGTGTTGGCAAAGTGCTTTCCCGGCCGTGCGTGTCTCTCCCTTTCCTCCACATCTCCCTGAACGCGGGGATAAGCCGGGGGGCATTCGTCCTCCCACGTGCCATGAGCCAACAGGAGAGCGCTGTCCTGCCCTGCCCTGGTCCCACCAAAACCCAATTCTTTGTTCCTTTGTCCAAGAGGATATTTGCAAATAATTTCCTAAAAAGGCAATCTAAAAATGGCCCTGTTGTTACCCATATTTGTACAGAGGCTCATGAGCGACGGGATTCCTCGGGCTTGTCTACACGGGGACAATTGAAATGGATGTGAAATAACTTTAAAGTGGATTAGCTAAACTGCATTACATCCTCGTGTAGACACTGTCATTTAGAAATGAAACGGCCTTAATTTGGTTTAGTTGAATTTTGCTTTAGCAATTTAATAAAGACACTTTAAAGTCTGAGTGAGGAGTTTACAGAGGGATTTAATGCAGTTTAATTAATCCACTTTAAATTCACAATTTTAATTAATTAGGAAGAACTTTCTTTAAGTGTTCCCCTGTCAAGATAGCGGTGCAGCGTTTCCAGACACCTGGCACGATGACCTGACCACTCGTGGCTCGGAAGAGCCGTTGCAGTGATGCATGACCGGTCCAGTCCCCAGAGCTGGGCACATAAAGAAAGTCATTTCAAAGTTCTCCCAGTCTGGCCACGGCCGGGAAGTCCTTCCCTGCAGTAAATTACCTCTGGACAACCCAAGTTCCTGCTGTAATGAGCCACCGTCCTCCCAAGTGCTTTAGGTTCTTGCGTTGCCCACGAAACCATACGCAGAAGCATCTGTCTCATGTGAAAGGGGTTTGGAAAGATGTGGCCCAACACAGCGAACGGCACAACAGCCTCCTTCAGCTCCGCGAGCCCTGCGCCGCGCTGTGCTGGCCACTGAAAGGGTTTCAGTTTCTCACCCGGCTTACGCGGTGGTTTTGCAATATTGGCAAACCCACAAAAAAACTTTCTGTGTAGGAGTCCTGCGAACCCGCCTGCACCTGGGGTGGGGCTGGCCGGGGCTGCAGAGCTCCCGTTGTCCGTTTTTATTTATCGCCAGAAGAAGTTCCCTCTGTGCTTATGGTGCAGATGACCTCTCCTGGAGATGCCAGCTGTAGGTTCACATCATCAGCCTTCAGCTTCCCAAGGCAAGGGTGGGGTTCGTGCTGTGCTTTTTATGAGGCGGTTTGCCCTAAACTTTCTTTCCGTGAACTGGAACATCTCCTTGCTTGGCTCTCCAAGACCCCTTTAGTCTTTTCCTAGCCCTGCAGCTCCTTTGGGGTTGGCTTTGCATGGGACCCCTTGGTGTGCTGGCCTCGGCATCCACCTTATGTCCTCCTGCCCAAGCCCCACAGCCGTCTCTGTCCTTAGGAAATCCTCCAGCAGCATAAGGTCTAACCACAGCTGTGGTTTGGGGGGCTCTGATCTTGTATGTCCCCCTGGTACCGAGTTAGAGGAGTGTTTCACTGAGACTTCAGCCCCCTGCTTGCAGGAGGCTGTAGGGAATACGTGGTGCGTGAGTGCTCGGAGCATCTTACGGCTTATTCAGGGCTTAAAAAATAGCAAAATGGTGAAATGTGATCCCCATGTGCTACTGTCTGGTAGCTAATCAGTAAATTGTAGTTAAACACAGGGCTGTGCAGGGCTGTGCTCAGTTCCTAAGGTCTTGCTTGGAGGGGAGGGATGTAGGTAGAAGTAGGGGGCAATCACTCGCAATTTGCCTTTATGAGGATAACAAGGCAATGTGGGAGATCACTGACATCCCCGTTTGCTCCTGTAATGGCACGTTGCAGTCATTCCCACAGACCAGTGGAGAGGAAGGAGCAGTTTTAGCGGGGCCGGGTACGCACGGGTGGTCTGTGCCCCAAAGAGCTTGCACACCACATCGGCTGGAGGAGAGTTACGGCTGCTGGGCTGAGTGAGCACGCGGCAAGGTCAGCACCAGGATTTGGGGATTGCATGAATCTCTAAGGGAGTTTTTTCCCCGAAGACATTAAAGAATGGGGAAGGTGAAGGAGGTGAAGGGGCAGATGAGTGGGACTGGAGTATCCAGCGTGAGAAGTGAAGAAGCTTAGCAGGCACCAATAAATGGTTTGGGCACTTTTTAAGCCCCGGTCAGCGTTGGAGGAGGGGTGCAGGCGCCCCAGCACGTGGCCTGGAGCATCCGCACCTCCCTCCTCCCTGCCCGGCACGCCAGGGCGCTGGGCACAGCTCAGCCTTGGTTTGTAAACACCAAAGTGCTTTTTTATGATTGCTAGGTCAGTGCCAAAACCCAACACAGGCTCGCTCGCAGCCTCCCTCGCACTCCCGTGCTGCCACAGTCCAAAGCGACGTCATTTATTGAAGAAGGGGCCTGCCACCAACTGCAAGCTCACAAGTGCCAATTTTAATTAAAAACTTCTCTTTTGCAGCGCGTGAGGTTTATCCATGGGTAAAAGGAGGTGGGGAAGAGTGTTCCTTGGCTTTTGCACTTGGATGTCTCTAGGCTAAACAATGTAGGGGAAGTTTTCTGTTGCTAAATGCCCAGTAATCATGTATTTATCCTAAATTTAGGGCTAGTCCATTTTCTCTGTCATGTGAGGGGACAAGGGAGTTAAAATCAAATTGATGGCAAGCGTCTGGATACAGACGGTCTTTCTAACAGCCATAAAAAGATTGCCTTTGATAGGGATTTTGTTATTTCACTGTGGAAGTCATTATAAGGGAAGATCTCATATCACTGTGAAGTTAGCCACTAGATTAGCTATTCATATATTTCATTGGTAAAAAATATGACAGGGGATTATTGCGTGAGAACTTTGTGGAAAATAAAAGAGATAAAAGCAGTTTAACTGTCAGTACATTAAGGCTGTGGTTAGCTCTGCATAGTGTTACTGGATGGAAGGAGACCGGATCTCCGAGGACTATTGTTTTTCTGTTTAGATAGGCACGGACCGCGCGAGGGGTTGGCGAGAGTGATGAGACCAGGTAGCTGAAAGAGGAGAAGTTAAAAATGAAGAAGGGGTTGGTTTGGCCAAAGCGATGGAGGCACTGAGGGAAGTCAGCATTGATGCAGGGGCCGAGTGCAGCTTGTCCCCATGCCCATGCAGAGGACAAGTCCTCGCCCAGCCGCAAAAGGGCTCTTGGCCACGTGAATGCAGAAGGTGATGGCAATCACAGCATTTGTGTAGCCTTCCTTGCACATGCCTCCTGTTTTGGTTTTTTTTCACCTCTATTTTTATCGTTTGTCCGTGTTTTTAGCTACAGACATTCAGAAGTCCTGGACAAATGGCTGCGGTAAACATACAAATTGGTTGCACAGCGAGCGTGCAGGGAGTACGCACGGGGCTTGCCGCAGCAGCCCGCGCTCTGCATCCATCTGCACAGCACATGTGCGCCGGGGCTGAGGCACCGAGCTGGCTTCTGGGGTGGGAGATGGAGCCTGGTTGCCCAGGCGCTCCTCTGGAGCAGGTTGAAACGTGACCAGCGATTGTCATGTGAAGATCCTTTTCTGGAGGGATTAGTGGTGGGGAAGGCTCAAGGTTCCTTTGCTCGGCTGCCAGGAGCCTTGGGGAAGGTGGACCACTGTGACGGGGCGGTAAGTGGGCTCCCCAAGAAGTCCCCAGGATAGAGGCCCTTCTTTGTGTCTAGCTCAGTTGGAGTGCAGGAGAATGGTTAATGTGATTTAGGACAGCACTTGGTTTGAGGAGTTTGAGAGGCATGCGTGCGTCCATGCTCTTCAGCAGGGCTCTCAAGCCAGTGCTTTACAGAAGATACAGAGATGCTTTATTGAGTAGATACCTTCATTGCTTGCTATACCCAAACAAAAATCTATGTTGTCATTGTCCCCAGTGGTGCAGGATTATATTCTTAATTTATGGCTTCCTTTACATGAAATCAAACTGTTCAGCACCTAAGGCTAATATTGTGCCTTGTTTAGAGTCCGGCCTTACCCTGTTGTCATCCCTCCATGCTCCTCCTAACGACAAAGTCCTTGTGTTTCATGGGTTGCGCTGCTTGTAGTTTGCAGGTTTGGACACTTCAATGTCTTCATCGGTCCTGCTTTGCATGCCAAAATGTTTTCATTAGCACAGCATTCATGCATGTGAGATTGTCGCTAACTGATATAATTAACCAGTATGTCAAAGGCTATTTGTTTATTGCACATGCAACGGCTTTTCTGGAGTAAGGAACCCTTTCTGCTGACACCATGCGAATGGGAACACGCTAAACTGGAGGAATAGCCCTGAGCTGGAGGTGGGAGTTATGAACAATGATTGTAGTTAAAAGAAGCAAAAATAATAACACAGATCTGAACGGGTTTGAGTAAAGATGATCAATGTGTGAAGACAGGAAGACAGGGATGAAGAAAAAAGAATTTGTCAGACAATTCCTTCCCCATTATTATTATTGTATGAGAATACAATATTATTCAGAAAAACAAGTGTCTTCTGTATCAGGTGCTTGGACTGTGAACTCTTTGGGCCTGCTGTATATCATGCCTTTTTGCCATCATTTTGGACATCTGTGCAGCTTTTAAGAGATTTATTCAGGAAATCTTTCTTTTTGCTTATTTATAAATAAATATTGCTGGGGTGGTCCTCATAGTGGTATTCAGCAGTTCCTACACTGTGAAACGTGAACCACAGTGTCCACATGTTAAGTATTAAAATGTGTGCTTTGTAATGAAAAGATGGGGAGTCACATTCGTGAAGGTCTGCAGAGGTTTTGGGGGTTGACAGTGATTTCTGTCCCAACAAACCTGTAGGCTGCTGCTGCAGAGAAACCCAAATATGTGCCATAGATGGCTCAGTAAATGTCAAAACCTCTCATCCTCTTGTGTTGGAGGTATCCCAAAGTCCCCACTTAAGGTCCCTCCTCTACACCTTCTTTCAAATCAGTTGCTTCTGCTCCTATGGCTTCGGCTCCTGTAATGCCCAGTCCATTGCTCCTGTCCCCCGCTGCCTCCCTCCACTCACTCCCAGCCCCTTTCCATAGCTACTTCTGCAGAAGCAGTTAAACCATCAGGATTATTTAACACCGTCAAAAATGGCTTTCTTGCTTCCTCCTCTTCCCATCGCTGCTTCTCCTTCCTCCAGTCACTGGAACCACTGCCAACTGATGGCCAAAACCTGGGCTCCATCTTCAACTTCTTGTTCCGCAAACGTGCAAACAATTTGTACCTCCCCGTCTCTCTCTTGCCTTGCCCATCCCTCAACATATGATTGCTCTTTTTTTGCTAGTCCCGCCTGCTGCAAAGCTGTAAATTCTGTGGCCTGGATTTTCTCAGTCTCTTCCATCTACGCCATCTCATGTGGATGCTCGATTTTATCACTGGCCTTTGACCCTGGCTGTGCCATCCCTTGAAGGACCTCTGACTCCCAGCCGTGCTCTTCCTTAGCCCTTGCACCTCTATTCGCCGTTCTCCTTTGCTCTGCCCCCTCTCCCTTCTCTCTCCTCCAGCTTTCCTTGCCCCTTGATTCAGAAACATCTCTGTGTCTTCCTCGCCCATCATCTTCCCTGACCTCATCTGGTCCATTTCCATCCTAGGTGCATCCTTATGAGCCTCATCTCCCGTCTGTCTCTGGGCCACAGGGGTTGTCCGTGACACTACACCTCGTAAAAAAAAATCACATACGTTGCGTATCTGTGCATTCCTCCCCTTGTTAACTTTTCACCTGCTCCCCCTTAGCACCTTGTTGTTGTCTTTGGCTTATCTTGCGCGGTAATCTCTTCAGGGCACAGTGGTCTGTGTGTTCCTATAATTCATACCGTGCCTGGTGCAATGCAGCCTTTATGCTGTCGGGTACATGGGAACATTTCTAATGCAAACAACTAATAGCTAGGAAGGGAGTTAAAAAATTAGAAAGGACTCCAAACCCATGTCACATATTCTCTTGCAAGGAATGGGGAAAAAAATTGTTTATTCTGGCCCCAAATTTTAATCACCCAAGGGCTGTTAAGATAAAAATAGTCAGTTCTGCCTTCTGTTTATGGTATACTTGGTTGAGTGCAAGCCAATTTTGAAGCTGAACATACTGTCTGCTATTTTTGCTTGATTTTAGATTCCACATTTTAAATAGTTTCTTTAACAAGAAGCATATTTTCACTGATACAAACTTAGCTTGAGGAGAAGCATCCTGAAGTTCCAGCCATATTGAAGATCAGTGAAATGTAGTAAACTCTGGTTTTAAGGGTTTTGTTTTCTCCAAGAGCTGAAATGAAGAGTGTGTTCTGGCAACAAGTGCTGGCACGTTGTTCATTAAAAGCTCTCTTCCGAGCCTTGGTTCCCACACACATGTGCCCTCATTCTTCAGCGGAGCTTCCAGGCAAGGGCATTGGCAGTGCTCTAGTCTGATCTTCAGCCATACAATTTGTCTTAATTGTCTACTAGCATCTAGGCAAGACTTAGCTCACGGGTGGCCACAGCAAGGGGCCACATGCAAACCGATGAGCTTCTTAATGTGGCCTGCCCGGCAATCGGATGATTTAATTATCTGTGCCCGTCGTAGGCTGCCTGGCTGCTCCCCATCCCGCCTGCCCTCAGGCACGGCGGGCTTAACCACATGCAGCCATGGGGGCAGCTGCATTTGATCTTCCTCGCCAACGCGAGGGTCCGGCCCTGACAACAGCCTCTCTGTTCGGTGCTTTCTCTCCCCTTCTTTCTTTTTCCGCTTCGTTTGGCACCGTGCCCCCGGCATCATTTGTGTGTAGGGGAGGATGGGAGAGTTGGATGGCAAAAACTTAGAACATGGAGTTGGGTGTTGACAATCCCAATGATTAATTGATCCTCCGAGGATCCAAGATGATTTGCTGAAGCATCAATAATAGAAATCCTGTCATTATACACTATTTGCTTGGTCTTTCTGCGGGAAGACATCCTGTCTCACTATGCGTCTGCATCATGCGGTGCGCACAGGGCCAGCCTGCCGTTCCCGGGGCACGAAGGACCAGGCTGTCACCCGCAAACTTTCTTCCATCACACGGCGCTCTCACGCGCTCTAGAAAAATCGAGCATGTCCAGTGCATTGATTATTTTCAACAGTTGGCTCAGCAAAGCCCTTCGCTCTCGATGCTTCTGGAAGATAATCCCCTTTAACTAGCACACAGCACCGGGGTTGGGCTGGGTCTGGGTGGGACGAAGAAGGCAGATGGGCCACAGTCTGCTGCCCGGGATCTTTCACTGCTGAAAAGTTGTTTGGAGACTTGCGGCACATTTGTCCGTAGCGTCTCCTGCTCCTGCTGTGTGTCAAGTAAGGGCAGGAGGCGGTGTGAGAGAGAGAAGGATCAGGATGACCTGGTAGCCAGGGCAGAGATCAGGGATGTCTCCGAGGATGACCTCTTGCCATCCTGATCTCTTCTTATCTGCCCAGGTTGAAATGCAGCTACTCGGCTGTCTCGCCCCTACCGGTGAACTTGGCTCTCCTACCTGTTAGCAAGGAAAGGGACGTAGATGACACCCAGGCAGGACAGTGCCGATCTGCAGTGCGTCGGGAGCTTTCCCCTCTGTCACTCTGGGTGCGCCCTTCTGCCTGTGCAAGCTGAAGAAAGGAGAACTCTTTCTGATGATCGTTCGTGGTATGTTGAAGTGCCTGTCTTGCTTTTGTGCAGGGAGGTGTCTGCTTGAGTGCACGTAGAGTATTTGTATGCTCTTTCTTGAATGTGCTAACGACAGTGTCAGACAGTGCTGCGCATCGATAGTGCTCTTCATGTGAACATCTCAAAGGCTTCGGGGAACCTCGAATAATCCTTCCAACTTCTAGTCTCTACCACGATTGGGGTCTCACCCCGCTCCAACTGTGTGATATAAAAGTCACGGGTGCTTCAGAAATGTTTGGAGAAGGAGTGGTGGCCAGGCTGTGTCTGACAGCACCGTGCACAGCCCTCGCCGGGCTGAGTGCACTTCCACATCTCTACGCCAAGGCAGAATTTTACCCAGGGATTTTGTGGTATTTTTCATCTGTACTAAGTGTAGGGGAGTCAAATATTTTCAGGTGGTGTAAGTCTCTAATGCTGGGGCAAGAAAGACTGTCCTTTGGGTAGTTAATACATCTCAGATGTGCTCGTAGAATTATAAAGTCCTAAACGTTATTAATGCTTTAGCAGACACCTTAGGAAGCACTCATACTCCTCTCTGCGTTTTGCTTTCATGCATGACGATGCCTGGAGTGAAAGTATTTCATGGAGTTTGGAAAGGGGCATCAAAACGGCTTGGTTCTGCCAGGCACCGAGAATATTTCATTCTTTCACTGGTGTGGATCGAGTTCAGCTCCTGGATCCTGCTCGCTGGGTTGTTTTGATGGGTTTCACTTTCTGAAAATACTGACAGAATCATAGAATAGTTTGAGTTGGAATCGACCTTTGAAAGCCATCTAATCCAGCTCCCCTCCAATGAGCAGGGACATCTTCAACTCCATCAGGTTGCTCAGAGTCCCATCCAACCTGGCCTGGAATGTTTCAAGGCATGGAGCATCTACCATGTCTCTTGGCAATCTGTTGATAGTTGGTGTTGAGTCGTCACCAGACTGGGGGATGCTCTACCAGTGCCCCCGTGTCCATTACGTGCCTCTGGAAGTCCTCTTTGCAAAGATCCTCTGTGTGCCAGCCCAGCCCGTGCCTGGGGAGAAGGTGGCTTCGTGCACCCAGGGCATGCGGCCGCCATGCTGCGGCGTGCACCGCTTCCCGCTGGGGTCCCAGCTGCGGTCCGGTCCCTGCAGCCACCTCCGCCACTGCTCCAAAAATTATTCCACTGCATGGCGTGCGAGGCACAAGCAAACCTGCGATGGCGAGATAGGGTGGCAGGATGGGACAGCTGATTTTAATTATTTTATATATAAATAACTTTCGGATAGTTTGCAAGTTTGGCAATAGCTGCCAGTGTAGCAATGTGACCTTGTTACTCTTACCCCATTCCTCTGAGTGTTCGTCTCACTCACTTGTTTTTCCGTATCTTAAATTAGATTGCAAGTGGTCGGGGAAGGGGCTGGGGCCGCCTCTGCCCCTGCACGGCCCTGCGGGGTCCTACCGCAGCAATAACAAATAGCGATAAAACATCGGTTTGGGATCTGGCGGGTCCGTGAGGGTATGAAAGCCTTAAGTGTTGTGTTTTTCCCCAGGGCGGTGCGGTCGGTCCCCGTCCTCCGGCTCTCCGCGGTTTGCCTCGCAGGGGCTGCCGGCATCCCCCAGCCCTCCTTCAAGGGGGGACGGGGAGCGGGGGGGACGGGTGTCCTGGATTTTAGCACTTTGGGGAGTTTATTAGTGTTGACAGTGTGTGAACTCGACATCCTTTGTAATAATGCGGTTTTAAAATCTGCATTATTCATGCGTGCTTTCTGAATACAGGCCCACTGTGTAAGTTCGGGAGGAAAATTAATTAAATAAATGTCAGTATCCTTGAAGAGCACGTGAGATTTCACATTGCAGGGTAACAGCTCCGGCTGCTTTAACCACCAAGGGGAGTAAAGGGTGGGAAGAGGAAGGTCTGCACTTAGGTGTATATCCTCTCACTCACCCTTAACTGAATTCCTGATGAAAAGTAAAAAGATTAGAGTGAAATGAGTCCAGCCACACAGATCAGTAATATTTCATATTTTTGTTAATAACTGCACTTTTGTTCTCCTGCTCTTTATTTATGGCGCAAATAAATATGTACTGGCTGGGTCTGAATGAATCCATCACGGGAAACACCCTTTTACTCTTAGGTTAGCGTTTAAAATTAAACCGTAGAGCAGATGGCTAAGGATGCACTGGCTGGATAAACCAGACAACTGCACCGGCGGATTGAAATGTAATTACACCCAGGAATATTATTTGCAAGAGTAACTGATAGTTGTAAAAGTTGTGTTTCTTCTGAAGCACACAGTGAAGCCAAGGTACGATGGGACTAATAATGCCAGGAGGGCTGAACACAAAAAGGAAATAATTTTTTTAAGTGAAACTTGTAGCTGTTTCTCGGGAGGAGGACTTGCCTCTATAAAGTTCTGTAGCTGGAGGCTGCACCTTCCCAGGCCGGGCGTGACGGCAGGACTGGCCGGGGACGCGTCTCCTACGGTGTCACCCGAGCTGGAAGGAAAAACGAGTGGGTATTGCAAGAGAAAATGCTTCGTAGTTAAAAAGTATGCAAAGAAATAAAAACCTGTTTGTTGGGTCAAATTAACACTTTATTACAATTACTCTAGTTGTTTTCAAAAGTCCTTGCTGAAGGAAGGTGTCCATCCCTGTGATGGAGATCACCGAGCTTATGGTCCAAGCACTTGACTTTCTTGGTCGTTGGTGTTGACGTTATCCTCCAAATTATTGAGGAGCTGTCTTTAATTTAATGCGCCTATGCAGAGCCTTCAAAGTAAAGTGTGCTGGTGTTAAATGGTAGGAGCCTTTCTTCCAAAGCAAAGCAGGGGAGGGCAGGACCCGAAGAACTCGTGTCTGCGCCGGCGTGAGGACCGGGAGCCGCTCTTCAGGTGGGTGCAGCGGGTGGCTGGGGCAGTCTGTGGTGCGATGCCCGTGTAAAATAAAAGGGACAGAAGGGACAATTGGGAGTGCCGCGGTGATTTTGCACAGGTCTACACGGCGTGTGCTCACTCACAAAGTCAAGTGTACGTACAGTCCTCGCAGCACTCCAGTGATTCTGAATTGCTTGACATTGTGGGAGCACTCCAATCTCAGTCTCTTTGAAACTCAAGAGCCTCCGCGGTATCTGAAGCACAGCTTCGTTTTAAAACCGAGGCAAACAGCATCCTCGCCTCCCGGTTTCAAATGCGAGGATGCGTCGTTCCACACCCCCGTGCACACAGTTAATGCACGGGGTGGCGGGGGGAGAGGGAGGAATCGGTGCAGGCAGGAGAGCCCGGCAGCCCTGAATGCGCTTTCCCACTAACGCCGAGAAGCAACAAAATAAGATTGCAGCCCATGAATGTCCCGTCATTGAGAAAGGGGAGTTTAGAAATAGCCCCAAAGATAAAGGAGGGCATTTATCCCCACGATTGTTTGGCAGAAAAAGCGATTTACATAGTCTGCTGATGGTCAATCAGGAACATGCTGCAAGGGGCCTGCTGGTTGTCTCGGACGGAGCTGACGGTTTTACTGGTCGAGTTTTGTTTCAACTTAATGAAGTAAGTACTTTGCCTGCGTCCAGGCGCTGACGGGGAAGGTTTGTAAACTCCTTGCCTTTGTTGGGGTGACTGAAGTATTTTTTTCTTCCTTTTAACCAGCCATTTTTGTTTCTTCTCGAATTCGTAGCCATAGACAAAGAGTACGTTTACTGTAAAAAAAAAAAAAAAAAAAGGAAAAAGAAGAAGGAAAAAAAAAAAAAGGGCTGTAAACCTGGTTTGCATCTTGAGTCCTGAAAAGACCATTTTTTATGCAGGGGAAGAGGAGAGCCTTAGAAAAGGCAGGAGGCAGGGATGGAGGGCGAGGGGGTGGGGAGCGGGAGATTTATGGCCCTTTGAAGGCGAGCTTTTCTGCCGAGCATCCTGCCCGGGCGCTACGGGCTGAGGCGGCGGCTGGACCGGGAATGGGACCGGCACCTCATGGAGAACCCAGATCCAGCAGGAACAAAGCGGGAGGCGCAGGTCCGGCCACGTCCACCCGATTCCTTGCAATGGCGGGGTTTTGGAGCCAACGACCTGGACCTCCCAGTGTCAACGAAATTACACCCACCTCAGCTGACGCGGATGTTTAGTTTGAAATCGTCACACGGCCTGAGGTTTTTGAGGTTGTTTCTTTTTTTTCTTGATGTGGAAACGGCTGCGGCTGTTTGATATCAGCCTACTTTGGAGCACAACAGCCTGCCCGTGCTCAAAGAGAGGGGTACATCGGCAGCCCGAATCCCGCCCGAGCAATACAATAATAATTGAAGATATTTAAAAATGTATGTATCTTCCATCTTTCCCATATGGGCTCCTTAGGCAACATGACCTTATGTGGCCATTATCTGACCTCTCTTACACTTGGATTACTCGGTACAAAGCAAATTTATGGTTGTTTATTCTCTCCTCCTATCAGCTATTAGTGCCTAATCATATGGTCTATCGATCAAGTGATTAATCGCCTGCCTAAAGAGGCAGCAGGTCCCGGGGAATGCTGCACTGCACCAGCCTGAACTTCAACCTCTTATACAAACCGGCAGAGTAAAGGCATTAGTCACTGCCTGAAGCTCGGGGTTGGTATGCCGCGGGAACGCCGGGAGGTAAAGCCCCCGGCTTTCTTCAGCAGCCGACTTTGTATTTCCCTTTCTTAATGGATAAAACTCCACCTAGCTGAGCGGGCATACAGTTGTAAATGGGATGATTTCCAATGCATCCTATAAATAATGATCAAAGAGGAAAATATGTGGGCCTTATTACAACAGTGCCCGCTAGTGCTGCTATAATTAAGGGTCTGTCAGCATTTCTATTATAAACCCTTATTTTCAAGGGTTTATAACTCGGCCATAAAATTTTGCTCTGGCTGAGTCTTGGCATAAAACGTCCCAGCGTGTGACCAGTTTTTCTTGTTACCAAATTGTTAAAAAACTAGCGATCAGCCCGGTCTTAGTTATAACAACATCCACGCACCTTTGTGTTTCAGAGCCACTTTTACTCCTTAAACAAGCAGCTTGCTATTAAAACGAAATTAGCATTTGAAAATCAAAAAGTGTGCACCAAGCCCCTCTGCCCTTTATTGTAGCCAGCCTTAAGCACAAACGCGCTACTCCCTTGTGTGTGTTGTTGAGTTGATGGCACCCACGCCATTGCCATCAGTGTAACGCGCTACGGCCAACGTCTTGCAAGGCTCTTCCCGGGGTGCAGGGATTGCGCTTGGTCCTAGCCCTGCCTGGCTAGTTCCCCGGCAGGTACACGCTCAAAGCAGCAATTAGTGAAACCAGTGGGTTGATTTCGGCCATCAATAATTGTGTATAAATCCAGAGTAACTGGACATGGGAGCCCGGTATGCTTCGGTTTAGCCGGAGCGCCGAACTGCCTGAAGTGGATTTATTCGTCTCTCCATGATCCGTGCGCGTTCTCTCCTGCTAAGGAGAATCACGGCTTTGTGAAAGGGGGGAATCTAGAGTTCAGTTTGAGTGAAACTGAGGGAATTTCACTCTAAAAATGCATATTAATTTTTAAAAATGTAAGGTTGCCATACCTGTACCTCTCTGGTTTCAATGGGAGTATGTTCCATTTCCAGAAACATGTCCTTGATGTGTTAGCAAAGGACAGCAAGTTGGCTGAAAGAGATGCAGCCACTTAAAAACATTGGTTCTCCCGGGACAACACGCCAAAATGCAAAAATAAATTAAACATAAGCAGATGCTGTGCCTCCTTTCCATTTTTGGCTAGCACATCCCATTATGGGACTACTAGTGGGACAACTGAGAATGACTGACATTTACTCAAACTTAAGGCCTTATTGGACTGCCCTGGCAGAAGTGATCAAAATTCAGGTTTATGCTCGTATTAAATCTGAGTGTTTCGCCGACTTGTTAAGGCATGCGTGGCATCAGTATAGTTTTTTTCTTCTGTGCCAGTTTTACACTATTTCTTTTTTTTTAAAAGGACCCGATTGAGTTTATTACCATCAGCTGGGATTTTCAAAGGAGCACGGGGGAAATAGGGACCCGGCTCCTATTGAAAATCCCAACCTCAAAAAAACCCCAGAGTTCCTACCCTGGCAGGGATCCCACAGCTAAGCTCTTTCCATTTCCAGAAAAATCATTGAGCTGAGGCTAAGAACGCTCATCTGGTGCCTGTCGAGTGTATTGTCTGAATATAAACACAGTGATTCTGGAGCAGGGAAAGAGCCCGTGACTTAAATGGATTTACACTGGCTAAGAACCTGGCCTTCTAAACTCAACTTCTGACATTACTTGAAAGTAAACATTGAGCTGAACTATTCGGTGATTTAAATGATGGTTTAAGGTGCGTGCAGTTACCAGGCAGTTGCTCTTACGGTGAGTCTCACAAGGTTTGATGTTTTCCTTAAGGTTCCAGGTACCCAAAGCATTCCATGTGCATCTCAGCTGTCATAAAAAAAAAAAAAAAAAAAAAAAAAAAAGGCAGAAGAAAAAAGAGAAAAGCTCAAGTTTCTGACTCTTGAGAAGAGCTTGAAAATGTTCCTTATCTGCACTTTAATGGATCAGAAAGCAGAAGGCAAAGAGAAAAAAAGAAGTTTGAAAATGCCATGATTTTTGAGATGTGACATATGCTTTTCCTGTGCTCCGGGTTGGCAGGAGGAGTTGCATGGTGGATGCAGCCCCGCCAGAAAGCAGGTGCGGGAGACGAAACGAGCTGCGCTTCCTCCGTTTCAACGGAGTCGGATCCATCCAGTCGCTTTTCCTTACTCCTGTGCCTCACTGTGGAGCAGATTGCTGCAGGTTGTTTGCAGGAGGTAGAATAAATAGTTGTGTATGTGCCCTAAAATTATCATGTCGCTTGAACGTTGGTTAAGATGAGAGCCCTCAGGCTACTGAAGGGCTGACGCTGTTATCCTGCGTTGACAAGTCGTACGTACGGTTGCGTGTTGCAGAGCTGCAGGAGGGCCAAAAAATCCTGGGACAAAAATAGATGCATCTGCTGGGCAACCTGAAACGCTCACTTTTATGCATTGCGGGCCAAAAAGTGTGGGTGAGTGGTTTCCAGGCTGGGGGTGGTGGCCCGGGTGCTCCTCCAGCCTGGCACAGCACGAAGTTGGACGGGAAGGTGGGTTCCCAGGGGACGCCGAAGGGGCTGCGCCAGCCACCATGGGGCTGTTCCTTCTCCAGCCTGGGGTTTGGCTGACGTAGCAGCGTGTGTGCCCCCAGCCTGCTGCCGGCTACGTGGGTGCCCTCGAGTCGCCCACCCTTCAACAGACCATCCCTAAGCTGGAGGGTCTCCACGGCCATGGCCCTTGATGGTCCCTTCCCTCCATGTTGTCTGCAGGGATGCAAAATTTTGGGCTCCTCTTGCATCCATCTAGCGTCCCCATGGGCTGTTCCTGCTGGAGGACAAAGCGGGATGTCCTCTTTGTCCCCTCCCTCTCCTCCCCTCCATGAGTGTTACTTATTTAACTTCAAATGAGGGAAGGCTCTTCTGCGCTGCACATTTGCGGGCTGTACGGCGGAGAGGAGCTCGCGTCCTTATCCATGTGGGCTCGTGCAAACGGAGCGCCGAGGGCAGAGTCTCAGCGGGTGCAAATTGCTCTTGCAAAGTCGTCGGGGGAGTTTTGTGGATTTATACCAGACTGGGAATTCCGCCCCCCCCTCCCCGGACAACCCCTCCCTGAGTCCTGGAAATGCTTTTCTCACTGTGCGAAAAGTCTCCCCAGAGAGCTAAAGATTTTCTGAATATTGAATCTGGCCCCTTAAATACGATCATTTTAAAAGTTCAGCAAAATCCAGAGGCTGGGGGCAGGCGGTGGTGGGGGGGTCGACGTTCCTTATCGAGTTGAGGAACGGTGGGTTAGCAGCAATTTCTTCGTCGCAGTTAGTCTGGGTACCATTGGAAGCAGAATTTGTCAGTTCTGAAGTGCACAGATTAGAAAGGAATGTGGAATTTGGAAACGTGGCAGCTTGTAGCACTGTATGGTTTAAATTAAACCTTTTTTTGGAAAGCAGAATCGCTGTAGGCCACATTTAGGGGGAAAGCAACAGCAGAGAGGGCTGGCTGTGGTTTTTGCTTTGCTGTGTAACTGGTCCACTTTCTCTTGTTTTAACACAGATTTTTTTTTAAAAAAAAAAAAAGAGAGAGAGGGGAAAAAAAAATGCCTTTGGACTCCTTCCGCTCAACCACACAGCTTCTCTGCTGACCACAAAGAGGAAGCTTGGGGTAGCAGCCATAGGATTAATACCCACTGTCTCTTAACCCAACAGGGTGTGAAAACATTTTATAAAATCTGTTCCCCCCCCTTTCAGATTGATAGCGTGGCTGGGATTTAGACATCTTGAAACAAGCACATGGTTGCCTTGCATTGTGTTCCTCAGGGGGCCGGGACACACACACACACACACACACACAACACTCTAAATCACCCCGGCCAGATCTGTTGTTTAAAATCTGTTTACACCCATCTCCGGAGCTTTCGCCTCGCAAATCACCAACAACTTTGTTCGTCTCGCTGAAATGACAGGAAATACAAAAATGCGTCTGCTGCGAGGGCTGCGCGGTGTAGATCTTGATCAGTTGGAAAATAATTGTTCTTAATGAAATGGAGACGACTAGCTCTTAACTGAACAGCCTTTTCTTCTTTAGAAATAATAAGATTAAGATTATGGATTCTATTAATCATTTGATCAGCTTTATTCATTCATCTTATTTCCTTTACATGCAAAAAAGCCCTACTCTCTACATGCCTTTATCTTTTAAGTTGATGACATTTACATATTTCCCGGCGCTGTAATGTCCCGGGCGTAATATACAGATTGCTCCGCTCCGATATTGTAAACTGACTATTTCCATGTGCTAAGTACTCTCGGTGATGAAGATCTTAATAATGTGATTAACTAAACTGTGTCTTTATGCTCTTCCTCGTGCCTCCCTTCCCCGCCACGGCCTCCCGGCCGGCTCGCTTACCACAAATGGCATCAGCTGCCGGGACGTGCCCGTCTTTTGTGACCCCCGTGACAAGGAGGTGTCACATCGCACAGAGCAGAGAGGTTCGTGCGCCTCCCAGTCAAAGTGTAATTCAGATGACCCGCGCATTAAGGGAATCTGCTTTCTTGGCGTTATGCGGCAAAGATGCTGAAAGCAGGAGTTTTGAAGCGTTGAGGGAATTATTAGAAGAGGAATTTGTTCCTCTGCAGCGTAGCGACAGCATTGTTATTTCTTGCTTGGATGTGCTGTTGGGAAGGTTTTTATTTTGTTGTCATTAGAGAAATCTCTCTGTTGTTATAACGCTTTCTATGTGTGAAGAAATACAGACATAATGTGTATCTAGTCCATTAAAACACTCTTTCGGAGCCTCCACCTGTGGCACAGCCTCTCTGTACTGCCAATATTTTGCTGAGTACTGTTGGTAATTCCTCTCCTTCTGCATTACATGGATTAGTAGTTACAGTGAGTTTTAAAAAAAAAAAAACCAAACTAGCAGCAGGTTCTCTATAACTTCTGTTAGCTGAACTGGAGAAGTTGCATTGCGTCTTGATCTTTTTCATCTTGGTAGAATTATACTGTAACTAATTGAATCCATTGATCACTGTCTTGTTTTTTTCCATCTTCTTCTCAGAGGATTCATTTCATAGTGTTCCGTACATCAGTCAAGAAAATGGCTGCAGCGGAATTACCAGGGTTGATAATAAAGGTAATTTAGCCCAGTTGAAATTATTTTTTATGTATCTAAGTAGGGTAACGCATTCACACGTGCTGCCTTAAATCTAGCAATGAAATACCTGCACGGTCTAGGCTGCAGGATCCCAAAATAACTCTTCTCGACAAGCACGGAAAGTAAGAGTAGCCGACCGAAGGACCTTTTGCAGCCTGTTAGAGACCGAACAATAATCAGCAACTTTAATTCAATGAAAGAACTGGCCCAGAGCAGGATAAATAACCTCTGTTTTGTGCACTTCGTGGGACAGGGAGTATTTCTGGATTAGATAGCGAGTGCTTAACAAGCAGGAATAGCAGTAAGTGTCAGGAGGAGCCGGTGGTTAGAAGTCTCCTATGATTCGGGTTGGAGATAGGAGCCAAATCTGGCCTCAGCCAGGAGGGTTTTACGGTGGATGTCTGTCTGGTGGTGGCATTTAGCCCTTACTAAGTAACGGTTTGGAAAAGGATTCTCCTACTAGATTAGGGCTGGTCTTGTCGGTAATACGCAAGACAGGATGTCAGGAGATCTGAGCTGAGGTCTGCCACAGATTTCCAGTACGATTTAGGTCAAGTTATCTAATCTTGCCTGCTGACACAGTTTCACCCCGAGACAAGGTGACAGGAGAGTTTGTAAAACATTTACTTAACAAAGAGGCATTTTTACTCTCTCCTTCTCACCCAGGTCAAGGGCTGAAAGCAGGAGCACAGGCGTCTTCTGCTTGCAAAGCCACAGGCGTGCTTCTTGCTCCCGCTCCCGCGCCCTGAATTCAGCCCCCCGGGGCCGGCGGGCAGCGGGGCCACATCCAGTCCTCCGAGACAACCAAGTCCCTTGGCCGGCGGAGCCCAGTCCCAAAAAGGAGGGAGCCCTGCTCGCAGGCTCTCCCCAGCAGCAGAGCAGCAGCTCCTGGAGCTGCAGGGCTGCCTACCAGCACATGCCCTTTGCCTAGATCAGCACTTTTTTGGACAATGTATAGTACTTGCAAATGGGAACTGACAATGGAAGAAATACGGCAGAGTGAAGGGTTTAATATAAAATATTTATACAGTAAAGATCTTTCATCTTTTGTCAGTCACAGGGTAGGGAAGTGAGGAATGTATTGGGAGTACATTACCAAGAGTATGTTATAAATTAAAATCTCAAATTGAATAATACTGGCTGCTAATGTGCACAGCGTTGGAAATGAGTCACTTCTGAATCAATGTAATTTACTGTGCCAGCTGAAAGATATTTACAAAAGAAGGTATCTTCTTGTTGTTTTTTTTACTTAGATTTTATTCCACACTTACGGATAGCCTGTGCTGTCAACACCAGCTAATTTGTCATGGAGAGAAAGTCAGAGCCGTTAATACAGAGCTGTTTCAAAAGCACTTAGAAAACAGAAAGGTGGGCTTTGGGCCACATGAGTGGTCAAACAGTTTATACTCATTGTTTCCTCTCAAATTTAATACTGGTAATTAGCAATACAGCAATTTTGCAGAAATTAGTTAGTGGGAGAGAGCAGACTGACTGTTTTCTTGTAGAAGTATTGAGCGTGAAAATTATTGTTTCTGCCGCGTCCTCCCAGCCCACGCCCCTCAATGTATTTTAGCTTTTTTTTTAGGCACTCTAACCTTAGTGAAGTAGGTGCTGATCCCGTGTCTGTCAGATGGTCGCCGTCGTCTCAGGAGGTTGGTCTTACATAGTTGAGGCCAAGATAGGATTTATTACCTTGGAGCACCCAACATTTAAGGTGCAAAGTGTTACATCCACAAGGTAGGACCTGGCAAAGTGAGGATTTTGAAAGCTCGTTAGCCAAATGCTGTGCACGAGCATCCTTTTCTGTCTAAAAAAAACCATTATAGCAGGTCTAAATAGTCCTGCTACTGTGTCCTCACACCTGTATGACTTCTGGTTCCTGGTGAGGGTGGCTGCCTCTACTTCGGACATTTTCGCACTGCACAGGCTGCACCATTGCAGAGTGCAGACATGCCGTATGGTGAGCATGTCTTGGGAATGGTGGGTCAAACATCCAGGCAGATGCAAGGTAACAGAGGAGAGAGATGAATAGAAGAAAGCAGGTTTGGAAGCCAGTCCAGATGCAGATTTCTGCCTTGTTCCTCTTTCTGCCATTGATTTTTGCCACCTTGTCAAGAGAAAAGAAGAATGCTCTGAGAATTTCTGTCCTAGTCTGAACTATGTCGGATTCTCATTCCACTTCAGTTTTGCTACAGACTCTGTGATCCAGGCAAATATTTTGTGCTTAGGTTCACCTCATCTAAGTTTATGTGTCTAAAACTTGGGTGCTTGGTCTAAGGTGGTTGTCTAGCCTGGTTCTGTTGTTTGGTGAAATGGGAGAGGCGCTCCCCGAGGGCATTTCAGCCCAGCAAAATCCTTGCGCAGCCACCTGGCTCTCACTGTTGACTCCCGAAAGAGCAGAGACACCTCGCCTTGAGATGTGCCCCACCATTAGACAGCCACATTTAGGTGAGACAAATCTCCCCTTCAGTCTCTCTGTTCTTTAGTGTTTTATCAGTGCAATAGAAATAGTTTCAGATAGACATGGTGAGCGTAAGTGGGCTGAAAGGTGGGGGAAGATCCAAAAGGCGAGGGATGCTTGCAGTAGCTCTTGTAAAGACTGATGGAATGTTCCTCTCCTTTGGTTGTTGAAGATACGTAAAGGTAACTGTAGACACTACCAAATTAGTTGTAATGTGGAGGGGCAGGTGATCTTCTGATGGATTCACGGACAGGCTTCTATACATAATAAAATATGTATTAAGGTCATATTCTAGCAGTGCAGTAGGGAAACTGGAGTATTCTTATGCCATACTTTTTGGTAGGAATATTTCTGCTGGGTTGCATCACTGTCTGTAAATTTTATTGATTATAATTAAGTCAGTCTGCATTGTCTCTAAGAACCTACATGGGTTTAAAAATCAATACTCCTTATATTCATCAGGGGAACCAGTTCGAAAAGGGATTATAGTGGGAATAAGCAATGCATTTATAGCTCTGAGTTTGTGTTTACAAACCATTAAATGCTGGCCTTCTCGACAGTCCTCATTTAGGGGTCAGAAATGTTTTTTCCCCCCCATCTTTTATCCCATGAACAATTACGAAAATTCTCCCTCCATGGTTACCTGCCCTAGCTTGCATCTGCTGGCTGGAGCTCTGCTGTCTCAGTGACCTTCCAGGGGCATGGAGACAGCCTTGGACAAGCAGGAACATGAGCAAACGTATGAAAACCAGCAGTGAGTCCACTGAAGTCCTCTCAGCTGGGTTCCTTCTATGGCAGCATCCTGTTGACTTAAAGGGGTTCATCACTTGGCTTGTTTTGCTACCCAGCAAATACTGCATTTGCAGTTAATTGGAAGCTCTAACGACCATACTCGCGGAAAGTCAGAACAAATAGAAATTGCAGAGGGTATCTGGTATTATTGATTTATGGATGGAGATTAAGGCCCGATTGCCCCGTCCTTATTGCTTTAACAACCTGGTCCATAGATAGACTTCCTCTAAGTCAATGGGTTCCTTATGTACGTGCTGTTTATTGAGGATAATGTTATCACAGTCTGGTGCACTAAATATGTATAGCTCACCTTAGGGAGAAGATGTGAAAGGTCTTTGATGATATGAAGGGTGTGAACACTAAGGAGAGTGAAGGATAATTTAGGTTGGGACTTGGGAGTACAACTAAAAATCATACCATCAAAGAAATGTAGTAGATGTGGAGTACTCCCCAAGGGTAAAATTAAATGCCCTTCCGTTTGAGTCACTGGAAAGCAGGAGAAAGGACTAAAAGTGTCTTTGTAGGGATGATTCTGTGGACACAGAGGTCGGCTGGGTGATCTTACTGAGCTTTTCTACCTTTGTGCTTTGTGCAGTGCTTTGATTCATACTTGATTGGGCCAATAATTGATCTGCATAATGCACAACGTATTGCATCAGTGGTGCTGTTTTAATATTTCCATACTGTGTCGTAGTACATATTACTGTGGACTTTACTGGGTTTGATTCAATTTATTGTATCAATGCTTTCAGTTTTAACGGCTCTCTAGCATGGTAATGAAATGGCACAAAACAAGGCATACTCTTAGCTTGTGGAACCTTGCAGGATCCCAGGGGAGTGAGATTCATGCATGGCTCCTAACTGCATTTGAGAAGCTAGTGGTTGGAACATGTGGGCATCCATCCACATCCCCAAAATAACCATAGCAAAATGGGCATTTAAGTGACAGTATGAAAAGACCACAAAGGAAAGACCAAGGGAAACTGGGTTTAAGTGGGAGTCAGAGTGGTTTCAAGATTACATGGCAAACCAACTTTCTCATCCTAAGCACCGCTCTTCTACATCATCAACATTTTGATTGTGTCTTAATGCAGGGAAGCTTAAAAAGTAACTGCCTGAGCTTTGGCTTTTGTGCAGAGCCATCTGATATTGCTCACTACTAATAAATGCACACATATGCGTACATACATAAAATAAAAGGAGCTGGATGTTGCTGGCGATCAAAAGAATCCCATGCAAAATAGTAGAGCTTTTTTTTTGTTGTTGTTGTTCCCTTTTTTTTTTTTTTTTTTCTGGATTCCAGTCTAGGCAGCTGTAAAGATCTGGTCAGAGCTGGCTTTGGGCAGTGGCAAAACCTTCAGCCTGGGCTTTAAAAAGCACACAAGGAGTTGTGAGAAATGTTCTTCAGCTGCAGTTCTTTGAGGCTGTCATTTAGATAGAAACCACTGCCCCAAGCGAGGATGCCCCGGAAATTTCTCAGGAAGATTTGAAGGGACCTGAATAGCCAAGCTTACCTCGGGCCACTGACAATTGAAGGTCTGGTGGTATCTGCCGTGACAATATTTTCCAGTGTGTGCACTCAGCTGAAATGATTCATTAGAAAAGAAGTTTAATTGTGGCCAGTAGTTGAGAATATTTCTTTGTACTCTCTTATCAATGTTTTCCGTTTGCAGCAGGACTTGGCTTGTTTGTTAATACGAAGTTCTCCATTTGTTTGGAAAACAAGGTTTGACTTATCGTATTGTTTGGCAGGAGAGAAGAAAGGCAAAATGCAACCCCCCCTAAAGCCCGAGAGCAAGTAAAAGGAAAAGTGAACTTTCAGGGACAGTTGTTCAGTCAGTGGGAACTGGCCCAGCTGAAGTAGGCAAACAAGCGCGCAGGTCTCGTTTGCACCAAAGGCGTGTGCGAGATGAGGGTGAAGAGACCTAATCTGACCATTAACTCAGGAAGACGCAAGAGAGTTTTACTCCTCAGATGTGTTTTAAAAGCCAAATCTAGTTTGCTTGGACATTAAAAAAAAAAATCACAGCTTGCTCAATGTGAAAAGTAAGATACACAACGTTTTTCTCAAACTGGCAATGGTAAAGTTCACAAGCTGCTCTGCAACTTTGATTTGCTTGTACTACCCGGTGTAGTACCAAGTAATACCAAGGAATTATTGAAATTACTGAAGTGTTCGTGTGACTCTTGTATTTCTGAAATGCATACAGCACTTAGAATTTTTCAAAAATGATCTGCCACAACACGGGGTGGCGTTATTCCCACTTTACCGGTGAAGAAATGGGCAATGATAGTTGGAATCTGCATTGTGTGCAAAGCTGATGCTAGAACCCACATCTCCTTAATCATAAACAGTTCACTTTTAAACTCTTCCCATTGACCTTAATAGGGCCAAGGTTTGATTCCAAGTGTTTATGCTTCATTCCAAGCTGAAAGATGCATATTTTTAATCTGAATTTGAATATATGTTTCGTGGCTTATTCATGCTCGGAAATACTTCTTGGCAGAATCACCTAGATTGAGCAAAATGAGAAGCTTCTTTTAATGCAGAAATATTAAACAATGTGTGCTGGAGCACAGAAAGCTATTTGGACACAGGAAAGCATTATAAACATAGATTTGATTGTGATTGAACCAAAAATAGTGGTATTAAATTAAGGTCTGTTTAAGGCACTAAAAAAAATCTGCATTTTCTAAACTACTAAGGATAAAATCAATCTGCAAAAGTATTTTAAGTTTGTAATAAAAATATCATTGACAAAGTAAAGTGAAAATAATAAAGTATATTTAAAATTACTTGGAGGTCTTCTTGAAAATTAATGACCTCTTTCCAATTGGAGCTCATTTAGCTGAAAAAGCCATTTAAGAGCCTGGAAGCAGATATTTTTGTGCCTTGCAAGAAATGAGCTACGGGGCAAATGTTCACTTGTTTGTTCAGAAACACAGGTACCGTTGGTTAGTCAGAACCTGTTGGTTTTATTATTATACGTGAGCTGTAGTAATACAGTATTTATATTTGCTCAGTACAAAAATTGCTGTGATCAAGCTCACGAGCTTTACAGCGCAATGAACAATTTAAGATCCACAGAGTCTGCCCATAGCAATGTGAGATCAGGTCCGTGTCCTTCCCCCCCAGCATGCCCTCTGCTGCCAGCAGTCCCACTAGAACATCATTTTGAGAACGCCTTTGCTCGTGTCCCTCTTCCAAACACCGAGTTAGAGGGCAGCAGCAAAGGTTAAAATAGACCGCAGACTGGTTCGGACCTCAGATTTGAGTTTTTTAACCAACAGGAACTGAAACTGATACCAAGACCTTGGCTCGTCAATATTTTCCATTACCATAACTGCTGTTTAGCAATGTCTAGTTGATACAAGGAGAGTGTGTGATTGAGGCCATGTTCATCTCTTTGCAAGAGGAAGAATTATGGCATTCATAGATTGGAAGAGAGTGGGTGATAAATAAAACTAAGGCTATCCAGAAAGCCCCAGGGAGCTTCCTCTCTGCAGAAAGAATAAGAAATTTATAGATGTCTAGAAATTACAGTTGAGCTTTTTGCCTTTTCTTTTTTTTTTTTTTTGTTAGCCTCTTTCAGTCATATGACTGGAGTTCAATTATCAGCACAATAAATATTCCTGTGAATCGGAGCCGTGTGTTGGCAGCAAATTTGTGCTTCTTAAGGAAGGAAGGAACATTTAGAATTTAGTAAAAATAATAGTTTACCATCAAACTTGATTCTAAAGTCAGAAAGTGGCAGAGCTCAAAATATGTGTGCTAAATGAAGTCTGTTCTGGAGGACTCAAATGCAGGCAGTTTAATGCAAATATAATTTTGAAATAAGATTTTTAAAATGTGAACTATTCAGACTAAAACAATACCGTGCATCTGTATTGTTTTCAAAACAAAGCAAAACAGTTACTAAAAGGCTCTTATTGCTGCTTTTAGCAAGAGGCTGCACGGTAGGAATATTACCTGCAAATCAAATTAATAGATCAATTGTTACGCTAGAAAATACCACTAGTAATCATAATGTCTATCACCTAAGGTGGGTTGTGCTTGCCAGATGGGAAATGGGAGAGATTTCAGATTTTTTTTCCCCATCTTGACCCTTCTGGGGTGGTTGCTGGGCTCATTTAGAGTATTCCCTGGAAGCTCTCGTTGCTTCTCCAGTAGAGCACCAACTGGCTGGGGCTGGGCTTCAGCCCTGCTCCGTCCTGGGCAGGAGATGAAGCGTGGTGATGAAATTTGAAGTTCCAAGATAATTTGGATTCCTGGAACATTTTGATTCATTTCTCAACTGCTTAGGCTTGGCAAATGCTAGAAGTTCATGTCTTCCCCAATATAGTCCATTGACTGACCCGTATTGACTTGTTTTCAGCACTGTTCCTGTTTGGCATTAAATTTCTAGATCTGTAAGCAGTTTCTCTTAATTTAAGAGAGACATGACTGTTCTGGGCTCAAGAAGGTCTGACAAGAGGGAGCAGAAGTCATCCCGACTGTACACCTTTGGCCAAGGGGACTGTAATTCTTGGATCCAGCTAACACAGGCTATTTTAAGAGAACGACTTGGCCTCTTTACAGTAAACTTCTTCGGGGGAGAGTTCATTGCACCTAGCAGGCCTCAGCCAGTCTGGATCAGCGTCTGACATTTGAACTCGATGCTCTTAACACATTTGTCAGCTCTACATGTATACAGGGAGATACTAAATGTTTCGATAGCTTCCCATTTCCAGGCAATTCAACAAAACTGGATTCATTATTAGCTTTTAAATGAGGCCCCCATATATATGCGTTTTGTCAATACTTCAGTGACGCTACAAGCATTGCGTGTTGCAGGAACACAACCGCAGTAGCACCGCCGTCACAAGAGCAGCTACTGAAGTTACAGGCACCCGCTGCAACAGTCTGGGGTGTATCGGAGTGGAATTTTACAAATGACAGTTTAAAGAGTTATGGCTGCCTAAAGAACAAGGCTGGAAAATTCACAAAAAATCTGTTTTCAATTATTGTATTTTTTTTTTTTTTTTTTTTTGTTCAGCTTTAATTCCTCTGGAGGAATTTCAGCGCAGTACCTTAGTTGTTGCTTTGTAATCCTGCATTCCTGTTGCTTTATTAAATACCTGGAGTTATAATCTTGTTTATGAAATCGTTATTATCTCTCCAGTTGCAAATTGCAGCATTACGTAGAGGAGTGATTATGGCATGAGGCATGGAAAAATCGGATATGCAAATGGAGCAAGTTAAGCATGATGATGGTTCAGTCCCGTAACGGGTGAAGAAAACATCACTTTGCTTTTCAGTTGAAGTATTCGGATTTATACCAACTTGCAAACTGACCCCATCTTTTTTATATAAAGACTCCAACTGGCTGAAACAAAACAAACAAAAGAAAAGAAAACAAAAACAAACTGTCCCAGAAAATATATTATAAAAATAGATTTACTCCTATAAATAGAATACTTTTTCTATGGTTCCAGAGTAGAAAACTGCATCTTTAGAAAGAGTAGATGCAACAGCCCAAGCACTTCTGTTACATATTGTGTAAAGGCAGAATTTTTGAAAAACAGAGTCGTCAACTTCTGGTTTTGCATGCGCAGCATTGAATAGTAAGTGAAACCTAACACACATACGTGCTTTTTTTGATTGAGATTGTTTTGGAGAAGTAAAAACTTAAAAAAATGAAAGATCAGCTGTCAAAATCTGTATCTGAAATGTTTGATCCTCAGGGGTAACTAACTGCTTCGCTGGACTAAAGACTGTTGCCGGGTCGCGTTCTCGCCCAGTGCCATGCCGTCGAGCTGGCCTTATCCCGGCGTCTCTCTGCCAGCCCTGCACGCGTTCCCCTCTAACCCACGGAGCAGGCAACCTCAGTTTGAGATGGTCTTTTTTTCTTCCGCCTTATTTTTAAGTGTAGTTTTAATGAAGGGTCGCTTTGGAGCCTTTTATGTCTAAAAGGGGAACAGGGAAATGTAAACAATAAATGAATCTTATTTTCTTGCTAGCATCTTTCCCTGGTGGTGGTGGTAAAACTGTGGCTTGTGTTCCCCAGCATTAAGAGGATTGTTGACCAGCTTTCAGAGTTGACAAGGTCACTTGAGGTACTGTGACAGGGCATTTAGGTACAGTAGTTGATCCTGTGTAATGTTAACCCAGGAAGATGGGGAGAAATTGGGATGATCTTTCTCCTGATTTTTCTTGCCTAATTAAGGGTGTAGAAAAAGCAGGCATTGCAACATAACAAAATGTAATTACAGAGACGTTGCCTGGCACATGTCCACTAAGCAATTGCACACCCCCCACCTTTTAAAAAGAAATGTATTTTAATTCCTTTTTGAGCAGTTTAAACCTTTGAACAACTCCACCGCTCGTGCATGTGGCACGGAGGATACAGCTGCATGCGTCAGGGAAGATGTGCAGAGTTTACATGCTGGCTTGCCCGGGATTTCGGCGCTGCGCGGAGTTCCCTCCGTCACTCGCTGGTGCCAGCATCCAGAAATATCGGGCAGGTTGGGCCAAGAGGAAGTCGGAGCTGCCCTGCTGAGGGAAGGAGACGTCTGGAATTCCTATTCCAGCATTCACAGCCCTACAAAGGGAGATTTTTTTTTTTTTTTTTTTTTTTTTCTTTCTAATGGTGCTCTGTTGCCTGAGGGAGAGCCAGAGAAGTGTGTTTCGGGGGAAGTCGCTGGGGCCAGCAGATCCAGATGATGTTGGATGCTGACATGGAAGCAGCTGTGGCACTTGGTGCACTCACAGAACACCATAGCTGTTAATTCGATAAAATAGCTTTTCCAATTGAGATATCCATCCTGGGACAGCTGATCTTTTGTACTGCGCAGCCCAATCATGTCTTTAAAGCAGCAGCAGCACCAGAACTTCCTGGAGGGTGCCTGCACTTCACTGAACACTTTGGCAGCTACAGCATAGGCCTGAGGGATACTTTCAAATTTCCCTGTAATTAATGAGCACCTCTGCACTTATGGCAAATTACAGTGTCTGATGTAGAATGTTGACCTACAGCTGCCCCATGCCAAGTAGCCTATTTAGACCTATTTATTTCTAAATAGAGCCTGTAAATGATAATGGGAAACTTCACTATTGATTCATTTACTCCTAAATGCTTCCTCTTTCAGGTATTGAAGTTGAAATAATTTTCCATAATCCTATACTTAGGCTGATCCTTAGATTTATTATATATTTATTACACGAAAATTCTCAAGCTATTTAACATTCCTGTAAAGCCAAAGAAATTAGAGATGGAAAGGACTTGTTTGATCTTGTCTTGTCGGTACGTAGCCTTTCTTATAGAGCACTGATTATCTACTTTACTTCAAAATGTCCCAGGTGATGAAAAACCTTCCGCTTGTTTAAAATGTGGGACTGCCAGAAGTTTCACTGACTTTTGCTGCTGCCATACAGCATTGCAAACTCTTGTATAATCCTCTCTTTGCTGTCACCGATATGCTTATTTTGACATTGTATTTCCTCATTTCTTTCTGTCCCTGTAATTATTTGGTTATCTCATTGTGTTTGTCCATTTTTCTGAAACTGAATTCATTTTGTGCTCAGTCGGCTTCCAAATTTCTAGCACCTTTCTTTGTTTCTCTGTTCTTCTGGAAGTACATCAAACATCTGTTTTGTGGCTATGCACGATTTTCATTCCTTTCCTATTTTTCTTTTAACAAAGATTTTAAACAAAACGAGGCTCTTTTTCTGACTATCTCCTTTCCCCGGAGTACTTCACTAAATGAGTAGGTTCAGCTCAGGAGGTGATTGTTCATAATTTTCATACATTACAGTAAGTTTTCAATCCATAAAATAACTTCAGAACCAAGTCAAAATAATGCTGCACATGCAGGATTTTATGAGAGTTTCTACGAAGTACTTTGCCAAAATCTAAATATACAACTTCTATTGTTCTATTAATACTGTAATTCTGCTTGATATCCACCATAGATATATCTAGTTTGTCAAAAAATATCTGTGCTAAAACAGTAATACTAATTGGTTCAGGCAACTCAGTTGTCTCCCTTATGTGCTTGGATTTTGTTCTGTTAATTTTTTACTCTGTAAACATTAGTTTGGACTGTTACTGCTAGGATTACTGTCCCCTACTTTCTGGAAGATTTATATTACATTTATATTTTTCCAGTATTCTGATCTCTCACCATTTCTCCATGAATTTTTAGAAATAATAATTCATGTTTTGGAAGGCTTGTTAGATAATTCAGTAAGAGTTTTTGTACAATTAAGGACGGTAGGTTGTGGATAATAATTTTAAGCTTGATCAAAAGCCCATGGAAGCCAAGTCTTCTAAGGCTTAAACTACTGTATTAATTTTACGGAGATCTGACTCTCTTTGCCGCTGTTTTTTTGACTCACCTTTCACACAGGGCAAGTCACCTTTAACTGGGGATCATAGGTTAAAATAATATAAATCAGCATAGGTCCACTGAAGCCTATTGTGCCTTTTGAGGAACCAGCCCCTCAGGGTCAGGTGCCTTCCTTGCCCCATATATGCCGTTGGGGTAAGAACTACTTTCCTCGCAGGAGTGTTTAAGGCTTAATTTTTTATAGCATATAAAGTGCTCAGAGATGTTCGGATGAGGGATGTTGTGAAAATGCAAAGTAGTATTATTGTTGATAAATTATTTAAAATATTGTGGTCCATTGAGAAAATACTAGTTTGTAGGCAGTGAAGTGGTTAATACGATTGCATCTCTTACAGGTTTCACCAGATACACTCACTCACTTACAATGGATAATTGTTAGCTCTTGTTGTGCAGATGCTGTTGCAGATGGAGCCCTGTACCTGCATGCATAGCAAATGAATTAGACTGGCAATCCCCTTTATAAAGCATAAATATGTAATTTGTTCAGCTGTTGTAATTAAATATGTATGTGTGAAACAGCCACCATTCAGGTCATTAATGATGCGCCATGCCAAATTAGAGCTTACAGACAGTAATGTACATTGTTGTGCAATGAGGGAATTGCAAATAACATAGCTAAGCCTTTCCTAGTAAAGTGATGGATTCAGTGGCTTTAAAAGGAATATTTATATTTCCAGCATTTTGATTGCTTCAGTCTATATTTACATTGATGCTCAATGAAAAAGATACAATTGGATGAATTTTTTTTCCGTATTTGTTTTATACCCTTTGAACATGATAGAATACCCATTAGGTACGTGTCACACAACATTTATTGGGTGTAACATTTCATACCCGTTGGTAATATGCTGAATATGTTGCTATGATCATTCTTAAATATATAGTCAATTAAGATCTGGTAAGTACCTTTTCTTCTGCATAATGGAGACAAACACTGTATCAAAGCACTTGGACAATTTTAATGCTTTCAGTGTATCTGCTTTTTAATCTTTGGACTTCAAAGATATGACTGGTAAAGAAATCCTCACTGTGGTAAACAATGTATATATTTCCATAGAAATCTGCCTGATGGAATAATTGTAATGAATTAAGCTTTCCAGTGTAGTGGTTTGGTTTTTTTTAAAATGCATGACGACTTAAACATCAGGCTTGCTTTCTTCTGTCCACATTCTCTGTTTCTTTCTTTATATTTACCAGAAAAAGGTAACTGTGCTTCAAAAAAACCTCCCTGAATCTTCCCGAAATAGCAAAAAGTTAACAGGCAGCTGTTGTTGCACAGCAGCTAACAAGCAGAATGAAAAATCGTAACTCACAACACCTTAAACGCATCTTGAACCACCCTTCCTAAGTGTGTCTTCTTGTCTGTTTAAAATAGATGAAGGTTTAGCATACATTTTGTTTTGACGGCCAGTTCGGAGTATACAAGAGCTAATCGTCTTGACCTTTCGGACAAACAGGGCAGCAGAAGGAAGCATCTCAGAGTTAATTCTGTCTTGTTCACAGTGGGAACAGAACATTCCTCTGTGATCCTCTTTCACATGATTCGCTTGGGCCTCCTGGAAGCCCGTCCTGATACTATTAGTGCTGGGCTGCTTAGGTCTAAAGGAGATCGACGGCACTGACATCACCCACCGCTTGCGGGCTGCCCTCAGGTTGGACAGGGCCAGCAGACGTGTTAAGACCGATATTGAGTAAGAAAATGTCATAAGAAATTTTCTCCATTACTCCTTAAATTTCAGCTTTCCATCAGATTTTCTCTATTACCCCCCCCCCCCCCCCGCATTTCGTAAGAAAAGGGAGTAGAGAATGGCATTAGTTCGTAGATTATTTGTGGGGGTTTACAGTGAATTTGCAACTTTTTAAATGTAGACTAAGAGGAATAAGCAGTAAAGCTTTTTTTCCAGTTTAGAGCTATAGACAACTAAATAACTTGCTAAATAGCATGTACTTTAGTAGATAAACTCTGTGACATAAGTCAAATATTTCAGTGGATTAAACGCATGTATTAAAGGCAACATCAGAATAATTATTTGTATAACGCTCTTCACATTTTAGTTAAATTATAATATTAAGGCTTGCTTGCCTTTTTTTCATTCTTTCTTTTCTTCCTTCCTTCATAACTCCATGTTCTTTCTTTCTTCGAGATGTTTGCTTAAAACATAGGGTTTCCTGTTTGTTCGTAATAAAGTCTGTTTCATTTACAGCATGAGCGAGTCAGACGGGCAGGGTCTTGGCGCGTTCATTTACTGCATTTTAACACTACCTTTATTGGTGTATTGGGAAGCCGTTTCAAGGATGACCGCAATGATAACAGCCCTGATCACAGCCAGGCCTCCTGTGGGGTTCCCCTAGATACTGTTTTTTTCCTCCTTTCCTTACCTTTCGGTAGTGATTTTATGAATATCTGAAGCTGCTGATTCATGGGTTGGGTTGCTTGGATTTAGCTACCCTTATTTGGTGAAGACTCTAAGAAATGTTTGGTTTGGAGGGTGGGAAAGGGGTGAGAAAATTTATTTTTCTATCCCTTAAACGGCGTTGCATCAACCAGCTAGCGCTGTATACTTCAAAATCTACTAATTTTTGCTGCTGAGAGACATCCCGTGCGCGACCGCTCTCCCGTCGTCTCCTTCCAGCGCGCGCAGGCCGTTGTTGGCTGTGCTGAGGGGCCGCCGTCCGCCAGCTTTCGTGTGCGTGCGCGCGCGGCGCAGGCCAAGATCACAGCTCAACTTCGGAGACGGGGCCAGGGGGGGGGCCAGGCGGAGCGGGCGGCATTAGCGACGCTCGCTTAACGAAGGGTTAACGCCTTGGGGAGAGACGTGTTGGGCCCGCCACAGGCCCCGCATGCCAGGCCCTCGGTGCAGTCGAGGGCGAAGGGGCGTATTAAATAAATTAACCATTTCCCGGGAAGGGCGGCAGGCGCGGGGTGGCGGCCGGCCAGGTACTTTGTGATAAGCGCCCGCGGGCCGGGCCGAGGCGAGCGGCTCGCTCGCTGGCAGTCGCGGCTTTGGCCAGTGCCGCAGTAAACACTTTCCCTTGGATGTTGGTTTTCTGTTGTGTCTGGCAGCCACAGAGGGCTGCTTGAACTTTAGCCAGAGGCAAATATTTATACATCAGAGCATGCAGTGTTCCAACGGGTCCGGCCTGCGAGGCGCGCGGCGTGCTTCGTCGCCGGAGAGGAGGCGTCCCTCTTAATTGCGGCCAAGCGGGACCATCTTGGGGGTCGCGGCGGCTTTGGCGGCGGCGGGAGCTTTGGGAACCTGTGAAAACATCGCCTTCTCCGCGCGTGGCGGAGGGGACATCCTGACGGGAGCCGTGTGCGCGCCTTCAATTCCTGTTGGAAAGTTTACAGTTAATATTTTCCCTGGAACGCTGTCAAGCTTTTGACAGTGCCTGAGTGTATGCTGAGCTGTGAAATTGAGACGCAGAGCAAGTTGTGAGAAATCTGTTTCTACTCAAATCTGTAAAGGTTTATAAAAACTTCAGCGGAGGGGGGAAGGAGGGGGGAAAAAGAAAAAAGGGAAAAAGAAAAAAAGAAAAAAAAAAAAAACCCAAACGTGAGAAGGGGGGGGGGAAATAGCAAGCAAGCCCTGCGGCTGGGGCTGGGGCTGGGGCTGGGCTCGCCTCGCCGGGCGCGCGGCAGGTCCGCCATTTTAAGAATGCAGCGAGGGGCGAAGCTCTCCGCTCCTTACATGGCGGCTGCCTCGGCTGCGGGGCCGGCCAATGGGGCGGGCGGTGCCAAGTCACGTGACGTGCCACGACGGCACTGACAGCCATTTCCTCGTTTTTCTGAAAAACTTCGGTGCCTCGGCGGGAGCGCGCTTTACCTTGTTTTTGGTGCCAAATGTTCCCTGCCGCATGTGTCTCGCAGACTGGCACTTGTCCACAAAGTTATTTTAGTAGGTAAAAAGTCTCCGAGCACTTGAGCTCCGCGCGTTCTTTATGTAAAATGGATTTCCCTTGCTGGCCTGGGGCCAGGAGCGCGGAGCACGCGCTGGGCGAGGGGAGCGCTTCTCTGCGGAGGAACTGGTGGACTGACACACTCTAATTTTTTGGCTCCTGACCAGGCGAGCTAGATGGATGCCAAAATTCGACAAAATAACACATTATTGTGTAATAGGAACAGTGCTCAAAGTGAGCAAGAGCTCACAGGAACTGAATACCAGCACTTTTTTCCCCCCTTTTTTTTTTTTTCTTCTTTTTTTTTTCCCCCCCTCTTCCTTTCTTTCCCCTTGTACAGCAGAAGCTCGGAACTGGCACTTTTAATATACAGCTTCAATGGAACAAGGAATAAATATAACCGCAATGTAAAGAATGAAGAATAATGTACAACCAGGGGGAAGAAGACGGGGAGGAGAGAGCGAGGGAGGGAGGGAGAGAGGGAGGGAGCGGGCGAGACGGAGGGAGTTAAAATTACTTTTGTGAGACTTCCTTCAAACATGCTCCATAGTGCTCAGGGCTGGTTTAACCCTGTCTTCCCTGCAGCAGATCCCCAACCTGCTTCACACGTCCCGCTTTCTCGTTTAACTCCTCTTCCCTCGGAAAACAAACGGACGCAGCACCCAGAGCTGCGCGCCGCTTGAACTGGGGCCATCAGAGGGGTTGGAATCGGTGCAAAAAGAAAGTCTTTCTAGAAAAAGGAAACTTTTTTTTTTTCCCCATGGTGCGTCTCTGAAAGAAGGAGAACCTACATGACATGCTGGTTTTCCTCTTAAAATAACCAGCATTACCTGTGTTTGTCGTTGCTGACCGTACACCGTAGTAGCACCTCTTAGCACCAAAATAACTTTACAGTAATACGTTAATTAAGCTTCCCTGAGGAGGTAAGCGGCGTTCCGTAGCTTCATCTGCAAACCACAGGTGTCTCTGGGGCTGCACATGGCCACTCTTGGAAAGTGCAAAGCAACACAATAGGAAGTGAAAACTAACACAGCCTATGGAAACGGCAAGGGGTCGTTGGGTCAGCAGCATGTAATTACAAGAGTTGGAAGCCGGCCAGGACAAGTATGGCCCTCGCGTCGGAGCAGCGCCATGTGCCCACACGTATTGAGAACTTTCTGGTTTCAAAGCAGCGCCTTAACGCCTCCCGGTCCTCCCGCCGGCCGGGAGAGTGTTGCTGGAGGGACGGTGCAGGACGGGAGGGCAGAGCGTGCTCCCGGGGGGACCGCCAAGAGGCGGTAGATGTGCTTGTGTGCTTACAAAGAATGGGAAACAACCTTCTTCAGCTCCAAAATTGCCTCTTCCTAGAGCACAAACTAACGGGCATAAACCTTTTCTACCCTCATTTCTTTCTTACTCTCTACATCTCATAGAGGCAGCTTGATTTCCCCCCAAACGGATCAAAATCCAGTGGAGCATAGGCCGATTACTATCCTCTTAGTGCTCCCGTTGGATTTATCCCTCTTATCAAGCCTGTATATTCCTAAGACAGATAACTGCTGCAGGAGATAAACACCAAGATCTAAACCAGAGACCTTGCTGGGATTGCATCTTGAAAGCTGTCTAAAGAGGGCAAATACAATAAGAGCATGCACGGTTCTCATGCTGTATCTCAAATTTGACCTGCCAAAGAGAAATAAAGGCCCTGTGTCTTCTTATTACTTTATTAAAAAAGCCTGCCATAATTCTTTTTTTTTTTGAAGAATATGGTTGCTACATTTTCCACGTGAAGGGTGCAGGTAGCTGCAGAAAGTGCTCTTTTGGGTTGAATCCAGTCATGCTGTGCACCACTCCTTCCTATTGTCCCTGCTCCGAATTGCTTACAGGCGAGAATAAACCAAGGGTAAACAAACTGGTTTGGTGTGTTTGTGGCCTTGGGGAAAATAAACCGTATTAATGATATGTTATATTATTTAATTTGGATTTTTTATGCCTTATCAAGTACAGAGTAGAAAATGCAAAATAAATAGTAAATAAAAAATAATGATATGGGAGTTAGAGTCATCCTGGTGTGCAGTAACATTAAGTGTGGCAGTAATTATGGTTTGGACTTTCCATGTAAAAAGCAGATTTTTTTCCTCATAACTGGTTTTATATCCTTCTGGAACAAAGTAAAAAAATATTCTGGCAGTTTTTTAATTGAGGTTTTGTAGCTTTAATGGTCTAATGCTATAAAGAAGTCAACTGTTCTGCTGGTTTTTTAAGGCCAGATACGGGTTTGACATCATGTAAAATGCGTGTTTCTCTGTGTACGTGAATCCACACACTCACTCCCTTTCTCTTTCTCTTTCCCTCTCTGCCTCTGGTAGAGGGAATAGGAGACCTTCAGAGCAAATATTATTACAGGATTCAGAAATGTAAAATAAGTTATTCTTCCCTGGTTGTATTTGGATTGTTTGTCTCTGTGGAGCCGGCTGGGTATACCTGTGGTGTTGTAAAAGTGAGCTAAAGTGCTAAGAGGACGTTTCTGAGAATCTGTTTATGCAGATTACGCTTACCGTGTAAATGACTGAACCACTCCGCTTCCACCGGTAACTGCAGCGCTGCAGCGAGTCCGCTGCTGCCCCACAGTTGGCTTCTGAGAGCAAACTCTTTGCCCAGCAGGCAGGGAAATACCCAGGACGCTGCTTGCCTGCTCTGGAGCTGTGGCTTTGCGGCCAGGAGAGCGTCAGAAGTTCATAGAAATTACATGAGCTTTACACCCAGAGACCTAACTTGCCTTGGGTTACCATTTTGGCACATGGGGTTCGGGGAACATCCAGCTTTGCAATGTATCCTCTCTGTCCGGTGTCCAGCTTCGCAGTACGTCCCTCTGCGCGGTGTGCTCTTCCCCAGGAAAGACCTGGCTTTCGCGACTTTAAAAAAATAAGAAAGCTATCGAAAAAAAAATCGAACAACCAAAACCCCAAAACAACAAAAAAGCAGTAAATAAGGGATGAAAAAAAGTAACTTGCAGGGAAGCATAGGGCTATAGGTGGTGTGCCCTGTCTCTGGGTAGGATCCAGGCAGTAATGTGGCACAGTTAAAGCTCTTACGCAGTGTGGATGTCACAGGAGTATCATTGGACCAGTGTAACTCCATCATCTTCAAGGATGAGTTTGCATGGATGTGATACGAGAATCTTGTATTCTCTCATATTTTTTTTCACGTGTTAACGTGTTCTTTTTTACTTTTAAAAAAGACCACTTTAAGAACTGAAAAGAAAAAAAAAAGCCCAGGTGCAGTAACAATAGCTGATCCCAAACAAACAGCAATTCGCTCTTGCCACTCTGCAAAGATAAAACATGTCATGTACATTAGCAAAAGATAACTGACATTAACACAGTAGGCAAGGTGATTACGTACCACACTATTGACTCTGTGTGATCATTATTGCTATTTGGTGGGTTGCTTAAGTGGGTACCTGAAGGTTAAGTAATAACTGTAGTAAGAATGAGAGGGAAGCAGAGAGAAAGAGAGAAAGGAAAAAGAAGATAGAAAACATTGACACAAGGTTAAAATGGAGGAAAGTGGATAAGTGGGGGTGTGGATGTCTGAGGAGAAAGGTGAGGTGGCTGTGCCTTGGTAAGTGATATTTAAGGGCTGGTGGCTGAATAAATAATGCATCCAGCTCTGTTTTCCTTGAGATTTTTATGTTTGTACAATAACAGAAGTAAAACACAACTTTGGGGTAAACCTTTGATCATTAAAGTAAAAGCCAAAAGAGAATCATAATCACTTTCTAAATTTTCCAAGAGGTGTTCTCTCTCCCCAGCTTTAAACAAAATCCGAGGCAGTGTAAGGTCGGGATATAGAGGTTTTTTTAAAAAAAACTAACCTCCTTTTAACTCATCTAAATTTTTGTGTGAGCCTTTGAAGATGCTTTGTTTGTTTTCATACTCGGAGCGTGCACGGCCAGAGAATCCGTGAGTCTTGCACGGCTGGGATGCGGCGCTGTGATGGAAGTTGATGGCACCACGCTCTCAGCCTGCAGTTCGGGGTCTTTGTGAGGTTTAGTTCAGCCGCTGGCAGCAACTCTTTGGGGTGGTGAGCATCCTCCTGTTCGTGTGCACTGTGTAACGTTCTGTGGGCATTACCACTTTACGGTGAAATAGTAACTATATTCTGGAATCGATGATTAATGCCAGCTTTTCCTCTGGAATGCATTTCTGACATTATAATATCATGCCGCAGAATCAAGTTTAATTTCAAATTGTATTAACCTATTTACGAAACATATCAAGGGGACATTTTTCAAGGGAATAGTTCTCTTCTTTATATAGATTGAGAAATAAAATACTTCTTTTAATATTGCATTCTCCAGGCACTAGGGCTAACTATTTCACTGAAATTAATATCTAAAAGGGAGTCGTTGCAAATTTTATATTGACATGCAGAATGTAACGTTATGGCTTTTTAGGGTGGATATGCACAAAATATGTATGTGCATTCCAAACTAGCTAATAGTTTTGCAACGGGTGAACGTAAATTTTAATATCTATACATCCCAGCTTGTAGCAGTGTTGTCTGAAGTCTGGGATGACTGATGTTAATCTCCAGCTTGTTTGTGGCTTTCCAAAAATGAACTTGAAGTAGAATAAAATGTGATGTAATTCCCATTCATATTTAAATTTATAATAGAAAGTGCTATGTGGGATCTGTCCTATGTAATACTGTTTACCAAAACTTTAAAATATAGCTGTATTCTTGCATTGCAAAAGGAGGAGTATGTACATATGTTAGCTCTTAATTGTGTCGCTGTTCTTAGGGCTTGCACTTCGATGCCTCCCATGTCATAAATTCATCCTTTTGCGCTCTGAAGTTTGGAGTTTTCAAACACTAAGCAAAACGAAGGAAAGGTGGAGGTAATGGTACCATCTCAGTTTCTTGTTGGGGAGCAGCATTTAGGGAACAGTGTCTTAAGAAGACGCACACAAGAAGTCTAGAATTTCATTTTTACTATTTCTCTGGAGTTAGACTGAAATTACACACGCCTCGTAGTTGAGAATTTTATAGGTAATCCCTTTGAAGACAGAGGATGAAAGCCTGGCTTCGCTGAAGGAAAGAGGAATTCCTGCTGTTGATCTCAGGCTGGCTCGCGAGTCGCTTCCTTGGTCTGTCCGTGGAGTAGGACGTTACGCAGTGCAGCGCTTCCCGGTGTATCCGAAGCCATGGCTTTTGTTAGGCTAAGGCATGTTTCATGGCAACATGATGATCTGGAGCCAAATTTCAGAGATGCTGAGCCCCCCTCCTTTCCCCCTGCAACTTGCATTCAGGTCAGTGAAGCCGAGAGTTGAACCCTTCCAAACAAGCGGCGTATCAGATGCGAGCGAGGCAACGGCTCACAATGTGCAGGAGTTTATTGGGTGTCTCTCTTGCACTGTAGTTTTAGCCATGAGCGCTGGATTTGTTTGAGAGCAAACAGAGACGCACTAATTGATGAGCGTGTTATGCAAATAAAAAAGAGAAATGGGATGGGTAAAATAAAGGAACTGTAAACCACTTTATTATGCCTGGAAAGCCCAGCTAATCCCAGAGGAATTCTGCTAGGATAAAATGTTAGCTGCTTTGACATTTTAAGCCTTTAAGAGTTGTCTTGGAATTTTCTTTTGCGTTTGCTTTTGTTACTTTGTTAGATCGGTCTACAGAAACGTGGCTTACATTTTCCTCCCTCTCTCCTATCCTTTCCCCCTTGGCTGAAGGTAGCTCCGCACGTGCTTGGCTTGCCGTGGTGGAAATGAAATGGTTAAGCGAGTTGAACCTCAGGTGCTTTGTTCTTGTGCTGGATGCCTGCTGCTCGGGAGGCAGGCAGAAACTCCTCACACTGAACTGCAGTGCTCCCGCCGAGAGCCGAAGACATTGCTTACCTTACAAGACCACAAAAAGAGTGGCTGCAGTTGAGTAACCTGAGTACGCTGCGGAGGCTGAAGCAGGGCAGAAAACGGGTGCCTTAGCTCAACTCCCTTTTTGACCTCTTCTCTCGCTGTTTCTTCCACCTTTCATGGACTTTATCCCTCTTTCACCTCAGATGGGTAGGCAGGCAGGCTGCTTTAATGAAAGCAATACTGTGTCAAGAGGGATTGCTGGCAGAACCCTTCCCAGCCAGTCTGACCTAGCACCTCAGCAATGTTCTTGGCTTTGGCCAGCAACAGCTTGAAAACCCAGGTCTGTTTCTGAATCCAGATGGTGGTGCGTTGCCATATGTCAACAACACATGTCATCCTGATTAAAATTTTAACCACATCCATTCTGCCATCCCCATAAACCATCCTCGGCCCACTGCGTGGCAAAGGCTCCTTCCACGCTTGATCCTGTTCCTCCAGCAGAAACGCGCTGTTGGCATCGGTGCAGGCGAAGCCATTACTTCTGCGGTGATGTCTGCCTTCCCAGCCAGCTCCTTGCCTGCGAGCTCCACCTGTGAGGGCGTGTTGTCCTTATCAGCACTGCTGGAGCAAGGTCTTTGCTTCAACTGCCTCCGGAGTGCGGGCTTTAAATCTTGGAACAGAAAAGGGAAGAAAAAAAAAAAAAATACCCCCCCAACCTAACTTATTTAATCACTTGTTAGGGCCTGTTGAGTTGTCTGTTAGGAAGTGTCCTGCCCAGCCTTGGAAAGAGAGATAACATATTCCTGTTGAAACACAACCTTGTCAGGTTGCCACTGAAAGACATTTTGGAGTTGCCGATGTGTTGAAGACCAGCCCTCGCTGTTCTGTACCTGGGGTGAATGCAGCTCCGTTTACCTTGATTTCTAAGCTCTAAGGTGTAGCGCTTTCCCTAAGCCGTGACCCTGAACCCCTGCACCTCCTGGGGCAGGGAAACGGCCTTTGGGGGATTTGCAGAGGAGAGCTCATGTGCTCTTCACTTTGTTGGAAGAGATGGGTACCGGTGGGCTGCAGGGACAGGGCATGTTGCGGGCAGCTAAATTCAGACCCGAGGACTCACTCCGGTCAGTCGTTTGGCGACTGGGATAATTTGTGAAGTGGAAGTGGTTTCCCCAGCTGTGCCTCTCAGTTCTTTCATATTTTAGCTTGGTTTCTGCAACAGCTTCCCCTCTGTCTGTAGGTAATGCTCACATAACATTTATCCCTTTGGCTAATTTCATTCCAGTGTGACAGACAGATAAAAGCTCTCAAAGACACCCAAGTTTCTACTTTTTTCTTTTTCATTGAAAATGGTGGCTCAGCAGAGAAGAGACACCCCCATCCACATCCTCCCAGGAGGAACTTCGGCGGGGTGAGCCTCACCTTTGTCTGTCCGGCGCGTCCGTCGGCAGGCGCAGAGCTTGGAAGCAGCCACACGCAAGCTGCCTCTGGCTCCTCCAGATGTGGGGGCCAGAGGTCGGGAAGGGAGGAATCGCAGGGAAGGGGAAGATGAATCATAAAGGAGTTGGGGGAGAAGCGCAGGATGTTGTCCTGGGAGGAATGAAGACATGCGATGCAAATCCTCAGGAAACGAGGCTTTGTTTGCTGTGATGGCTGTGGAACAACTCGTCTTTCAGAGAAGAGGAGGAGTGACAGAGGAAGGGAAAGAAGCTGAAATGGCTTCTGATTATTGCATATTTTCTGTTATATTTGTATATTTTGTCCCACCTCTTTGTAGTGTGGTGGATCTTACAGCCACTATTTGAGCTCTCTACTACAAATGTAGTATTAAAGTGTCTGGTCTAGAGCTTGTGGAAACTGGGAGAAATTGGTGGTAGACATCAGTTGTCCGTATCTGAACTTGTTCGCAGACTTTGTAGCTTGGGAGTGTTGTTTTAAAACCACGTTGCTTCTGTCCCCAAGGGCAATCGGGGGGTGTTCACCTTCTAAACTGAGGCACGGCTTGTGTGAGCAATCTCCTAAATCACTGCAAGTTAATTAAAGTGTGCGTGAACCTCCTAATTTCCTTTGGAGGGGAAAAGAAAAAGATGTTTTGGAAGGCAAGGATGGTGAAGTGCTGACCTGCTCTAAGGTCTGGAACCACGTGAAGCGCTTGCTTCCAAGCTTCTGTCTCTCCATCACAGCAACAAAAGCGGAATCCCTGCTCCAAAGAGGAGCGCAAAAGCAGCACTTGGACTGGAGGTAGGATTTTCGACAAGAAGTTGTAGGAAATTAACTCGGTCCCCTACCTACTATTGCCAGTTTGATTGTATTTCTAGAGCAGGTACTCTCAATGGCATTTTCATTTTCACGTTGCAAGTCGTACAGCTATAACATACAGCCCTCAGTCTTCTTTGCGGTGCTGTCACGCCTATCTGCAGAATTGATGAGGTACCCGAAAGAAAAAAACCCCAAACAGACAGAAGTTCTCTAACCCATTGTGCACGACTGCCTGCCCAAGGAAAGGGATGTATTTGGATCTCATTTTTCTGGGCAGTCACATTTTTTCAAGACAATGCCAAAAGCGTGCTTTCAGTTCTCTTTCAGCGACCGAGTGTTGGTGGGTAATATGCCAGTGTAGAGAGATGCTATTTATGCAGCAGAGCTCATTGCCGGTTTTTATTTAGTATATATTTGTACCAGCTATTGAGTTAGATTCCTGGCTAGCATAACACAACACAACTCCGTTGGCTTCTGTGATTTCCATAGTTCAGAGTCTGGCATATGTTTTATTTTCAATGTACATTGATTGTCCAGCCTGTTAAAACCCTTGCCACCAAACCTACGCTGTTGTGTAATACGCTGTTGACTTTTTGCAGGGCTGCTATGAATAGCAATGGAGGAAATTAAGTAGCTGTTAGGATGACTTTTCTTACACTTTATAAAGTCTGCACTGATTTCATACAAATACAAAACGTAAATGACTTCGATGACGTTAGATGTGGCGTCTACGTCTAGTGGAGAAATCAGCTTTTATGAAGGCCGATCCCAGTTTTGCCTTTGACCTGCTGGGGGGTTTGGGGACTTCCCTGTGTTTCAGCTTCCTCTTCCATGAAATGGCAATAACTTGTGAGGGTTAATTAGTCCGTGGATGTCAAACCCTGGATTTTGTAAATGCTGGTGGTACTGTTTCAAAAGCTTCCTTTTCTGGGTTAAAAGGAAACAAGCCTAAGGATTATTGAAGTCTTAAGCAATATTGTTGGATGTTTTTTCAGTGACGCAAATACAGATCTCTTTTTTAAAAAGATCAAAATGGACGTCGACGGTAAATAAAATTGCCGGCCAATAACTTGCAGCGGTTAAAACAAATTTGATTAAGCATTAACTGTGGAGAAACCTTCTTGGAGACACGTACACTGTAACCCTCGGCTTAGGGCTTGGCTGCATCTCCAATATATGCGTACATTTGCCAGCCACCGAACAGTGCGCTGCTGGGATGGGTCCCTTCGGGGCACAGAGTTTGGGTGCTGCACAATGGCAAAGAGCTCAGATGGGATCTTGTTGCTTGTGTCCCAGACCAGGACGCTTGAGGACGTGAAAGTCCCGGTTTAATTAAATGTGTGAGGAATGGTCCCATCTGAAATGCAAGCACCAAGTGGCTCCGAAGATCTCAATATTAGACGCAGATGACTACGCCCAGCACGAATGCCACTCGGCGTGCCCGTATCCTCTGGTGGGTTATTGTTGGCCGCAGAGAAAGGCTTTCAGGAGCAGTAAATGGACCATGGCCATGGCTTTCAGTCACAGCTGTAAGCAGTGAGACAGCCTCAAACTGGTTTCAGGGCTCACTTCCTTATGATAAACCTCCAGAAATGGTGTATAAATAATATCCATTGTCCTCCTGAAACTCACAAAATGTTGTAAACCTGAAGGAAAGGCCACCCCACCTTCAAGCCAACCCCTGGGGACTTGTTTGTTGTGTGTGTGCGCACTGATAGGTGAAAAATCACATTATTTGTACCCTCTGCTTGCGCTGGACCGTTGCACTTGCAGTCCCAACATCGGGTTTTGGAGCCGACCTCTGAAATTCCTGCCTTTTTGCAGCCTTTCAGCTCATCTCTTCTTGTTTTCTCAAGGGTGGTATCTGTGGTTGCATTCTTACCTGCTTGTTTTCTTTAATTTAAACGAGATTTATCCTCCAGGTTTGAAAGGGAAATCCTCCTTTGGTTTTCCCAGAGTTAGGTGTTTAGTCACAACGAGTCACGCGCGTGTGTTTTTCAACGGCGGGGAGAGACGGATGCAGCTGGAGAAGACAGCTTCGACCCATGCTCGGAGCCCCGTTTGGGACAGGAAGGCTGTTTGTCTGCTCTCTGCCCGCTGGTGTCCTGGGAAAGCTGGGGGACCTGGCTGTGACCGGGCGCCTGGCTTTCATGTAGGTGAAGCTAGGTCAGGGGCACGAGCACAGACAATGAAGGAGGCAGAGCTGTTGTACCTATCATACGTGCAGTTTATGATATGAAGGAGTTAAGTTTCCCAATCTGACACAAGGGGAGCACCCTGTTATTTGCTTAACAAAGATTTTTGTGTCTGCGTCTTTCTAATCCAGTGTGTTTTAAATTCACTGCGAATAATTCTTTCAGCTGTTTCCTAGACATCCTGTCACGCAAGTGGATAAAACAATATAGCCAGCTCAGTGGAAAAAACAATAAATTATACAATAAAAATGTATACAGTGTACTCTTTGTGTTAGGGCCTGATTCGTCACTGTGTTAGTCCGGTTTTATACCAGCAAAACCCTCGCAGGGTCAGCGAGGGGAGTGGGACAGTGGTGCATCAGGCCGGTAGCAGTGGGTGTATGCTGAAGTTTTGAAAACAATTAAGAACAAAATACCCATGAAATCATCCATATGAAGTTCATTACTTAGTGGTAATGGGGACTTTGCTAATATTAACATTTATGAAAATATTGCTCCTTAGAACACTTTCGTATGCATATTTAAAAACTGGAAATCCAGTGTTTGCACAGGAATGCCATTAACGTCGTAAATCAAACTGTGCCATTAAAGAACATACTAAAAACTTGAGGAATTAAGGGAAACGGTCTGTTTTTTAATCAATAAACCAGGGTAAAATTACTGTCCAGGCATATACATTACTACTTCTGCAAGCCGTGAGCAGCACGTTTCTCCGTACAGGCAAGGAATTTGGGTGCTCTCGTTTTCTCTCTGGGGGGGTACTCACCTCTCTCCCCTGGTTACGTTTGGTATTGAGACTCCTAAAAGCAAGCGTGAGGCCAGGCACCTGATGGAGCTCCCAGTAGAGGCTAATTAAGTAAGTAAGACGAAATCCTGGCAATTTTTATGGAGAGCAAAACTCAAATGTACAAATTACCTGGGAACGCGGGAAGTCGATCGTCTCCCCATGGGGTATGGCGCTGACTCCCGGCGCGGGGAGGTGCACGGGGAGGACTGTTTCAGGTTAACATATGGCAGGTCACGATTTACAGAACCCAAGAACGGGGCGCGCAACACGGTGCTTTAAGAGATCTTTGTCCCCGTTCCAGTTTAATTTCCTCCCAACCCTCCGTGTACGCACACAGCCCCTTTCCCATATGATCTCTATATAAAGAGAGGTGAATGATGTGTGTGAGGACAGCAGAGGAGGCCGCCGTAGGGCCAGCCCAGCGGCCATAAGTAGGTGTTGCAACGTGCCCTCCCCTCTGCCCAAGGCATTTCTCCAGGCTGTTGCAGGGACCTTCTGGGAGCCGGTGGCAGAGGTGACTTTCCAGGCTGAGCTGGGGCTCAGTCTGTGTAGAAAGAGCCCACGAGGTATGGGGCTGTGCTAATTATGGAGGTTAATATGGGTTGTGCAACCTCTCCAACGGGCTCAGGTCTCCGAATACCGAAAATTTGTTTCATAGGAGCCATGGAGCAGCCACCAAGCATTCGGTGTCAATCTGCTTGTGTTTAAGCGCTGATCTGCCGCGAGGAGTGGGGGATTGGTGGCCCGGCGCCAGACCTGGGTTGCCAGAAGAGCTCAGAAGTTTCCTGATCCCGCTCCCCACCTCCCGTCTCCGAAGGGAGCTGCCGCCTCTTTCCCATGACAGCTTTGTCACCCGTCCAAAACGCAGGCATTTGTCAGGATGTTCTCTCCTTTCCTGTGATGGAAGAGACTCCGTTTCTGCCTTGTGGCGGGGAAGGAGTTGGGCTTTCGTGGTCTTCCTATGCGCGGACCGGTTATTTTAGGGAATAGGCAGCGGCGCAGCAGAGGTTCCCAGATTGAGTCGAGCCGGTGCGCTCACACGCGTGTGCAACACCAGGATCCTGCAGGATAGCTGCCTTCATCCCCAGCCAGTTGGCTCCCCGAGAACCCATGCATTTGCAAATATCCACTTTATCATTTTTTTTTTTTTTGCCACAACACAGGACGATTTTCAGTGTGTTCTCAGAGTCAGCATTTAATCCCCAAACCCCGACTGCACTTTTACTCCACTCCACGCTTGCCATTTTAACGGTGGCCCACCTGGATTCACAGGGGATAAAGAGGAACGACTGCTTTTGCTACGTAAAAGTAGACACGGAAGTCTGCTTTAGTATAAACACAAAATAGCAAAGAAGAAAAGTGTTTAATTTTCAGACCAAAGATCCTAGAAATTTGTATAATGATAATCTCAATGCCTGAGTGGGTATCCCTTGCTCACGCCAGGACCAAATAACAGCCCGAGTGCACGGTGCACAGTCGGGCCCTCATTTACTAAATTATATAGTTCTCACTAATGTTACCCAGGTCAGTGGGTGAAGCAGCTGTGGGTTAGGACACTACAAATCTGACAAGAATTAATGCATTAGTAATTCTTTTTAAGCCCGTAATGTATCCACAGCTTCCAGGGGAGGTATTTTCAGATAAGAAATGTAGAAGTCGGTTGTTATATTAAGCTGGCTCTCATTAATGGGAGCCTTTCTTACCGTCGTTTCCGATTGCATTAGTGGCAAATTCTGCTCTTTTAAAGATTAATGGTCTGAGTGTAATCTATAGCGGAAACGTGGCCTTGTGGTAGAGGCAGTGGCTGGGGACACCAGCAAGTTGGCTTTAGATCATGCCGTGGCCGCAGACATCCTGGGCGCATTGCTCGGGGAGGATCTCGGTGCTTGGACTCGTGTTATGCGGCACGGAGGCGTGCGGGGGGGCTCCGGCTGCTTGGGAAGCCCCTCTGGGGCTGACACTGTGATGCCAAACATGCGTGCCTTAGTTTCCCTCCCTGCAAACCGGGAGTAAATTGTAACAGGAGCCTCCTGCAGAATGGTCTCGAGGAGTTATATTAATTTCTGAGGTGAGTTGTCCACGTTTGACACTGGTTATACTGGTAAGAGGGGGGTGTGTGCATACGACGTAACCTCCCCTTCGATTTCTGAGATCTGAACATTCCTTTGGCAAAATCCCTGTGGCAAAATGGGAATGATTCTCCTGCTCCGAGTTAACTGGTGTCCCAGGACTTACAGACCCATATGTTTTGGGGAGGAATGGCCACATGGCTGTAGCAGGGAGACTCCTTCAAGATTGTAAATTCTTCCCTGGCTGCAGAGATATTCGTGATTCAGAATGATGTGCTTGAGTTGACTGATGAATATTGTCTCCCGAAAAAGCCATTAAATACCAAGTATACTTTTCAAACAGGGTATAGAAAACTATCTGTATGCAGGCAGTCCCACAATTTTGTTGTAAACAAATTTATTCTCCTATAGCACACCTACGCTGTAAGTCAAGGTACTGACATGTGCAAGGTGTCTCGGCAAAGATGCATTTGCAAGCTCTTGTTCCAGCCTGCAGAAGGGCTCTTTAGGTGTCCCCAGATGGTACTCTTATGAATCCCTCTTCAATTAAGTGAAATTTTTGCGGCACTGACTTGTTAACATGCGTCTCGCTTAGCTGTCCCTTGTATTCAGAGCTCCTGTCTGGTTTCGGAGGTCCCCTCTTTTCTCCCTCGTCCATCACGATGTTGTTTTCTTATATACGTTGAGTAATGAAAAGCCTATTCAACACCACCCTCCCCGAATCATTAAGCTAAGAACCGTCATTAGAAACGTGTACGTAGAAGAGCAGGGGAAGGGGTGGTTGGAAAACGTATCAGTGCCACACATATCTCCCTGTGTTTTAAGTGCAGTCGTGCCCCATCTTCTTGCTATAGGCACAATGTTTTTGTAACATTGAAGTTTCGTTAGGTTGCTGCCTTTGTTCGTGCCCTGGCAGCACGGGCAGATGCAGGGGATGGGATTGCAGCCGACCCTTGGGCTCCTCTGCGGTTGTCTGAAGAAACCTTCCCGTTAGGCAGAGTTAATTTTGCCGGCTTGTCGTGCCCTTTACCCCACAGCGCGGGTGGAAGAGGGCAGTAACCTGGCTGAAATGGGGCTTAGGGACTTCAGTTGCGTAATACGTCCGAGGAGCAAGTGGGGTTTGGTGATAAAAGTGACTTCTATGCATTTCTGCGTGGTTACCAGTTGTGTTTCGCTCCTCGTATCAGAGCCCAAGCTGGGCACCCTCGCCTTCATTCCGTTCCTCCTGGTCTCTTCCTTCCCTTTCCTCCTAATAAATTTAATTCAGGGTTGCTGCTGGGCTCTGCAGAGTGAAACCTCCTCCGGATCCGACGTGGTCTGGCAGGCACCGCCAGCCTGGGCAACTTTTGACTTGTGAACTAGCCAAGTGTGGGACCGGTGATGGCCGGGGACCCGGAGGAGCTGCGTGGCCGGGCTGGCCCGGCCGTAGAGAAGTTTGTGCAAGATGGGGATGAGTTTGTAAGAAGGCCGCTCTGTGGGCTGCCAGCGCTTCCCCAGGGCTGGTTTGGCAGCCTGGCCGTGCCAGGACCCTGGGACCTTCCCGCCGTGCCCACTGTCCCCCGGCCAGCGGAGGAGGCGGTGGCCCTATGCCACCCCGGGGATTCCCTTTCCTCGGGGCTGCCAGGTTAAAGCAGCTTAGTTCCACTGAAGCAGAAAGTAGCGGCGCTACGGCGAAGAATTGGGGCCTTTCGGTGCGTAAATAACTAACGCCGCATGTGGATTTGATTTTCGGCACAGAGGTTTCGCGTGGGGCTTTATTTTTATTCACTAGCCCAGACCGAGTGGCAGCGGCGCTCGCCGGGGTCCGAGGCTGTCCCTCCGCCGGCGAAACGAAATATTTTCACGCTTTTATCTGTGTGCAAATTAAATGAGTTAATACGGTATTAAAAAAAGCATTTGTTTACATTGTTGTCCTCCTCTAGGGTAACAATCTACAAATTGATCTAAAAAGATTGTATTTGCTTCAGGGAAAAAAAGAAAATTGTATTAAGCTACAATCACACTAATTATTGACCAGGGGGAGCTGAGCTCTGGGTATCACTGAGATTATAATAATTATATGGAGCTGTTTTTTTTAAAAGCAGTAGCCTACGTGGCTCTGAGTATTGAATTAAACGGAAAGTTTTATAACAGACTTCATCTCAGTTGCAACTTTCAAGGTCTGAGTGAAGAATAAACAATAAACTAGAAAGTAATAAAAGATAAAAAAGATAAATCCAAGGGAGAAGTAGAATAAGCGTAATCTTTCAAATTAGCATTTAAACTAATGGCTACAGCAGAAACTTTAGTTCGAGTAATAACATTATGTATTACTTCTAAATTTGTCATTTTGTGTACAGCATTTGTGTACTGGCAAAAGGCTTAGTGTTAAAGGCATTTCTGTCAAAACAACCCGTTGCTTTGGGGGACCTAGTATGAACTTTATTGGCAAAAGCATTTTTTATTTGTATAAGGTACAGTTACAGTGGAGTCGTTTGCCAGCAGAGCCGTACGAGGAATTTCTTTGCCAGGCTGACCTAGCCCGTAGACTTTTCCAAAGTGATCGGTTGTACGTCGGCTTTGCTTTGCTTTGCTCTTATTAACAGCGGAGCTCCTTGTGTTCGCAGAGCGCGCGGGGTTTGCGCTAATTATTGTACTTTTAACTGTGGAAAAGCGACGATGCCCACGAGTTCAGTTGTGCTCCTTCGGCCGGGCTGTGCCAGAGCCCCGCTGGTGACGGCAGCCCAGGGCTGCTGCCCTCCGTGCCAGCGCGCTCTGGGGCCGCTCGGCGCCTGATCGATGGGCTGGTGCTTTGCCACTGGAACCCGTCCCACGAAAACACATCAGCCTGCTCTGCGCTGCGCCGAGGACTTGGCGGTGGGGTGCGAACAGCAAGAACACGCAGTGGCGAAACTGGAAACAAGCAAGATTTTTTTTAAAAAAACAACAACAATAGTTTAAGGTAGTGGTGGTTGTTTAAGAACATAGGCAGGATGAGGATTGTACATAGGGGCATCGCACTTCCCTAAACTGGCTGATATAATGGGAAAAATGAGACAATCTTCCAGGGACGCAAACTCAATTAAAATAGATCTTTATATATCTCACTTCAGCCATTAAACTTAGCCAACTATTGCACTTTTTAATGTGGAACAGTGTCACACATCCATCGCATTCAAACACGCAAGCAATGTTTTCACCGATATGGTTAAGTAACCCAATACTTTCTATAGCTGAAAGATCAGTCGAACAAAGTATCCATCTAATTAAATCTAATCAGTCAGTGCACAAGCTTACATTGTGGTCATCGCCTTGGTATGTACGGGAGGTTTTGAAGCAGTGAAGCAAGGGGCAGGAGATTGAATAAGTGTTAGATGATGAAAGGCAAGGGTTAAAAACTTTCAAACTACAGTGTTAACATTTCTTCCCTGTCATCAGCTATCTGATATTTTGGTATTTCGGGGGGGGGGGCGGATAAAAAGGAAAGAAAAGAAGAAAAGAAGGAACAAACGAAGTATGCGTGGCATCTAGAGCCTGGGTACAATGCAGCGAGAGCTCTGTAAGCTGCAGAGCCCCTAAGTTGGTCTGTAGGCAAAGTGAGCATTTACAATAGAGGCTTCCCCCTGGTATAATGATAGTAGTTTTAATGACGGAAAGTAAGACTTTTTTTAACTGCTCAGACTTTGACTGGCAGACTCTGGGTGTCAAGCAGGGAGGCGATCGGTCTGTTTCAAGACAGTTTTATGGAAACAAAGGTTAAAGTTTGGTTTTAGGAGCTATGGCACACATTAGCTGCATCTGTTGATTTCATCCCCTGTATGCAGATAAGCCCTCTTCCCAGCAGAATAGCAACAGGCCCTTACTAATAATCTTCCTAAATGTCTTTTGGGTTTTGAGACTGCTTCTAAAAACTAGCCAGAGCTTCAGCAGCACGGGGACAGGCCAAGCCGAGGGCGATTTTTTGCTCTTATGCAAGTGGGCAAAACGGCGCTTCAGGGCAGACTTTGGCCATAAACTTGTTGCTCCTATGAACTCTGACCATGTGGCCAAAACAAACCTAAATAATGTTCGAGAGGTTGGGGCAGGTTCTCGGTGCAAATCGATGGCGGGTCTGCAGAGAGAAACAGCTTTCTGCTGGTGATTGATGCTATGGGGTGGCTCGGCCCCTCGTCACGTCTCCGGCTGAAATCCCAGGGAGGCTCACCCCCATCGCCTCCCTGCAAATCTCTTTCATTAACTTCTTCCTTCTCGACTCCGCGTTAAATGAGCCGGTGCAGCCTAATCCGGTGGCGTGGCCGAGGGCTGCGCTGGAGATGTTGCAAGGCTTCTTTTTGCTTCATGTCACCGGTGCTGTTTGCTGTTGTGCCTCTCCGGGTCATCCTGCTCCAGACAGGTAAATAGAAACATGGGACTAATCCCGTTCCAGGGCTCCAAAAGGAACGGTGTATGTTTAGCCCCGTCTTTATCATTCTACCTGTGCTGGAGATATTTTCCTTACTGCTGGGTAAGCCCAGATGTACACCATCTGCTTGTCTTATGATCTTTGACATGATTGAGAGGCCACCAAAAATACCCAGTGATTGCATACTTTTCAACTGACTGGTATAAAAGGAGAAGATGTTAATAATCAAGCAAATAATATTTGCTATTTTGGGGCCTCCTGAAATTCTTGTGAGATATATTTTGAAAGTAGATGCTAAACATTGTGTGCGCATAAGCCTTTGCATATATCTCTTCCCTTAGCCATATGTTTGAATACACACAGTTTGAGATGAAATATAGCAGAGTCTATTTTAGGTGTGTTTGAAAAACTCAATAGCCTTAGATTGGCTGCCATAGCCTGCTCTTGTCAGCCGTTTCATTTCTGACTTGCCGTGGAGTCGCAGGGTCTTGAGACCAAATATCTGAAATACGCCTTATGCCTCTTGGGTGGAAGGAAAAATCTCCTTCTCTGCACACTTTTGAGCAAAAGACTTCATGCGTTCCCGTTTGGAGAGAGCTTGCCTCGGCAAGGCTGGGGCGCCTGTTGCCAGTGCGGAGATCAATGGGAGCCCGAGTCCCTCAGCATCTTGCCAGAGCCCCGCTCCAGATGTCCGATAAAACTCCACGGGGCTCGTGCTTTGAAAAGAGCGTGGGCTATGTGAATCGCTGTTGCAGTAATAAAGTTGCACCTATTCCAGATCTTGTCTTCTCTGTCCAATTAGAAGAGCATGTTTTCTGCTTATGGTTTTTAAAAGTTGGCTGACCAGCTGGGTTTCATTCCTTTCTCCCTTTTTTTTTTTTTTTTTCTTTCTTTTTATTCGGTATTTTTTTTCCCCCTTTTTTTAATATGTAACATTCGAATCGATGTTCAGTGCCGTTCTCTTTGATAGTTCATATGCTGGTTTATGAGCATGGCAAAAACAAAAAAGGTCAGTTAAAGGTTAAGAAAGACAGTTATCAGGCCTGTATAAGCGAGGTATTTTTAAGGCTCTGCTAATTGGCAGCACAGTTAAAGCATCATTCATAAAATAGTGTGCATTAAAATGACCATATCCATTTTTAAGAGTATGGAGATTATTCCTTTGCCAAAAGGCTTAACTCCACCTTCTCATCACCGCCTTTATACCGGGGTGTTTTTCCATGGGAGAGAATAATTTTGGGCATTTTGCCTACAGTATCCAGGCTTATACCCCTCGCTATTTAACTGTTACAGCTGGGAAAATCTGGGACTGAAAATGTAGCCATATAATATGGCAACAGCCAGAACAATAAGACAGGCAAATCTTTTAAATCTGTACTTTATAAAACATCTGTTAAAGAATGTTAAGTCAGAAGTTCTGTTCACATATTTGCTGTATTTCGCTTATTAAACTCAAACATTACAGCTTGCCTTATTTTTCTTAATAGAATTACTGGTCGAGCTTAGTAGAAAGATTTGAAAAAAGAAAATCCTAGTTTTTTAGCCGTCTCTGAAGCCTCTGAGTAATGACCCACGCATACTGGCCCAAAAACCCCAGTAGATTTTACAAGGGCTGCTGGTTATATTCACCTGGTTTGGAGGGAAACATAACAGATTTTTCCCCTGATCTGTTTGCCCGCGTGCTGAAACGCTGCCATAAACCGTCCTCGTTTTGTGTACAGCCCGCGCTTCAGCCGGCACTCATTTTTCTTTTGTCTTTCAACCATCTCTCATTCTGGGTCAGCAAATTCTGGGTTTCCTGAGAACTCTAGAGTCCAAATCAACATGTCAACCCCAAACTCAAACATCTGCAGGGTCTCGCGCGCCGGCTCGACTCACAGGAAATATAAAACTGAGAGAGGACAGTCCCAAATTATCCCAGATCTTCCAAAATGTTTACAGTGCATTGGGTCAGACCACGAGAAACATAGACTCGAAAGAGTTTCCTCCAGGTAAGTTCCTCACCGACCACAGCCATGGTGGGAAATGCTGACGACACTCACCGTGGTTAGAATCCGAGCGAGCCACTTCAGGTCTCCCAACAGCGAGTCCCATCGTAGCGGCGGCGCTGGAAAAGCCCCTACGCCTTCATTTGGCATGCGGGAGACGTGCCCTCGGGCCGGGCGCTGGGAAACAGTCCGGCGATTCATGGGACTCAAGGCTCAGTCTCGCTCCCTAGCCCAAGTTGTTGGATGCTGTGCTGATGGATACCATACAAATTCTTACTGTAGATAGAAATCAAAACTGATTATCCGAAAAAGCCCGTTATTAACTTTTCTAGCATTAGTGTATAGTAACCACTAGAGTGTCAGTGCAAACAAATGCTTGGAATACATAAAATACAGATATATCCTGTGTCTTGCCACCTTTTCATGTAAGCTGACAGCTTACAAATGTCTTATTGAACTGTATTACTTAAAATTGGGCAGATACTCCTGGGGGACAATTTTCTACATTTGATCAGTGTTGCAAAAAAAGGCCATAGGCATTTGTGACTACTCGTATATTCATATTTCAAATATATATTTTATGTAAGAATTTTACCACACGTTATTCTGCCTGAGAAGAATGTTGTTTTACCTGGGCACACTGAAGGGTGACTAGCTGTTTTATTCTGAAGCGTTTAAACTCAGTAACAACATATATAGACTTTACTAGATGCTTTACTAATTTATTGTGGCAATGTGGTATTTAGACCACTGTTTAAGTGAAGTTTGCCAGTACAGTTAAAAGAAATTAGAGACACCATCATTGCTAAATCACTTTACCATTCAAAGAAGTACTGTAAACATATGCATTCATTTAATTATAATAGTACCAATTATAAGAGAAATTGTAATGCTGAGAGTAGTAGCTTTTATGTGATCATAATAATGGCATATATTTATCTTGGTTTGGCAAGTTAGGTCTTTCTTTAATAGTTGGCTTTGCTTAAATAGAATGTGGTTTGTTAAAACCCACACTAACCCCCACACCCTTCCATTTGTTATTGCCCAAATAATGAACAATAATCATGTGGTATAAATGATTAATGTATACGTGGCTTCGCGAGTATCTTTGAGGTTTAGAAAGTGTTTTTATTTTCATTCTTGCGCTGGACCAAGCTATAGCCCAATTACATGTTATTCTTTGGTATTGGATATAAAATCTTTTTGCTTCGGTAGAAGTGATAGGAACTTGAAGCCCGAGTCCGCTCTCTTTGAAGTCGATGGGAATTTCGGCGCCAGCCTCCGGAGAAGCGAGCCCATTGTTTCTGGGGCAGTTTGCTTTGTGCGTGTTATCTGCTAAATCACAATTTAATGTCACATTTCAAAACAGCCCGCGTAGGAAAGCCAGAGCCCCGCATTCCGTTCCTGAGCAATTAATACGGTCCACGCACGGAACACCCCACGGAGGCAGATGTGAGAAGTCTTCCAATTATCCTCTCCAGCTAGAATAATCTCACTCGGCGAGGCGTAGGGCAGCGTCTTTTAACGTGCGTGTGCAACTTCCAGACCGAAGTTTAGCAAGTTCTGTATCTCCGTTTTATTTACATCTGATTTCCTTGGAGCCTAATCAGTCCCAGTGATAAAAAAAAACAACAAACAAACTCTTCCCTTTCAAGATTAATTTTTAAAGTGTCAGCCGTACACGACTATTTTCAACAAGATTACCCCACGCAAATGAAGGGTGCTTTATCTTGTGCGCCACAGCGAGCGGCACAATGTTGTCACCGCGCCGCAGACAATGCCACCCATTTATAAGAGGATTCAAAGAGTTAAAAAAACGCATTACTTGAAACTTGATATAAAACCTGTGGCCAAAGCAGGCTATGGGCTGGAGCACTTGATTATTCTTTTATCAATAAATAAGAGTGGCATACAGTTAATTTCAGCACTGTAATTGAGCGGTGCATTCTGGGAAGCTGCAAAGCACTGTAAGATGAGGAAATGTTTTAGAGACTAATCATGAGAAGAAAGGAGCCTTTCATAGCCCTTATGATGCTGTTGTCAGAGCTAAAGGCAGATAATGATTCAGTAATAATGGCACATTGTGAATATTTAAGCTGAAAAGATTGGGACAAAATGAGCAGACATTGTTGGTTTGCTAAACCGAACAGTTGGTCTTTGGGCTCCAAAACTATCTACAACTCAAATTTGGGGCTCAGAAGTTGCAAAATTAAAAAAAAGAAAGATGTTTCCGGGACGCTGGGCTGGCACAGGGGTTGTGTGCGGAGCCTGCACGGGGCCTCTTCACTTACTTTGGAAATCTGAAATTGATAGTCAAGGCTTTTTTCACGACTCTCTGAACTGACAAAGTACAATACGCTGCAGACTGTGTAAATCTCCCTCCATTTAGGTGCCAGAAGAAATCACTTCGGAAGAAAATCAGTTGTAGTAATGACCTAAAATATTAAATATAAAATGGAGAGTGTCATATTGCAAATAAGTAGACTCATTTGCATTTTGTCTCCGGGGCATTGGTAGCGCTATAAAGAGACATGCAGCTGAATTTATGTACATTGTCTTTTTTCCTCATTACTACATTCTGGATCTGTTAGTTGTCTTTCTTTAAACATCTGTTAAATGCAGTTTCATGAAGCCGTACGTTCCCATATGTTTGGGAACGGTATCAAAGCGTAGAGCTTTTGGCCTCCTTTACAACCTTTTGTCTCAGAGAAAAAGGTGGATGAGCTCGGGGGCCGGATTCTGCTGAAGCCGAGGGCCAGAAGCACTCTTGCTTGCAGTAGGAGCCAGATAAGTTTTCTAAAAATGTAAAGACCGGCGCTGATAGGGACAAAGAACATTTCAGTCCTGGACCTTGGTATGTGCACTTTAAAAGATTTTTTTAAAAAAATTAAGAAAAAGTGCAAAATTAAAAAAAAAAAAACCAAAACCACACAACCAAACACCAAACTTCTGAGGCTCTTAAGGCAAGTTTTACTCTCCATAATTTTCTATGTGTTAAATCTCGGAGAATTCAGAAAGTTTGCCTGCGTGAGGACAGGCAGGAGAAACTGTCCTGCACTTTTACAGGCACAGTAAGCACTAATTAATTATTATCTTTACAATGACATAAACTATTTCAGCTCTTGTATTTCTTTTATAGAAACACTTTTCATGTGTACTTTCACACAAAGGAGAAGAAACAAACTCCTGCATCTATACATCTGTTTTTCCTTGAGGAAAAGCAATTACTTACAATAGACAGCTTCAAAACTTTAATCAAAATACAGTTAGAAAAAGTTTATCTTTTTGCAGAATTCTTTTAAAAAACATGCTTCGTGTTTATAGTAACACTCATTTTTACCCATATGCTTTAAATCTGTGTATTTACTTAGCTAGGCAATATTTTTAACCTTTTTTTTTCAAGTCTTTATTTTTAATGAAAAGTTTCTTACAAAGTCATTTATATATTAAGAAAATTTAAAATCCCAGGACCAGGTCCTCCTCTGGGGAAAAGAAGCATTGCTGCAATAGTCCACAGGCGCTGCAGTTGTCTGCAATAAAAAGAGAAACCCAGTTTCTTCATGGTTTCCAGGGCCCCAATCCTGCATACTTACGCACTTACTTCACTTAACTACTGGAAATGAGATCACCCGCGGCTCTGGTGTGTGCCTCTGCCGTGCCGGGAAGGGAGGCTGCACGGTGGGATCGCTCCCGCTACCAAAGCAAGCTCCGGCAGCCCCTGCCCGAGTCTCTCGTGCCGTTTGCCAGGTAGACGGACCCTCGGTGGCCCGATTTCGTCGGCAGCTTGCGGGCTCGGCAGGATGCAGCGCGGGCGTATGGGTGTTTGTGGAGCCGGGGGCCGAGGTGCGGGCAGTGCCCGCGCTCAGGTTGGAGCGGCTCAGGCGACTCTTTCCTTCGGATTTGTATGGTGTTGCCCCCCTTCCCGCTTCACTTTGGCTTGTCTGTTACGATTCATGGTGAAAAGCAAATTTTAGTCTGAAGCACTGATGTGATTCAGCGTACTTGGGTTACGTCTAAGGACTGGTAACTCTACTCTGCCCTCAAAGGCTTTCTTTCCTCTGCCTTGCAAAGCTCAGCAGGGTCCCTCTGTCTCGCACTCGGTACTGGAAGCGCATTCACGGCGCAGTGCTCAAGTGCATCATCGTCAGATTTCAGACTCGGCAGTAGCGGGATTCAGAGGTCTGATTTGCCCCAATAACGAGGTCTGAATCATTAAAACGAAGTAACACCGCTACATTCAGTGAAGATCTGGCCCACAGATCTTTTGCCAAATGTAGTCAGATCTGGATGCGGAATTTCAATATCCCTAGTGTTTGGGTTGCTTTTGATCTTTCTTACCCAAGTGATAAAGAGACAAGAAGAACAGATTAGCGTTGGTCCATCTGAACGGTTAGGAGCCGTGTTGCAGCTCCAGTACAAATTGCAGCGGCACGTCTAATCCATACTAATAGCGCGCTGCAGCAGGGGATTCGAGGCACAAATTTCCCCTCTGCTGCCGTCATCAGAGCCTCCAGTTCACGCCTTCAAGAGAAATTCATAATTGTCAAGTGCTCGGGCGACAAAGTCTGCGCAGGACAAACAACAATCCCCGATTTGTTTGTTCCGCCCTCTCTCTTCCTCCATCCAGGCCATCCGAGTTGTCTGAGAGCACTTCACATGTTGCCCTTGGCCGAGGACGGCTCTGCCTGGAGCATGTCCAACTTGGCGTGGAGACGTTCTAATAAAGCTCAAAATGATGCTTGTTGCCAGTGAGGAGGGGGATGAGGAAGGTGAAGGAAAAGATGGCGCCAAGGTCATCGTGTTTCGGCCCATAGCAATGTGCTTGTGCAGAAAGACACATTTCTCTCTCGATTTTACCCTCAAACGCCGCTCTTAACAATGGTGATGATAATTTCATCAGTGTCGCTGATACTTGATATTTCTCATTTACATTGCATGTTTCATCTTCAAGGCTCTTGAAGTAATGAGCTAATCCTCACAACATCCCTGTAAATATTATTCCCCCCTTAAAGAAACTGAAGCAAGGAAGTTAAGTAAATAATGTACGCTATTTATATTATGATGGCTTATAGGGGTTCTGGTGAAGGTCAGGTCCTCCTTGTACGTAGACATTATATAAATAAGAATCTATATAAGTAAATTATTCTTTGACCTGATGATTTCATACTTCAAATATACAAAACAAGCAAAGAATAGAGGAAGGGGAGCCCTATCAAAAAAACCCAGAGTGACAAGGATTAAACGATTGAACGGAGGTAGAGCCTGGAGACTTGAGCTGAAGTCAGCTCTAAATCCCTATCTGTCGTGTGTATTTGTCCTTTCAGAGATGAGGATTGTAAAGCCTGGATTATTAGAACTTGCTTTTACTAGCAGGTGACATGCTTGCCTTTAAAATCTTAACAAGACCTCAATTTTAATTAAAACATACTAGTATCAAGGTTTATATTCATTAGGGATGCAGAATTACCTGTGGGTGAGACACAGGACTGGTGACTCGCTCTTAGACGGCTTTTGGAAAAGTTTTTGGCTTTCTCTTTTTGGACATTTTTTAACTGCTGAAGAACTGTAGTTACGAGTCCATTAAAATGAAACTCAGGTTATTGTCTTAATTTAGCTCACAGCACTTGAATCTTCAGTGTCCTCTTTGTGAAACAGAAAGGGGTTTCAGTGGGATGAGGGCAAGCAAGCACATTTTTTCTGGAACTGAGGAGAATTATTTCTTGGTTCTCATTAACCGAGGCTTCAGTTCAGCAAAACACTTAAGCATTTACCGAGCTTTCAACAGAAGTCCCATTGCTTTTAATTTAGAAGACTTTACCTTTGTCACAACCTCTGCTTACAGTCAGTGGCATGTAAGCACCGGCTTAGAGTTCGGCATGTGTTAATTGTTTAAATATGTTTAGCCCTTTCCCCAAAGCTGTTGTGAATGTTTAATGCAGTATTTACACTAGCCTTAGCACAAAGACTTGTGCAGTAGGGTTGATGCTTAAACATATACTTGCCGTGGAGTATGTGTCAAGTGCTTCGCTTGAATTTTCTGAATTTTTAAATTTCTACTGGGACTTGACTTTAAGTTTTTAAGAGAAAGCACTTTTCAAGAATAAAATTGCATTTAACATTTAATAAAGGCAACTATCTGCCTAAGCCGCAGAGTAACTGCGAAACCGGGAGAAGCCCTGAACATCTGCCGTAGCTTCTGCGTGGTGGCAGCAGTGCAGGACATCGCTAACGCGCCTCTCGAGTGCCCGACTTTTCACCGCAAATGCAAGTTATGGTGTGCTAAGAGCTTAAATACCGTAATGAGTACTTACCCCTCAAAAGGAGTACGTGTGGAAAAAATGGCATATTTGGTACTTCAGGAGTTAACAAAAGTAAGGGCAGATCCACTTAGAAAAAGGCGGGGGGGGTGGTGGTGTCACTTTTATGTAAGAATTTATTGAAAATATAATTAGTTTATTTCAATATAGTTATCTCTCTATTATTTAAAGGAAAAGGTTACATGCAGTATATTTGGGGGAAGATTTTATTTAACGCTTGGATGCGTTTTGCTCTAAAATGAATGCTTGCTCAAGAGTCTAAGAAGGCTTCATGGGAAGAGCAAAGCAATCTAAGCCATATGCATTGGGCAGTTTGCCAGTTGTTTGCCAATATGCCCAGGCCACCTGGCTATATATGCAGCCAAGTATGCCATTCTGACTAGCCAGCTTTAACCTTCAGGCTGCTTCTTTTTCAGCTCTTAGGAAACTCTAAAGCCCTCCGAAGCGCCTTGCTTTTTCCCCCATGCCAGTAGTTTGTGTGCATCCAGACGCGGGCTGCGCGGCCGCGCTGCCCAGACGGCTCCCGGCACCCATTGTCCATGAGTTCGTCTTTTGTCTAGAGAGCGGTTCAGCCGCGTTGAACCCGGGCCATAAGATGAGTCTGGAGATAGCAGACTGAAACCTTTACCCATATGCCATAGTTAGACACTTTGACTGACAAGCCACCGTTTTTGTTCCCAATACTGTGGAGACACTGTTCGATGGGTGTGGTTTAGGAAGGATTTTGTTTTAATGTAGTTCACCACTCTCATTGCTTTTCCCCAGTATTTGCATGAATTGTAAGAGAAGTGAAGCATTTAGCATAACTCAGGCATTAATGGCATATTCTTTCATTATTGGGGTAATTTATTTAAATGTTTATTCATTAAATTTCACTTGCAGCCAAAAATATCTCAGCATTCTATTAATCTTTAGTTACATTTTGGGTTGTGGGCAAAGCCTAAAACAAGTACAGTATCCATGGCAGCAATTTAACGTTTAGGAGATATCAGATATAATTAAGCTATTCTAAATATTGAAATTAAGGTAGGAAGGGGGAAAAAAAAAAAAAAAGATTATATTCAATTCAGTAAACACAGCATGGGAAGTTTTGGTGTAGCAGCCAGCAAAATCTTTAACTGCATCCAAAGTAAAGGGCGTGCAGTCTGCCATAATTGTCTTCTGTTTTAATAGAAAGCAGTTCGGGGATGGTGTAACGTGGGGACTTTCCCTGGCTTTATAGCTGTTAATAAATACGGCGGCGATAGCTGCCTTTGCGGGCTGGGGAAGGCAGGCGTGCTTCTTGGAGACATGTGCTCTATGTCTGCCTCGCTTTGCAGAGGTACGCATATTTTTCAGCGAGCGCACGCGGGCTACAAAAATTTTCTGTGCTCTCTGATCTCGAAGCGGAGCCTGCGGTTCAGATCGGAAAGCTCCGGGCAGAACTCGCTCAAAATGGCCACGGTTTCCTCCGGTCGCTCACCGAAGCCATAAATCTGACACAGCTTCATTTCAAAAGATCCGTGAACCTGAGGGCCTGATATTTGAAACTCGACTTCTCCGTTTGCAGGTGGGATTATTTGTGGAAGTAAGCGAGAGCACGCAGGCATCTCGCTGCCCGGCCGATCCCCCGCTCAGGTGGCAGCAGGACTTTTTTTGCAGCCTGCAAAGCCGGGTGCGGAAAAACTGACACCCGTGCCACACACCCCCACCCCCCCCCTTATTTTTTAGGCACAAAATCGAAGATTAAACAAAGGAAGGGAGGTTAAGGCTTTTGAAAAACTTGGGCCCCCAGGGAAACTTTGCCAAGTTTCTCGTGAGGCCCGAAACAAGCAACTTTACGAGGGAAGTTTTGCCGCGCTCGGCTCGCCGCACATTGTTCCCATCGCCCTGAAAGCCAGGCTGCTCCCGCACCGCCACCTGCGCCCGCTCCGCTCCCCGACAAAGGCCGACCGAGATCAAACGAGGAGCCCACCGGCACTGCGCTTTAATCCAGCAGGGTTTGCTGTTGAGTTGCATTGAGGTATTCTTTGTCCCTACGGGCGTGCTTGCCTTTGGGGAGCCAGGCATATTGAATTGCTTTAAATCAGAACCCATACCGACGTGTTCAAGGTACGCTTTTTGGGGAGGCCCGTCTTGGGTTTCCTCCGTTCAGAAACACGTTGCGGATCTGTGGCTTATTAGCGGTGCGTCGTAGCCGTAGCCGTGCGGCTTCGGTGACACGTTCAATAAAGGCCCAGAGAAAGGCGCTGTTGCAAATGCACAAAGACAGACATAAAGGGAGCGGGAAAGTGTCCCGGTGGGTTTTGCAGTCTGGCAGGTGAGATGCAGCTGCAGCCGCCCCATCTGTGCTACCTTGGCCTGCTATGGCTGTCAGCGTAGGTAACTCGGGCTATGATGGGAGAAGCAGAGCAGAAATTGAGACAGAGAATAAAAATTAAGGTTAAAAGGGAGAATAATGTTCTACGGGCATTTTGGGGATACTAACAGGTCACAAATTTTCACTTTAAACGTTCACTGGGTCCCATTTTGTGTATTGCACTAATACGTGTCTGGACAAATATACCCACTACAGCGTGTATCGTTTGTTTACTCAGCCTTGTATCAATCTGTGGCGATTTCCATATAATATTTAAACTAAGTGATGGGCTTCGGGCACCGTATTAATAGTATCTTGCCTATCACACGTTTCACTATTGTAAATCTGTTTATTGTTTTTCTGCGTGGGTGCGCACTGCACGCACACGCATTCTTTCTACATTGTTACTCTGTTATTGTGCTTTTATTTATTTGGACCCGTTTTCGCTTTCAGATAAAAAGATTAGTCATAAATAGCAGCTTTGTCATCCAGGAATTTCCAAGCACTTAAAATTTTGAAAGGTTGTCCGTGCAAAGTTGTTTAAACGGGACCATTATACCACCGTATAATATTTATAATATTAAGTATGGGCAGTTTAGTTTGATTGTTCGTCGCCAAAGCTTTTCTGCGAAAAGGACTGAGAAAACCGAGGACTGTGTACGCTTCACAGCAATACTAGCCTCTGAGGACCAGGTTTTTTCTTCCACTGTTTCTCACCGTCTTCCTCTTCCAACAAACCTTCCTCCCATCCCAACCACATACTGTATTGCAAATATGCAAAAACACTAAAGGCTTAGTTCCCCTCTGCTTGTAAACGCAGCACTCCCATTAGCGGTGAGGCTGCCCGTGCCTTTCAGGGGGAAAATGGACTCTGAAATGCTTGGGAGAAATAGCGAAGCTCTCATTCATGTGGCTTGGGTTGAAAAATTGAACCCACTCTGCTTATTTGCACCTCCATGCCAAAAAAAAAGAAAAGTGCTGGTGCGCTGGTCACAAGTGCAGATGAAGCAAACTAATACGGATTTCCGTGGTCTAATAACAAACAGGGACGTTCGGATGCCGTTGCCAATTCTGCATGATTGACTGTTAAGTCCAGAGAGACAACCCCGTCCCATTGAAATCAATAGGATTTTTGCCGTTGGCTTTCCTGGGACAAAGATTTCATTTCCAATAATCCACCACCTGATTTTAGGCATGTCATTTAGTAACTGATTCGCTGCCAATTTACAGGAGAAACTTCCCCTAGTGAAGAATATGCTCTCCTTTTTTTCTTTTCTTTTTTTCCCCTCCCTTTTTTGTCACTTTCTTTACATTTGGTAGTAGGTCTTTCACAAAAGGTATCAATTTTCCTTTAGTTTTTTTTGTCTTGTTTTGCTCTGTTGGGTTTTTTTGTTGTTGTTGTTGTTTTTATATTTTACTACATACCATAACATGGGGAACGGTCCCTCCGGGCATGACTGTTTCAGACAAGGATGTGGTAAGTTGAGGATATATGTTGTTGTGTTGAATTTCATCACGCCTCCGCACATCCTTAAAGCACTGTGACATGCACTGACTTGGAACAGCTAATCCACACCTGGTGACAGGCTACATCACCGTGGCTCAACATTTCAGCCTCTTCCCTCGTGTACGGGAAGGGGTCATGTTCCCCTTGCCTGCTACAGGATGCTAACAGATATAATAGTCAGGACAGGGAAACAGAAGGATCTGTTAAAGGGAGTTGTCGTGATAAACAGGTGTGATATTCAGGTTGCTACTTCAGGGAATCTCGGGAAAGGAGGCAGGTTAGCCGAACCCCAAGCAGATGGTAGGGTTTGTCGTTGCATAAGGCACAGCCTGAAACAAATTTTGACTTGGTTAGACTCAGGCAAACCAGGGTTGACTTCACGGAGAGGAGGGCGAGCTCTGTAATTTGTTAAAATTTCGTGTTCGTGTTTGTTTCATTATAAAGCCGATCACCTTCGAATGAATGCAAATAACTGCAGCGTGTTAGCCAGCCCTGTCGTGGTTCAGACTCTTCTGGGTGCTGAGGTCCTCCACCTGCCACAGTGCCAGGGCTTGGCTCGCTGCTTGGTCTCCAGCTTAGCAGGATGTGACCACTCACACAGATCTTCACGCGGGATTGACAGTCAATACTTGAAGTTTGGGATTCACGTGCAAACGTAAATCTACGGAGGATCTGGCTGTGAAAAACTTTTCAGTCCGTAACAAAGAATGCTTCCAAAAAGAGGAATGGGAAAAAAGTCTCAAATAAAGTACAAATTAAGACAAAACATGAAATTAATAAGAATTGAAGGCAAAAATACGTAGTGTCTTACAATAATAAGTCAGTTTGTGCACATACACGATTTATTAATTTACAATTGCGTCTCTGGACGCAGTATTTCTGTTCGTAACTCTCAGTTACTTCAGTATAGGAAAATGTCGATTGCCACTAAAATTCTGTCAGCATTGATATCACAGTTTTATCACAGTTATTTATAACCCATATACCAACCTGAATATAATTAACTCTATATAATTTGTAGGGCTTGCCAAATAGCGAACAGTTATTTGGTACGCAAAGTATTTGTGTAATTAAAAAAATGTCAGCTAGTGTATTAGAAACATTTCATACAGCTGGCTAAATAGTTCAGAACGTATTGGTGAATAATACATTAATTCACTGATGTATTACATATTGAATAAACTATTTTAATAAGTTAAATTGCATTTGACCCATTAGAGTTGACTCCAGCTCCACAAAGTACTGAGTACCACCTTGAGTCGAAGGGAGCCGAGAGCTCTACAGAGGAGGCTTTATCAGGTTGTTAAATATTAGGGCTTGTGAGTACAGCACTTAGGTGTGTGCTTAGGAGCGCTACTGAATGAAGAATACAGTTCTCCAGGACACTGTTCTCCTGAGGTCTTTCAAAAGTGGTAACTAGAACCTTTCTTAGGCATAAAAGTACTTTTGTACTTTTGCATTTGCAAAATCAATATGGTGCCGTTAATGCGAAGTTCACTTTTCCAGTCTGTAATTACTAAGGTCAATATTATACAGTCATTATTAAATAAATAAAAAAAAAAAGTCCCCGCCCTGTATCTAATCAAATTTCAGGTCCTGCGTTCTGTAAGTTCATGTTATAACTTTGCCATATTAATGAGGAGTTTGTGCAGCAGCCCTGGCTACGCCATGCAGCTATATTGTGTAAGTGTTTTCCCATATGGTGAGCCTTGTCTGCAACAGCATATAGCCCTTTTGTCTGGGGTAATGCTCTCCTTTTCCCCGGGTTTTATATGCCTTATTCAATATCAAGAGAAGTCTAGTGAAAGGGGAAATCTAGCCCCTGCCTTGTGGCCGCTGTGCTGGCTGTCTCTCTGTCCTTTACCTGTGAAGGTCTTAAGGCAAGATGTCTTGGGAATGAGTTTTTGTCAATGTTTTAGGTCAGTATCAATTCCATGAGACGCTTAAGTGATTTTGTGGCTTTCAGTTGTGCTTTTATACTGTATTCAGAGCAGGGAAGCAGTAAATTTAGAGAAACAGTAAAATGGGTTTCTGTGTTCTCAGTATTTTTAATAAAATTCAGTAATTGGCATATTATAAAGTCATAAAACGGTATAATTTTTACTGTGGGGAATGTCCATTTGAAGAGGGCTCCTGGATCGCGGCGGCGATAAGCAGGCAGCGCTTTCTGTTGGGTTACTTATCCATGGCACCAGGATTGTCTGTTGTTCAGATGTGTGAGCTCCGGCCTCGGTTTCCGTTCACGGTTGCCGTGTATCATCGCAAGAGTGATGATAACGCCTCTTCAAGGTGGCATTATAGTGACAGTTTAACATGGCAAACTTCTGCTTGGCAAACAGACAGCGACTGTTAGCCAATATTGGCTGCGACTCGCTGATGATACCACGTAGTCTATCCTTAAAGAGGATAGTTCTTTGGACTTGATCCCGCTCCGTTTTCTGTCATGTGCCTCTCAGTCCAAGGAGAAAAAAGAGCAAATAAAAGTATCCACCCTCCTTTTTACGGGTGCATTCACCCTCCTTTTTACAGGGGTATCCTGAGGAATGGTTTCATGACAGAGGCTTTTTACTTTCTTTCCTTCTAGGAAATGGTTCGGAGTTTGCAGAGTTAGAAAGCACGCTTCTTCCGTGCTGAAAAAGGGGTTTAGTATAACGCTTATCATCTTGACCACAGGGAGTTACTTGCTATTCGTGAGAGACTCAGAGAGTGTGTCCCAGCGAACCCTGCAAGGCAGGATGGAAATCTCCCTCTGGCGGGTTTTTTCGGTTAACCAAGTTAGGGTAATCTCTGGCCTGTGCTCAGTAACTCAGCCCTGAGACTCTGCAGCTGGAGACTTCAAACATTAGGATTCTTCTGTCCAAACACGCTGTTATATCTTCCTTTGCCACTAGAGTACCAAATCAAACAATCCACGTGTACCGCTTCTTAATCTCTACCGTTAACTTCTATTAAATAATGTGTTTACTATTACTTAAAATAGTTGCTTTGTTACCAATGCAGCTTCCTTACGATGCTCTCTCAGTGCCTCTTCGTCAGTAAAATTACTTCAAATGTTAACAAGCACGCTTTAAATATGCTGCTTTTATGTATAAATGAAAGTTAACATCTTAACAGGAATTCCATTTTAGTATCTATCGTAATGTTTTGATGATCCCTTCTGATACCGTCTGTGTACTAAGAATCTCATTTCTCAAGTAGCACTGTATTGTTATAAGGTTATTCTTATTTTACAACCTCATTTTGTGAGCTTGGTGGTACAGCTGGAAGTGTACAGGCCCTGTTTTAGGCAGCGGCCGCTCTGATGGCACCTGTAACTTACATCCTCAAAAAAATGGGGTGGGGGTGTGCAGATTTGCAGACGTAGTTTGCTAATTGTGTTGAGACGCCTTTGGAATTTCTGCACGATTTTCCTTTCTTGATCTAAGCCTTTGGACTCCCTTCTGGCAGCTGGAGTACTCGGTGCGTGCATTTTCACGTGCTTTGGTCACAGGCCTCTGGGCATGTGCGTAGGTTACGACGTGGGTGGAAGTGGAGTCGCATCTTGCTCCGTTCAGAAAAACATTGCTCCAGAGCAACTTTGTCTTGGTTTGTTTTGGAAGGAGCCCGCACGGATCTTGGCTTGAGGCGAAGCCGTTAGGGTGAGGGTCATGACAAGCTGTACGATAGGCGATGAGACTGCATGAAAGCCTGTGTTACGAGCCAGAAAAAGTGCCGGGCTGAAGCCCAGTAGATTTATTTTATCCCCACTGCAGCTCAAGTCAGATTGCCTTCTCTACAGCTTCGACGGGAATGTACCGTCCCTTCTAACGTGGTAGCCCCTGACACCTCAGGAAGATGCATCTTACCACGTGCCCTGTGCCGGCAGGAATGAGCAGGGACTATTCTCTTTTCCAGAAATACATTGTAAATTGTTGGGCCAAAATAGAATGTGTAAGTAAAGCTTAGAGATAATCTCTTCTTAAGCATTGACCCCGGGCCTTAGATTTATAAGCTTATTCCTGCTGTCCCACCATAAAACTAAAATACCCACTCCAACATGCAGTATTTGCATAATAGTTTGGTGCAGCTTTATAAATGTGTGCGCTCTTATTTTCCCCTTGCTGTGAAAAAACAACAATAAAATTAAAAAAAAAATAATAAAGTCCTGAGGACTTGAGTCAGCCTGGCCGTTCAAGTGCACTGCAATTTGATCCCTGTATCTCAGAAGGTGGATTCATCGCCTGGGGAGAGTCACATCACTTTCTTGGGAATGCCATGAAGAAAGCAGCTGTAAAGTGTCTGCAGGGCTGCCCAGCGAGCAGCTGCCTCCCGGGTGTCCTGGCCATGGCCCCGCAGCTCTGCCTCCTCTTCCTCTGGGGAGGAAGCTCGGGGGTGCCTCGCACGTCGGCAGCACCCCTTGGGGCAGGATGGCGGCCGCTGGGGGCCGGCACCTCAATTCCTGTCCTTCGGGGACCTGGAGATGAGCAGAACCCTCTAAAGTTAGGAGGGAATAAACAGCTGCAAAGAGAGTTTTGCCATAAAAAATGTAAAATATGTAGTATATAAAAAAGAAAGTTATTAAAAACTTAAGATAAGATCAAAACATTCCAGACGTTATGGTCTGTGTTCCTGCAGAGCTGTGTAAAAAATGCTGGAGCTTTACAAAAGGGGAGAGCAGCAGAAGAGTTCATATATGTCAAATACTTTGGACCTTGCAGCCCATTAACGTAACAAATTAAAAATAACAGATGATGGTCTTACTCTGATACTGTAGCACAGTTGCATTTTTAAAGGCGGAAAACGTTTCGGACTTTTTTGCAACAAGCTCATCAGGTTTTTGCAGAAGATCTTCGGAGGTTTCTTGAGCGCTTTGCGAACATTGTGACTTTCAGCATAAAATATGCACTAGGATTTACACCCTAGCCATACACTTTATAATTGGAAAAGGGTGTTCCTGTGGCTGAGATTCAGCTGCAAAATCCATGGGATTCAGAACCAAGCTTTCATTTTGAACTGGGGCCATGCAATCTCCAAATTAAACACGAAAATACTAGCTAAGATATGAATATAATGAGTGAAACAGATGATCTGCAGCAAACATGAGATATTTCCTTTTAAATTATGAATGATCAAAATCACACCTATAGTTATTATTTTCCCAGTCTCCACGTAAGGTCAAAAGTGCCTTCAGCTACATGGATGCAAATCTGGAATACTTTCAGCAAAGTTACTGAAACACACAGCAGACTGATTTTGTTGATGAAGAGAAATAGATGAAAAATATATATGGCCTTTTTAACACCTTCTTCCCATACTGTGAATTGTTTTAAGGTTTATTTAATCCTTATTATATTTCAAATTGGCTGCAGAGAGTTTTTGAAAACAATCTCTTTTAAACCTGTTGTTGCGGTATATGATCAAGTATTTGAAAGGCGAAGGTTGGGACTTGCCAGTTGCAAAAAGCGCCTCTCCCAATTGCCTAAGTATGAAAGTCAGATGTCCTCATATACCATCTGAAGAGATAACCATATTTTTTTTCAGCTGTGCTGTAGCCTCCATATCTTACTGTCAAGAAGCTTCTTTTGGGACCGAGACAGGTCACGTTGGAAGTCGGTGGCTAATCAGCTCCCACTGCACATTGTCTGCTTTCAGCTTGAATTATCTTAGGCAGACATCCTGGCTAGCTGCAACACAAACCTCTGATGGCTTCAGCCTGAGAAGACCTGACTATGGCAGCCACTAAGTTAGCGAAGAGGAGAGGAAAAGAAATCCTATCTCTTCTGGTGCTTTTCCCGTCTTGGTTTCCCCACTAGAAATCAATAGGATGGTCGATAGTTGGTTTTGAGTTGTTCGCTACATGCTGGAGTTTTCTGATGTAAACCTTGGGTGTCTGGGTTTCAGACGCTCTAATGTGTCAGAGGAGGTTTGATAGCTGCCACAGCCATCCCAAGTTACACTTTATTTCCAGTGACAGCCTTTGTAACATGAGAAGGGGATGAATTCAACAGTTAGAAGTACAGATCAATCTTATACGCTTACCGCTTGGGGGAGGGGACAGGTTAAAATTTTTAGAGAAATTGATTGTGGTCTTTTTTTGAACTATATGCTGAAAAATGCTGTGTGAGATAGCGCTGCATTTTGGTAACCTCACTTTTTCTCCACAGATATTTCTGACTTCATTCAAAACTCCATGAGTATAAGTGTTTTTTGCTCACCTCTATGTAGAAATTATTCAGCATGAAGGTACAATGGACTATCTGAAAAAGGTTTTTATTGCTTAAAAAAGCACCCATTCATGGTTCTTTTGTTACCACTTTCATAACCAGAACAGCGAAAGTGGTAAGAATATTGCACATATGGTAATTTACGACATACGTTTTCTCTGTTCATGTGAAGAACCTGTATCCATGAGGGAAGCTTGAGTTGTGAGAAATGTGCAGGTCTTTTCTGCATTTAATGAAATGGTCTTACACGCGTTTGTACAGGATTCTTCTCCTGCGCATCTCTGTGATATGGATTTGTCTTTTGGACAGTGGTTTTGCATCTCTCTACCTTACCTACTCTCATCTTTTGTCACATCTCTACAAGTATACATTTCCTCTCTTGCTCCTTGAGGTGACTTGGTTATTTATTTCTACAGCAGTAGGGTAAGGGTGGGTGTGTTATCTTATGTGGCATACTCTAAAAAGTTTAAAAAGAGGATTACTATTTGTATGGATGACTACCTAGAATTACAATTAGTTATGCTAACAGAATATTGGAAGGGCGATAAAACATGAGCAGGGGAGTGCTGGTGCCTCTACATCTCGTTGGGGAATCCATGCAGATTGCTGCCGTCTCTCTTCTACTGCTGGCAGATTTGGAGAAGGGGTAGATGGCTGTGCTCCACACAGCAGTTCCTCTGCAACAATAAGGCATTACAGACTCCTCTTTACTTTGTCTTCTGCTCACTCTTTATTCACGCCTTTGGCCTCAAGAATAGCTGTTTGCAGGATTGGGCACAAGCAGTCAGAAGGAAGTTCTGTCCTTGGGTCTACACATGGACCTCATCAGTTGTCTTCAGTGGGAGCTGACTTCAATGAAGAGCAGCTGAAAACTGAGCCTGGACCATATATATTTGAAAAGCATAATCTAGTCCTCCCAGCCTTTCTCCCAACGTAACAGTTGGTAGCCTTGGCAGGGACTTCAGTGAGGGAGCCTGATCCTTTGAAGCATTATTTAAGTGAGGTCCGTAGATTCCAAGGAAAATGTTTAAGTTCTCCTGCCTTACACAAATATTAATTGCAAATGTGATTTTCAGACCTAAGAAAATCAAAATGCTTAAAGCGGGCCTAGAAAAGTCTTTGAAAATTGTGACGATACATCTTTCATATTACCAAAATGACACTGTTATTTAAAGCACTGAAACTGCTCTTTGAATTCTATTTCAATATTTAACCAATAACATTTAAAGATGTGCACATGAAGCAAGTATCTTACCCCAGTACACTTTTAGATATCAATCATGCTGTATTAATTGAAAGGATTTGGTCTAATCTCATAAAGAAACAGGCAAACTCTTGGCTTTTCTCTAAAGTAAAAATATATCACTCATGTCATCCATTACTGTGCTATAATTATGGTAAGTGAAGCAGAACAGAATCGATGGAGCAATTTATCAATGCATTCCCAACTATTCCAGCACGGCTGACGTCATGCGGCTGCAGATACTGTCCTTCAATATAAAAGATATCCAGCAGTGTCAAGACTTTATTCTGATCTACTCCAGCATAATATTTTCATATTTAATATTGTCATTTCAATTATGGTTTAATTAATTTATTTCATTCACTATGAAATTACACTTAATTAGTTGGCTTTTAATTTTTTCCCCCCCAAATTAAAATTTCAAAAGGGCAAGAAAAAGAGGGAGAATAAAATTCCCAGACATTATTTAATTCAGACTTCAAGGTCAAAAAACCCTTATAGTTTAAACTTTATGCTAATAGAGCATAAACTTGATCTTTTCTGTTCCACTCTAAATTATTTCAAGATAAGAAGCAGAATATAATGTCTGTAGTAAGCATTTCCAATAGACATTTGTCTTCGGATATTAAATACTTCCCCAAAATGTCGTTTTAATACTCGGATATTGTTTAGTACCTTCAAATATTTGCCTTTTTACACACTCCGTTTTCCAAGTGTTGAATTTTACCCGTATATTATCTTTTAAGTTTTATTCAAATAGGCTGACAGAGTTAGAGCTCGTGTAGACTAAACTTTAGTGAAGCAGTCCTGGAGATAGCACTGTTTGTTCTGTAAAAACACTCACCCCGCATTCCTCCTGAAGTTATTAAATGTGTTTACACTACATTAAATATGAAAAATGAACTTCTTCAGCAAAGGGATTGTTTAAAATACTGGGAGAAATATGGCCGGAATACCTTGCCGTACCCGCTGGCCCTGAGGAGCGGTTCCGAGGCGCTTCCCCCGGCTCCTCCGTCCTCCTCGCCCCCGGCGCGTCTATCCGCGAAACGCTTTTCCTACTCCTGGGCCAAAGCTGTTTCTAACAACCGTGCCTTTCTTCAACTGGCACAACGTCCTCCTTGGGATTTTGGCACTGTCGGAGTGAAAAGCGCTTGGTCCAAAAACACGCCGATCTTGTGGGGTGGGGAGAAGAAGGGAAGTGTTTGTTTACAACTCGCACCGGCATTGGGCTCTCTTAATAAACTGGGCTTCGTTACGATGGCTTTTTTCTCCTCAAACTTTTCTTTTTGTCTCTGGGAGAGGAGCACATGGAAAAGTTCATCAGGAAATTAAAGCTGTGAAAGTAGTTTTTCTCACACAACAGCTGTGGGTTTACGTGTTGTTGTGTACAGTCTCCCTCTCATCCCCGGACACGGCATTTCCTTCTCCGGAGGGGCCTTCACTCCCCGGTGGGGCTTCCGGGGCCTCGTTAAACAGCGACGAAAGGCGACATGTCTTCTGTATCGTGCCGCCCACCGTCTCCCCATTTCGCTGCCAGCCCCGGGGGGAGCGTTCCCTCCATCAGGGCTTCATGGGGGCCTCAGTGCTGGGGGGCCCTGGTGGGGCTTCACCAGCACTGTGCCTGGGAAAGGGTTAAGGCGCCCGGGCGGCCTCGATGGAAAGCACAATGTCCCTCGCTCTTTAAAGATGTACTTGTAAACCGTCGCGCTGGGTGGATTTATGAAGGGTGAGTTTACCTGATATTACACGGTATTGTTTAATTTAGACTATATTTAACCAGCGCTGTGTTGAAACAGTGTCGGCGAGCTCTGAGAGCTTGCCAGGCACATTCTCAAAATGGTTGCCAAGCTGTAAGATGGCTGCCAAGGTCTGACTGCACTGAACAGGTCCAAAATGGTGACCAACTTCTCAGAATTTTCCTGCCGATATTTTTTTTTTTTTTTTTTTTCTTCCCAAAATAAGGAAGATGCCGGACTTGGCACCAGCCTCTTGGCACTACGATTTATAGTGTCATCCAGAGATTCAAGTAGTTGCTGTGTTCTTGTTTCACAGCACTTGGCAGAAAGCTGCGTAGGGGAGGACGTGAGGTGAAATAGCCGGTGTAAAATAACATTAGCGTTTTCCTTCCTTGGCTAAAAAGTACCAAACACGTTCAGGGGGGAAAAAAAAAATTTAAAAAAAAAAAAAAAAAGTGGAAGGTAGGATATTTGAAAAGAAATCAGCAGAGAGCAGCTTTGACCAAAGCTTCAGACTTTCCTTCTGGGCTGCGTGTCTAAAGTGGTGCAAACTTTTATCTCCAACAGGTTTAAGATATTTTTTTTTATAATTTTTTTTCCCTGCATTTGTTTACTGGAGTTTATAGCAGTTTCTTTCTGGCAGTTGTGCTACTTAGCAGATTGAAATAAAATCATAAGGGTGAATTAAAACACACTGCTGTTAGTGCTGATTAGAATTTTAGCTTAGTGTAAATACCGGATGCAGTGTCCAACTTTTCAGGGACTTGGCATAGACTCAACAGGGATCTCCGGGCTGCACAGGAGACAGTGTGTGCTTGCAAGCTTTTTAAATACTTGGATAGGTGAAACTTACTGCTTCTGCTGGCATGCTAGCTAATTTAGTGTCTGTATAATGCATTATGTAGTCCAAGGTGGCCGTAAAAAAAAAAAGGAAAAAAGCAAAGGATAAGACTGAAAGGGAAATAGTTTGAGCTAAGAACTTTAAATGTATGGATTTTTATTTATATTCTGACCATCCCGTGCTAAATGCTTGCTTGTGCGTACAAGCAGTAAATGTGGTCCTAGCTAATTTTCAGATTGCACTTGAAAATAAACAGATTGCCTGAGGACAGGTAATTTTGAAAATATTAAATGGTTCTTTATGCAGCTGGAAAATATTTGTAGTTACAATAACAGAGTGGTAGAGGCTTTCTTTCTATGCAAATACCTTTACTCAGGTGGATTGTATTAGTAAAAACTCCATTTCTCATAGCCTCACTCTCAGCCCACAACTTGTCAATTTTCATCTGTTAGGAGTTTTCAGTGTCTCGAGTTACCTCTGTGTATTTTCACCCTTTAAGGAAACAACAGAAAAGCAAGCATTATCATCCAGGGGTGATGCGACAGCTTCCCTCGGTCAGTCATTTGGAAGGTATTAAACCAGCAACACGATCGACACCTAAGTCCAAATGCTTCATCTCCGCTATTGCGTATCCTCTACCAGCGCTGGGTCAATAGGCCACATCGTTTCTTCTGCAGGAATGGCAAGGACCCTGATATGTACTTTGCCCTTATCCATTTGCTTGAGGAAATTCACAAGGATGCAGATGTCTTTTGCAGCAATATTGGCTGTTTATACCCATATTTCTCCCATAACCTATGCCTTTATGTCTTTGTAGAGGTTATAAACATCCCTTTAGTTCAGATTCACCCTCTTTCACCGGCAACCTATATATCCATAGTACTTCCGTAGAACGGGGTATTATTTTTAATGATGTAATTTGAACTCTTGGTTCTGTGGTGAAAAGATGAGATTAAGACACACAGCCTCTAAAAAAAGTATTGGATAGTGGTCAGGGCACATGGAGTTTAATTGAGCCAGATGCATTTATTGAGTTGTACACCAGATTCTCTGAAACTTGTTTTCAGGATATTTTAATATTATGCATTACCAAAATGCAGTTCAAATTCAAGAAAAAAAAAATCAAGAGTCTTGCTTATCAATGTGATAAAAAAAAAATCGTTGTGCAAAACTAGCGGTGAACGCTGCTGTCGTTAATGAAGACTTTTAAAGAAAGATTAGAGCAGGATACTGGTGTCATGTTCTCAGTTTCATCTCTCCTTTCTTTCTGCCACTTTAATAAAAAACTATGAATTTAAAGGACAGTGTTTCATCTGCTTTAAATAAAAAAGCGCAGCGTTTAAGAAATTCTAAACCTAGCTACAGTGTACACACCGGCATAAAAATTGTGCATCACCACTTTTTTGATTGAATCGAAGAGTTATTTCTGCTGTATGATTCTTGTCTTTGTGTTTAAGGTCTAGGTAGACAAACTCTCATCATCTGCTGCAAAGCTAATTTTAAATTACTAAAGTTGACTTGTTTATTTACATAAAAATTCAAACACGCCTAGTTTATGAAAACTGAACATAACCTTTGAATGTGAAAAATTTGGGAGCCGTTAGGACACCTCTGTGTTGTATCTTGTACTAAATCATCTCTGGGCCATTTTATGCCCTCATATTAGCACGACTCCTGCACGTAAAAATTTTCTTTTGATTTACATCCCAGTAAGTAGGAGGAGAAGTAGGTCTATGGTACTTTGCTTTAAGTAGCCATTATTAGTTCTAGATTCTGATGTCGTTATACTTTAGTATAATGGAAACAACTCTATTGAAACTCATGAAAATGTGGAGTGAATATCGTGAAACCGGTAGGACTGAGAAGAGGATCAGGTCTTCAGTTTACAACTTTTCAAACCTGCAAATTTCTCTCTCGTGAACAGAAATGAAATCCTTCAGAAGCTTTTGGCACTTTTGCTTGTTTGTATATTCTTCATGTACACATCATGTGCATCTGTGTGTGTCTGTGTGTACGTATATATGATATGTGTAAAAGTACTTTTTATATAGTAACTTTCTGCATAGGGCAACCCAAACAGCTGTTATTCCTTTTTATAGCTTCTTTAATCTATGTGCCAACAAGTCAGTTTACAAAATCTGTTTTGTTGATGACTGCTGCGATAATAATTGTGGTGTTTTGTGGCTTGGCAAAAGCCTGGGGTCTCCTCCGAGGACTCTTGCCAAAGCCTTTGAAGGGGTTGAGGTGGATTCACTGCCAAAATGAGTCACCACTCTCTATTTTATTTAGTGTCCTTCTGCCAAGGCCTTAGACACTTTCTGTTTTCATTCTTTTGTAGGCTTTCCTTCCCACATTGTGGTTTCCTTCACAGCCAGAGTAATGTGTTTGCCAGCATAGGTGAGAGAGTGTGGCTGACTCTCCAAATGCCACTGCTAGACTATGCTTAAGGGTTAGTGGTTTAGCTATTGTGCTTTCTCAAAATGAACGTGCAAGATTTAATTATATGCCTATGAATTATAAATAAAAAAGACTGATACAGCACAGAGCAATAACCTAGAGTAAGGTCAAGGGATTTCAGTGGTCTGTCAATGTTTACTTCTCCAAGGCTCTGTACTACTGCATCCTTTGGATTATTTTACTTGTGATTGTGCTGATCAAATCAGAGATGAGTTGCTCCTCTAGAATAAATCTTCTTTTTTTTTTTTATTCTGTCTGAGGCTGGCCTTTCTACTAACTTTCTTCTCCATCCAGAAGCAGATAATCGTTCTGTTCGCAGCAGAGTAACAGATGCATGGTAGTTATCATAACACTTTGCATGTCCCACCCAGATGTCTCAAAAAATTTGAGAAACCAAGATGAATGGATCTGACATTCTGACATCCTTCATACAGATGTGAAAACTGAGGCACAGAGAAGTGAAGTGATTCAGTCGAAGTCACATAGGAAGTCTGCGTGAGGCCTGGAAACAGAGCCCACATCATCTGACTCATTGGCCTTTGCTTTAACCACAAAAACTTCCCTTTTCCCGCTATACTGAAAGTGATATGTTTTGGCCTTATTCTAGATAAAATGTTAGATGTAGAGATGGCCTAGATATCCTTACAGTAAAATGTGCAATTCCTACTCGGGTGATGTTGGGTGATATGAGTCATGACTTATTACAGTATCTGTGGTTTTCTTAGTGCTGTGAGGTTTTGGTATGAATGAGGAAAGCAATATGGGGATTTCAGTTAACTGTTAAGCAAAATTAGAGTGGAAAAAACACATGGTACTCTAAAGAGTAACGGCAGTATTAGCTTTTCAAACAGATTTTCTGTTCCTCATCAATAAAATGTGATGCTATGAGGTCGGCAGTTGGGTAGTTCTGTACTAACGAATGAACCTTGGTTTCAAAGGGCCTAAAGGAATTAGTTACTGTGTTCCCCAAAATCATGCCCTTAAGTGACTATATATACACAGAGGTGCATAAAAAGGTGATCCTTTGAGTGTCATACCTGTTTCTCCAGTAGGGATCTACGTGGGAGCTTACAGTTTCTCCTCAGTATTTGCTATCAAGCAAAATTATTCTAAGTGTGGATTTTTGAACATTAAAAAAATACAAATGTTACCAGACAGCGTAGTCCTTTGTGTAGTTGTGGAGTGGAGCCAAATCAGGAGAAATGTTTTCATCCATCCTTTTCAGTCCCTTTTGCTGTGTGTTTCACTCTTTCTTGATCTCCTTCTCCCTGTCTTTGGAGATCAGCACAAAGGCTGTGCAGCCCTCAGTCCTGTTCAAGTCTGTAAATGATGAAAGGCTTTGGCTGGCAGTCTGGTTTGGGGTAAACTTTACCCAGAAAACAACTTAATCCCAGGGATTTTCTGTGTCCTTAGCAATGCATAGATCTCATACCCCCTCCATACAAGGAAACATTTTAGCCGTCATCCTCACACCTCTCCAACTTGCTTGGGTTTTTTCTTTCTTACTGTTTTTTCCCCTCTCCCTTTGTCTCCTTCTGCATCAGTCCTGTATTTGCTTCATGTATACACATGCCAGCTGCCTGCTTTTATTTTGTTGTGACTGTCCATATATGTGCTGTATATTTCAAAGTCTTTTCTCCCCTTTAATTTTTGATAGTTTGTCCTCCAGGCACAGGACAACAAACCATTGTGTCTTGCTCTCTACCTGAAGTTTCTTCAAAAGAGTGAAACTGGCAAAAATGATGAGTCCTGGTGAAGTTCACTAGCAGGAGTCCACGCAGATAAAATTCCTCTGCCTGGAAGCACTTTATTCACCCAAGCCATTTGTCATTGCCAATTAGTAAGGAACGTTGAGGTTGGGTCACTTGCTATCTGCAGTTAGAGCGTGAGTGATAACATTGTATGTCCTTTGGAGACTGTGAGCCCTGGAATAACCTGGCTACACCTGACCAGGGTTTCTTAGGATTGGTTTTGGGTTTGGAGATTTCAAAATGAAGTTGCAATTGGAAAGAAGAGAGCACTCTCTGTTTTACAGTCTGAATTTAAACTCATGGTAAATTGATTAGGCCGTTCCTTTTTCCATGTTACTCGGCATCCAAAATAGCTACAGGTCTTGTGTCCTGAGCAAATTAGTTGGCCTAGATGATCTCCAGAAGGGAAGGGTAGGGAAAGGGGAAAGAAAGAAAAGAAAAGGAAAGGAAAGGGAAGGGAAAAAAAGAAAAGATCTGTGACTCAGGGAGATTTCCAGGCACAGACTGTATCTCTGTCCTTGGGCACAGTATCAGGAACAAGTTTTCTGCCATTCCCTATATCAAATACCTTCTTGCTTTTAATGAATCTAGTAATCTTAATTTTCCTTTAAGAGTTGTGTCCTTTTTTCTTCAGAAAATATGTGATATTCTTTCCTCAGGTAACGATTAAACTTTATATGGAGTCTGACAGAATTCAATTCTAAGTAAAAGTTAAGAGCTGATTTGTATAGCTTAGCAGCAGCTTGCCTAGGTTATCTGTGTGCTGTGGGTTATGGAATTTGCTTCACCAGTGACAGCATTAACAATGCAGGCTTTATTTACAAGAGGTTTATAGTGATACCACAACTGATAGAAATCTCTGTAGTTCCACTGGTTTTAATGGAATTATTCCAGATCTAGCTGCGGATCTGATCTGTAATGCAGCACTCCACATTTTAAATTACCACGACAGTTTAGGAGAGTTTAAGGAAATTTCTGGGACCTAGTGCATCAATATCACTCGAAGAACCTATTATAATTAAGAGGCAAAAATCCACTTTGTCATAGAGTTAAATTAGGATTTTTCACTCACTGATCTGTATTCGTTAGCAGCAGCTAGACTGAGTTAGCTGGACCTGGGAGGACACAGAGACACCATATATATTTATTACCCTTTTCCCTTGTACTGCGTTTAAAGCGTTTGCTGAGTACTGTAGCTCTTATTCAAAAGTATAGAAGTTAGGAGACAGAGAAGTTTTAAGAGCATGCGGTATATTCTCCATCCTGTAAATGCACTAGTTAAAGAAATGATTGCTTTACCCACAGATAAGTAGCATTACGAGTAGAACAGGAAGAAAACTTTCAGTTCAGTAAAAACTTCTAAAACACAATAACAGAGCCTGCACTATATCATATTAGAGAATATATTGCTTACCTCGCGGAAGTAGATTGAGGGTATTCATGACCACTGGTGAACTCCCTCGTGTGTAGTAATCTCTGATTATTTGCACCTGAAATTCTTCACCAGCGTAATGTTCTGTAGCTGAGGCTTATATAAAGTTCAGGTTTTATTAATTCAACCTTATAAGCACAGTACTTGGTTCACATTCATGATTACAATTATTTATTTAAGTAGAAAGAGATATCTAAAAACATTTTGTGGATTATTCTGAATCTCAGAGGGCTCTTTTATATACAGTATGTAATGAGCAATCTACTTCGGAAAATAACTAGATTTATTGTGGGTAGCTATCCTTTACCCAAGTGATGTGGTATAAATAAAGTGGAAGCCACTTTTTAAACTATTATAATAATAAGAGCACTGAAAGAAATAAAAAAGAAAAGATTTTTTTTTGGTATGGCAAGCCATAAAATGTACAATGGTGCAGCAGAATGAATGAGTGCCTGTTCAGAAGGGAAACTTTCTGTGCACCAGAAGGCTAACTGCTGAAATAATGGAGCTATTCACAAATATATTTTTTTGTGTAGCAAATAATAAAATAGTTGGACAATGAAGTCTCCTCAAGTGCATAATAGATATAGAAATTAACCACAAAAAAGGGGAAATAAAATTCCATATTCAAGATCATGGTTGGATCAATTAGAAAATATTTGTAAAGGCTGATCCTTTGTGTGCAAGTCTGTGTGCGCGCTAGAGCCTGCGGATGCTCACAGGATAGACTGTTTTCGGCACTGTTTAGAGAAGCTGAGCCGTAAGGACTGGTGCACCCTCTGGTCCACATGGCCCATCATGGCTCCAAGGTTATCATTCCTCTTCATGTCTGGAGCTCTTTGACCCGGTGGGACACCCACACACGGACAGCGTGGGCAGAGCAGCTTTGGCCAGGAGCATAAAAGTGCGATCGCTGGCTAAGGGTGCCACAGCTGGTTAGCAGCGTGGATCTGATCTGAAGTGTGTGAGCATCGGTTAGGGGGACTCTGTAAGAAAGGAGAGGCTTAATCAAGCCGTGAGTTTCGACCCAGTCAGTCCCGAGTACATAAATACCCAGCCAGCAATTACTCTTCTTGCTGTTCTTCACACTCAGCGTTAGTTTGTAGGCACTTCTTAGATGTGCTCCATTATCTATGCCGATAAACTACATTTCTTATCATATTGCATTATTGACACTGTAGTTAGGGCTGAGGTGGTCTTTTAAGTCTAAATCATATTTTTTCTATGGTTTATATATTTATTAAAGGAGTTAGATGCATATAATATATTCTTTCCTTCATGGGTTTGAAATGAAACAAAGTGAACAGAATTACTTTATACTTTTTCCTATTTTTATTTATGACCGGTTGGAGCCAGAGCTCTGAAGATTTACACTTGGCAGGAGAGTAAGATGCTGTGCTTGTCCTGCTCTCCTGGTAGGCCTAGTAAATCGTAAGCTCTTTGAGGCAAGGGCTCTCTCTTTGTTCTTTGCTTATACAGCACTTAGCAAAATGGGCATCTGCAGGGTGGCAGTCCTAGGTGCAGTCCGGATAATAATTAGCGATACTTGGACTTGGCAGTGGAGCCCCTGTACAGGGTTAAAGGATAAGAGCCCTTTCCTAGATCATGTGAAGCAGGGGCAGTCTGTAGGTGTTTCGACAGCCTCGGATATGGGAAGAGTTTCTGCTTGGATTATGGTACCTGTGTAAGGTTGATAAACCTGCAAAGTCAGACATTTGGTGCATTCACCCCTCTGGTGTCCTTGCTTCTTGATCTCAACAGCACACGGCAAATTGTCCTGGAATATGTACGGGGTATTGCTTTTGAATAAGGAGTGGAGAAAAATCAGAAAAGGGTTTTGCCTTGTGGGGGAGCATAAGACAGTCATAATTTATTGCAGGCTTGCCTGTCATGACTAATGGATTCAGCCCCTATTAACTAAGCTGTGACACTTAAACTGACTATTTTTCTTCAGCTTCTTCCCTCAATTTGGACCAAACTGCATACCTAGCAAGAAAGACATTCTTCTTTTCTCCAGGGTAGATTTTTGGTGTGTGAAACGAAGGGGGACTTCAGGAACAAAGTCCACCGCCACAACAGTATGCTGTAGTTGGGGTTACATGGCACCATCACTTCTGCCCAGAAGTTTGAGTTTCAGGGCACGCATATAAAACCACGACTGCATAAACTTCTGTAGTATCTCTGGCTGCCTTCCCTCTGCCGCCCTTCCCACTCTCGCCTGCTATTCCTGTTTTATTTAGCCTGCCATAATAAAATTAGTATCTAGCAGAGACTAGACAAACAAGAGCTCTGCAATCGTGTGCTGACTTAGGACTGCAGATGAGGACTTGGTTAGTCAATAGGATAAGCACTCCCACCATACTCACTGGGATGGGCATGGTACATCCATAATGCCGTAGCGATACCAGAACGAAGCGACATGGAGAGAAGTTACGAGACATTTGGAGGAAGGTTCTGTACTTGCATGGATTGATTTTATCACAGAGATTATTTTCACAACTGCTTCAGGTTGAGAAAACTGTTGTAAGAGGATGGGCCAGATTCTCCCAGTCATTGAGCGTTGTTGGGCGCTGCAGTGCAATGAGGAACTGGGTTTTATAACTGACTTTTTTCAGTTTTTTGACACTTATTTTTAGACTTGGGTTTGCTAAATGGAGGAATTCCTCTTTTGGAACCAGCTTGAAGTATCTGATTTCTGAGCATGTTCACAAAACAATTTACTTTTGATAGGAAGTTTAAGGGAACAAAAAAGCAGACTATTTTAAAGTCTTACATATACTTGTCTAGCTAGATCATGGGCTACATAGTAATTTTAGGAAGGGAACGCAGTTCACATTTGAGGAGTAAGTTAAAAAAACCTGAGTTTGAAATTCATAGGAGGAGAGAGACATTCCTGCTTTATTCTTATGGTTTGGCATCAAACCAGTCATATGCAAATTTTAAATTGTGCTGCTAAATAGTTAAATAAGCAAATCTAAAGGGTGTAAGGTTCCCAGATCCTTTGTAATATCCACACACAGCTCATTTTATATCTTCTACCAATACATTTTGAATCACTTTTCTGATTTTATTGAAGAAAATGTCTGGAATTTTGATAGGAAGGACTTGAAAAAGATAGTTGAATCTGGATAAAATATTCATAGATATAAGAACTTCTAGTACCAGGAAAAGGCTGCTGGGTGCCTTCATGACTGTTCTTCTAATTTCCTAATTTCTGTTTTCCCTGTTTTCTGTGCTGTGTGTTTAAATAAACTCTTCTGGTTCTGTCTTTCACACATCATTGCTTTTTGCTTCAAAGGCTCCTTTTAATAACTTATTCTTTGGTTTAATTTTCTTTTGAACATGAATTGGGCTTCACCAAACACTCTGTATACAGCTCACACCCAGAAATACTGAGAGCGGCGTTGATTCAGTCTACATGTAATTGTGTATGGAGCTTACTCGTTACTGCATTGGTTGACGGAGTTAAGTTTTCAAAAAACAGTTTCCATCGTAGCTCCTTCTTTTACCAATCCCACGGTTGGGGCTGCAACTTTCCCTCCTTCGTCTTTGTGGAAAACAGACCACACTCCAGGTTTGCACAGAATCTCTTCCACCATATGTTTTTAGTAATTGTATAGTAGGGGGAAAATCACTTTTCCCTTGTCAGACATTTCTAGCAACACTTTTTTTGTAAAGGGCTTCATCAGAAGTGGCTGAAATTTGAGACTATTCATAGAAATAGTCCTCAGAGAAGGTTAAGTTTGAGAAGGAAAATAGAAAATATGGTTAAGCTGTGACTGAAAAATCACTTCTGAGCATGTTTGCGGGAGCCTTGCCTTAAACCGATAACACTCTTTGTTTTTGTGGCACCGAGCCGCAGTCCGAGGGCTCAGCCGGACGGGGCAGATGCCGTGTGCTGGCTGCTGGCAGGACAGCTTTCCAGAGGGTGCCCTTCGTTAGCCGCCGTGGTAGACACTTTGCTTTGCACTGGGTTATTTTTCTGCTGTGGCACCTGTGCCCTTCAGTGGGCAATGGCTGTGCCTGTTGTCAGCTGCATGTAGGTGAATCACGTGGCACTTTGGGCGGCTCTCTAAGTATATTTCCCTACTTTTAAGTTGCTTTTTAGCTTTGATTTTTTATACCTGACATGCGAGTAAATGTATCTCTCTTGCCGCTATTCCTCATTTCTTGCACTGGCCGAACTACCATTGGTGGAAACTTCATGGTAGGGAAGAAAGAAGAAAAATACCCCGTTAAAAAAATATGGTAAGACACTCAGCTGGCAGAGGCAAATAGAGCATATAGAGGAGGCAGGGGGAAATCAAATGCTTATTTACCTTTTGGGATGAGTTGCTCAGATTGTCGATAATCCCATTAGAGTAGGAACAATCCTCTTGGATGGTGAGGTCTGTGCACACATACAGCCTTGGGACCAGGTTACTGAGGCACCTGGGTGGTAAGGGGAATTAGTAATAGTCTCAATATCATTAGTAATTTCGGTGTTCCAGAGGGTTTACAGGTTATGGGAAGAAGTGATTAAATAAAAGGTAGTGCTGGTTCTTTGCAGTCTTCCCATGGTCTATAATGGGACCAGCATGAGGCCCTATAAATAGCTTTGAACATTTTCATCTGTAACATTTGGTGTAAATTGTAACTTTCAGAAACTTATCTTTTATGTGGTGCAGTTTGCTTTTATGTCCCTACTGTCTAATCTTATCTTCCCATGTGCTGAAATATAAAAATTCATTGCAATTATCTTTCCTGTAGTAAGGTATCAAGGAGTTGGTACATTGCAAGGGACTGGGTTGAAGTACAATCAACACACATTTTTTGGATCTAAAAATATCAGTGCTTCAAAGGTCAGCTAAATGATAAATCCTGTTCTAAGTGTATATATAATACATACCAATGCACACTATAAATTTGTTTTATAGATTTTCATTGAAGTGCTTCACAGTCTGATGATAATTTCAAAACGTTTTGAGTTTATCTGAGGTCACTGATAGAGTGAGCGAGCGAGGAGGGAGAGAGGCGACGGGAAAGGTGGCAGGAGGAGGTTGTGTCCCTTTCGGCCGAGGGGAAAGGAGCGGCTTGCCAGCATTTGCCTATTGAATGTGGTGAAAACCCATCGGGTTTTTTCTCTAAGAAGTCAGCTGGACAACAGCAGCCTTCTCCTATGGCCAAAGTCACTCCTGTTGATTTAAATAGGAATAGGCCCTCGTATCGCGCTATTGACTTCTTCTTTGTTTCTCTGAGAGCGCGTAGGGTGAATGCGTGCGGAGCGCAGCTGCTGGAGGTTGTGCTGCCACCGGGAAGCTGGAATACTTTCCTGTGTGGACAGTGTGATCCGTAACCATTGACCCACGAGTTAACAGCGTTTCTAACAGAGAGAATGTAGAAATTCTTTGAGAAGTACTCCCAGAGCACGCATCCCCGCTTATGCTCTTTTTCTTTCCATGGGAAAAGATGGATTCAACCAAGGCACTGTAAATAATATAATTGACTGGAGGCATTTTTAGATGCACAAATGCTAAAACGGATTTTCTCTAACATATAAGGAGAGGAGTCTTTTATTCCTCTCCGGATGGTATAATTTATTTCAGTTTGGTGGTCTTGTTATGTCTTTATTAGGAGTAAAAGTTACAGTTAAAAAAGAGGTAGCGGTCAAGGAAACTGAAGAACTTTCATCTCTTTCTCAAAATAATAAGTATTTTTAAGTAGACCGAATGTTTCTTGTACCGGACTAAATAAAGCATTCCAGAATAAAACAAACACGTCTTCCCGTTTAGGCTTTCATTGCACAAGTCCTGTTGAAATTCATACTAAGAGGGCTTGAGAATGTCCCTCCCATAGACGATCCCAGTGTCCGGCATTGCATCCAGCCTGCTTCGCGCTCGGGGACAAACACAGCTGGGTGCTCAGGTTTGCGCTCGCAGGAGCTTCGGAAAGAGCTGCCGATGGTAGGAGCTCATCAAATGAAAACGACTCACGTGCGTCGTCTGCGTGACTGTGAGAAGCGAGTCTAGTTTTAACTACGCTTTCTGAAGTGTTACAGGCAATACAGTTGCTCTTTTCGCTGGATAGTGCTTACTTTTCTTCGGGATCACAAATATTTGAATACAATTATTCAGTCAGCTGGACATCTTTTTCCACCCATTTCTGCTCGAACAGTAGTAGAATTTAGTGTTGATTTAAAAGACTGTCTGCCTTAAAGCAGATTGCAGAGTTTGCACACTGTGAATTGTAATTAAAGTGTAAGGGGTGCTTATTATGTCAACAACTGGCATGAGAACCCCCGAGCAGCAGGTGACCCCAAACATGTGACATTTGTGACAGCTAGGATCCTTCTTTCACTGGTTTAGCAATCTGAAAGACCGAATTGAAAGAAGCCCAGAGGCTGTATATTTCATTAAGTCCCAAGGGAAGTGTGGGATACAGCTTCCTTCTGCTTTGCTGGGACGTAGCCAAAAACTTTCTAGAGGCTCTGTTTTTGACAGAGGCTTGCTGAAGGGGGGGGAAAAGCCCTTCCACCAATCACCCATAGGACCATAAATTTGACATTTCCCACAGTTTCTTTGAGGCACTGATGTTGCTGTGTCAGCAGTATGTCCCAAATCTTGTGTTGTATTGTTTGAAAAGGAATAGTCAAACTTTCAGGGGAGCTGAAATGTTTTTCTTCATTGTCCAACAGTTCCTCTGCTGCAAAACCACAAAGGATTAGAAAACACGCCTCTCAAAACGGGGGCTGCTTTTATCAAAAGTAGGTACCGCGCACATTCACAGAGCGTACGTCGTTTTCTGAGGCGGCACAACATAGACGACGATAATTTTTCATCCATGTTACAAAGCAGACGTGAGAGTATCATTTATAGACACATACGACCTGATTGCAGGAATGATAAGAAAAGGAGCCTTATGAAAATACTGCGCTAAATTTATCCCCAGTGTAATTCCAGTTGGGTTATGTCAAGAATACGCTTGGTCCAAAGACTGAATTATGGTTAGTAACACAGTCTGTAATTTATTTTTAAATACTCATAAGTTTAGTGTTAAATTCTTCAGCCTCAGGCCCTGCCCTGTACCCCACCAATCTTTTTGTGGGTGACCCCTGGTGCAGCCGGCAAATCCCAGCTCTTCCCGACCCGGGAGCATCAGCCCTCCGCCGCGGCAGCCTGGGCGGGAGAGCAGGCAGCACTTCTCTCTGCCGGCGTTTCCCCTTCTCACCGGGCTGTGAGTGTTTCAGTGGGGACACTTTCCATCTTTATTAAGAAAGTTCGACTTTATTTTTTTCCAAAAGGTTTTAAAAATAGCAAATGCACTCTCCTTCTCTTCATATATAATTTGTTAATCTCATGCACCTATCTGTCGATCTACCCGACACTATGACAGCATTTCCTACCAGCTACTTTATGTGCCTGCTGATTCCAAATACTTCACTTACTTTGGTGGCACCTTAATCCCATGATGGTAGAGGGATTTTTTTGTCCTCCTTAAGTCATTTTGCATATATGTTTTTAATTAGTCTAGTAAGGAGCAAGGGTTTAGGATTCTTGACTCCTGAACATGATCATTGTCAGTTCTGCCACTGATCTAGTAAGTATTTCTGGTCAAGTTACTTAACCTATAGAGTCATGCTCCTCCTAGATAGATACTACAGTGACTAGCATTTTATAAAGGAAATAGATCAAGTTAGATACAAATGAAATTGGTTTAATAGTACTTCTATTTCAAAGGAGTATTTTGAGAATTAATGTTGATGAAGTTCTTTGATCTTGGATGAAAGATGCTTTAGAAATGTAAAATATCTTTGTTATTTGTCATCCCTGTGGCTGCGAAATTTTTTTCAGAAATTCAATTTTTGAAAAAACATGGAAAAGGTTTCAGTGTAGCCCTGATTGTATTTCTTTAGTAGAGTTTCAGAAAAAGTGACTGGGTTGTTTGTGATTACACGTAGCACAATATGTCAGTGTAGATGTAAGTAATCTGGAGTTGTTAATGCAACTTCTCGTGTCATTCCTCATTTTAACTTCATATTTTAACGCTATTAAAAAAGTAATAAAATTACTAAAATGATGAGATTTTGAAAGTAGTTTCTGAGCCCTTCCTGCCTACTTTGCCTGATAGAAAACGATGTGTTGCGATCATTCTCGCAGGATTGCATTTTTATTTCTAACCCTACATGCAGATTGCAGTCAGATTCCATGGTTGAGACAGAATTAGGTCCTAAGAAGTGCTTCAACAGAATCTTTGCCGTCTCTCAGCTCTGGCCCAGGGCAGTAGTAGACTTGATGTCTTTGCATTTTATTTCAGTGCAGTATGATAAAGACCTGAAAACAGCCTCTGCCCTGCCAGCAAATAAGTGGGTGAAAATACTGTTAAAAACGGCAAAGGAAATAGTCATAAGTCAATGAGGTGGTTACATGCGGCCTATTTTTAATTTTTGGACAACTCTTTTATTTCTTTTGAAAAGGCAGCTTCTAAGTGAACCATTTTCCAAACGTAATGCTGTACTTTAACTTTTTGGAAGGTCTGTTTCTAAAAAAAAAAAAAAAAAAAGCATTGGTAATATTTTTATCCGGAAATTTTAGCTTTTTTTGTCCAGCTGAAGTTTTCAGACTCTGCAACGTACTGCTTGCTAAAAGGCACACTCTACAATGCATTAAGTACAACAGAATATTCCTTTGCAGGATTCCCTTTGTTGCAGACATTATTTATGACATTTTAGTCAATATTTGCATGGCAGACTGTCCAAAATTATTTTGTTTTAGGCACATCACTGATAACTGGACCCATACTCTTTATCATTCTTTCACATTCATTAGTCACTCTGTAGTGTTTTTAACATTTTAAAACACTCATGCAATTCAAAGGAAAATAGATTTCAGCCAAAACGCCTTCAAAATTATCTTTTTTCCTTTGAGTTATTCAGCGATTTTTAACACTTCGTATGTTTGATGTTTTTTTCTTTAGTCTCAGCAAGGCAAAGTTTTTGCAGGCTTTGGCTACGCTAAAGATAGGATTTTGATAGAAAAAATGTGAGGTAAACTGAACTCCATGTGAAAATGTTATCAGACGTGGTGTAAGGTGTAGCCAGCCAAAAAAACTGGCTATTTGCCTTCTGTGTAAAAGGTAATTTAAAAAAAATTTACAACAAAACTAATTAGCAGATATTCTAATGCAAGAAAATGTTGCTGTTAGTAAAGTTTCTTCAATATGCCAGAAAGCAGATGGTGGCAATGGAATAGCGTTTTCTTTTGCCAGCTTTTCTATATGCTTTCTAAACCTGCAAGAGCTTTTGCTATTCAGTATTCAAATTTCTGACACTCTATGATCTTTTTCATCTTAAAACAGAAATAGAAACTGAAACTTAAAAATGTAATCAAGTCAAGCTGTCTGTTCATCAGATCATAACCATGGCTTTAAAAGTTTGATTAAAATTTTGTCTACACAGTGTAGTTATGGGTTTTGAGAGCTCTGGACTTTTCTGGGTTTAATTTTCTTCTTTAAAATTTGGTTTTGCAGCACTGGGACCAAGTGAAAATGGATTTTAGGTTGTACTTTCAGAGTCAACACATTAAGCCTAATCTTTTTCAATGTGTTTGTGTGTGTGAGGGAATCCTACCTTATATATATATGTGCCCAACTCTTTCATATATTTGTAATGATCCACTGTCCTTTGAGGTATAGATACAGTTCCATTTCTCCATTATTTATGGGCATCATACCTTAGATTTTGCTGTAACTCAGTGTGGTGGCTCTGTACCGAGCCTGCAGGATGTTACTTCTCCCTCAGTTTTAACTTTATCTTCCACTTGAGTGGCTTACAAACACAGCAGAAACACAGAAGAAGTAGGCTGCCTACCAAAAGGCTGCCTTTTTTTTTCTGCCCGAGTCTATGTTGTTGATGCCAACATGATACTGATGCAACAAAACACGTCCTGATTTTTATGGTAATTCTCTGTTCTTCTTCGCAGTCTACAATATTGTGAGAGTAGAAACATATCCACGGAGCAGCAATCAGTGGCAATTCTTTGTGTGCAAAATCCTCTGACTTTTCAGTTCGAGAAAGGCTTTGGGCTGATGGCAATATTTCTACAATTATTTTCCAAAAAAAGGCAAGAGAGAGGAAGGTAGGGAGGGAGGAAAGGGAACTATCGAGCAGCTTTTTCTGCTGTATAATTTTATATATCTATGTATTTTTGCCAGCAGTTTAATTTTGCATAAAGCTTACGAAAACCTGAAATGGAAATTTTTCACATGCCACGTTGAACTCCTCAGAGTGCACAGAACAAGGAAAAGACAACTGCCAGAAAAAAAATATTTAAAAAAATTGGCCACTACAACCAAATATGTACTTAACAGAGGCTGAACTGGGAGCCGAGAGGAAAGGTGTCAGGTACATCAAAATGAAAGAGCGTTGTGAAAACGGGGCTGCTAGTGTAGAACCGTAATAAAAAAGTAGTACCTAAACTTTCTTCAGATTGCCCCATCTGTAACTTGATATTAATCTGTTATTGGCAAAAACTCCATGGAATATTAGTTCACCTTTTCTTTATTCCTTAAATGATCACACATATTTTTATTGTCAACATTGTTTTTCCCTGTGTGAAATAAAATAATCTTTAATAGCGAAAATGGGCCCATTCTTTGAGATTTTAGTTCTTTTTAAGTGTTCTTTATTCTGTTTGATGTATAGATTCTTACTTAACTTTTTGGTTAATCATAGGAAAATTTTACACCTGTCCTTTAGGGGAAAGAAAAGCGGGAGAGGTTGAATAGGGAGGAGGAGGTCAGGGATTTTGGCCAGTTTGTTGCTTTGGTGAGGGTTTTTCTTTGTTTTTGCTGGCTGACGAAGTCTTGAACGGCTCCTGCTGCAGAGACAACTTAGCAAGAGGCACAGACTGAAATATATGAACACTCTGACGGTCTCCAGAAACAGCTAGGTTATTCGCGTGATGTTAAAAAGGCAAGGTTTGGAAAGCAGTTGAAGAAGGCTGTGCTCATTGTCAGGGAGCAGGTTTTATTTGGCTGTTTGATGGAGGGCAGGTTTGAAAAATTCTTTATCCCTGTCTGCTACGGAAAATCTAGAGAGCCTCCTTGGTCGTGACCTTGTAGCACCATGCGTCTTGGCCAAAGGAGCGGTACCAGACCGCCAGCTACTGCTTGGGCAGCGCGGATAAAGAATGAGGATGGGCACTGACGAGAATAGCCTGGGAATACGCAGCTCCCTGCCTTGGGTCCCATAAGGATGAGTTTGTCACAATAAATAAATAACAAGGGGATGGCGGGGGATAGAGATTAATTGGGTGACTGTACTACCGCCAATGGAGTCTCACCATATGGTGGACATAATCCTGCTTTGCTGATGTTGGTTTACTCACCAGTGTAAAATTGCAGAGAAGCAGACCTGGAGACTTTGACCAAAGCTACCAGATCTGCTCGTCACACAGTTTCGTCTTCACTTGCCTTTATACATGAAGTCAGGCATTACAAAACCAGCGATTTAGTCACCCTAATAAATACTGTTGTTGTTATTGTTAAATTGAGTTCAAAAATACTCCGGAGAGGAACGTAGAAATGATTTCTTGTTTCCCAAAATACCTAATAAGAAATAAAAGGCGAGCGAAACAGAACCTAAGGGTGAGTGGAAATATCCCTTTCAGGTGACTTTGGATCCACTCTACCAAGTAATTTTCTATATAATGTAGTTCAAGACTTCCAAAGCGGGCACTGCTGTTGCCATTGTAATGGCTGTATTGGTGGGAATGATACTTTATTATCTCGAGCAGCGGCTTGAGAGCTCAGCCCTGTGCTTTTTACTCCTTTTAGTAACTGCGCCTCTGAAGGTAAATCACTTAACCTCTATGTGCCTCCTTCATCCCTGTGTAAAGTGGGCATAGTTATGCTCACCTTTCCCACAGAGGTATTGTAAAGCTTAGCTTAATGTTAATAAGATGTTTTAATTTCCAGGATAAAAGGATGTTCTATAAATATACATTAGAAGTAATAATAGTTTTAATGTATGCCATTATTTTATAACAGTGCTTTTCTAGTTTTAGAAATTTTTTAGTGGTTTGAAATTATTACAGAATCCGTTTTTGTTAATTAAAGATTGACATTCGGGCAAAATTTGTTGAATTGTTCTATAAATTCAGATCCGTGCGCAGTGAGCATGCCCAGAGCCGTGCTCACCTGCACTTTGGGATCATCAGTACGGCCCTTCGGCTTTTAAAACAACTCTTTGATGCATGTGCTCAGAAGTTTGATGGCTTCTAAATAGAATGGTTCAAATATTTCAAAGCACTTGAGATTCGTATAGTGTGAAGCAATTTAAAATTATTGTACTGCAATTAATTTTAAATAACTGAGCACCGCATATGTCTAGAAACCCATACAGATCCAAATGGAAGCTCTCTAAAAATTGAAATGATTCAATAAATTTAAATCACTCTGAAGAAATGGATGTAAGTACTGTAAATCATTTTGTGAGGGGGATAAGCAAATTTTCTAGAAGTGAATCTGAGGGTAGAGACTCTAATTAGATTTTTTATTTTGGGGTTTATGATGATGAAATGTAGGTTAATTTATATTTCCTAGGGATATGAGGGCAGCTCTTGTTGATCCATATGGTTTCTTGTAGCTTTTACATAGGCTGCCTTTTTTTATTTCCCAAGATTACAGAAACTTAGCAATCCAACTTTGCACATATTTTTTTCCATTACAAATATCTTTCCCTCCAAATCTGTATAAAAAGACATGAGAAAAATATTGGTCCACAGCTAGAAATGCCAAGTATATTTTTAAATGCAGCTAAAAAAATACTGCAGAATTAAACATTGTGCAGCATGGAAGCTAACATTTTGTGGAGCTGGGCTGCTCAATGAATATGAATTTTTATATGCCTAGATCACTGATTCAGGTACAACCTGTATCTGTAGGTACCAAAGTGGATTACTGTCTGATAGCTGTTCGTTAGCTTAGAGCATGTTCTCTGTCCTTCCCTTACAGATGTATTAGAAAGATGCTATCTAATGTAGGAAGGCTGGTAAAAATACTGATGCGAGACCTATTGGAAAGTAATGTCATTTCCATTGGCTTCAGCTCAGCTCCAGGAAAATCCGCGTGCCGATTCCTCCTTCTGCTGCAGCGAAGCGGGGTTGCGTGCGGCTCTCCGCGCCGTGCACTTCGCTCTAGGATTACAATTCCTCCCAAGTATCGGAGCCAGAAATTAGACATTAGCGCTACTGCCGACACTTGCCTGACCCTTCCGTTTCACCGTTTCCCTAACAGCCACAGAAAAAATAGGACAGCACAGTCCCTCTTCGTGCAAGTGCTCGGCACTTGCTCTTGGCACGCGTGCTTCCTCCGGAGACGTTGCCACCTCTCGGCAAACGGCTCGCGAGGGTCCGGCCGCCGTCCCGCGCTGGCGGCGAGATGTCCCGGCTCCTCGGGGTGGGACAGAGCCCTTGGCGGCCAAGGGTGCCGCGCCGCCAAGCTAGTCGTTGTGGTCTGGGCAGAAAATGTAATTTTGAATTTGCTCCGTGTCTGGTGGGCTCTTCCCAGGCGGAGGAGCCGCGGAAAGCGAGAGGGGGCCCCGCTGCAGGGTCTTCCTTAAGGCCTTACCTTACTTTTAGACAGTTGTCATTATCTTTGTCTAAAGGTCATGGCTAAATTGAATAAAAGGAAAGCTGTGTGTTCCTGTCGATGCACAATGGCAGTATTGACTTTCCTAATCCAGTTTGCTGAGGGGTGAGAGAATTAAATTAGATATCTAAGCACAGAAATTGAGAGCCTTTGAAAACAAAGATAAGGAGACAGCCTGTATTTTCCTTTTCCTGGGAGCTCTGGGCTCAAGATTTTGCAGGTGTGTCATCTGATCCATGGCTTGCATCGATCAAAACTGTGCCAATGCATATTTAATTAGCAAGGGGACCCTGGATGCATTATGGCCATCATCCCTATATTGAATGGACTGTCAGACTTTCTGAATGCTTCCCCACCCCCCCGCTTCGTTGTTTGGGGAGCTTCTGCATTTTGTCTGAGCAGCTAAAAGTTTCTTTGTTTTTAGCTGGTGATGCATACAGCACCACTGAGGAGAATACAAACAAGTAAAGTCCTAAAGTGTTTATTTTGTCTAGGAAAAAGGGCTGAACCAATTTGAATCCTTTGGGTAAGGGATTTTTGTATCTCTTGGAATTAAAAAAAACACAGTCGCATGATGTTTACTTTAAGAATATTTTATTATAACAAATAAAATCTGTGCTGTGGGATTTCTTAAGGAAGCCTTTGATGACAATTTGAATTAAGTCAAAATTAACGTTTGCTACTGCAAAGGAATAAATAGAAAATGTTCCAGAAATGAATCAGTAAGCAGGAATCAAAGGCTGTAAACTGTTTTAAAAACAAACATTTAGAAGTGAATCAAATACTTGTTTGTAATATCAAGGAACAAATATGGGAATACACAGATTCCCCACATTCTAGGCTATCACACGATAGCAGTAAATCATTTATGGGCTTGTGAGAACAAAGAAAGTTGATTTAAAATGAAACCATTTTGATACAGCTTTAGGGTCTCGCAGCCTTCTCGGTGAAGTTCCACGTTCATCTTTCCAACGAGGAGGAAAGTAATCCGGGAATTTCTGCGTCCCAAAAAAAAGTTTGCCGGGGAGTCGCGGAGATCTTTGTTTGCATCCACCTTGGTACAAAGCCGCCCCAGCAGACAGAGTGTTGCCTGATAAACAGATGTAATACACAAAGTCTGCTTACAATACCGAGCAACAGACTGTGGGCACATGTTTTGGTCTCATTCAAACTCATCAGCATAGTCTAGCTAGCTGTTTTGTTGCTAGTCTACTTACGGGGTAGCTTAGTAGCGTCTTACTGGTGAAGTAACAAGGAGGGTTTTTGCCACAAAAGTTTTGTGGCAAGGGCTCATGGGAAAATCATTTGCATACATCTTGTTACAAAGGCTGACTACTTCCTGGCTTAGACAAAGTGTTGCCTGATAAACAGACTTAACACACAAATGTCTGTCTGGAATAAACAACAGCAAGCTTTGATTTACATTTCCATTATCAAAGATAATCTCTTTCCCAGTGTACAGGAATTAGGAGTCCTCGCCTTATAAAAAAAACAAAACAAAAAAAAAACCAAAAAAAACCCCAACCAGGCTGACACCGCAGGGATTTTACCACTGCAGAACCTTATTCGAGAGCTGCGGGGATGGGGCGTACTGTACGGGGGGGGGGGATGTAAAATAAAACTGGAAATCTGGTACGGGCATGTACATGTGTGATGGTGAGGTGTATGATAATGAAGCACTTTGAACTCTCTATAAAAGTTGACTTGAAAGCGATGGCTGGAGTTAAACGGAGAGCCAGGCCTTCCTTAAAAGAAATAGTAGTAGCCACCAAAATAGCCGTAAATAATAATTGTAGCGTATATGGAGCAATCTCTATGTGTTTATATTATAATGTATAATGAAGGGAAAGTGAGTGTAAAAAAGCCTCAGTCCTGGTGCTGGTTTCTGTTTGTAAATCCCTTAAGCTTGCCACGTAAGACTGTATATAAAGGAGCATGATTTAGATTTTTTTTTTAACATATATAAATCTTTGGTAGAATCCATGCCCAAAATTATAGATGAAAAATTTATTGCATGAACACAACCCAGCCACATAAATTTTTTATTACAAATAGAATTGTGAAACTTGAATAAAATATGTCAGTTTATTATACAATATTATCCCCCCCCCAAAAAACATGATACGAATGGAAAATTTAACTTGTGCACTTCTGCGGTGCTTCTGCGAGGTGCTGGGCTGGCAGGGGAGGAGAGGGAGCCCGCTTTATTTTGCCGCAGAACAGGCTCAGCATGGGCAGTGGCACCGCAGCCTTGCTCATCTGGCATCGCCGGCAATTTTTTTTCTCCACTACGCGGGGATCACCTTTACTGTTTAGAGGATAGATGCATCTGCACCTGAGTTAGCACGCTGGCTGCTAGCGACGGCTCGGTTGCTGGTGGGGGCTGGCTCTACTCTACATAGGGAAAAAATAATCTTGACGCCCGTTAATTCCGTTTGCGCAGACCAGCAGATGATAACGGCGGTCCCTGTGGGTCACTGCCACCCCAGGCTGGATTCAGCACGCCCTGGAGAACATGGCGTGTTGAGAAAGCGCGAGTGCCCAAGAGAGCGTCCCGTTTCTCGGAAGGCAGGTAGCCACGCAGTGGTTTAGCGCTGGGAAGTGCCATGACACTCGAAGCGGGCTTTTTTGGTGGAGGAGCGTAACAACTCTTCACTGTCTGTGTCACGGTCTACAAAAAAGAACAACATTGTCAGTCTGTTGACATTGGTCCTGTCCACAGGCCAGACTTTCCTGGGAAGGTTTTATTCTTTCCAAACAATGGAGCGCTCCCTTCCAGTGCCGCGAGCCCTGCTTCCACGCAGCCATCATGCAGCCCGGCTGGAGCTGCGCTCCTGCTGCAGCTGAAATGGAAAATCATGTATTGAAAAGTCCGGAGCTTCCATCCTGGAGCTTGAAGGTCCTGCTTACGGGTTGAGATTAGGCAGACCTGGGTCTCAGGCGTAACCACCTCGGTCGCATTGGGGTAGCATAAGCTTAAGAAACAGATCCAAAGAGAAACAGAGAATAGACGTAGTAGGAAATGCTACTTGAGAAAAACTAGCCTGTTTTGTGGTTGGTTTTTTTTTTTCTTTATCCCTTAATCATAGTTGATTCTTGGAAGAAGAGAGCAAAATACCTTCAACATGCTTTTTATCCTGTTTCCCCATGATTACAGTTCATACCAGATCCCCTTGGGCTTCTCTTGTCCAGAAACCTTGACTCTAGTGAACACACTCACGCTGACTCCGGCTAGTTCAGGGTTAAAAATTCCAACCACTAACTTTTCTCTAACTAAAAAAGCCCCCAAATAAAACCCATTGTGCTATTCAAGGTTAAGCTTCCTTAAATATAAAACTAGATTCCTTGGTGAATTTTTTTTTTTTTTTAATCAGCAATCTTAATAGTGGTTCCTCACTATAATATTTCCAACTCCATCTGAAATCATTTAAATCCTCCCCTTAATAACATGCACTTTATTGTAATATACAGATTCTTTGGCTTCCTACCAGCCTTAGCTTAAGGCACCAATGAAACTCGTTGCCGCAGGGGGCCGCGGATTCAAGAGGGGCTCGCATCTACTGTATATTTTGTTTTGTATGTTTTCCAATGGCTCTAATTATTGCAGGTGGTAGAATTTAACTGGCAGTGTTGTTGCTAAAGAAAATAGGCATAAAGTGTATACTGTTTTGCAGAGTGGCTATCAAATATATAGAAAAGAGAAAATCAAATGAATTGTTAAACTGCTCTATAGTAAGTGATTTTATTGATTTAATGCAAATGCTTATGAAAACGATCTTCCATTTATATCAATTATGTATGGGCAAAAATTAATTTATTCCTCCGGTCACCTGTTTGGCTAACTGACTCAGCAGGACAGACATTCCCCCTCCCGTTGTAGCCGAGCCTGCAAAACACTAAACATTCAGAAAACTGGAATTTTAAAGTTTCCATGTGCAAAACAACAAAAAAGCCCCGACAGGAGTTACTGCCAACTGCTGAAAAAGCAGAGAGCGAGCGGTGGAGGCTGAGCAAGACTCTCTCGTCCTAGGCAAGACTGTAAAATACAACGGCTCTGATTTTGCCAATCCCTTAACCATGTGGCGGCACATTTATATGTACCGGATCATCTGCGGCATCTGAATAAAATCAGGGAAGCAAAATTCTGCATATAAACATTTTGGCTAAGTGCCTTAACTCAGTCTTCTTATCTGGGGTTTCCACAAGATGCCACCTTGCATAACAATGCTGAGCATACGCTTGCCCAGTACATGCTTTCGGTAGCCTCCCCTGATCTCTACCGCAGTATAGATTGGTTTTAATTCTACCTCGTCCTGCATTTTATTGCCCCGTGCCTCTTCATGAAGAATAGCGCTTAAAGCCTTTGTTGTCTTTTTTTTTTAGAAATTAATATTTAATTTCAGCAGAAGGGGTGGGTTACAGGAAAAGAGAATTAGGAAAAACGTTATCGCACTAGCCAGAGTAATAAAAGAAGAAAGTTAAGATTCAGTATGCAAACAAACGTCCTAGAGCCAGTAGAGTCTCTCTTGTGCCACTAGCTTTGGTGTTGGAAAAGCAGCACTCAACACAAACAAAAGTACTTTGTTTCTCAAAATCCAGGAGCAGCTCCGTCTGTGTGTGCTGCCCACCGGCTGCAGGGCTGTGCCGGGGAGCCGGGGTGCCAGGCTGGGGGCTGCGCGCGCCAGCACCGAGCCCAGCTCGCGCCGCTGCCACCGAGCCCTCGTCCCTCTCCCTGCTTCGCTGGAGGGTTTAAAATTTTGAAAGGCAAACACGCTTTGAGCCCCGTATTTCTGCAGTAACTTTTTCAAATATATAAATTTCTGTGGAATTCTGACCCTACTTTAAACATAAAGCCCAAACGCTGATTGAACCACGGCTCGCTGGAGGAAAAGAAAAACCTAAAAAATAAGCAAAAGCCTAATGCCTGCACTGTAAAATGAAATCCATTGAATGTTGACTTTGAATGTTAACTAAATATTTTACATTCCTAATATTTTACCTTTGTTTCTACCTTTGCGGTATTGGAAACGTGAAACTTCTTGCCAAAATCTAGCGTCCAGAATAAAACAGCCCCGTGCATATTAGCCGGTAGTCTATCTGCTGTCACTGATTTGAGCTTCATTTAAAGATAACTCAGAAGATCAATATTTAAAAGAAAATTGCAGAAGGGAGAATATTTTTTTTCACTGAGCTTCATCGGAGAAATTATTAAAAATAATAAATACAAAAAAGAGGAAACGGATTTTGGACACACTGGGAAACATACCACTTTTTAGGACAATTTCATTGATTTTAAATAGAAGTATCAGGACTGAAGCTTTCTTTGCTAAATATTCTGAATGTTTATATTCTAAAATTTATCAAACTTTGTTTTGTGAGCACTTTTTTTTACTTGTAGTTTTTAATTTATACAAGATTGTCCTCTAGGCTTCTGAATGATACCTAATGCATACAGTCAGCAGGTAAAAAAAAATTTGAATATTTAAAATAGGCATTTTCTTTATAGTGCTCTGCGGTAATTAAAATCTTCATTTGCTTAAAAGCAAGGAACCTTTTTAAAGCAATAAATTAGCATTGCTTGACCCAAGGTCACTAGTAGTACTGCTTCTTCCAGTGCTATTAATACCTCAAAGAAAAAGAAGGGGTGGTGTTATCACTCTGTTGCAATAGAAGTAAGATTTTCAATTTAATCACAGTTAAGTGTCATGACCTTTTGATCTTGCATTGACTTCTCACTGAAATGTGGTCAAATTTCAGACAGCTAATTCTAAACTCTGCAAAGTCAAGGTGAAGTCAGAAAATAGGTTTGCCACGACTGGGCGTGTTTTTGATGCGGTAGCATCAGAAACATTTCCTAAGTTTTGTTTCACAGCAAAAACTTTTTTTAATGGGGTCAATAAATTACAGAACAATTTCTGAGGAAAAAATAAACCACAACTCTCTTTCTATTTGTATTAATTGTGAAAACAGTAATTTGAGGGTTTTTTTTAAAAAATATTTTTCCACACAGGTAAAGGAACCTTTTTTCCCAATTCATAGTGATAGAAATAATTAAGAAGGAAAATACTATTTGACTATAGCTTCTACTAAAAATAATTTTTGAACCAAGGAACGATCATCTTCACATAAAGTAGAGCTAATAACGTGCAAAAAATGCAAAACACTCATATTTACACATATCCTTTTATAGGTAATGTTATTGTTTTAGGTAAATAAATTGTGTTCGTTGGAGAGTGTTAGCTGGGAGTTTGTAGGACCCATTATTTGCACAAGTTCTAAAGCGGTTCATCCAGTGTCTGCTCTCATTTATACCACTGCAAATCAGGGGCAACGCCGTACATCTCAGTGATCTCGTAGTGCTGTAACCACTGCGAAAGTATGATGAAAATCAGCTCTTCTATCAGTTTTGCAGATTTGGTTCCAGAAATGTGTAGACAACAATCTCCACGACTTTGTAGTGTTGCTTAGTTACCTTTATATGCCTGCTTGAAAATATGTTTTGAGACTTTACTATGTGTTGGATTAAGGCTCTGGTTTGTATACAACATAGAGGCTGCATTATAAAAAACATGTAGGAGAGTAGTTTAAATATGCCTTCTCTAAAAAGAAGGATTCTCAAAGCTTAATTTATGCTAACACACACACCAAGCACTCTGTGTAGTGCCGTAAACAGGACTCCCTTTTTTTTTTTTTTTCTAGCAAAAATATTACCTCAGCACGGGACTTTTGCATTGTCATGTCCTAGTGCAACACTCCTGTCCTTAGTTTGTACTCTCAGCCTTTTGAGGAAGTCTGGCGCCTCTGATCTATTTTCCACAGCAGACCCTGTAATTTTTGGCTGTATTTTATGTTTTTCAGATTCAAGTCAATCTGAAAGTCCCAGCCAGCCAAGTGAAGCTGATATTAAGGACCAGCCAGAAAATGGTAAGTTCTTACCTGCTGCTCCTGCTTTGGGATATTAAAACAGCCCATATTTATAAAGATTTTTTTCCTATGTCTAATATAAAAAGATTATTCAGAATAATTGACATGGGATAGCTACAAATAGGTTGTGTACTCTCCTCATAGTTAAAATGCTACTGTTCCCCTAATCTAAAGTAGCATTTATTTCTCCAGTCCTGGAGAGAGACTTTTTTTTCCTTTAAAAATAATTTTAATTAGGGAGATGCCATTAAAGAGCCTGCTGTATGCAACCCATATCCTTATTCCTCCGTAGCAAAGGCTTTCAATCCCTGGGCCGTGAGTCATGACCCCCTAGGGGTGTGTGCTTCATCGCTTTCATTTTTATCTATGTGCTTTTAACTTCATTTTGTTTATTGATGCTCTCACATGGCACACTGAAGTACCTAACTTTCGGTGTGTGGCCAGCCATCATTTTAGAGTGCAGGATCTCCGATAGTCCCGTGAAACAAAATGGTTGCTTTGAAATATGTTTCTGCAGTTCTGCAGCCCACTCTCCACTGCAAAAATCTGCAAAACGAAACTAGGCAGCAGTGCTCCAGAACCTTGCAGTTTCAGGGCAGGACTGCACACCTATAAACCCACCAGCTGCTCAGGCGGGTACCCGCTGTGGGACTGATAGAGGTGCTACCGGCGTCGTCTGTGTTTTTTTATCGGCGTGCTTTAAAGGTTGTAGATTCTACGGGTAAGGAGGGCAGGGAGGCTCAACTAGCGCTTGTTGCTCCTTCTTCTCTGCATGTTCGCAGTACCGTTGTTGCAGGTGGCGGCGGCTTGAGCTTATTGGGAAGTAGCAGCAGGACTGTGAATTTTGGGAACACTAATATTCTTTTGACTGGGACGGTTTTAAAGTAGGAGCGATAGATTCTACTGAATCAATGGCTTGCATTGTAAAGCAGCCTGAAAAAAAATCGTTCAATAATAGGGAATTTCTGCAGGGACTGTATGTGAAAGGATAAGTATGTGTGTAAGGGAACAGCTTCTCTTCCTTTTTATGTTTAAGTAAGGTAGACCTCAACAATTTTTGTTGGCCTATTGGCAACTGAGTTTTGTTTTACTACTTATATTCAGGACTTAGAAATAATGGCTCCCAAAGTGAAAGTGATTATTATTAATAGTTTTCCTTGACTTTTTTTTATCCATAACCAGGTTTTTTTTCAAAAGACCTAAATGTAGATGGAGGATCTGCTGTACTGGGGTCTACTGTGCATACACAGAAAAGAATTTGTGTGAAGGGTTTATGGCTGTACAACCTGTTACCATTTTTGGTACATTTAAATCCATCTCATGTAGAAATACTTTATCTATAATCATACAACTGTGACTGCCCTGTCACAGAGTAACTGACTGGTTTTGCCTCAAATCTTTGCAGTGCATCCCTACAGCTGTATTGTGTGTTCAGTGTGTGTTTTGGGGACTTTATTAGCAACTGTGAACAAGCTGCAAGTGGGAGTGAGGTTGAAGGGCTGCATTCACATCCGGACTGCATTTGGATCAGATAGAATTAAGGGAAGAAGAAGAAGAGGTTGAGGCAGATAAAAAACTTTAAAATACAAGCCTGGGTCATAGGACTTAGAACACAGGGCTCATTGGGCCAGTAAGATTTTGGCTTTTGGGGTTCCTGTATTTTCCTCCCACTGCAATATGAAAGGTTTCATATTTTGATAGATTTTCTGCTGCTCATCTCTAAACATACGATCTTAAAACATTTCTGTTCTTTCTGAAAGACAGTGTCTAATTTCCCTTATCAATCCTGTTCACAGAAATTCTAATTTGTAGCCAAAGGATTGCGAGGTTAAGAGAAGAACTGACTAAACTGTGATTTTTGTTCTGCCAATTCTGCTATTTTTTTTTTTGTGGGGAATATGTTGCCTATGTTTATTAAATCATATTTTAATTTAGAATGTATTAGGCACCAAGCATGTTATTATTTCGTGTTTAGATAATATTCTTTCACAGCTATTAAACCACAGTTCGTCTTACCCTGCAGTTTCTTAGTCTTAAGGAAGCCTGTTACTCAACAACTGCCCTGAAAAGCAGCAATGTCAGTGTTTAATAATGTAAAATCTGTAAGAGCCTAGTGAAATGAAATATCTCTGTTTTGGAGCCTGAGTCTTCCTTGTAAAACAAGCTTTTAGTGAATTCTTGGAACTTTACTGGTGACCTGCAAAAGGTACTTTTTTTTTTCTTTAATAAACAGGAAAAGGATTTTTCTTTTTTTCACTTTTACTAAAGGGTATTTTTCCCCACCACAGCAGAAGCCTCCTAACTGATTACGCACCTTTTGCAGTGCCTGTGTGGGAGATTTTCTTCACAAATGCATCTAACGCAGTCTGTTGGCCCTAAAGGGGTTGCTCCCCCCCCGGGCAGGCGCTGAGCTCATGCTCAGCACACACAGCCCCCAGCTCGCAGTGTACCCAGCGTGTAGATCAACACGGATCTGCAGCCCTTATCTACTGAACGTGAGGATGAAAGCAAAACTGCAGGCTTTAGAAAATGAAAAACTGCACGCACAGAAACGGACACAATAAATCATATTAACTGCGTTGTTCTACACTTGCTGTAGACCCACTTCCACAGGGCCTGATCCAAATCCCTCCGGAGTCAATGGGAGTCTCGTAATTGATTTTACTGAGAGTGGGAATGAGCCCACACAGAGAGGGATTTATTTTTTTTTTTTAAATCAAAGAAAAATAGTGTTGTGAATAATCTTATTCCCATTGACGCTAACAGCGGAATGACCAGATTGAGGGCAGATTTGGAATAATTTTGCATGTGTTTCTGGAAGGCACAAAGTGTATCGATTAAGTACTACCTTTTATATGCATGCATTCCTTCATTTTAAAAAAATAAATCTTTAAAGGCCTTGTGAGGGTTATACAGCCTCTCTACTTGCCTGTTAATATCCTTTCTGTTCCACTCCATAAATTCTAGAGCTATTTATTATACACATATATTTTGCATACCTTGAGTAATGTAGGTTCAAAAGGGTCAACTATACAGCCCTGAAAAAGAAGGCCTCCTACTACAGATTTTAATTCATCATTCTAAATTGTATGTGTTATTTTGGAAAGCCTGTATGTCTAACCTTCATTAAAGTGAAGTTCATGGGAAAAAAAGCTTTTCTTTTTAGCGCCACTCCTTTTTTCTAGTGGGCTTTACATTCTAGTGGGCTTGCATTTTCTGGAGCAGAATCATCACAGACAGAAGATGGTGACATCTTCTGCTCTCGGTGGTGGCTTTAACACCGATTCTAGCCTTTTCTTCAGCCTTCATTAAGCCAGGATAGTTTTCAGGCAGTCACTTACCTGATCACTACTGCAAAAATTTACAGATTTTTTTTTTCTAGAGAGAGAGAGAGATCGAGAGAGATCCAGCATGATGGTCATGAAAAGCAGACATGCAGGCGAGACAGGGCTCAGTGCATGCATGATCCAAGGTCCAGATGTCTTGTCCTGGAACTAGGGTTAAAGCTAACGTGTAACCAAATGGTGTACACAGTGCTGCTGTCTCTCAGGTCCCTCAGCACAGGAAAGAGCTTCTCGGGGAGAGGAAGAAAACCCAGAATTTGTCTATTTGTTATGTGGGTGAGGAAATTTGCAGGAGGGATGATGAAAGAGACCAGAAATTTCATTTGAAAGGCAGGAGCATGTTCCGATGTCCTGATATTTTGCTCAATTTTTTTTTTTCTGACCAGCTGGGTGGAACACCCGTGTGGAAAATTCCCCACTTTTGTAGTTGCCTAATGGTATGTAAAAGCTTCATTTCAGTTGGCACCACAAAGTGATTTTGCAATTCACCCAATCAAGAAAAAAGGTTATTGATTTTAAAAGCTTGTTAAATGCACTGGTTTGGTGTTGTATTTTATAAACAAACTAGTTTTCAGTGAACTGAGGGTGACAAAATGGCTAGTCTGATGTAGTGAAGTGACTGCATGCCTGGGGATCAGGAACAACTGAATTCCCAGCTCAGCACTGCCGTGGACTCTCTCTAGGGCTTTTATTCTCTCTTTCAGTCGTGGAAACAGCTATCGGATAGATTTTCTTTTTGTAAGTAGGATTATTTTAAACTTCTGTAGGAAAACTTTTCAGTCTTTTTGTCTGCAAAGTGGGGACGTTTGTGATTCTCGCTTTCAGAGGTTCATTGACTATTAAAAGTCAAATCCTGCTCGGCTCCAGCAGGAGTTTAACTCTGGAGAAAGGCAAGGAGGGTGTAGCACAGACTGGTTAATAATTGTGGTACAGCGCTGTGTTACCGCTGTCAGTAAATGGATGTCAGACATCCACCAGGCGATGTTTGTGTTTGATGTGGCGAATTAATAACTGCAGAGTAAAGGTACACACGAAGTGTGCTGTGTAAAGCAGAAGAACGCTGTGTCATTTTCTACAGACAACTGATGTCTCTCGAGCATGTGGTATTGTGATTTGATAACTCCAAGTTGGTAGCACACCACTTTAATTGTAGATTAGCAAATTCTTGTTAAAGAAGTTGGTAAATTCTCCCATTTCAAGTGAGCAAGACAGCATTCATTATTACAGCTGATTACAAACGTGTGCCAAATTCATTGCTCAAACAATTTCTGTAGAGGGAGAGGCATTTATCTAAAAAATAAAAATGTTTAATGCCCAAACCAAATGCTTTTTAGTTTTAATGTATTCTTGCTGCTTTGAGCTGCAAGTACCTTAACAGCACTGCAGGAAATGAAAGGCACATTGTTCTTTGTAACATTAAAAAAAAAAAAAGAAAAAAGAAAAACAATGATGTACCGTAACTCACAGAACTCGTTTTTCAACCCTGCAGTAATTACACTGGACTTGTAAATATCATCTGTGAATTCTTTGCTTAAGTAGGGCTGGACTTGAGTATTAAACCTTAAAAAAATGTTTAAGTATATGCTTACTTTTCCATGCCTAAAAACATAAAGGAAGAAATTCTGGTCCTCAAGCTGTGGGGGAAAGAGAAGGCAGTAGTGGGAACAAATGCAAAGAGAAGTTTCCTCTTCTTCTTCCCTAGGCAAGGCTGGTCATGGCAGGCGTAATACAGCTTTGGCTACAAGGAAGGAGGGGATTATGTGCAACCTGGTAAAATGCAAAAGCAGCTTGTGGAAAGACCTCTCTGCCTTAACTAACCTGCTGCAGAGTCCAGCCCCTTTTTATATGCTTTCTTTCTGGTCCCAAATCCCGGCATCCTTCTTGTGTGCAGTGGGGTGGCTTCAGCCAGCGGAAGTGGCGCCCGCCTGGCCCGAGGGTTAGGCGCTCTTCTCGGGTGCAGAGCTTTCTGTTCGAACCCTCATCTCAAGCTAAGATGGGCTTTTTCTGAAGAAAAGGAGGCTGAGGGGAGACCTCATCGCTCTCTACAACTACCTGAAAGGAGGTTGTAGAGAGGTGGGAGTCGGTCTCTTCTCCCAAGTTACAAGTGATAGGACAAGAGGAAATGGCCTCAACTTATGCCAGGGGAGGTTTAGATTGGACTTTAGGAAGAATTTCTTCACAGAAAGGGTTATCAAACATTGGAACAAGCTGCCCAGGGAAGTGGTTGAGCCACCATCCCTGGAGGTATTTAAAAGACAGGTAGTTGTGGTGCTGAGGGACATGGTTTAGTGTTGGTTTTGGCAGTGTTAGGTTGATGGTTGGACTCGATGATCTTAAAGGTCCCTTCCAACCTAGACAATTCTATGATTGTATGAAATGTAACCGTTCTTTGTGGTTGTCCCCACCACTTAACTACATTGCAAGTTAAATGGTAGCTGAGACACCTCCAATTCTTTCAACAGCCATATTTTTCACCAGTAAAACCAGACTGCCTTCCAGGGCCATCACTTCTTCTCAGGCCTTGCCTAACCTCCCCTCTCCACTACTTCAGGGGGAGTCCAGCTGCCTCGCAGGCTCTCTCAGCTGTGACTGACCTTGATGCCAACCACCTTTACACTTACTCACGAGGAGGTGCTGCAAGTGCAGCAGGACTTAAGGTGTCTGGAGGGTCAGCTGTCCTTGGATAGGCCCCTTCATTCTCACCTGAGGAGCGCACGGCCATGAGCAGTTCTTTGAATACACGATGCTGAAACTGGTACTGTTAGAAAGTACATCTCCTCAGATGACTAACATTCCTGAAACACCTCGTTTGCAGCAGATAACCAAGCCTTGCAGAGAAAGTTTTCTATCAGTTACAGTTGCAAACAGGGTAATACAGTAATGGCAGATTTTATTAGTGTTCTTGTTCATGGGATGATTTGCATCAGAATCTTATAAATGCAAGAAGACTCTCCTCTCTTGTTTACAGAGCAACACTGAGGAGTTATCACAGCCTGAGGGACAAATCTAAAATTAACTTTGCTTCAGAAAAAGCTTTAAAAAAAAAAAAAGCCCTTAGCATTTTCAATAAGGAATCTCATAGCTGGCGCTGAAGTTAAAGCTCCTGGTGATGTCAGCTTGTTTGCACCTTTGTAACTTGCCAGGACCAAATTCTAAACGGATTTGCACCCTTACGGATCACGTTGTCTGCCGGGAACGGCAATGGGGAACTTTGTCCAGGCTTGAAAGCTCTGGCCGAGCAGGGGAGCCCTGGTGGGGCTCATCTCTTCTGCCTTCCTGCGGGCTGGACAGAGTCGGCTGTTGACTCTAACAGGACCCATCCGCTGATGAAGGTCTGATGAGGTCCAACCTGTGTTTCATCACCCCCTGAGAGAGAGTGCATGTAGGCAGTTCTGAGAGCCAGCATTTACCAAGGAAACAAAAGCAGATATGTCTGGGTATAAATTTAACTTGTGCGTGATTTAGTCTTGCATTTTTTTCATCTTATTTCATTACAGATAGATTCCAACAAGGACTAGAAATACAGTATTTTAATCATAATAGTCTAGAAGTGAAACTTTGCAACATCCAGCTGTATTTCCCAGCCAGTTTCATGACTGTCATGAAGAAGCATCTGAATAATTAGGAAAGAAAACAGCATTTTTGTTTCCCTATATTACCATATTTTCATGGAGATTCGTGCTCAGAGTCAAATGATTTTGTGGTCCAGATTCTGAGGCACAGTTACACCATTTCCAGGATTTAGCAGGTCCTCTGCTAGGCTCAGGATTTAGCCTGCTTATCAGTAGCTGGCACTCTCCTGAGGGGACCCTGCGATGGCAACAGTGAAGGGTGTTGACTGTCAATCGGGCGAGATACGCGGTCGTCAATCAGGGTCAGTTCTGCAGCCTCTGCTGGGGCCGAGTGGAGAGCCTTTCTCATCAGTGACCTGCAGTGTTTGAGACTTGAGGATTGACAGAGGACTTCAGTTTTCACTGCTGCTAACCATTAACCTTCACAAGCAAAGCATTCCCACAAAAAATTCATCCAAGGCGAGTATGACAGGAAATATTCAAAGCATGAAATGAATGCTTATAGCATGACAAAGCAGTGCTTGAAAGACATGAAATGTTCATTACGCTTGGAGTGGCTGAATGCTGCAAAGGAAAGGAGAAATGAAAATGTGGCTAGAGTATATATTTTTATTTCTCCATATGTGTGTACGGGAAAGAGGCAAAGAACGTTTCCAGTGGATAAGGTGCATAAATACAGCTGCAATTATTCTAAGTCATTTCAAAATATATTTTTATTCTGTTGCTCTGTTCCATTCCTTTCCACGTGTATTTATCCACAAGATAACAGCAAGGGCCATCTAGAGGGCAGCTTAGAAATGGGCTGGCCAGGAGCCCCCTCCTAAGAAGCTCCTGTGCCTCGGCGAGGTGGGTTTCCCTCCCATGCTCTGCGGGTCATGGCTTTTCTTTGCCCCACAGCAGTGCCAGGTTGCCGCCCCCTCCTCTGCCGCAGCGCCGGGCTGGGGGCAAGCGGCCACAGCAGGGCTCTGCCCCCGTACTGTCCCCTTCTAACCGTGTCCCACCTTTGCACGTTGAGAGGTGTCTCAGTGCTAACTTTAGCCAGTCTTCCTGGGGTCCTGGGAAGGGCAGCTGGAGCCGTGACCAGTCTCCCATTTTCACTGCAACTGGATTTTATTTTTTCATATGTTTTCTTGAGAGACTTGCTGTTTAATTAACAGCTGAGAGTTGTGTTGCGTCAGAGTAATTGCTACCGCCTGAGTGGACCACAGGCTGAAGGATGCTTTTGAATACCACGCTTGCCCACCAAGAAGCTGGGCACTTAGGGAAAGTTTATTTGTGGTATGGGCATCGTTTTAATTTTCTGTCCAGTGGAGAGGGGAGTTTATTAGTGGGAAGAGAATGTGATGCCAAGGCCTAACTTGCAAAACAAAACCCCAAACCTATCTATTTGTCTTTCGATGTAAGAATTTCCTAATGCCTGTAATGTAAGACAAAGGGAAAATTTTACTTGCAGGAAAATTGCCTTCCACAATAACCAAGAAAAAAAAACACAAAACGCCCACACCAGAGCAGCATGATCCAAAATGTGAACTTTTTACGCCTCCCCAACCTTCTAGGTTAGGCTTCCAACCAAGTGATCTTTTATTATCAACATGATATACCCTTGACATAATTTGGCGCAGTAAAGCTTCTTCTGCTGAACTCGTGATTTCATTTACTAGATCTGATGAAAGTTCTGTGAACCACGGTAAAATGTGATAATTAGTAGTTTAATTCTTTTAGGGTGTGCGTATTAATTGAAAAGGCTTGAACTATAAATACAGGGCCTGTGGATAAAAGCACACTCTGAAATCAGTCGCTTATCCAAAGTATTCATTACTTCACATCTATTTAGGTAGTGTCTCTCTGCAGCAGCGCCAGTCGACTGTTGAAGTGAGTGGGAGCCCTGCACTCAGAGATCGCAGCAGCAAAATCCAGCCTGACTCACGCTGCTCTCAGGCGATCGGAAGCGCTCCCCAGCCAAAATTTTGCCCTCTGTGGTCAAACCACTGGCAGTTAAAAATGTGTGCCGGGAGCTGTGCTCTGCAGATGAGCTGGCGAAGCGCTGGCTCTCTCGCTGTGCAAGCTGCAGGAGACAGAAGGGGCTGAGGGCGGCGTTGGCCGGCCGGCCGCAACATCCTCCTCTCCCGCTCGAGGTGGAGGTGGTGGCGGTGCGGTGGCGGGTGGCAGACTGCCCATCTCCAGCAGCCAAGGGGGAACGTCTTTCTGCTGCTCAACCAGTCCACCCAGAGCATCAGAGGTCCCCCACAATTTGAGTCCCAGCCAGCCTGGACCTTCATAACAAACCATATTTTTCCTCCTACTTACACATTTACCCTTCACCGTATCTTGGACCGTCAGCACCTAAACCTCTGCTGCTTCAGCCGGAGCTTTGTTCATTCGGCCGTGAATGTCAGTGTAGCACAGGGCCACCGCCAAGAGCTGCGATAAGGGATCGTGCTTTCTCGCTCGTGCTCATGCGTTCTTTTGTTCTGACTTCCTGACCAAGGCAGGAGGTATTCTGTTGACTCTAGGCCTTTCCAAATATACATATACACTATGAAAATGTATGTCGTTATTTCACACCTTCCTCTGGTTTCTGTGTGTGGTGTAGTGCCTGGATGAATCATACCTGGTTTTACAGGTACAAGGTGATTTTCATTCAAATGGATTCCAACCTTCATACTCATATTTGGTTTGCACATTCAGAAAAAAATCTATATATGTGCGTGTACTGCAGATTCATGGGTTAATCAGGTGCTTTCCAAGTAGCCTTAATTTTGTAAATCTGAAGTTGTGTACGTGAGCAAAGAGGGGCACGTGAAAAGCAATGCAAAGCTCCTGAAAGCTGTATGCTGGACTGTTGCTGTTGTCAAGGGATGGCACTCTGGTGAGAGCAGGCTTCCAGAAAAAGCATCATCACTTTGATAGCTAATCGGATACTTTTTTTAATTGCAGATGCTACTTTTTAATTGCAAAAGTTGCTAGAGAGGGAATGGAAAGAAAGTTTAGGGTGACTCTCACAGAGCTGCGAGAATAAAATCTCCTCCAAAGCCTGGCCATAGTGTGACTGAAATGGAAAAATACCAGATCCGTTCCTTGGAAAGTGAGAAGGAGACTTTTATTTGCAATGGTTTGCAAATATTTTCCCAGGAGTGACATAGCGAGTGTGGCAAAAGGGGGCAGGAGGAAGGTGAAGCGAGCAAGCCACACTTGTAAACATACTTCTTTAACTCTGCTATTGTTATCTTGAACACAAAGGGCGCCGCAAGTTGTTTACAGCAGTTCATGTTATTCATTTCTGCTCCTTTTTCTCCCGTCAGTGCCGTATCTTCAGTTATAAAACTTTTTTTTCTGGGTTGTGATAGTGTCCGGATAGATTTTGGCGGTGGGGTGGTAGAAAGGTGCCAGTTGATTAAATGTGCTGCTTACTATGTGCATTTCATGTCTGCTGTCTTAACATTTTTTTCTTAACCACTGTTGCAACTGAAGAAAATGCTGAAGTTTGACAGTTGGGAGTTACTGCCGAGTATGTGCTGTAAACTATATCATCCCTCTGCCTTCTCCCTTTCTCCCCCTCCTGCTGAAACCAAATGATTTATAAAATGCCTTCACATTCTTGAGTGAGTTCACACTATCACCTCCAGGCACTGAACTGAGGAGTCTTAGGAGTGCATGGGAAACACAGATCTGATAGCTGGTATTTTTCTCTGAAAGAAAAAAAAAAAAAGGCAAAAAAGGGCTGATGAAATTTAAAGGAGAAAAGTTTCCTGCTGTGCCCCAGAGTAAATCTGTAGTCAGTGAAGCACTTTCTAGTAAACAAGAGATGTACGTGGTTATAGTGGGTTTTTATTATTACACACTGCCATTGTTTTCCATTTTCATAAGATTCAATTAATGTAATCATTTTAGAGTGTCTCTAATCATTACCTCCCACCCTTCCTCACTCGTACTTGAAGCAAGGGGATCTGCTTCAAGCCACACTCTGGGATGAGGAGCCGGCACCTCGCTCGTGTCACTGGCAAAAGGAGGCACAAGAAAAAGACAGGGCTGATACAGGGGATCCGAATATTTTCCTTCTCTCTCTCCCTGGCCTTTGCAGAATGCGTGGCCGGCACCCCAACCCCTGGCTGCAGTCTGCCCTCCATCGGGCTCTCTGCCATGTCACCCCCCTGCCCCTGTCCGCTGCAGCGCTGGGTGGCAGAGGGACAAGCGCTGCTTCGGTGGTGCGGTGCCAGGGTACGGGCTGGCAGTTTCCCACTAGCCTTTAGCCAGGCACAAGGATATCAACGCCATCTTTCAGACCGCCAAAGGGGCCAAAGCCTTCACTGGCATTTCTTCTCCCAGGATCATAAGGGAGGAATACTTCTTACATAGCTTGTAACGCTCGCTCACAGCGAATCTAGACCTCTGTCCCTGTTATTTTTCTACTTCTGCTCCTTACTCTTAAAATCGTATCTGTAACAGAAGGCTCTTTGACAGCTGCATCCCCATCTGAAAACCTGCTGGTGTTTGAGGGTTGTCCCCATCTGACCAGCTTTGCAGTGCAGACCACCTGCAATTTTCCCACATGTTATACCTCAAAGTCCTTAAAATATCAGGGAATTCGCTTTCAGGAAATTTCCAATAGCAGAATGCAGAGAGCTAGCCGTGTCCCTCGCGCCGTACAGAGGGGAGCCAATTTTATCGTACAGCAGAGCATGCCATAGCTTGAGCTGCAGGAGGAAGGGAAGAGGTGGGAAGCTGGAGAGGACGGACAGCAGCTTGATGGACTGAGGTAGCTGTGGTTTTGAGGCAGGAGGGGAACCCCACAGATTTTTGTGAGGAAAAGCTTAGAGCAGTGGTACGGTGGTGGCCCACAGCTCAATTTAAAGTAATAGTAAAAAGGTCTGGAAAGGATATGACAACCTGAGCAAACGGCTGAGAAATGAGGCAGCCCAATATTCCTGAACCCAGATTTCTGTCTGTCATGGCCATGAAGGATGCATTTGCAATAGGACAGGGAGCCGTCCACTGTTAGAAGGAGAGAGAAGTAAAAATCATCCCGTGTACAATATAAATGTAAGTTGTTATTACTACTATTGCTATGTCAGCCGTAAACTGTTCCCACGAGAACAGAGATGCAACATCATTGAAAAAGAATGTCTTACTGTGAAATGGGCAGCAGAAACACTGTGGCATTATCTGCCGGGTAATGAATTTACCTTGGTGACAGACCATTATTCCCTCCTGAAAATGAACCAGAGGAAGGATAGGAACACAAGGATAACTCAGCAATACTTGTATTTCACATTCTTCTGAATTTAAAAACAAACAAACAAACAAAAAAGTAGCCAGATAAAAATGTACGGCTAGAGAAGCATGGCATGTCAAGAGAGATTGCCTGTGGCAAGATATGGGGAGGGAAGAAAATTTTCTTTCAGGTCTATGCTAACACAGTATATGGACTTCTTAGGCTTGGATGTCATCCCACCTAACATTAGGCATTAAAATGAGGCACCAGCTATGAACTTAAAATCCTCACTCTCCCTCTATAATCAGCGGAGATACTGGGTCTTCTGGGAATTCATCCCTCTCTCTGTTAAACCTCAGGGAGTTTTAAAACTGCAATGTTGCAGGTTAATGCTGTAATTGCTCTGGATCTGAGATTCTGCTGCTAGGGGAAGTCACCCAGCCCTCCTGCTCATCCTGAAAAGGCAGAGCAGACAAAGAAAGAGTTTGCTGCAAGAGCAAAGGTGGATCTAGCACAGCACGGTGACTTGGTTGAATGATTTCTTTGGGGTAGAATAGTGGACAGTGCCCATGTGTACTTTCTTCCCTTTCTGTTTTTCTCTTGACTTCTACAAAATGGGAGTTTCTTTGATAAATTATCATTTTAGAGAAGTGTTTATGTGCTCTGTGGAAGAATGTGTCTAGGGATGGGCACACTGGCAGCAAGAACTTCCTCCTCAACTCTTCCAGTGAAGTTTTGTTCTAAACTGCCCAAATGAAGCCAGTATTCAAAAGTAAAAATGTTCTGTTCCATTTCTTGTTTTCATTCTTTTATGCGCCTGGGGACTAAACTGCTATGAAAAAGAGCCCATTCTCACAGGATGTCTTGCCTAATTTTGCAGACAAGAGAGGTTCAGCTATTCCAATTACGATGAGATAAGAATCTGAAATGTTGGGATCACATCCATCCTGAGTTGAACTCTGAGTCTTCCAAAATCCATCCATCATTATTTTTTCCTTTATTTCTGTACTTCAGTAATGCAAGCAAATAAGGAATAGAGAAGAAACGGGTGTTTACGCATTATAAACCATAATGGATGGGTTTCCTTTTTACCTGAGTTGCTTTAGTTTAATGTAAAGGTCCCTGTGAGTGGAATTCCTTTTCCATTTCCATTCTTTCTGCCTGCTCAACTGCCGCTCATCAGCAAAAGGTTTGCCTTTCATGTAAAGTCAGACATGGTACTGAGTCTTGTCGTTTACGTGCAGAGTACTGTTAGAACAAGCCTGATGGCTGTCACGGGGCAGGGGAGCCAGGCTGCCAAGCATGGTCCAGACTTGAAGTCCTAGTCCTTGTGGTGTCTTCAAATTGTCCCAAATGCATGTGGATAGGGCATTTGACACAGCAACTCCACCCCACTGCCACATTTCTGCATCCCTGTGTGTCACCCTATGCCACACTAGATTGACTGCTGAGGAGGAGTAAGAGGGTCTAGAGAGCCAAGCCATCTACCATGGGAAGAGGACTGCATAGACTCAGCTGATCAACCCATCCTCTAGCAACAGATGCATCTTAGGTCCTCACCTCTATACCAGGACTGTGTCTAAGTTGCTGCAGGCAGCATCCTGGGGTGAGACGTCCCACTGTTGTCATCTCAAGTCCTTGAAGCACCTCCCCTGGAACCACCCTATCTGCCACACGTGGGATGAGCACATGAAATTAGACAAGGACTAAGAAGGTCCCTCTCTGCCCCTTCTGTTTACTTTGCTAATCTTGAATCCCTCAGAATATATTCACAATTAGTGAACTTGGAGGCCCTCTTTGGGCTACGGTCTGAGCAGATTACACAGAAATAAATTCAGTCCGTGTTCTGGCCTGACCTTGGCCCGAACCTGGGAAAGTGAATGCCCCTATCACACCAACATGTGTCTGTAGAAGTACAGTAAACACAAATGGGGGTCACTGGCCCTCTCTGTCGTACAGTCCCAGGCCAGGAGTCTGGAGTTTTGGGCTGTCCGCCCAAGTACTTGTTAATAAATGTCCATTCTTAGTCTGTAAAGGAATGTAGACAGGGCATCCTGCCCTACAAAACACAAACTTAGAATAAAACAGAGAGAGAGTCTCAGTCATCATGCAGAGCTCTGCTGCTGGTCTCCACATCCAGCAGTCTCTTCCCACTGGACTTATGCTGCTAGTTTAGGACTTGTCTGGGGGAATTATCCGCTGTGGGTTCTCCATCGCTGTCTGCAAGTGTAGTTGCCTGCCTAACCCCATGTGCATCAGTTCTTGGGAAGTCAGTCGAAAAGTCTGTGTGGCTTCCTCCTCAATACTTGAAGGAGGCAGAGACCTGGCAGAGCCTGGACTATGAGACAGGAGAGCCTGGATCACCCAGTGGGGAGGTTGTGTTGCTTCTAGGGGTGTGCAGTACTTTGCCCGTGTATCTTCACACTGCCAGTGGAGTCAGTCAGAGGCAGATGAGGGGGTGACATGCATGATCCTTGTGGAGACTCATCGGTGCCTTTGCTAGTCATTCCACCCTTTCGCTCTTCTCTGGAGACATCCTACATAACTCAGGTGAAGTTGGTGCAGAACTTGGTGGCCACCCAGAGATTCTGTGCTTGGTGGAGGCACTTTGTTCTCTGCTAGCAGGCAATGAGGACAATCCCTTCAGTTCCCAGCCCTCAGTATGCAGTGCCTCTAATGGAGAGGGTGATGCTGCACTGGGTGTCACTGCTGTCTGGACAGGAGTTATAAATCCAGACTTGTTTGGCGCAAGGTGTTTGCCTACAGTGGCCTAATCTTCATCCATAAGCATCAAGTTTTGTGCTCTAGGTCTTGTGCAAGCTTGACATGTCCCTAGACAAGCATTAATGTGCTTCCAGACCCATCCCTTTCTGTCTTCTCTGCCACCAGTATATCAAAGCTTTAGTCCAGAGACTTACCTTGGTACCCTGCTGTCCAAGGTGAGACAGCCCAGGCACTGCTGGAGAAAAGCTCATGAGGTTCCCTCCATCTTCCACGCAGGGATCTCTCAGGTTGGCCCTGACTGAACTTCATGAGCCTGGTAATGCGGACAGTCAAGGACAGAGTGTAAGTGTGTTCTCATGCCATGAAAGTCTCTTCCCTCCCCAGCCACAAGGATAACTAACATGTAAACCTGATGGAAGTCAGCCTACTTGGGACTAAAAGCTATCTAAGTTAGGAGATTATTATTCTGTACAAAGAATAGAGCAACAGCCTTCTGGAGAGAAAACTCCAAGCAATACAATGGAAAGGCCAACAGGTAAATAGAGCAACATGATTTGCATGGGGTTTATTGTGAATTGAAGTTTGCTGACCAGCGGTGTCAGCAGAGGAGGTGTGAGAAGCAACTCTGAAGGGAGAGGAAAGCCCGTGGGGAAAGGTGGAGCTGGCTGATCCTTGTGACTTAGCTTCCATGCCCAGCATCCTTATTTTTGTATCACATTTATACTAGCTAATCTTCAGCAGATATTTCTACAGCTTCCATTATCATGGTGTCCAGCCACAGCCTTTTAAAAGTGCCTTGGTGTGAAGAGAGAGGAGTGCCAGGAAGGGAGAATGAGAGGAAACAGCTGATGAAGCCGCCGGGGTTTGTGCCCATATCGCCCAGCGAAGCGGGCAGGAAAGCTGCCTGCCCTCGCCTGACCCTGGCCCCACCGGCTCCTGCTGGACGTGGGGCTTTTCTAGAGAATTCTGCCACATACTCTGAATATGTGGATTATTCCTATAACTATAAACTAACGTGTAAATTAAAAGAAACAACCAACACCTCTTTTTATAGCCCCCTATTTCTGTGTCCACGGGGCTTCAGACTCCCTCGGTTCAGCTCCAAGCGCGTCTGCAGAGTAACCTTGGAGGGTACACTTAGCTACCACCAGCTGAGGGAGGGTTTTATAGATCCTAAAATAATTACAGCATCACTGAGTCTAGTTGTATAATTTCTTGGCAATATACTAATTAAAACTAGATATTTACATACAACGCTTATTTAAACTTAAGGCGTATTTAAAAGAACCTGCAGACTTATAATAACTATATATCATGGCTTTATTGAGGACCGTGTTTTTCATGCAGATTGAATTCTCGAGCGCTGTTATTAACATAAATGAGCCCACGGCTTTATGTTCAGGACTGAATACTTCCAGGGCATCTGAATCATCCTGGTATTTCATTTCACCATCTAAAATGATTTTTAAAATACTACATTTTTAAAACTTGTTGTATTATGGCAATTAGACATCGCTCTGTGTTTACTAGGAACAGAGAGTCCAGCAGAGCTGAGTGTTTAATGTGATGAATAGTGTTAGGAGCTCAAAGAAAAGTCAGATGCATGTCGACACTTATCAAAGCTGTTCTGCTGCTCAGAATGACTGTTCGTGATACTTGTTTCATGATAAACTTCCTCAGAACATGATGTTACTGGAAAAAAAATGATCCCCTCTGAGAAATACGCAGGTGACACAGTTGAGTCAGCAGCTTGCAAGAGTGACACAGGCTTACGTTTATAAAAATCCCCACTGAACTTTTGTCTTCTGCGTGCGTGTATCATAGCCTTAAAATCTGTCGCCACAAAAGCGTCCCGTTTCTTGTGTTCACTTGCTAGCTCTTTAAACTAACAAAAATCCTCCCACCACCCTGATGAAGAGGTAGATTCCTGGGCTTAAAAGTCTTAATAGTCACAAAACTTTCTTCTTTCATAAGTGATTCATCCTATAAATGTTAGTATCTCTAGTGACCACTGATACCTCTGGGGAAACGATAAACATGGAAAAATAACAGAGCACTGTGGAAAACAGAAAATCCTGCCTCCTCTACGAGAGGGTTTAATTATTGAAGTTGCAAGCATTTCCCCGTGCGCAAGCATCTCGGCATTCATAGGTGGAAAGTACCTCATGCTGTGTTTGAAATATCAACTGGATTTAAAAGAAGGCTTTGTGCTTCACCATGGACCTTTCTTAGCCTCCTGCAGATGGTCCCTGTTGCTGAAAAGAGACATGACTTGTGAGACGGGGAGACCTCCGTGCCGTTTTTTCGTGCTGCTCTAATCCTGCTTTACACCCATAAAGGACTTCAGTCCTTAAGCCCTTACCCTCTTTCTCCTAAATATTAAAATTATTTTCCTGACTGTCATACCGTATTAAAGCAGAATGAAAATGGGTTTAACAATTGCTGGCATGGGGCTTCTGTACAGCATGTGTGTCACAAATCATGTCACTTTTCAGCAATAGGGCTGCTGCCAGCGGGAGGCTCAGAAATGCTCATGTTAATCAAAAATTTTAATTTCAAATCAAATTGACAGTTTACACATGGTGAGAAATGCTTCTCACCATGTGATATTTCAGTATGCTACACTGGGCAAAATGGGTGCACTTTCCTGTTAAGAATTTTGACTGCAGTATCTGCAAATTTATGGGTTTCAGTGTATTGGGTATGGTGAGTAGTTGATCTAAGGGAGCCCCTTGGAGAATAGGAGACAGAAGGGTTTTCATGCAGCCTGGCACTGGTGAGCCGCTGTTGGCACATGCTGCTGGAGAAATGACAGGTATTCAATAAACATCACTATGGTTAAGAGGAAGATTTAAAGGAGGGAGGGGCTGCGGTGCTATAAACAGGATTTGAAACAAATGTGCTTATTTCAGCCCGTGATTAGTCTGAATACCTAAGTATTCCACACCAGTTTTTAAATATCCTTACATTTATTTTCACACTGATGTTCTTCACACAGCATCAACAATAATATTTATGGCATTAATACTGTAGCTAAATTCTAATTTGAAGTAGTGTAAACCCAAGTAAACTCTACATGTACCATGGCACGCTCCATTGGTGTGAAGACCAGAATGTGGCTGTGTGTCGCGCTTATGGCATGCAGCCCCCAGCATCGGCTCCTACACACCCTTACCTCTGCCAGCAGCTTCCTAGAAGTCAGTGGACAAAATTCAGGTGGCAAAATGTCAGTTGATGCTTGATGAGCAGTAAGAGGAGCAGGGACAGTTGATGGAGCACGGGCGATCAGCCCCAGACAAACGAGTTGTAGAAACTCATGTTTTCAGGCTGTACCAGATAGATGATGCTGACATCCAAAAATGACCAGCTGAAAAGAAATTTCCTTAGATTATTCTCTTTAGGAGGTTTTTCAGCTCTCTGAGGGGTCCTGAGGTTAATGTGATGCCTATCTCGTGACACTGGAGCCTTCATTTTACAAGGACCTTGTAGGGGGAAAGGAACAGGGACGGCAGTACCCGCCTTCTCGTATCTCCCCCTCCGTATTTATCATTCGCCTGCAAGGGTGAGAGGGTGGGTGGGTGCCCGCTGCTGGCAGCCCGGGGAGCGCCCTGCAGCAGCACATGCCATCAGCATCCCCAGGAAGCTCAGGGAAACCGGGTGGTTTCTCTGGGCTCATTTGGACATTGAGTCATGCTTCGAACTGCGAAGCCGAACTGGCAATATCACCGCAGACCTTGGAGATCACAGCTGTCATTGCTCTTGTAACCAGGGTTGATATGAAAATATGAAGATAAATAACTCCTTCATATTATTATTTTCAGAGAGGCAGGCTTTCCTTTTTATTACTCTTTTTATTGTTGGATGCCATAAATATTCCAGAATGATTATCCCAGGGTAGATTTCATCTCGTTTACTTCGAAAGGCTTTTGAGAAGCGCATTATTTTTATAAGCTGCCAAATGAGTATGACCATTTATAATGATTTTTCTTCTTTTCTTTAATATTTGCTTTTTGGATTGAGGACCTGAAACAGAAATATGCTAATTTAAGACATCTGTTATTTTTCAAGCTATAGGCCCTTATCGGTATTAATGCAGTTAGTTTACTTCTCGAATTTGGTATATGGTAGAGAGACAGATTCTTAATTTTTATCGTTATATCAAAAAACTGTATTTAACTGAGTTCTCACCCACATGAGTACTGAAAAGTATCCTACAACGTTAGGAGTAATCAGAAATGAAAAAACACACCAGACATCTTAGATCTTGGGATGGTTTCCATTGCACAAGGTCCTTAACATGAACTTGAAGGGCTTTCAATGTTTCAGGAAGACCTTTGTCTTCAAGAGAAAGGAACTGTCCTTGTGCCCTCCACTTGGACAAAGCCTGACATGATTGATTCCGATCTATGATCGGTTCATTAACGGTGATAAGTTGCCATTAATTCCACTATCTCTGCACTTAAATACCAAATGAGCTAAATCTCCTAAGAGCTGAAGCTGCTGTGGATCCATGCAGGATCAGACTGTTGGTGACACAGCCAGCCTGATACCACCTTCGCTCTGGTCCACATTTATTAATTTGCAACACAGAACCTGGAGCTCAGTATGACGCATATTGATATAATAATTAGGCATTATTATTATTAGAGATTCTAAAATGCCGTGAATATGAAAGGTGACGCGCAGTGAGAGGTTACATGTGTATTTCTGTTCTGATTCACCTCTGGAGAACGCCCATCGTGGCGGGTCGAGCGGATTCCCTAGTGGAGGCGTGAGAGTCCTTTCTCTGAGCCACCTCCCAGCGCCTTCAGATGTTGGTTCCCGATGGCCACCAAGACTATACAAACTGTAAGGAAACGGAGCTGAACTTGAGCACTGATACCAGAAGTGCACTCATGAAAACTAACAGCGCTTCACAATTTTACTGTTTGCTACATACTTTTTAGCTAAAACCCAAAAAGGCAAATCATTTACCAATGGTTTTGCATATTGTGAAGGGTTAACAAAACTTTCATTATCACACTCTATTAAGCCAGGACCAGGAAACAATTTCTAATCAACACTCAGATCTGGGCAGGGATTGTGCAGTCTTTTGTAGGAGGCCTCAGATCTGTGTTCTCTATTCTCACATGCTCACTTCCAGCTGTTGTCATTGAAATCCCACATAATCTCCCCGGGTCAAAGGGCAGTCATCCATGACTGCCGCTGTTAGGAGGTTATGCTGATTTCTGTTGTCAAATATTGGCCCTTTTCTCTTTCAATCACTCCCATTCTACTTTTTTTAACAAGAAAGATCCAGCCTAGAATTGTATTACATGACTTTAAAGTCTTAAAAGTGTTCCTCTATTGTACTAACACGACATGCCCTGGACGGTCTAATCCATCCTGCTATGGGCCAACAAAGAAAGTTCTAGTGTTTCTTAAAACCTCAGCCAAGGCAGGTAGGCGAGCCGGAGAGAATAACGGCGTATCTGACATGTGCCCCAGCAGTTATTTCATAAGAAAATGTGTAATTTGTCCAAGGTGAGCTATAGCTGTGGCATTAAAATTAAATTGGAAATAACAAGCTGAAATAGAAGTGGGAGCATTTGTCAGGGAACAAGAGAGGTTTCTGTATCACCCTTAACATATTATATCTTGCTTAACTCTTCTATAAAAAGTCCATTAATTAAAAATGTGGGATAATTTACCATTAAAGGTTTATCACTTACAAATTTGAGGAATGCATTTTGTACAAAGCAATTAAAATGAGGCTGTTGTGCCAGCTCTGGAGGCCGGTATGCAGGGTCTGTTGGTAAATGCAGATTTCGTTAGAGTTCCGTGCAATATTCAGGCCTGTGTGCAGCTCCCTCGTGCTGTCTGCCGGCTGAACAGCAGAGACGTTCACTTGGGCAGAGTATCGCGGCTGGGATAGATAGTCTCTTCCATCTCCGCATGTTTGGCCCTGTGGATCAAGCTTTCCATCTCCAACGTGGGGTAGTGACCAGGTGTCTCTTGGTGATCGTCACTGCTGTTGCCCCAGGCAGGGTGAGCCGGTAAAAGCGCTTGGGCGGGGGCTGGTCTCAGCCCACGGGGGGTGCTTCCCCCCGGCCACCCACGCTTGCCCTGGAGGTGGACACTTCCCAGAAGAGACGTGTGCCAAGAGAGGTCCCACCACACAACCACGGTGCCAGACTGCTGGCAGGACCCTGGGTCTGTGCAGGGGGAGGTGTTTCTGGAAGGGGATGCAGTCGGGGGGCTGCCGTGGCTGCGTCAGCCCAGGCTTAATAAACTCACCTTCCAATTAAGCAGAGTGTAAATGTTATGAAGGTCTTCAACCAAAGCATGCATATTCTGCCCTTTTCTTTTGCTGGAGAATGCAGATTAGGACTAACTCTGTCACTCCCATCCTCCTCAGCCAGTGCAGCCATGGAAAAGCTAATCTTTTGGGAGTCCTCGGGGTGATCCGGGTTCCCTCTGATAACATCCCCTCTCTCAAGGCCTGCGTGTGCTGTGTGATACAGACATTAATTTTCTAATCAATATTATTGCTCCACATTGTTTGTGAAACATGGGATTATCTAGATAGAGGATAAACCCCAAAGGAATCAAGTTGCACTTTGAGCGGAGAGGGCTTTTCTTTTAATCAGGCATTTGGTTAAGATAATAGGCTTGAGACCCTAATTGATTATTACTATTTTAAGGGTTTAAGATGGCTATGTATAGTGAGATGCTGAACGTGAAAAAGGCTTTAGAAATGGCTTCAGCGCTAGTTTGGGGGAGTTGTGTAATTTCAAAACATTGAAAAGGAATCAGTCTCCCAAAAAGCTCTTCTCCTAAGCTTAATACATTGTCATTCGGACTGTAGTGGAAGAGAAATAACCGGACTTGGACTTTTTCATCTTCGAAGGAGTAACTCTTTCCTGTTTTTATTTAAGCTTGGATTTCAGGAAACCAGCTGTATCTCTGTTTAGAAAATAACTTGTATATTTATGGTGCAGTCTAACTATTTTATAATAAAAATAATACTGTTGGTTTACACAAGGAAGCCTGCTAATTAAATAACAATAATACCTTGAGCACCTTGAAAACATCTTCTGATATTCAATTAAGGAACAATAACCCGATGAACTTTAACCTATAGACCATATTCAGACTTTCTACATAAAAGTAATTGCATCAGTCATGATTTTCTCAAGCTACAACACAAGCTCTTGATTGGTAGCTCAACGTCTGAGACTCCTTTTTACAGCATTAATTGGGAAAGCAGACAATACTCTCCCTGTAAACTAGATTTTAGGACGAAGGTTAGTTGCCTTTGTACACGTTTACTCATTGAAATAGGAATGTTTGCTTAATAATTCAAAACAAATAGCATTAGACAACAAGTCCTAATCCTGATTTCTCCTCTGCCAGTGTAAATTAGGAGAAAATTAGGTGAAACTCTTGTTTGATCAGTGTAGAAAGACTTGTTTAAAACTTCTTTGAGATCAGAATTAGGCTCCAGCAATTCAAGCCTTTTCTTCTGGCTTCTTTACTGGGGTCTAAAAGAAGAATATGTAAATTGCATTATGAATTTTCTCCCCAGTTAAAGCAGTCATCAAGTTATGGAAAGATGTTTTTCATGTGGTACTTGTTATGATAGTGTTGCATCGTGTTTGTACGCTATACCAAATGTTTGATTGGGTAATGGCATGTTATTTATTAGTTAGGATCCTGATTTGTTTTGTTCAATTCAGTCTTATTACCCTGAGTATTTTTCCGCTTTGGGGGGAAAATGATTGTCCTTGTGAACCAAAGTGAGGTCTTCTGTAACGAGCTAACTCCTAGCTGGACGTAGACTTGGGTTGAAGGCAATGATTTAACAATATATTTAAATACCTGCTTAACTTTGTCGGCCCATCTTTATTTGGCAGGGCAAATAAGCACATGCTTTAGTCAAGCATGTGATGAAAATTAAGCACGTGCTCTAACTGCTTTGCTGAGTCAGGGCCTGCCTTGGCTAGCCAGGTGTCTTAATTTGTACTCAGAATTTCAGTGAATGAGCTCTGTTAGTTTTTTATAAAGTGAGTAAAAATTCTCTCATCCTCATTTTGAACACCTGGTTTACTACCAAAATGTGACTGTCGCACAAAGCTGCCGAGATAACCTGAACATATACAGCAATTTCAATGTCCTGTCTTTGGGATAGTTAGCAGAAGTGTCACAGTGCACATATATTTCTGTAAAGTGCTGTATGAAAAGTAAATCTTGCAAGCTTTCAAGATGTTTAATCATCTTTTCAGTAAAGGAGCTCGTTAATGCTAACATCTGCATATGTAATTGCTTGACTTCACCTATTTTTTTTCTCATTCAGAATTAAGTGGAACAGCCAAATTGATATATTTTTGCATTTTGACCCCTTTTAATAGGTGCAAAATGTTTACTTCGCATATTTTGTCAATCCTGCTATTTCCCAGTCATTCTTCTTTTACATGTCGAGCTCCTTTGTCCTGTTTCTCTCATTTTCTTGTTGCACTCTTATCACAGCTCAGCAAAAGCTACAGTTTTAGGCCTGGATTTTGCAATCCATCCAGGCAAACCTTTAAACTTTCATGGAGTTCTACTGAACTGTGAATTCACAGACCAACCGTGCGTCGAGTGAGTTCAAGATACAACTCTAAGCCAAGGGCATTGCTTTTATGGGTACCAAGATATTATTAATGATTGGCGAGACGAGCCCCTGATTTCCTAATGTTCATAAGTAAATAACAAATTGGAGAATTGTGAAATTCACCTTTCATTTGTGAAATGTTTATTTTCAGTATTGAAGGATGAAAATCTAATCACTCTCATTGCGCGCCGTTGTTTAATGATTACTATTACATGTACACGCATAAGAAATATTCTTACAGAAATAAATGCAGGTTTCAGGTATGCCCAGCAAAATAAGAATAATGAAGTTAGCAGGTCCAAGCTAACTTATTCAACTTTTCTCATGCCCTGCAGGACTCTGAGAGCTAGAATGTATTTAAAAGCATTACGGCATTTTCATTTCTGGGTTTACCTGTGTTTTCTAGGCTAAGGTAATGTGGTTAGCTGTGCGACAGTCACAGCTTTTTGGATGATTATAAAAGGCTCTAGACTTCCCCTTAAAAACTCAGCCAAATCTCCTACTGCTGTGATTCGTTTTTTACTTCCATATTTAAATTTCACCTTCACTCTTAGCGCGATAGGAACATGCCGGGGAAATGCAGGTGGAAGTGGACACCGGAGTAGAGCCGGTATGGTGCACGGTGGAAAACCAACACGTGACAGATGCTGGTAGCATTGCTGAATGCACTTCTGGAAGTTGCTCAGATACTGCCATGATGAGCACAGTATGAGAAGTTATATAGCATAGACTGGCTTCCCTACGAAGGGCTCTGTGGAGTAGTAAGCGTCCTGGCCCAGATCCAGCAAGGCACTTAAGCATATGCTTAATTTTAGGCACATGAGTGGTTTCAGTGAAGACCTAAGAGAATTATTTTTAATTCACAGATCATTTAATTCAATAGGCAGGTCTGCTGCAGCATATGAAAAGTAGATCTTCATATTAAAAATACTTGGGAAATTGTCAATGAACAAACATTGTGTATGGCCAGCAACCCTTTCTAAAAAGCAGAATGATGTAGTCATCACCTTTATTATGGTAAAATATAAAGCAGATCAGGCAAAAGCATTTACAATTATCTGAGAGCTATTTCTAAGTTGAAAATAAGGAAAAATAAAAGCTTGTGAGAACATCTTTTCATTTGAAGTAGAGAAAAATTTATTCTCTTGATGTAAATAAAAACCTTGTTTGCAGATTGAGGAATTTGTTTGTGTTGAATTTCAGCATCAATTTCAATATTTTATAGTACATTTATCTACAGCTGGAGCATGACAGATTTGTGTATATTTATATGTTTGTGTACATAATACATATGTATACACACATACACAAGGATGCCCAAAGATATACATATACACAGTTTGAAAACTCATCATTATTGCTGAAGTATAAAAACATGACTGATGTAGAAACTTGTCTCAAGTCTGTTAGCTTAGTGACTGCATTCATCTGGCACCGTAGGATCCTCACAGAAACAGGGAGGTTCTTCTGTGCAAGAGCGGAATTCACTGAGGACTTGGCTGGAGGTGAACGGCTGACCTCCCTCCAGATCTCTCCCAAACCTTTCCCTGACACGTTCCCTGACATGTCAGCCTCGGTAGTCCTACACACAAGACGTATTTCTTTTACTTCCCATTCTGCAGGTAGAAATGGCAATGGGATATGGTGGGCTTTTTAAACGACCTCAAAAGAAAGACAGGAGAACAGATCTGCAGCTCACATTAGTACTATTGATCTGGTCACTATAAGAAAGTGCACAGATACTGCCACAATGAGCACAGGGTACTGTAGAATATACTGAACATAGGGAAATGGTACTGAATCTGACAAACAATTAACAACGGAGCAGATGGTGCCCCTGCAAAACATTCAATAATATATGTGTGTGTGCGCTGGAATCAGTGACTCTAAGTAGGACAACCTAAAAAGGTATGCCACTTATCCTGTGGACAAGTAGGACTTTACAGTTCTTTTAATAATCTCTTTATCCTGAGATTTCTCCTTTGACCCTGATTTCAAAAGCAGGAGGTCAGTCTGGCCGACTAACCACAGACCTCTAATTGAAGTCCAGATAACGTCCCGCGTGAACTGCTGTATCCCACTCCGCACGCTTACACTGGGCTGCAGCCCGAAAGCTGCTCCTTTTGTAATTGATCATACCCGTGAAAATTAAATGAACATTTGGTGGTAGGCATGTTTGCAGAGAAGAAGGAAAATACTGTTATGTAAAGTGTAATAACGTTTTGATACCAAGTGTAGAGGCATTCCTTGCACAAGGGACGCGAGTGTGGAAGTGTATGCCCTGGTTCCTAAAGACAGTCCAAAGCTCAAAGTTAATACTTTTCTTACGCAGAGATTTATTTTTCTTTTCGAAAGCTAGTTTTAAATGTTAGGATTTTTTTTTTTTTTTTTTTTTGGTGGGAAAGGCTTTAATTTAATTTTTTTAACCAGCTGCTATTTTAAGATTTCCCCAGTGTAACCTTAGAAAATGAAGAGTACATCTTTAAATCTTGTTTTGTTTGAATGAATGGGTAGATAATCCTGATCAGATGTTTCTTTAGAGAATAATGTTTAAAACGATTATGGAACTTAGCTGTCCTGTCTGTTTCCTAGGTACAGTATTTTCATTTCAATTGTGAAGTCATTAGGGGTCATCCAAGGTAACCGTTTATTAAAATAGTCCTCTTTTGTTTCAGATTTCCTGTTGAGATGCTTTAACATGTAAAAATCTCCCTGCTGATGTGTCATGTTAGCTTTCCTAACCTCTAGATAGAAACCACAAAGCAGCCTACATAGCTGTATGACTAGTTACCCACCTACATAAACAATAATTACTGCTAAGTGGGAAATTAGATGTCACATTTTAAGTCTAAATGAAAGTAAAGTATTTGAGAATACTGTCATTAAATGCTTAAAGTTAATCGCAGTTCTCTCACTCTGTTTGTTTTGTAGGACATTTGGGCTTCCAGGACAGTTTTGTCACATCAGGTGTTTTCAGTGTGACTGAGCTAGTAAGAGTCTCACAAAGTAAGTATCATTTTGTGGCCAGTTTATGTGGTTTCTGCAATCCCAGTTTTTTTCTTTGATTCTTATCATGCCCCTTCCCCAATTCAGAAACAGCGTCTTGAAAATTGAGTCTCTTCTGCCCGCTTCTCGCCAGTGGACAGTGTTTATGTGCCACATCTTTTAATGTGGGAAAATAAAATAGCGTAATTTGAAAAAGTAAATAAAAAAAAATTAATTCTGCAAACTTGCATGTGCAAGATGATAAGCTCATCCAGTACCCAGCTGAAACCGGGCAGACTCTGTATCAGAGTGCAGATAAATGCCTACAAAGATCAGCTTATCCAGTGGATCCCTTGCAGGATCCAAGGACTGGATTTTAACCAGACTTCTAGAAATGACATGATCTGTGCACATAAGCCTGGAAATTTTCTTGCGCCGCTTTTGCATGTTGTGTTCATCCCTGCCATGTGCACATGTGTTTGTACGCCTGCAAATTAATGAACTCGTTAATAATGCCAACAACTGTACCAACTTCAGCTCTGATAATCTCAGTTGTGCAGAGGCATGTACATCTTGACTTCGCAAGGCCCGCATTTTCCATTAACTGTATAGAATTCTGTCTTCTAGAAGGATTTGTTTTTTGACCTTTAAAGAATGCTAATGCCCCCAGCATGAATGACACACTGCAGCATGATCATTACAGGCTTGTCAATACTCACTAACAACAGTGAATTAAGAGTACCTGTCACCACCCTGTTGCATTGATCAGAGGTGCATTGATTGTATTTTGCTATGACATAATCCAGATAGTCCAAGAAGAGCGTATGGACACTCTCTTGCAGAGAGACTACTGGTAAGCCAGGGCCGTAGGTCCTTTGGGGATCTTCTCTGCAGTTAGTGTAGAGTTCTGCAGTAGCATCACATTGTCACCAATTACCACTGCTCCAGGTGAACCACTCAGCTACGTGCCCTTTTAAAACCTTGGGGTTTGTAACCAACCTCTTTAGCACAGCCAGTGATAAAAATGGTTCTCCTCCTAGATAGCAGGAATATTTGTTTATGTATTGGCTCTGAGCATGTGGTTTAATGCCTTCTGGGGCTGGAATCTAACTGGCACAAACCTAGCAGAGAATCTGTGGGTTTGAGTCAGAACACAGAGTTGCTGTAAGGATTTTCCTGTTTTATTTTCTCTTTTGGAAAGACTTGCGCGAGCTAGTAAACTGGCTTTATATTAAAAAATAGGATGCTACAAGGAAGGCATGGCAAGTGGGAGAAACATGAATGTCAGAGTTCTACGTGCTGGAGAGAGAGACAGACGGAGAAAAAGTTTAAGGCAGACTTTTCTCCTGAGTTTTCTTCCCTGATAGCTAGTGGGAAGTTTGTGAGAAGGACAAAGTTAAGAGGACTTAGAAGTCAAGAGGAGCTGCTGAGCACTCGGCACATTTGCAAATCAGTTCACTTACTGAAGTGTTTGAATAGGGACTTTGACATCTAACTCACTGTACTGTGTACAGTAACTTGCTGGTACCTGCAGCACGGTGGACAAAAACCAAGTTATCACCAGTCTTTGAACGTCTCCGTGTTATGTCACTTTATTTCAGTGTGACAGCGTAAGGCTTTTGAAGCCCAAAGGATTCACCCTCCCCCTCCGCAAGGCATCCCACTTCACCACAATCTTATCTTCACTGTAGGAGCCCCACACAGCAGAACTGCCTCTGGACTCTGTCAGCCGTGCTTCATGTGTGCACAGGACAGGGCTGCTAGAAAAGTGCCCCCGGTCAGGACTTCAGCCTTCACAGCCAGCCCCAGTCTCAGCCTCCCCGAGAGTTTGGCATTGACCTCATGAGCGTCATGTTTCATGCCTATTAATCTTCCATTATATTTTATTGTGACTAAAGTAAAACTTTGTGTATCAGAAATCCCAGCATTCTGTATGTTTTGCAAACTAGGAACTGTGGCCAAGATGTTCCCTCTGCTGAAATGCTCTACCTCCAAGGGCAGGGCACCTGCACGCAGGAGGAGCAGGACAGGAATGAACTTTATGGGAAATAAGGAAGGAGGTGTTGGTGGGCAAAATAAAAAAAATTCAGCTTTTTCTGTTCCAGACACAGGCGTTTGCACTCTTTTTCATGAGCTCTTTAATAATCCTGGGAGGTCAGGACCTCAGTTTTATATCCTGTCTACAAGCCAGCACCTCTACCAAAAATAGTGTCCCCAAAGCATATCGGGATATCACTTCAGAACTGACTCAGAGGGAAGAGTGCCAGCAACTGATTTAGCTACACTGCTTTTGATAGCACCCTGGATTTTCCTTGGAGATGCCCCAGACATGTACTGACCAGCCATAACCTTGTTTACTTTGTGAGGTCTGAGAAGCCCACAGCCTGACATGCCGTGGCTACCCAGTAGGATATGTTTAGTGTAGAGTCTAGCAACAAATTCCCAGTGAAAGTCAGTATGTATTCGCATGCTCATATTAAAAGAATTATTTAACATAACAGAGGAACAAAGTAACTGCTGCGTATTTACCTAAATTGGCAGGCAAGGTCTTTTAAAGAGTGAGCTTTTCCGTATAACCCTTGCTGGGTTGTCTACGTGTTCCCATGTCTGGATTTGAGACTAGTCCACGGGTTACTTTCATTCTGGGGAGCTCAGCTTATGAACAGTCATTGTCCAGACTCACCGGCAGCTATTAACGGTCTGTAGCTTGAGTAATCAAAACGTCCTCAGTCCGTTCTCCTGCTTTTGCTTTCTAAAAAGTCATTGCTCCTTCAGAAGCCACCATGGCTAGGGAAGGACCAAGCCTGCCCATCCATAGCGGGCCCTCACGTTTAGTCTCTGCTCTCTTCCTCAGTGTGCTCTGTATTGGTTTTACACAGAGATATCATCTTTGTCTATGCCCATTGTCATGTTTCTTTCCGTGAATGCCTTTGATAATATGATGATAGAAATAAGTGATTTCCCACAGTTTTAACTGGCCTGTGGTTTGCTGCTGTTATCTAAAATTACTCTTATGAAATATTGTTGGTAGCAATTATGTGCCAGGTTTATTTAGTAAAGTTCCCAGAGGTCCACATGACAAGGAGTCTCAAGTAATAGCCAGTTGTCTCCGACATGCAAATTTGGGGAATGAATTAAGCAAGCAAAAGGTCAGCTGTTACCATTATCTATCTTACCTATCAGTGCTGATCATCACAGTTTCTGTGAGCTATTGAACAAGTCTAGACTGTTTTGGTAACAGAAACTTGCTTTCTTCAGTCCCATAGGTGCAGATTTTCTTTCGAAACGCTAACCAGCTACTGAATCTTGCAGAGCCTAGTAAAATAGAGAAAGTCGATCATAAATGTTTATCTGAAAAACAGATAGTTCCCTCTCCACCCCATCTGATGTGGCTGTTGCAGACCGTGCTGTCAGTTCTACATTATTAGCAGGCGAAGGGTGTGAGCTCCATTCTAAGTGTTGTCTGCCACCCCAGATACTGGGGAGACCCCTTCAGATAAGAGAGACTTCATTCTTCCGTCTCTAGAGAGGTTTGGGCTGACAACAAAAAGCTCAGAAGCAGAAGCGTCGGAGACGTACAAGTTTTGTGAACTGACAGCCAGCTGTTGGCGAAGCAAAGCCTTCTCCCTCTCTACCCTTGTTAGGAAAATATTCCGCTCGCTGTGTGCAGCTATCTGCAGGGCACTGGAGGATACCCTCTGGAGAAGGTGCCGGCAGAGGGGTGGCTGTGGTGCCAAACCACTGCCAAGTGTACGGTCCCGTTCGCTTGGCAGAGGCTGGGAGGCCACGGCAGGCTGGAGCAGGGCGAGAGGCATGGGGAACGCTGTTCCCCTCTTGGCTTTGAGTCCGCACCATGTGCTCTTGTGCGGAGAGCTGCTGGGAAGATCTCCTCCCTTGGAGGTCCTTCAAGCAGCCAGATAAACTGCACTGCCCAGGATGTGAAGAAAGATTTAGGATTTATGAACATTCGCTAGAGCCAAATCAAACATATTTGTTTTGTGCTGTGTTATTTGTCAAAATGACATCATTCTTCATGCTGATAAACAAGGGAATTCTGACTGCGCCCTGGACTGAAAATGCCACGCTTTGAGTTTTAAGATGTTAGCTGTGTGCGGGAAGGAGCTGTACGGAGCAAGTGGGGTGACTTTTAATCCTTCTAATGAGCCAGTGAAACCACAAGCACGCAAGCGTACATGCAGTTGCTTACCGCTCCTGTATAAACACAGAGAGAGTCCAGCTAATTATCCCACAAACAGTTACAGTAATTCCACAGGTAAGAGGTGCTTTTGTGGCCAAGGCACTCTCAAAAGCTCAGGATCCTGCAACACGGAGGCTGCTGGATGGGGCGGGTGCCAGGCTTGGGTAGCGGCTGCTTTAGCCACGGAGGCCGGGGCTGACGCCATCCTTGCCGTGAGGCAGGCGGACGAGCGCTAGAAATGAAAGTAATTGCCGCCGCTCCAGGCACGGAGCATGGGTACGATGGAGGAAACACAGCTTCCTCATGCCTTTCATCCGGCGGCCAGGTACAGCCAAAACCAAACTGCAGGGCGAGTCCTGCCAGCCCCAGCACGTACTGGATGCCTACGGCAAGGCGTGGGGTGCCCCAGGTCCTGTGGTGGGTCTGGGGAGGATGCTGCTGCCTTCGGGCGGCCCTGCGAGAGGAGAAGAGGCTCTCCTCCACGCAGAGCACGTGTTTGAAAGCCGGGGTATAATAAAACAGGTCTCTCTAAACAGCAGCCTGTATGTTTTCTGCTATACTAAGCATTACAGTAGTGAAGGTAGTTAAAGTCAGCAGCATGAAAATTAACATTTAAAAAGATACTCTATATTCCTTAGCAAAGCACTGCTATCCAAAAGACACTGTTTGGGCTTGGGTATGAGTGGAAGAAAAAAAAAGAATATAATAAAAAATAGACTGCAGGCATAGAGTGAACAGTTGCCGTGACCTTGCCTTTTGTATGCCATTACACAATTCAATGGCAGTCCACTCAAACCTTGCTCTCGATCAATATCCTATTAAAGCAGCACAAAAAGTCTCTATAAACTTAGTGGTTAGCTATGTTTATAAATGGAACTCAGCATAATTAGATGGTCAATAGCAGGCTGTACTTGTAATTTTAAAATGAACATCACACATTTCATATCTGTTGTATTCGGCAAAAGCTCTTTGAATCTAAAGATACAGTGTGTAGGAAACAAAGGCCTTGCAAATAAAAAAACCACCCAGCTCCCCTTTCCTCTCGGCAGCGGCAGCGCTGCCGTGTGTTTCCCTTTGTTTATGGAGTCACAACACAGGAAAAAGTTTATTAGTCAAATGTCATGTTTCTCCCATTTAACCTTAAACACATTATCACTTTGCTGCAGTGTTACACGTGTAATGATCTTAGTCACATCCTAGCCCCTTTGTAAAAATAAATACATAAAAATGGAAAAAAGAGAAACTATATATTAACATGACTAAAAGAGAGTGCCGTATTCCAAGGAAGACAAATGCCAGCCTGACTGGTTTTATTTAGTGGGTTTCCTGTTCTGTAATTCAATAAATTTTTCAAAATAAATATTCCAATTGGGTTAAGTCAGAGGGCTTTTTGTTAATTTCTCTGTTATTTTTCTTGACATTTCGGGTGAAGGTCTGAGCTAACAAGCTGGCAGCGGAGGGAGCAGGCTGGCAGCAGGGGCGATGCTGCCCCGTGTCCCAGGGAGCAGCTCAACGCTGGTGCTCGGGCAGAGGCGCCCACCTTCCTCCTCCTCCTCCTCCTTTTGGGCAAACTGCCTCCTCCTGCCCCTCAGAGCGAGCTAAACGGGTCCGTGTGCGCAGGGATTGTTTTGTGATGCCAGCAGCTGAAACGGGAGCTGAGGCCGGCATCAGTTTGTTTGCTTAGAAAGCTTGCGCACATCAGCGGGCTGGGTGTTAGGGGCAGGGGGGGTCCTTCCTCCTCGCCCCCCGCCAGGTCGGAGCCCCGTGGCGGGTGACATCTCGATGCCGGCACATAGGTGGAGACTATTGTTTTGACTCGCAACTGCGATTTCTGACATCCTTTCCTGTTTGGGAGATGTTCCTGAGCTATCAGAAGGTCACTTTGCTGCAGAACATGTCTTGGGGGGGTTGGGGGGGAATGGCATGTTTTTAATGTCGTTGCCCGGAGTTTCTGCAGGCTGCAGCGTGTAACAGCCGGCGGTGCTGGAGAGGAGCTTCCCAACCACGCTGCCGCTTCGTGTGGGGCCAGAGCGTGTTCCCGGGGCAGAGGAACAGGGGTGTAGGGAAGTTGTGTGGTGGATTGTCAGAGGCTGAGAGAGTTGGGATTGTTCAGCCTGGAGAAGAGAAGAAGTTATAGCAACTTTACAGTATCTGAAGAGCGCCTACAAGAAAGCTGGAGGGGGACTTTTTACAAGGGCACGTAGTGATAGGACGAGGGGGTGTGGCTTAAAACTGGAAGAGGGTAGATTTAAAATAGATACTAGGAAGAAATTGTTGACTGTGAGGGTGGTGAGGCACTGTCCCAGGTTGCCCCGAGAAGCTGTGGCTGCCCCATCCCTGGAGGTGTTCAAGGCCAGGTTGGACGGGGCTTGGAGCAGCCTGGGCTGGGGGGAGGTGTCTCTGCCCGGGGCAGGGGGGTGGAACGAGATGAGCTTTAAGATCTCTTCCAACCTAAACTATTCTATGATTCTATGCTACAATGAAGAGGTCTAATTTAGACAGAGTTTTGCCGCAGTTTGCACCACTTTGTTCCCCTTGCTTATTCTCCAGAGCTGCCGGCTTTGCAGGGAATCTGGCAAACAAATGCAAATGTTCCCTTGCCATCAGCTTTCTGTGCCCATGCGAGGTGGACAGTCCACAAAGGCAGTGTGAAAAGCCATTTGGAGCAGGCTCGGGTGCCTCCTGGCTGGGCTAGCTGCACCGTGCCTGCTCTGGTGGCCGGTTGCACCGTAGAAGAGCCGGGAGGGAGGAGGCAGATGCCAGGCAGTGAGCTCCCGGCGCAGGAGGTACAGAGTGTCACTCAGCTCCACCGGGGCTAAAGCAGAGACAGAAAGTACACACAGCTTCAACCAAATTCCAGCCGGGAAGAGGAAGCAACCTTCCGCCACGCGGATGAGAAACATTAACCTCTTCCCGACAGTCTCAGGGTGGGCTCTACAGTCGGCACGTTGCTGTGTTTTATGGTAGTAAATGGGGTAGCTGCGAGCAAAGGTAGAAATACCCTTTGCTGAAAGACGGGCAATCAATACGTGCCTGTCGGGCAGGCAGGAGAAGGGGTTTCAGAACAGCTTAGCCCTGTGCAACGTTTGCCACAGCGCTTGAGCTGGTTGTGGCAGGATCGTGGCTGGCGTGTAAGGGCTGCCGAGGGGTTTCAGGCAGCCATGGGCCAGCCGGCCACTTTAACCTCTGCTGCTCACGTCTGTTGGTGTGTATCAGAGGTGGGTTTCATTCTTTAACCCTCAGGTTGTACACAGGCTCGTGAGTGTGGCGAGGCGGTTCGGCCTGTAACAACCAAAGCATCCTTCGTGTTTGCTGCCCCGGCGGAAATTTCTATGTGATTAGCCCTTTCTACTTTGCGCTGAGTTTACACTGCGTTAGCAATACATTGTTAGCAATACGTTGTTCCTACCCCACCCCTGCTCTGGAGAAACATTTCGTTTTCCTATAGGGCCAGTTCAAGGGTTGGAACAGAAATGTCCAGAATTTGGGGAGAGAGCAATAAACGGAGCGGGGGTGAGAGAAAGAAGAGAGGCGTTATCTACATACCAGTTTTTCTTCCATATCTGTTTGGAATAAAACTGTTTCATAAATCTTGCAATGCCTAGGAAATTCATCGTGCCTCAGAAAGAAGCGGTGCTTTAAATTAGTGCTTGCCTTTTTCTGTTGCTGTTTGGGAAATAGTATGTTTAACCTGTAAGTGAGGCTTTGGTAGGTAGAGGGTGCAGAGGAATTGATCAGCAAAGGGTTTACAGAGCACAAATCTGTTTGGCAAGGAAGTTGCTGAAAACTGTGGAGTAGATGCTGCAGAGAGTACCTTTATGATTGATTTCCATTCAAGTCAGACTGACTGCAGTGTGGTCATTTTTCTAACCCATAACTGCTCACACTGCAGCAGTCTGCTATCTGCAGGGTGTCTGAATTATAGCAGTCCATGTCCGTGTTACCTTTTACACAAATTACTTACACCGGTTTCTTTTTCCATGCAAATTCATCAGTTTTACAGCCTCTTGTAGCTGCTGTCAGGAAACTGTTGCAGAAAGCACAAATTGATAAAACCAGTTAATTTTACTAGGCTTAATTTTTCTTTCTTTCTGTTAACACACCCTCTCATATACCCAGTGTGCAGGAAGCCTATGATAGTTAAGAGAAGATAACAAAGGATTTGAGTGTTCTTGTCATAAATTACTTCCCAACTTCATTCCTTTTAATGATCATTCCAGATTTTCTCAAGTTTTAATGGCGTTGTGTATTTTCCATCCCATGCTTTTAAAAGTCCAGGGCTATCCAGGCCGTTCCCTTTCTGTCTCGATGACGTTCTTAAAAGATCCTTGCCAAACAACAACTAATTGTCTTGTGGGGATGATGAGGCAGCTGCAAAGCTACATTATTCCTCTGTCAAATCTGACATTGTGAGCTCCTTAAGACTTGGGGTGAAATACTGGCCCCATTACAGTCAATGGCAGCACTCCCAGCAGCCTGCATTTCAGCCCAGACATGTTAGCTGGGTGATAGGAGCTGTCCTGTCTTCATTTCCTCACTCCTGCCCCATCGGGGTGAAAGATTTTTTCATGTTTGAAAATGGGCCAGATTCTCAGACCAAAGATTAAACTTGGCTCAGCATCCTTGTGTGGCATTGAGACTGCTTCGCCTTTGTTGCTGTGAATCAGGGCTCTCAGACAATACATTCCAGGCCAAGCTTGTGCGTTTTATTGTGCAGTACGTCCTTTTTCAGATGTCTCTGAAATGTGAGAGAAAATCATGATCTGTAATTGTCAGCTCCCTAAGTTGTATTGTCCTGTAAATAGCACTGGAACAGCAACAGTGGATATGGTACCATTTGCCGTATAGTGGCGTTTTTTTGTGAAATGCGTTATCTGTTAACTGTAACGTTGAACTGCTCCGTTCCTTTTCTGTTCCCAGAAGAATGCGGCACATGGAGTTCATAGCCTTGTGCCTGCAAACTTCAGAGTGTGGGAATTCATAATGTTTTAATGTGAAGCCAAGGCTCTAGGACAGGGAAGTTAAAGGTATTTATACCCCTTACAATGAAACTTACGTGCTGGATAAGGTAGTGGGAGGTGAACAGTGGAAGCTAACTGCTGGATAAAAGTTTTTGAGTCATATGTCTCTAGCTCTGATTTAGCTGGAGGAGAGGCCAGAGGAAAACTCAGATGCTCGCAGGCAGAAAGGAACTGAGGTTTCTCATCTGCTTTTGTGCATTCTCCAAGGAGCACTTGTAACCTCTGTGCTGGTGGATGTACATCACGTATATACCAAAGGTCCCGAGGTGTGTATTTCCCTGCCCATACTGCTTACAGATTATGCCAGGCACACTACAGGGATGGTGCAGCCTATTTGTAACTATGCCAATAAATGCGATGTTGTCCTAAAAGTGAAAGCAACAAGTTTCATTAAATGTTAGAAGCATATTAACAGAAATGCAGTGTTTAAAGGAAGTCTTGCCATAATTGTTTAATTTATGTTTTTTTTTTAAAAGAATACCTTTGGAAGAATGTAAGAAAGAGTCTATGTCATGGAACATTGTATTCTTGATAAACTTTACATCTTCTTGATTGCAATGCCAGTTACCATTAGCATTTCCTAATTTCCTCATCCCACCTGTTCTCATCGTGAAACTAAACATGCTCATGAGGAAGAAGAAAGTGATTTGAAGTGCAATTTGTACCTTATTCACATGACTTACTGACTGCAATCTCTTTTGTTTCCCCAGCACCGATAGCTGCAGGAACAGGCCCTAATTTCTCCCTCTCAGATTTGGAAAGTTCTTCATACTACAGCATGAGCCCAGGAGCGATGAGGAGGTCTTTACCTAGCACATCCTCTACCAGGTAATTTAATCTTTGCCGAATACCAAGTTACTTGGAAACCCAGGCCAGCATCGTTACTCATCTGGGAAAGTAACCATTAAATTCTTTGACAAGCTGTTTGGGGGCCTCAAGATGTGGAGCTGTTTCAGATTCACAGAGCTGAATGTTGAACTGGATTGCTGTTAAAGTTCTTTTTATACGTACAAGCTTCAAAGAAAAACTGCTGCATTGACTTGTGTAACTTCTGGCTTGTATCTCGGTGTATCAGGAGAAGTTCCACTGGAATTGTTGGAGTTTCACGTGTGGCAGAAGAGAATTGGAAGCATATTGAGATGTGCCACTTTGTCCTAGCAGGAAAGTCTTGAGATAGACATATATGCATTCTTTATCATAACAAGCGTTACCTGTGAGACTAACATCATTTTAGGACCTTGGCCTGTAATGCATTTCTAGTTTTGGTATAGCATTTACAAATTTGTGACTCAGCCTTTAGAAAACTCAATTGTTAATGCAGATGACTACCCAGTCTGATTTTTATTTCGGCTTAGATGCCAACTATCAAACAAGGATATTTTTTATTTTTACCTTTCACTTTAACCACCCATGAGATTAGATTTATAAACAAGCCCAGTCACTCTAGTAGTCTTGAACACTATTAAGGAACCAGATTGATTTTTTTTTCCCCCACAGCCAAAATAGATCACTTATTTCAAAGACATGACAAGAAAGTCTAACTTCAGCACAGGGTTCTTTTACGTTTTTATCTCAGTCTGCAGTGCCACCAGCTTTGCAGTAAGCAAGTACACATGTAAAAAGTCTCTGTAGTTTGAATATAGCTGTTGTTTTTATTTAAAAAAATATATCTTTGAAGAGACGCTCTTAGCAATAACTTCTTACAGTTTGCAGTGATTGGAAGAACATTATACATCTTGCACTTAGTGTGCACATTATGAAGCTCAGTGACTACAATTCCCATTACACATCAATTAAAAACTTTGAGCTCTTTCTTTTTTGCATGTGAACTGTGTACCCTACAGTGCTCATCGTTAGCACCATTCTCAGGTAGAATTTAGTTGTGACTCCAGAAGCAAAAAAGTGAGGTTATTAATGTTACTTAAGGGCTCAGTTGTTGCTCTTCTATTCTTCTGCAAATAGCTACCACTGATAAGGAGCTAATTATAAACAGCATGGGTAGTTAATAACTTGGTAATATGTTTGTTTTCCTCTCATTAGGCTGTTCCCAGTCAGAAAAAAAATATATTCCTTAAATACACAGACTCAGCAGAATAATCAGGCGGTAATTATATTGTATGCACACAATTTCCCCTATTGACACATAACAATTCTCTAAATTAAGGAATGGCCAAACCTGCATTCCACGCATACCGCAAGAATTATTCTTCCTGTTTCTCACAAACTGATTTTGCATACCCGCCAGCTCCTACCTGTGCAGAGCTTCGGGTGGGGAGCTGCGGAGAGGCTGCAAGTTTTAAACCAATAGAAATCGCAGTGGAATATTTTATGTCTGTTAAATATGTTCCCCCTACACAGAGGAGCCTGTTCTTGAATGCCTTAAGTCTTAATAGAATACAGATTTGGTGAAAAAAGTGAGCTGACCCAGCCTTGGAAAAGTACTTAGAAGAGAAATTCTCGGTAAAGTCCTCACGCAGTCTGTACAACTCATTATAGAAAATAGAGCCAAGCTAAGTGTCTTTGGCTGTGGGATCCTCTCCCTGCAGAACTACTGGAGTCTGAGTCACGGGCCACCAGAGGCCACTGAAAGGGCTCTTCTGTCTCCTGAGCCTTTGGCGAGGGAGATGGGGTGTATCACAAGGGAATCCTTTAGTGCTGACGCTGGCCAGAGATACCTGTTGGGAGCTTCTTATGCTTGGTGGCATACAGTTGCAGAGTAAAAATGCTTATACTTGTACGACAACGTGAATATTTGAACCAAGAATGGATTCTTCCATCATTCACTTGTCTACACTTCTTCTTATGGGACTGAAGTCTGGGTTAACTTAATGGCTATGGTTAAAAGATTGAAGATATAAGTTTGAACTGATAAACAATTTGTCTTTCTGAATAAGCTGTGCAAAAATCTGACAGTTAAAATAAGTCTTGGGTGTCATTACCGTATTCATTCAAATTGCAAAAATCATGCAATACAAATTAAATTCTTGCCTTTTCATTGACCTCTGTGTGCTTTGAAAAATGTCCTACTTTCTGATCTATAAAAGCCTAAATGCTAAACTATCTTCTAGTTAAACTCATGCATGCTTAGGGGTTCGATCTGGACTCTGTGAGAGGTTGTTTTGTACCTCACTGAAGTTTAATCACTGACAGTGAAGCAAATCAGAAACAAAAAGCGGATGCTGAGAAGCTGGGTGGGCAGGATGGCTGTGCAGAACTCACGCCTTCCCCTTCTCAGGGCCCTACATCTGTTATGGTTTCCATAACCAAGTTACTCTCAAGCAGGGCTAGCAAGGTATGTCCCAACAGAGGTGCCTTTGTTCCTTTCCATACATATAGTACTTATTAAGTGTTTTTTCTTTCTCAGCTCTACAAAACGTCTCAAGTCTGTGGAGGATGAGATGGACAGTCCTGGTGAGGAGCCGTTTTATACAAGCCAAGGGCGCTCTCCAGGAAGTGGCAGCCAGTCAAGCGGATGGCATGAAGTGGAGCCAGGTAAGCCACGGCTTTCAGGAGCCCGAGAACATGACCTCCAGTCGCTCTGTTTTGTTATCAGAATACATTGAATGCTGTGTAGAAAGGTGATCAATTCTAAACATCTTGTAACTTCTTCTGAGAAAAGGTCAGTCTAATGAAAATATTGTAGTGGTTTTATTGCTGTTGCAGCTGTGAATGTTTCTAGAGTGTGTCACTTCTGTATTTTGGCCAAATATCTGAAGTATTTAAATAATGCAGCAAAAGATAGGCAGTCTTTTTCTGTCAAAACGTCCAGATGCAATTCTGGGATAACGGTGACAATCGCTTAGGACCTGCCTGGGCTGTGCCCTACAGATGTACTGTTTAAATAAATGGCCCTAAATTTATATAAGGTAGCAGGACTTTTCAAGCATTATACAACACTTGAGCTCACTTGGTAATGACTTTTAAGAGACTTAAAGAAGGAGTTGTTTTATTACTCTGTAATACCATGAAGTGTGATTGGAGGCTTCATATCAAAATAGATATCACTTTATAAGGTTTAGGAAGCAGCTCTTCTGCTTTTTCTCAGTTAATTTTTGTGTGTGATCTTTCTTGTTGATCATCTTTTGGGTTATGTTATGTTACATACTTAACTGTCCATTGATCACTTATCTTGAGGTCATCTGGGTGCTTAATACTATTGAAAATATTTTTCTGGATCAGTGCTACATGCGTAGGTGAAGTTAATGCCTCAGTTTTGCTTACAGCTAAATATTCGATATTTATTGCCAATAAAAATAACAGAAGTCTTATTTGCCAAATGAAGGCAAGCAGTGCTTTCATCTTCAGCCTCCCTGTGTTTGAGAAGGCCCTCTAAACAGCCCAAAGGATCTTTTGCAATACTTTTTTTTTTCTTGTTTATTTGGATTTAAAATAGTATGGTTTTGGTTTGTTTTGAAACAACACATGTTTGTCCAGGGCACTGCGTATAATGAACTATACAGCACAGAAAAGTAAATTCAACCTGAACAGCATTAAAATCAGTTCTGTGGGCACTTGGCCAGCCACCTATATCCTTCATCATGTAGGAAACATACCCACAGCTTTCTCTGGAGACCCTGTCAAACAGCTGTCCTTTACAGCATGCCCAGAAAGTCACCAAATTTGGGCTATTCCAGACTGGGAGGGGACTGATTCCCGCGCCTGGGAGCCCTTGGAGGATCCCCTGCCAGCTGCCCTCTCTCCTCTAATGAGGAGGAGCCAGCTTGTGGGCCCTTATTGACTGCAGATGTGGCACTTTGGCAGGAGGAGAGGGTGGACCTGCAGGCAGACAAGTGCCAGGCTCCCGGTGACTGCCTTGCCGCCGCCGTCCCCAGGGCTCTGGTGTTTTCAGTGAGGTGTCCTGCTCAGTAGACACGAGGGGCTGTTTCCTCCATCAGCTCCAGGCTCCAGATGATGTAAGGCAGAGCTTCACCTTGTACTAAACTGGTCTGCTCATGGTGCGGCAAAAACACGAACAAAAGCTCAGCGCCCATTGAAAGGGAGAGATCACAACCTCCTCTGCAGACACAGATGGCTAAAAGCTGACTGGGTCACTGCTTCTACATCATTGTCAGACTGGGGGCTAGCTCCTCCCAAAGTTTGGGGTACTCTCTGTTAATGACAAATGTTCTCTATTTGTGCAACAGCCAGAGGTTGGCTATTAATTTTGCTGTCACTTCTGGTGGTTTTCCCCACATGTGGTCATTACCTCTGTCTCATCCAAGTCCTTACTAGATGGTGGCACTGAGCTGCTGAGCTGGACAAGAGAAGTACCCAAAGCCTTGCGCCTCCAAAGCACCTCCACCACTCTTGGCACCACTGGGTGCCCATCATGAAGAAGCACAACTGCCCACGTCAAACTCCCTGAGGTGCTCAGAAAGGCAAGAACAAGTCAGAGAAGAGAAGGTTCTTCCTTCCTTATGACCTTCTCACTTACCACAGAAAAATCCCAGATCCTGCTTAGTCTTGCCTGTAAAATGGCAGAAAATCACCTTGCAACATCAGGGACTCAAGCCAGGTACCAACTAGATATAGCTCAGATTCACCAAGCTATCTATCACTGTCACAGCTATGAAGAAAAAGAGCTTTATCCTGCCTGCGTGGGATGCACTTTCAAACCATCTTTATGCTATATACCCACAGCCCCACCCCAATACTTCTGCCGTGGCTTTCCAGCAGCCTGTCCTCTGAATTCATTGCCTCAGCTTCTCTGTAAAACAGGGTCACTGCAAGAGCACGGCTGGCAGAGATTACCTAAAGAGCCACAGCGCATCAGTGATGAAGGACAAAACAGTACTGAAGTGTCATTCCATGCCAGGGCAAGAGTGGTATGTCACTGGAACAAGGTGCTCCCCCTGAGGGATGCATCCTGCTGTGGTCTGTGCACAGTGCCCTGCCTTACCTCAGAAATCACACCCGGCTCTGATATTAACGCCTGGCCCTTGGTATTTGACATGGGTGCTTTATCTCCAGAAGTGTAAAATGTTTTATGAGTCTTCAATGGGGCATCTGCCTAGAAAATATATTGGTCATCTGAAAGCCGTACAAATGATATTAACATCCCGTATTACCCGGTGGCTTGCCGCAGCGTTCCTCTTTGAGAGGGGAGCTTTGGAGCCTGGACCTGTTTCAGATCCATCCTTTCCGATGTCTCTCCTGCCCAGAAAAAAGGCCTTGCTATTTATTTAATCTACAGTCAAAGTGATGGCACAGTTTTAACATACAGTAATCGCTGAGCTTCAGTGTTTTGGTTTTTTCTCAGTGAAATTCGCAGTACAAGTTTAAAGACTAAAACTATCTCTTTGTTTGACTTGGCATTTCTTCCCTGTGGTTCATTTTATGCTGCGTGGGATAATGCAGGTATCAACGGTGCAGAATGATGCTGGTTCGGAATGCAGGCTGAAGTTTTATCCTGTGCTGGCAGAGTAGCGTAAGCCAGGTTTCCAAACTCCGTAATTAAACCCTGTCCTTTGGGTTACCGGCCAAACAACGGGAGGAGGAAATCAGACCAAGGAAAGGAAGCTTAGACTTGTCTGTGGGATGGCTGTTCTGTCTGGGAAGGAAAGTTCAGAGGGGAGCCAGCAGCCAGCCTCCCAGCCCAGTAGGATCCACACCAAAGATAATAATATATCCTTTGGCTTTATTGCCTTTGAGTAGATTGCTTCCTCGCAGGAGATTTAGATTTATGCAGAGATATCTTCTTGGCCTATATGCCTTGACAGGTTTATGGGAGCGAGAGGATGAATATTCTGTGTGTGTTGCATTTGCTTAATTCTGAGGTGTGCACATGAGAAAAAGTGGGGACTCTAACGCAGGAGCAGGTGTGAAGCACCCGTGTGCTTATGCACATGTAGAGACAGAGGGAAGCGCTCGTGGCACAGAGACTATGAGAACGTTGTAGCGAAAGGTGTTGCCTGGGACAGAGGAGGGAAATTGGGTCTGCATGAGAGGGAGACTGGAGAAATGTCATGCTTGAAAGAGAGCACAACGTAGAAGAGAAAGGGAAAATTAGAAGACAATTTTAGACCATACAGAAGGGAAAAAAGTATATAGGGGAAAGAAAAAAAAAGAACAAATGCCAGGAAAACAAAGATTTGACTTCCTAGAAAGGAAATATGAAATGGAATATGTGAACTCCTCTTAGAGAAAGAGAGCACTCCAGGCAGAGGGTTATTTACCGCCAGCCGTGACTAGTCGCTCTGCATCTGTCTCCATTTTTTTTCTCTTGAACAAATTCCCTTTTTGGATACTTTCTTCCTGCTTTGCTTCCCTGTGATTGCCCCTGTAAGTGGTCTTTGGAGGGCAGGCTGTATACTCAGAACATATGTGCAAACTGGCAGGAGAACAGAAGAGGACAAAACCACTCTGTGTGCTATTTAGATTAGGCAGTGGATGCTTCCCCTGTGCCTACTCTTGGGGTCTCCGCTGCGTGCAGAATACAGGCTGCACCTATTGTCCATCCACAGGCCTTCCTCAGCGTTTTTACATCGCGGGTCCCTGGGGCTCGGAGCACCCTGACATCTGTCTCACGTGGAGACTTTGCTGGGTGTAGATCCTACATGCTGCGCCCACCAGCAACATGACCTTTCCATTCGTGGCATTTCAGACCCATAGTAATGAGCAGAGGACTCAGCCTTGTGTTTTTTACATCTCGATACTTTTTGCAAGCAAGGATATAGCACTCTCCTTATACGTCAGACGTGACAGCCAAAGCAAAAACCAACATTAATTCCATGTTTCTTGTACTGTACTCCTCGAGTCTCACATCCATTTACCTGCACTCGAAAGCTCCTGGGGAGCTCTCAGGCCTAAAAAGGCTGGAGTCTGCCAGAAAAGATGAATTTCCTTTCACAACAGGAAGGCTTAGGAAGTAAAACAAAGCAGACGTAGTAAATTACTTCTTCTTTTCAAATACCTTTTGTGGTATCCTCCTTACCATTACTTTATCTCAGCACTTTCAGTACATAACTCTTGTTAACTGAGAAGAAGGGCAAGAGAGGATAAAGATGATGTTAGTAAGAAAATAAGGCAACATCACACTGGCTTTGAACTCATGTACAAAGCTGGCCCGTGTTCAGTTCTGTGGCAGCTCTGCTTGTAATGGGGGTAAGCCATAATTACAGGTATAAGTTTTTTAATTCCATAATAAGAGAAGATTGAGTTAATGTGTATTAGTATTCCGCTTATGCATTTTTTTAATGCGTTCTCTTGATTCAGTCCAGAAGTAATGTTCACATTGTGCTCTGTCAGTCATTTTGTAGTGTAGCATATGGATGGTATTTGCCAATTCTACTTCCATTGTATTTCTACAGCATGGCATGGAAAAAATGTTTCAGATGCAAATTCAGAGTATCCTATTAGTTTCTTTACTTAGATCTTCCTGGTACTTGTATTTCCACAAGTTAGTTTGGTCCCTAGAGGACAGTAATCCCAGGAAAGGCACATGTTTGTACTCCTTGTGCTTCTTGAGATACCTGAAGGGACAATTAGCTCTGCTTCAGTTGTGGTCTTGACCAACTTACAGCACTGCACCCCTTTGCAAAATGGGTGCAGCTCTGTGGTTCTTCTTTCACTGAAAGCCTGATGGGGCTTTTCGTACCGTGGTCATCCACCTTCCCTTGCCCCTGCTCCACCCCGGCTGTTCTGCTGCCGGTCACGCTGTGCTAGGCTTTTGCGTGTCTTCACCTTGAAAGCCCCAGGAACCAAATGAGACTTTCAGTGCAGAAACCTTAAGGAATTAGTAATAACACTTGCACTGCTTGACTGAAGGACATATTTACAGTTCTAGGGCCTTATGAAGTTGATAATATTATATGAACCTGCAGTAAGCTAGAGAACTCGCTGTTAGACTGCTGGACACGTCTTTGGTAGTAAAGATGCTATTAAAGTCAGCCTCATGATTGCTCACTGCACCACTGAGGCTAGTGCTGCTCGTTCATATGCCACCATCTATGGGACTGTCTGAAAATAATTTCTGATCAATTTTTCTGCAGCTGAGGAGCTAAGACCCTATTTTGGAGTATTTCCCTTGCAGTGACTGTGACCTCTAACGTAATGGCACCATGTCTTTCCCCATCGCTGGTTGTGGAACAACCACACGCAGGCAACCCGTCCAAACTCTTGTTTCAATAACCCTTTTCTTAAATCTGGCATGGGCTTTCTTCTTAGCAGATTCTCAACACACAAGAAAACTTCTTCTCTATATTTACTAAGAAACTTTTATTTATGTCTTTCACACCAGAAAGACTCATTCAAGCATAGATCAGATGACCACAAGAGTTTGTTTTCAGAGTCTGTTCAGAATTATATCTTGGAAATGCCAGAGAAAGTGGTATAAGGGAGATCCTAGATTGTGTTCTTTATGCATTCTTTATGCCCTAAACACAGTTGTTGCCTGGCACTACCCAGAAGATAAAATATGTATAATGTGTCCCAGCATCAGTGATGCAGAGTGCGTCTGATCTGTCCTCAGGCAAAAGGTCTATGGGCTCATCAAAAGACTTGGTGCCACAGACTAACTCAGAGCTCAGAGAAGTTTCCAATGTTTGTACTACATTACTGCCAATAATTCAGGGGACTGACTGTAGAAAATATGATGAAAAACATGAGAACCATGTATTATACAAAATAAGGAATAGAAAAATAATCCCTTTTTAGTGGGAAAACATTCAACTTCAGACCTGGAGTATTCAATATCAAATAATTGTCGGCACTACTTTTCAGTGCCTTGCTGTAGTGGGCAGGCACTAAACACAGGAATTTCATGATCTTTATTAATTTCCTTAAGCTGAACTTTTTGGATACTCATAGACCTTTTTAAGAAAGACAAAACCAAGGAAAGATCTCTTTTCCTCAGAGCAGAGGTGGTCTACATCCAGGATCCCTGCCAATTATATTTACTCAGTATTTCCCAGATGTGACATTGTCTTGCCCTCCAATTCTCAGTGTGTAAAGAAAAGTCAGACAGCACACTCACATAGCCATTAAGATTGTACCTGCCTTGTGCAGCAGCTTCATTACATACCTTGACACATCTATCAGCAGGCACCAGTGCCATTTTTTCCTCCATTGAACTTAATATCTTAAGACAGTGGGAACATTTCGCAACCAGACAAACCTCCAGCCCACGGCATAGTTTGGCTCTTTGAATGGGAGGTCAGAAACAGATCACATTTCTCTGGTGGCCAGAACATTTTGGTTTACAGCAGAGAGAATTTCATCAGGCTAATTTGTGCCATTTAGCTGACGAGATGCCATGAGCGGTACGGCAGACAGAACCTGTTGCCTCCCAGGTTTATGCAAATCGCCACTGTTCATTTTCTCTGAAGAACTTTTGCTGAGCTTTGTTTGACTGTATACTGTGATGAGGACTCCTGCTCCTGTTCACCCCATTTTCCCATTCCCATTCAGACCCATTCTTCTTCTCATCTCCAAGGCTTTATACACAGTTTCCCCCATTTCTCCCCACTCTTACAGAGTCTTCCAACATCCTTGTTCTGCCACAGCTGAGAAGCAAAGTGTGCTTTCAGCAAGAGTGTTGCTTTCATGCTTCCATTAACTGGTACATGGACTTAAACATGGCCCCATGGGCAATCTGCCACCTAAAAAGTTGGTTTCAAGTGAACAGGTATGTCCCCAAAGCCAAACGTACGATGGGAGCATCATGGGAGCTGGAAACTCCAGCTACTATGGAATACAGAGCTTTTCTTAAATGTCTTTTTGCTTTCACAGAGTCCATGTGTTCCCGTATCCCTGCTCTCTGCATTACAGTATCCCATCAAAACACAAGCTGCCCAGTGGTTTTCAAGAACATAAGATTTTTCTTTTCTTCTAAGAGCAATAACACTTATCAACTTTTACTGAAATACCATATCAGCTCCTTGTCACTGGCAGTCTACAGTTCCTGCCGCTAAAAGTTTAATGCATTTACAGGAGCACTTAGGCATCAAGACTTTGATATCACAATCTGTTAGTCACAGGTGCTACATGATAGGTTTGTGTTAGCACGTTATAGATCTTTTATCAGATACTGCACAAAATGTGTGTGTTTCTCTGCCAGGCAATCAGAATCAGACTGCTGCATAGCTGATGAGTTACTCACCAATATAAGTTGTTGTTTATTTTAAACAGAACTTTTCCAGAACTGCACCTTAATGGATAACTTTAACTCTAATTGGTCAAGGCCAGCAAAGATCAAGAACTTAATGTGAGCCAGGAAAAATGCAGCAGGTCAATAGTGGTGCTTTGAGCACTGTCAGTCTTTTGCAATAGCATTCATCAAGTCGAATGATTAACACTACTCATTTGCTGTAACAGACATAGTCATTTTGACAGCAAATTACCACTGGATCAATAGCTCAGCTTTTCTTTGGCAATTCACGTAGTAGCGTGAGACCTGTGACAACATGCCATGCTGCTGGCATGACTGTCTCAAAATCATGGAAGGAAGTTAGAGGCGGAGAAAGAACTACTGATTGAAAAGTCAGTTCAAATTGAAAAGTCCTAGACGTTTTCACACCTCTCAAATGCTCCTCTTTTTCCAGAAAGTGGACAGCACAACAAACTTGGCCCTGAGATTCAGCTTAAACTGTATTTTCCATTTTTAATAAAATTAATAATCCCATGCAAGTGTTAGAGCACATGCTTCAGCTTTGCTGTAATCCCCTGAGGAAAACATCCCTTTGGTATGGTCCCGGAGAAGTCGGCCAGTCAATGTTGTGGCTCTGCTTCGTGCATCTAATTCCAGATGTCAGGAAATGCATCATTTAAAAATGGGTATGGAGCTGTAGGAATTCTGAATTAAAAAATACAGAAAGTGTTTCACTTCAGATACCAAATTAAAGCTGTGTTTTCAACTGGCCTGGTGCTAGCATCATCCATACATACTATTTTCACTGACTTTAACAACCAAGTTAAAAGCAGATCTGTGTGTTTTAACAACCGTAAGATCACCTGAGCTATTTCTGGCTCCACACACATCATCTGAATCATTTTTCAGGCTGATAGGGAAGATATAGTCCATGGAAAACTATTCCCTGATAAAGGTTGGAGCAACGCTTCTTGATGACAATGGGATTTCTGGGATGAGAGTGTTGTATTGGTAGTCCATGGACCTGACGTTCTTCAGACATCCTTGCTGTCTGAGACATATTCTGCCACCCATTCCATTTAACATATACACATAAAGCAAAGACAGTGATACGGTTCATGCTTCACTTTTGTCACCAAGTGAAAACGATAAGCTTCCTTGGTATTGTGACAAAGGCAAGGACTTTCTACACCTAGTTAGAGGTGAGCTCCGAAGGACAGAAGCACCGTCTGTTTGAATATGGCTCTGCATTGCTTGCTGATTTGGAGTCTGTCAAACATGAATCTTTGTGAGCTCTAGAGGGGTCTCCTCTGATGCAGTTATCCTTGAAGATCATCTGATAGTGCGGCCTGGGACTGTTTAATTGCAAAATGGGATTAAACACATTGAAAGTATTGTACCTGTCTTCCAAAAGTTGAACTAGTTTTCTTGTTTGCTTCTGGGACCAATTCAGGATGTTGACTTGGATCTATAAACTCTTCTATAGATTAGATCTTGGTTAGGAAATGGACTGCATTCCTTTCATGTGCTGTCTTAGCAGTTGAGATCAGCAGACATGCTTTTTCTAATGTGTTTGGGAAGCAGAAGCAATATTTTATCTCCTGTGGTATGCTGCTGGTACAGAAATGTTCAGGCTTATTAATTCTTCAGGACACAGGAAAAGTCTTCATCACCTGTGTAGGCAGTCATGGGAAAGGACCCACTGCAAAGAATGCATTTAACACTTTTTTTTTTTTTGAGGCAGCTGGAAAATATTAGTAGTCTTCAGAGCCAATGTACAGTACATATTGAGAGCCAGTAAATGATGCATATTATTGCAAATTCCTGTGCACTTCTGCATTTTATAAAACAGATAACTAAAATACTCACCTAGCCAGATCAGTTCCCCAAGGGATGCACATTTCCAAGTAGAGGACAAACCAAAAACACAGAACAGAACACCAGTTAGCCAAATAGAATGGCTAAGTGGTCGAAACAAATGGTTTTAGGATCACTGAGTAAGGACCATGACCTCCTTTTGCATCAGTCAAGGCAACTGTGAAACTTTGTGAAAGAAGCTCACCGCAAAACAGATGCTGGGCTATCTTAGGTAAATAAATTACCAAAAAATAATAATAAAAAACTCCCCTACACATTTTACAAAGCGCAGCTGTGTAAATATTGCATGAGACAGGGGAGAGGGGGAGAGATGTAACATACACCCTTTTTTATGCAGAAGTTCTGCTCTCGGCACTGTTTGTTAACATTCCCAGTACAACCATCACTCCACTGCGGAGCACACAGTGCGGCTACTGTACTCCGTGCACACGTTTTGATCTTTGCTTTAGAGGAGAAAACAGGCTTTATTTTAAAGGAAATGTTTTCACCCAAAATGTGCAATGAGAGGTGTTAGGGGTCAGAGAGAAGATGGTCCAGGAACGGGAACAGGAAGCAAACGGTATTACATCTCTTTTTTAGGCTTCCTGTCCCACAGTGTGCCTGCCACACTGACTCTAGATGTTCCCCTGGTTCTGCACAAAGCGCGGAGCAATCCTGAGATCTGAATTTCATTGGGCTGGATACCTACTGCAATTCTCCTGTTTCTCAGCTGCCAGCTACAGCACATTCCAGCCTATGAAAACTGTGGATCTGCCCACAGAGAGGAAAAAATGGCTATTTCAGCTAGACTGAGAGCTCACCTAGCCCAGCGTGCTGTCTCTGACAAGAGCTGGTAGTGGACACTTAAGGAAAGAATGCAACAGCAGGACAAGCATCCACTGATGCTTTTCAGAGTACAGCCTCACAGATTTTGGCAGCAAACAGCTTGGTTTGATGAGCCAGAGGCTCTGTTTGCATCTTTGTGTTTGACAGCCTTCAGTGGACTTTTCTTTCGGAGATGCGCTCGGATGTTTTTAACCCATTCTTTATTTTGGCCTCCACAACATCCCATGGCAGCGAGTTCCAGTTTTACTGGGTGCTCTTTAAGGAAGAACCACTTCTTTTATCTGTTGCCTGATCATTTTGCTTGATGCTCCAGAGTGGTTTTTTTTTTTTTACTGCCAGAAGTAGTAAATAAATCATTCCCTGGTTACTTTCTTTCAAGTTAAGTGCTGCCCCAACACTTTGACCGCAGCAGTCAGTGAGCATAGGAAAGCAGAGAAATCTGTCTAGCAGCCTGTTAGCTCAGGTAACAATTTGGCTGAGTGGCTGCAGAGCCATCCTATACCTCCAGGAACCTATATGTGCTGTGACAGCAGCTGTGTTGTTCACCCAAAGTGGGTAGTCTGTAACCTTGACCCATAACGCCAGAGCTTATGGCATGAATGCAGCGGTACCCCATACAGCTGAGCCCCGCTGGAGTGACTGTAAGAAGGACACTGCAGCCTAAATAAGGGATGCTGTTTAAGTACTCTCAATTTTCTTTCGTTTTCCAGCTCCACAAAGACTTAAAGTACAGCAGTGTCTTCGTCTAGTGTGTATACTGGCTACAGTTTTATTCTGATTTCACTGCTGTCTGGCTCAAGGGAGAGCAGGTAATCCGTAGCATCCTCCACCTCTGCTTGCCCACGCCGCTCTTGCACAGCCCCAGTGAGATCATCCTTTCAGCTATTCTCTTACATCAATGGTTGCTGCTATTTTTGGTGTGATATACACCAAAAAGCATAACATAAGAGATCCTGTTGCTAAAATTAGCTGGAAAATTATAGGCTGTTTTACTGTTTTGTGCATAGTCTTCACTTGCCTTGCTGGGATTTGCGTGCAGATCTTCGAACCCCCAGAAACCAGCAAAGTGAGATGGCACCTGCAGTCCTCATGTCTAAGAGCAGTACTCTTGAAAAGAACGGGACTATTTTATATCAGCAAGGGCTGGAGACAAAGTCTTAGGTTCCACCTATAGGAGGGAAATATATTTTATTCTAAAAGTAAGGATTTACAGTCAATGAGATTTGAAAAATATAAATGTATGGACTTTCTTTGTACTTAGTGTAACGTCCCCTTTTATTACAGCAGCCCACGTTTGTCTCCAGGAGTATTATCTGTGATGCAGTACGCTAATGCACTACCTTGCTCCAAACAGGAGAAAGCACTTTGGCCGTAGTCCAGATTTAACCCAGTCACAGGGCTTGGCTTTACTGCTAACCGAAATAATGGCAAACGAAAGTAAAGCATCATCCTGACTCGTCCTCTGAGCTTGACCAGCCCTAGGTGTGAGGTTCATCTCAGAAGGAAAAGGTGGTGGTTATTCCCACTTGTTTCGTGGCTCCTCTGCCTTGCTCTGCCCTTTCAGTCCTTAAAACCTACATCTCTTTTCCATTCCTTGAGTGAAAATTGCTTGGCCACACCTAATCTGCACATGCCATGCAAGGAGCTGCTTCTGCCTGTCAAAGTAAAGGTTTGACATCTGACATCAAAATGATTTCTGCAAAGAGTCCCATCATCCAGGCGGAATTGCAAATTCTGGCCATTTGGAGATTTTAAAAATTAAAAGATCCCCAAAACAGCTGTATTTCTTATGCAAATCCTTCACTGAATGGGAACTTGTAAGTTATTAAATAAATTGTTTGGTCTCTGTTAAAAAATGAACATCTAGAAACCCAATAATTTGGGGAAGACAGGTTATAAGAGGGCAAAGCAGTCTTACAAACACCGTTTCTCCCACGTCCTGTGAACTATTGTGCTGTCATGATTTTAAAGTGCTATTTCTCTACTTTTGGAGGATTTTTCTCTTTAATGTTATGTGGAAAACCCTGAACAAAAACTGGCACTTAATGCAGGGTAAACAGTGGCAGTGACTGAATAGAAACCTGATGTCAAATATACAACCACCCTGGGAAAGTGAAAATCCATTGCTTTCGCATCTCTTCCAGTTGTTGCCTTCTTAAGTGTATTATTCATAAAATTAGCAATTTAAAAATGCATAGAAACATTATTTTTTATATTCATAGCGTCACTTTGAAAAAAAAATGGTTAAAAATCGATTTGCTGGCCTCTTGGGGAAATGCTGTAATGTTTTTGGCTGTCTCCTACTTTCTGCTGCCAGCTAAAAGTACCATCTGGCTTGTTTAGGGCCCTTTTCCATATCAGGTGCTTCCAAAATTCTCCCCAACCAGAGGATTGTTTCATTGGGTTGCTTTGCCTGCTGAGGCATGTGTCCTGGGCTGGGAATCCTACTGCTTCTGTTCCCTGCCATCTTGCTGACGGTGGTGTGTGTATGTTTGGGCACAGATCTTGCTGCCTCTCTCCCGAGGACATTTGCATCATTGTCAGCTGCACATATTAAATTGATATGCAGGGCTCAGAAACACGTATCCCGTCTTTTGTCCCTTTGTTTGTGCAATTGTTGTGGTTTTAATTCTTCTTTGACACCTGGAATATCACAAAGCTGCTGATAATCTGTTGGCTACTAAGGGAAATGACATTGATCGAAGGATAATGTGTGTCAGACTTATATCTAGATAATTGCAGACACACCCCGAACCCTCGCAGCTCAGGGAATGAATATCCTAAATCCATGATTAATTTGGAGAGTCATATGTGGCAGTTGGCTGCGGAGTCATCCTCTCGCTGCAAGAGTCACTTGCAAGGGATTTTAAAAGACAGTTTTGGTTAATTCTGCATTGCTGTGTCGAGTTCTGCCTAGTACGAGTCAGTTTTGGTACGTTCTCGCTGCCATTTCGTGGCAGCATGAGGAGCTGTAACAAAATGGGGTTGATGTCCCTAGCTCCTCACTGAAGGGAGCTTCCCATGTGCCTTCTCCTGCACAGGCGTAAGATACCAACAAGACGAGAACCGATGCACTATACGTGGTACCAGTTGACAGTGACACCTCCTCCTCGGGATTCTTTGTTTTTCCAATTTGCTGTTTTACTTAGAAATAGAAATCTACCCCTCAAAGGATTTATGAGTAGATTTGAAGTATTGTAGTTGCTAAGTATAGACTTTTGATGTGATCGTATGGAAAGATGGAGCGTGTTTTGAAATAGATACTGCCGTAAGCTGTCTTGTCCTATTTCTAAAATGATCTGTGCCATACACTGCTGACTTTTCCTGTCCATCCATTAAAAAGTGAATTATGAAGAGCGCTGAGACAAACAGATAGTAGTTTAACCTTGTTAGTAAATATCAGGTAGCTGATATATACTGCTAGAATGTTACATCACAGCCTTTCTCTTCAATATAGGTTTATGAAATTATCTTGTTACTATATAAACTGCCTTCGCTGTGTACATTCTTCCAGAGGTTTATTGTTCTTTGTATGTTGGCACAGTAGCATGACTCTGAAGAGTCAGTTCACGATGCAGTGAATTTTAAAGACTTGGGAGATGGCCATATCTATTTTTCAGCAAAGGAATGAAAGCTTTTTTTTTTTCTTTCCTAAGGTATTAAAAGTTTCAAAAGATGTGCTGAAATGAAAAGGAAATAATAACTAAAGACTGGATGGGAAGTAATGCCTCAGAGCACTGACTTTGTTTGTTTGCTTGTTTCCCCCCAAATCTTAATATTTTAAGTACAAGTTAATATTTTAAATCAAATAAACCTGTTTTGTGAACTAGTAAGACACTTGAAGTATATCACACATTATTCATTTATTTTTGTGTGAGTGCAATAAAAATTTCACAAGCTGTAATCTTGTTCTTTTAATAGAGAGAAAACTATGCAGAATATGTTGCTTAGAGTATTAGATAAGCTACAGTGTGTTAATCAAATATTTTCGTGATATGAGGGCAGTTGAGAAAACAGTACAATTTTTGCTAATGGCACTGGTAAGTAAACGGATCTATCATTACATTGTCATGAAAAGTGACATTGAGCAGAAACACCCTGCCAATCCCTAGAAGATAAGTATTTAATGTAATTAGACAGACACTGTCTCCTTTGTTGAACGTAGCATTAATCACCCAGAGAAGTCCAACTTTATATGAAATGGCTTCTTCTGATATGTCTTTGTATTAGAAAGCTTCTTACATGGTTTTGTCATGATGATATATTTGAAGAAATGACTGCTAGAGCTATACGGTTTTCCTCATGACATATCTTGCTGTTCTGTGTTCCATAATATTTTTTTTTATTTAGCAACGTTACATTATATAGCTGTGACTTGTTTCTAAGTCTAGAAACCTACACGCATTTGGAGCTGAACCTCTTTGAAACAGTTAATGCGTTCAACTTATGAAATATAAAAGAAACACACATAGCTTCCATTATGTTCTTCAATTCTTCCTATGTGGTGTTAGCACAGGTTCATTGTTATGGCATAAGCAAAATGTTTCTTGCCTCAAATGCTAGTTCATAATATCACACAAAAAAGAACTTCTTTCTATGAAAATCTCATTGTTAAATTGATGAAAAATGTTGCCCCCTTCCAGAATTCATTGGCACTACATTTTTTTTTTTTTTCCTCCTCTGTTGCTTGTAATTTGTACTGTGAAATGCTGTCTGGTTATGAACTGGTATCAACTTGAATCAGTGCACAGCTGTGTCTTCCCACCTTCTCAGTGGTGCAGAGGGCTTTGAAGGGAAAGAATAGGGTTTAGTCAAAGATGACAGCGGACTTCACCGAGTAACAGGTGGAGGTCAGGTCGGTTTATTTGTTGGGATGAACAGAGCGCAGAGATGAAAAATCTTTGCCATAATAAGGTTTAGGAAGAAAATGCTGACTAGTCTAAGCTTTGATTCCAGCTGACAGATCCTTTTCTAGTGTTCATTACTTGATTTCACAGTTCAGGCAATTTTAAGAGGCTTAAAATTATATTTCTGCTCTCCTCTATAAAACTTTTCGATCACTTTCTAATTTTTGTTTTAAGTAAAGTTACAGGGACTCCCTAATATATCACTCCTGCCTTTAGACTCTTACAAAGTCAATATGCCATCAAAAATGAGAGAATAAGCTTTTTTTTTCCTTAGACCCCTACTTTCACTGATTCTTTTTAAAAATGAAGTAAAAATTTCACATGTAGGCACCGATTCGATTAGGAAATTAAAACTTCAGAAAAAAAACTCCCCTGAAAAGCGGATCGTAAAATAAGCATGATGCTTCAGAAGTCACTGTTCCTGTCTGGGCATACGGGATTTTTATGTTACTGGTAGCAGCATTAATGAAGCTACGCCACCCCAGTGTGCTAAGTTTCAATCACCAAGTGCCGGTGAGCCGTGCTCCATCCTGAAAGGGAGTCACAGCAAGACCCCAGACAATCAGAGCAGAACGTCCTGACATTGTGTGGCAGTGCTGGGACTGCGATGACCTGTCGGCATCGTTGCATGTCAATGCAGCATCGCAAAGGGATTTCAGAGGGCTGAGCTGCGCGAGTCTCTCCTAGGTTAGCCTCCTGCCCGTCCCCCGTGCCAGCTGCTGGGAGGGGAAGGTACGCGTTTCTCCTTTCCCACCCTTTTTCTTCCACCACCACCACCTGCTTCCTACCTGCTGCAGTGGGCAGAATAGCAGTATCTTTAGCCATTTGCTAAAATCTTCCCCCTCGGCCTTTCTATTACTTCTGCATTCATTCTTTGCAGGAAGAGGAAACTCACTGGTCAAACCCTTGGACACCAGAATAGTTGCATGCAGTTTCCCAGGGAGCCAGATAGCTCTAAAGCTTCCCAGTGAGTGACAGTTTCTCTCTTCTATTCTTCTGAAACATGTGTTTTACACATATACTGAAAAATGTTAATAGCAATTTACAGCCAGATTCTTGCTTTTTTTAAAAAAAATATATATATATATATATAAAATCTCCCAAAGTATATACACTTAGAGCACCTCAGCACACATGTCACTTTTTTATGTAGGAAAAAGTGTTGGATGCTCTTATACACATAACATCATTGGGCTTGAAAGCTGTTAGCTCATTCAGAGTTAGTGGCAAGAGCACTGGACTTGCCAGCACCAAACTGTGAAACCTTTTTTGTGTGACTAGTGGAAATCTCACGGGGGTAGAAATCCAAAAAAAGGGGAGGAGGGGTGGGGGGTAAATCTGTGCATTTGGATTCGAGTATCTTCAATACCATGATATCAACTTTGTCCTCGAAGCCCTTGAATCGCAAATCATTGGAAGCTGGGAGAGTATTTTGGAGAATTATCAGTGTATGCTTTCCCTGGTCTTTTACTCTTTTCTAGGCATCCATTAGTTACCACTGTCAGAGAGGATACTGGGCTAGGTGGATCCCTGTAATCTGATTTGGCATGGCTATTTTTCTGTGTTCCTAAGCTCATGAGATCAAGTTATGTAGGATTATTTCATAATGCCAGAGCAGCAGTTTCTGAGGTTCGACAAAGCTATCTAGTAAAGTGTCTAATAAAAGAAAAATCCTGTCCCATACTGTAGCTTTCTTGGTCCAGTGAAGCAGCATCCTCACGCACACAAATCTTGTAAAGTTACTTCTGATAGCTCCCTTTGTCCCTTTGTTTTCGTAAGCTAAAGTGCCATTTTCCTTTTTACAGCTTAATTGAACCTAAATGCACCCATTTTCTGCAATGTGGTATTTTGGTAATTTTACTATTTGCTCGTAAGTTTTCCCTTAAGCAAACTGAAAGCTTCCCCTTTATCACTTCACTGGGCCAAGATTTCACACAGTATCCTGCTTACTACAAAATATGATAGTGTTCTCTCTCACCTTGTTTCTTTTTTCTTCTTTTACTTTCTTTTATAAAATTAGGATATCTAAGAAACCCCGAACACCGCGGAGCACTACATGGTGGGTGTGCTTATTCAAACAATGCCAATGCTCTTGTTCTCGGTGCATAGACATTTTGTGTTGGTTGGGGGGATGTACCAAGTGTCCCTCTCGTGTGGATTCTCCGGTGTCTAGTAAGGAGAGAGCTCGTGCCGAGCACATTGCCAGAGTGACAGCACTGGAGGGAGCACTTATTTGTTACCTCTGCCTGTTTTCATGAAACTCACAGGGACTTTTGCCCTGCGAGCCCTCTGCCTCTCTGTCAGATGTGTTTTAAATTGCTCGGCAGATGAGAGAGGTGTTGGGCAGATCACGCGAGCAGACCTGCAGGCGGCATGGTCTTACACGGCTCCTCTGGAAATGAAGCCAAAGCCAAACTGCTGTGCTCTGCCTTCTCTGCCACGGGAACGTTTTATTTTTGCCAGGGGGATTCTTTGTTCCTCCCAGAATCCTAAAGCCATTGGGAATGCAGAAATACGAGGCTGATTTCACCTATCTGATATCACCTGCCTGAGAGCCGATCTGTTGGAAAGCAGTCTGAGTCTCTGCTGCCTGGGAGCTGCCAAGCCTTCCCCAGGAGCTGCCGGTGGCAGGTCCGCAGTGCCATTCCAGCGGGCGCTCACCAGCCTACAACTGGCAGTGGACGCTTTCCAGTAAAAGAGCACAGCAGCTGTAGGTCAGCTACAAATTATTTTTTGTGTTACGGAGAAATGAGATGACTGTTCAGTCCTGTGACTGTCAAACCTGGGTGGTCATATGGTAAAAATACCAAGAACCACTGGATAGCAATACATAACAGTTCCATGAGTACACTCTTGACCTGTCAAATTATAAATCCATTTCAGTTTGGTACGATGCACATGAATTCAGTTTGCAACTCTTTCTTTCTTTGGAATAATGTATAAACTCTTCACCTCAAATTGTGCAGAAATCAGGTGACTTTGCAGTACATGGTAAATTACCTGAGCTATTTTCAATCCTGACCACAGCTCTTTTATTAATTAAAACATATGCTCAATGGCAGTGTATACCTATTAAGTCTTCAAATCCAATATTAACAACAAACTTAGTCTTGTCATCATCAGTTACATGCAGTAACTGAGGTCACAGGTCGAAAAAATCTGCATATTTACCCATCTCCATCTCATGCCTTCGGTGTTTAGCAGCCATCATTACTATATATAGCCTGGATAGCCAGTGATCTTTTGATGACATGCAAATAATGAGCAAATGATTTTTTAGAAAATTAAAAAAAAAAAAAAAGTCAGAAAATTTGACTCCATCCCCTTCAGTTACTAAAATTCCCTTTAGTATCACTTGCAATTTAGCATCCATATGCATCTCAGGAAGATATAGTTGAAACATAAATCTATTCTGGGTCCTTTACTTGCAAAAATATCATACCTCAGCTATAATCATATGCAAAGACTTTTTAGAGGGCTTTGTAAATGCCATCCAAATTTATGATGGCATTTTTTGCCTTACAGCTATAGATGTTCCATCCCCAAAGCACCCACATAAAGGTATATTCTCCTATGGATGGCTGCAGTTTGTCCCTGCTGCTATATCTAATCTGCCAAGTGTGCTGAAAAACTCTCAAATAACATTTGAAATGAAACAAATGTAGTCATGAATTTTAAATGATGAGATGTTTAAAGACGTCATTAGAAACTTTTTTTTATTCTTATTACAATATATATTTATACAATGCAAAATGATAGCGAAACTAACATTAAATCAAAGGGAAAAATGAACTGTTATCTTGCTGTTTAGTGTGCTTTTCTTTAAAGTTTTTAAATGTAAAACTCATGAAATTGTATTTTGAAGAAACTGGTAATATGTTGAGTACAAGTTTATTAGTTATTGAAAGAACCACTTGGGTGACAAAGGAGGAATGAAGGCTAACTTAAGACATCTAAAACAATCCAGCTGATGCTGTAAACATAGATACAAACAGATAAGGTAATACACTCTACGGGAACATTGCACCAAACAATTTAAGGCAGATTTTAATGGGGCCGGGTTTTAAAATAATGGTGAATATTGTAGTGCTCAGTTTTAAAATTCTGTAGGCAAGATTTTCCGTCACTATAAACTGATATTTCTTCTTTATAAATGGAGCAGCACTCCTTTACAAAGGAGAAATTTCAACCTTCTTTTTCCTAAGTGACATCAGAATTTTGATTCTAACTTGAATTATCATTTTTGGCTAAAAATTGCTGAGGAGTCCAAAAGCATTTAAAACCTAAAGCCATTGAATCCATTTAATGCGCCTTTGGCACCTCTCTCTCTCAGTCCTTTTTGAACATTCTGGTCCTCATTTTAATCAATCTCTTTTTATTAAGTTCTTTGGCTCATTTACTTGTACGTGCATTTGCTTTATTTTATTTGGAACATTTCTTTTGTAGTGTCTTGAAAAAGAGTTGTGACATTTCTTTTGGATAGCTTCTTAAGTATCTGGCAGTCACCTATGATACGATGTTGATGGGTACGGATAGATTAGCTCTGTTTTCCTGATGATCTGTCAGATGTCGAGTTCTGAGGAAACTGGTTGTGTGTGTTGGTGATGCATATGCAGTAGTTTGATAAGTGAATAGAGGGGGAGCTTTCATTTTTCTTCTGTAAAATCATTGTTTATTAAGCTGGATTTAGTCTTGTGAAGCGAGGTACTCGCTGGCAGGTAGTTCATCAGTGATCATGGTAACTCAGAATGCGACCAGGGGAGCAAGTATCCATTCAGAATGCAGAAACTAAAGAGCACTTCATTAGGATGAGTGAATTTCCATCTGCGTTGTGTTTTGTGTACACTGGAGCAACTAATACAGTAAACTGATGGATGGCAGTTAGTGTGATCATATCTCAGCTGATGACAAATAAAGTTTGCTCAGCACTAAGTAGAACAGACTTATTATGATTGACAGTAGTATAGCCATCAAAATTTCAAGAAGATTGAAATTAAGAATTCCCCAGGAAAAAAAAAAAGCAGCCGATCAGCATTTCTGTTGATACTGATTTCAGTGAAATTGCTGGAATAATTTGCACAGAAGTATGAAAATTCCTTGAAAAATTCTTCCCATATATCATTTTTTTCTTCAACAGCCACCTTTTCCCGCTTCATCTATTTGTTTTGCATGTTGTTGAGTTCGTGGTCCACCTGGTAATACCTGAGCTTCCATGATTCCTTTTCATAGTGCCCCTTGCGAATGAAGATCCAAACCCTATTTCATTCATAGCTTTTGTTACGAAATCTCCATCAAGAATCTAGTGGCAGAGAGCTACTGGGAATAGTGGGGTAATTATCCAGAAGTCATCTTTGGAGATTAATATTAGCTGGTCTACTGATGTGGCTAACTTGAGATGGAGTTATTGTTTAGGATGCGCGCAGTCAGAATAAAGTTATTAATTAATCAAGTGAAATTGGATGGATGTACAGATATAGCTATAGATTTGGAGAGAAGGGAAGTTGTTCTCCTCTTACACTGCTGTGACTCCATTCACTCCATCATTAGTTAATCCTAATTGCAGTACCTCTGTTAGTAAGGTGCATAGGTATATGGAAAACAGGTTCATAGGTATTTATTTGCTCTGGGAAGGATTTGTGCATTCAATTCTCATGCATCATTTTCTGGTCCATTTAAATATATATCAGCCTCATACATGAAAATTTGAAGATCTTTAGCTGTACTCAAGGAAGACTCTTATGTGGTGCGTTTCTAGTACTGGCAAACATAAGGAGGTAGAGGAATTAAAACCATCACAATGCTCCAGTGCCCCTTAGAAGATGAGGAACATGAAGTATTCCTGTGCATTCACTGATTAAACTTGGGCTGGAGGTTTGCGAAGCGCAGAGTTTTGGAAAGTCTTACTGCGGGACTTCAACATCCGTGCAATGGCTCCAGTAACCAGAGTCTCTCAAGGACAAGGATCCCATTTACGCTTGCATTATGCATTGAGCAGAAGGGTGTGATGCATGATGTGGAATGAACAAAATAACTTGTGTGTTTAGGGAAATGCCAAATTAATGAAAATTCAGAAAGCTCTAATGTTGAAAAGGCACAAAAATTCCTTGATAGAAATATAATGCTGCTAACAGTTTCAAGATTATTGTTGTCTGAATTTTCTGCTTATTGTGTACTGCAATTAAAATTCTTTTCAACTGAAAAACCAATGTCAAATTAATATTTCCTTTTGGAAAAAAATACGAAAGTACACATCTTGTTCCATTTAGCACCATCATGGTCTTTGATCTGGTTCCCTCTGTCCAGTGAAAAAAACGGATTCGTGTTAATGGGAGCAGGCTAAGACCATATATGTTTGGCATACATGTACTTATAGAATCACATGAACACGACTACAGTAAGTTAAAGTAACACACCCACTCAGACTTCCATCTGTGTTTTATGCCACAAATCCCTTTATTTTCTTTTTTATTTAGCAATTAACTTTTCCATTTATTCTGTAGTTAAAAGCTGCCATAAGATGAAAATAGACTAAGTCTGATTTTCTTCTCTTGCACTCTAAATAACATTCAGAGGAGACTCAGACCTGAATTCTGAAATCTGTGTTTCCTAAAAGTGCCAGGTGTGACTGTGATTTGGACAACCGTCCCATACACAGAATAGTAAGAAACACTTTTAAACCCCACCTGGGTTACCCAGCCGTTGTGTTCTGGCTGTTCTTGTTTATTCCTTGCTCGGAGCAGATGGATAGAAAGAGGCAGGGAACGGGGAGGATCCTTGGCTGCATTCCCTATTCACCGGCCAGCGCAGCTGAGACGGGTTGGGGGATATTGTAATTTGTTGCTGCCCTGCACCAGAGAGGAGACGGAGGAGAGCTGGGACTCAGAGGTGTCCTTATGAGTTGGCACTACCCCTTCCTTGGGGCCATGTGAAATGCTGAAATCTGGTTTTCAGTGCAGTGGTCCCCAATATCCATTAGCTTTTGGGAACAATGGTGAGGAAAGCCGTGCGAGGCAGCAGCATCCTCCCTGGGCTCTGCCCTGGGTAGCTTCAGTTTTAACTTTTTAATTTCCTGCATCCCTGAGCAACACAGGAGGGGAGGCTGTGGACTGGGGACCACTAAATGTGTTAAAACTCATTAGGTATGAAACAGAAGACCTTTAAAACTAGCCAAGAGTCTCAGACATGGGTGCCAAAAATTAAACACCTAATTCCATATTTAGTCATTTATCTTAGTTCCCGCCTCGCAGTTGCTAATATGCACCATGCCATCTCATAGGTGGCCTGATTTTCATAGGCAGCGGGCACCTACAATGCTAACTCAAGTGTTGAGACTGCTTACCTAAAAGTGAGACTTGTAGTATGAGATTTAAATTTTTCTGGGTGATTAAACCTGAGTTCCCTCGCTCTCGCTCTCAGCTCTTGAAAGGAGCTTCGATAGAATGACCAGCATTGTAACATATGGCTTAGCAAGGGGGAAAAAAAGAAAATGAGTATTAGAAATGGATGGACTAAAGAATACGCAGGATATATCAGGCACATTAACCAAACATATGGTGCTAAATGAGATATTTTTTTTAAATTGCAAAAAAATTGACATTCCTGGCAGTCTCAAGGATAATGTGACATGGCTGTGATAAATTTAGAAGAATGGGACATATTTTGGCTTGTTCTTGGAAACCTTTTTCTTGCATGCCGACTGTATTTCTTCTTTTATTAACCCATTCAAAGAATGTTTGAATTTTGCTGCTAGAGCACCATGCTAGCGCAACATAAAATGTGAATGATGCTAATTGCTTTGCACTGCCTAACTTTCTGTCATACCCTCCCCTCTTAAAGGACAAAACATGCTTTGGAAATGAGCTGGCAAGCTCGTCTGATTCTTTCTCTTGGTCAATATTAAGTGATGTAATTAAGCTCCTGTTTGCATATTCTTCTGAACTAGGATGCAGCCATTTTTTTCTTGAGATCTGAGAGATATGATCACTCAAAATAAAATGTGTCATTACAAACCTCAAACAAAATAAAAACATGGTAGAGTTGGACTGTTCCAAACCAATACATTTCAGAACACCCTGGAATAAATAAAAGAACACAAAGTAGTGATAATAATGGCAATCAGAACGATGAGAACAAACAAATATAACACAAGTAGGAACCAATTATCAGTGCTCCAATTTGTCTTTCTACTCAATTTTACAACATAGTGTTACGTTAAAATCTCTATTTTCACATGAAAATAGCTGCCTCGACCTTATAAAATCCATCCCCATATGAACATGACACTGCACAGCATTGCCACAGTGCAAGGTCATTCATCAGCTTTGTTGTAGCTCCTCAAGTTCCAGTGTTTGGACACAATCACATGAACTTGCTACAGCGTTAAACCGTATTCCACTCTTCTCTCCACCCATGCCATGATTTAGATGAGTCAAGCAGGTTTTTTAGCACAGGGGTAAAAGAATAGCTTCTTCACTTTCTCAGAAGCTTTATTATCTTTCCCTGAAGAGGGTATGCAGCTAGGGGACATGGGGGAAAGCAGGGAGCTCATGAGCCAGTTGAACCATGGACTTAGAGCCCTTACTTCTTCCATGGCCTCCGTTGCTTGCCCAGGGCACAGGGACTCCTTTCCCCTCCTGGATCTCTGCTCGTGGGCTGCAGAGCCCTCAGCTGCCTGCGGGGCCTTGTGCCTCCACCCAAGAGTGCTGCACGACCTTGCAGTTAGAGCAGCTCACAAGCAGGCTTATTTCACCGTGATAATCCCTGTGCATAAATAGTCTCTTGTTCTGTCCGTGATATTTTGCACTTAGAGGGATGGAGCCTGTTAAAACCTTCCTGGGGGGCAAACCAAGCCCCTTCCACAGCCCAGCGCAGAAGAGAGGTACCCATGGCCTTGCTGCCGGCAGCGTGGTTCCTCTGTCCCTCCCCAAGCACAAATATTGCCACTGACCCTTGACTTTGTGTTTAGGGCTGGGGCTGACACGCATTTGGTGTTTCCATCCCCAGTTCCTCTATCATAAGGAAACCTGGGTCAACAGCACTTTTACTTCTTTGTATCCTTGTCCCGAATATGGACACTCAAAGTTACATCCCAACATGCCATTTGAGCAGAAATTCTGCAGGCTGCATTGAAATACTGCATTGAAATACCTTAGTGCAGTCGTCTTCTCTCTCCTACCCCCAAACTGAACCAACTCTTTCTGCTTTTGTCCCCACTCCAAAGTCCTTAAGACCAATACGAAAAAAAAAAAAAACCCAACCCAGTATTTGTCTTGCACAATAGTCTGTCAGTTCTAAACTTTTATTTTTAAAAGATTAAGTATGTAACCTTTCTTGCTATGAGGAAAAAGCCACCACAACAGCAAACCCTTGTAGCAAACCATTTCAAGACAGAAAGCTGCAAGTATGACACTGGAACTCTAACCACTCCCCTACTTTATTTAACTTTCTGAAATATAAACTGGAAAACCTCACTGAAACCATTAAGACCCCAGCAGCGCAGCATATAAAGTAAAAGAAGGCTCCTGCATATTGCAATCAACATCCCAGGGACTATAAAACTAGTGTTATTAAATATAAAGTTAATAATACTGTCCAGAGATAATATTGTCCAGGCCTCTCTCTTTACTTTTTAACAATTAAATTCTATAAAATACAGAGTTGGAAATAAGGTTGAATGACTTTGCTAGTGGAAGTTCAACTTGCACATTATCTGATATTTTGCTTTTGCACCTGAAACCTCAACTATTCTGCACCTTTGTTTTGCTACATCCCTACGGATATGCAAAATGTCTGATGTACTGTATATACTGGAAATTACGTGTTTTCAGAGTATGTGCAGATGATCACAATACCCATATGCCTCTACAGCTATAAAAATATAGAGAATAATACAGACACACATACATATTCTTCATCTATGTGCTGTAATATTCTTTTATCCAAGCATAAATCATATGCAGAAAAGGCTCGGATTTTAAGAGCCTATTGCAATATATTCATTCCACTGATTTCTTTGGTGCCACGGGCTTGATATGATATCAACAGGAGTTATTCTTACAGAGTATAACAAACCGGTCGTATTAGCATTACACCATTTCTGCCTGTCCACGGGAGAGGTTTCACCCAATGGCAACTTAACTCTGATTTTCATTGGAAGCCTTTGATATAGTTCAAGGGCATAATAACAACTCTGAAATAATTCCAGTGTGGCTTCTAATATCAAGACACAAATACCATTCACCCTTTAAAAAAATTTGAAAGCAAAAGGGAACCACATAAATATATTACTTTCAAATACCTTTGAAGTCAAGAGAGTAAGGAGAGGCAGAGTTTGAACTCAGAAAACTTCATTCTCTAGTTGTGCCTTGAGTCGTGCAGCACATTTAAAAGATCCATTTGCGATAATCTACTAAACCAGTGAGTGAAAGACAGAACTCATAAAAAGCCTGTAAAAATCCAAATGCTCCAGCTATTACAGATTTCTAAAAATAAAGCAGAGTAGGTTTCAGTAGCAATAATAAGCTGCATCTTATCCATATTTCAGATTCAAAAGAAAAATATGGCTGCCTTTTAGTACTCGTTGCTCAGAGCAAACCATGGCTGCTTCTGCCTCAAAAAAAAAGACCACAAATAAAAGTGAGCTTTCAGCTTGCTGTTGTATTCCGTTTCGTTTGTCCTTTAAGTTTTTCTAGCTGCTTCTGCACCCACTTTCACAATGCATAGGCTGTCGTTCCATGACCTAGCATTATTAAATTGCACTTATCAATCATTCTTGCCAGGAATGCCATCGCCAACTACATTAAAGAAGTCAGAGAAGTCTGGTTTCAGCAGTCCCTCGCCTTCGCAGACCTCCTCCCTTGGAACGGCTTTCACACAGCACCATCGACCTGTCATTACAGGACCCAGAGGTGAGGCCTAACCCAAGAGCCCCCAGGCAGCTTAAACGTTAGCCACGGCACCCGGTGTCCGCCCCAGCGCCTTTCCACGGAAAGTCATCTCCACGTGTGACCCACCCACTTCAGAAGCTTGATAACCCGGAGGTTTTAGTTGTCAAGACCTGCGTTTGGTTTTGCTAGGCTGGGCTGATGACCATGCAACAGCGCCCAAGGTGGAAACGCTGGTTTCTGGGGGCTTGGGGTTTTATTTGAAGAGGGTGGGCAAAGGGACAGAATGTGTTACAGAGAGTGTCTTCTGCTTGTGTCCATTCATAACACAGATTCACTCGAGATAGGGACCCATCACTCCCTTCCGAACCACGCCTGTCTTCCAGCACTATGCCTTTGTTTCTGCCAGTCATTTAGTGCTCGTGTTGTTGGTATCATTGTGCTGAAGAACCGCCTTGTTAGGGGACTCCTTTGAAGTCGGTTCCTGCAATGCTTTGGCTGGTTTTCTTCACAGTACTCTTCTGACTGACTTTCCAAGTAAAAGAGATGTCCTCTGGGTCTAGATGTGCTTATACATTTTTGTTCGAAAGATGCATTTGCATTTAGCCTAGAAAACTAAATGCAGTACTCAGTTCACGTTTGAAAAGGAACTCACTTGGGCATAGTAATATACACAAATGAATGAATCTTCTTACAAAACTCTTTGGAAGATATAAAAATAGGAATGAATGGTTGTGACATGTTTCTTTCTGCTATGAAATTTTGTCTCATTTAGACAAGATTATTAAGGAATTGGTCGAATGGTGAAGCATAAAAAGACATATTAGCAATTCATACTGGAAATTATTTTGAAATGTCTGTTTGGCTTTATTGTGGTTTTACTGAGGGCAGCATAAAGCAGGAGGAGCCTCTTTGTCTGCACAGTCCAGGTGATGTGGTGTGAAGTAGTAGAATTGCACTAAGTTGAAGCGAGGTCAGAATTGCACTTCATGGGTTTTTGTGCTTTGTTAAATCTACTTACTGTATTTTGATTTGTTGTGGTTAATCCCATAAGAATTATTTATTACCCTTAGACACACACCTAGATCCTCAGAAGATCTTAGGCATCTAAGCTCTATACTGATTTCCCTTGAAATTTGGATCTGGCAAATATATCTCCTTTTAAAAGCCTTGATAATTGGTGATATAAGTATGAATAATATGAATGTTCCATTAACATTATATTCAGTGCACATCAGCTGACTGAATTCCTATCTTTTAGAAGTTCAGCCTTTTAGATTTGATTGTTGATTGATTAGTTAATAGGCCTTTCTTTATTTAGCTATGTTTAACCTCACACTTATTTTTTAAGATCATTGAATGCCTTTGTCTGCCCCTGTTGAGACCCTCTGTTTTGGATTTTTGTGTGGTTGAGAGAGGAAATGTATCATTGGTGAGGTCTTGTTTAAATCTCATCTACAGTCTGTTTTCCCGAGACTTTTTCTGTGCACCAGGGGATACCCATCGGCTATGTGAGAAGAACATTCAAGGACAGCCAGAATTTGAAAGAGCAAATGACAGTTCCCAAATTTTGTTTGTTTGGAAGGAGATGTCTTAACTAACTCCATAAAGAAGTAACACAGTTTCTAATCATCGTGGTGCCTAACAGGTTAACCAAAACGTCTTCTGCAACAACATTTAGAAGCATCTTCTATTTTATGCTTGTTCACAAACGAAGTCTTGCAGACTTTCAGGAAAAAAAAATCCCTCTGAATCCATCCATGGATTCTTGAAGTGTCATCATCCTGGAAAAATCTTGCTCCAGACTTCATTCTTTGTTCTTTTTGGACATTCCTCCTCAGTATTCTTCTTCCACAGCACACTGGCTGTGTTTATTTCTCTTCTACAACAATCGTTCTGTTAGTAAAGGGTAATATATTGAGATGGATTATTTTCTGCAAATCCAGCTTTGTTCTTTATCCCATTGCCTCCAGTGTACTTTAGGACAGTAAGCAGAAGAGGGAAGCTTTTCAGGTATCGAAAGTGTCAAGAGTATAATGCAGTCATATAAGAGGATATAATCTTTGAGCAATTCATATCCACCATTAGTTACTGGAAGTTGTACCTTTCTGCAGAAATTAACGGTATACTATAGTACACACACGTTGCATTCTTTTTGGATACATATGCATTATGTAAACGGTCGGTGGCAGGGCATTCTGAGTGGTCTTCAGAAAAGTAAGAGCGGGATTTAATCTTCAGTCTGCAGAGATATTTCGGAGAAAGGAAAGTTATAAGTAGGTCACCATCAGAGTAAGCTCCTCAGCCAACTGAACGATTACAAGAAGGTTCAATCTCCTTCTGATGTTCATATGTGCAAGTTTATCACTTGGATGTGTGTATGAGATGCATTTGTAAAGCATGATCAAAATAGACAGCAGAGAAGAAGCTGTAGACTATTCATGGCAGGTGTTGTCATTGACAACCAGTGATTTATAACTTCTCCGGAATATTCCTGAATCTTTCACACGCTTCCAAACATTCCTTAGAACACAGTGCATGTCTTATGCTGAGGTATCCCGGGATACTGAGTGCCCTTCCCAGTGATCCCCGCAATGAGTCATTTTGGAAACAAGACTTGCTTGGAGGAGGAGTAGATCCTGAAGAGGATTTCTTAGCTATAAGGTGCTCCATTCATGAACCAGTTGGAAAACCTCTGTTCTCATGAAATTATCTGTACTGTACCGTGTTGTGGAAGGCTGTGCACTAGTTTGCTGTCTGCATTGGTGCTGCTGCCAGTACTCAACCCAGCTGGGCAGTAGCCAGCAGAGAGGATCTGAGCTGGCTGACCAAAGGACCAGATGTGCAGTGAGTGCTGGCGCATGGGTGCCAATGCTTCAGTGACTCCTCAGTAGTTCCAACAGATGGTGGTAAGATCCAAGTTTCTTTGGTGATAAGCTAGCAAAGTGATTCATGGAGCCTCACTTGATGATGGCAGTTTTTTGGGCATGACTCTATGAATGCACCATATGTCTTCTCTGGACCAGTGTGGTTAGGATTCAGTGTCTGGCAGATGGTAAATTGATCACCTATAGGGTGGCTTTAGCATCTCTATCAGTTTTAGAATTTATTTCAAAGCATTGAAAATTCAAGCAGTTAGAACCCTATCTCCTACGCAGCATACTTTTGTTACCTGCAAGTTAGATTATGTGGTGGTCAGCGTAGCTCACCACAGTACTCCAGTATTGCAAAGCCATCATGTATTGCTGGCACCTTACAAACTTTCCCAGACATTAGCCCGCTTGAACTCTTTACCAGACAGTGAAAGATTTGAACACTATGGCTGACAGCAGTATTTACATAAATGGTTTTAGGTTTCCATGTATTGCTACTTACACTCTAGTGACTTTATATCTGGAGCTGGCTGAAACGTTAAATTGACCACGATCTTGTAAACCTAGGATATACGGCAGCCTGTGCTGTAGAGCATTCAAGCATTTCCACAGAATATGACAGCATAGATCCTGCAAGCCAAAAAAGCGGGGAAGAAAAGGCAAGGAAAGAAAAAGGGTAAGAATGAGATGGTACGTTAGGAAGATAAATGAAGGAGAAACACAATTACAAGAAACAAGAAATACAGCACAAAGGGAAGAACCCAAGGAAACGGGTGTGTGAGCGGAAAGAGAAGAAGGGATGAAAGTCAACCAGTGGAGTGGTTCCCATTATATTAATTTCCTCCATAGTAAGCATTGCCATTGAGATTTTTATTAGGACAAGGCCTACCAAGGAAATTCTGCAGGATAGTACTCTCTATTCGTGCCAAGTGGCAAAAACCTTATGTCACGTATCTGGGAAGACATTGTGCCCTTCTCTATCAAAATTCTCCACAGGGTCACCAAAATATCAGTGCCTGTTAGCTGTCCTGTCAGCCAGCTTCAAGCGAGTCAAAGTGGTAATTCCTCCCACCTCGCTCCAGAGATACTCACTGTGAAAGGACGTTTTGTAATATCCCGCTCCGTACAACTATCTGTGGGGGCTCCTCGATGCTGTTTTTTGACAAAAACAAAGCTGTGCAAGTTCATTCCCATACAGACACCTCAGATCAGGGTTTGGTAATGTAAGGCAGGCAAAAGAGGAGAGAGCCACCACCACAAGGGTAAGAAAGTTGAGTAGAACCTTAAATAGCATAACCCTGACCAACAGATGACCATTGCTTTTGTGACAGCGTGAAGGAATGCTCCAGTTTACAATGTCGGGATAGCTGACTGTGTAGGTAAGATTTTAGTTTTTCTCTGCTCAGTTTGCAATAATATGATGCGGAAGGAAAAACACTTTCCTAACAGATGGCCTCAAGGTCAGGGTTTAGTAATCACCCCACCCAAACTGCCATCAACTCCCATATCCCAGGCAGGGGAGGGCAGAGAGGAAGGCTTGCAAACGGTTAAAGCTTCAGCTAAACAAAAGTCAGGAACCGTGTAATTAAAACTCTACCTTTGTTGTATTGTAAAGAGTTAGCCTGTGACATAAGAAATATTTAAAGGAGCGGGCTGTTCAGCTAATTTGTGTGTGAGTGAACTGCTTAGACAGTCCTATCCTAAATTAACTGTAAGGCCACCCACTGAGATTGCCTCATAAAGGGCCATGATTGCTCAGCTTCGTTTTGTATAACCGTTCAATAATTACTAGATAAATGCATAACTAAAAGCTCTATTACACTAATAATTTGTACTGAGATAGATGTGTGGGACACCATGCTGGGTTAATTTGTCATCCCTGCAGCAAACTTCTAAAGAGGGCTCTTTTGCAGAGGAATTGTGTTAATATGTTGCTCCAGTGAGGACATGTTAGAGCAACAAGATGACTTGGTCGCTTAATCTCCTAAAGAGGCAAAATGCCTGGAGGGTAAGTGCCAGAAAGAAGAATGGGGGGTGATTAACACAGTGGACCCAGATTTAAACTCATCCTGACAAAAGGAGCTGTTCTAACTGAGCAAAAGAATAAAAAAAGGGGGAGTGTTAAAAATACTAATAGGATTTCATGCATCCCTAAAAAATAATATAAAAATAAAGTGCTACGGGACCAAAGTATTTTACCCATGCTTTTACTGATTCTGTGTTCAGTTTCTTTGCTCTCTTTGATGTATCCGTGAAGTTAAACTATATGCTTTAAACAGTGCAGTGAACTGTAATATTTTTATCTCTGCTTTATGCTAAATTCTTCTAGCTTCAGACACACACAAAAAGCACATTATTGCTTTAAATATGGAACCCATGTTTAAGCATCAGAGCTCTGGATTTTCAACCTCCTCTATTGACAGAACCATAAATCATGTTAAAGTTAAGTGAATTACTGTAGCGTGGAACTATAGCTTTAACAATGTTTATGTAGTATCAGCTTACCATCTACAGAATGAAAGGGGAAAAAAACACTGATATTAGAAATGGGAATGTGGAGTCCTATTAACTTAACAGCAATATATCACTCCAAAGTCACAGATTCCATTACCATGCCCTTTTTAGTATCAAAGCAGAATTATATCATCACACACATAAAGGTTGTGGTTTTTAAGAGAATTTACATTTCTATTGTAAACTTATCAACTGCATTTCATTATAAGAAAGACATGATATATTCTCCTAGCAGTAGTTTTTATCTTCTATGTGGGAATACATCACGTGTATTAAAAACAATAATAATATGCAAAAGTTGCCAGCATTTGATGTGAAGTAGGAATTCTACAAATAGGTTAAGTTTTTTTCTTTGACCTTTAGCTATGGTCTTGGAAGGGAGGTGTGCTTTCTATAGGTATAACTTTTGTTTCTGTACCTTGAAATCAGTTCCATAGTATTCTGATCTCCCAAAGGCAGAAGAATTTTGACATGTTTTAAAACAATCTGCTCAAAATAGCTAACTTAACTGGCCCCCTGCCTATGCCAGAATCTGGAACCAGCGCTCAGTTCAGCTCTACAGGTTTTCAAAAGCAGCCTGTAATACTCACAATCCAGAGTACACCAATAAACCCTGTGCCCAAACACAGCTTTAAGCATGTTTTCTTTTTGCTAGGAACTCCGTGGGCCCTGGCAAAATGTCCTTCTGCCTCCCACTTGCTACTGCAAAATCTCTTACAGAAAGAGTATTGCTGAACAAAGGGTCCAGGTGCCTTATACTACTCTTCAGAGCAGCAAAAAGGGGCTGACAGCCAGCCCCAACCTGGAGATACCATGGGTGTGTTTTTTCAGCAGTGCTTAGCCGACCACCTGCACTTGACTTCTGGAGCTGAGGGGTGGACATTCTCTAGTTCAGTCCTTCTTTCGATGTCCATGGGCAGGAACAGATCCTCCATCCATCGTATTTAGGGTATTTGTATATGTCTTGCATTGGTCAGCTGTTTATATTATATTTTAAATCTACGTTTGCCTACATAATGTGGAAGTATAAGTGATACCTAAATTTTAGCCATGCTAAGAGGGTAAGGCCTATTTTTGTTCTCCTAGCCCATGATTTCCCAGCCTTGTAACTGCAAATGGGAATGCAAGGCAGGATCAGTCTGAATTTAGCTCATCCATGGACCTGACAGACATGTTACTAAACAGCCCCTGTGCACCATTATGGGAGTTAAGCAATACTTAAGTTTTCCACTGGTTGGAATTCCCTCCAAAGGGCTGGTCCTCGGACTGGTCAGTCCTACCCTCAGCGGCTCAGTATTTAAGTACAGGCAAGTTCTTGCTAACCTGAATAAGAGATTGCTCTACATTTATCACCCTAAAATCTATTCCTAATGGGCAGTAAGAAAAACAGGGACTTTCAGAAACCTTTGAAAGAGTTACGGGGACACAGCTCCCATTGAAATTCAAAAGGAGTTAATGAATTCTCTCAGGACCTCTGCAAATCCCAGCCCAAGTTTCTTAATTATTTTTTTCTTGTTTGGGTAACTGCTTTCATCACAAAAATCTGTGGGCTTAAAGCTATTGTTTTAGGCTTCTATTCTTTACCTCTTGTATTGTATTATACACAGAAGTGTAAGTTCCTTTCAACAAATTTGGATTATTGCCAGATCTCCTTATTAAAAAGTCACTCTTCATATTTCCGATAAACACAGCTGTTTCATGGTGTTTGAAAGCATTTCACATCAGCCAGCATGGTGGCTTAGCCAATTAGTACTCTAATATGGTCAATTTTCAGAATAAGTACCTTTGGGGTACAAAGGGTGGGACACATCTTGCATAATTTGAACTGGCACTTGCATCACTTAAATGCTAGGAGAAAGCTTTCAGCATGCAGGGAGTTAAAGCAACTTAGAAGCCTGAAGTGGAAATAGCTAACAGAACAAACTGTTCTATAACATTTCCAGGGAAATGACTTTTAAAAAAATACTTTCTTAATTGTAATGAAGCCAATTATAATGGCCTCAAAAACAAGCTGATAAAAATGATCCTGTTTCATTATGATTATAATGTTACTATTTCTAGGAAGATTGATCAATGTTTAATGAACTATTAGTAAACTTAATTATCGCCTTATAGAGGAGGTATCTGAGCATCGTGCCCTAGTGAATCTACTGTTGGCCTGGTCTGATGCCCTAGCCCTTGTGCCCGTGAAAGAACAGTGGTTTTGATTCCCCAGATCACTCACTACTACTTTGAACAGGCGAGGAGTGCAGGGTGATAGGAGGCTTTTCCCGAGCGGGAAAAGAGCAACAGTAAATGACCCTTTCAAAGACTTCAAACAACTTTATGAAGAAAGAAATTTCATCCAGTCATCTGGACTTGAAGGGGTTGGCAAGGCTTTTTGGAAGAGGAGATGGAAGGTGGATGTATCTCCCCCATATGTTGGTCTGTGCTGGTGGAGAAATCTGAGCACTGCAGGTGCAATCATGAAGTCCCTTTACCACATCAGTGAGCACTCCCTGGGAGAAAGGATCCCATGTGTATTTATTGGGGCTGCTCCTTTGTTCCAGGAGAAGGGCCTGAGAAGGGTACTAACTATCTGAAGAAAACTATAACCTGTTTCAAATTAACTGATTCTTTATTATCTGATCATTCAGTTGAATGGAATTCACAATTTGGGCTCTTCTTCACTTGCTTTAGACATGTGAAGTGCTAACCTAATCAATGAATGCAACTTATTTTACTAGTTAGTTTGTTATTGGCTACTACAAATCAAGAAGGGAAAAGACAAGACTGGCCTGCATAATCAGATGTTTGAATTCAGCGTTCTGAAAAATGCTCTTATTTCTGTGCTGCACAGCACCACGAACTCATAAAACACTAAAAAATCCAGTATAGCACGCAACAGCTGTACTGCATAATTACTTGGCCCAATAGCAGTAGTTTTAAAATACTGGTATATCTGTTGCAGGCCACCATACATTATCATCTCATTTTCAATAAAAAGTCTGGGATGTTTCAGATGAGCTTCAATGGAATTAGAATCATGTGTGCTTTGAAATATTTATGCTTGCCTTGAGATGGAAGGATAATTCCTGCCTCCAACCCCCACACACAAATAACAGATTTAATAATGCCAGATAGTCCAACTCCTCCATACCTACAGCAGGTAGAAATGAAGTTGTGATCTGGAATATGCATCTTTTCATAGGTTGTAGAACTTATATTTTATGTCATTTAGTGAGGTCAATAATAAAATATAAATGCCACAGGCTGAAAGACGCCAAGAGAAATATGGTTTGGCAGCGTGGAGCTGCTTAGGGATACATAAATAATAAGTCAATAAGTAAATAAATAATAGACAAAGACCTGTTTTATCTTCCATCTGAAGATCTCAAAGAATTTACAATCACTGATTGAGACTTGTAATATCCCATCAGAAGCACGTAAGTAGTAATAGCCCCTTCTTTTACACGGGAAAGCTTGCATCACTCTAGGCATGGTTTTCAGAAGCAATGACTTAATTTTTATTAAGCGTTTCTGAAAATCATGACTGAAGGGGCTTCTCCATGGTCACTTGCCCCTTTTAGAGGCAAACAGGGAAAACAGCAACCTGTTCTAGGCCCTCACGTCCTTTAACTGATTAAAAATGTTTGTGGGGATCCATATATTTGGAAATATGGTTGTGTTCTGCATTCAGAACTTGTTTGAAAGGCCATTTTTGCATACACTGGAGTTGGTGACCACAACACAGCTATCAGAATAATGGTCTGTATCTGGGCCAGCAGTTTGTATAGACTTTAGCATTTAATTCTCGTGTATAAGGCAGGCACACTTGTAATGTTGATCAGTTTAATAGCAGTAGATTCTTCTTCCTCGGATCAAACAGCCCTTTCTTTTGGCATTTGAGAAATTTGGTATTTCCCAGTCAGAGGCTGCAAAAAGAAACCTTTTGGAGGCCCTTACTCCATTCCTTACTTCTTATGCTAATCCATCTACTCTGAGAAAATGAACCCTACATGTCAGTATATGGCACAGACCAAGGACTGATGCCTGTTCTGTCTTGTTTCCTTCCCCGAGTCTTTCCCGTGATCAGCAGAAAGCCCTTCAAAGTTGTGCTGAGGAGTTGGCCAAGACTCTGAAGAGGAACCACTTTCTCCTTCTTGTGGCACTTAACCTTCCTGAATTATTGTTGATCATTTCTGCATTCATTTTTCGCCTCTCTCTCTTTGGGAAGATCACCAACAAATGGTTTGCACCTTTTTTTCTACCTTGACATGCTGAGGAGGTCAGGGCAACAGAGAAAGACCCAATACTTACATGGCTATGAGTATTTCTAATAACCGTAACACATCTTTCATACAGAAAATCAAATTATTACATGAAGAGCTTGGAAAAGCTAAATACAGTATGGTCTTAGGCCTTGTTTTGAATTTCCACCTGTTGCCTGGGTACAATTTTTTATTGCTTCTTGTTTGATTGAAATAGCATTTCTATCTCCTTTTCACCCAGTAGAAGAAAGGGAATGAATTTGTTCCCAGATGTGTACAGAGGACAATGCAGTTACATAACAATTTCAAATAGTATTAACAGAGCTGGTGCTAAAATGAAATTTTTTTAATAAACATTTAAAAAATCCCAATCTATTTTTTACTTTTCATTTCTCACTTTTATCTTCATCCTTCATCTTCCATTTGACATACAAGGAAAGGGGGAACTATAAAAGGAGATACAAAGAAAGAGAGGAAGAATATGTTTTATATCAAAAAAAGGACATGCTGTATGCTAATGAAAATTTTGTTGTAGTCATCAAAATGCTTACCACCAACTTTAGTTAAACCAATATTCCTGGCAAAATATTTTGACAAGCTCTAAAATGCCTGTTGCTTCCTTGAGAAGGTGATGATACATTCATACCTGTAAAGTGGCTATGACGTAAGTGTCATTAAAGCAGTTACACCTCCGGGGCTGGTGTAAGTGAGATCAGAGGTTGACACTTTGGGTGGAATTCACCTAACTGAAGGTGTGTGTGTAGACTGGAGGTCCCTACCTTGGAGCTAGTGCCGGTGGGCTCCCTTCACATCCACTGGTGAGCCAGTCAGTGTAGTCTGTGAAGTCCAGTCAAACGCAGTGGTCTATTTTTTGGATGAGATGAATGGCCCCGTAGACACCATGAGTTCTTTTTAGTTCTCCGTTGAGTCTAAGATAATTAGCTCCATGGTAGACACCCACATTTACTAAGGTGAATCCCACATTATCTCTACCTTTAATAGCACACTTCAAAGTTACAGCCTCTCCCAGGAGTTTGGGGACAGGAAAATAGCCTTCATTTCTTCCTTTGAAGATTTGGGTTCTTTATCTGAAGAGTTTTCAAATAGACTGTAATTTAAGATGCAAACTCAGGACAAAACTATTTGTCTTAAAAGTGAATAAGAAATAATTAACTAGGTTTGTAAAAAACGAGATAAGCCCAGATGTGCAGACAGGTTGAACAGGCTGGGCACACAGGTGTTTGCCTTGGCCATGGAATAACTGTCAACATTTCCATAACAAGGAGTGTGGGATATGCTGCTTCTTGTTTCCTTTTCCCAAGTGCAGCATTGCAGAGCTAGCACGGCTGTGGGAAGACACTGTTTTCCACTTCAGCCTACATGCCACAATATCTAGCTGTTATAAGACAGGTATAGCCTACGCTATCAGAAGAGATTCACTGGATATACATCGACTTTGATCAAAGATAGCTGAAGGCTGCACACTACCTTTTGGTTCCTCATCTCCATGCTTCCTTTCAGTGGTGTTTTCCCATTGCTCGAGATGCAGTTTAGTACCACACACTTAGCACGTGTTTCTCTTTCTGTTATTAATATACTAAATGGTATTGAGGGGAACCGACTGGGAGGACTTGTGGGGTTAACAAGGTTACAGGGGGAGGATTTTCATGGTAAGGATGAGAGCTTCATATTCATCCCATATCAGCACCCCAGGCATGAGTGCAGCTCTTTTTGGTGGTGGTGTCAAAGTAATCACTCCTATCCAGTCGTGGAGAAAGAAGTACATAGAAGTGCTGCCCAGCCAACCCTTAATGAATGTTTATAGGATAATGCAGTAGGTTTCCTTGCTGCTGTCTCTGAGCATGTTTTATCCACATCTTCAGGCTCTGAGTTTGCTAATGGTTTAGTAATGCTTAAGAAAAAAGTTATTAGTAAAGTGTGTTATTATTAAACTGGCGATGAACAAGACTAAGAAGCAGATTTTAGCTTTTATTTAACTGAGGGGTTTTCATAACATTCGTCATGAAATGAGTGTTTGCTCGTTTGTATTTGATTTTACTTAACTTTCCTGCATCGCTCCAATTTTTCAAAAAGTGCCAAAGGCTGTTTTTTCCCTCTTGTATATTTAACTTACTTCAAAGCCAACACATGAGTTTCTGGTAGGATATTACCTCCCTTGCATAGCCTTTATCTAATCGGTTATGTGTGGTGTACAAGTGCAGTATATGCACACGGACACCCTTGAAAGATTACTAGGATAGCATGCCAAGGGAGCAACAGGGATGTAACGATGACTGTTTGCTGAGAAATAAACTACAATTTACAGATGAGCTTCTGCTCAACCAGATTAATTGGCCATTCTAAAGGAAAAGCGAATTCTCATTTTAGAGGGCAAAGGGAGAATTCATAGCACTATGAATGGCGGCAATTGCTACCTCGTGGTGACAGCTAACAGTGGAAAGCACTGCTAGCTAACAAGGATCCAACCCAATATATCTTGAAGGCCAAGGAACTGGGCAAGGTGTCACATAACGTTAGGAGAGCGTACGGCTCTTCAGCTGCACTTGTAGTTCTGCTGAAATCAGCTGAGGGTAAAATCTGTCATTGCCAATGGGCTTTGTGTACATTACACCTTTACACCTTCACTGAAGTACATTTTCCAGCTGGCTAGTTGGGCCATAAATTCACCAAACAAAACTCCATCCCTGAATGCAAGTTGGGGGCTTGCTGAAGATTTGAGCCTAACATTATTCAGGAGAAATGTAAATGTAATTTTCAAAACGATCTTGCCACTTTGTGCATGTTCATTAGATGAAAATACATTACTTAAAATAAATGTTCCTAAACTGAGGTGGAAAAAAAACCCCAACAACAGGAAGTGTTAGACCATCTTTAAATTATCAGCTATTTATAGTACAATATAAAATGGATTCATATGTGCAAATCCAAGTTGTATGAAATGTCAATTAAATCAACCCTAATCTCCCAAATACATTTTTTTATTGCCTGATTGATTGGGACTGCTCTTAAGGTGATGAATAGTTTTCACTTTCACAGAGGACTGCTGATTCCTTTATATGTGTCCACTAAAAACACAGAAAATCCTTTAAAATGTCTGGCTCCCTTTGCTTTCAGGATCTAGATGAAGTGAGTGTAGGACACAATGTGGTCTAATATATTAATTGTGAAGATCAGATGTATAAACAATACTGTACATTTTAAAAAAGACTAAAAGAAAAACTACAGTAGATTTAAACTGTTTTCTTTTCCGAAGGCAAAACTCTATATAACTTCTTTGTTTTCTTTCCTATAGCAAGTCCACATGCAACACCATCGACTCTTCATTTTCCAACATCACCCATTATTCAACAGCCTGGGCCATACTTCTCACACCCAGCAATCCGCTATCATCCTCAGGAGACTCTGAAAGAGTTTGTCCAACTTGTCTGCCCCGACGCTGGTCAGCAGGCTGGACAGGTGGGGTTCCTAAATGTAAGGAAGCCGTTTTTATTTCTTCAGAAGTGTTTGTCCTATGTAAATTTAACCATGGGATTATGGGATTATTTTAACAGCATGTTGCATACAGGAACACACCTTGAATAGTCGTTGGAAGGAAAAAAAAAAAAATGCTGCTACTGCAAAAATATTTAAAAAAACAACAAAAAACCTCCCCAAAAAACCACTCGACCACATTGTGGTGAAATTAACTTAAACTGTCAGAGAAGCTGGTGATACAGTGACCTTGTGGGTCCCTCCACAAATGACTTTGCTGCATGCATTGTAACCCTCGTGGAACTAGGGTTAACAAAATATGAAGGCAGAATAATTTTTATTAATTATTTTTGAAGTTCAGGGGAGAGTGGGGGGGAAGGAGCAGGAAAAGGGAGGGTGAGAAACAGATGTTTCAGATCAGCTAAGTTCATTAAAAAAAAAAAAATACTGCCTTATAGCACTTTAGATCAAGTTGACCAGTACTTGAACTCAAGATGTTAAAAGTACAGTTTATTATGGTTTGTTATTTCTGTAAGCAGTTATCTTTTCCCCTTATCTCTATGAAAAATTAAGCAGAGTTCCAAAGCTTCAAATAACCATTTTCATTTTTTTTAATCAAATAAAGCGAATCATCATGCTATTATTGAAATAGCATTCCGGTCAAATACAGAATTTATAAATTTTATGTAAATCAAATCTAAAATAATGCTCTGAATATTTCATGAAATGTAATGCATGTAACTTTTTCCAGCCAATGAAGTAATAACTGGCAAAATTACTGTTTCTCTCCTGACGTACATACGATTGAAAGTGTTAATGAGAATTAGTTTAATTATTAGCGTCTAATTTATTACACTTATTTAATAAGCTATATTGTTCTCAGTGCTTTCCTTTCCCTAGCAGAAAAACTGACTCTACTTATTCCAGCCAGTACTGGCTTTGAATAATGTCTGCAATATGTTAGCAGATACATTTATGTCTAGACAACAAATCAATATAGTGCTTTTCTTTTTCCTTGAGTATTCATTTGCTTAATTTATCCCAAACCATTCAGCATTATGAACTGTTAGCGCACTCACAATGAACATACAGCAGGGGTCTTCTTGGCAGGAAAGGGACCTAATTGTGAGACAAGATAGTGTTTGAGAGATGTCACTAATATATTAGTTTATTAAAGGTACTGGATGTTGGAAAAATAAATATCCCTGAAGGATTGCTTCTTACTGCAAACACTAGTAACTGCAGTCTTTGAAGTCAGTGGGAGCGCTGTTAAGTTAAATGCAGATGAATTTGAGTCTTATTTATGCCCTGAACCATTTTTGCTCTAGCACAAGCGTGATTTGCACCTACACGACTTTAAGGCCTTTTGTCAGTGCCAAAGCAGGTGAAATGAAAATAAGGTCCCAAGCGTTTGCCAGTGTGAGTATTTTGTCCCCAGCAATTCAGGCTAATGGAAACCCTAACAGGAATTAAAATATTATTTTCTTTAGCAGTACTTAGAATATGGATCTCTGTTTAAAGCTGAGCTTTTATCATCAATGGAAAAGCCAATGCTCAGTGCCAGAAGAACTGCAGTGAGATCAATTTGTAGAGTGCTGTCGAAAGTGATCTCATCATTTTTGTCACTAAAATGGAACACCTGATTCACAGGCTGTCCTACTTTCTCTTTATAATGGTATTTGGCATCTATCTGTATGGTTTTCAAGTGTCCAGGCTGCATTACATTTAAAATGTAAACTTAACAAGCTGGGGGAAGGGGAGGCATTTTTTTAAGCCTGCTTCTTGTTTTCGTGATACTTGAAAACACTTTTAGTTATGGACAGGTTTTTCTCATGGTTAGTTGAAGGACCACGCTTGTGTAGCTGGGCCCATTCTGCCTGTGACTGACCACATCCCAGACTAAAGGGGGGTTGGGGGGGGTCCCAATGCGTAAAAAGAAGCAGTTCTAAGTTCGGTCGTTTCTCCATATGATCCTAATGGCAACTAAACAGTGAGCTACACTATTGCTAACTCAAAAGGGATGTGGGAGAGCAGTTGCTTTAATACATACTCATTCATCCTCCTGTAATAAGATATCAGCACGACTTTTAAGACCACCAAAAATGCTTGTTTTTTCTCTTAATGAGCAGTATCTTTAAGAAATTTACACTCGAGTCCTAGGCACTGATATCCTAAGGGTATAACAGAGGCACAAAACTGGGGGACTTAAGGGGTCAAAAACACAGCTTCAACTCTCACTGAGCATCAGGTAGTGGCTGCAGGAAATGTAAAGAGTAGTAGAATTTAATCCAGGGCAGTTAGACCAGCTGCTAATACGACAAATGTTTAAAAGTGAGAATTGCCATAGTTTCACAGGGTTTGAGACAAAGTTCCTTGAAGTCAATGGAGAATTTGACCCAGCACTTTCTTTGCTACCTCTCAAGTAATTGCAAATGTATTGCGCGTAGCCTTCAACTAGATTGTTATTACTGGAGGTTCCTAATAGCTGATTTTTAGTATAATTTTTGTCTGTTTGCTTGTTTTTTGGCAGCCCAATGGTAGCAGCCAAGGCAAGGTGCACAATCCATTCCTTCCTACCCCAATGTTGCCACCACCACCTCCGCCACCAATGGCTAGGCCTGTGCCTCTGCCAGTGCCAGACACAAAACCTCCAACTACATCAACAGAAGGAGGGGCCACCTCTCCCACTTCTCCAAGTAAGTATAGACGCAGCGGGAACCAAGGGCTAACAGCAGCGCGCAACGCGCTGCGCTCACCGCGTATCGGCTATTGAGAGATGAGGACTGGACTAGCTCTTGGGAAGTAGGAGAGCGCTCTGCTCTGTATATGCTGGACAAAATCCTGAGCTGGTTTTATATCAACGAGAAAAGAGTTAGTTTAAGGTTACACTTTTATTTCTGACTTTGTTGGCATTTCACGTAACTGCGTATGAGAGAAATCAAGGCCAGTAGCTAATCTGTGACACAGACCTGGGACTTTTGGGATCTTGTTAACTGTCATGAGGAGGCAGGTTGGTCTCTCGAGTCAGGCTTTAGAGGATAGATACTACGTGGAATTCAGACAGATAGCCTCACCGAAAACATTGCTGCTTATACATACTGGGCTAAACTAACAACTCGTTGAGTTCACTTCATTTATAGTTCTTTTGGGAATAAGTCTTCCTAGATTAACCCAGACGTCTTTCCCTTATGACTTGGTTCCCGAGCCCTGCATTTTGGGCAAGAAGCTATGGTATTTCTTAGGCCCAGGGAGAAAGCTTTAATCCTCTCTCCACCACCCACACGGCTCCCATATGTATTTTGTGTAGCCACAAGTCAAATATACAAATTCCTGGATACACACTTGGGGATACCACTTTGGACTCACTCTGCTGGGAAACAAATGTGATTCAGCTGGGTTTGATGCTTTAAAAAAGTCTGGATGTTCAGGGAGTTAATTGTGAAATGATTTAATGAAGCTATGCTCAAACTGACATTTAAAAACAAAAGGGAAGCTTTCAGTGCTTTAATGGCAACTGTAGGGGACTTGTTCCACAGTGAAGGGAGTCCAAATAACATCCACAAACAAAAATCAATCTAATCGAAAGAGCAAATCCCTTTGTGTGCTTTTCAAGCTTATTATTTAAATGCTATATGCAACCACTGCCTTGATGTGCAAAGAGGTATTCGCTATTCAGACCATGTGAAGCCTACATTTTTAAAGCTTTATATACCATTCAGGAGATTTGCACAGGTTCCAGGGGCATTTTAAAAATCTGGTAGTTCTTGGAGTTTTGCATTCCCTTCTGCTACGCGATAGCGCACAACTGCAAACTCAGCAAGATACTCTGGCTCGCTTAGAAATTAAAATGGGTTTTAGTATGAGACAGTCTGGTAAGATTGCAAACATGATCTTCTAGAATCAGGACTTCTAGAATTGATCAGCAGATTTTTGTTGAGCTAAGAAGTTGATTCATTCCCTCCCCTCCACTCCTCTTTCTGACCTTCGACCAGCACTTGTGCTATCAGGAAGCTTTGACGCTCTCTGAGGGGAGATACCGTCTTTTAGGTCCTATCAAGAAGATTCAGCGGTGGAATCTAAAAGGTTAATGTTTAGTCATAGTTATCACTGAATGTAGTCAGCAATGCCTTACTATTTCCTTGTCTTCAGAACCGGGAAAAATAAAACTAGGTCAATGTATATTTGTCATTACAGTTGTGACTCAGTTTACTGGCAGTGTGTGGTGTCTAAAAGAAAAAAATTCCCAACATCATTTTAGCAGTAATCTTAATACTTAATTTTTGCTATACTGTGGTCATGTAAACAAGCTAAATGCGTGTCTGGCCTGATTCTCAGCTGGCATAAAAACTGACATTTGTCCGCTGAAGTTTGCAGAACACCCATCGGTATGGGCTCGGGCCGGTCACTGTGGCTCAGTGTTCAGCAGACAGCTGCCACATTAATTGGGAATCGAGGTTTTCTCAAGAGCAGCCAGTTAGTGGTATTTAAACAAAAGATTAGGAAAATAATTACTGTTTGTTAATTAGCTACGCTGGTGTCTAAACATATAGTTCTGTACATATTCAGGCATGCATCTTCCTTTTGGTAAGGGTTTTGAATAATAGTGACTTGAGTTGTAAAGAAGCATATAATTTAATTTAGGGACAAATTTTACAGAAAAGTAGATTATAGGAAATATTTTCTAAGAAAAAAATATTGCATACATACCAAAGCCAGTGGAAATGGCTGGCCACGTAAAGAGTAAAACAAACCGAAGTTCCTAGCCTCGCAGCGAGAGTTTGCCAGAAGGGCCCACTGGACTCCATTTAGTGTGTCAATCAGTACCGACCCTCCATTTTCATCGGTGTTTATTTTTTTCTTAACTAAATATTGGCCTTCAAATAGCAAGCGCAGATTCACCAGAGTTTCATAAAAGCCGCACAAAAAAAAGGTGCTTTCCATGGTTACGAACTGCTTGAGTGCACCGGTTCTGGGAGTGTCGCTGGGTTATGGCTGACTGCCCTGCAGAGCTTTAGGATATTGGAAAGTCACTTATGCAACAAAGGCAGGAATGATGTTAGATTTTGGCCAGACTCGCTCCTTAGCTGTGTGGAGGAGAATGAAGCCCCCCCCAAGGAAATGGAGTGAAAGGGGTTGGCATTTGCTCCATTCTCCTTCCCTTTTTTGGTCTAGCAGAAAGCCCTCTGCAGAAACAAAATGCAGTTATGGCCCTACCAAAAATTGGAATATGGCCCTCCTGAGGGGTGCAGGAGCCAGGAGCAGCTGTTCAATACAGCATGGCCTCCTGGGAATGAGAGCTAAAAATCACAACAAGGTGGTTAATGATTCTCAAAGCAATAGTGAAACTCTCCAGCTGTGACATTAACCAAAACATGAACATCAGTGCTGTCCAAGGAAGGAAGAGCCCCTGGAGATGCACACCAGGGATTTGCCACTACTGGGTGGCCAGGCATGCCCTGGGAGTTGAAAATTCCAGCTGTGAATCCTATCCCTTTGGAAAGCCAGCATTTTCCTCAATGAGATAACACAATGGAGATGGGATTCATGAGGTTTGGGAGGGTTCACTTTTCCTCCATAGAAAGCCTTTTCAATAGAACACATCCTTGATAGCAGACACAGCCCCCGAATTATCTTATCTCAGATCTCTTCTCAATTTGTTTGGTTGGTAACCCATAACAAACATAACACAATATTTTCTTGAACTTGACAGTTTCTGGGTTTAATATCTCGTTGCCCAAAGAAAACAGCACCTCCACTACATGCCAGTTGGACTTTATCACTATCATAACTGAATCTGAGTGTTAGAGTCTGTGGCCCTCATTCCAATGCAGAGTCTAAGATACTGCCATCCTGTACACTGTGATTTTTAAAGAGCTTTTTTAAATTAAATGTTATTTTCCAAGGTTCACAATTCTACATGGGGAGAAACTTAGCTATTTTCCCTTGTTGGGCAAGATCGTTATCGGTTAATGTCCCTTTTCACAAAGGAGTTTTCGTGTTAAATAGCATTTGTGTCAGGATGAGAAGAATGATCTCGTGGCTATAGTACTGGATTCATAATCAGATTGGATTTCTCTCCCTTTCTGTGCTATGCATTGACTGAGCACCCTCTGGGCAAGCCATTTTAGCTTTCTGTTCGCTCCTTTCCCCATCCATAAAAAAGAGGGTGATGACTGTATCATTTAATTTGTTAGAATTTGCAGTTCCCTCTCAGATACTCAGCTGTAGAATGCATGGTGGTAGGAACTGCTGTATTGTACCGCGTTCCTCTGGTTAATTCTCTCACTACAACTCCACAACGGCTAAACTGACTCCTAGTCTTATGTGAAACAGTACAGCTCTTCGTATCAAGCACACATACTTCTTGTCTTGGTCTGTAAAAGAGAGACCTAGTGGTACATTAGGTTATAGCTCACCCAATCATCTTTACCAAGCAAAAGTTTATCCGTTTCATCCAGAACTGGCTGATAAATGACACACTTCTATACTTAATAGAAATTATTTCAGGAAAGTGTATTTTAAATTAACATTCTCCTACTGCAGGCAACTTGAAAATACATGACATTCCCAAAACTGTTTGTTTGTCTTGTCTTTCATACAATTTCTTGCCATTTTGGCTAACTATCAAAGCTGTCTGTGTGAGCAAATGTTCTTTCTCTGCCAGCTCCTGTTTTGCTTGTTCCTGAAGTGAAGCATCATAGCAAATTTGTGGCATCACATTCATTTCCTTGGCTACGGGCTATGATGTTGCAAACAAACCTTAGTGAATTCCAGTAGCAGAAAGACTAGGCTGGGCAGGAAGATGTTCCTGTTCAAGCCCAACGGGCCAGCTATCAGCTAGTGTAAACTAGTGTAGATCTATGCAATTCCCATGGAACAAAGCTGATATAGATCAGGAGAAGATCTGCCTAAGAGACCTGGCTTCTGTTCCTTTCCATGCTTGGCTTTTCCCTTTCCTAAAAAGCAGTTTGAAGACCCCACTATAGGCTTAGCCTATGTATACTATAACATAGCATCACCCAGCTTTAACCAGTGAGAGCAGTTTGCCCCATCCTAACCTCGGGAAGAATATAGGGATCAGAAGTGGTCAGACTTCCAGGAATCCCACCTCCATGTCAAACAAGGGTATTTGTATGAAGACAGGAAGATACAGCTAGAAGCTGTCTTGGTGATGGTCTAAGCAACACTCAGTACTGCTCCCTTTTCTGAACCAAATCTCACCATAACAGGAGTCACTGCTAATGTGTGTTCCATGTCAGCTTAGTGTTATGGGCCTTACAATCCGCAAACATCTCCCGACATTTTACAGTGAAGTGGGACTAGCCTCTTGGGAGAGTCCAGTGTAAAGCCTGCTCTGCATACGTGTAGTTTTGGTACTCTTCACTTCTTGGCTCTAGCAACATAGTTATATGGTTATATGCCCCTAAGGAAATACCAAGCTGACATCCATGTATTTTCAGAAAGCAAGTTAAACATAGTTTGAAGCATTATAGAAGAAGGGTATACATAGCAATTCACCCAGCAAGGTTTGAGGGGACTTTCGTGCGTATTATACAGTTTTCAAAAGTTTTAGAATTTTTGTTTGAACAGAGAAGCCATTTAAGACAGCATTCTGATGGTTCCCCTTTGATTTTCTACCAAATATCACAGCAAAAGTATCTGGCAACAGGGAACTGTAAACAAGATCTTGAGTTCCTTCCCTTCGGAGTGGAACTTACCTGCTCCAAGGGATTAAATGGCCTCTCCACTCATTCTGCTTCCGTAAAAGTAGACCAGAAGAACCAAACAACAGATGTTTGATTTTTGAGCTTTAAGTTAATTTTCCCCACTGCAAAAGGAATTTTTTAGTCTTGCACAACACAGGGCTCAGTAATTAGTCAAAAAAATCCCTCACCATAAAACAGTACAGAGGGATCTTAATACATGGCACTAGCAACAGAGATACACCCTGTGCAAATTTGTGGCTTCTTTGAATTATTAAGCAAATTAACATGGTAAAAAGGAAACGAGGACATTTCACCAAATCTACTCAGTTCATTTCTTCCTTGATTTGCAGATATGAATAACAGCCAGTGTACCTGTTCATACTCTAATATGCAAGCTGCACTGCAATTTGCAAAATCGTCTCAGAAAGATGAATTAATGCACTTAAAAAATCCTTTAAAACAAACTTTGTGAAGGAAAGGTGTTCCTTGCATGAGCTTTGCAAGTACTAGCAAAGTGTTAGCTTTTTGAGGAGAAAAGCTCACCTCAGTGGAAACAACTCATAGAAGCATTTAGGTTGGAAAAGACCCTTAAGATCATTGAGTCCAACCGTTACCCTAACACTGCTAAGTCCACCGCTAAACCATGTCCTTTAGCACTACATCTACATGTCTTTTAAATACCTCCAGGGATGGTGGCTCAACCACTTCCCGGGCAGCCTGTTCCAATGCTTGATAACCCTTGCGGTGAAGAAATTTTCCCTAGTATCCAATATAAATCTTCCCTGGCGCAACTTGAGGCCATTTCCTCTTGTCCTATCCTAGACAGATGATCTCCCCTCAGGTCAGTAAGAAATGAAGATCTCCAGTTCCTGGGGTGATTTCAGGGCAATGCTTGTTGAGAAAGTGAAGCTGTCTGATATAATTGTAAGAATTAGGAGGCGTCACGAGGCGTTTGTGAGACTTGGGTTAGAGAGGGGAGGGAAGGATGTGGTCCTGCATGCTCATAGACTTAGGAACTCCTCACCAAAGGGTTCTGTGGGATGCAAAATGTTTGCATGCATTCAAGGGCAGATCGGGCATTCATCAATGGGAAATCCCTTGTGGGCCATTAAATACAGGGAGTCCCTGAGCTGAAAATAATCAGAGGGCAGGAAAGAATACGAGAAAGTAAATATGAGACCTGTTTTGACTCTTCCCCATGCATCTGCTTGTGGCCCCTGTAAGAGAAAGGACAGTGGGTGAGGTGGAGCATTGGTCTGATTCAGTACAGTCTTAAACCAAAGGCTCCTCCAATGTAATGCCTCTTCACCGAACATTCTGCCTTCAGAAAGGCAACAGGCTTTCATCTACACAGACACCTCGGTGTCTTCTCTGACTCTTAACTCGCTTTATTTTTCTGTAACGTTGAGGCCTGAACATTATATTTAGCCTGACTGGAATTTGGCAAGTAACTTTCCTTTTAACATTGTTTTTTTGTCTCTTCATTGGATAGTCAGATTGTCTGGGGATTTTATTCAGCAGAATGCATTCCCATAAAGATATTTAAAATAGACAGAATCACTGTTTGTATTAAGGCATCTATTTAGGCTATTTGAATTTAGATCTGAACATGCAAAAAACCTGACCAAGGGAGAAGATTGCATGGGGGATTTTCAAATGAGAGGAAGACTGGAAATGCATTGAAAGCTTTTGGATGTGGAAGTACATGGCATTGTGGACAGTTGCAGTGGAGAATATAATGCAACAATAAAATCATTAAAGTACTTCAAGTTTGGAAGTAATCTGGGTTCTTGGCTTGCATTGCATTTAATAGCTTTACATTTATGGGAGCCATTCCAGTTTTTAAAGGCAGCTTCAGCCTTCAGACTGATTGCACTTACCACCCCAGTGAAACTGCAACCCATTAATTTTTTACCGAAAGGATCTTCCTAGTTTGTCAAACACATCAAGTGAACATTTTAGAGAGTGCAGACCACAGCAGTATGAAAACCAAAACTTTATATCGAGAGAGAATGCTGGATTAGCATGAAATAAGGGTCTGATTCTGTTAATAAGCACTTTAGTAAATTCACTGCTATACAAAACCCCACGAAAACCAGAGATACCCCATATTGGAGTGGAAATGGCCAGGCAATACCAGGACGTACAGAAGCCCCTTGTGCTATCCCAGCGTGGAAAGGCCTGCAGCAGTTCTCCTGCGGGATGGAGAGCAGCGCAGGTCACCCCAGCACCTTCTCCCCGAGCGCACGTCGTGGCTGTCCTGCCTGGCAAGGAGCCCTCTCCCACCAGCCCGGTCCCCTCCGTGTTTATATCCCCATCATTAAGACCAAACCTTTCCCCGGTGTCTAAAACCAAACTCTCGCTCTCTAAAACGTTTGCACATTTCTGTGTTAAACATCTGCTTAGGTGGCTCTGAGACAGTGTGTTTTGGTGTTGTTCGTGTGCAATCTAGTGCCGCTTCCTCAACGCATGTGTCCCTTCCCTTCACAGCCTACTCGACACCCAGCACCTCCCCCGCAAACCGATTCGTCAGTGTTGGACCACGGGATCCAAGCTTTGTAAATATCCCTCAACAGACTCAGGTGGGCCGCTTTCGACTTCTCTGTATGCCTGCAGCCTCTTCTTCTTCAGTGTCCTCTAACGTGTCCCCGCGGAGCCAGCTGCATTGCCGCTGTCACTTCACCCACATGGTCTCAGTAACTACAGTGAAATGTCACTTGCAGTTTGTTTGTCTGTTGTGTTTTTTTGGGCTTATGTAGTAATAACGCTGCTTTCGTAACTGGAAAGATCTCTCTCGCTTTCTAAGATACTGGCTTCTGGCGCAGTTTTTTCCTCAAGGGCTGGGTTTTCAAAGACCTTTGCTCCAACCTCTTCCCAAGGCAGTGCATTTCATTGCATGTGCAAAAGGAGCGCAGAGAGACCCATCAGGTCACAGTGCACCTTAGTCCCCCACCAGATACAACGGGAGACTGCTCCAGTGACTTCCCTGGAAAAAAAAATAGCCTCGAGTTCCTGGTTGGCCGTTTGCATGGTGGGCTTTGAGCGAGCAGGAGATTTTGTAATTGCGAGCACATCTGTTTCCTTACACAAAGAGAAAAAAGTCCAGTTGAGGCAGGCCTATAAAGCTGGGTTAACTGAATTCATAGTCCTGCTATGGTCAAATCAGAAGCTCAAGTAAACATTTGTGTTTCTTTAGGAGAAGGACGAGGTTTAAATGTGCTTTTTCCAAGCTGTATCAAATTCCCAGGGTCGATTAAGAAAATAGTTGTTGGCAGTTTTGTTAGCAGCTAATTTGAGCCAGATGTTGAAAAAATTAAGTCTGTGCTTAATATCACGTTATCATGGGGGAGAAGGTATAAAAAAGTGAGCAGAACTAGTGCTTTAGGACAACTATAGTTTGTAGTTTTAAATGACTGCTTGACTACACTACAATTCTTTTAAAGGTCAACAGCAAGAAATACTTGTAATTTTGTTTTTGAGCTGGTTGCGATGGCTAAAAAGTAATAATTCAACTAACTAGCAAATTGGGGAGTACTACTCTTACCTCTTGTAAGTTCTTTCAAATCATTTATATGCATGTGAATAATTAGCGTACAGATGAATGGCTGTCACGTGCCACAGTCCAGTATACGAAGACAGACTCCTTGTTGCGATGGCTTCAGCACCTACGCTGTCAATGAAACACAAGTCACTCATTACTGAAGATTTTCGGTTTACAGGGCTGCAACCAGATGCCTGTGAACGCAATGTGTTTTCTTGCTATCTGTTCTTTGTGTACAATTTGTTAGGGGCTTTAGTTTATAGCTCTGCCGACAGCACAGGTTAAACTACATCGAATCTCAAACCTTCTCTGCATTAAATAGGGTCACAGAAAGTACACCAGCAGTGCAGAGCGGGGTTTTAACCCATCATGTTCTGGGGTTTTTTTTGATGCCTCAACAAAACGCAGCCTGCCCCCCACTTTTCAGGGCTCTTCCTTTATTCCGTTCATGTACGTGACAAGTTTTCATACGCCTTCACATGTAAATCCTGTTTCTCCAGTCGTTTTGGAAACAACTGGAATACAGAGAAATACACTGAAATTGGGAAAGAGGAATGTTCAGGCATACTGTTAAAGTCCTTAAGCATTTGGTCTTTTCCTTCATAGCTCAGGAAACTTGAAACCCTTTGGAGAATGCTACTTACCTTTTCCAGAAGGCTTGAAAAACTGCTAGTTGGTAAATTGATTATGTAGTGAGACACAAAAGTATTAAGTCTCCAAAATATTTTAAACTTATTTGCATCCTGCAGCCTAGGTTTCCCAGATAAGTTTGTTGACTGTAAACTTTTATCCTCCTTATTTATGACTTAAATCATTTTAAAGTGCTCTAGCCTTACTTTAAGTGCTTCTATGTAATGCAGTATAGTGAATAACAATGCTGTACAGTGAAAAACAATACTCAAGCACAGCTTTCAATTAAAGTCAAACATGCTGCAGTGGGTAAGGAGACTGACTTCCAGTCTCTGACTCCAGCTGCATCTCCGTGCTTCTATACATCATTACACCACCACAACCCACTTGATACTAAATATATAATTTATCAGCAAAACTCACTACTTATTCATGAAACAGCTCTGAAGTTGACTGTGTTTTAAATCAGACAAGTAAGGTAAAAATACTAACTGCAATGATTTGGGATTTACTTAGCATTCCTCTAAACAAAGACATGCTTTTGTACTCTTTTTTGCAGGGCATTAGTGTATAGGATGATCGCTTAGGATATTTTCAAAATGAAAATATAAAAACACATAGGACTGTGTTATTAAAAGCAGCTGAGGTGGCTGCGTTCCATCAGGATTTTTATAGTACGTTCAGAGTCAGCCTAAGATATGGGTCCTGAGGACCAGTAACTGCCAGGCCACACAGCTCCCTTAGACAAGAGGAAGCAGCGAACAGTCAGAGCTTCTGAAAGTCAAGCTTAAATATATGGGTTAAGCAACTCTTTACTGCTGGATCAACAAAATAGAAAATGAAGACTATATCCGAACGTCTGCTTTTTTAAAATAACAGTCCAGCTACAAGCTCTAAGAAAACATTATGGTCAGCGTTTTGGTGGCTCTGATTTTCTCTCCCAATTGGTGGGTCATTTGAGTTACGCATCATCGTTATTAGTCTTAAAATGCTGCAAAAGTGAGTCTGTGCACAAGGATGTGACAGTGCTGTGCAGCAGAAGTCGCATTTCCCATACATGGGCATTCACAGGCTTTCACAGAACATTGGAATAAAATCTCACACAAATGTACAACAGCATAGCTGGGTTTGAGCAAGGATCGTTCTGTCCTGGGCTGTTTTTAAACAACCAAAACCAGTACATGCCTTTCTTAATGGGCATTATAAAAATTAGCAGTAGACATTTCCATTAGCAGCATATTCTAATTTATGTCAGATTGCTTCAAATATAATCCCTTAAAGGAACTTTATAGACTTTCTATAATACTTTATTTAGGAAAAGGCCGTCTTCCTGTGTCAACAAAGGTTGTAGCAGGATGACAACTCCATGACAGAAGAGACCAGGAAATAAACTGATTTAAGTCAGTAGTTCTGATTCAGTAACAAAAGCCCCAAAAGGGCTCTTGGCTTTGTCTGGTTTTAGCAGCTTCAAAACTTTTCAGTTGGTTTGTTTTGTCAGACGCTGCCTCTGCTTCCCCATCCATCACTCTGCCACTCCAGCGGCTCACCGCATAATTGTCCTATCTGGGGGGTTATTTGAATCTAAATTTCTGTTTGAGCTATTAGAAGCAGCACTTGACTTGGCATCCTCTGTATATGTTGACAAAAAGGCACAGGTGTTGTAACCTTTGCTTGATAAATCATTTACTTTTGCTACTTGACTCGCAAGCAATATGGGGGCATCGGCTTTTTAACTGCCTTTTCCATATGCAAATCAGAAATACAGTATGCCTGGGGTACACAGTCTTTAGTTTCAAAAGCAAGCTGGTCTAGATACCTCATGACTAAGTAATAGATACGTCTCTCATATTGCCAAGGACTTGTAATAAGGAGAGTGGTAGAGGAATGGGAAAGTACCATCACATTAATTAGGGATTAGCCTATCAGTAGCAACACCACTAATAAAGAATAAAAGGTTCTGAGTTTTGGGTTGGGGTTTTTTTTCCTAACCAAGCGACAAAAGTAATTGTGAAACACAGGATATGCGCTCAGAGTACGTGCAGCTGCTGACACTAAACTAGCAACCTGCTCTTTGTCACCGGAGTTTGCATTGTCACTCGCCACTCTAAACGGTGTTTGCTGGTCTCTAATGCCCTCGCTTTGCACTATACTACAAAATTCCTTTAGGGATTTTAAGTATTCAGTGTGCTGCAGCTCCACTTCACATAAACGTTGTTTACTAGGCTGAGTCCTGTTTGCCACCTACTTACCCTACATCTTCCTGGAAATTGTACTTCGGATGCTAAAAACAGCTCCTGAGCAACACATGCCTGCTCCGTCTAATCCCTCCTACCTGCCAGTAGCCTGTGTGCCTTACGCAGTAAGGTTACGAGGATGCACAGAACAGAAACTGCCTCCCACTGCAGGCACCCGGGCAGAGGATCGACTGCTTTACCACCTGTGAGAATCTAAATAGTTTTCTTCTCTGCTTAAGAAAGTGTATCAGGCACCCTCTTGTCCAGCTGTTTCAGGAAAAATCCCTCTCTAATCTAAACGTGCTTTATATCAGATCCACCCCAGCTAGTTTCTAAAACTTAGTTAAGTGCAAAACCAAATATTTATTCCCTTACCTTTCCCTAGGAAAAGATAAAACTGTTTTCTAGAAGAAGAGAAGTAGAAGCTCTTCCTGATGCTGGCTTTGCCTGATCCCAAAGCTACAGTCAGATCATGGATAGTAAGCCAAAGTCTTGTCTTTTCACGCTTTCCCTGGTGGGGCTCGAGAGCCACCCAGCTACAACCGCGCTCTAGATAGAGCTCATCCTCTATAAGGCAAAACAATCAAAACAAAAAGCCCATAATGGACCTAGCACACCGCAGTAAAGTATAAGAAATACCCCAAAAGTCAAACAAACTGAGCTAGGCAGCAAAATGACCCGTATGAACACCAGCAAGCTCAGAAGCACAGCCGTGCTCTTGCTACCAGCCTTACAAGGACCAGCTACAAAAATGCACGCTGTGAAACACATCTATAAAAGAGTAACTTGGGGGGGGGGGGAACTGAAGTTTAGCAAAATGATCATAGTATAAGGAAATTGCTAACTTTAGATCTGCTCCTGTTCTCTACCTGCCTGAATTAGACAGTGGTGTCTTTGTAGCTTCTTCTTTTAGGCTTTTATTTATCTCTAAATAACGAACTTAAGCCTCAGGTGCGTATCCAAACCTAACTGTACAATTACTTTCTTTTCGAGAGGCGAGGGAAAGACTATTTTACTTCCCCACAATCCTTTTAGAAAGCAAACGGCAACCTGCAATTTTTCACTGGCAGCACTTTAAAACAAAGGGCATGAGAAAAAAATGAGCTTTATGCTGTGTCCTGTAGGTTAGCAGATGTGAGCTCTGTCAGACGAGGGAGGGAGGCAAATTCCAGAGTCGATGGTCCTTCTGTGATAACAGCCAGTCACTGCTGCCTAGACACTTAATTCGGAGGAATGTAGTGCAGGTGATGCCCCTCGCTGCGGCTGGAGGCGGCGGGCAGGGGGGAGGCAGGCAAGCAGTCTCGCAGGTAGCAGGGCCCGAAACCGTATAGGATTCATAGATCAAAGTCAGCACCTTGAATAGGAAGCTAATGCAGCTCCTCCAGAGCTATCGCTCCGGCGGCTGAAACTGCAGAGCTGTTTTGTGCCCAGGTTCCATTGCCACCCTATGGAAGAAAGAAACCAGTGCACACATTTTTCTTTTGACAAATATAACATGTGCCTCGCTTTGCGGGGATTTCCCATTTTTGCTTCTCGCTGAAGCCCTGCCACAGTGCCCTGCCCTTTGCACCGTCAGAAAGGGACGCAGAGCTGCCGGGCTCACGCACAGCTCGTGTTGATGTGCTTTGGTAATGAGTACCACGAGCTGCCTGTCCTTTTCGGCCCCTGCACCCTTCTCTCTTTCTCCCATTTCCCAGCGCCCAGGAATTGCTCCGGTCAGCCAGGCAGCACCTGCTGGCGCTCGGGCAGGAAGGCTAAGGTCAGGATCTCCTGGTATCGCTGCACTGTGCTAACAGCTGAGCCGACGCTTCGCTTCACCCGGGCAGTTCGTGTTCAGAAAAAGCGTAAGGGCTGCGTGTGGCTCGCACATTGCAGCGGACGTGCAGAGAACATGAGAGGCTGCAGGAACAAGATCAGGCCTTTTATTTTGGGGGTTCTGAGCAGAACTATTTATAAGCCAGGTCAGCACTACTTGTTGCTTAGGTGACTGTCCGTCCCCAGGATAAGAATACTTATCCTCAAGGCTGAATGTACCGCTTGTGTTTTGAGCGTGAATGAAGATGAAGAACACTAGTTTGGAAGCATTTGTTCAAATCAGTTCAGCCCTCCCCGATAAAGTAACCTCCCTAGGCCAGCGCTCATGGCTTTGGAAGAAACTTAACTGCAAAGCACTTTCAAGCAGAGAGCGACTGCCCCTTTCCTTCTCTTGGCCTGTGGCAACAAATGTAGTGGCAGGTTGAGAACATCATTTAAATGCAGGAATAACGTCTCTCCTGGGTAAAGAACAGAAATCTGCAGAAATTAGATACAAAAACAGTTTGGGGTGTGGGACTGCAACTGTCTAGAGCTGTTGAAGTTAGAGGGATCACTCTCCTCCCAAATCCAGCAGGGATCTGTGGACTTTCCCGTATCGGCAATGGTAAGTGAGGGCTGCTCACCTCCGACATGCGGAGCAGAGTTACGCACTGCCCAAAGTGCCATCTAAATCTAAAATTAATTTAGATTGCTCCTGAGTCTATGTGGGCCCTATACCCTCATGGATCGCTTTCCTACTGGAGATATACAATACGTGTAAGAAATGGGACACACAAAACAGAGATCAGAAACAGAACCATTATAATGAACAGTTGAGCGTGTGACAAGATAAAGTTGTATATGTGATCACTTAATTTATAGTAATTGCCAGGGCAGGCTGAAGGGTGCTGAAGAAGGATGGGCTCTTGTGGACTTGAGCCCTGTTATGACCACTGAAAGGTTTGATCCCTGAGCAAAAAGTGTTTTGCTGCAGAACCAGTGGCACCAATCTACTGAGATGTGACCTGAATGTCAGTGCGGTCTTTCATCTTCCACCCAGGAAGCAGCTATACTGGCCTGATCTTGAGGATGGCCTGGAGATGGCTCTAAAAATGTAGTATAAGTCTAGAAGGAGTGTGCTTAGAAAGTGCTGTGTCAATCTCTATCAAGCATCAGCAGGTCTTGGACCCTGGGAGGCTGAAAGAGAGTTTCAGATCCTGCCTTTGCTTTGTGGTTGGCCATATTAAACTCGCTCTTCTCTTTTGTTGGCTGAATCCTTCGCTCAGCCAAAATTGAGATGGTTCCACCATGACGGGAGCAAAGAGCCCGCATGCAGTCATGGTGCTCTTGATGTGCCCCTGATCACATAATAGCTCTGTAGCTGTGCATCCCCAGTGCAGCATGAATGTGAACGTGCTGCTCTGATCACGGTTGCTAATGACAGTCCAGAGTGTGTTCCACAGAGAGCAGATACAAAGGTGACCAGAAATCGAGGTCATTCCCAGCTCCCATTCCCTTCACTGTCTGTTCAGCTCAGTGCACAAAGCCCCTTTAATTGAGCTTTTGCGTAGAGGTGCAGTACGGAATTTCGCTCTCAGATCGGTTCTTAAAAAGCAACAGAGAACAGTATACCTCGAGAAGAAAGCACATATTGCACTGTAAAGGTAAAGATTCGTAGAAAACTTCCCAGTACCGTCATGTGGCCTTATCTTCAAAGTGGGTTGGAGCCAAATCAGTCCAGAAATGCCTGGGTTAGTCCTCAGCAGGGGGGGGTCCTTTTTCCTGTGCTTTTTCTTCCTCCTCCTTGCAGGCTCCGGTGAGCAGTTCAGACTTCTTTTGGAAACGAACACTAAGCATCCTATTTCCAGTAGATATAGCATACAGTTATTTACAATGGACTTAGTCGAATTTCCCAAACTAAGCAATTAAACTTATTGCATTTTGCCCCCCTCCTTACAATAAACAGGAAGCCTGTGCGTAAGGCACCCTTTCTGTGGGTTTTATGGCCATTACTTATGCTCCACAGTAGGGGAGAAGGGAGAGAAGAAGTAAGTGTGGGCCTGGTGGGAAGAGTTGGCAAATGCAGAAATATGATGAATGAGCTGGAGAGATTTAATTTCTTACTAAATTCTCTACAAGCTGTGTAACCTTTCTTTAGCTAAACAATTACTCTAAAAGGCAATGATTTTCTGCGTTTTCATTGAAAACTCTTCATAATAACAATGGCCTATGTTCTCCTTCTTGAAGAACTTCTGCCAAAAAAGCAGTTTTCTTTTTTCCATTCAGCAGGAAACTTTCTTTTATTTTTATTTTTTCAATCTCATATTCCCTGCTAACATGGATTTACAAGCCCTACCACTTACTGCATGGGGCTGGGAAGAAGCTTCCCCTCAGGCTAAATCATTTTGGTCCATCTCCTTTATAGGGATTCTTGCATCTTCCTCCCAAGAGGAGTGCAGCCACTGTCAGAGACATAATACCAGACCCAAGTGACCATTTAATCTGACAAAACGTGACAGTTCCTATGTTCACAGGTACAGAGTACATGGAAGGGGACTCCCACATTTGTCTTTCAGTGGAGAAGCAGCAGCGCTTGCTGCCGCTGTGGTGGGCGCAGACGAGAGGGGGAGCAGATACTGACTTCAGTGTGGTGGGGGAGAGAGTCATCAGGTCTTTAAATTCATCGGCCACGCTGCCGACGTGATTAAATCAGATTAAATTCCTCGCTGAACCACAGGGTCCTGTGACCACGTGGAGCATCATAAGGACTTTGGATATTGTAAGGACTTTGGAGATGCGTCATGGGCAGAGCACTTTCCTCCTGCGTTGGTTCAAGATGCACACGTGCATACGTACACACACACGCACAAATCAAACAAATGAGCATAAGGCAAGATTATAGTTATGTGCCTCGTAGTGCTTTTACTTGACTTGGCGCATTTCCTGGCCACCCCACGCCCGCCCCCAGCCTCCATTGCAGATAATGCTGTATTGGATTAGTCTGCCTCGCTGCTGCATCAGGTCCCGGATCGATTTATTGACTCTGTCAGAGTGGCTAGTACAGTAATTGTTACAAGAGCAGAATAGAAAGCAAGAATGTGTCCACATAAAATATAAAAATGACGTTTTGTTCGTTCTTTCCTCTTTTGCCCTATAGATCTTTATGTGTTTACACAGTGGAGAGCACTTTACTTAAGTTAATCAGCTCCTTCTACATTATTAATTGCAACAGTTAGGGTGCTACATGGCGGCAAACGTATTATTGAAAACATTGATCTCACGCTGACGGTGTGGACCTGAGTAGGTTCTGTATTCCTTCCCTTCTTTTGCAACTTGCTTTAGGGTACTATCAAATCACATTTCCCTGACTGACAATACGCCATCAATACCATTGATTTCAGAGAGGGACAGAGAGACACATGTGAGAAAGAAAGGAGCGCGCAGAGGTTCAGCGTATTCTGTAGGCTTGGAAAGAGGCTGTTGGAAGTTGGTAATCACGATAATTACATGCCTGGCCTGATTTCTCTGTCTTGTAAAGCGTAACAATTTAAGAGCTGAAGTTTCCTAAGCGTTGAAGGTTTGCAGAGATGGCATGATGAAACCTTTTAAAATGCGTGTAGAACGTATACCCTTAAAAAAAAGACATACTGACTTTTTACAAGGGTTTTGGAAGTGCCTCTGGAAGACATTTCAGGAAAGTTCAGCTTTCGCAGCTGATACCTATATGAGCTCCATAAATTCCACACAGACTGACAAACTCCAGTAGGTGTCACATGTGACCTGGACGGAAAAGGTCAGCAGCTGAATTTATGACTTTTGCATTTACTGGAACATTAAGATTTTTGCCAACTGCCATATATACTTTTTAACAATTCTGCAATCAAAGGATTAGGACCACAATCTACAATGAAGGTCAAAAACTAAAGGCCACAATCCCTACATCCTTCCCAATGGATAGGCATTAAGCTGCCTCTGTTCTGAGAATCACCTTTGCTTAATGGCCTTAACACAGAGGTCAAGGAATAAATAAGCTCCAGAGGTGAACACCTTGCAAAGTAGGCTATCTTGCTCTGAAATTAATGCTAAATTCCAGAAGAAGGGACCAAAAGATGAGAAGCCGTTTCTTAACAGAGATGGACTCTCCAGTTTGCAGCAGATTTCATGTTCGTGGGACACTGAGCATCACCTCCCCTGGTGCTGGACTATCCCAGACAAATGTAAATAGCATACAGGGGAAGGATTGGGGCTTCAAAAGAAATACAGCAAAATGACTGTGATTTTGTTAAAACCTGTTTATATTTTAAGTTTAACAAAGGTGTCGGTTCTTAGTAGGAATTACTATCAGCATGTCAAGTTACAGAATCACAGAACTGCAGAATGGTGGGGGTTGGCAGGGCCCTCTGGAGCTCCCCCAGTCCAACCCTCTGCCAGAGCAGGGGCACCTCCAGCAGTGGCACAGGACAGCGTCCAGGCGGGTTTGGGATGGCTCCAGAGTGGGAGACTCCCCCATCTCTCTGGGCAGCTGTGCCACTGCTCTGCCACCCTCAAAGGAGAGAAGTTCCTCCTCATGTTAAGATGGAACTTCCTATGGTCGAGTTTGTGCTCATTACCTCTTGTCCTGTCACTGGGCACCACTGAAAAAAAGACTGTTCTCATCTACCTGGCACCGTCCCTTAAAGTATTTATAAGTATTGATAAGATCCTCCCTCAGTCTTCTCTTCTCCAGACTAAAAAGCCCCAAGTCCCTCAGCCTTTCCTCATAAGAAAGATGCTCCAATCCCCTCATCATCTTTGTAGCTCTTTGCTGGACCCTCTCCAGCAGTTCCCTGTCCTTCCTGACCCGGGGAGCCCAGAACTGGACACAATACCCCAGATGTGGCCTCCCCAGGGCAGAGTAGAGGGGGAGGATGACCTCCCTCGACCTGCTGGCCACACTCTTCTTGATGCCCCCCAGGATGCCATTGGCCTTCTTGGCCACCAGGGCACATTGCTGGCTCATGGTCATCCTGTTGTCCACCAGGACTCCCAGGTCCCTTTCCACAGAGCTGCTCTCCAGGAGGTGAACCCCTAACCTGTGCTGATGCGTGGGGTTATTCCTCCCCAGATGCAGTACCCTACACTTGCCCTTGTTGAATTTCATTAGGTTCCTCTCTGCCCAACTCTCCAGCGTGTCCGGGTCACGCTGTATGGCGGCACAGCCTTCCGGTGTGTCAGCCACCCCTCCCAGTTTTGTGTCATCAGCAAACTTTCTGATGGTACACTCCATCCCTTCATCCAGGTCACTGATGAATATATTGAACAGGACGGGACCCAGTACTGAGCCCTGAGGAACACCACTTGTTACTGACCTCCAACTGGACTCTGCACCACTAAAGTTGGTGTAGCTTTCAAACTTTACCTGGTTTTAGTTCAGAACAACAAAAGGTATCGTCTTGGTTTAGGCAGTTGTTTTTGAACAGAGGTAGAACTGGAAAAGTATAATCCAAAATCAGGATGCTTTTAAAAAGAAAAAATCTAATATTAATAATTCAGGAGGCTAAACATGAACATATCTTGTAGACTCGACTATGCAGCCTTTAGTTACTTCGGTTATTAATATTCAATTTTGAAAACAGTACTGACACTAAAATCATAATATTTTCAGGCATATTCACTTGCATGACCCAACTCTTACACCATCTATACAAATACTAGTTCCTACTACACATGAAGAGATGCAGCTAAATACATTTCAGACGCCAGTGAAATTTAATTTTAATTGTGAGCTATGAGTAACAAAAATCACTACCAATAAAGTGCAGCCACCTTTGAGGCTGAACACGATAATTTCTGCATTGCTTGGAGCAGCTTTATACAACTTTAAGTATCCTCTTGTGCTTTTGCTACAACTACATCTTTTTAAATATGACAACAGAACAGGTATCTTTTTTTTAAAAAAGGGGATAAAGTTAGATGTGAAACTTCCATGTGGGGCTGGGTTTTTTCATCCTTGCACGTGCTAAACAATGACATTTGAGATTTTGCAGGAACACTTTTACACATAATGTTCCTTGTTTGACTCCTCTCTTTTTTTGAAGGACTTTCTTGCAGTCCTTCGGGTTAAAGATCGTGTCTGTGAATCCATGGTATTGGACCCGACTGTACGTTCATTGAAGTCGATAAGAGTAGGAGATGGAAGAGTTGTTACTGGCAGGAGTTTGTTTTAGAAATACAATAATATTTTTGTTTAATTATGCTTGTATTTTGGTTATAGCTATGCACAGTAGAACAAATCTAGTCTTTTTCAAATAAGATAAAGGTTAAAATTCACATTTTCTTTATGGGGAGGGCTTGCAGTGCAGTCATCATTTATCTCTAGAGGGTTTTTTTTGTGGCTACTGTTTTTTTCTCTCAGTGACTCCAAAGCAATCTTCCTTGATGTAGAGATGGGTTTAGTTTTGCCCTTTTCCCAATTTACTGATCTTGTGGCCTAAATCTGAAAGTAGAAGCCAGGTTATGTTCCATCTGGTTCATTCCCAGCAAGGGAGGCTCCACGGGGTCTTTATAAACTTGTTGTCTTCCTAACAGTAGCAACAAGGGCAGAATTTGGCCCAGTAATGCTAACTGCTTTATCAGTCCTGCTGATGTTGCGTGAGTCAAAACAGAGTTAAGATTCTTCTCCTGGAAGCTTTTCAGGAATACGAGGAGTAAAAGTAGTAAAATTTAGAAAAAAAAAGGAGAAAAAAAAAAAAAGATGGGGGAGAGCTATAATTCTCGATACAATGGAGCAGCTTACTTACTGAGTATAAAGAGCCACTTCTATACGGTCTGTTTTCAGAGAAAAGCCTCACATTCAGTGACTCATAAAAGCGAAGAGGCACCTTTTGATTTTAAGTTCAAGGTTTACATTAGTAATTTTGTCTGTTTTCTGTGTTAGTATTAATTAAATTGAGATAGTTTAATTAGTATTACTAAATTTGATCATTAGTAGTAATTCATTCTGCCTGCCATACTGCACAAATATGATGAAGCAGAAATAACTGAATTGTTTAATTTCATCTCATTTAATGACTTTACACTCCACCAGGACTTTCGCTGGCATCTCACAATATGTGTGAAAATCACTCCAAGCTAGGCCAAGACCCAACTCCCTTTAGCCAACCATGTCTAATGCCTCCCTCCTCATCCAAAGGCAGATCATGTGCTGCGAAGGCTTTTCCCATTTCTCCGCCGGAGAGCTGGGGTGGCCTTTCCTCACCCTGGTCACCCAGGTCCTGTATCATCCCAACCCCGATGGCCCTGCTGGAGCTGGATGGGACTCATTGGGCCACCATGTCCCTGGCCGGGGGCTCCCCGTGGCGTACAGAAGTCCCTTCATCAATCCCCATGGCCACACATCTGGGGGCCAAGCGCTGAGTGCAGGCAAGGTGTACGGCCCTCTGCTTCTCTTAGAGCAGCTTGTTCAGGTCAGCAAGGTGCAAAGCATCAGGACAAACGCAGGCATCAAAAGTTGTGGCTTTCAGGAGGGATTTTTTGTTCAGCTCAGTGCCCTCTCGGCTTTCTTTTTTTAAGGGGAGATTTGAGGAGGGAGGTTCAGTGCTGAACTGTTTCCTCGTTATTCCGCCAGCTCACTGTCTACTTTAATTTTAAGGTTAATGTGGCAAAACCACCAGAGTTACTTCTGTGCCTCTATTTCTGTCCGTGTTAATTTTGAAGACCGGTTTTGAGCTCCTTGCCCAGTACACCTAGGACTTGCCAAAACCCCAGTTCCTCTCCCCTTTCTGCCATCTCCAAACCCCAACCTTTCTCTGCGCGCTTCTGAAGACTGTTCTGTCATCTCAACCCCCTCGTCCCGGAGTCCCCATCTCTCACGCTGTCCCTCTGTCCCTCCGCACCTGCCCGGCGTGCATCCCACCAGCCCCGCTGTCCCCGCTGCCCGCAGCCCAGTTCCTCACCCGCACATCCACTCCCCTCCCTCCACCGACCCGTGTCCCCCCCCTTATTTTTCGCCCTGCTGTTCTGGGGCTGTGCACGCTGCCTTGGCTCTCCCAGCGGAGCCCATCATTTCTTTCCTTCGCCCGCAGACATGGCGTGCGGGCAGAGACCAGGCGCGGGGGGTTTGGGGGGGAATTTCAGAGGGAGCGCTCGCTTTCCCCTCCAGTTTGAGTTAGCCTCTCCCCTCGCTTTCCTCTAAAGGACTTTGCAGAAAAGTGGCTGAAAACTACCATTTGTACCCCAAACTCTGCAGAGCAAAGAGCCAGAGCCTCTGCAGAAACTTGCCGGCAGCGCAGCCCGTCCCGCCAGGACCCCCCCGGGCCCCTCACGGCGCTCCAGCGGCTCAGTGGGACGGGGAAGGAGCGTCCCGGGGGGCAAACCCCCCGAGCCGGCGTGCGTGTGTGTGTGTGTCTGCGTGCGCTCTGGCTGTCTCGCTGAAAACGGAGCTTGGGAGGCCCAGACTGGGGGTTGATTTTCTTTGGATGACTTTCCCCAATTGTCTAAAGCAATAAAAAGTAAAGAAACTTTTGGGGAGGGGGGACGGGAAACAGTGGTTGCGGGGAGATTATTTTTGCAGTCCTGGTGCAGGCAAAACTCCTGAGGCTTCAGGGGAGTTTCGCTTGCCTGAGGACTGCAGGAACTGGCTTAAATTGAATAAAACTGTAAGTACAGTATAGGGGACCGGGTAACAAGGAGTTCTGCAAAAGCAACAAAACCGGAGAGCACAATGAAGAATAGAGCGGGTTACGCCGCGGTGAAAGTATGTACTGGTTGTTATAACACCGTGCCTCCAGAATAAATTATGTCCCTTTAAAAAGTAATACTTTAACTGTGGAGCTATATAGAGACAATTAAGACGATATTGTTCTCCTCATTTCCCTCCTCCCCCCCCCTTCTTCCCTCTCTCTGCAGTAGCTCTGTGGAAACTTTTAATGCTGCAGCTTGAAACTTGGGCCTCTGGGTCTAAAATGCCTGAGAAAGCACTGCGGGCTCTAACTGTAAAACATTCCTTCGGCGGGCCCTGGAAACAGGGCGCGCTGGCGCAGGCGAAGTTCAGAGGGATCACATGTAAATGAGGGCTGGCTGCAGACTCCCGAGGAGCGTTTTATTTCGCTTAAACCTGAACTTGAACTTGCAAAAAACTCACTGCCGGAGCCCGGGACGGGCAGACGGCGACCGCGAGGGGCTGGTGGGAGCCAGGGCTGCCGCCGGCTCCGTGCACCCACCGTCAGGGCTGGGGCGGGGGGGAGTTCCCCGTGCACCCACCAGCTTTGTGCCGTGTCCCAGGGTGCAGGGAAAACCGAGGGCAAGGCGGGAGGCTGTGGTTTCAGGAGTGGGCTCACAGCGGTTCCCAAAAAACTCGCTTCTTTTTTCCTAGCGAAATGCTGGAACGTCCCGCCGCAGTGCTGAACATAGCGTGTCTGCCATCCCGGTTTCCACGGGAGTTCCTGGCGTGAAGTTATAAGTGCATCCACATCCCGATGCATGCTTTATTTCATAAAAGGGAAGAAATAAGTGAGATTTAGCACAAGAAGTATTAAACTGTTGCGCACTCGAGCAAATTTAACTCTGCTTCCAGCAGAGGAAAATACAGAGCGGTCTAAAAGGTGAGGCATAGAGCGCAGAATTTAAAAACCCTTTCGCAGCGTATTTACTTTTAAATCGCAATAGTAGATGCAAACCATGAGGTGGGTTTTAAGGTCGTCTTTTTGCTTTTTTGATAAAAGGCATACTGCTGGTTTCTCTTTCCCTTGCAAAAGGCGATGTTTGTCCCAGGGGAGCAAGAGAGGTGCCGATGCCGGCGAGTGTCACCCCGGAGTGGTGGCAGAGGTGGCTGCTGGCCGGGCCGCAGGCGTGGGGGCAGCTTCCTTCCCCCCACAGCTGTACTTGGCTGGTGGGTCACATTTTGGTCATTTCTGATTACTCCCGAACAATTTTTGGCTATGTTTATAGCAAAACTTTGAAAGGATGAATGGGCGAAAAAAATTCTTTTTGGCAGTAGCTCAGGAAATATCTACAAAGATGTCCTTTCTGGAGCAAGATATTATTTCAGGGTTTGTGTTAGGATCATTTTTATTCTGTGACAGCGCATAAAGAGACCGGGACAGAGCAATGAGGTCTGGCAGAGCTAAAATCCCTTCTGTGTGTGTGAGGTTATATAGTTTATCAATGCAGAAACCACCACGGGCTTTGAAAAGTAAACAGCTGGCTTGGGTCTGTGTGCTGCGCTTCGGAGTTGTCTGCTGGATTTAAATGGCCAGCCTGCGATTTTTGGAGTGGGGCAAATATATATAGTTTTTCTTTTAAACATGTCAAAAGGTTTTTGCAGCCATTTGTTTTCTTAGTTCCTTTATTTGTTACGGTTTTCCTTTCTGTTTCAGTTTGGTTTATTTTGCTTTTACAAACGTCTTCACTGCCACCAGCAAGTCTACAAATAAATAATGAAAAAAAAAAAAGTTTCTATCCCAGTCAGAAAACCTTATGGCAGCGACAAATATCAGAGAAAGCCATCGTCTCTCTCAAAGATTTCATCTCACCATCCACTTAATCCGCTTGCTGTACCTCAGATCTCAAGTAACTTTCATACTGTGGGCTCACTTTAATGGATAGAATCTATTTTTCATGAAAAAAGCAGGAAATAAGCTGTCTTTCGTACAAAGATTTACAAAATGTAATCATTGTTGAAATATTCTCTTTGAACTGCCTTGTCCGCAGGGGTGTCTGGCTCCCAATACCCCCGTTTCTTTAGAACACCCTTACAAGTTCTTCTGGTAGATCAGGTACACTGGTGGTTCTGGTCTTTGATGTCTTGAATGAATGAAAGAAAAGCATAATAAAAGAGAGCTGTTGATCAAGCATAAAATACTCTTTAAGCTGACAGAATGGCAGAGTTAACACATTCTAAGCTGCTTTTAGGTTTTTCCTTTTTTCCTCACATTTTCCTGTGCTTTGTGTACAGTGGGGGTTTTTATTTTTTGAAAAGTCTCTGATCTATGTAGTATGCCGTCCTCTAACAAAAACCAAAATGGGATTGTTTCTCTCTCTTTCTCCCTTTCTTTTCCCTCTCTCTCTTTCACTCCACTATCTTTTTTTTTTTTTTTTAAACAGCAAGGGTTATGGTTTAGCGCTACTGCAGTTAGCTTTCAGCATACCACGCAAAGTTTAGAAGTTATTTTGCAGATTTCGAAGTCACTTTACTAACAAATAAATGAACTTCTTCGCTTAACTGTTTAGAAAACGGGAGGAAAACTGTAACTTGCAAAATGTTCCTGGAGTAAAAGGAAGACCCTCTGCCTAAAAGCAAAATTGTAAACCAAAAGACGGACATAAAAATGACCTCATTGTGAGAGAACTTTCTTTTAGAGTCAGAGAAAAAGGAAAGTTTTCTTCCTGTAGATCTAATTTAGATCTTAAGTTCCCATACATTATTTATACAACATATTCAAAGTGCCAGCCTACTCTGCTCGCTGGATTACATTTCAAACATTTGCCATTGATAAGTCTTTGCTGTATTATATTCAGGCTAAATGCGAATATGTCATAGCGCAGTCAATCTTTAATCCGCTGAGCTTCAGGTTCGGGCGGCAGGGGGTCCAGCGCTCAGAGCATTGCTTTATACTTAAGAAACATCTGGGGCCAGCTGGGACACTTTACTGGAACATTCAGATGTCTGGAACAACAGCAGGAGTTACTGTATGAATGTGTTTTCATAGGTTTGGGAGGGTTTGGGGTGACTTAGTTAAAAACACTAGCTGTTCCCAACTTGAGGTTTGAACCCAAGCAGAAATCTTGCCTGAAGTGAGTTTGTTGGTCCCAGGAGAGAAGTGGTTTGGACTACTATACATTTTTAATAGTCAGCAGGCAGGAGTCCATATTACAAAATTATTGCACGTAATTTAATGCAGTTTGCCACAATTGGCGTTCTTGCAAAAGCTATTGGATGCAGAGCTACTGTACACATCGCCTGGAGACTAGTGTCCCTCCCGGGATGGGTTTTATCTTCCTCGAGACAGTATAAATATGCTCGTAGCGGGGCGTGCGACTCTCCTGGGTGCGGATGTTGGACAACCAGAAGATTCACTCACTGTTTTATGTCCCTTTGGGGATGACCAACATGCTACTTGCGTCCCTTTTGGTATTCCATTTTGGAAAATATAATTACTAAATAATTAATCCCAGCTCTAGGAAAATAACTTCCATAGGCACAAAGGTGACCTTGTCTTTTAATATTCACCTTTCGGTTTACGCAGTAGGATCAAATTTCATGCCTGGAGAAACTCTGGAGAAACCAATAGCAAAGTGGGACGAATTCGGACGTGGGGTAAAGCAAAGGCAGTTGCTTTATCTGCAGGAGCCCTCCAGCCGGTCGCACCAGCACCTGAATTGCCACTGCCTTCACCCACCCTGGCAGCCCTTCTGAAATTGCATCCCAGCCCCAGTTTTGGCCCCGTTGGCTTTCAAACGACCCACTGTGGGGAAGAGCCTTCCCGGGACCTCTCACAAGGTGATGTCTAAAGGACAGGTTTGCTGCCTAGCTGTCTGCATTCTCATTTTATCTTTGCAACCAAAAGGACTCGTTACCCCAGTTGACCTTTCCAGGTTTGGTGGCTTTGGTTGCCTTGAAGTTCTTGAGATGACTGAAATGTCATCCCCAAACAAAACCACTGGACTGATGCGCCGTGATGAATCCTTGCAGGTGCCCGACGGTCGTGGCTCAGGTCCAGCTCGGCTGCTCAAACAGCCGCTTTGCCGGCGAGCTCTAAAGCTGCAAGTTTGGTTGGGTTTTTTTTTATTTAGGCTCTTATCAAAGATGGATTTTCCCGCCTGGGCCCGTGCAGCGATAACTTCCTGCAAGCGCAGCCATGCCCGGGGCAGCAACGGCCGTGGCACCGCGGCAGCCGTGTTTGAAGTCCCGATGGCACCGACCCCGTCCCACCGTCAGGCAGCCGAACCGGGCTGAAACCTAAAGAAAATGGCTAACGCAGACCAGGTCTTAGCCCTAAGTGGATTAGGTGAAGCAAAAGCTCCTATGTGTGGAGTTTGTCAGAGTTTCAAACGTGTGAATGTCCTTAAATAACCTACATCGCCCAGAGAAATAAGCCAACTGTCACACCCAGTTCTGGATTCCACATTAACAACCTCCTTCCGCAACGTTAAACTTTGCCCTTGAGGACTTTTGTTTAACTTTTTAATTCGAAAAACAGATAGGGCCGCTTTACAAGCCTTACTTTTTTTTTTTTTTTTTTTTTTTTTTTTTTGGTGTGCGAGCTGAAAGGTCTCATTGTTAGGGCAGGAGATGTGCAGGTAGAAGTAAATTTAACAAGTTTGCATTCGATTGTCTTTCTGGTTTGAACCACGTGCGTGGTGCTCACAGTTAGGCTTGGGAGCCGGGGGTGAAACACGTCGCGCAGGAAGGCTGGTTTAGGAAGATTTTAATAAACAATGGGCCTGTTTCTGGGCTCCTGACGCAGGCAGAAACTGCGACCGGAGTCAATGAGGCACTTTCAGCTTTTTTCCTTTTAGATATCCTGAATTGCGGAGTGTTTCCTTGCTGTTCTTCCCGTACAAAGGACCCGATTGTCAGAAGTGGCTCGAGGATTTTTGTGTGTCTCTGCTATCTCCAGAAGAGCATAAGAAACAAATAGAGTTGCGCTATCAAAGAAACGTAATTGCCATTTCAGACTTCCTGTTTAGGATTCAGTCAAGTATATATTGTTTATGGTTCATAAAACCTTACTACTGTGAGGATTCTCAGACACTGGCAGCGCAGAGTTTCAACTTTCATGGTGCTGTAAATTAGGAAAAAAAAAAAAAAAAGTGTGATAATACTCCTCCGAGAACAGTAAAATAGAGCTCTGCAATGGTTAAATGGAATTTTATAAGCACATTCGGTGTGGAACTGTTTTGCATTACATGAGTTGAATACCTTAGAGATGACACACATCTGCAGGCACTTTATTAAATCCTTAGTCAGCACTTTTCAACCTGATGAGATTACTTCTTCATTTGACTGGAGAAAGGGAAGCGAAGATCTTGTACCGGACTGCAGAATTCTTTCTGATGTTTCACCTTGAGCGCCGGGGAAGGACAGTGAGATGCTCGGCAGGACAATACAGACCTGTAGTGGCACCGACAACTGTGTGGCAGTAATTTCACTGAGTAGGACCTTTAGCTCCGGTGGATTCATTTAGCTCTAAACTCGCTGGGAGAATAGCACTGCAAAGTAAATAGAGGGGAAATAAAATACTGGCTCTTTTATGAAAACGCGCGGAGATAGTATCATCCTGACCGTATTGTGATAGTGCACATGATTTAAATGGAGATCTTGGATTAAGAAAGGCAATACTCTGTTCTCCGTCCGGGTGTAGTCGGATAGGTTACAGAACGTGACGGGATGAAATGGGTAAGGTGGTTAGACGTGAGAGCACAGACTGCACCACGCTGAGCAGCACTCTCAAAGAAGGCATAAAATCCTTCAGCCGTCCGAAAGTAGGGATCCGGGGCTTCTTTTTGCCCCTCTAAGCCCCCTAATCATGCAAAAAAAAACCCTGACGGATCCCAACTATCAGGGCTCCGAGTGCATAATACGCTTCCTAGACGTTTTCATTTGAGGCGCGGAGGTCTCCTCTCCCCTCGCAGAGAAGTTTCACAGGTGCTTCAGCAGGACAATGGTGCTCTTCAGACCTAATCCAGGAAGACTTAGACGTGTATAGAAGGCTTGAGGAGGATATGAGATCTTAATATTAAAATGATTAGTAGAAAAGGCGGATCATTCTGTGTGTGCGTTTCAGCTGTAAGACGCTCTAAATTAAAACAGTATCCCGAGAGCGGTGCTGGTGGGATCTGATGGGTAAATGCGCTCTCTGTCTGGCTGCTCCGCTGCCTCGGCCCGAAAAACGTCTCGCCCGCGCGGGGCGGCGGGAGCAGGCGACGCGGGATGCGGCTGCTCGCGAGGTGCTCGGAGTTCAGATCCCGTAAAAGCAGCTTTTCACGGAAAGGCGATCCGGAGCCCCGGCACGGAAGGTTAAAAAATAGCCGTGCGGTTTGGGGTCGATCCTGTAAGGGTTAATTAAGTTTTTTCATTGGTATTAAGGCCGAGCGGTGTCTGCAGGAGTCATATTGACACCCTGGTGCATGGTAACTCTACTCCTTTATTGACATGTTGCTAGTCAGGAGCACAATAGCACTCTGTGTCTGCAAATCATTGCTAAAATCATCTCAAGAAAAAAAAAAAAAAGTTTGAAAGCCCAGCGCTAGACAAAGGCCCCAGAGCTGCACTGCGCCGCTAAAAACTCCGGAGTCAGCAACTTCTATTGATTAAAAACTAACCTTTAAAGTAACTCGCAGAGTGTGTGGTTAGCATTTAAATTTAAACATGTCATGAGTTGATTTGTGTTACTGAATACCAACTCAGAAGGAGTTACATTCACATCAGATTTTTTTTTTCTAATTCCCTTAAGCAGCTAAAGTATTTCATGAAATGTCAATAGGGCAGGGGAGAAAAAAAAGGTGTTTTGGAGGGAGGGGACTCGCGCCCAGCCTCGCCGTTTCTTTTCCCATGCAAATAGTCACCCCAAAAAGAAAAGTGTGGGGAGCGACACACAATAATTAGACCTTTGTCTAACTTTCCCAAGTGCCAGAGAAAGACAGATTAATTAAATATACAACAGTGTTGGTTTTTGGAGTGGGGGTCTCTCTTGCTGTGGAGGTCATAAATTAGGCAGAATAAATACTTCAATGTGTTTGCAGCGGGGCTGCTACGTCAGAGCGGCTGGCGGGCGGTGGGAGGGCGCAGCGCCGCTCTTGCTAATGATAGTCACGTCTGGGGCTGTCTGGTTGCCCCTAGCAACGAGACATGATGTAACACCAGGATGAACTTGAACTTGGGGGACTTGAAAAGGGAACAATAGACCAGAGCAATCAATAAAGCCTATTTCAGTGAAGGATTACAGAGCCGCTCTGGGGTAACCTTGTCTGCAAGGCGCAGGCTGAATAGCAAGATGCGTGAAGGAGCGCGGTGCCGTGGGGGGACGGACGGACGGACGGGCGGACGGATGGACGGACGGATGGGCGGGCGGGCGGGCGGGCGGCGGCGCGCATCCCCTGCCGGCCGGGGCAGCGGGGAGCCTGCCCCCCTCCCCGGGAGAGCGGGAGCCCACCCCGGGCCTCCCCCATGAACATTTTTGCCTTTTTTTTTTTCTTTTTTTTTTTCTTTTTTTTTTTTTTTTTTTTTAAATCTGCTCTTGAAGCGAAAGAGGAGTGGCGAGGCCAGAGCGGCTCCCGCCATCCCGGCCGGTGGGCCACGCGGCCCGGCCAGCGGCCATGGGAGCCAACTGGACATCTGCAATATAGATTTGAACCGTCGGCTCTGAATTTTTAACCCCTCTACTCCCTGCGGGGGACTTCCACAGTTCCCAGCCCGGCCAAAGACTGTCACGCTCCAGTGACAAGCGTCAGGGACGACCCTGCAAAGTTGGGCAGCGTTTGCAGCCGGCGGTGGTCGGAGGTGCCTGCGGCACGGCCCGCGCTCGCCTTCCCCGCCGCCCGCCGAAAATCCGCAGGGCCCTGCTGTCAGGGAGGGGAAAGGGGACTTGGCACCGCTTCACAAATCCCGCCAGAACTTTTTCTCTGTTTATGAACTTTACATATGAGAACTATTTGGTATAATTGCAAGCCTGCGTAAGTCTAAATAGAAAATCTGTAGGCAATAGATGGAGCCGATACGGGACCCGGTGTGTTTGTATTCAGAAGGGCGAGCGGAGGAAGAGTTAGTTAATGAGGTGTATTGGAAGCAGGACAACTTCTCCGATCGTGCTATTTGTTTTACCGGTTCCTACCTCCATGGCAAGACCACATAATCTCCAAGTCCCACATGAAACTTGCCTCAGAGTCTTCTGTAAATGTTCATAAATCCTCCCCGGGTTGATTATGCTATCAATCACGTCAGACGCTGAAAGGGAGCGGAGGAAAAAGTTGGTAAAACTTGTCGTCAGTTTATACATGCACACGTATGCACCTCATATATTACGGGAGCCAAAGTAAAAACGTGGGGTATCAGCAACAGCTCCTTAATACCTGAATCTTTCTTGTTGTATTACTTTACTTCAGGCTAAATAGTTGCCGCTTGTTGGTGTATTCCCACAGCAATATGTCATTGCCAAGTCGCATCCCCCTGCGCGTACAATCCCAGGGCCTAACACTGCTCTTATTCATCCCGGGTTCAGGTTGGTCTGACCTCGCCGGGGCCGAGTCGGGTCTCCCCCGGTGCGGTGGCACTGCCCCGACTCCAGCAGAGCCCACGCCGCCTTTCCGACCGTGTTTATTTTCCTATCCAAGAGCAAAATTGGTTGCTGTGCCCAGGGCATCTGCGCCGTTGGGTTAAGGACGGTATTGTTGCGGAGCTGAAATCCCAGGGAATTCCCTCCCTTTGGGTGCAGAGGAAAAAGGAGGGGGGAAAAACAAAAAAAGAAAAAAAAAAAAGAAAGATTTTCCCAAAGAAAAGCTATTAGTTGAGGTCTGTGTTTTGTTTTGAAACACAAGTATGGCCAGAGATACGGGACATTTTTGCTGATCCACTTTCCCCCCGATTTGCTTTATCCTGGCTTTTCTCTAGCGATCCACATTTCTCCTAAGAAAACAGCCCTGTTGTTGAATTTCTGTGCATCTGTTCCAGCGAGACAGTTGAAGCAGGGCAGTATAAAGCAACAGATGCTTATGCTGGCACATGCCTAAATACCCAAGAAAACCCCGACTGCAGGGTGATAAATGGCCCGGAGAGGCGAATGTGTATCGCCTTTTCAGGGGATTAGACAAAAGTGAACTGGAGGGATCTTCAAGCCATAATCTATTAAAAAGATTGATAACTTGTAACGTGACATGACCCCCGCGTTCATCTGTAGCTATGTCCAGCGACTGTCGGCGGGAAAAAAAAATATATTGATTTGTACAGTATTTTTAATTAAGCTTCGTAATTAGGTCGATTCGTCACGGTCTCAATTAGCCCCCCTCTTGGTGGCGGAGGCTGGCGGCGATGCCCGGAGCCCTTCGGGAAGCGGCGAAAAGCGGGCGGCGGGGCTGACGCTTTCTCCTCTCTCTCTCTCTTTGGCAGTCCTGGTACCTGGGATAAAAGTCTCCGCTTCCCACCACCCACCGGACAGACCACCAGACCCCTTCCCACCTCTGTAACACGGAAGCAGCAGCAACGCAGCGCAGCGACTTCACATCGGCGGAAGGGGAGGCGAGCAGACACCGACAGCAAACTAGTACATGGAAATGGCAAACGTTATGGTTGAATGGCAAAGGCC